>CM060694.1:143094630-144372299 GCA_030686995.1 Artemisia argyi | reverse complement strand
TACAGTTCTTTCCAATATTCTTTTAATGCCCCGATTGAAAACTTTGACTTGTCCACTCGTTTGAGGGTGGTACGCAGTGGAAAGACGGTGAGTTACACCGTACTTTTGCATGACTTTGTCAAATTCGTCATTACAGAAGTGCGTACCACGATCACTAATAATAGCACGTGGAGTTCCGAATCGGGCAAAAAGAGCTTTTAAAAAATTCACAACTACTCGGGCATCATTTGTGGGTAAAGCTTTCGCTTCAACCCATTTTGACAAGTAGTCAACTGCCACGAGTATGTATTTGTTGCCGTGAGAGGATGGAAATGGCCCCATAAAGTCGATGCCCCAGATATCAAAGATTTCACAAACTTGAATTGCATTCTGAGGCATTTCATTCTTTTGTGAAATATTCCCGTGACGTTGACAAGCGTCATAGGATTTGACCAAATCTTGGGCATCCTTGTAGATCGAGGGCCAATAAAAGCCGGAATCAAACACCTTTTTGGCGGTGTAGTTGGGATTGTGGTGGCCCCCCCGTGGGACCAGCATGGCAAGCCTTTAAAATTTCAGTGGCTTCCTGACCATACACACACCGCCGGATGACTTGATCCGCGCATATCTTGAACAAGTAGGGGTCGTCCCAAAAGTAATGTTTGACATCTTTGAAAAATTTATTTTTTTGTTGGGACGACATCCCTTTCACAATGAAATTACCCGCAAGATAGTTTGCAAAGTCGGCAAACCATGGGGTAATCGAGTCTCCACGAAATGAAACCACATTGAGGGTTTCGAGAGGAAATGTTTCATTTATTTCCTTTTTCTCGAAAGCATTTTGGTGAGGGTTTTCAAGACGGGAGAGATGATCAGCAGCTAGGTTTTCAGCTCCTTTTTTATCACGAATAATGATATCAAATTCCTGAAGGAGGAGAACCTAACGGAGGAGTCACGGCTTTGCATCTTGTTTTGCAAATAGATACTTCAAAGCCGAATGATCCGTATACACTATGCTTTTAGTCAGAATCAAGTATGGCCGGAATTTTTCAAAAGCATACACCACAGCTAATAATTCATTTTCAGTGGTGGTGTAATGACTTTGAGCCTCGGTCATAGTCTTGCTGGCATAATGTATAGGCTGAAAATGTTTTGTTTTGCGTTGCCCCAAGACTGCCCCTATCGCATAATCACTAGCATCACACATGAGCTCGAAGGGCAAGTCCCAATCGGGGGCAACAAGAATCGGTGCCTCGGTAAGCCTTTTCTTTAATGTTTCAAAGGCTTCGATGCACTCAGGGGAGAAGATAAAAGGAGCATCCTTTTCGAGGAGATGGGTCATAGGCCGGGCGATTTTAGAAAAATCTTGAATAAACCTACGATAGAAACCGGCGTGACCCAAAAAGCTCCTAACACCTTTCACAGTAGTGGGATGAGGTAATTTTGCAATGACATCCACTTTGGCTCTATCAACCTCAATCCCGTTTTTTGAAATTTTATGGCAGAGGACAATGCCCTCTTTGACCATAAAGTGACTCTTCTCCCAATTTAGACATAACTTTGTGTCTTCACAACGTTTTAGCATGCTGTCTAAATGGGAGAGACATGATTGGAACGAATCCCCAATGACCGAAAAATCGTCCATAAAGACCTCCATAGTTTTCTCGATCATGTCGGAAAAAGTTGCCATCATACATCTTTGAAACGTGCCCGGAGCATTACATAAGCCAAATGGCATATGTTTATATGCGAAAGTTCCATAGGGGCACGTAAAAGTGGTCTTTTCTTGGTCTTGCAGGTCAATGGGAATCTGAAAGTAACCCGAGAAACCATCGAGGAAGCAATAGTACTCATTCCCCGCTAATCTCTCGAGCATCTGATCCATAAAGAGCAGAGGAAAATGATCCTTACGGGTGGCGTCATTTAACTTATGATAGTCAATGCAGACGCGCCATCCCGTAACTAAACGAGTTGGAATCAACTCATTCTCCTCATTTGTGACAACAGTAATGCCACCCTTTTTTGGAACACAATGAATTGGGCTGACCCAAGGACTGTCCGAGATAGGGTAAATCAATCCGGCATCATGAAGTTTTAAAACCTCTTGTTTGATAACCTCGTGAATTTTTGGATTCACCCTTCTTTGTTGTTGGACTGCAGGTTTGAAGTCGTCCTCCATTAAAATCTTATGAGTACAAAACTCAAGGTCAATGCCCTTGATGTCGGAGAGACGCCAAGCGATTGCTTGTTTATGAGACTTCAAAACCTTTATGAGAGCAACCTTTTCCTCATCACTTAAGTCTTTAGCAATTATGACGGGTAATTTATCGTCACCCTCCAGAAATGCATATTCAAGATAAGGCGGCAAGTCCTTTAGTTCAACCTCAGGAAAGTCATCAGTTTTCTCAACATTTTTTACCTCCTCTTTATGAAGTTGTTGTGGTAGAACAGGAAGATGAGAGGGATCTTTGTTTAGCAATTTTTCAAGCAGGAGAATATCCCTCTCGAGGTCGATCTCTTGGTTATCGACTCCATCGGGAATCGAGTCACTTTTGAGAAACGCCTCCATTTCTTCTAAGATGAAGTCACTTCCCTCAAACGGAGTGAGGGAAGGAGAAGAATTGGATATGATGGGATGAGAAGATTGAGTGAGGTTTTCACTCGAAGAATCATCAATGAAACCTAAAATCTCTTGAGCATACTCCTCAGCAGCAACGTCGATGACATCAATTTGATTCACCGACTCACAATCATAATCGGAGGAGTATCTCGATGTTTGATTTAGGTTGAAGGTAATAGCTTCCGTCCCAACACGTAATGTGATCTCATGCTCGAATACATCGATAAGAGCGCGCCCAGTTCTAAGGAACCCCCTCCCAAGAATGAGAGGGACCCTAGAATTGGCATCAAAGTCAACAATCACAAAATCTGCCGGAAAATGGAACTTTCCCACTTTAACAAATACGTCCTCGGCAATGCCAATGGGACGAGAAATCGAACGATCGGCAAGCTCTAAAGTCATGCATGTGGGAGTGAGTTCGGGAAGAGAAAGTTTCTTCCACACAGAATATGCCATCAGGTTGATGCTAGCACCTTGATCGGCCAAGGCGAAGCAATCAACCATACCTGGGAAAGTACAAGGAATGAGAAATTTCCCGGGATCTCCAAGCTTTTCAGGAAGCTTTTTCAAAAGAACCGCAGAGCAGTTCTCATTCAGAGGAGTTCTTGACATCTCAAATAATTTTTCTTTATTACTCAACAGATTTTTGATTGTCGATGCAAACTTGGGCATCAAGAGAATAGCATCCGCGAAGCTAATATCAAAATGCAAATCCTGGAAGATTTGGAAAAATTTATCCATTTGGTGATTAGCTTTTTCGCGGAGCTTTTGTTCATTGAGACGTGATGGATAAGGAATAGAAGTTTTGGATTTTGGGTTGTCCCCTGGAGCTTCTGGTGGTTCAAAGACAACTCCAGGCTTACATCTGGTTTCAGGATTAACCTGAGGGTGGACGTGTGCTGTACTTCGTGGGCTAGGAGTTTGCACCTTGTCCTTTGTCACCTCAGGCTCACGATTCACTACCTTTGGAGGAGAGGAAGAAGAGGTAGTAGGAATCGCGGGTTCATCATATGAAGCACCACTTCGTGTTGTGATCGCCTTAGCATCGCCCCTCGGGTTAGCGATCGTGTTGCTCGGTAAAGTAGTACCTGAGCCCGAGGGTCGATCATTTAAAGACTTCTTGATGTCAGAAATCTGGCTGACCAGCAATTTGTTCAACTCTTCTTGGGACTTCATGAATTGTTTTAACAACTCATCAGATGAAGGCCCGGTTGGAACAATGGCTTGATTCGGATTAGGAATATTTGGATCTCGATTGTTCGGGTTGGGGCCTTGATTGAAATTTCCTTGGTTTTGATGATGGAAATTTCCTTGATTCTGGTGATTGTTTCCATGAAAGTTCCCGGGGTTGAAATTACCCTGACCTTGGTTCCGGTTAAAGTTTCCTTGATTTTGATGTTGGAAACCTTGATTTTGGAAACCTTGGTTTTGATAACCTTGGTTCACTCTATTTTGGTTTTGGCCACGGTTTTGGACATTTTGGTTTTGATTAAAACCGGGAGGTCCAGGATAATGGTGAGGACGATAGTTCGGGTCCATAGGAGGACGGTATTGATTGCCTCCTTGATTTTGGGACCCCGACAACAGCATTAGCTTCATATGGAGTACCATCAGTAGCTGTGCAATTGTAGTAGGCATTCGGCCCACCACAAGTCACACAGACTTCCACCTTTTTAACCTCAGTAGGGGGAGGATGTTGTGGAAATGAGACTTTCTTTGTTTGGGCAAGAACCAAAGCTTGGATCGCTTCAGTGAGCTTGTCAAGCTTAGCATCCGTGCTAGATTGACCCACAGAAGATGAAGTAGAAGGACCCGCATTGATTTGAGAAACAATCGGTTTGCTTCGTGTAGAGCGGACCTTAGACTTGTTTTCTATGATTTGCAAAGCTTCTTTTGTGGTTCTACTCAAAAAATTACCTCCCGCGGAGGCATTGAGAGAATCCTGATCAGCTTGGCTCACGTCATTGTAAAAAGTATCAAGTTGCATCAACTCAGAAAAAACCATGATGTGGACACTTGCTTAGTAATTCTTTGAAACGATCCCACGCTTCACCAAAAGATTCATCATATTTTTTAGTGAACTTGGTGATTTCGTTCTTAAGACTCGTGGTCTTGGAAGGTGGGAAAAATTCATTCACAAACTTTTTGACAAGATCTTCCCAAGTCTCAATAGATCGTGGAGGTTGTTTTTCAAGCCAAATCCGGGCTTGTCCCTCCAGGGAGAATGGGAAGGGAAGGAGTTTGATTGCTTCACACGGGACATTTTTGTACTTGATGGTTGAGGTGATTTTATTGAACCATCGAATATGAGCATGAGGATCGTCCCTCTCAAAACCGTAAAATTGACTTGAGGTTACAAGATTGAGTAACCCGGTTTTGAGCTCAAAATTATCAGCCACGATGGCTGGAACAACAATGGCATCTCCGTAACCCTCGATGGGTGCTTGGAGAAGCTCACACATGGGGCGGTCTTCCGCCATGGTGACAGTGGGTGTGAGAACAGTACGGATCTCAGATCCGACTGTTGGTGCAGAACGTCTACGAGGTCTTCGAGGTTTCCGGACAAGCTCACGTAATGGGCTAGTGGACCTTGAAGAACGAGTGCGCATGCACTAGGGATAAAAACTTTTTGGACAATATTTTTGTTATCGTCCCGTAATCTAGAATCGTTTCTCCTTAAGAATCACCTTAAAAGAAAACCGAATCAGAAAACGTTACGATTTGTTTTGTTGTTTTTTAAATTTTTTTGGTGTTTTAACACTTTAGGAAAAGTGTCAATGACTTTTTTATGTGTTTTGATTTTGAAAATATTCACAAGTGATGGTATTTGTACAGTGAGTGATGTGAGATAACACTAATCTCAAAAGACGCTGCAGAAACGCGCACACCTTCCCGGCAGCGGCGCCAAAAATTGGTTGATGCTAAACCACCAACTTATATTGACCAAAGAATGGTCATTAAAGTCAAATTGCCTAGATCAATGCTCCGGGTAATATAAGGTATCACCGGGTCGTTAAATCCCGTTGAGGTGTGAATTGTAACTTTAGCGTGCTTTGTGATCGGGTGTTTATTCACAAAAAGGGTTTGTAGTGAGAATTATTTGGATATTATTAACAGAAATAGCTTAGGAAAGCTATGTGAATGATTACGGGAATTGAGGTTGAGAAGATATTACCTAAAACTTAAAAACCGTACGTTTGCCGAAGACGTGAACAAACGTACAAAAAAGTGAATACGGTGATCTGGAAAGGCTACTGGTATGAAAATTTACTTTTTACAATCCTAATGATGAGAGAAAATTTTTGGAAATTTAAAATTAATTTTTACACTACTTTCATAATTACTATTAATTAAATACTATTTTCCTAATTACTTTTAATTAACTAAATTAACCTAAATTATAAATAAATGAGAAATTAACTTGGAAAAATAAAAATTAAACTTAGAAAAATCTAAAATACTATAAAACAAATTTTAGAAATGAAAATATATTTTTAAGACTATTTAATTAATTATTACTAATTATTAATTACTTTTTAATAACCTAAATTCTAATTAATTATTAAAATACACTAGAAAAGTGAAAATAAAATTTGGAAAAATTAAAAATAACTAAAAACTAATTTTAAAATTTAATTTATATTTTTCTGATTTACTAATTAATTATTATTAGTTATTAACTATTTAATAATTACTAAAAACTATTTTAAATTAAGAAAAATACTAAATGATAAAAGAAAAATCTGAAAAAATTAAAAAATAGTTTTTACACACCAGAAGCCTAGGAAAATTATAAAAATGGAAATTGCTTAATAATAAGCTGATGAATAAGCCAATTGGCTTAAATAGAAGCTATCACTTCTATTAAGTTGGGCTTATTTGAGATTTTCTTTTTCCAAACTGCTTATTATAAGATTTTAGACAACTTTTACGAAGTGACTTTGACTGTGGTCAAGGAAATAAGCACTTCAAGTGCTTATTCATATGACAGTTGACTTTCTTTGACCAGAAGTGAAAATAAGCTCAAATGAGCTAATGTGGGGTCCACTTTGGTGAAAACAGATACAAATAAGTACAATGAACAAGTTTACACAAGCAACACACAAATAAGCTAACAAATTAAGCCATAAGCTCAGAATAAGCACTTGGCTTAATGAGATTCTGAGTCAAATAAGGGACAAACTTGAGAGGCCAAACAAAGTGGGGTCCACAGGTTTTAAGGTCAAATAAGTGGTCAACCCTAACTCCCTGGTAGGAGGGTGGTAACCAAAATGAGGGTGTGGGACCCACTGGATTAGCCACAAAACACCACCAAAGTTGGGTGGGTAACCTGAGTCTGCTGAGACAGGGCAACTAGCTTGCCATGCAGGTTACTTCCAGGGGTACTTTGGTCATTAAGAAAAAATCACAAAAATCAACCAAGCATGAAATTCAAAAGATCAGCTGATAGAATATACTCACAACAAATTTCAGACCTTAAGACCTTCCACAAAATTCTCAATAAATCATCCCATTTTAGGAAAAATCTGAGATTGAGCTTTTTGACTTTTCAGAAAAACTTGAGTTTTGACTTTTAGGAACTTTGATTGCTGATTTAATGACTTAAAATGTTATGATAAGCTGTATAAAAGTTAACTTAAGTAAAAAATCCAACTTGTGAAATGGTTTGATGAGTTTTGGACTTCAAAACTCACCACAGTTAACTGTGGTGAGTATTTCCTAGTGATTTTGACTTTTGTGATTTTTGAGACTCAGAATTTGGTCAATTAGACTCTAAAACAACCCAAACAACTTAAAGAAACACAGAAATGCACAATGAGGCAAGTGGAACAATGTAAACAACCTACAACCAAACACCCCTTTAACAGATGTTTATGATGAAATCTTAGTTCAAACAAACATGAAACACCACCAATTGATTACAATTAATCTAGTAAGTAATATTTAATTAAGAAATGCAAAAACTAACTACTGAAACTACTTGATACTTAAGAAAATGAAAATTGTGCTTACAAAGCCTTCCAAGCTTGGCTGCCAAGTACCAATGACCAATTGAACCAATCCTAATGCCCTCCCATGAGGTACCTAACCCACAGCCATCCTGAATTAACTGTGCTCCAAGCTTTTTCAACCAATGATCACCACTTTTTTATTTATTTTTGATTTTTTCTTAATTTTTTTAGTATTTATGAAAACTGAGTTGGGGCTGTTCACACAAGCTTATAAAGCTTATAAAATCTTGTTTCTGAGTTTACATAAGCTTATGAATGACTTGTACTCACATGAGAAGCCTTAATTAGAACTTGAGAATTTTTATTGAACTTGAAAATTTGAAAATGAGACTTAAACTTCAAATCAGACTTTCATTGATAATAAAAGTTACAATACATTAAAAATAAACTGAAAAACTTAAAAATTAAAGAAATTACACACTTCTATGCTCAACAATGAGCTACAATATATAACGAGGCAAAAATAAACCCTAGGACTTCCCACATGGCTCCAATTTGAATTCTGGATGTCCCACAAGCTTCCTGTAGACCTCTTGACCAAATCCCAACCGTTTAATTGCTTTGAGATCAATCTGAGCTGTTGATTACTTTTTGGTGCCAAATTGGTTACGGGGCAAGCTGAGTGGTTCTGGTGGGGGGTTGGTGTTAGAATTTATTGTGGTGGGAAAGTTTGGTGTGGGTATTAATTGTGGGGGGCTAGTGGATGAAAAAGGTGAGGAGGGGGGGGGAAGTATTCCCTGGTTTTGCGTTTCTATGTTGGGGGAAGAAGACGGTCAAAGGTCTTTTGACCTTCGTTGACCATTTGACCCCGCTTTTATAATTTTGGACTTGGGCTGAGAGGTTGGGCCTGGTGGGAATGGATTGGATTGGGATTAGTTTTGGGTGGGCTTGGTTTTATAGTTAACAAAAAGGGTCCGGTTGGTTAGTTTAGTGAAAAGGACCAATTTTGCAACTCTTCCAAAGATGAGGGATTAAAAGTGTAATTTTTCCACATTATTCCAAGGACCAAATTTGTTACAAATCCAAAGTTCCAAAACCATTTTTCCATTTTTCAAACTTCAAAATTTCCCAGGGACCTATTTTGCCATTTTTGGATTTTCAAGGACTAAACATGTAATTTTGGAAAACTTATTACCCAAGTGTAATTTTTTATGATTTTTCACTTTCAAAACCTTGGGTTGACTTTTCCTTTCAAAATAAATGCATAGGGACTAAATTTGACAAGTTTTGAAACTTGGGGGACTGAAACTGCCAATATTGCAAACTTTGTACGTTTTTTTCTTTGTTTTTGCACATTTTGCATTTAAAACACATAAAACACAATCCCTGGGATAATTTAAGTATTTTGATATCTTTTTGATTGTTTTTGTATGTTTTGGCAGTTTAAATACGTCAAAAACGATGAGTGTTTGAGCACTCATCAAGCATTACCAAAACATAGAACAGATCAATCTAACATGTGGAAAACTAGAAGGGGGTTGAATAGTTTACCGTTTAAAATCTTTTTAACTTGTTTGATTAGCTTTGAAACTTTCCGTTTGATCAAAGATATATATACACAAACACAATATATAACATGTAAGTAAATGAAAGAACCGATCAAAGCACAACACGAGTATTAATCGTGGTTCGGCAACAAGGACTCTTTTTCCTTGCCCTACGTCCACGCCCCGAGTATCCAACTCGAGAGTTTCTTTCACTAGTCAACAAGCTCCTTTCACCGGCGGAGAAAACCTTACACGTCGCTTATACACGTTTATCGACACTAAGCTAGATGTCGAGTTCTTTTACAAGGGTACAACCACTCCCGTTAGTTCTTTTACAAGGGTACAACAACTCCCGCTATACTTTGTATTATGAGGAATAAAATACTAACCGATCACTACTGAAAATACACAATCAAATGAAGTGTAAACTACACAAGTCTACACAATGCTAAGCTAACAAGTCTTGCAACATTGTGTTGAATACTTGCAACTTTTTATGAACTCGTGAATCTCTTTGCTACAAAAAGAAACTTCACATATGAAATGTTAAAGGGTTAGATGAAAGAATGAATGAATGTGTGTAAATATGATGTAGAGTGATAAGCGAAAAATCAAACTTGTGGCTTAGTATTTATAGCAAAACCTTCTGCAGGCCTCGCGGATACGGTGGAACCCTCAGATGGGTTCCACCCGTGTACCCCCAGGGTTCCGCCGGGCTTGCAGTTGGTTTTGCAATAAATCTTGCAAACCAAACAATGTCACATCTCATTACACTTAGTCAAACACAAAACTTGCAAGCAAACATATGGTTAGTCAAACACACTTTCTTTCCATAAATGTACATTGACAAAACTTGTCATAAATGTGATGTGACATTTCTATTTTAAGAAATAAAAAGTGTTGTGTTTTATGAAATGTAAAATGTAGCAAAATGTCTGGTTATGCAAGTCTTTAAAACTAAGATTATGTTTTACTTAGAAACTAAAGTTTACATTTTGTCGTTAACAAAACTTAGCAAAGATCGTAAAATATAAAAAACGTTTTTAAGCGATATTTGTATTAACAATCTCTCCCTTTTTGTTGATGACAAAACGTAAACTTTGTTTTTAAGTAACTCACAAAATCTTGGTGTTTAAGAATTAAAAAAATATATATATTAAACTTGTTTTACTTAAGTGATGAAAATCATATTAAGTTTTAAAGATTTAATATATTTCTCCCCCTTTTTGTCAAAACAAAAGGTAGAGTAGCGAAGCGGAATAATGCACGTGCTCCCCCTTGGTTGTTACTCCCCCTAAAAGGAGTGCCAAGATGGGAAACATGGATTTTGATCCTACAAAAAAATGGTTAGTTGGTGATATAGTCAAGCTTGTAGTTACCACACACATTGCAACCACAATGACAACACAAAAATGATCAACCAACAATGCAAGTAAGTAAGTAGAAACAAATATCATTCCATGTAAATTTTGACTTTTAAAAGTCAAAGACAAGAAATGGGAAAGATTCTTCTACTTCTAAAAGAAAAATTAAAAATAACCAAGAAAATAAAAGAAAATCAAATCCTACTTTCCTAAATGGGGCAAAAGGCCTCCAAAGGTTGTCTAGGATTTGTTTGGGTGGGAAAGAGCATCCAAACGTTCTATGACGTGTTGGAATGCAAAACGGGTTTCATCTTGGAATTGGTGAAGCAACATTTTGATGCTTTCACCCATTTGCTCACAATGTAAGCAAGCATGGGGATGAGTGGGTGGAAATGGGTTGGTTTTGGTTTCTTGTTTTGAGGGTGGGTTGGTTTTTGGTTCTTGGTTGGAGGATGGGTTTGGTATAGAGTCAAGCAAGGTGGTTTGAAATTCCATTGCTTGATGGAGGTGATTCTCGACCATGCTTTGGATTTCCTCATAAGAAGGAAAGAAAGACTCAAAGGTTTGGGCTTGAGAATGTGGTGGAGTTGGGTGATCATGGCTTTCAAAATTTGGTTCTCCATAAAGAGGACCACGGATGTCATGGTAAATAGGGTGAAACAACAATGTTTTGGGTTGATGGTACACTTGGTGTGGTGGTTGGGTGTGGTTAAAATGCTCATTTTGGTCAAGAATTGACCTTGGTGTTTCCTTTGCAAAAGGTGGTGGTTGTGTTGGTCTTGGTGGAAGATCATTGAGATCTTGGACAAACGGGTGTGGTGATGTTGGAGAAGACCCAAATAACTTCATAGGTTCAAGTTTGGGTAATGGTGATGGTGATGGAGTTTTGGATGGTTGGGTTGGAGCACTTGGTGGAGTTGGGTCAATGGGTGATTTAGTTGGTTGTGGAGTGAGCTCATTGGGTTCATTGGGTGATGGAGATGGAGATGCAAGGTTCAAAAAATGTTCATTTTTTATGGTTGAGGTGAATTCATCCGAAGATGAGGAGCTTAGGTTGATAGATTGGTTAGACCAAAGTGGTTTGACACTTATCCAGGCGGTTTTCCGGATGGGTCGTGATGGTTGAGAGGTGATTGTTGACTTAGTCATGGTTAAAATGGTTTAAAAGATTAGAAATTGTGATGAAGAAGGTGTGATTTGATAGTGTTTAGGATGGTTTAATTTATAGTGATGAAGGAGTGTGGGAAGGAGTGTTTGGATTTGATGTTAGGCCATACAAAAATGGAGGTTCCTAATGATTTGAAAAACTAATTGTGGTTTGTCATATCATAGAAGTCAATCCAATGAAAATGGTGAAGAGAGAAGACAAGATTTGCACTAAATGCTAAGTGGTTTTGGTAAAATTTGTTGAAGGATATATCTCAGGGATTTCAAGGAACCTTTGGAAGGGTTCCTTCCTTTATGTGTGAAGGTTCCTTGGGGTGGTTATGGCTATTTTTGAAATTTGGCGGGAAATGGTTTTGTTTGAGTTATAAGGAATGAGAAGTACCCTATTGTGCTAAACAAATTGCAGGAAATTGGTTTCTATCTAAAAGGGTTGTATTTTGTTGATTGGATGTTGAAATGTTGAAAACTAAAAAAAATTTTGCAGGAAATCTGGCGGAACCTTCAGGATACACAGGCGGAACCCGTGTGAGGGTTCCGTCTGGTCCGTTGGGCCATTTCTGGGTTGCCCAGAAAATGCACTGGCGGAACCCATTCCAGGGTGCCGCCAGATCCGCCAGGCCTGAAAAAATTGGCTATCCGCGATTTTGACCCGCGAGATGATTTTCAAATTTTTCGAAAACTCCTAAAATCAAAAAGATAATGCATATCTGGTTAGGTAATGCAAAAATTGGATATGTAAACACACATACCATAGGACTTAGACCTTGGGGTCGAGAATTTCACTATACTTAGTGAAAATTTCATAAACATGAAAATTTGACAACTTGCCAAAAGTTGTCTACCTGCATCATTGTTAGTTAATACATGTTCCAAATAGTATCACACGTTGTACCAACACACAAATACATCACAAACATTGTTTAAACGACCAAATTGTTCAAATAGCACATAGTGCCAAACACTCCTACACACCCGCACTCATTGACGGTCAATCTTGTTCTTGAGCTTTCCAAGGAATCTTCCAAGATTCTTAAACATCCCCTTTGTTTGCTTGAACTCCGCCAACTCATTTGGAATATCTGGAAGTTGGGATATGTATTCTAGAGGTGGGAGCCTAGAGTTGGGCAAAGAGTCATCTTCACTCATTGAGGAAGATGATGAGGAGGTAGGAGGATGAGGACGTTTTCCATGGGCTTTGTAAACTCTTTTATCACTAAGTGGAACAAAGGTGTGTGGAATGAGAGAGTAGTCAAGACGAAGACCGTTTGGAGTTGGTGGAATGGGAGAGATGAACCTAAAGAGACGGGTCAAGAGCATTCCATACGGCATAGCCGTTGTGCCATGCACGGGAATGTCGGCCATTCTCTTGGCCATGTAGTAGGCAAGGTTGAAAGGTTGCCTAACGGACAAAGAGTAGAGCATGTAGCAAAGCCAAAGATTGATATGATCTCGGTTTCCTATGGTTCTAATGACATTTGCTCTAAGTACTTCCTCCCATTTCTTGAATTGGGGCTTGAGTTCATTCATTTCCATTTCATATGGGTCCTTTTCGACCTCATTTCCCGAACGAGTTCTCGTAGTGTTGGTTGTCCAAACAAAGAGGTGGTCACGAAGTACATCTTTTGACACAAGATGGGTGTCATAAGGATGGATGCGGTCATGGAGGGTTTCAAGAGTTGAGAGGGAGTGCAAGTCGGAGTAAATGCAAGTACCACGGTTTGGAACACCTAGGATTTGAGCAAACTCCTCAAGAGTGAAGGAGTATTGATGACCACTAGCCCTAAAGTTAATAGATATTTTGACCATAATCATCCGTGGAGAGGATGACAGATGCATAGAATTCCAAAATGAACCTAGGACAAATAGGCTCATTGATTTCCAAAAGACACTCAAAGTTGATTGTGGCAAATTCGGTGTAGAGGTTTGTGCCTTCTGGGAAGGACGGGTCAATGGTTCTACCCTCATGGACATAGTGTTTTTCTAAGGCTTTGAAAACATTGACTTGATTTGGGGTAAGGCCTTTGGTTTTGTGGTGTTTTGGTAGGTACTTAATGGTGCCCTTGTGGTCGTAGTGGGTTAGAGGAGGCATGATGATTCCTAGAACAACAAAATTTCACATTTTAGTTTAAGTAAACTATTATTATAATGTGGGTGTTCTAGTGTGTGCTTATATGAAAACGATGTGGAGGTACGGTTATCTTGACCTATTTTGATGCTTCAAAAACGTTTTATAATGCAAGTTTTGTTCTAAAACAAAAGATAACCCAAACGCTCCTAGTTCAATGTAGCTTCGTTTGAATGTACCCGAAAATAAATATTGGTTATGTATTCCCTTTAGCATTCAAGAGACATTATGCAGGTGATGTTTTAAACATAACGTTTTGATTTTGTATTCTCAATGTGAGACGAAAAAATATTTATCCTATTTGTGAGAAATTTTTGGAAAAATTTGTCATGGGGTGTTTTAGCAAACATGTTTACACTTAGTAAGAATGCAATTTCTAACTATGGGGAACATGATTAGTTTTGTTAACCACCTAATTTCATGCATGAGTTTCTCAAGTTAATGCATAACCCCAAGTTTTTGTTTTTGTGCAAAAATAGAATTCCTAGACTCAGATCAGGATTGTAATCAAGTTTAGAATACTTACAATGATGATTGATTTGCAATGTGAGTGAAAGGAAGACCAAGAAATCGTAGGTATGGATGGATTGTAAAGTGAATAGTAACAGTTTGGAAGTGGTGGTATGAAATAATGGGTGTTTGGTTTAATATAAACAAAAAAATGGTTCTGCAGGTGGTGGATACGGCGGACCCCTGAATTGGGTTCCGTCCGCTGTGTCTGAGGGTTCCGCCGACCCTGCTGAGAAAAAGAGTTATGTATTTGTTTTGATTTTTGAGATTTTTGTCTAATGTCCAGAACTACAATGTAGGTTCCATGAGTCCTAAGCCTAGCCTAAGAAGGTTAAAAGGTTCACGTTTAAGGGGTTTTGTGAGAATGTCGGCTATGTTGTCTTCGGAAGAAACTTTCTCAATTGAGATATTTCCTTTTTGAACGTTGTCACGAAGGAAATGATGACGGATTTCAATATGTTTGGTACGAGCATGTTGAACCGGGTTTTTTGCTAAGATCAATGGCACCTTTGTTGTCACAAAGAATTGTGATGTCGTTAAGTTGAATTCCGTAGTCGACAAGAGCTTGCTTTATCTAAAGAGCTTGTTGACATGCCTTTCCGGCTGAAACGTACTCGGCTTCCGTTGTTGAGATAGCAAGAGCCGTTTGCTTCTTAGAGAACCATGAGGTAAGACAATGTCCAACAAAAGTACAAATACCACTTGTACTTTTTCTATCAACATAGTCACCGGCATGATCCGAGTCGGCATACACTATGGTGTCTATTCCCGTTCCATTGGGATACCATAAACCTAAATGTGTAGTGCCCTTAATATACCTAAAAATCCTTTTAACGGCTTTGAGATGAGTAGTATTAGGATCTTCTTGAAAACGAGCACATAGACAAACACTAAACATAATGTCGGGTCTACTAGCCGTTAGGTAAAGTAGACTACCAATCATATCTCTATATTTAGTGCTATCTACGGATTCACTTTCCTCATCCTTGGTGAGTTTAGTTTCCGTGGACATGGGAGTTTTGATTGGTTTCGAATCTTCTAATCCAAATTTCTTAAGCATGTCCTTAATATATTTAGATTGGTTAAAGAAGATACCATCTTCTAGTTGTTTAATTTGGAGTCCTAGGAAAAAGTTGAGTTCTCCCATCATACTCATTTCAAACTTGTCATGTATGATTTTTGAGAAATCCACACATAATTCTTGACAAGTTGATCCGAATATAATGTCATCAACATAGATTTGGACTATGATAATATGTGAATCTTTCTTCTTAGTGAAGAGAGTATTATCAACTAAGCCCATGGTATACTTATGGTCAACTAGGAAGGTTTTAAGTCGATCATACCATGCTTTTGGAGCTTGCTTAAGTCCATAAAGAGCCTTTTTAAGTTTGTAAACATGATTTGGTTTTTCAAAATCGATGAAGCCCGGTGGTTGAGCAACATACACTTCTTCATTTATGACTCCGTTTAGAAATTCACTTTTGACATCCATTTGAAAGAGTTTAAAATTGTGTGCACATGCATATGCAAGTAAGATTCTAATTGACTCGAGCCTAGCAACCGGAGTAAAAGTTTCATCGTAGTCAATGCCTTCTTGTTGGTTATATCTTGTGCAACTAGCCTAGCTTTGTTTCTAGACACAATTTCATTTTCATCCATTTTATTACGAAAGACCCATTTTGTTCCAATTATAGTTTAACTCTTTGGTTGAGGAACTAATGTCCATACATCATTCCAAACAAATTGTTTTAACTCTTCTTGCATTGCAATTACCCAAGACTCATCTTTAATGGCTTCATTAATGTTTTTCGGTTCAATGGTTGACACGAAGCAAAAGTAGTTGCTTCATTAATGGATGACTTTTAGATTCTTTGACATTGACAAGTTCTTTGTTTAATAGTTCATCATCTTTGGCATTGCCTAAAATCTCTTGACTTTCTATTGCTTGGCTTTCAACTAAGTCATCATCTACCAAAGGTGATGTCTTAGAGGGAGGTGGACTCTCGTCAAATGTTACGTTCAACGATTCCTCGACTCTTAAGGTTTCTTTGTTCAAAACAATGTAAGTTTTACTATTTTGTGAATATCCAAGAAATACACCTTCATAAGACTTTGGGTCAAATTCGGTGATATAATCCTTGGTGTTAAGAATGAAACATTTACTCCCAAACACTCTAAAGTATCCTAATGTAGGCTTTTTACCTTTATATAGTTCATAAGGAGTTTTATTCAAAAATGGTCTAATTAAGACTCGATTTAAAATATACGTTGATGTGTCAACGACATTACACCAAAACTTTTGTGGAATGTTTTGTGCATTAAGCATTGTTCTACTCATCTCTTGCAATGTCCGGTTTTTACATTCTACTACACCATTAGATTGAGGGGTACGTGGAGCCGAAAAGTTATGAGTAATACCATTAATATCACAAAAGTTTCCTATTGAAATTCATTATCAAATTCACGACCGTGATCCGTTCTAACAGACACAATATTAGACCCTACTTGATTTTGAATTTTCTTACTTAGAATCTCAAATTTATCAAAAGCTTCATTTTTACTTTTCAAAAATTTTGTCCAAGTATATCTTGAGTAATCATCGACTATGACCAAAGTGTAGAAGTTACCTCCATAACTTTGTATAGCGGATGGACCAAATAAATCTATATGCAAAAGTTCTGGACACCTAGATGTAGAAACCAAGTTTTTAGCCTTATGGCTACTATGGACATGTTTACCGACTTTGCAAGCATCACAAAAGTGTTGGTCATATTTCAACTTAGGTAGGTTCCAAACTAAGTCTTTGGAGGAGAGGTTTTGAATTAGCCTCATGTTAGCGTGTCCTAAACGTCTATGCCATAAAGTTGAAGATTCATCTAATGAGGTAAGACAAAGTTTGTCTCTAGATTTTGGATCCATCTTCATGACGTGTACGTTGTTCTTAAGTACACCTTTGGCTATGGTTATATCATCTTTAAGTATTTTACTTCCGTTTTCACTAAAAAGGACATTATACTTATTACGAAAAAGTTGACTAATACTAAGAAGATTAAAACTAAGTTATCGACATGAGCTACATCATCTATAAAAAGGGAGTCATGAGGGATTGTATCTTTTCCGATGATTTTGCTCTTAGCTTTATTACCAAACGTAACATTACCTCCATCACATTTGTGTTAAGTAGTGAAGAGGCTTTTGTTACCCGTCATGTGCCTTAAACAACCGCTATCTTTAATCCATTCATCCGGTTCCAAACAAACTTTGAGGCACACCTATTTTACGAAAAACACTCAAACATTTGGTCCCCAATTTCTCATGGGTCCATTTTGGTTAAGCATACCATTAACTTGTTCCAAGTATGAAAATAGAAAATAAGGGTTCCATGACTTGTAGTTTGGAGTTTGGTAATGTCCATGAGTGTTTTGGTTCCATACATGTTAGTAGTTTGGTCGTGTGTTGAAGTTGCTCTTTGGAAAGGGGCGTTTGGGAATTGGAGTCTTAGTTCTTGGTTGAGTAGTCTTAGCTCTAAATTCATTTTTACTAAGTTCTACTCCAGTTTTAAAGGCAGGTTTTGTTCCATTTTTATACGTAACTTTAACGAATTTTGAACGATCCGATGTGGATGGTGTTACTGCTACAGCAGACCTGGCGGAACCTTCGGGTCCAACGGGCGGAACCCTGGATTGGGTTCCGTCTGTTCCGCGGGCTGCTGTAGCAGTTTTGTTAGTTTCTTGTGCATTCTTTTCTTGTTTCGTTTGACCCTTTGAAGTTTCTATTTTCATGAATCCTAGTCGTGTTTTATCAAATGGTGACTTTTGAATTTTCATAATTTCATCCGCACAAGAAATGCTCTTATCGAACTTCTTAAACTTTGTGGTTTGTTTTATTAGATCATTTTGAGTAATTTTAAGTTTCTCAACTTCGAGTTTAAGTTCTTCACATGATTTTCAAGATGTGTCAATACCTTTACTCTTTTCTAATCTCTTAGCTTTTTCTTTTAATTCGTAAACTTCATTTTCTAAAAACTCCTTTTTAGTTTTCAAAAACTTATTTTTGTTTATGATTTTTAAGCTCAATTCACAAAGTTTGTTATATTCTTTTTATAAGGTGTAATCATCAATAGAGGAGTAAGATGAGTCGGAGAGTACCTCATTTGAGTCGTGAGCCATGAGATCAATATCATCATTCTTTGGCTCATCGTCATCTCCTTCATAGTCACTCCAAGCACCACCCACAAAAGCTTGTTGAAGTTTGCTCTTGGGTGGTTTTGGACATTCTCCTACTAGATGACTTGTGTCTCCACACCTATATCATTTCCTTTCAACCTTTCCTTTCCTTTCCTATCATCATGATCTTTTCAGAAAGTTTTCTTGTCATCTTTTGGTTGCCTTACAAACTTCCCTCTTCTACGAAAGAACTTCTTGAAGTCTCTAACGGCCATAGCATATTCCTCATCATCATTATCCGAAGTAGATTCTTCATCATCACTTGATTGGACTCTAGCTTTCAAGGCAATGGACTTAACTTTTTCTTTCTTGCCTCTAACTAGTTCCGAATCTTTTTCCATTACCATTTCATGAACTTTGAGGTTTCCAATTAGCTCGTCAAGTGACATGCTTGAAAGATCTTTGGATTCTTCAATTGCTGTCACTTTTGCTCTCCACTTCGGATGGAGTGCTCTAAGGAATTTCCTGACAAAATTCTTACTACAAAAAGATTCATCAAGTACTTTAAGTGAAGTAATAATAGTGTTAAACCTAGCAAATGCATTATCAATAATCTCATCTTCGGGAATAACAAATTGTTCATATTGTTGAACAAGGAGATCAATTTTGTTATCCTTAACTTGTGAGTTTCCTTGATGAGTGACTATTAAAGATTGCCAAATATCTTTGGCGGTTTTACACATAAACACTCTTTCATATTCTTTCTTAGGCAAAGCATTGTAAATCATCATTTTAGCTTCATTATTTTTAGCAATTAATTTCTTTTGATCATCATCTTTAATATTAGTAACTATATTATCACCATCAATGATTATATACCATAAATCTATATCTTTAGATTTCACGTAAGTTTCAAAACGATTTTTCCAATATATAAAACCATTTGCTTCAAAAAGTGGTGGTCTTTGCATAGATTGCCCTTCTTTGTAATTTTCAAAATTCATGGATCGTTTCAAGTTTTAAAACACAATATATTTTAAAAGCTTGAGTAACATAGCTCTTGATGCCAATTGTGGAAAACTAGAAGGGGGGTTGAATAGTTTACCGTTTAAAATCTTTTTAACTTGTTTGATTAGCTTTGAAACTTTCCGTTTGATCAAAGATATATATACACAAACACAATATATAACATGCAAGTAAATGAAAGAACCGATCAAACCACAACACGAGTATTTATCGTGGTTCGGCTACAAGGACTCTTTTTTCTTGCCCTACGTCCACGCCCTGAGTATCCAACTCGAGAGTTTCTTTCACTAGTCAACAAGCTCCTTTCACCGGCGGAGAAAACCTTACACGTCTCTTATACACGTTTATCGACACTAAGCTAGATGTCGAGTTCTTTTACAAGGGTACAACCACTCCCGTTAGTTCTTTTACAAGGGTACAACAACTTCCGTCACACTTTGTATTTTAAGGACTAAAATACTAACCGATCACTACTGAAAGTACACAATCAAATGAAATGTAAACTACACAAGTCTACACAATGCTAAGCTAACAAGTCTTACAACGTTGTGTTGAATACTTGCAACTTTTTATGAACTCGTGAATCTCTTTGCTACAAAAAAAAAAACTTCACATATGAAATGTTAAAGGGTTAGATGAAAGAATGAATGAATGTGTGTAAATATGATGTAGAGTGATAAGCGAAAAATCAAACTTGTGGCTTAGTATTTATAGCAAAACCTTCTGCAGGCCTGGCGGATACGGCGGAACCCTCAGATGGGTTCCGCCCGTGTACCCCCAGAGTTCCGCCGGGCTTGCAGTTGGTTTTGCAATAAATCTTGCAAACCAAACAATGTCAAATCTCATTACACTTAGTCAACACACAAAACTTTATGGTTAGTCAAACACACTTTCTTTCCATAAACGTATATTGACAAAACTTGCCATAAATGTGATGTGACATTTCTATTTTAAAAAATAAAAAGTGTTGTATTTTATTAAATGTAAAATGTAGCAAAATGTCTAGTTATGCAAGTCTTTAAAACTAAGATTATGTTTTACTTAGAAACTAAAGTTTACATTTTGTCGTTAACAAAACTTAGCAAGGATAGTAAAATATAAATAACGTTTTTAGGCGATATTTGTATTAACATAACAAAGTTCCAAAACCATAAGCAATATACAATATGAGCATCTATATAGAGTATAAGACTAGAGTTAATATATGCTATATGACTATTAGAGGTTTAATCTAGACTCCATTTATTGGTTGCCATAAACAATTAGTATTCAATATAAGCTAGCAAGAATTGGAGTTACAATAAATTTATAGTGTTTTACCTAAAGAAATGTACATGAGACACCAATAAACAACACATATTCTAATAATATGAATTTCATGGATAGTACAAAAAAAATTCAGAAACAACAAAAAGTTGGGTACTTTGCAAGTTTTTTAGTACTAACCAAATAAGCAGCTTTTGGTAACCACTATAGAATTACATATCATGTATGATGACAGTTATGTAGAACCTAAAAAGAAATATAAATTGTTAGCAACAAAATATAATGTCCAAACACAATTAGTTTGCGTTTTACCTAAAACCCATGAACTTATATTCATTTTACTTCAGTTTGATAATAATTATAACCTCCATCTACACGAAGTACATAAAATTCTAATTAATGAAAAAACAAACGTCGACATCATGTTTACAATATCTTACCAGTGTTGGATTTGGACGGAATCCCTTGAAGAAGAAACAACAAGAAAATTAGTTCGATGCTTTTTCATGCGAATCTGTAAGTAAAAAAGGAGGGAGGCGGGATATGTTTGAGCTAGGTTAAAGAGGGATAGATGAAAGTGGGCTTGGGCTTTATGATTTTGGGCAAAAAAAATGGGTGGCAGAACTTAAAATAATGAGCGGAAAATTAAAAGAAAAAAAAAAAGAGTTTTTTTGTGTTGTGACTTTGTGAGCAATTCAAAATATAATATGTGTTGCTGTTGAGTAAATAGATCCGTATTTTTTTTCCTAAAAAATGATCTACTTAATCTTGTTTACAACTAGAAGTTAGTTAGATCGGTCTTTATCCAAATAACCGATCTATTTATTACACTTTCCCCTCTTTTTCATTTGTTAGATCATTTTTTAAGAAAACCACTCTATTTGAAGTGATCTATTTAAGTTTTTGTGTAGTAGTGAAGATTGAAAGACTTATAAGGATCAAAGAAAAGAAACTAGAGGGGATGAATGAATGGCAAGAGGTGAGAATGACACAAGACAATCATGCTTTCTGTTCAGATGCGTGTCCCTGACGCGCCAGAGTCTCTCTCCACATTTTATTTATAACTAGCTCCTCTTGTTCATTTTAAATCACTAAGTGGGATAAAGTCAACCAACTCATTATCCAAGGTTTATAGAGGATTAAAAATGTTTAGTGAAGTGATTAGAAGATAGTTGGGTTTTTAGTCTATTTTGAATGAAAAAGATAGAAACCAATGGACTAAGGGTTTATCTTTAAGTGATCCCCAAGAGTTCGATAATAACTTTCCTCTTAAATCTGAAATTTTAAATTCAAAAATAGAGTTGTTATGAGTTTGTGAGAGGGTTGAGTGTTGGAGAACTAAAGGTGGGAAACATGTCTTTGATGGGGAGACAAAAAGAGAATGTAGGAGCCTGTGTTGAGTTTTGGGAGACACATGTGTGTTTGAATTTAATTCAAATTTTATTTTCTAAGAGTATGTGGGGGAAGAGTGTTAGACAAGCAAGGAATAGAGATAGTGTCATAAGGAGGAGCCTATGTTGTTTATGGGAAAATAAAAGATGTATTTGAATTTCAAATTAAAATATGGAAGAAGAGTGTATAAGAGGAAGAAGAAGAAGAAGGGTGTAGAGATTTAAGGCTAGGTTAATAAAATATTGTTTGGTTCATGAAGTAGGGAACAAAGCAAGGTTGAAGGAGCCTTTGTCATCGATGGGTAGAAAATGTGAGTTTGAATGTCAAATTCAAATTCTAGTTTTTGTGTGTATGTGAGAAGGAGAAGTGTTGGACAAGCAAAGGAGGAGACAACGTAAGAGAGGATGAGCCTTTGCTTGTGGTGTGACGAACAAGAATGGTAGAAGAAGCTTATGCTATGGTGTATGAGACAAATCAAGGTGGAAAGGTGACGATGAGAAGAAGTTTGTAAGAGGTTGAGTGTTGGACAAGGAAACATACAAAGGAGATTCAAATTTCAAATTTCATAATCCTTGTTTGGTCCATAATTATTATGTTCACTAATCATCTTGATGTAACTAAAATAAGTGTTTTGCACCAGCAAAGTACAAAACTTACAATTTTTCACAATAACTTTTTGAATTACGATTTATCATTTTAAAACAATTAAGTCATATTTGCATAACTCCGAGAATAATATCGAAACTTATATTATCCGCACTTAGAACCATACAATCAAAATGAATCAAGTAAAATATGTTTCGCAATTCTAAAGGTTTGAGAGGCCGATACGTGATGCGTAATGCAAATGCGAACGCATTATGAACGCAATGCATTTAGTATTAAAAAAGATGGAAAATTATTTATACAAAGTATATAGTACCAAGTAAATGTAATAAATATACAAATAACTCACTAATTTAATTCGAGCTTTATAAATGAAAATTTCTTAAACGCGCTTCAAACAACTTTGATTTCTTTCGCATGGTTTAATTCATGTGCTTAATTTTATGACGAACAACGATCTTTAAACATATGCTTAAATCAATGAAGAATAAGATGAGTGACCGAATGAGATTAAGTGCAATACACGTGTCACAAACCAAATAGATTAGACATAAAATTAGTAACATGAATTACTTCGGTACAATTCACATAAATTAGTAATCTCAATCATTTTTCTATGTATAAAATGCTCCAAGTTATATAATCCGACAATCGTAAATGGTGCTCGCATTATATAAATAATGTATATTGAGGTAATAATGTGAATTCCTAAACACAGTGTCATGATATCTAATTTAACCATGGTTCTAAAAGGCGCGCAAAGGCGTGAAGCTTGGTCATGCCTATGCCACGTCTTTTTTTAAACTCAATGTATATGAAATATAATATAAATATATAAATACTAGCTTCAAAACCCGCCCAATGAGCGAGCTAGTCCCATGAGTTTAATTTAATAAAAATTAGAAGATTAAACATAAGATGGTTGTTTATAATGTATAAAGTTGCTATATATTAAGACAAACAAAAGATATATGAATTCACACATTTATATAAAAGCAATTAAATACGCATTCATCTGTTCGAAACAAAAACATATGTACCGATTCCTATCCCATCAATTTGCTGATCTATGTGTTTGTGTGATAACTATACGAAAACCTCGTTTGCATGCTAATTTTATGCCAATAGGATGAGTGTGCCTAGCTGCCATTCATGAGCTTTTAACTCCATTTATATAAAAGATATTTGACGACATCTTTCATAACTGGTTCAGGTGCAGTGACCACACTTTGAGGTGCTTAATGAATATTCCAACATTTTCTCACCTTTTTTTATTTCTGCTTCAGAATCAACAAAGATATACCATCGTACTGAATCAGTAAACTTTGACACACCCATTCAGTTTAATCCATAACAACTTCACTTACACGATAATAGAATATTAATTAGTGTCTGTCTGTTTGGAAAATTGTAAGTTCATGATTTTGTACTTATAAGTTGAGCTATAATATAAATTCCAATTGTTGGTGCCATATTGCCTTTGTGTTCCTGATTTCAGGTTTAGCGCATTCTTTTCTACTCTCAAAGTCTCACCCTTACGCAATAGTCAACAACATGCTTGCACAACTTTAATGTATATAAACACGCACACTATTGACACACCCATCTCAACATTAAAAGCGGTGTTAATTGACAAACTAAACCTGAGCATATTTTAAAGCTACAACAGCTATAATGGCTACAATGAGAACTTACCAGGTTACTGAAGCCATAATGGCAATCGTGGCTAATATTTCTATACCAGCTCCAATCACATATGCAATCGAAAAAGGAATGTCAAAATCAATCACACTCTGATCAGATGAGGCCTGTATGAACAACAGATAAGTTCGGAAACACGTTGTAAGTGTATAGGAGGCTAACTCAGGTCAAATAACTCTTACCATTTTCGTCTAACTAGAGTCGAGTCAAAGAAGACCATTGGAGCATTGAAAATCAAATCAGTAAAGCCAATAACTTGCTGCTGTCTGAAGACCTGTAAAACCAATATAAGAAATAAGATCATGGTCATCTATACCTGATCACACAAGCACCGTCTGCATAATTTACTCAATAGAAAGTAATCGGATGCTATGACCATAATAACTGCAACTGGTATCCCAACAGTTTGTAACAAAACTATTAGCTTTTAGACAAATGAATACCATGATACATGAAAATTCAACAAAATAATGTTGAAATCATTCAATACGTTTTTTGCATTTATATCCAAATAATTTGTTTCAAACCATTTAATGCATGCTTTACATTCTACATACGTATATCAGTACCAAAAAAAGAAAAAAGGAAAAAAAGTTGAGTCTCATATTAGTTTTTAAACTCACCTATTGTCGATAGCCTCCTGTATATTCCGACCTTCCAAACTTGGAGGGCCGCCATCTAGGAACCAATTTTTAAGATAGTAACTATGAATTTAGAGCCAGAAAAATTCATCATTCATTACCTAAAAGCTAAACAAATAAACAATCAAGAAACAGACAAATAAGTTACAGTACATTTTTAGTGGCACGGCGTTTAAGAATGTTGTATAATTCAATGGGCTTGCAATAAACCATAAGGCTTTCCTCAGCTTCTATTTGTTCTTCCTCAGATAACTGATCAACACGAATGTCCAAGTCTCTAGAGTAACTGCAAACAAAAGCAGAATGCTTATTCCTTGAGTCCATCCATAGACGTTTAAAAAATGCTTATTTGTCCGAAAAAATGGCCTAAAATGCAAGATAACATACTTGGCTTCACGAGAAACTAAAGGTATCCCTGGCATTCTTGTTAAACAATTCCAAAAGTCAAACTCATTGCAATATGCACCTCTCCATGCTCACTTTTGGCCCCTGCAGACCTGTATTTAATAAATGCAAATAATTAAATGGTAAAATGAGCATTACACTTTATCAATTTCACTATAGAATTAAACCGATGACGTGTAAATTGACCAAGGGCGGGAAACTCCTTGACTCTAAGAATCAGGGATGGGGCGGGGATGAGCAACCCTACGGGTACCTTACACTAAACTGGCCTGTGTAGAATTTTTATCCAAAAAAAGTATACATTTAAGCTCCAAATCATAATTCCCTATACCAACAACCTCGTCGACTACGATGAATAAGGTTCCGAGTCCTTAACCTATTGTTATCCCTATCCTACTCTACCGTAATTCAGTAGTCTTAAACCACTCAAGTCTCGCTTAGTGGCAAAAGGGCTTGTCACTATTGAAATAATAGTCATACATTAACAATACAAATCAGTAATGATCATATAACCCAAAAAAAACACAAAACGGTAACATAATGTACCTGCAAGTCTGTAACCTACACAGTTTAGAAACAATTTCGACAATATACAAAAACAACTTAATCAGAGCGAGAAGAAGCACATAATGTACCTGCAACCTTACAATGTTGTTATCTCAAATTGTCGTGTGTTGATTATACTTGATGTATTCGAGTCTTTTTGTCAGCAGCTTAAAAAGTTAAAGGCGAAGTCATATGTTTAATCAACGAAAATGTAAAAGTGACAAAACCCAGTGGAAGGTGAAGGTGCATACTGATCAAGACCACTCACATTGCTGATTTCTGTATTTTCTGTATTTGAGTGTTTCCTTGGCAGCCTAAAAAGTTAAACTCAAAGTCAAAAACTTTAATCAAGGTAAATCTATCATCAACATCATTAAAAAGATTATCGTGTACCTGATGTTGATATTACAAAGAGAATTGTCGTAACGTGGTAAGACGTCACTAATTTCAATATTTACACATCTGCAATTTGAAGCAACTTAAAATTATCATAGAAGATTTGATAAAACCCCCAACATTAAAATACAACTTCGCAAGGACTATTATAAAAATCCTACAAGTGAAACCCGATTAAGTTCATACCTGGATTCGCAAAAGTTCTTGCATAGCTAAAACCCAAAAAAAATTGCCTTGGTATGATATTCTTCATGATCACAGCCTCCAAGACCTGACCACAACACAACAATCCATCAAGCATTAACATATATTTCCACAAATTATGATCAAAACATACCAAACACAAAAACAAGCTTCCCTAATAATTATTACATGTTAGTGATGAAACTTATAAGTACACATGTAATGCTTAGATGATAAAAAGATGTGTTGTGCACAATAGTATCACCTTCTAGATATGTCATCCACCATAGGGCTGATTTCTAGATATGTCATAACCTGTTGTGGGGCATTTCCTTGCGATTTTCTTGATTTTTAATTTATTTTATTTTATTTATCTTTTTTTAGCAAGTTTTATGAGATCAGTCGTTTTGTGGTTATTGATGGACCGAAAAGACCTTTCGTATTACATTAAAAAAACCTTTACCTTTTCTAACAAAAACATAGTTATCACACAGACACATAGATCAGCAAATTAATGGGTTGAGAATGTACCGTATACGAACGTGTCTTAAGCATTGGAGGACCGAACCTCCCTTTCGCCATTTTTCTACTTCCCTTTCATGTTGACGCAATCTGTTACTTGCTACTGGCCTTCAGCATTGGAAGCCTGCATGCATAAATTTCTGATCTAAAACCTCTTCGTACATGATATAGATGGTGTGTAGACCATAATCATTCCCTACATTCCAGATGAATGACGCATAAGAACCAACATTCAATAAAGCAATACATAAAAAGAAACTCTAGCTACTAAGTACCAGCTTAATCCCTCCCCTAGCTGATGGCGTGTCTTCAGGTTTTTCCCAATGTATAGCGCAGTTAAGGTATCTTGTTCATCTACTTTTCTCTTTATTAATTTATTATGGTATCAAGATATCACCAATCTATTCGGCCAGGCTAGCAAAATACAATAAGAGATTATGAGCTGAGAATCTTAGCACCATTTAATCGAATAACACACACATCATGTTTAGTCAAAAAATCAAAAGTATTGAGTGAAAAATTAATGAACAAAATAGCGGGACTGTTGTTCATCCTCCACCTCTTTATATATATAAGGCAAGGATAAAGAACATATTTAACATACTTGCGGCTTGGTCTGGTAATTCAAGCCCCTTAGGCCATGAAACCGATGAAAAAAGAGTGTATTGATGACAACGTCTTAAATTATAGATGTCATCCGCAAAAAGTACAAAGTGAACCTGAAGAAAATATGCTTAAGGCTTGATTTCACTGAAAACAAAAAATAAGCATGACAACGAAATGTGATACCTCCTTTATGTCAATGCAATGCTCTCTAATTGCAAATATGGCTACGATTGAAGCTTCATCCAAAGGATATCTAAAGGGGATGTGGCTGACCTTTTAAGAAACTCACATTGCGTTTCATCAGTTTATACGCTAAAAACCATAGAATTTGGCTCGGGGATTTAGGTATTTAAGCATGAATTGTATAAACGCGCATTTTTAAGCATAAACCCACCTTTTCTATTGAAAATATAGCATTTTAGGTAGATCAACGCATCTCATCAATAATAATTTTAGGTATTACCATTTCTTGAAAAGCTTCCTTATCAACCCTTCTCGCTTTCAGCAACTTCTCTATGTTCTCATAGAAGTTCAAATCAATTAACAAAGACGTGGAGGGTGAATAGCTCTTAAAATTTCTAGCATTTCCGGCCTGAAAAAGTATATAATACAACGTTAACCTACAACAGATTCATTAATGTCACTAGCATGTCATACAAAGGTTTAAAAGAAAAAGTACCTCTTGGGTATCCGTTGAGTAAGCAACAGGCCTACTATTATTACGCTAAAGAATTGTTGATATAAATAATGTTTGTGAATGTTATTAATATTTCTCAATAAACCTATGTTTTGATAATCACAAAACTTTAGTCAAGAATAAGACATAAACAAGTATTTGGTGACAAATATTTACCTCTACATCTTATATCACTTAAGGTATGCATAAACTTAGTAACTTATGCATTACATGATCAAAGGAAATTTTATATTAATACATAACATTATATAAAATGATTTTAACATTTTATATATATTTGTAAATCATTTTTGGTAAAGCTTTATTAAACCACAAAAATATGATTTCAAATTTCCAACCAAAAAGAGCAAATTTTATCCAGAAAAACTTTTCAAACGTTCAGGAGGGCGACCCCCTTAATTTTACTAGGCGGCCCCCTTAATCATTAAGGGGACCGCCCTATAATTAAGGGGACTGGCACGCTCCCGAACAGTATTTTCTGGCTCTATAAATATTGGATCATTCCACATATTTTTCTTACCTTTTTGCACTATAAACTTTCTGATCCAATCTTCTTCTCTAGATCTAAAATCCTTTGATCATATATTTCATAAGTCTTTGTTTTCAAGTGATCCAAAGCTTCATCCATTCAAGTGCAAGAAGAAGAACACTTCTCTACATACATCTTATTGTAGTGGTGTTGTGTATAGCTAGTTTCATATTGTACTAGTGATAGATATTTGTAAAGGTGTTGTGTATATTTGTTGATTGTAGAATCTTGGTGTGTTGTAAACTAGTTTAGTAGTTGTGACTTAGTTGTGCATAGAAGAAGGTGTGAAGATTGACAAGGTGTGAAGACGGTGTGAAGTCTTGAAGAAGGTGTGAAGGTGTGATTAAGGTGTGAAGATCACGTGGTGTGATATTTGGTGTGAGATTGGTTCTAGCTACGATTAGAACTCGACATTTAGCTTAGTGTCGTTAACTTGTGTAAGCCAAGGTGTGTAAGGTTTCTCCACCATAAGGAGTTTGTTGACATAGTGAAGAAAACTCTCGAGTGTGGTACTCGGGGAGTGGAGTAGGGCAAGGAAGGTGTCCTTGTAGCCGAACCACTATAAATTCACGTGTTGTGGTTTGATCTTTCTAACTCTATCCTTTCTTCATTACATTTCAATACTTTCAATATTAGTTTAGACTTGCTTATATTGGTTGTTGCTTGAACTCACATAAGATCGAATCGAAAGTTTTTATAACCAACAAAATATTTTGGAAATAAATTTTTAAAAGGACGTAAAACTATTCAACCCCCCTTCTAGTTTTCCACAATTGGTATCAGAGCCACGTCTAGCAAGATTTTAAAATATATTGTATTTTAAAACTTGTAACGATCTATAGAATCTGAAAAATATTTAGAAGGGCAATCTATGCAAAGACCACCACTATTTGAAAGTGATGGATTTTTATATTGGAAAAATCGATTCGAAACTTATGTGAAGTCAAAAGATCTAGATCTTTGGCATGTTATTACTAATGGTGATTTTTTACCTATTCAAAATAACCCGGAAACTAAGAAAGATGAAATCATACCTTTTGAAAAATAAAATGATGATTTAAAAAGAAAACTTGCTAAAAATAATGAAGCAAAAATGGTTATTTATAATGCGCTACCACGTAAAGAGTACGAAAGGATCTTTATGTGTGAAACCGCAAAAGAAATTTGGAACTCTTTACTAATAACTCACCAAGGTAATAGTCAAGTCAAAGATAATAAGATAGATCTACTTGTTCAACAATACGAGCAATTCACGATTCCGGAAGAGGAATCAATTGACAATGCTTTTGCTAGATTTAACACTATCATCACAAATTTAAAAGCACTTGATGAGAATTTTTCTAGTAAGAATTTTGTTAGGAAGTTTCTTAGGGCTCTTCATCCAAAATGGCGAGCTAAAGTGACGGCTATTGAAGAATCGAAGAATTTGTCAACTTTGCAACTTGACGAATTAATTGGAAATCTAAAAGTCTACGAAGTCATCATTAAGAAGAACTCTGAAATGGTCAAGGAAAAACGAGAGCAAAGCAAGTCAATCGCCTTGAAAGCTAGAAAGGAATCTAGTATCGAAGATAGCTCATCTTCTGAAAGTGATGACGAAGAATACGCCATGGCCGTAAGAGATTTCAAGAAATTCTTCAAAAGGCGAGGAAGATTCGTAAGACAACCGTATGATGAAAAGAAAACATTTCAAAAGAGTAAAGATGACAAGAACAACAAGATTGAAAGAAAGTGTTTCAAGTGTGGAGATCCAAATCACCTTATTGGAAAATGTCCAATGATGACAAGAGATCAAAATCAAAGAGCATTTGTTGGAGGTGCTTGGAGTGATAGTGATGATGATGAGAATGAAACGACAAAGGAAGAAAAATGTCTCATGGCGAATACACCAAATGAGGTACGTTCCGAAACCGAATATTTTAGTGATGAAAGTATATCATTAGATGAAAAAGATCTAGATAATGAATATATTAAACTATGCAAATTAGGACAACTAGTAATGGCCAAAAAATCACTAAAATACATTAACAATCAATTAGAAAGTGAAGTACTTGAACTAAAAATTAAAATAAATCAACTAGAAAAAGGTAAAGAAATTTTTGAAGAATGTAAATCATGTCAAGAGCTTAAAGGTGAAAACGAAATACTTAGGGAAGAAATTCGCAAACTTGACAAATTTGAAAATAGTAGTAAATCACTTAGTAAAATAATAAGTATTCAAAGAACATCCGGAGACAAAACCGGCTTAGGATTTAATTTAAATGAGGCTTCAACAAGCAAGATTAAAAATGTAAAATTTGAAAGTGAACTCAACAAACAAAAACCTTTAAAATCTAATCCTAAGTATATACTTATTAATGATAAGAAAATACCTTTTGCCAACGATGAAGAAGTTAAAGATTTTTATAAACCGTCTTTAAAGACCAAAGTAGAATCTTCTAAACCCAAAATAAGATCTAAAACTCCACAACCTAGAAAACCAAATAATTCTCATCCTAGGTCTAAAACACCTCAACCAAGAAGAAATCAAAATAGACAAAACTATAATAACAATAGTAATCAAATGTGGAACTACCACCAAAGCTACAATCCTTGGGGCATTCTACCACTTTTCATGCACCCGAGTCAAATGTTAAACATGTTTGGACCAAACAACTTTGAACCAAAAGAACAATGGAGATCAAATGGCTAGACGAACATTCCTTGAGGCAATCTTGGTTTTTCTCTCAACATAGACTTTTTCAAAGTCTATATTTCATCTTGATGATGTTGAAGATTTCTTTTGAAGACCACCGGGTACGCCATTCTTTCACAACTCATTGCCATGCTTAGATAAATATGCATTGTTTGATTTCGCCAATTATTTAGATATAATTTGTTATTGTCTTCTATTTGTTAGAATCACATATATACTTATATATACATATATATACTATTATACGTAATATTATATATATATATATATATATATATATATATATATATATATATATATATATATATATATATATATATATATATATATATATATATATATATATATTCACTTTTACATAACCTAGATACGTCATTTGTTGACTTTCTAGAACTTCAAGAAATCGTTCTTTATCAAACCCTTTCTTTCCCCCCCCCCCCTCACGTTATTCTAGTAAGTCCTCTTTTAGGAGACTCATGATGATGAAGGGATATGAGTCAAGTGGACTTTTATAATGCAAGAACGCCTTCGCACGTGAACACTATGGATGAAACAAACTCCTCTCGCCAACTATATCCTATCTCCGCTACTATCCTTCAAATTTCACTCATCAACCCATCTTTCAATCACATTTATACTTATATATATAAACAATATATATATATATATATATATATATATATATATATATATATATATATATATATATATATATATATATATATATATATATATATATATATATATATATATACACTTATTCACATATTCCCGAACACACCTCAAACCCTTCATCAACTTAACACTTTGACCATTTTATCCAAAAATTGTCAAAGGAATATTTTAATTATCGAAACGGTAATTAAAAATTGTTAAGAATTTTATCATCGTGCCAATAGATGTTTACGTATTTTTGATATATTATAAATCTAATTATATACGTATAAATATTTTTGTTCCAGAAACGAATTTCGCGAAATTTGGAAAGTTTCAAAGGCGGCCCCCTTAATGATTAAGGGGACCGGCTTGTTATCGAGGGCGGTCCCCTTAATGTTTAAGGGGGCCGGCCATCTGACAGTTCCAAATCCGTTTTTCCTTCTTAATTCCATTCTCAAACACTCCATTCACTCATTTGTTCCTCCCCACTGCTACTGAGTACGAACAAAAACACCCAAAAACTTCAAAATCCTCCATCATATCACCAATCCGGGGTTGTTTCGCAAGGGGCAAACATCAACCAAACATATAACAACATCTTTTGTAAGTTTTCCAACATGCATTTCATCACATTTCATTCGATTTGGTGTCTAATCAATAATTATGCATTTTATTAAAATTCATTTTAATTCGATTTTAAGTGTAATTGAAGCTAGAAATTGAACTACCAAATGCTCCCCATAGGATTAGGATGATGTTTTGCAACTCAAAATTAGTATAACATATCATCTTGTCAAAATCATTAATCGCCCATAAACCCTAGTCGAATTTTATTTTTCAAAAGGCACATTGTTGATTTAACTCTTAAAAACCATTTAAAACTTACTACATTACATTGTTTTAACGCTCTAAACAATCAAAGCATACTTTTCAAGTTGTTGTTAAATGGTTCATGAAGACAACATGGGCGTTTGGTTCATGAACAAACCATAACTATATGAAGTTATTTGAAACCTAAAACTAGCTTATAAGTTTTGTTAATAATACTAGAATTAATAGAGGTCATCAAGATATATAATCAATATATATATTGATATTTTTAGGATATTGTTATCTAGTTAAGGGAGCGTTTGGTTTATCTTTAAAATGATATTTTTGAAAACTAAAATTCGCATTTCAATCTTTTAAACAAGCTTATGTTGTGTCAAACTCTTACGAAATGGAAGATATATAATCTAATATATATCTAGCCTTATTTTGAAATGAATTATGATATCATATCCTTTTGATATTATACATTCTAAACGAGTTTAAAATCAAAATAAAAGGAACATCATGAAACTACTTCATTTAATTTATTTTTTTTTTGTGTCGAAGTAGAATTTCGTTCCACATATATTGCATATAATTATATATATACATATATATATAATATATGCATGATAGTTGTTTTTATATTAATTCTATTCTTGTTGTTATTTTGTTTAGGTGAAAATGCCTAAGACCACGGTTGGTGATGTATCCAAAATCAAACAATACATTCCAAATGTCTCTTCTACTCCCGGCATATCTCCTTCAGTTGCATGTTTCTATCGTCCTATTGAAAATAGAAACATTCACGAAGGAAGAATTGTCGACCCATCTTTCTATGAATCTGATGACACAGAACGAATGTTCTCCAATATTCGTTTTGAATGTCTTTTTCAAATCAACGAACCTATCATTCCTCGTTTTATCCTCGACTTCTATAGCCAAGTGACGGTGCAAACCGATCCCTATGGTCATCTCCTCATTTCCTTCATGATTCAAAATCAATTCATCACTCTTACTCTTGCTCAATTTGGGCAAATTCTTAGAATCCCATTCAACGGCCAAGCCGTTTTCTCAAATGAATGGGATCTTTCCACTCTTGAAAGAAATTGTCCTCAGGATTGCCCCTACTATTCTGAGATTCCTAGTCCTGAAGACATTCGTCGAATGCTTGAACTAGAACGTCGTACGACTAGTCGAGTGATCAAGTCGAAGAATGTCGACATTCATGCTAATCAAATCCTCCTCAAAGAGCTAAGCCCCGACATGAAGAAGTGGGAAGAACTCATTCGCGAGAATGCGTTTGGTACGGGTGGTCACCGTGATCATGTCACGGCGAGCATTGCCCACATGCTTTACTGTGTTATTGCTGAAGAGCAATACAATTTGGCTTATCTTTTTGTTCATCGAATAATGTCCGCCAAAAACACCCCAAATGCCAATCTTCCTTATGGTATGTTTCTCACACGACTTTATCGTTATGTGATGAAACATTACCCACATCTTCAAAGAGACTACTACGTTCATATCCTTCCCACTTTGAATCAACTTACTTGTGTTCGTACTCGTCGTCCTCGTAGTGACAAAGGAAAATCTCGTGTTTCTTTGTACTCTAGGGGTCGTGGTTCTACATCTCATCGTGATGACGATGATGATGAGGATGAAAACACCTCACGTGTTAGTACTCCATCCCCCACGACCTTTGTTGATGATCTTCCTGATCTTGATTACTCCGAATATTCAGTTCCTCTTCCTCACGAACGTACCGATGAACTTCTCTTCACTCGCCAAACCTCCATCATCAATTAACAACAACAAATGCATGAAGAGATGCGAGGAGGATTCAAATCCGTTGGGAAGATGTTTAGGAAGATGCTTGGAAAGAAGAAGAAATAGAAGATTTTGATGTATTGCTATTTGTTACTACTTGTTTTTATTTGACACTTGTATGGTTTGCTACTTGTCCGACTTATTCGGAAATACTTGTGTTAGCTCTTGTTTTTCTCTTGAATAATTTTTAGTCTTTGAATAATTATCATGCTATGCTATGCTTCTTTTCAATTATGGATTATAATATGTTAATTTGCATGCAAAATTTGGTTATACATATATGTTTATATATCATCATTCCTAGTGTATATGCTTCTAATAGAGCTTGCTGGAAAAACAAACTTGAAAAATGGCCAAATTCTGCAAATTTTGGGTTTCTGGTCGTCTGGGAAAACACCAGATGGGCGGCCCCCTTAATTCCCTAGGCGGTCCCCTTAATGATTAAGGGGGCCGGCATACAATTAAGGGGACCGGTCATCTGGAACTGGGTTTACTGTATTCTTTTGCATCTTGTGAATCCTTTCTCTAGTTTCAGCTACCATTTCCCATTTTGACCCAACTGATTTTAGAATCTCTTTCAACCATTTCAAACATTTACCTAAATCACCCATTTCCATACTATAAATTCCCTCCATTATCACCATTCTTCATCTCATCATTCATCATATCATCATGACTCCTCCAAGCACCTCAAACTCCAAAACCTTCAAGAAGCAAAAACTTGTGGTCATTCCTCCAAAACAACTCTTCATTGACTTAACAAATGAAGACAACATAACCCCATCACCTCCACCAAAATGTTCCTCTCCAAGTGCACCTAATGCACCATCCAAAACACCTTCCACTCATGGAACTTCCTCATATTCCTTACCCTCAACCTCATCAATCAATGACTACATCAATTCACACTTGTCACCACAAGTATCATCACCACTTCCCACACAAGAACCTATATCCACCCATCTTACAATCTCACTTTCACCAATAACACCACTTGATACTCAACTCTCATCTCCACAAATTACACCACCATACTTTGCCAATCCCGTACCTTGGAGGATGCTTGAATCACATGGTGATACTTGCCTTTGTTGTATCCACAACCGAACCATCATCATGCTCTCCAAATTAAGCATTTGATATGCTTAATAAATAATGACCATGCCACCCCTTTTGCTTGCAAGCTCTATGAAGTCCATGTACTTTTGCATGATGATGTATCTTTCTTGATTAATTGGCTTATGTATTTGCTACTATGTTGTTAGCTTATGTACTAGTATTGTTGTGTCTTAACACAATTATTGCTCTAATATGAATGTTTCTTTCTTTTCTCATCACCCTATATTTGTGTACATGTATATACTTGTGCTTCTAATATTTTTGTTTTGCAAGCATTCCATAGCTCGTTCTCTTGGTGCCCCCAAACGAGGGGGAGTACACATCAAGGGGGAGTTTCTACCCGTCAAAATTTTCACGAATGAAAACTTGTCGGCATAACCTTTTTGATGTTACAAAAAGGGGGAGAAGTACATATAAACTCACTAAAATACTTGTTTAAAAACTAATTTTTGAGTTAATGAGTTTAAGTTTTGTAATCATCAAAAAGGGGGAGATTGTTGATATAAATAATGTTTGTGAATGTTATTAATATTTCTCAATAAACCTATGTTTTGATAATCACAAAACTTTAGTCAAGAATAAGACATAAACAAGTATTTGGTGACAAATATTTACCTCTACATCTTATATCACTTAAGGTAGGCATAAACTTAGTAACTTATGCATTACATGATCAAAGGAAATTTTATATTAATACATAACATTATATAAAATGATTTTAACATTTTATATATATTTGTAAATCATTTTTGGTAAAGCTTTATTAAACCACAAAAATATGATTTCAAATTTCCAACCAAAAAGGGCAAATTTTATCCAGAAAAACTTTTCAAACGTTCAGGAGGGCGGCCCCCTTAATTTTACTAGGCGGCCCCCTTAATCATTAAGGGGACCGCCCTATAATTAAGGGGACCGGCACGCTCCCGAACAGTATTTTCTGGCCCTATAAATATTGGATCATTCCACATATTTTTCTTACCTTTTTGCACTATAAACTTTCTGATCCAATCTTCTTCTCTAGATCTAAAATCCTTTGATCATATATTTCATAAGTCTTTGTTTTCAAGTGATCCAAAGCTTCATCCATTCAAGTGCAAGAAGAAGAACACTTCTCTACATACATCTTATTGTAGTGGTGTTGTGTATAGCTAGTTTCATATTGTACTAGTGATAGATATTTGTAAAGGTGTTGTGTATATTTGTTGATTGTAGAATCTTGGTGTGTTGTAAACTAGTTTAGTAGTTGTGACTTAGTTGTGCATAGAAGAAGGTGTGAAGATTGACAAGGTGTGAAGACGGTGTGAAGTCTTGAAGAAGGTGTGAAGGTGTGAAGATCACGTGGTGTGATATTTGGTGTGAGATTGGTTCTAGCTACGATTAGAACTCGACATTTAGCTTAGTGTCGTTAACTTTTGTAAGCCAAGGTGTGTAAGGTTTCTCCACCATAAGGAGTTTGTTGACATAGTGAAGAAAACTCTCGGGTGTGGTACTCGGGGAGTGGAGTAGGGCAAGGAAAGTGTCCTTGTAGCCGAACCACTATAAATTCACGTGTTGTGGTTTGATCTTTCTAACTCTATCATTTCTTCATTACATTTCAATACTTTCAATATTAGTTTAGACTTGCTTATATTGGTTGTTGCTTGAACTCACTTAAGATCGAATCGAAAGTTTTTATAACCAACAAAATATTTTGGAAATAAATTTTTAAAAGGACGTAAAACTATTCAACCCCCTTTCTAGTTTTCCACAAGAATTATGCGTCGCAACAGTGTGTTAGGAATGTCCTTAACAATGGGTCAGTTAAGAGGGAAAACCGGTTCCATATATAATGTTGCCCAAAGGTCCAAGTATTTTTCACAATCAATAGGACCAATTATTTCAGCATCACCCACAAACCACCTGCTACCATTTACATGAAAACACAAGCATTGATTATATAAAAATAATATCCGTCATGTTTGCATCCTTTCCTCTCGGTTTGACCTTTACACATATCCAATCTAAAAACAGGCAAATGTCATAGATTGGTTCTATACATAATGATCATTTGCTGCTCTTGTAACTAATTTTGTAACCACATCAACAACATATTATTACAACAAAGTAACAAATAGTTGGCGGGCATGATTCAGTAACCTTCATATGGAGTCAAGGTTGATTTCAAAATTGAATCCGATAATCAAAATTCATTAATACATACAAAACTATTCTAAATTCATCAAACATCAAGTAACTTGATTTTGCTTCAATCCGAACAAAAAGTAAAATTAAAAATGACCTTAAATTAAAGTAAAAATAAAAATGACCTTAAATTAAATATGGCTGATTTGTGATGATGTGTTGTTCGTGTGATTGTATGATCGAGTTGTGAAGTAGAAACGCGCAATCAAAATTGAAATCATAGATTTGAAAAACGGAATTGAAATTAAAATAATTAATGATTTCGTGCTTGGTTAATGGCTGTGTTTGCAGTGTTTGTGATTTGCAGTGTGTTTGATTTTTGATTTTTGATATAAGTTTCTTTATTTAAAGTGTTTGTGATTTGCAGTGTGTTTGATTTTTGATTTTTGATATAAGTTTCCTTATTTAAAGTGTTTTTAGTTATGATTTTGTTTCAGCCGAATCTTAAACGAATAATTGGTCAAGCTTTCTATTAGTAGTGAGGTTTTTAGGTGTTATTTTATAGAATTTTGAGAGAATTTTGCCTCTAAAATAGCAATTAATCACACTTGTTCTTTATATAGGTTGAGATTTTTATATTTTTTGCCACCTTATATCACGCCTTATAAACGTAAAAGTTTCGTCTTGACCGCTAAGGTGTAAAGCTTGATCATACCACCACGCTTCACGATTTATAATCTTGAATTTAACGCAATGATGAGCACATTTTAAAATCAAGGAAGGCACAATTGTATAGCCGAACTTGTCATAACTTAAGGGCAACAGTTTTGGATTGTGACCTCAGTTTAAACATTTTTGGCTCTACTAGAATTCTAGTAATAAAGATCAAACGTTTAAGTGGTCAGACAGCAGTAATAATACCATAAAGTTCAGATTAGCTATAGATCAAACTAAACTTTAACAAGCAAAAGATTTTCTTCAAACATCATTCATGAGCAAAGCTTTACATCATCCTACCATACAGCTAAATCTTTACTACCACGCTACTGTTTTTAACTGTTAATTACACGAGCTAGTTTGTCTAAAAAAGAAGCGATTGGCATGCATGCCTAATTCATCATTTGCTCAAATGCTGCTTCTAGTCTCTTCAACCGAAACTCGTGACTCGTGGTCTAACGGAGCACTTCCTGATCTTGAAAGAACTTTCATATCTTGTAAAGTGGGTGAATGATACGATTTCTTGCAATGTAGAATCGCGCCCTTGATGGAATCTTGTTGCTCTAAAGCCGAATCATCGCTTTTGGTCACAGGAGTTTGTAAAATAGCCGAAGCGGATCTACTCTTTCCTAAATGCTTACGAACATTGAACACACTGCCGCTGCTGCTTTTTTTCTCTTCTTTTCGAGGAGAAAAAACAGATGAAGCGGGAGATGACGATGGAGTAATAGACTTCTCCGAAAATCTTGATTTTTCGTTACTTTTCCTAGCCGGTTTCATTTTATTTAAATACTTGTTAACAACATCTTTCGAAAAACGCTTTGAAGAGACTTGATCATTATTCTCCAAAAGCTTCTCAGTATTGAGTTTGTATCTCAAACTGTTATCACGCTTTAATAACGCGCCTATCTTAACCTCTTGAGCTTCAGCTTCAGCTCCAGTTTCAGTTTTAGCTTCAAACTTTGGTGGAGTCTTCTCGATTTTCAACTTGCTGTTTTGAAGACCTAGAATTAAAGCGCGAAGAGGCGATTGAGGCATTTTCAATAACCTCTTCTTCTTAATGTTTTTAGAAATGCTGTTTTCATAATTAGGTGATGAAAATCTGAAGCTGAAGTTGAGGCTGGAGTTTTTATCAATGTCCGAAGAGTTGTCATTTTCGAGTACTAAATCGAAAAACGACTCCGCATCATCATCGATCGAGGACTCGTAGTCACGAACGGATGGATCAATGCCACCACTTGTGAGTTTCCAAAACTTGAGCAAGCTAAAAACATCCATTGTTGGGAAAGCCAGAGTTTGTATTAAGGTGTTTGAGCGTGTGTGTTTTGTAGTGAAAGTGTTACGAGAATGAGTTGAGATTGTTGGATTAGTTGATTGGTATATAAATGGAGTCACGGAGGGAGTTAAGGGGGAGCATGTGATAGGAAGCCAAGGCTACATGCTATGTACAAACATTTACGCTTTGTCCAACTTATTTTTTTCAAATTTCAATGATCTCAACTAAAGTAATATGAATGAAATTGAAGAAGTATTATAATGCTTGACTTAATAATATGTCTATTATTATAATAATTCTTTAGTTAGGTGAAATAAAACATCAGAATGTGCAAACTTTAATTGATCGGGTGGATGCATTATTTATAATTTATTGTTTGATATATGATGTCATTTAATGCTTCAGATAATACTTGATAATTTAGTAACTTTGACCAATAAATAAATATGTTTTATGTTTGTTAAAAAGGAAGTTCGGGATGAATTAGCGAAGCTTAACCTATATGCATCGCTGTTTGATAAAAAAGTATGATTTAACGCTGAATGAATCAAAGCTGCTGAATGATTTTAAGATGCATAGTGAAACTGATTCTGTTTGACAATTATTGTTTGATAATTATTGTGAATGAGCAATCTGAGTTGCCTTAAATTACCAATTTAACCTTGTGTTTAGATTTGTACTGAGCAAAATATATAGTTTAAAAAAAATGATTCGAATAGAAATATAATCTAAAAAAAACAATGTTAAAGTAAGCAATAAAATTTAAATAGACTTATCAAAAGATCATAAAACAATATTAATTACAAACTAATTATAAAAAAAAAAAAAACTCATTATCATTTAAAAAATAACTCATCAATTTGATTATAAAATCACGAGAACTAGTTTACTCTTAAAGAAATGATCAAAAGCATATATAAAAGTTGACTGTTGGACACACTTGAAGATGACATTTATTTAATTTTTGTGGTGCTTAATCATTTTGCATGTCTTTAATGATTACCAATTCAGCCTTTAGTGGAATGATTAAGAGAAGGAAAAATGTTTATCAAACAATCAATCTCACTTAATGATTCATGATAGGGCCCATTAAGAGGCTATCAAACACCCCTAAGGAACTTGTTAGCAAATCCGAAATCCCTTATTTTTATGTCTTGAATAACTTTTATATGTCATATTACTATCGAATATCGACCATGTGTACTTCAAACTGTAACTATTGTCGAATTGAGATGTTTGTTTCAGAATTATTATTCATTTTCAAACTAATTTGATTAAAGTATTCGTGTGTTCTGTCAAGCTTAGTTTATTAGCTTGATTTTTAGCTTATGGAGTTATACAAAGGGAGCGAGTTAACAAAACCATTTTATGGTTTATTGACTCGTATAAGTTTATGATTTCTTTTCCCCCTTTTCATTATAGGCCACGACTAACACTTAACATTCGTTACAATTTACAAATCATATGCTACTTATTGAGCATATATTTTAGCCCAAAAAATAAGCTTAGCAACACCCCTAAACTTTTGCTAAACCTTCTCATCATTAAGATTATTCAACTTTATTCCTTCAACCATTCTTCCAAATAGTCATAAACCATTGTTTAGTATGCAAGATCAATGAGGTTGTTCATACATATATAAGTGATTAAAGTGATATAACTGTCTTATTTTTTGCTTTTTGTAATGATGAATGGCTTGTTCACTACAATTATATTGAAATGTAATAATATTGGAATGAATTTGAAAAGGACAAGCATTTAAGTATCAACAATACAAACTATAACGAGTGTAAGAGCATCCCATGCGGTGCAAGCCGATGTGGACCTGCGTCACAACCTCCCGCGCCAAAGGAAGTGCGAAGAAATTTACGTGCGCCAAATGAAGAGACTTGTTTTTTGTTTTTTTCGATTTAAATGGATTTTATTAGCTTTTTTTATTTATAAAGTGTGTTGAATGAGAAAGACGATGGTTTTTTTTTTTTTTTTTTTTTTTTTTTTTTTTTTTTACTTTCTTTTTTCATTTTAAAATTTTTAGAGCTTATTTGTTTAGTTATTAAGTCTTGTTTAATTAAAATGTCTGTCTGGATATATGTTATTTGTTTGTAGATGAATAAATGATTGTTTGTTTTGTGTGCTAAATAAAGTGTATAAATTATAAAAAATTATTGTTATACCATTTTATTTAAAATAAATGTTGAATTAGAGGTTAAAAAGTGAGAGTGTAAATAAGTAAAAGTATGATAAAAGTGATGATTTAATATAAAGATTCTCATTAAAAAAGAGTAAAGTAAAGTAACTCCCAATATCGTGTTTCACGGGTTATTAGTTTTAATACCATCTTTCACGGTATATGGGGAAGGTTGAGACGTAGACAGCCTTACCCCTACCTAAGGTAGAGAGGCTACTTTTGATTCTATCAAAGTTAGAAAAGGACCTCCGGCCTTGCAAGGGGTGAGGATCGAACCCTTAACCTCTGTCTCGAAAGACAAGAGTGTTAACCACTTGATCCAACCTTACTCTTATATAGATTCTCACTCCCATAGCTTTTTCTAGGAAGTCATCCAATTAAATTAAACGCCAAACAAACACTCAATTAATGACTTGACAAATTTACTTATTTATAAATTAAGACTCTTTAAGTAATTTATAATTTTGATAGTTTGTACTTGTTTATAGTAATTTTTTGTAAAGTTAGAAGAAAGTTATAAAAGTTTTGTTTTTGTATTTTTATTATGTAATTTGTATTTTTATTTTAATGAATGCAAAAGTAATTGGTTTGAAAAAACTAAAAGAGAGAATAAAATGATGGGTCCCACAAGTGAAGTTTTCGCTTGAGTAACTGATAATGGTGTTTTTGAGTGTGTGAGTGAAAGGAAAATTAAAAAGAAAAATGTTGAAATAACACTAAAATGACAGTTTATTTTGAGCTACTGCAATCCTTGCTATATATACGAAAGAATAGTAAATACACTTCTATTATCACCGTGGTGTAGTGTTCTAAAAGGCGCACTTTGGCGCTGTCAAGGCGCGAGACGTAGGCTCGACGTTACGAAATGAACCTTGGGGTTGGTTCTAAGCGTGGCTCGAAGTAAGGCGTGGAAAGGCACGCCTTTGCATATGGCGTGACAATGTTTTTTTATTCAACTTCGTTTTTTCTTTTTCTTTTTTTTTTTAAATAGAAAATGAATAATATTACATATAAAGATTATTTCTTAAACTTATTCATTAGATACAACGCTTTTTGTAAACTCGATATATATAAAATATGATATAAATATATAAATATTTGCATATTATGTGTCGTCTTGTGTCATGTCTTAAAAACTTAAAATCTTCGTCTTAGCCGCAAAAGTTTGAGGCTTCGACATGCCGTCACGTCACGGCTCACGCTATTTATAATCTTGCGTTGGTGTATTATATAGATTTGTACTATGATGTTAAAGTTTGGTCAATCAAGTACTATTGAGGTCAAATGTAAGTACCACTTAACATTAAAAACGTTTGTTTTGTTAAAAAGAATGTTAGCATAGAGGTCGTGCCAAGTATGGTAAGAAACTTCCAAAAATGGGGGAATAAAAGAAAAAGAAGTATTGTTAAATCTAAAAGAGACAACAAAAGAAAAGAAAAAGTGAGAACAGGGTCTGATATAAAGTGAATAATAAAGTGAAGGGGTTGTTAATGGTCACTTTTACTTTCCTCTTTTTACTGCTACCACTCAACAGAAGTTTACGTGGCCTTGTTCAATTTGCATAACCTAACTTAAATGGCTAATTGGACTACTAGAGATATAAGAACTTTACTTTGGTTGATGTTGATGATTACAAATAATTGTTTAGTTACTAGTATTTACAATATGTATATACTATAAATCTTTTGAGTTTATAAAAGTGACCTAAAGGTTAAAAAATATTATGGATCGTAGAATATTGGGTGGTGATTTGCACTTTCTCTATTTTGATGGACACTAACTGAACAAGTGTATAAAGCACACTGTAAATAATTACAATTATATAACGCACACAGTAGAGTGTCCTAATCAAATAAGTGAATGTGCTAATCAATTCTCTAGAATATTGGTTCCATTACAAAACCATAAGACATAAGCCTATGCCTAGCTTGTTCAAAGACTACGCCATTGGCTCAGAAGCAATATCAATACTATAACTATTTTAAAGAAAATATGGAGCTTAATACTCAGATTACCTCTTTTGTAATACTTTTTAGCCGTTATTCCCTACTTGGTATTTTTGTTTGCTGGTAATCGGCTTAGTATTCTCATTTAGTCATTTACCCTTACCAGATTATATTTATTGATTCAATATCTTAACATTAGGATGTCCAATAAGTTACAAAGCTTTAAAAAAAGTTACCAGACTTTACAAAATGAAGTAACTAGTTACTTGAAAAAGTAGAAGTCACAAAAGTGTGGGTGCAACCTGTGTGATTCAAAAGGTTTGACTTGCTCAGACTTCATTAGGACCACTTGGAATTCAAAATATAACCCATTACCATTATTTTTGGCCCACAAGCCCATTAATTTAGCGTATTCCATAACTCATTAGTATGCGAGATTAATGCTTGACAGGTGATAATTAATGATATACACATCATAAAACTTGATGTGCACACCAGAGCTATGCATATATAATGTTGTACTATTGCATTAGTGATGTGATATTGTGACGTTCATAACACTTTTTATGATGTGCATATCACTTCCCTTCAGATCCATAAACGAACTTCCAAATACAAGTTGTGTCAGGGATGACCAGAAAACCAAAAAAAAACCAAAAAAAAAAAAAAAAAAAAAAAAAAAAAAAAAAAAAAACTGAAAACTTATTAGAAAGAATCATACCACTTGAAAAATTGACAGTGTGGTTTTGATTTTTAAAACCGAAATTTTTAGTTATGCTTCTTGTATTATATGAAAACCCAAAGTGAAAAAGACCGAACCATTAAAACTACCCTTTTTGTATTGTATGAAAGCCTGTACAAATGTCAATTAAACTTTTTCTCACAAACGAGTAAAAAATAAGCGATACTATTATAACCTTAAAACAACCCTATACACATATCATAACATCATAAGACTCGGTGTGCGATAAGGACCGCATAGCCACCGTAACCTCCAAGACACATTAGTTTTTCACTCCATTCACCAAACAAACCACCAAACAAACCACACAAACATACCCTACAATACGCACATACTCACAATAACTAAAGTTTTCATTTGGTGGTTCTAATGACCAAACCATCTCTTTTTTTTCTTTCTCTCATTTCACGCATGATCTTCATAAGGTGTAATAAGCTTGACTCGTTGTGATGGACGTGCCTTGCATTGTAACAAGCCTTATCACGAGTGTCTAACAAAATGAGTTCTTTCGCCGAGAATTATATGCACAGTAAAACACATAAGTAATCCTACTTGCTATATCATTGGCTTATGTAGGTCACACACTAACACAAAATAAAAATCTCACTTGTATATATGTTATATATTTATCATTATCTTTACTCCTTATAAATCATTTAAGACTTTCTAAAGATGGCAGTCTTAAAAAATTCAGATTACACAATTACTAAATATAACAAGATTTTGAAATTGTTAAAATATCAATGAACTTGTAACATACATTTCAGTTAATGTAATACATCAATTCAGTATATATATAATTAACGTTATTCTTAAAATACCCCTCAATAAAAATTACAATTAATTTACCACATGATACAGATCAAGCAAACTATTACTCCCTTCGTCCCAAAATTATTGTCCCCTATTGATTTTTTTGGTATTCACTTTTCAACTTTGACCTTAAGTATTTTTGTTTATACTATATAATACTTGACACAAAATATATGAACGGATTGAGTTTTAAATGTATTTTCATTTGGTATAATTTTTATCAAAAATTGTATAACGCAAACAAAAATATTTATAGTCAAAGTTGAGAAAAAAGACCGAAAAAGTGAATAGAGGACAATAAATTTGGGACGGAGGAAGTAATATATTGTTAAAATCATATGTAACTAAAACCACTCATGCAAGCTATTGCCACACGGTAGTCAACGGTTTATATACTTTTGTGGATCAGTCAACCAATATTGAATGACCTTTCAAAACTAAATAGGAATTGCAAATCATAAACACAAATGATATTCAAAACTACAACAATTCAAATCGTAAAATTTAAATTTTGGATTTACATGTGACGGAAATAAAATTCCCAATCATAAACATGAAATGATATAAAACAAAGTTAGGCTAAAGGTTTCATTAACATCATCACACACAACGGATGGGGATTTAGAAATCTCGGGAGAGATAGAGTATAAAATCCAAGTAAGAACCACATAATTACACATATCCCACTAGCAAGATAAAAGGAGAGTGGCAAATGTCTCTTACTAGTATTATCAATGAACCCTAGCTTATTTTGTTAGTTAGAGCAAGTTTCATGGCAATACTCCATATTAAAAAAAAAAAAAAAAAAAAAAAAAAAAAAAAAAAAAAAAAAAAATCAGTTCCAGTTACCTTCACAGGTATTATAAGAGACCCACTAGTGTTATTTGGATGATGAAATAAAGCATCCCCAAACGCCAAGTTAAGTTCAGGAAATCCAGAGGCATAACTATTATTATTATTGTTGTTCTCGTTATTATTCTCGTTATTATTATTATTATTATTGTTCTTATTGTTATTATTACTACTACTAATAATAATAGAATCAGGAGCCATTCAAGTAGACACGTTGAACCAAGGCAAATATCAACACAAATATCATAACCAAGACAAATATCAAGTATGAAATATAAAGATTCAAAATCAAGAAGACAAATGCTCAAGATAAATAAAAGACAACAAGTAACGATCAAAGATAAACAAATAGAGACAAATAAGTAGATAATGGAGACTAATTATCAATCAGCCAAGAACATATAATAAGACAGATAATAGCAATAAACCGAATAATCATAGAAGAGACAAATAATGATAAAATCACATGCACAAAATTAAAGATCTGATAGTTCTCATGATTCCTTTTCAAACACGTTGGGAGGTCCAGTGCAAGATCTATAATTCTTTAAAAATAAAAATATCCCTGATTATAGTTTGGGTTACCAATCCAAAGTATATAAAAGACAAGGTGAGAAAGAGAAAACTAGTAGATATGAACTTTGATAAATAAAAATAGAGCACAACGGAATACAAGGATTTAATGAAACCTTTACTTGGGGTTTCAATTAGATCCGACCAAAGAAACAAATCAAACACCACTCTACTGAAACTTTCACTTTAGGTAATAAATAGATCTAAACTAGAGATACGTAAACCCTATTATTAAAAAAATTAGGGATTTTTCTCAATAACCACAATTAGCTAATCCACATGTCATTACTAACCCGAACAGTAGGGGTGTCAAATGGGTTGACCGGACCTGACCCGAACTCTATAAGGCCTTATAAGGTAGGGTTGATTCGGGTCTAGCTTAGCTTATCGGGTTTAGTAATGCGTAGATTTGGTTTTTGGAAGTGTCGTTTATATGGGACTATGTATATATTGCGAGATAATTTATCGGTTTTTGAAAGTAGATAAGTGTTGATATTGTGTAAAGTGTAATTTTGGCCGGTATATGACTTAAGGTCATGTTAGTGCATTTGTGAATGAAGTGATGATAGTGTGAAGTTTGACTTATATAAAGTCAAAATAGTTAACTTTCCATATGACTAGTCTTCAATTGTGGGAAATTTTAGATGAGCTTGTGATAAGAAGTTGTTATGTTGAGATTTAGTTTTGGATAGTAATAGACGAGAGATTTCGAGGACGAAATCTAAATAAGGCTGTAGAATTGTTAGACCCGTTTCCCGGATACTTGGACCCCACCCTAGATGAAATGGACTAAGGGCCTTTCGTGATTGGCCAGTCAACGAATGTTGCGTTGTGGTCAAACCCGGTAGTCAACTTTACGGTCAAAGTACGACTAATGTAGTTATAGAAATATGAAGCATAAACTCAAGGGACTAATGTTGCCTAGTATTAAAGAGTTATTAATAAGCATTGTGGCCAATATAGAAGAGAAAGGACTTGAGGGACCAAATATGTCATTTGGTACATAAATTTACTATGAAGATAGAGTATTCTGGATAAGTTTCAGGATTATGTATGTGTGTATGTAGTGTCGACAAGAGAGAAAGATAGGGAAAGAGATGGGTCTAGATGATCCAAGAATGGAGAAGATTAAGGTCTTATGCTAGGGTTAAGTTCTAGCAACAATCAATCAAGTAAGTAGTCCCAATCTTGATTATGTTAAAGTTATAGTTTGTGATTAAAGTGGGAAATCATCATATGATCAAGGTATGATCTTATGATGATTTAGAAAGGAAGATGGGTAAGTTATGGTGGGTTTTATATAAACCCTTGTTTATGATTATTGATTGTTATGTTGTTTGGTTTTGGCTAATTATGAAGGATGATGATGATGATGAATAGTGATGTTGATGTTGATGGTGTTATTGATTTGTAGCTTAGCTTGGATGAGCAAGGTAAGTAACTTGATTGATATGTGTTTAAAATGATTGTTTACATATTATGTGACTATGAGTATGGACCCGATGTGTTAGTTTTGGTATCCTTTGGGATAGCCCAACTTGCCTTTTATGGCATGTATTTGGCATCCTTCGGGATGGCCTAGCTTGCCTTCATGGCATGGTTGTTAGCTTGCCTTTACGGCTTGGTTGTTAGCTTTGATTTAGTGAGTGTGGCCTTGATAGGTGGTTTGCCTAGTTAGCCAACTCAAGCGATAGATTATGAGTAGGGAAAGGCTAAGGTATGTTGTGATGTTTATGTGTTTATTGGTTGAAGTATTTGTGTTGCATATATGTGGATTAACATGTTAATCATGTGTTAATCTTGTTACTTACTAAGCGAAAGCTTATTGTTTAGTTGACAATGTTTTGTAGGTTACTCATGGGTGAAGCTATGGCTTGGATAAGGACTAAGGTTGGACATGTGAAGTAGAAGGAATGGTAAGAAAGTATGAGCTAGGTAGTATACCGAGCTCAAGTGTCATGTTTGTACCCCCGTGAGTCATTAATGTTATGTAAAGTATGGTCAAGTGTCAAGTGTATAAATTGGTGGTCAATGGACAAGTTATAGTATAGTTCATGTGTTTACGGTCAAGTTAAAGGGGCGTTTGGCATAACGCGTAATTGTACCCATTTTGGGATGTGAACGGGTCAATGGTCATGAATCAAAATTTTCATGGTTTTTATTATTAAATGAGTGTTTGGTTTACGGTTAAAGTGTTAAGTTTATGGTGAAAGGTGATATGGTTAAGTGTAGTATGCAAATGGGTCAAAAATGGGTGTTTCCACCCGTTACTTTGTAAAGCACATTTTTGCGGGTCATTATGACCAAGTTTATGAATATATCTGATGTTTATAATTTTCTAATGATTTCTGGAAGTTTTGGTGTTATGTCATGTTATAGAAAATGTTTTTCCGAAAAATAGGTCAATAGTGCACCAAAGGGTCATGCAGAAAAAGGGTTGTTTGGGACAAGGTCCATTTTAACCCATTTTGGGTCTAACGAATCAAGAATTTTGGGAAACAAGGTATAATGTATATTTTAAGTTAAATATGGATTACATGTGTTTAAATATAGGCTTAAAGTGTTGATTTTATGTTAAAAAGTGTTACGGGTCATTTTGAGACAATAGTGCACTTTAGGGGTCACTGTGCACTTTAGCGGTCATAGTGCACTTTAGGGTGCCACCGCTTATTTTAAAAGTATTGGAGTCTAGTTCTTCTAAAAAAAAGTCTCAATGTCTGTCTTGTAACTTATTTTAGTTAGTTTATAAATGAGTGACAGGAGTCCGTAACGGGTCAAAGCGTTTCCGCGTAAAAAGTTTTAAGTTTTTGGTCAAAGCATTCACGGGGTGTAACAACTTGGTATCAGAGCTTCGGTTTAAGCGAATTAGGTTTCCACTATAGGTTGCCTAGTCTTAAACCACTTGTAGAAGTGTTGGCGTAAGTGTTAGTGATGCGGGAATTAATTGTTAAGTATAAGCTGGACTATGTTTTATGCTAGATGAGATTGGTGATGATAAGTAATGGATGTGATTTATAGTGTCGATGTGTATGAGATGTAAGTCCGTAGAGGACTTAAAGTGTTTGGATAATTAGTTGGCCGTGCACCTCGATTGGTGCCGGTGATTGTATTACGATTATGTGAATGTATGATAGAATTATGGGGATGGAATGCGAATAGGAGTGCTAAGTGGTATTAGATATGGGCTAGCAAGTCTATTGGAAGTTGTATGATGCCTTAGTTATAAGGTAGACTAGTGCTTGCGGCTAAATAGAATGTTGATGCTTAGACATAGTTTGATTGTTCAATGTGATGTATGAGCCATAGACTATATGATTTGATTATGATTTTGAATGTTTTAACACTTGTTAGATAAGTGTTAAGTGTTATTGTTTATGTGACGTTAAGTCTATGGTAGTAGTTTATTATATTTCTAAGTTTTATGTGATGTTCTTGACAGCACGATTCACAGAAGTGTATGAGTTGAGATAGATGCATTAGAATGCATATTTCGTGAGAAATGAACGATTAGATGTAATAATGAGTAGATGCTTGAAGCATAAGTCTTACACGCTTAATTAAAATAAGAAAAGTTAAAGTGTACGGTTAAGATGTGATGAGATCATGTTATATATAAAACATGATAAGTAAAATGTGTTAGTAAGTAAATGGTTAAGCGTGATAACTAGAAGTGATGAACGAGACATAGATTGCACTTGAATTCATAAGTGATATGAAGTGCGCTAGAAGAATTGTAAAACATGAGTATAGTCATGTTTATATATTGGATAGTATGTGATGAGATTAATGAAAATGTTATGGAATAAGCTTATGTAAGGCTTATATGTGTAAAGTTGAGTAGACTAAATGAAGTGATAGTATGAGTTGTGAACATGGTCAACAAGGGTTGACGGATAATAGTAAAAGTGTGTAGTAAGGACACATAGAGAATGTGTAAACTTTAAATGGACAAGCATCATATAGAACTTGTCTAAAATAGAGATGCCACGTAGTGAATGTATGAGTCAACTTGGGGTTGACAGATAAATGATAAGTAGCATTGTGAGAATGCTAACATAATTTAATTTGTGTAATATTGCAACTTGTCTAGATGAAAGTAAACGTGGTAGCGAATGTTGAAATTGCTCAAGGCAATGAGAAGTGTTGAAGTGATAACGTGTACTTAATGATAAAAGTACATGAAAGATAAAGTGAGTAAATATGATAAGCTAGATATAGCTTGGATCCAATTCTCTAGTTTTGGTATCCTTCGGGATAGCCCAGCTTGCCTTTATGGCATGTGTTTTCGGCATCCTTCGAGATGGCCTAGCTTGCCTTTCATGGAATGGTTGTTAGCTTGCCTTCGTGGCATGTGTTTTGGCATCCTTTGAGATGGCCTAGCTTGCCTTCATGGCATGGTTGTTAGCTTGCCTTCGCCGGCATGGTTTGTCTATATTCTTGGCATGTATGAAAGTATCCTTTGGGATAGCTTAGCTTGCCTTTCATAGCATGGTTGTACAGCTTGCCTTATGGCGTGGATGATAGTTATGGCATCCTTCGGGGTGACCAAGCTTGCCGCAAGGGCATGGATATTATGGTATCCTTCGGGATAGCCAGCTTATCTTTATGACATAGATGAATAGTTAGTGAGATTGGATCCAAGGCTAGAAAATGAGTAGGAGGATTTATAATCTCCTTATTTAAATGGATTGGGACGCCTCTTCATTTAAATAAAGAAATTGTAAATCACTGAACCATAAGTTTATAATTCCTTACTTGCATAGATTGGGATGCCTTTTTATGTAAGTAAAGAGTTATAAATGAGTGGGCTTATGTGAAGCCGATATGACATGAATACGGGTAGAGATATGAGAAAGTGAAAACAAAAACAAGTTAGACATTATAAGAAGAGATTAGATATAAAAGCTTGCAGCGGCGTTAAGGTCCTATATGAACCTTAAGATAGACGCCTAGAATGAGTTTTTGCTTTAAGTTGATAAGATGATGGGTGGAATTCCCACGACTTAACAAGAAGATTGCTTTAGTAATGCATAGATTTGATTTTTGAAAGTGACGTTTATATGGTACTATGTATATATTGCGAGATAAGTTACCGGTTTTTGGAAGTAGATAAGTGTTGATATTGTGTAAAGTGTAATTTTGGCCGGTATATGACTTAAGGTCATGTTAGTGCATTTGTGAATGAAGTGATGATAGTGTGAAGTTTGACTTATATAAAGTCAAAATAGTTAATTTTCCATATGACTAGTCGTCAATTGTGGGAAATTTTAGATGAGCTTGTGATAAGAAGTTGTTATGTTGAGATTTAGTTTTGGATAGTAATAGACGAGAGATTTCGAGGATGAAATCTAAATAAGGGGGTAAAATTGTTAGACCCGTTTCCCGGATACTTGGACCCCACCCTAGATGAAATGGACTAAGGGCCTTCCGTGATTGGCCAGTCAAAGAATGTTGCGTTGCGGTCAAACCCGGTAGTCAACTTTATGGTCAAAGTACGACTAATGTAGTTATAGAAATATGAAGCATAAACTCAAGGGACTAATGTTGCCTAGTATTAAAGAGTTATTAGTAAGCATTTTGGCCAATATAGAAGAGAAAGGACTTGAGGGACCAAATATGTCATTTGGTACATAACTTTGCTATGAAGATAGAGTATTTTGGATAAGTTCCAGGATTATGTATGTGTGTATGTAGTGTCGACAAAAGAGAAAGAGAGGGAAAGAGATGGGTCTTGATGGTCCAAGAATGGAGAAGATTAAGGTCTTATGCTAGGGTTAAGTTCTAGCAACAATCAATCAAGTAAGTACTCCTCATCTTGATTATGTTAAAGTTATAGTTTGTGATTAAAGTGGGAAATCATCATATGATCAAGGTATGATCAAATGATGATTTAGAAAAGGAAGATGGGTAAGTTATGGTGGGCTTTATATAAACCCTTGTTTATGATTATTGATTGTTATGTTGTTAGGTTTTGGCTAATTATGAAGGATGATGATGATGATGATGATGATGAATAGTGATGTTGATGTTGATGGTGTTATTGATTTGTAGCTTAGCTTGGATGAGTAAGGTAAGTAACTAGATTGATATGTGTTTAAGATGATTTTTTACATATTATGTGACTATGAGTATGGACCCTATGTGTTAGTTTTGGTATCCTTCGGGATAACCCAGCTTGCCTTTTATGGCATGTATTTGGCATCCTTCGAGATGGCCTAGCTTGCCTTCATGGCATGGTTGTTAACTTGCCTTTACGGCATGGTTGTTAGCTTTGATTTACTGAGTGTGGCCTTGATAGGTGGTTTGCCTAGTTAGCCAACTCAAGCGATAGATTATGAGTAGGGAAAGGCTAAGGTATGTTGTGATGTTTATGTGTTTATTGGTTGAAGTATTTGTGTTGTATATATGTGGATTAACATGTTAATCATGTGTTAATCTTGTTACTTACTAAGCGAAAGCTTATTGTTTAGTTGACAATGTTTTGTAGGTTACTCATGGGTGCAGCTATGGCTTGGATAAGGACTAAGGTTGGACATGTGAAGTAGAAGGAATGGTAAGAAAGTAGGAGCTAGGTAGTATACCGAGCTCAAGTGTCATGTTTGTACCCCCGTGAGTCATTAATGTTATGTAAAGTATAGTCAAGTGTCAAGTGTATAAATTGGTGGTCAATGGACAAGTTATAGTATAGTTCATGTGTTTATGGTCAAGTTAAAGGGGCGTTTGGCATAACGTGTAATTGTACCCATTTTGGGATGTGAACGGGTCAATGGTCATGGATCAAAGTTGTCATGGTTTTTATTGTTAAATGAGTGTTTGGTTTACAGTTAAAGTGTTAATTTTATGGTTAAAGGTGATATGGTTAAGTGTAGTATGCAAATGGGTCAAAATGGGTGTTTCCACCCGTTACTTTGTAAAGCACATTTTTGCGGGTCATTACGACCAATTTTATGCATATATTTGATGTTTATAATGTTCTAATAATTTCTGGAAGTTTTGGTGTTATGTCATGTTATAGAAGTTGTTTTTTCGGGAAAATAGGTTAATATTGCACCAAAGGGTCATGCAGAAAAAGGGTTGTTTGGGACAAGGTCCATTTTAACCCATTTTGGGTCTAACGGGTCAAGAATTTTGGGAAACAAGGTATAATGTATATTTTAAGTTAAATATGGATTACATGTATTTAAATATAGGCTTAAATTGTTGATTTTATGTTAAAAAGTGTTACGGGTCATTTTGAGACAATAGTGCACTTTAGATGTCACAATGCACTTTAGGGGTCATAATGCACTTTATGGTGTCACCACTTATTTTAAAAGTATTGGAGTCTAGTTCTTCTAAAAATAGTCTCAATGTCTGTCTTGTAACTTATTTTAGTTAGTTTTTAAATGAGTGACAGGAGTCAGTAACGGGTCAAAGCATTTCCACGTAAAAAGTTTTAAGTTTTTTGTCAAAGCGGGCACGGGGTGTAACACCCGACCGAACAACCCGATAGACCTGATTCCTTATAGGATCGGGTTGCGAGGTGAGTTTTTATTTTTCCAAAACACGATAGACCCGACCCAATTGACACCCCTACCGAACAGAATCAAATCACGAGGACGCTTAAATCGATAAAAACCCCAATCTGTAAAATTAATGTTTCAAGAAAAGGGTGAATATGGAGGATCGAAACCTATAGCTGTAATACCATGTAAGATGATATCAACAAGCGTATAAAACACCTACAAAAGGATCAATAGTCGGTAGGATTAAACCTAACCGAATGCTTATTATCATGGTTCTAAAAGGCGTGTCATGGAGGTGCCAAGGCGCCACCAAGGGGTGAGGCGTGACCTCCAGTTACGAAATAGACCAAGGCATCGACTTAGGCGTAGCGTAAGATGAGGCTTCAAAAAAGGCGCGCTAAGGCGTGAGGCGTGGCGAGTTTTTTTGAATTAAATCCAATGATTGGTTCAAAAACACAATATCAATTTTATAGTATAGATATAAGCTCAAGAGATCCGCAAAGAAATACGGATAACCCGAGGTCGTAGTCCGTGTGAAGGATGAATGGAATTTCGAATTCCCGATTCGTGAAACATGTCGTGAAAGTGGTAAAAAGTGATTTTTGTGAGATTACACTAATGAAATAGTAAATGAAGCACAAATAACCAATTAAGCACGTAATTCAACTAAACAAACTTAAAATGTAACGTAGAATCGAAAACCGAAAGCTAAAACGTAAAATAAACGTAACCGTACGAAATAAAACGCGACTTTTAAGCTACACGACTCCTACGGACTTGGAAATAATTTTGGAAAGTTAAAAATGATAAAAGAAAATTTTGAGAAAAACAAAAATATTTTTTTGACTTTTTATTTATTTATTATGAATTAAAAACTATTTTAACTAATTAAAAATTAAAAGAAAATGCAAATAAGGTGAGAAAAATGAAAATTAAATTTTGAAAATTATAAAATAACTAAAAAGTAATTTTAAAACTAAAAACTAATTTTTTTGGCTTTTTATGTAATTTTTGGAAATTAAAAAATATTAAAACTAATTAAAAATTCAAAATAAATTCAAAATAATTGAGAAAAATGCAAAATAAATTTCTAAAAATAAAAAATAACTAAAAATAATTTTCTAATATTTTTTTTGAATTTTTCTGGGATTTTACATACTTTTTTGGATTTTTTTGTAATTAAAATGTAATTAAAAACTGATTAAAAATGAAAATAAAATAAGAAAAATAGCAAATGAGCTCAGAAAAATATGAAAATTTCAGGGAAAATCTAAAATAATGTTTAAAAGCTGGGAAAAATAGAAAATTTGAAAAATAAGCACTGGAAGTGCTGATTAGACCTAAACTGCTTATTGGAAAGTGCTTATTAATAAGCACAGTTGACCAATTGACTTGAAACTTGACCCAAATTATTTTTAGACTAAAACAAGCTTGTTGGAACAGAAATGAGACCAGAAATCACTCAGTAGCACAAGTTGAGACACAATTAGATCAAATAAGCACTTTATAAAAGAGCAATAAGCACAAACTGAAAAGTAATAAGCCAAGACCAAATGGAACAGTTACTATAAGTGATATAAAGCTATAATGAACCAACAAACTCAGATAAAGACCAAAAATGCACAATTGCAGCCCTCAAATACCAAACAGATACTAAGTTCAATTGCCCAACTTGAGCAGTCAAATAAGCTGAGCTAATAAGCTTGAAAAAGCAAACTTGTGGGTTCAATCAACCAACTAACCACCAGAGATCTCAATTCCACCAATAAAACAGATTCTAGACTCAATTTGCTGATCTAAAAGGACCCTAGGATTGTGGTTTAACACTGTGGTGCAGGGCAATGCAGGTTCAGATAACCAACTTCAATAAGCTTTTTCAATGAGCAAATGCTTTTCAAATCTCAAATCTCTTTTTGGTACTTGTAAAACACCTGTCAATATTCACAAAACAACTTTCCAAATTGATTTTGAAAACAAAATGATTGTTGTGTACTTCCTTGAAGATCTGACCAAAACAGAAAACCAATAACTATTTTGACTTTTGATTAAGCACAAAACTTTGACCAAATCAGATTTTTAATCCTCAAATCTTACTGAAATTATATTATTATACCAATATATGATTAAACTAAGCTAATACTATGACTTATACAACTATTTGTAGAGATAATGCAACCAAAAAAAAAAAAAACTAACTGTTATGCAAAAATTGATGAAACAAGTGATTTTGACTTTATATCTTATGACCTACTGGTTTGATGCCATACTTGTCTTACTTATACCTAATACAAACTTCCTAAACCAAAAGTGAAACAGAAAACCAACAATGGCACAGTAGTTTACTCTAATCCAAACACCCCTGATGGAAGCTTATATGCACTAGTATCACCACAGAACCTTAACTGAAGCAACCAAACCTTAACCCTATGTGCACTATGATTTAATGATACCAAATAACAAAGAAAAACAAATCTCAAACATCAAATTCAAAAGTAACTCAGATCCACTGATGAAACAGATGCTATATAAGAAACAGTTACACTAGAGAAAATCAAACTCAAATCTATTAATTATAACTAAACACCAAGTAATAAGCAGTATTCAGACACTAATAAGCAATAGTAAGCTAAAAGCAAATCACCAAAAACAGATCTAACAACTTATACTAATGATGAAACAGTAAATTAGATTGAAACTTACAAGCTAAAGCCCCCTCAGCTCAAATAGAGGGGGTTCACTAAGCTTGCCTATCTCTTAGACAGGCCAAATGGACCTCCTTGGCTGCCTTAACTCCAAAATAAGTTGAGCTTATTAACAATAAGCCCTCACAGTTGACCAGAGTTGACTTTTTGAGGTTTTGAGAGAATTGAGTATTTGGTGCCAAACAAAGTATCATACAAGCTATAAGGAGCTTATATGAAACTGACTAAACAAATTAAAAGCTTATTGAAGCTTTTGTAATTAAGTACTTTGTATTTTATTTTTTTTTTTAGTTTTTTCTGATTTTTTTTTTTTTATTTTATTTTTTTCTTTTTATGTAAACTTTAAACAACAATATGTAAATAAAGCTTAAAAGTAATACTGAATTTAGAAGGCAATAGTAAAAGAGAAACAATAAGCTGAAAACAGATAATAAGCAATAAGCAGTAAATAAGAGTAATAGAATTAAGACAAGTAATAAAAAAACTGAAATAAACTTTTCATTAATAATAAAAATTCAATACAAAATTAAGTTTAACAGCATAACAATACATAAAAATGGCACACCTAATGACTAAGGGGAGGGGGTATTTATACACGATTTGGGAGCTGCTAGGGTTGAGGATCCTTCTGGAAATGTGTTTCTTTGATGCAATATCATCCCTCGATCTCTCCTTGGTCCCCAAGTTGTGATATCAGCCGTTAGATTGATTGATGTGACAACCTCAATCCTGCGTGTGTATCCCTATTGGTCCACGTACCCCATCTGACATGTGCCCTTCATTCCTGACATGTGCCCTGACCTTCTAGAAACCCCAATCATTGGGTAAATTATTGTTAAGTGGGGTAATTTGAGGATGGGGTGAATTAGGGTTCTTGCTACAGTAAATGTTTGGGTTGTGGTAATACTTTTGGGGGGCGGGAAAGAATTGGGGTTGTTTGTTTATTTTATTGCTTGCGTTGACCAGTGTTGGTTTGGATTGACCGGGTTTAAATGGTGGGCTGGGTAGGATTATTAGGGGTATTGGGCTTTTGTGTAATATGGTCTTTGGGGTTTTAGTTTTATTAAATGGATCCGGTTTGTAACATGGTTTAGGATTAGTAATATTGAACAAGGACTAACTTTGTAATTCTGCATTCCATAGGGACCATTTCTGTAATTTATCCAAAGTTTCTTCCAAGGGTGTTTTATGTCATTTCTGATTTCTTGGAGGACTGACTTTGACTTATCTTCAAAATTTCATTAAAGGACCTTATTTGCCAGAATCTGAAACTGCAGGGACTGGAATCGCCAATTCTTCAAACTTTGACCAGGGACTAAATATGCAACTTTATGAATTCCTGAGGACTTCTGTTGACAATTTGAGCTTTCTTTTGTCATTTTGCTTCCCCGGCTGCGGCTTTTGACCTTTTTCCAATCTCGTGCTCGTTTTCGTCGGTTTTGTCTTCGTTTTTGTTCATTTTTCTCATATCCGTACCTGCACATACACAAATACAAAAACATGCATTCTCTTGGCATTTTAGGTTAGTATTTGGTATTTTTAATCTGAAATAAGGCCTAAAAAGGATGAGTGATTAAGCACTCATCATCCAATAAAAAAATAAAAGAAGGGAGATTTACATACATCCCCATGTACACATCAATATTTACATATTTTCTCAAACACAAGTTTTTAATGCATGATGTACAAGGCTATTAAAGCAAGGTATTATGTAAATTATGATGTGTATATGGGTGATGTATGTAAATGCCCCATAAAAAAATAAGAATATGTAAGGATAGTTTCTTAACTTTATTCATTATATACAACGCTTTTTGTAAACTCGATATATATGAATTATGATATAAATATATAAATATTTTCATATTTTTTGCCGCCTTATGCCACGCCTTAAAAATGCAAAAGCTTCACCTTGGCCGCTAAGGCGTGAGCCTTGATCATGTTGCCACATACGCCACGCCTCACACTATTTATAACGTTGTTTATTATTATTATTGTTGTTGTTGTTGTTGTTGTTGTTGTTGTTAGAAATTCAAAAGATTTACAAGATTTTAGTGGGAAGCCGAGATACTATCTAAACCCTCACTCCTCTAGCAATTGCAAAGCTAATCCTACTAAAAATATGAGCAGCAACACATGCCCCAATGTCTTGAGCCACAGAGAACTTTCGGATCTGCTTCAGTCCCTCAACTTCCTTATTAATTGAAAAGAACTAATAGACATAGTGAGAAAGTATATCCTTGATATTTACCAAGCAGATTATGACACGGATTTAACAATGATCCGTAGCATGCCCAAAAGTGTACATGCAGGGTTTCTCGTAGAGGTAGCAATTCCCGACACGACATGATAATAAACGGGTTAAGGTTGAGGCTAAAAAAGTTTGGGTTGTAATGGGTCGACATGACTATCCATTTAATGATTAGTTTGGTTTCTGTTGAGATTATTATCCTGTTCTTAACCATCTAACTAGGGGTGTTCATCAGTTCGGTTTTCGGTTTTATGGGTTGTATGGTTCGGTTTCATCAGTTTGAAAATTTTAAAAGTCAAAACCAAAACCGAGCCAAACCGATTATAGAATGGTTAAAACCAATAAAATTGAATTCAATTAAACTTCAAAATATAATCTATAAGTCATAAATAAAAACCTGAAAGTTCAAATAAAATTAGCAAATCAAAAGGTCTCATAAAATGCTCAAGGAAATCAACAAAGCAAAAGTTTAAGAAACAGAAAAGTTTCAGAACTTAACGAAATAAATGAAAGCGACAAAATGTTCTTCAATAAAAGTCTTTGGAAGTCTTATTAGCTTGAATATTCTATCTTCAAGCATCTAAACCTAGTTTCAAATTCACTCATCTTCTCCAATGTTTGAATTTCATGTTGTTCTCATCTTTGAAAAAGCAATGTAAATAAATATGTGTTAGATGTGTATATAATATACATACATAAATAAAAAGGCCGTGCATATAAAGAATGAAATAGTAAGTTACCATTTACAAAATTTTCAAAGTCATCAATGTGTTCTTCGAGATTCACTGCAACATCTCCTGAACGGAACCAAATCTGTATATATGTGATTTAAAAAAAATTAAAAAATTATGTGGATAGAGATATTTGGTTTTTTTCATTTTGGTTTGGTTATATATTTGTCAAACCCAAAACCAAACCAAACAACAATTAAATACTTCGATTCGGCTTCAAACAAGACCATACACCAACTAAAATTTTCAGTCCGGTTTATTTTTTAGTTTGTTCCGTGTCAAACCAAACACTGAACACCCCTACATCCAACCAAACAACCCTTCTAAAAACACAGAACACCCCTATATCCAACCCAACAACCCTTCTAAAAACACAATTGGAAATCAAATATTAGAAGTTTTTTTTTTCAATTCCGACTTTAATTATTATTTTTTTGTGTTATATAATTCAATACTTGATGAAAATTATACTAATAAAAATACATTTAAAATTTAATCCATTCATATATTTTACATAAAGTATTATATAACACAAAAGAAAATAGTTAAAGTTAAAGTTGAAAAAAAAACTTTAAAACAAGGTTTTAAGATCGGTATTCTACTTAGGATCGTTTTCGTCTTTACAAAATCGTGATCGTAAGATCGGATCAGGATCCTAAGATACTACTATAATGCCATTTTTTTAATGATCTTTGTAATATTATTCAAATCTACAAATTATTATATATTATAAACACGAAATTATATGAATGTTTTATGGAAATGTTGTCCTAAATTATGAATATGAAATATTTAAGAAGAATTATATGTTTTTTTAGATCATATAAAAACATTGTAGGATCGTGTTTTAAGGTTGATTATTGTGATTCGGGAGGTCGGGTATGATGGAAGTATAAGTTATCCATGTTAGAGAGAGAGAGAGAGAGTAGATAGAGAAAGGAAACTATGTGTTTTATTGATAATATGAAAGATGAAAGTTACACCATAATTCTCACCCCTCCATGGAAGTATGGAGGGATATATATAGGCTCTAACACTATACACATTACACTATTGACGTTTCTAGTCCATGTGTTCGAGCCTAACAAGATAACTAATGTAATCCCGTAAATGTCGTTCCATGTACATGTTAGGAGTATTCCTAACAATCTTCCCCCAATGAGGCGACATAAGGGATTACTTACAACATTTCCTACAAATACAAATATAAGTAAAATAAAGTCTTCTTAAGCTCTTCAAATGCTGAGGATGACTGCAGTTGACGCTCTTTGTCTTCATCTTGTACATCGTCTTGAGAACTTTTCTTCACTTCTAGGCAAATAATGTAATATGCATGAACTGGATTAACTTCCTCCCAAATTCATGTTGAATGTCTTTAGTGGCTTCTTCACACACTTCTTTTTGGAGAAGTTTCTGAATCAACTTCCCCCCAAACTGATAACCGCCTTCAGCAGATTCGATACTTTGATGTAGTTAACATGTCTTCTAACTTTTGAAGCTTTAAGTATGCAGCAGAATTCGTAGATAAGACCTTAAACCACACCAAGCAAATCTGACTAGTTACTTAATCACAATTATACTCAATGCGGAAACTCCGTTCGGGGGTAACATGCAAGAAAGCAGCAAGATTTTCTCACATATGTAGGCAACTCCACACTTCACAACCTAACAAAGTTGAAACGATAACACCAAAATCACAAAATTGACCCGCTGATCATCTCTGCGGACGTCTCTCCGGTAGTCATAAAATTGTAAGTTTGATCACGTGAATCTATTATGCGTCCCCAATGTACACATTTCTTCTCCCTGATTGAAGATACTCGTGGAAAAAGAGTTTTTTCGCAAAGAAATCAAGAAAAGTCAAAGAATATCCACCTCTCTTCCCCCACGATGTCTTCGCAGAATCGGAAGCATACATACTATGTTTACTATGGAAACGGAGGCAGCGTAATCCCATATGTCCAATTAAGCGAACAAGTGTGAAGTACCATAAATCTCTGTTAAGCGTAATAATATCCTATGAGAATCAGCTGCTGATAACTTCTTTCCTCTTTAATACTCCTCTCAGCTAACTCTTTACCAACCCCATTATCATTCTGACGACTCTTTGTAGTGACTACTGATGGAGAAAACCCACTATGACGAACTTGAGACTGAAGTAAAATAACCTGAACTTGTGACTTAAGCTTGCACTATTGTCTGACTAAGAACCAATACTGAGAATTTCAATAAAGGTAGAATCATATGCCCATCCAACCATCCTTAACTATATATGAACTTCTCTCGAATTATCCACAGCTTTTTGTGACACTCGAGCACTACAACATAACTCCTTTAAAGTGATAGCTATACACCGTGAGCACAACAACGTAACTCCTTACATCAGGTATAACTAGACAACTCAAGTCTTAATCATTTTAATGGTTAAAAGCTTGAACATGGATCTCAAAGAATCATGCATCCAACGAACCCCGATATCTCTAGATACTAAATACACACACTCGTGAAATTCAACTTCAACCTCAAATAAATAATAATGAATAAACTCCGTAGTCATTTCTTGCGGTTAAATGCACAAATCTAGCCTTTTAGATAGTTTAAGTGAACTTTGACAATGATTTATTCCCGATCTTATCAAAAATGTATCCCTATGAAAATTTGTAATATAACCAAAGTACGACTCTTTATGCCAAATATTATATCATGTAACAACCCATAAAATTTCATCAACATCATTTCCACCACAAGGTAATTTCACAGGTAAATTTTTTACTTTTCATTGCATGCATGACTCTTTAGACCTGCTCACATATCCACTTATGCCTAACACCACTATGTAAACACCCCAGTATGTTAAATCTAGGTTTTAAACATCATTACACTAAGTAATCTATCACTCTAATATACTATATCTATTAGAAACCTTAATTGAACCCTATGTGTTTATTGTTATCTTTAGAACCCTAATTGCTTATTTGAACTAGTTTGAAAGTGTTCAAGGCTTAAGTATGAGTTACCTTAGGAACATTAGGTTAACTTAGGACCCTTAGGCACTATTACAACCTATTAGAACTTAGGTACAAGTCCTGTAAGTACAAAAGCCTAACTAGGTCATAACTTCTTGGAATTAGGTCTAAACTATCCCAAAACTTCACCATAGCTTACCACCACTTAGTATAAACCTCATAGGACTTATGATTAGTCATTAGGCACTCATAGGACACTAATATAGGCACTAAACCATAGGATAAACCCTAGTCTCTCACTAAGCAAACATAGGTCATTTAGGAACCAAAACTAGGTCAAAACCTTCCCAAATCTTTAGTATAAACTACCACCACCTAGGAAATGATCCCTAAACCTTAATACTAGTCACTAATCACTCTTAGGACCCTAATCTAGACACTAAACCCTAGGTAAAACCTAAATCCCTTACTAGACAAAACTAGGCTAAAACTAAACCTAACACTTAAACTAAGCTACCAAAGCACCACAAACCACCCAACCAAGCACCCTAGCAGCTTAAGAACCTCAAGTAGGCACCCTAGCTCCTCCTAAACTAGCACACAAGTAGGTGCATCACCTACTTGTCACCTACTTGGTGTTTCGGCTGTTTTACACCACAAACAACCTATACCAGCCCCCTACCTAGTATTAGCTCGCCCTTGTCATTCTATAGACTCACCACATCGACTCCTAGCTTCCATGAGTCAACCTCCCCCCTCCTCGACACCTAGCACCCCAAAATTACACCTATACCATTTGTTAACCCTATAAATACCCCCCTCCCTTCACCATTTCACTTCACACCTCTCCTCTCTTCTATTTCACTCATATTCTGTATTACTAAGCCCTCAAGACCAGTAGGAGTCGAGTGGTACAGCCTTAGTCCTTGTCGAGTCCTAGTTTTGGTCTAGAAAACCCTAGTTTTCACTTTAAGCCTCCCCCGACCTAGGTAAGCCTCAACCTTGACTCTAATAGGCTTAGTACTGACCTATGATAGTTATAATATGCCTTAGACCCCATAGGAACTTAAGCTAGAGCCTTGATCATTTTCTTTTACAAGTTTTCATTTAAAAACCCTAGTTTTAGATAATTATGTGTTTACATGCTAAATTGCCTTATTATGTGCTATAATCTGATTTAGATGACTTAAATGAGTAGATATTAGATTAAAATAAGCTAGTAAACTTATTTGTTTCATAAAAATATAGTTTACTTGAATTTACGACTAGTTGTGTAATAGTTTTCATGCATAGAGGTATATATGATAACTTTATGAAAATACTAAGTTTAGGGACTGTTTTTGACATATTTTAGAAGTAATAAGTATAAGGACCCTTTTTGAAAAGTTCTAAAACCTTAGGATAGTAAGTAAAATAAGTTATAAACTAAAAAGGACTAGTTTTGCAAATATAGTTAAGTAAGGGTATAAAAGGTAAATATAGAAAGTTAGTATAGTTTAAGGACTATTTCTGCCATTACTTGAAAATATATAAGTATAGGGTCTAATTGTGTGAAAGATAGAAAGTTATATGCTTAGGGTAGAAAGTGTAAATATATAAACTTGAAGCGTATAAACGGACTATTTTCATAATAAGTATAAAAACCTATTTTTTAGTTAGAAACATAACACAATACTAAGGAGCTTCATGTGAGGAGTACCATGTGGATATTTCGTTTTGACGAGTTTGCTGGGTTTACGAATTAAAGTGCCCTGACTCCTCAAACGATTATTACATGTACTTCTGGATTATGATGGCCCGAACGATGTTATGCTATAACTAAAACTTAATAACAACATAACTCAATAATATGGAGCGTCATGTGAGGAGTATTAACTTCTGAATTATGATGGCCCGAACGGTATTATGTTGATAACATAATACAATAGTAGGAAGCTTCATGTGAGGAGTCATATACTTCTGAATTGTGATGGCCCGAACGGTGTTATGTTATATATAGAAACCTCAAAAATAATTACTTAAAAACCTAGACTAAGACTTGACATACATACACACACACACACCAAACTCTACTCCCAGGATACGTGAGTCAGCAGGCAAATCCTTGAGTCACTTTTCACATCAATCATAACATCCTAAAGCCCAGGTGAGTTTTCATAGCCTCACACCTTTTAAATGCTTTCTAAATGCTTTGCAAACCCTGTGAGGGGGATACATGCTACTTGCTTTACTTTAAACTGAATACAAATCTTTTCATTAATTATTGCACGAGTAAACTCTCTGCCACCACTACATAACCAAAACTCATGAACCATAATCGTTTGGGATATTTTACCCACGCGAACGCGAGTATAGTTGATAGATATATTGGAGTTTGACAACTCCCGTTGGTAGCTTTCTTTCTGGAGAGTACCAATAAGTACTATACTTGAAACCCTAAGGATTTACTTTGGCATGTTATCCTTCTCTTCCCCTCATGGTGGGTCTGCAGCCCCATGACCCGGACTGTTAATACGGTTCATGAGCTTAGTGTAATAACACCCCTGTCTGTAGTATTGTACTGATCATACAATACTAACGATACAACTGTTTAAATACGGTTTCTACTACTCTACATGGATGTAAAACAACGTAGTCCATGCTTTACTAAACTTGTATTCACATCACTACTAAAACCTTACTAAACTTGTATTCACATCACTACTAAAACCTATGACTCTCACTCAACACCTAGTGTTGACTTTTCAAGCATGTATCTTAGGTATATAGCCATTACAGAGCTTTGGCAGGAAGCGGCACTGAACCATTCAAACACTATTTAACACTTAGATTCACGGGACCTCATCTTAATAAAACTCTGATATTTTAATGAATGATAACTTATTAATAAAAATATCTCTTCTCGAGTCGTTTTCTATTATTGTGACTGTGATTCCGTGGAGTAATACTAATGACCCTTTTATCTCAATTTTGATATAACCCAAACATAAATAATTGTCCAGACCAAGCTAGTTATGATAGAGTAAATACGGATGAGTCCATTAGCAGCCCACAACTTTTGTTAAACCAATAACAGCCCAATGCAAAAATACGGATAGTCCAAGTGACAACCCTAATCCTTAGGATTATATAACATCACTACCAACCCTAATTTTTGTCATCTGCAAACCCTAATTACATATTCATCCACCCCCATCCTAATATTTCTCTCACCAAAATCAGTCCCAACTACTTTACATCTCAAAAAAATTATACGCAGCTTCTATCACCAGTATCAAACCACACACACCTAAACTTGAATCTTTCTTACTTCTTAAGATCTAACCGAACACAAACACACTGCTTGGACTCTATCTACTACGAAACCATATAATGAACACCCACTTTGTATCATTCTTTCTCCTTGGTTCGTATGTTGGCTTCAAGACCTTGTAACATCCATGGTCAAAGGTATGTTTCTTGTTTTTATGTGTTTCGATTTTGTCTTAAACGAATGAAATAAATAATTAAAATAAATTTGTTTTGATTATTTCTTTCTAAGATTCAAAAATCAAAAAGAAGTTTGACCTTCTCATAGATCTGTGATGTGCTTGTGTATGAAATTGTTAAGGATGCGCGAAGAACACTAAACTAAGATCTTTTAATTTTCGGTGTTTCGATACTTGTTTAGGATCTATGATGAAATAGTTTTCGTGAGTTTGATCTTTATAAAGATCCTGAAGGTTATTGAAAATCACGAAAATTAGATTGAGATCTTATTTGTTTTATATCTTGTATTCGAGTCTAGGATGCATGAGATGGAGATGATTGTTGTTGGGGTTGTTTGATAACTGTGATGGATAAGGATTTAGGTTAGATTGGATTTATTGTGGTTTGATTTTGGTTATTATGTCTCGTCGTCTCGATATGTTCTTCCTCTTGTTCTTTTTGTCTTTGTTGACTGTTTTGAACCAAGGACGACCGACACCAATGGTCTGAGGTTAAAACTAAGGTTATGGTTAACATGTGGTTTCTTGTAATCTTGGTTTGGTCAATGGTAAATTTGAGTCCAAAGATTTCCTTACTCGGAGAGATGATGCTTATTTTCTTACTCGGAGGATTTGTATTTTTTTTTTTTTTTTTTGTAAATGACACCCTTACTCGGAAATAATTAAATTCCTTAGTCGGAAAAATAGTCATACATTCCTAACTCGAAAACAAATAGTCTAACTCAGAGATCTTCAAGTCTTACTCGAAGATCTTCAACTAAACCCAGAAAAACGCAGTTTTCTGACCTTCAAAAAATCCGATTAATGACAGGTTTTTTACCATTAACACCAAGAAAAACGAGACCAAAAAGACCAGTTTGACCAGATCTTTATAAAACTGTTAACAACAAAAAAATATGTAAAATCAGTTAAAAACTTTGTTAACAGTTTTAAAAGTGACGTTTTTGACAAGATTAGACTACAAAATGTAACACCCCCAAAATACCGCAGCGGAAGACTGTGTCACTGAGGGTGCTACTTCATAATACAAAGTATAAGTTATAGAAAACGAACTCTAAATGAGACGTTTTGAAAAGTTACCATTCGATTAATGAATTCAAAGTTACAAACATGAGATTCCAAAGTATGATGCATAAATGTATACAAAGTTTTGAATGGTAAATGATAAAAGCGTAAGTCTTCAGAATATGCAGCTTGACTCTAAGTCCCACTCACTAGCTATCGCCTTACTAACCTGAGATAAACATGCTAAAGTGTCAACACAATGGTTGGTGAGTTCATAGAGTTTGTCTTAAAACAGTTGAAAAGCCTTAAAAGAATGTTCACACAGCAAAGGCATCGTGAATCCACTCAGTTACAAGTCCCGCCATAAGAGACTTGTAACCTGTGTGTTCACAACCCACTGCTATAATATAGTATGATTAAGACATGTATAAGTTCATCAAAACAATTAAGCAATTAGTCGTGAGTCTACTCTTCATCTCCGAAGACCTCACGTTTATGATGTATCCAACATTCGCAAATGTTAGGATGTATCAATAGCCTCAATGGTCATCCAACAACTTAATTTGGAGCCACCGGAAGTCTCAATGGTCATCCAGCAACTTAATCTGGAGCCACTGGAAGTCTCACAATCAAGTATAATGCAATCATGTATATATGACATCAAGTATAATGCGATCAAGTATAAGACAATCAAGTATAAAACAATCAAGTATAAATGTTTTGAGTATTTGTACAAGTAAGCAAGTAGTTGTGCATGTATCCCCCCCAAAGAGTTAAAACAAGTATGAAAAAGTAGGGGCTATGACTCACCTTAAGCCTATGTAATGAGAAATGAAAGTGGTAGTCGAATCGCGAAAGTCTCTAAGAGCAGCCTATAAAAGAACGTTGCGACTTAGGTTTGGAGTAACGTCTAAGAATACGAAGAATTGCCTATATATGTCTTGCATAATGTTCATGATGTAGTACTTAGTATATAGTGTAAGTCGTTGAATATAAATGGCTTATGAAACATGTATAGGTTGTATATCTCTTACTACCGTTCAGGCCGACATAATTCAGAAGTCATGGAGTAAACGTTCGAGGAGCCATGACACTTTAATTCATAAATCCACAACTCATCTCGACGGCTTACTTAATGAACTCCTCACATGAGGCTCCCTACTATTGTAGTATTTGATAACATATATATATATATATATATATATATAAGTTTTGATCTTTAAAAGTTATATGGTCTTTAGCCGTGGCTTTGTCGTGACCTTGGTCATTGTTACCATGATCTTGAGACTCAACCTTGGCTTTAGCCATGGTTGTAGTCTTGGCTTTAGGTCATTAGACCTCTTGGTCTTAGTAAAACATTAATATTATATAGTGACTTTGGTCTAAAAATGGGCTGTTAAGAATTTGAAGAAATTATCACTCGGAAAGCGTTTTCAGGGCTCGAGCTTCTTTGTTCCTGAATGAAAACGGCGTTCCGGACAACTTTCGTGTTTTAACTTTTTGATGAATCGGACCAGAAGGGTGACTTTCAAATTGGCAGAATGCAAAACAGTAGGTTATAGGCAGTTTCGGCGTTTTGGTGTCGCTAACTTCTTATGGCCGTATCTTTTGACTCGTGTACTCGTTTTGGGTGATTCAAATTACTATGTTTTCCTTTTGAAGTCCTTTATAACAGTAAGTAAGTGTCAAGTATCATAGTTATACTATTTTGGTCGTGGTTCTCCATAAAAATCACTAGTTTACTTGTTTAAATAACATAAGTTAACATATATATACCATAACTTGTTTTACTTGTTTTTATACATCATGAACATAATACAAAGACCATATATAGCATGAAAGAAACATAATAAGCATGAAAATGATATTGAGCAAGAAAGTGTATAAGGGTTTGCTTACAACTTTTGGCTTTCTAAAGAAAGGAAGTCAAGTATGGAACTAGGACACTAAACCTAAGCTTGTAAACCCTTCACCATAACTCTTGTAACCCTTGCTAGCCTTGATATAACCCTTGTGAAAACCATTTAACTTCAACCCTAGTAACCTTGTGTAGCTCCTAATTCAACCATGGAATCACCAAACAAACTTAAGAACTAGGTAGAGAATACTAAGACATTGAACTTTGTAGTGTAACTTGTATATTGAAGATCAAAGGATCATGGTGCTAGGATTAAAGGGTGTGGCGTTTAAAGGAGGGGATGAGAGGGTTTTTATAGTGAGTTTGAGGAGGTTAGGAAGGTGTTAGGAAGTTGCCTAAACTTGGAGGCCAAGATGTACACTTGTAATGATCTAATGAACCCTTGGTGACCAAGTTTGCTTAATATACAAGTATCCTAAAGTCCAAGGCTTATCACCAAGCCACCAAGGCTTGGTGAATCATCATATACACGTTCATATGATGGGAGGAGTGACTAGGTACTTAAACTTGGTATTATCTAGCTTACGGAGTGAGTTTTGGTCCCGGTAATCGCTAACGGTAAGTCATTAAGTCATGAAACTTAAAATCGGGTATCCTAAAAATATGAAACTTATAAATATGTTAGAACTTATCAATATAACCTATCTTAGCATATTAATGAGTGACAAGTTCTATCGGGTTGCTTAAACGCTGCTAAAACTGGAAACGCAGGTCTAAAACGCGTAATTCGCGTAAAACGCTGAACTGGAAAACGTAAAATTCCAAAACTTTTGGAATTGTCCTAAAATGAGAGAAAATCATATTTCTATTGTTTATAATGTTTTATGGACATATCGGGATGCTAGAATGACGTTTAAACCTAAAAGTAAATCTCGGACACGGCTTCGTGATTTTTGAAGAAATGATCCGACGAGTGTGAAATTCTCGGATTATCATTAAAATAGTTTAACTTACGAGAATATGAAATAAAATTTTTTGATGTGAATAGTAAAGTGAATAGTAAAAAGTGAATAGTGAAAACTGAATAGTGAAATTTTTGGGAATAAAAGTTAACCTGAAAATGCGAATTGTTACACAAAAATCAACCAATAAAGTAACCTGGCATTGATGCCACTTGCAGGATCGTGTTTTAAGGTTGATTATTGTGATTCGGGAGGTCGGGTATGATGGAAATATAATTTATCCATGGTTAGAGAGAGAGAGAGTAGAGAGAGAAAGGAAACTATGTATTTTATTGATAATATGAAAGATGAAAGTTACACCATAAGTCTCACCCCTCCATTGAAGTATGGAGGCGTATATATAGGCTCTAACACTATGCACTTTACACTATTGACGTTTCTAGGCCATGTAATGTAATCCTGTAAATGTCGTTCCATTTACGTGTTAGGAGCATTCCTAACAAACATAAACCATAAATTTGTAATTTTTTTAGTTTGTGGTTCAAAAAAAGTAAGATATAATCGGAGTAGATATTAAGATCCTAAGGTCAAGATCGGGATCCTATAAGATCTTAAGCTTGTTAAGATCATACGTAGGATCCGAATCGTTTTTGCTTTGTAAAATCGTAAGATCCTAACATCAGGATCCAGAACTTAACAACTATGCTTTATAAAGTCACAATAAGGACAAATAAACTGGGACAAAGGGAGTAATAAATTCGAATAATAAAATTTAGAAGAATATGAGTATAAAGAATACGAGGCATGCAGAACCCGTGCTACGCACAGGCTTCGAATCTAATTGTTAATCGCGTATTCTTTCTGTGTATTGGCGAGTGTATGCTTAATTATTGTTTAGTATGTTGTATAAAACGTTTTGACTTTTTTGTATAAAAATTAAAAAATGTTTGATGTTGTTTTGGTTTTGTGGTGTTGTATTTTATAAATGAGCTTTTGGTTATTAAGTTGTGATGACTTTGTTTCTTTTGATCTATTCCTTATTTGCATGATAAAAAAACTGGCTTTGTTTCTTTTGGTCTATTACTTAGCCCTACAATACTTGTCCATTAGATGGTTTTTGCATGGTAATATGAAGCATACGGGGTCTATCTAATTGGTCATTGTTTAATGTGCGTTAAATATTCTCTTTATTAAGTTTGTAAGTTAAAGTTTGTGTAGTAATATATATATATATATATATATATATATATATATATATATATATATATATATATATATATATATATATATATATATATATATATATAATAATGCCACATAAACTGTATAAATATCGTTACAAACCTTTTTAGGTTCATCTTATTTTATTGTACAACTAAATTCATTGAAAATTAACATTGAAGTCTAACTAATATTAGTAAATTTTATCAATAAACTCAATTCTAAATAGCTAACCAAATGAATATTAATTAACACACTATTAATAATTCCTAAGATCTTTGGACTCCAATATAATGTCTTAAACTTATTTTTTTTAATTTACAAATGGGTTCGAGCAAAAATTATGTACTTTTTTTATATTCATTATTCAAGTTGCATGCTTACATAAACCAATCACGCTAAAAAGTATCATTTAACCATTTAAATGTTGCTTTACATACATGATCGACCATATTTTCTTGAATCAATTCGCACATGTGAGCTACATCAGTAGAAAACACACATAAATTGCTTGTATATGAAAAATGCATTAACATAATACATATATATATATATATATATATATATATATATATATATATATATATATATATATATATATATATATATATATATATATATATATATATATATATTGCATTAGGTTAAATCATCAATTATTCTTGCAACATTTTCAACTTCATCTCAATCTATAACTGACTTTTAATTCTATACTAATTACTAAATATCATGTGATCAATTCCGGCAAGCCTTACACCTCCATATCGATGTTGTATATACTTCACATTAAATGCACCGGGTTTGTTTTTCGATAAAAGTTTGAACTTTTACTTATGTTTAAAACTTAACTTTTTAATTTGATATTATAATTTACAAACGGCTTTAAGTCAAAATTATGTATTTTTTTCCTCTCTATTCATTACTCAATGTGATATTTTTAATATGTCGTATCTTGCTATTATGGCAAACTAATTTAATGGGCGTAAATATTGGTTTCTCACTAATGATTCTACATATAAAAAAAGAAAACACTTTGCGATGCGCGAACCTTCTTCTTTTCAATAATAATTCAGTTGCACACGATAAATTCATTCTAATATTTCTCAAAGAGCATTCGAAAGCAACTACTTACATAAACTAATCACGCTAAAAAGTATCATTTAACCATTTAAATGTTGCTTTACATACATGCTCGTGCACATTTTCTTGAATCAATTCGCACATGTGAGCTACATCAATAGAAAACGCACATAAATTACTTGTATATGAAAATGCATTAACATAATACATATATCTATATATATGTGTTTATCTATAACAATCACCTAAATATGTAAGAAACAAAGAAAATAGTTTGTATCCCAATTTTTGGTTCCATTTATCTGAGCATGCATGATCTTGTGTGATTTTCATGGTACCTGCATATGATAACTAAATTAAGCAGAAAAATAAGACCAAGTTAATTACAAAGATCTGAAAGATGTGTGAATCATCTCCAAGATGTTGTAAAAGAGAATTTACATACTGCTACCAACAATCAAAGATCTAAAAGATGTGTGAATCATCTTCAAATATACATACTAAATGTGATTTTGGCCAGTTTATATAGGCATGAATTAGGTTAAATCATTAATTATTCTTGGAACCTTTCGCAACCCTTGCACTTCATCTAACCGACTTTTAATTCTATATTAAATGTCATGTGATCAATTCGGGCAACCACTTCATCTCCTTTCATGATTGTATAGTTATTATGAGGCTGCATTGAATTTCGAGCATTAACTATCTTGTACTCTATGCAATCTTGATGCCTACACAATAAATTATAGGACTGAATCCTATAGTATTATAGATAGATATATTAATTAATAAGGAGAGATATACATTAATTAATTCCATGGTATTTTATAATACTTCGCAATATGTCAATTTTTTCTTGTTTTTTAAGTTATAAACGCAAAAGCTTCCATTACGAATATATTACGATATTTTGCGAGATAATTGTAATAAAAACTTAAAATAACAAAAGACAAAATGGACATCAAATTAAAGAGGATCAAAAAATGCATTTATTATTATAATTTGTTTGATGTAAATCTTTATAATTATACATATATATGAGATCAAAAGACGATGGTTGTGTAATTTGCATGAAAAATAGTGTTTATTTGTAGCCAATGACACAAGTGATAATTCACATTTAAAGTGAGGACAATCTCGTCATTTCACAAAAAAAGGTCCTAGTTTTAGTAATGGGAAGTGATTTGCGCACTTTTTAAATTGATTGACACACTCAAATTTAGAGTGTCTTGACATTTTACCCTTACATGGTGAAAATGTGTAAAGATGGTGTGAGGGTATAGATATCAAGACACTATAAATTTGAGTGTGCCAATCAATTTGGAGAGAGTGTGCAAATCACCTCCCTTTAGTAATATACCACAAAATTGAGTCAAGTTGAAAATAAATGTCGTATTCGAAGTCAGTTTTACAAATATTCCTAAATAAATCACATTTGTCTATGTTTATGCCTAAATATTTATGTGTTCATCAGTTTGGTCAATGTTCTTACATCCACCTTTTAATATACATAAGGTGCCTTTTAATTCTAGCCAAAACATAGGGTATGTTTGGCGACAAGTAGCGTTAGCAATAAGCAGTAAGCAGTAGCTGTTTGTTTAAAAAATGTGTTTGGTAATGTAGCAGTAGCTGTAATTATACAGAGCAAAATTAGAAAAAATGGCATATACAAATTAAAACAAAAATTATTGAACAAATAATAAAGTTATTATTTCTAAGGTACTCATTACTTTTATATGCTTGATATTAAATAAACACCATGATACGCTAACTATAACTTATCTACGACGTGCGTTCCATATTGATGTGGCAATATCATTACGAATTTGTTTCATATCATTAGAGGTTCCACTAGAAGTACCTTCATTATTTGTATCTGAGCTACGAACATCACGAAGTTCATCACATCCCATGTAATTTGGATGTTGTTCAAATGTAGTAAACACCATGTCTTCCTTGTCATTATTACGAATGTAGTTATGCGAAGCAAATATGCAATAATTATATCATGTTGAGTTTCCAAACTATATTTAGGCATTCTCCCAAGTATTTTCCATCGTTTCTTCAAAATTCTAAATGATCTCTCAATAGCACTACGTAGAGATGACTGAGAACTATTTAAAGACTCTTGCATGTTCTTAGGCGGCACATTTTCAAATTGCGATTTATGATATCTTGTCTTTGGGTATGGAACCAAATATCCCTTTATAAAAGGATATCATTTATCATCTAAATAATATTTACCTGGTAAAACTTTAAAATAAGTTGCTTGTAATTTACGATGAAGTTTTGGTATAATAACACATGCATATAAAATTACCTTCCGACGGTTTTGGAAAGTTCATAGATCGATTGTTATTGGCATTGAGGAAAACATGTGTGTCATGTGTTTAACCCTCCCATCCAACCGATATAAAGGTAAAACATAAATCAAAGTCACATACTACCATCACATTAAAAGTAGGTATCCTTTTTCTACCAATATAAGGCAGTTGCTCGGTCTCTGGGATGCATGGCCCAATATGAGTACCATCAATACAACCAATGCAATCCTAAATAATTGTTTTTAAGAAAATATCAATATATAGTCTTAGTAATATAAATTTATATAACCAAAAAAGTAATTGAATACCTTGAAGTAGGGCATATTTCTTTTATCATTCATGATTTGATGTGGTGTTAATTGAAAGGTTGGATCCTTCAGATTATCATCTCATAGGTTAGACCATGAAAGCCTTTAGATCTACCAGTTATTGCCTCTAGAACTTCATGAAATACTCTACTGATAGTTTCTCCTGAATGTTGAAAGCGCTCACCAACATCCCTATTAGACACCCCTAACGCAAGTGTATAAACAAATATTCCTAACTTCTCGACAACCATCATTTTATCACTAGACTTTAACCCGTAACTTGATTCCAGTTCCACGCATAGTTTTAAAAATACGTTTGGATGCATTATAAAAGCATTAACAGATCAGATAAGGTTACCATTTAATACTTCATTCATCCAAGCTTCTCCCGTTTTAGATGATGTCATGCATGGTTCCTTATGCATATATTTGTAATAGTACGCGGAAACTAGATCGCATGAGTGGAATGAGTCCATAAGAAAATGTACAAAACCATGTTTCCTTTTTCTATTTCTTCTTTCAGTATCCATTTCAACATCAATGTTGATTATGTTCACATATACAAAACTGTATACATATGAGTAAAAATAAAACATTAATTATTAAATCTCATAGTTTGTTCAAATAAGTCATACATAAACATAAAAAAGTTCTCATATATATGGAGATCTACGATAACATCCAAATCCAAGTATAAAACGAGTTCATAATAGTCAAATATAGCATTAACCATGCAAAAAAAATAAACTATCCAAATGAAAAGAAACAATCAAAAAAAGAAAGCAGAGTGTGAATATTATGAATTATTGGACACTTGAAAAAGATAAATCTAGGTGCCTCGATCTTGCTTATGTTGCAACCATTTTAGCCTAGCACTATTGTCTCGCATAGTCATAAACAATTCTCGTTTCACAGCATCTTCAAACAAATCCATAACAAGGTACAATAGAGGACTATCATTTGTCATCAATGCGCCATCTACCATGCCATTAATGACACCCATACATCTAGTAACACTATAGGGATCATCTTTAGTAACACTGAGAGCAACAGACTCCAAAATTTCAATAACATGATCTTGTTTTTCCTCTTGTTTAGCCATGTACTTCTTAAATAATTTTGATCATGCTGAGTCCATCCCTTTTCATTTCATCTCTACAGTTTTGGGTTTCATAGTCACATTGGTGGACTTGTTAGTTTGTCCAGAAATTCCCATTTGGCATGACATTGGGACATCTTGTCCTACGTCTCTCATTAAACTTGCATAGAAGTCATTCTCCTGAGCATCTAAATGCTTAGAATACTGATTATATACCTCATACGCGTCGGCATTGTCATCAATATCTATAGCCACATTCTTAAGGTTAACATTAGGAACCTCACTTGATGTCTCTTTAACTATACCTGGTGCTACAACCTTGGACCCACAAGCAATTGATTCCACAAATAGTTGTTCTCATGCTTCTTGCAATTCTTTAGATGGCGGTTTTGTCCTAAAACCACTAACATCAGGGTTTTCCTACATAAATAAAGTATAAATTTGTATATTTTATAATATTAAATATGAGGTACTTTAAGTTTTAAATTTTAATGACAATAAATTATTACCTTAATTTTCATATCCCACCATGCTGTTGAACAATTTAGTTCCCTGGTACTTGCATCCCAACCTAGACCGGTCTCTCCATGTTTTAATTGCTTCCAAAGTGTATATTGTTTTCTCATAATATCAAACTTACTTTTTAATGCTTGTTTGCTAATGAATTTGTGTTTATGAATCTTTTCATACTCTGGCTGAAGTTGAATCCATGGAAATCCCTTACTTCCTCCATTGGTGTTTTGATACTCTATTAAGAAATTACACAAACTCGTAATGGATTGGTCTACCCATTTTTCTATTGCATTACTTGGGGCCATCTAATATCAAAACAAACGAAGTATATAAGGTATGTGTTATCAACAAACATTCTATCCGCACATAACAACCAACGAGCTAAACATATATAACAAGATGATTAAGATAGTGGACCCTAAAAAGGAAACATTAGACAGAGACGACTATAATTAATGACCCAAACACATAAAAGGGAATAGTTGATTAGCCTTTTTATTATCTGTAGTTGCAGTTGGCTAATTATTATTTCAATCACGTACACGAAATTGTCTTATTAAACTAGCTAAATATAAACTTTGATTTTTTTTTTCAAAATCAGTGTTCATTGTAGATCATGCCAGCGTCGTTTGTAAACAAATACGATCATGGATTAAAATGTATAGTAAACTCAACCATATGAGTGAGCTAGTTAACTGAACTGAAAACCAAAGAGCTATTTGAGCAATTTATCTTTAATCTTTTAAAAACCATAATAGTCTGTTTGAAAAGATTAACAGAATGCACACCTAGCTACATGATGCAATAGGAATATTTTATATTAAAGTATACCAATTCTTATAATACTTTGACTTGTATTGCATAAGACCAATAAACCAAAAACATATCTTAACATTTTTTTCCTCTTTATATATTACTAGCTTCATGACCCGCCCGATGGGCTGGCTAGTTTCATAATTTTCACATACGGATATCTATCATGTACATATCAAGCAGGTTTATACTTAAAAAAGCAAATTTTTTATAAAATTAAGGCTTGAAGATTATTGTTGCGCTGCCTGGGCAGGCTAATTTTATGTGATACATTCATAAGAATCATAAATGTATACAATAGTAAAAACTCGTACGTTTTATAACGATATTTACATTTAATAACCATCCAAATACATAAGAACATGACTACACTCTATAAAACATAAAAATGCATTATTTTGTAGGCTTCCCATATGTCCTTCCTTATAAGATAAGAGAATTCAAAGCCTTTTAAAACTGTCTACATCTTTTTATCTGATTTCCAGCTCCTTCTATATGACAACGTCATCTATCAGCTTTGACAATAACATATACATATTCCCTTTTAGCTCCTTTTCACTTTGGGTTATTAGGTGCACCATGAGTATAAGAATTTAATTTTCACTGTCCGTGATAGTCACCTAGATATAACATGATATTAGCAATGGAATTGTGTTCTTACAATGTCAATTGCTATGATAAAAAAACACGTAACAACATGCAATTGAAAAACCATAAAGCAAACAATCATAAAGGATACCATTCAGTTTGTTACCGGGTTAGACTTAGCTAACACTTTTAAGCAAAGTTACCCACTGATAAAAACTAACCGACCCCTTTCAATGAGAAAAATTTTGGTTCATGAAAGATTATAAAAATCTGAAAGTTTTGTTTAAAAATACACGTACTACATGTGAATTTTGTTAACGTCCCAATGGACGGGCTAATTTCATTTGTGACTTTTATAAAAGTATGGATATAATTATTGAATTCTTTTTACATGTTAAAGTTACATGAAAGGTAGTACACTAAGCAAGAGTTATTTTAATAAATTGAATCTTTCTCCGGTTCCATCAGCGCTCCTCATACCGAACTGAAAACATAATAGCAAAATTTTTAATTGTGCGTACTTATTATTTAGGAATTTTGCACGTGCTTATTGTGCAACTATTTTGATGGTATACTCTCACATTTAAATGTAAAAATATATGCTTTGTTGATATTTTGGGGAATTATATATTTTTTCTTGACATTATCTGTTATAATGACCGCTATACTTACCTTGTAGACTGGATCAAAACAGCCATCTCTTATCTTGTTGACACTTGAAAAGTTTTTTGTAGCCATAACAATTGTTGATAAGCCAAACAAAGACATGTGTAAGTCTCGCATTACAATACCGCCCTCATGATTCGATCCATGAATAGAAGCTTTGCCCGCTACCCAAAAATATAAAGCAAAGATGAATCCAACTTAGTTTCAATCAATTTATACATAATAAAAATAGTGTAGGTACATTATTAATAATGTCACTTATACGTCATGCGAGTAGACCCTTAATCTTACCAGATGATAATAGATCGAATCCATTTGTTCTCAACACCTGTTAAGTCCATCTGTAGAAATGGCTCAACCCGAAACTGTTGCACTAAGTTCCGCGTTCAAAGCTCATTTTGAACGGGAGAAATTGACTGGCCCTAATTTCAATGACTGGCATAGGTCACTCATGATTGTCTTAAGGGTGGCCGATAGGCTGGAATATTGACTAAGCCTTGCCCTGATGAGTTGGCTGCCACTGAATCTGATGATGTCAAAGCAGCTTGGAGGGAGGAGTATAAAAGGCACAATGATGTTGCGTGCTTGATGATTGAAAGTATGGTTCCTAAATTACAAAAGCAGTTTGAGCATTACTTTCCAAATAATATGCTCCAAGAACTCCAAAAGACTTATGAAAAGCCACATGCAGTGGAGTTGTAGGATTTGATCAATGCATTACATAGCTGCAAGCAGGGTGAAGGTAAACTTATGAGTGATCATGTGTTGGAGATGAAAAACTACATGGACCAACTGCATCACCTCAACTACATCAATCCTGAGAATGTATGTGTGAACCTAATTAATACTGTTAGGCCCCTCGTAAGGTTGACAAAATGTTTGCGTGGCCACGCCCAAAATCTATCTGGAATACGTTTAGACGTTTTGATAATTTTGCTCAATCATAAACGATGAGAAACATAATTGTTAAATAAATAATGACTAAGATCTATATCTTTATTAACATGGTATTAGAAACAAAATGATGATAATAATGATGAATCATTAAAGGTTTTTCCAGGAGACCTCCCTCGAGTTAAACTAGGGGCATTGGCGTGTTGCTAGACGCTAACAAATGTCATTATACTATTAATAGATGTCCAAAAAAGATTAAAAATCACTACCGCTTACCGTTTATCGCTTATCGCTCTTAAACGCTCTCTATCACTTGTTGCCAAACATGACCATAGTAAGGATCACACAACAAACTTTATTAATAAATGTGTCCGAGTTAGTGTTGCAAGCCCTATCTTCGCTCCATTGAGTTTAATATGTGGTGAAATGTATGAAAATGATCATTTTATTCTTTGATTATAGTCTAAACACAAGTTTGCTACATATGGATTTTGATATATAAGCACTACAAGAAATTTGTCGATTACCCACATACGAAAATCGAGGCTAAAAGACTCAAATTCGTGGGTAACTTGCTAATACCCACAGAATACCCACAAAACCATATACATGGGTATAACCTCCGATGCTAATTTTTTACCCACAAAATTTTCATGTGGTGGGTATGTTTCCCACACTATTTTTGGTGGCTGGTTATGCTATGTTCGTGGGTACATCTTTTCGTGGGATTTCATAAGAGACCACAAAAATACCCACAATTCAATCATGTGTAATCCGTGAGTAAATTTTCCCTAAATATTTTGGCCACGAAAAAAAACGTGAGAAAAACGAAAAAAAATTGTCGAAAATATATCAAAATGCCTGTCTATAGAAAGATAATTAAATGCTCGTCACGATGTGTAGTTATTTTCGCTTAACGATTAACGGTTTAAAAGATATTTAAATTATAAAAAATAGGTGAAATATTAAAATGCTTTTAATCTCAACCATTGATTTCTTTTTAGATGAATGGTGGGGATGAGTCCCTTGATATGTGAGGAATGTTTGGTTTTTTAAATAACTCGACTCTTTATCTTATTACTTACGTTTATAACTAATGAAATATTGTTTGTAAAATTTCAATCGTGTTTATATCATTAATACAACAACAACAACAACAACATACCCAATCCCGCCTAGGCAGGGTATGGGGGAGGTGGGATGTAGACAGATCCTACCCCTACCCCAGGGAACCCTGCAGGTAGAGAGACTGCTTCCAGAAAGACCTCCGGCAAGTGTGTGCAAAGTGTGCTCGAAGTAAAGAAAAACGAGAAATAGAAAGCAAAACAAAGAAAGAAAAAAAGCATAAAAGCAAACAGAGCAATACAAACATAGAGGCAAAACGACACAACAAGCATATAAGCAAACATAAAAGCAAACCGACACACCAAGTAAAAGAGCAAACAAAGCAAAACGACAAGACAACCAAGAAAAACAACCAAAACAAAACCACCTAGACAAGCGAGGGGGACACAAGACCAAGGCCAAACCAAGCAGCTACGACCAAAAAGAGCAACGCAAAGGGCCTAAAGCTAAGGCAAAGCAAAAAGAGCAAGCAAAAGGCACAGGCAAAGGGCCTAAAGGCACAACAAAGGCAAAACCAAAGCACTAGCCGAGGCAAAGCAAAAGCACCTATCTCCTAAAGGGGGCAAGCCAAGGGACCCAAAAAAGCCTAAACCACAACAAACCCCAAACCCTCAACCATCCTAGCCCCAAAACTAACCACGACTACTAATCCTATCTCTCCACGCGTTCCTATCTGAGGTCATGTCCTCGGACAAGTGTAGCTCCTCCATGTCGAGCTTAAGCCTATCCTCCCATCTAAGTTTAGGTCTACCCCTCCTTCTCCGACCATCGACTATAAGCGATTCAACTCTCCTTACTGGCGCTGTTTGTGGTCTTCTCCTGACATGACCAAACCACCTCAACCTTCCTTCTCTCATCTTCGAGATAATAGATTCTACTTCAAGTGCCGATCTGAACACCCCGTTAGGAATCATGTCAGACATTGTTTTACCACAAGTCCATCTGAGCATTCTTAGTTCCGCTACTTCCACCCTGTTTGCTTGAGCTTTTGTGATAGGCCAGCACTCTGACCCGTACAGCATAGCCGGTCTAATAGCCACCCTATAAAATTTACCCTTAAGCTTAATGGGTACTTTCCTATCACATAGCACCCCTGACGCCGCCCTCCATTTCGCCCAGCCTCTTCCGATACGGTGGGTTACGTCGTCGTCTATCATCCCTGATTTGTGAATCACCGAACCCAAATATCTAAAAGACTCCTTAGATGGGAGGATCTGGTCTCCGATACAGACTTCCGTTTCTTCGTTGTGGCTGATATCGCTCCTACCGAAAGCACATCTCATGTATTCAGTCTTCTCCCTACTAACCCGAAGTCCATTCTCTTCAAGAGCCTCCCTCCAATGCTCAAGTCTGTTGTTCAACCCGTCCGCTGGCTCTGCCACCAATACAATATCGTCTGCGAATATCATGCTCCAAGGGATGCACTCTTGGATCCCACGTGATAGCTCATCAAGAATCAAGGCGAATAGATAAGGGCTAATGGCTGATCCCTGGTGTAGTCCAACTTTCACAGGGAAAAACTCTGAGGTTCCCACTGTGGACCGTACACGTGTCTTCGCCCCCTCGTACATATCCTTTATGACTCTCAAGTATCTCCTTGGGGTTCCCTTATCTATCAGAGTTCTCCAAATCAACTCACGTGGGACACTATCATATGCCTTTTCTAGGTCTATGAAGGCCATATGCAAGTCTCTTTGCCTTTCTCGATATTTCTCCATGAGGCTTCTAAGGAGGTGAATAGCCTCGATCGACGACCTTCCTGGCATAAAACCAAACTGGTTCTCTGACACCCTCGTTTCCCTTCTCAACCTTCTCTCAATAACCCTCTCCCAGAGCTTCATCGTGTGGCTAAGGAGCTTAATACCCCTATAGTTGCTACACACTTGTACGTCACCCTTGTTCTTGTAGAAAGGGATGACTTCACTGAGCCTCCATTCCTCTGGCATCTTATCACTAGAGAAAATCTTGTTGAAGAGGGAAGTCAACCATCTTAACCCCTCGTCACCTAAGCTCCTCCAAGCTTCTATGGGTATTTGGTCTGGGCCTACCGCTTTGTTTCTTCCCATCTTCATTAATGCAACCTTCACTTCACCTTGGCTGATATCCAAGTAGTCGCACTCTGGAAGCAAATCTTGGCTAGGGGTCCCTCTCTCCCCGCTTTCTTGTGTAGCCCTCTCGTTAAAAAGAGAGGAGAAATAATCTCCCCATCTTTTCCTAATATCCTCTTCGTTGACAATGCTACGTCCATCCACATCCTTAATGAACCTAATGTTGCCCAAATCCCTGTTTCTCTTCTCTCGTGCTTTAGCAATCTTGAAAATATCGTTAACCCCTTCCTTGGAGTCCAAGTTCTTATACAGAACTTCGTACGCTTTGTCTTTCGCCTGGGCTACTGCCTTTTTCGCTTCTCTTTTGGCTACTTTATACCTCTCCTCTGCCTCGACCCTATTCTCTAGATTACCCGCTCTACTCAAAAGGAGCTCTCTGAACCTAGATTGTTTCGCCGTTACCTTGGTTTGCACCTCATCACTATACCACCAAGATTCTCTTTGGTTTGTTTGGGTTCTCGTTGTCCGAGAAGTCACACCTAGTGACTCCTTAGCTGCGTCTTTAATGATGCAGGATAAGGTGTTCCACATCTGATCCGCGTCCATAACAAATAAGTCCTCCGACCGACCCGCCAGTCCCTCTGAGACTTTCGCTGCAAACTCCTGTACCGCCGGACCGTTCAATTTCTTCCACCTAATCCTCGGCATGCCAGTCGCCCTCTTCCCACTTCGTTGCCTCTCATAAAAAGCATCCATGGCTAACAATCTGTGTTGGGATGAGCATGTCTCGCCTGGGAATACCCTGCAGTCCCTACATGCTCTAAGGTCCCCTCTGCGCACTATCAGATAGTCGATCTGAGTGTTGTGCCCTCCACTCTGGAAGGTAATAAGGGACAAAATAAAAATAAAAATGTGGACATTTAATTATAAAAATGACAAAGTTGCTCAATCGATGGGGATTTTTAACCTTGGATTTGAAAATTCTTATTTTGACCAGTTGCCCAACGCAACACTTAACGGGGGGACGCCAAGTGGCGATTTTTTGGGCAACGCCGCCAAATTTTGGGCAAATTGGGCAAATTTGGGCAACTTGGGAAACTTGGCGTCCCATGGGGGGCGACACTTTTTAGGCAACCGAGGTAACTGGTCAAAATAAAAAATTTCAAATCCAAGATAAAAAATCCCCATCGATTAGGCAACTTAGTCATTTTTGGAACTATCCCTTTATTTGATGACTGAGAAAGTAGTATGCTAGTTATATGTCTCGTACATGCAGTGTTAAAAAAATTAGTATAACTATTATGTAGGGGTATTTGGCAATATTTTAAAAGACCAAAGGGTTTTGGCTTAGTTGGTACCACCTCCGAAAAACTCATAGAACCACTGGAGAAATTTTGAAGCTCAAGGGTTCGAGTTTCGGCTCTTTCTCACTCCAGTTGGTAACCCACTGGGCCAGGAGAGTTGCCGGAGCTATTTCTTATTGGATGAGCAATGACTGGTGCCAAAATGCACCCGAAGTCAGGGTGTTCCCGCCAATTCACAGCTTTTGAGGATTTTAAAACTCGGGTTGACCCGGATGGTTCAACCGGTTGAACCTTGAACCGGCTCGGAGACCGGGCCAAATGTGACCGAGTTCTTGCTTATTTAAGAACTGTATTGAACTGTCGGTTTTTCGTTGACCTGGGTGGACCCAGTTTGATACACCCGGCCGAGTCATGACTTTTTATCAAAATATAACAAAACCTTTTTTTCCCCATCAACCTTTATAAGTTTAATTGACAAGTTGAAGTGGTAAAGACTGATGCTAATTATAATTTTGTAAAACAGTAAATTAGATTTATAAATTACCTTAGAAACGCGAACTAATATAGTTTTAATACAGATTGTTGATTATTGTTTTAATTTTTTGCTATATTATTATATTATAGATATAAAGCTTAAAAACAAAGTTTACCGATATATTCTTAATCTTTTTTAATCGGTTCAAACATATGTAGAAATAAAGTCGGGTAAATTATGTGATCATCTAACATTGCATATTAAATATAAAAAGAAATATACATAAGTATAAAACCGGTTCAACCTGGCGGTTTAACTGGCGACTAAATCGGATCAACGAAAAAATGGGGTTTTAAAACATTGGTATTTGGTATGTTACGTATTTTTAACTTTTTATTAAAAGTGTTTCGAGATGAAATTTCAAAGTAGTTTTTTTATACAGTTTTGGCCAATCATAATATAACGTTATCTTCTATTTCTTTTTCTTTTTGCATTTTTTAGAAAAAAAAATTATTGAAAACGAATTTGAGACAATTTTGATCAAATGAGTATTTCTATGAGTCTGAGAAACTTGGTAATAGCTCACTAATCACAATTGATGGGTCATATGTTTTGTCATATGTTAAACACTAGCTATTAATTTGTGTGTAAAATCGTGGTAAATTTGAAGGTCCAATCGACTTTTCATCCGTCAACAATGGGCTTTTCATGTGTAAATGTATTGGTATAGATGTCAGTAGAACTATGAGTATTTAACAACAAATTTACCCACAAAACTAATAGCGGATAAAGTCGACGACATCTATTTTACTCATGAATTTATTAGAGGATAAATAGGCCCAAACCCAGGATAAATAGGCCTATTTATCCTCTAATATAGAATTACACATGAAAAATTTACTCATGAATTACACATGAAAAATTACCTAGGAGAAATTACCCACATAAATACAATGTGAGTAAATGTTTAAGTATATATTTAGCTACAAAATTCCCAGAGAAAAATACCCACAACTAAAAGGCGTGTGTAATATTGCTGGTAAATAGTATACACACGAAATTACCCACATTGTTTGCCCACAATAACCCAATTTGTGGGTATTTCGTGGCAATGTTTTTACCAGCAATAATTTAACCGCAAATTGCCCACTAATTTTAACACGGTGGGTAATTTTGTGGGAAGCTCGTGGGAAATTCGTCACTAAATATGACTTGTTTTTAGATTCCCTAATCTTGGGTAACATGTGGGTAACTTATGGGTAAATACCCACAAATAAACATTTGTGGGTAATTTTCGTGGGTATTTAACAGGATTCTTGTAGTGAAGTGACGTGTGTTTAGACTATGAAAATCGATCAATTAAGTTGGGTTTGGTTTATTTCGTGGGCTTTGAATTGTTTTAAACTCTCAAATCCATAAAAAGAAAGACTTCAATAAAACGAACAAAAACAAGCCAAAGAAATAATGTTTTATTTCAAGCAAAACTTTAGAAACAGCCGTAAACAACTGAACATTTGTCATCCTGCATCAAAGTGGGCCATTTAGTAACTTGGTTCAAAAGTATATTCTTTGAATATGTACCATCATATCATTTCTCATTTATGATTGTGAAAAATGGATATACCAAAGCATAAAGTGGTAGACGAGTGTTTGTTAATGAAGTTGGACATACCACCAAATTTTAGTTTCTTTTCGTCAAAGGAAAATAATTGATGATGGCTCAATAGCTCATCATAATCGAAAATTCTCATTATATACTCTCTCCTTTACCTTACCCAAAGTTGGAGACTTTTGCAGGCATTAAGTTTTCTATGCCGGTTATCTGATGATCGATTTGAGTGATTGACATATTCAGACTCGAACATGAACAAAGGACCTTTTGGCTATGATGAACTGTCTCACCTCCAAGTTCTCTATTCATCATCGGTGCTACTTAGACTTCTCAACTTATTGGTAATACTTTCGTTCTCTCGTCATGTGGGCATGTTTTTCGTTTAGTCGTGAAAACTCTTTATTTCCCTTAGATAAGAAGTACTTGTTGTTTAATCTCAATTTTGCACCAATGACCTTTTTGCATGTGTTGTACTATACCATATGCTTGGTTTAGAATCTGTTTTGCACTCGTTACTCGTTAGTATTGACTTTATTATGTTATATAGTTGTTATATTTTCTAGATTTATCTGTCTTATGCTAAAGGGTATCTTTTTACGTACTAATTAATCACTGAAGACGGTTTACAACACTAATTAATTTTGGCGATCGTTGATGGCCACACATGAGTATAAACATGGTGATAACTGCATATATTGCTGTACCATTTTGTGTTAACGACTTTTTCCTTGTTTTTATCTCCAAAGTACATTGTTCCTCACTCTTTGATTCCACACACATCTCGGTTCCGGCCAGTCATAAATTTAATAGTAAAATCTTCGCACAAGGTGGGGAAAAGTGCAAAAAAGTTACAGATACACGAATAGAAACCAATTGACAAATTTATAGCATATACGATGCCCCACACACACACACGTATAAGACAAACTTAAGGATATATAGAAGGCCAATACAAGGTGATATGATAAAGATCCTTTAAATTTCATACCAACATTATGTTTTCAAATAATTTGAGAGTGAATTAAAATAACGTTTTTTTTTTTTTTTTTTTTTTTTTTTTTTTTACAAGTGGGTCATCTTTTTGTTTATCTTTATTCTCGTTGGCCAATATGATGGGTCATGTTCAAATGAACTTTAGAGGATCTCTATCCTAAAAGGATAAGCAGTAAGATATCCCTATGTTTGACGCGAGGCTCGTTTATAGAAGTTTGAACTTTTAAAATAAGCCATCTTATAAAACAATGGAAGTGATACTTGCACCACTTTTTTTGATGCACACACCACAATGTTACATCATTAACGCACATGTTACAACATGCTATATGCATAATTGTGGTGTGTGCATAAAAAAAAGTGGTGTAAGTATCACTTCCCAATAAACAAGGGGCCGTTTGGTTTGATGATAGAAATCACAATTGATATAAGTTTGAGAGTAGCGGTGACCCCTCAACAATGATAGATTCATACCATCCTCCTTTGCCTCCTTTGATGTATAGCCAATATATGGATTTCACCATATAAATTACCATGAAACAAACAACATATATCATTCACATACTCATTTCTTCATTCCTATAGGCTCAAACTAAGCACACCCTAAACTTTATTTGTCACACCGACTTATGAAAGCTTTTATAAACCACAAGCCTCCTTAAGCCCAAGGCAATTAAAATGGGCTTATCAGAGATTATAGTTAGTGAAATTACTTAAATACTCTTCAAAATATAATGGATTATCACGCAATAGCTGAAAATATATCTGAATTTAATTTGATTTATTTTTATGCGAATTACATTAATAAGCTTCAACTATTACTAATTCGCCAAACATCTTTATAATAATATTAGCTCCAACAGTCCAACCTCAGCCTCAGCACATTTCACCAAGCATACCCTATACCTTGTATTCATTGAAACCAACTAAATTGGTTATATACTCATTGATATCACTAAACGCAAGTTAATTTTAGTTCAACATTAGACATTTACATTATTGATAAAGCAAAACATAATACCTTGTGTCCCAACTAAGAAAGGGGGCATGACTGACTGCTTTGTACAAGTGAGGGCAATTTCTACAAATTTTTCATGTATTTTTATACTATGGAGAAGAGTCCATACGGTGCACGGATACCTCCTGCAAACCATGTGTTCCACAAAAAAAAAAAAAAGAGAAGGGGGGGGGGGGGGATCCATTATACCTTCATGTTTCATTACCTAATTCGATGTTATTAGCTATTTAAGAGACACATATTATGCCTGCTTAAAATATATCAAGGTAACCACTGACTTAGTAAGTATGAAAGTGTAGAATTGTAGACACATGAGACGGGTGGATGTAGCCTTTGGCTACCTGCGACACGTGCCAAATATAGATTGAACATGTGAAGTGTAATTATTTCAAAATTGTTTGTGTCAATTATATTTCATTTCTATGCTAGACATCCTAGTTCGGCTGGATGTTTGGAATTGTTCAATAAAAATAAACTACAAGGCCCAATGAAAAAACAAGCCCAGTTAGTTTGGAAAGACGAGGAAAAAAAAAAAAAAAAAAAAAAAAAAAAAAAACTAATTTAGGCAAATGGTTAATTTTTTAGTCATTCTTGTGGTCTGTCAATTCACAAAATTGTAAACAGAAAATCTAAAATTGTCGTGCTCCACAAGAATTAGAGATGTTTTTTATGTGGACGATTATTGCTGAGATTGTCTAGGAAAGATTGAAAATATAATTTGTTGTAAGATGATCGCGATAACTTTGTTAACTTGTATATCATTTATTAAAATATGGTCTATATTTTATTCTACTATTTAAACTCAGGCTAAAAAAAAATTTGTGTCACACATATTTAAAATTCCCGAATCTGTCACTGATGAGACAAACCATAACGGAGAAAAGAAGATTATACGGCCACCTTCGTTTAAGTGAGATATGTTTGTGCAGTTAGTTTGATAGTCACTGCAACAAGTATTTGATAGAGTAAAAGATAAACTATTATCACATGGTAAACTGTAACCAAATGTCCAAATTAAGAAAATAAAAAATTTATCTGGCCTATACTTTAAAAGCCCAGAAAAACCGAACCCTAACGGCGTGAATCTGAAAACTAGAGATTCCCGTGAAAAAGTTCTCCCTCACCCGAACCTAATTCAAAATCAGCCTCGGTCCCAAACCTAAAACACAGATCTTTTATTTTCTTTTATTACAACAACAACAAACACACTTACTTTCAAACCACCCTTTGAAAAAACCACACACACACTTCCTTTTCTTATTCCTATTTTTACTCCATTAGATCTAGTAATAACTGATTCAAAAAATGGCCGAAGAAAACGAGCAATCATTCGTTGACTCAGTTAAGGAGAAGATCACCGAAACTTTTCACAACGAAGATTCCTCTTCAGATTCCGATAATGAAGGAAAGAAGAAGAAGCCTTCTGAAGTTGTGGATGATGTTAAGGATAAGGTTTATAGGTTGTTTGGTCGTCAGAGGCCTGTTCATAAGGTTCTAGGCGGTGGTAAACGTATGTCTCACCTTTTTTTTTTTTTTTTTTTTTTTTTTTTTTTTTTTTTTAACTTTATTTGATTAGTTAATAACTTAATACCATGATTGATGACGTGGATCTGTGATTTAATGTTAATGTTTTGTTAAATTTAGATTGATTTTAGTTATGCTAATTTAGTATCAGATCTCTGATCCAGATCTGGATTAGTTGACTGAAAGTATAGCTTAAGTTCATTGATAAGTGTATCTAGTTTTCGAAAGTTATAGCTGTAAATTGTGGACTGTTTGTAGGAGTTTTTGAATAAAAGATGTGATGGATCTAGACTTTCGTCTATTTTCGGGGGGCAATTATTTGTGTATTTAATTTTTTTGGACAAAAGTCGTGGTGCACACAAAGATTAAGATAGAGATATAAGGTTATTGTTTGGGTTTAAGGTGGGGGGCAATTTAATTTTGTGGTGGGGTGCACGTTACTAAAAAGGTCCTAAAAAATTTTGTACACAAAAAAATGATATTATTTAGCGAAGCATTGAGGGCACCGCCCCCCTAAACATAATGTGGATCCGCCCCTGACGCCCCCTACAAAATTGTGTTTGCTCAAAAACTGTACATGTAGCTTACTGAATTACCAACAAGGATTCTGTGCATTTTGGGAATTTCATTGGCGGTGGTGCTCTTGTGTTTTATTTTTCTGAATTAACTTCTGCCTAGCTGCTTTGTGCTGCTGATTTTACTGTGTTGTAAAATGTGGGTTAACATTGTTTTTTAGATCGTGCCATTGTAATATGGATGTTATAATATGCTGTCGTACAATCTCATTATGCGTTTTCTGACATGGTGTATTACATGATTACTGATTTCTGCTTGCTTGCCTAACATATATTCAGTTTTAGAAAACTACATGTTCAATTCTCATGTCTTATCTTGTATACGAGACTTTGTGGTGTTGTGCTTTATAATTTCTTATACATTCTATGTTTTTGTATGACAGCTGCTGATATCTTTCTATGGAAGGACAAGAAGGTTACTGCTGGTGTGCTTGGTTTTGCCACTTTGATTTGGGTGCTTTTTGAATTGGTTGAGTATCACTTGCTCACACTAGTATGCCACACTCTAATAGGAGCTTTGGCAGTTCTTTTCTTGTGGTCAAATGCCGCCAGCTTCATCAACAAGTAAGCTATTGTTGCTTATACTTAATCACTGTGCTAATTTTTAATATTTGTCTATAGTGGCATGACATTTAATTTTCCTTTTGTTATTACGATCAGGTCTCCTCCTAAATTCCCAGAAGTCGCCCTCCCAGAAGATATTGTTCTCGGTGTGGCCAATGCTCTCAGGGTTGAGGTGAACAAAGCTCTTGAGGTTCTTAGGTGCATTGCTTCTGGAAAAGATTTGAAGAAATTTCTAGCTGTATGGACCGATCCTACATTTATTTTTTTGCATTACAACCTTCTATGCTTTATGGTTAAATAATCAATTCAACTAATGATCTGATCTTCTAATCCCATCAGGTGATTGCCGGTTTGTGGGTGCTTTCAATTTTGGGAAGCTGCTGGAATTTCTTGACCTTGTTCTACACAAGTAAGGGGCTGTTTCTTTTTATTTCCTTTTTACAAAAGGTTTATGATTGAAGAAAGTATCTGACTGGAGAATGTCATATAGGATACAATCTTGTTTCTTTTTTGTGCTTAAAAAACTATCATAATAACCACTTTACCCTCGACCAAATACGGAGTACAATATTTGTCATCAAACTCAAATCCTCATTTACAGTATATGAAGATTCCACATCCAACCAAGTTCATCTCTATTTTTTATCAGCCAAGTTTAATCAAAACAAAGTAGCAAGCAACAATTACCAGATCTGTGTATAGACAAAATCAAATTGATAAAGAATAAAATACGAAAGTAAACAATCATCATTATTTGTTCATTAATATGATTCCACCATTAGTTAATGACAATCAAACCATTTATGAAAAAGAAGTCTATAACAGTGGAGGGAAGCAACGCCGGAAAGAAAGTCGCCGGAGATGGATGGTCTCCGGTGGGAAGGAACATAAGGGTTAGGCTGCTAAAAGGGTTTATATGATAAATGGAGTGAAATAATAGTGAATAAGTGCAGTAGGTGATAGAGAGGTTGGATATATTTGTGAAATGAATTTCTGTTTGTGAAAGGTGGGGTTTTTGCTAGTCTTCCACATCTAGGATTCCATTTTAGAATAAGTTAAAAAGAAACACCAATAGAAACTGTTTGTATAATGATTTGTTACGAGTCAGTCTATTAAGCAAAAAATAAACAGGCCCTTAAGTATCATATCTTTGTAGATATTTACATTCATTGTTCATTTGGGACTGTTTTTATTCTAGTCTTTCTGTTTCTTATATTCGAAATTATGTCTATTATCAACAGTCTTTGTTCTATTGCACACGGTGCCTTATGTTTATGACAAATATGAGGACAAAGTTGATGCCTTTGGCGAGAAAGCAGAGGCTGAGATCAAGAAACAATATGCAGTATTCAGTGCTAAGGTTTTGAGCAAGGTTCCCGTAGGGGCATTGAAGGCCAAGTTTGCGTAAGGACAATTTAGCAGCACAACTAGTCTCAGGTGCTAGCGGTGTCTATCTGATATGTTTGTTGTGATTTTTTTATAAACTAGAAACCCTTTTATTCATTGATTCCCTGGTGCCTTTGGGCGAATCCATGATAATTTAAACAAATTTAGTAATCATGTAATGAAGTTTTCTTACATTTAAGTCCTCTTTACACTTCAACTGCTGATGCATGGTGTTTGCTTTGGCCGGTTGTTAGAGTTTTTGAAATCTATGAATGAAAGCGGATATAATTTTGTTGTATTTCTGGTACTTGCCCAATGCAAATGAATCTAAATTTTCATTGCTAAATTTGACCTTTTTTTATTTATTAAAACGGCTAAATCAGGTCATAATGGCAATCATCTTTGTGTCTAAATGCTGCTAAATGCATATGGATTGTTAACATCAAGTACTTGTTAGTTTGGTTGTTGAATTTGGTTCAGCTTTTTCCTTTTTTTCGTAATAAAGAATACGGTCGGCAATTACTACATTCTGTAGGTTTCAAGTGTCAGCACTTGCTCATAGTAAACTAGAGGTCACAAGTTTTGATCTTGCCCTTGTTTAAAAGATATGCATTATATAGTCAAATTCAGATAGTTGCCGTTAGTCGTACCAAATGTGGGGTAAACAGACTCATTCTAGACCAAATAGGCGTCTTATTCGTAAAAAATCTTTGTTTTTGTCAGGACCATTGTTTAAAACTGGACCTGAGTTAGTCATTAGGACAAGTTATGTGCCTGATTGAAGTATAGTTTTTTATTTTTAAACCAGCAAACCTTAAATGCCGCTCCTTGTAAATGTCAGACCCTTGGAAATAAGTTGGCCATGTTAAAAAGCTGTTTGATGTGTCATGTGTCGTCGAAACTACTGGCTTTAGTCCTCTCTCATCTCAACATTAGTTGAACTTTCTAACTCGCTCAATAGTATTACATCTCTGACTTAGTGACTAATAGACATATTACACGAGATTTTGGTTAACCAGTTTTAAATTTGTATTGTTTACACTAAAAACACGAAATATGTTATTTTTTGTTGAATTAATACCACAATGCATGCCTATTTTGAATCGTCAAAAGACCGCTTGAATAGTGCCCTCGAAAAGAGTGTAAAAAAGATTAAATTATAATAGCAACCATACTCCAATGTCATTAGTGAATCCCATGTCATACATGTCTAGATCACTAGATGCAGTACCATTCTTGTGACATTGTATTACATTTCAAATTTCAACATGTCATATCCATCATATTGAGCATTATGTTTTTTAACTCCATTCTTTGATTAGGATTTAAAGGAAGTAAGTTAGTTGCTCTTTCTTTCTTGAGCCTCCTTCACCGTACTTATCGTTCCACTCTTTCAGCTCACTCATTATAGATCCCAAAGAGCCCTCATCTAAACTAGCTGCAACCTGTGAACAATTCCCAAAATCGTTAGATATTTGGTTGATAGTCAAACCGTTTATATAAACAGACTAAAATAAGGATCAAGCTATATTACTTGATTCTTTGCCTGCCTCATATCTTCCATGTTTAGATGTCTCAGTTTAATAACATTTTTGCTTTCTTCTTTAGTGTCTTTGGCGTCTCCCTTAGCTTGTGTTTCCTCACTTTTCTTCTTGTCTGAAGTTTGTGTTTCCTCACTTTTCTTCGTGTATGAAGCTTGGGTATCCTCATTTTTCATCTTGTCCTTTTATATCATAAATAAACAGATGAATATAACTTAGTTGTACATCAAAGTTAATAATGAAATTTATGTCAAAGACTTACGATAACTTTTTGTTTCTCCTGCTGCAATAACTCTCTCACGGGTCGATAAGCTGCTGTTACACACAGGTTCTGTTCCAGTAGTAAATGTCAACATTTTAAGCCACTTTTTTTATACTTGCAATTATATTAAATTTAAACATAAATAACTGACCTTCAGATCACTTCCGCTATATCCTTCTGTCATTACTGCGAGCTCCTTAAAATCCAAATTCTCTACCTTTTCTTTTGCCAGTAGTGTTTTCAAGATTGATTCTCTGCTCTCGACAGATGGTAAACCCACCATGATTCTGTACATGGAACAAAATACTTTGTAAAGTCCAGATTTTTATTTATTTATTTATATGTTTATTATTATTATTATTTTTTTTTTTGAGCAAGTCCAGAACTTAAAATTAATAAAAGAATATATGTGAAAAGTATCATATTTAATAGGTTTTGACCCAATATGGGTCAATTTGGGCTAAAAGGGAAATGGTTGATAGTTGCCCAAAGTCTATTTTTGATACAATTAACCTGTTAAATGGTTTTAGCGAAAATTACTGCAGAGGCCACTGTTAAAAGTGGTTGCCTAGCAGAGGGTCACTTTTTTTTTATATTCCTAAAAAGGCCACTAATTTCGCTGCAAATGGGCAGCGAAATAAATACTTACACGTGTCGACATCATATTAATTGTTAAAAATACAAAAAAAAAAAAAAAAAAAAAAAAAAAAAAAGTATATCACTGCAATTTTGCTAGCAAATTCGTTAATAAAAAAAATACCATTGCGAAAAAGCTCTAAATTACGAACAAAACGAGCCCAATATTGATATGCTTTTGACGTACGTATGATTTTATAAAAAATATTAAAGTTTGATATATATATATATATATATATATATATATATATATATATATATATATATATATATATATATATATGAAATTGAAAGAAAAAAAAAGTTACCAAAATTAGCCTAAACTTTTTATTGGTGAAAGTCAAGCGAGCAACAAGCTGCGCACCGCTTGAGCCTTTCGAAAGAAAAGTTCTACCGTTTGAAAAGCCTGAGCCAAGCTCGAGACTTAATAATTAAATATGAACCGATCGAAAGAAAAGTATTATATATATATATATATATATATATATATATATATATATATATATATATATATATATATATATATATATAACGAATTCGCTATATATTTGCTATATATTAGACGAATAAAGTTTGTAATATAATAAAATTGTAAATATTAAAAAGTTTAGGGTAATTTTGGTAAAAATAAAATAAATTCAATTTCAATGTGGGCCATTTAACACAATTCGCTGCAAAATGTATGTGAAACACTTTTTATTTTTTTATTTTTTTTTATTTTTTAATTTAACGTGTGACATGTGGACCCAAATGTTGTATTTCGCTGCAACTCAATCCAGAAATACATTTTTTTTTATTTAACGCGTGGCATGTGGACTCAAAGACTTGTATTTCGCTGCAAGTATGCAGTGAATTACATATATATATATTTTTTATTATTCAAGTGGGTCAAAAAGTATGAGAGAAATTAAGTGGGTCCCTATTTATTTGTATTTTGCTGCAAGTATGCAGTGAATTATATATATATATATATATATATATATATATATATATATATATATATATATATATACTAGACGAGTACCCGCGCATAGCAACGGGATTTTATAGCGACAGATAGTTTATTGATAAAAAAAGTTTATTGTTTATAAATGAAAAATAATAAAAGTTTGAAGATTTGGAATTAAACATAATGTTTTGAAACCCGGTTCGACCCGGGTGGTTCAACCGGTTGAACCGTTCCGACCGAAAAATTGGTCGATTTAAACCGGGTCAACTTGCTAGGTTGGGTCGAAAACAGGTCAAATTAAACAGGTTCAACCCGGTTTGTGATTTGTATTAATTGTTTTAATTGGTTGTATTTAATTTGGTAGATATGTTTTTAATTGGTTGTACAATGTGAATAAATCATTGTACTTTTAAGTAATAGGGTGTATTAATAAGAGTATTAATTACATTTCATAATTTCCTAATTAACACATGTGCAGGGGCAAAATCGGGATTGACCGAAAGTTCAACTTTTCACAATTCCACATTCCCCTTTGACCATTTTTCTTTTATAAGTAGTATATATATATATATATATATATATATATATTATTATTCAAGTGGGCCAAAAAGTAGGAGAGATTAAGTAGGTCTCTATTTATTTGTATTTCGCTGCAAGAAAGACTAGAAATACAACCTTTTTTTGTTTTTTTTTTTAAATTAACGAGAACTCGACACGTGTAAAGAATGTATGTGGCTGCCGCTTGCAGCGATTTTAGTGGCCTTGTAAGAAGAAAAAAAAAAAAAAAAAAAAAAAAAAACTACCCACTGCGAGGCAACTGTCTCTGCAATAATTTTCGCATGGTTTTAACCTGAGATTTAATTAAATATTGTTTTCTAAGAATTTCCAAAGGGAAAAGGACGAAAAATCTGTTTTGCGGGTCCACCCATATCAGCCCATGTTAAAATGAACCGCTTTACTCTCTTATGTTTAGACCGGACTGGCAAAACAGGCAGGTTGAGTAGTGTGGGTCGTGGTAGGTTCACTTTAAAACACTTTTTGTTCAAATTCCTTAACTATAATGCAAAGTGATTTGTGTGCTGATTACAAAGACTATATCTGAACATTAATCTGTATTTTCTATTATAACATGTTTATGAGGTTATATGCATTAAAAGTAAAGTTTCAAACCATTTTAACCCATTTCCCTTAAGCTATTTCTACATCTATCCGTTAGAGGCAGCAGAGATATAACATAACTTGAGATCAGATCAACCCATTCATAAGTAATGAGTAAAAGTTGTCAATTCCGTCTAACCTCATTGTATGCTAAGCTTTCAAAAGGAGTACACAAATAAAAAAGAAAAAAAAGTATACCTTCGTTCAAACCGCCTAATAATAGCTTCATCAAGATCAAACGGTCTATTTGTAGCTGCAAGAACAAGAATCTGTTCACCAGGTTTAGTCAAAAATCCATCCCAATGAGTCATAAACTCGTTTTTAAGTTTCGTCGAAAGATGTTCTCCTCTTGTTCTTTGCCCAAACATGCTATCAACTTCGTCAAGAAATATTATAGTTGGAGAAACTTTAGCCGCAAGTGAGAATACAGCACGCACATTCTTCTCATCTTCACCATGCCACATTGATGTTATAGTTGACGATGAAATATTTATAAAGCTTGCACCAGATTCTTTTGCTATTGCCTTTGCTAGCATTGTTTTACCTGTGCCAGGAGGGCCAAATAGTAATACACCACGACATGGTTTAAGGAGTCCACCATTGAAGAGATCTGGTCTTTTAAGAGGAAGCATTACTAGTTCTTGTAGGGTTTCTTTAATTTCATCCAATGCTCCTATATCTTCAAATGTTACAGTGATCTCTTTGGCGGGAATGACCTCTTGGCTTATGTGTTCTTCATATTCATTGTCGGGTAATTCCTGGTGATCAAAAGTGTGTGAAACATAAAATTTGGATTTAGAAATTTTGGGAATATCAGTTAGTGGTTTATGCGACTTTTGAAGTTATGCTATAGGGTGTTTGGAAATTCAGGACTAGAAGTAATGCAATTTCAGAACCTTCAGTTTTTGAGTATCCTCTTGCAAGATCTTCAATCCATATGACAAACTGTGAAAATCATAATACAAGTAATTAGAAATTATTTTAAATGGTTCTTCTTTAATGGCAATTTCATAACAATATTTACCTAGCTGATGATATGACAAGCTTTCCATTTCGATATTCTGGATCTTTATGACTCATCAGATGATGAGAAATTGCAGATACCACAATTTCTTGTATATAAGTACTAATTAACTTTGTGTCTGCTTGACAGATTGAACCTAAATCATTACATTCAAGTTCATGTGCTTCTAACACCTCAGCAATATGATTTTTATTATCTTGAATCTGGAATTTCTTCTTTTGCTCTTCTACTTGTTCGTTCCAGTGTTTGAGTTGAGGCATGTCTTCAGGTGGTTTAATTACAATATTGTAAGGAAATAAGCGACTGAGCTCTTCACTCACTTTTCCACTTTCCGAAATCCGGGACCCAAGAACTAATGTGGACCCATCTAGTATCTTCAACAATTCATTGAACCATTCATATGTTCGTGGTGAGTTTAGAAACCTCTTTATATCCTTTATATAGAGAATGATGCCACTGGTTTCAGAGAAAGAGACTAAAACCTGAAAAGTAATTTAATTTAAATGCTACATTGAGCGACATTATAAGCCATGAGTGGACATTATAAACAATGAGTGGCAATTATGGTTTACCTTGTAGAGTTCTTGCAATAAAACTGTCTCATCAAAAGGATAGTTGCTCACACCCTTGTATGGTTCTTGCAAAGCCATGTCAGAGATAGATCTTTTGACAGACTACACAAATAAAATTTATGCAAGATCATTATCATGTTCAAAAATAATTTTCACAATGTTAATCCATGACTTATATCCAATTTGCAATTAAATCTTACAAGCATTCATGACTCAATGTTTACTCACATACTTGCATATATAAGAGCTACCCTTATGGAGAAAATATGTTATACTTACCGAGTCCGACTTTTTCTTAAATGCACCATACTTGTTTTGTATCTGTATATAATAGATACCACACATTAGTACAAAATACTACATTTTGAATTAAAAAAAACAAGGTTATTTGTCTGAGAATCACCTTTGCAGAAAACTCAACGATGTCTAACATGAGCAGCTTGGTTTCAAACTCGTGTGACAGAGCCTTGGCAAGCTTTTGGTGATAGAACTCTAAATATAAAGGACAGTAAATCAAATCCGACCGCAGAAGAGTTGTACACTTTGAATGTAGGAAATAAAAAACTTACCAGCAGGTCCTGAGAGTAATATGGATCTACTTGCTGGTGAAAGATCTTGGATATGCTTAGAAACATCCAAATGTTTCAAATGAACATAAGCGGCATTCGTCAATAACAGTTTTGTTCGTTCACTGACATTGGTTTCAAGAGAAAATGAAAGTGGAATGTTTAGTTTGGTACTCAAAAATGCAAACCAACAACTTTGATCAGTTTGTGTAACTACGGGGGTATTGGTTCTAGGATTTTAGCTTATAAAGAACCTTATTAGATTATGTAACTTAAATAAGTTGATTTGAGTGTTTGGATAGGCTTATAAATTAATATTAGGGGGATTCATTAGTTCTTAAAAAAAAAAAAAAAAAAAAAAAAAAAAAAAAAAAAAAAACCTTCCCCCTTTTTATAATAAGCTTGTCCAAACACTTAAGGTATGTTTGGCAAAAATAGATGGTGCTGTTGCTGGTGCTGGTGCTTAAAAAGATTATAAAAAGAGATTATGTTTATAATCTATATGAAATAACTTTTGATTTTCAGAGATTATGAAAGGTTTTTTTTTTTTTTTTTTTTTTTTTTTTTTTTTTTTTTAATCTCTTATAAGTTCGTCTGCCAAACAAATATTATTGTTTTAAGTAGCTTATTTTTTTAAAAAATAAGCATAATCTCTCTATAATCTCATGTGCCAAACATACACTTAACGACGGAGCCAGTGGGAGGGGCTGGAGGGTGCTCGGCCCCCCCTAACTGGTCAAACTGGCGTACCTATCAGGGTTGTGTTGGTTTTTTTTCCGGCGAGTTTGAATGACAGAAAACTAGAGGTTGTGTACTTTGTGTGATAATGGTGAAGTTAACTATAGAAGGTAGAAGAAGAAAAGAAGACTCAGTGAGTAGGTGACTTTATGTGTTTATCACAATAGGTAGACTTTATGTCTTTGTGGTTTGTGGTTTTATTTTTTTATTTTGCTACTACTATTTCTTTTGAATCTTTTTTTTATTTTGTTTTATGGTTGGTTTTTGATATAGACCGGTTTTTAAAGAAAAGTATTAAACTTATAATTTTATTTTTGTTTATACTCTTACTTAGGTTTGAATATTAAATTTAAATATATAGCTTTAACAAATAACTTTATTGTGGAAATAGATTGTTTGAATACCCAGTTTAATGATTTAATTTTCATTATATGTATATAATGTAGGATCTAATTATTTTCTTTTATTTGTGTTTGAAGATAATTAAAATAAATGCTAATAAATGTCACTGTTACAAGGTATAAATGTAGCTTTAAAACGTGATCAAGTAACTGTATGTTACTAATAAAAAAAGATATCATTGAACTAGTATGCGGAATGATTCAAATTTTAATCTAGCTTTTTAAACAAGGAAATATATGTTACTACCGATTTTTTTTTTTTTTTTTTTTTTTTTTTTTTTTTTTGAGCCCCCCTTAATACAAAATCCTGGCTCCGTCCCTGCTTATAAGCTTAATCATCATGAGCCACAATCTACATATTAAACATAAGCTCAAGCTCACATGATAAGGTTAGACAAACACCCACGTCAGAAGGTGCTTTTAGACTTGCAATGACCAAATTCTAATGTATAATATTGGCTTGCTATTGTCTATAGAGCATCATATTCTATATTTTCTTACCAAGTCTCGCGAAGACCCGGCATTCTGAATAAAAAAATAAAAAAAAAGGCTGAAAAATTCAACCTGCTTGCCCCAAAACCAAGTTAAAAAAAGTATTTACAAATAACACCCTCAACTTCTTACTATTTACGATTTTTTTATAACAAACTTTATTTATCAAATATCTAATACATATCTCGCGATTCTTGAACAAAAACAATACCAGTAAGAAGGTCTCTTGATAACAAACAAAACAAGCCCAATATTGATATGCTTTTAACGTACGTACGGTTTTATAAAAAAAAGTTAAAGTTTAATATATGTATAGTTTTTAAATAAAAGAAATTTTAAAATGCACCCTTAACATATCAAATAACTTTAAAAATTATTCTAAACATTTTTAAAACTATAAAGGCCAAAGACCTGCAACTCTATAAAAGTTTATATATAATTCTTTTGGTTATATAGCAACGTTTATTACCAAATATATAATAAATATCTAACGATTTACACCGTAGAAATGCCTCCGCATTAAAAAATATATATATAATATTAATATATTTTTGACATACTTGCGCTTTTATTTAAAAAAGTTGAAATTTTGAATATACTTCTTTTACAAAAAAAACATAGATATCTAGCAATTTTTTAATAATAAACATATAACGAAACATGCCACAATATTATGAACAAAATGAGCCCGGAAATTTAATCGAACAACGACATATCGAGTTTAAAAAGAGTTTGTGAAATTTGGTGCAAAATCCCACCTAGCAACGTTTATTTACCAAATATATAATAAATATCTAATGATTTACACCGTAGAAACTTCTCCACATTAAAAAATATATATCTAATATTAATATACTTTTGACATACTTGCGCTTTTATTAAAAAAAGTTGAAATTTTGAATATATTTCTTTTACAAAAAAAACATAGATATCTAGCAATTTTTTAATAATAAACATATAACCAAACATGCTGCACCATTACGAACAAAACGAGTCTGAAAATTTAATCAAACAACGACATTTCAAGTTTAAAAAGAGTTTGTGAAATTTGGTGCAAAATCTCAAACTGTACTATATATGAACTCTTACAATAACCATACATACAAGACACGGAAAATGATTTAGAGACTTAATCATGTGACTACTTTTGTGCTTAAATGAATGTGTCAATTGTTTAGTGGGTTGTGAAATAGTTGGTCCATGTGATGTCACCAATAGAATGTTGTCATGTAGATTAGGCATATATACCGATTAGGCATGCTAATAAATGCTCAAAAGACACAACATAAAACATTTGACTTAACTGTTCTCAAAAGGCCTCAAAATTTGTCATTTCAATGTACTCGGTAGTATGTAATTTTAAATCACTAAACATAAAACATACTTATTCTTTGATACTTAGAGGGTGTTTAGGATTATGTTTGAAGTAAAAGCACAATGTTTTTGGCAAACCTTAAAACTTAAAAGAGTGATTATTTGCATCAAACGATACTTTTGCAGAATCAACAAACACAACTTAAAAATATAGTATGAAACTTATAAACACAAGGTTTAAGTTTTAACCTGAGATGGTGAGGAAAATCCTTAAACGTAATTTTTTCGTCTTTTCCATCAACGATAAGCTGGCGAAGCTCATGCTGAATTTGCGCAGCCGTGGCGCCACTCTTTCCCTCATCATCCCCACTGTACCATTTATTTATACTTAGTGCTACACCAACACCAACACCAACACCTACACCTACACCAACACCCAATGCTGACAATAAAACATGATTCTGTTCCATCACTTTAATCTTATACTTGATCCAAGTTAATGTTTTAACAGGATCAAACACTTGTTTTTTTTGTGAAAGAGACGTTTATTAGGACTATGATATAAGAGAAAAGAGAGTTAAAACAAAACAGAAAACTCTTGCATTAACTTAAATATGGAGTGTGCTTCTTCATGGGTTTGCATATAACTATATATAGAAAAAATGAAATGAAACAAAATTCAAGATACTATATTACTTAACTACTTTAGGAAAACAATAACAAATGGTTTATTTAGATGACAATAATACCCTTACGCGCGCAAAAAAGGGTGAGTTGAGTGTAAATTGGTGGAAAATATTAAGAACTTTCATTGTTAACTTTCGAGGGAGATCTGGAAGACACTGTTTTGGATTTAAATAAGCGAAAAGTTTTGACCTTAAAAGTCGACACCTAAATGGTAGTCAAATTAAGCCCGTTAATGGCAATAATTTTTAAAAGACAATAATTATTAAAAGACAAAACAAAGCATTTCCTTATCCTTAAACAAAAACAAATTGACGCACCCTTTTTTTCGGTTTGAAACACGCTTTCGGCAAAAAAAATTTATGTCATTTCTAGTAGTTCAAATCCATAACTTTTTGTTGTTAAAGCTTCCTAATGATAAACCTTAGGTTTCTATCGGTTTAGAATTGCAAATTCATGTTTTGATTGATTTACGTTTGTTTTAAGAAAGTTGATTTTTGACCCCTTGAAAAACTTTGCAGATTTCGTTACATTTAAAAGTTCTCGTTACTTTTGGTTAGGTCTTCTCTCACGAGAATAGCTTAATTTGTTACGAGATTAGTTCTTAGCTTAGTAGTTATGAGATCAACAACTCACGAGATTATTCATATCACTACCTTGTTACGAGATTGATTTTATTTAAGCCGTTACGAGATTGTTTACTTTCATCAAGTTAAGGAAATTATAGTCAATTAACGGGGTATGATAACGAGATGTGAGTTACGAGATTGTTTCTTTTATTAGTTACCAAGTCGTTACTATTGTCAAATGTTACAGGGTTGGTCAACTGCATTTGCTACAAGATTTCATAGTTTATGTAGAACCGTATGCATCTGTGGGGTGGTTTGAATACGTTCTTTTCGACTTCTTTTAGGTTTAAGTATATTAAGTGTCGGTGTTAGAGCACGAAAAGTGTATGTTATCCTTATATGATCATATTGGTCTTTGTGTACTACATCCGTCCCAAAATATAAATCCAGTTTGACTTTTTGAATCTACCTTTGACCGTAAATATTTTTGTTTGTATTATAATGAAAATTATACCAAATGAAAATACATATAAAACACTATCCATTTATATATTTTGTGTCAAGTATTATATAATACGGACAATAATATTTATGGTCAAAGTTCGATTCAAAAAGTAAAATTAGACTTATATTTTGGGACGGAGGGAGTAATAGTTATAGTACGTTTATTGTAGAAAAACTAAGTTTAACCAATTAGATTAATGAAGAAAATGTTTACAATCTCAAACTGTTCTCAAACAGCAAGTACAAATGCTTGATCTCAATCAAGTATATCAAAAGGAAAGTACAAAGATGTGAATTGATAATTTTGTGGTAATCTCAAAAGAGAGAGGAGAGCTAATATATATAGAACCCCAACAGAAGGAGATATCCAAGGTGAAGACAAGAAAACGGCTCTTTCACCAGAAACACAACAACCCACACTCAGGGATGTGAGAGGGGGAAGCCTATCCATCCAACTATCCATCTTTAGCACAAAGCCCCCTTCAACTTTTCTTTATTATCTTTAGATCACCAAACTTGCAAACCAACAAACCTGAAAACCAAACAAGGCAACATTAGTCCCTCAACTTTTATCCAGGCCAAAGTTATATTTTAACACCCCCCCTTAATTTTGGCCTGGAGACATCAAGTAAGCCCAGTTTAGAAACCATTTTGAAATGTTGAGTTTTATCAAGACCCTTTGTAAAGATATCTGCTGTTTGATCAGCAGTATGAATTTTGGCAGTTTCAATGACACGAGTTAAAATTTTTTCTCTAACAAAATGGAGATCAATCTCCAAATGCTTAGTCCTCTCATGGAAGACTGGGTTAGCAGCAATCTTAATTGCTGCTTGACTGTCAAAAAAAACTTTTACCGGCATAAAATGTTCCCAGTTAAGATCCTTAAGAATTTTAAGGATCCAAACAATCTCAGAAGTCACAGAAGCTAAAGCTCTGTACTCAGCTTCTGCAGAAGACTTTGAGAGGGTGTTCTGCTTTTTGCTTTTCCAAGAAATCATAGAACCACTGAGACTAACACAGAATCCAGTAACTGATTTTCTTGTAACCACACACTTAGCCCAATCAACATCTACAAATGCATTCAAAGAATTCCCAGAATTCTTAGTTATATGCACACCCATACCTGGTGAACCTTTCAAATACCTCAACACCTTTAAGGCAATTTTCAAATGGGACCTTAAAGGGGAATGCATAAATTGGCTAAGGTAGTGTACAACATAAGATATATCAGGTCTAGTATGAGTTAAGTAAATCAGCTTGCCAATAAGTTTTTGATACTCAGTGATGTTATCAAGTAAAGGATTTATGTCAGTGGGTTCTGAGGTGATATACACACTCTGCTCTAGAGGAATAGCAGAAGGTTTGCAAGCCAGAAGACCAAACTCAGATAACAAATCAAGGCAGTATTTTCTTTGAGATAAACAGACTCCATTCTTAGTTTCAATTACTTCAATGCCCAGAAAATATTTGAGTTTGCCTAAATCTTTTATCTGAAATTTGGTCTTAAGATACATTTTAACATCATCAATAACATCAAGATTGTTTCCAGTGATGATTATATCATCAACATACACAAGTAAGGCAATAAACACACCAGAATCATTTTTGGTAAACAGTGAATAATCACTTTTACTTTGCACAAAACCATTTTCAAGAAGAGTGCTAGAGAGTTTGACATTCCACTGTCTAGGAGCCTGTTTTAAACCATACAAAGATTTTTTAAGTCTGCACACTCTATTATCATTTTCATCAAAGTAACCTGGAGGAAGTTTCATGTAGACAGTTTCCTCAAGGTCACCATATAAAAAATCAGTGTTAACATCTAATTGAAAAATGGGCCAAGATTGTTGAACAGCCAAGTTAAAAACACATCTAATAGTAACAATTTTGACCACAGGAGAAAAAGTTCCATCAAAATCAACTCCTTCCTTTTGACTAAATCCCTGGACAACAAGTCTAGCCTTAAATCTATCAATTTCTCCACTAGACTTGTATTTAATCTTATAAACCCATTTAGATCCAATAGCCTTTCTATCACAAGGCAATTCAACAATCTCAAAAGTATCATTTTCATATAAAGCATTCATTTCTGTATTCATTGCCTCTTTCCAATGCTGAGTTTTGCTAGCTTCCAAAAAAATTTTAGGTTCTGAAAGTTTGTTTAACTTAGTTGTAAAGCAAAAGTTTTCAGAGTTAAGATTGGCATAGCTAACAAACTTTTCAAGACCATATCTAACTTTGGAATCAACCACAAATTCATTATACTTGTTTGGAAAAACAGAAGATCTTTCAGATCTTCTAACAGGTTGATTTTGCAAATTTGTTTGAGAGTCTGTGATTGGACTATCTTGAAATGTACCCTCAGAATGTGCATTTTCATTCTCAAGAGTTGCAGACACCTCATTTTCAAGGGCAGAACCATTGGAACCCAGAAGATGCCCCAATTCATCCTCAAAAGGGTCAATTATGGGACTGCCATCAAGAAAAGAGTTCTTGCTAACACTAGGAGAATTTGCATGTTTGTTTCCATCATTAGATGGTTTATCATTTGTACTCGTGTCATAATAGGGTATGTCAAGATCCTCATACACCACTTTATCAAAAAAGTTTGTATGATCCAGATCTTTACAAGTCTCAATCACATAATCTGTCTTAAAAAGGAACACATTTTCAAAGAAATCAACATCTCTTGAGTAAAAAAATTGTTTCCTTTCAAGACTGAAAAGCTTATATCCCTTTTTAAAGGAAGCATAGCCAACCAAAACACATTTTTCAAATCTGCTACTGAACTTATCATGATTATTAAGCACAGTAGCAAAACATAGACAACCAAAAGCTCTCAGGCGATTTAAGGAGCATTTTCTGTTAAAGATCATATTATAAGGAGAATTCCTATTCAACACTGAAGAAGACAACCTGTTAATAAGGTAGCAAGTAGTAAGAATACATTCAGGCCACAAATTCAAGGGAATTCCCCCTGAAACAGAAGGGATCTGGCAACATTAAGCAGATGCCTATGTTTCCTTTCCACAATCCCATTCTGTTGAGGAGTATAAGCTGTGGAAAACTAGAAGGGGGGGGGGGTTGAATAGTTTTACGTCTTTTTAATTTTATTATGAAAACTTAGTTTAGTTTTAAAACCTTGTTTGCTTTTAAAACTTTGATTCAATCTTATGTGAACTCAAATCTTGAACAATATGAACAAGTATATCTAAGTATGAACAATAATAATAATGTAAGCTAAGTATGTGAAATCAACACATGCATAATATAAACAATTATAGCTATATACGAGAGATAAGTACGTAATCGTTTATTTTTTAATCCTTAGTTATATTTTGTATGAAAACTATACTTGATCGAAATGATCAATTATATGTATGTAACCTTTTTAGTTTGATTGTAAAAACTTTGTTTTGTGAATGAAACTTTCGTTTGATCTTTAAGTAAAATCAATACTAGCACTATATGAGCAACTATATATATACGTCTACGTCTACAAAAGTAATAACGATATAAGCAAGATAATAAGTAAGATATGGAAAGATCTAACCGCGAGACAAAGGATTTATAGTGGTTCGGCTACAAGGACACCTTCCTTGCCCTACTCCACTCCTCGAGTCACCTACTCGAGAGTTTTCTTCACTATGTCAACAAGCTCCTTATGGCGTAGAAACCTTACACACCAATATACACACCACAACTTCGTCACAACTTATTCACACCTTCTACACAACTTCTTCACACCTATCTATCTTCACAACTATCTACTTCACAACAATCTTCTTCACAACTATCTACTTCCCAACTTCTCTACTTCACAACTATCTACTACACAATCTCTCTATCTACACACCTTGCTAATCTATTTTCTATCAAGTATTCACAACTAGTTACACAAATAAATAGATATAATGGATGATGCACTAACAACTTGAATGTGGAGGTCACAACAAGTTGTAATACTTCTTCTCTTGGTAGATTGAAGTATTCTTCTCTTGCACTTAAAAGGTAGAGGTTTGGATCACTTTGAAACAAACATTTATGTATGTATGATCAAAGGATTTTAGAGAATAGAAATGAGATCTAGAACAGAAAGTTTTGGGGTGCAAAAGGTGAGAAAAATCTGTGGAATGAACCAGTATTTATAGGGGAGAAAATACTGTTTGGGAGCGTGGCCGGTCCCCTTAATTGTCTGGCCGGTCCCCTTAATAATTAAGGGGGCCGCCTAACAAAAAAAATATTTTCTTCAGAATTTTTGTCTTTTGTGGGGAAGGTTTTTCCTGAAGAGTATAGCCGTTTTTTGGGTAGAAATTTGAATTCAAAATATTTATTTTGAATAAAACATTTCTTTATAAATACAAAAACATTTTGTATAAGTTTAAAAATGTTTGTCCCACTTTATAAAAAATGTAAGGTTTGTAAATATAAAAATTCCTTTGATCATAAAATGCATTAAACACTTTGTTTATTCATACCTTAAGTGATTTGGATGTAAAGTGAATATTTATCACTAAATACTTGTTTACATCATAATTTTAGCTCAATGGGTTTACGTTTTGTGATTATCAAAACATAGAGATATCGATAAATGTTAATAATGTTTTTAGACATTATTTATATCAACATAAGCACAAGAAGTCTGATGTATTATGCCATTAGTAATGCAAAACTTATTGAACTTATCATTCACAAATTTAGTACCATTATCACTTCTAAAAATTTTCACAGTTTTTTTGAATTGATTTTTGATCAAGTTAAAAAAAGGCATAAACACAATCAAACACTTCAGTTTTAGCCTTAATCAAGTACACCCAAACAACCCTGGTGTAGTCATCAACAATGGTCAAGAAATACTTATATCCTTCTTTACTAGTAACCCTATAGGGTCCCCACAGATCAAGATGGATAAGGTCAGCAAGCATAGAAGTTTTATGCTCACTCAAAGGAAAGGGCTCTCTGGTTTGTTTATCCTTTTGACAAGTTTCACAAACTTCCACATTATTTTTATTATCAAACCTAAGATCTTTGTTTAAAACTTTTAAGACTTGGTCAGAAGGGTGACCAAGCCTGAAATGCCACAAGTGTTTAGACAGACCAGAGAAAAAACAAGGTTGGTCTTTAGAAGGCAAATTACCTTCAGTTTTATCAAAGAAATATAATCCACCAGACTGTCTACCAGTCCCCAGAAGTTTCACATCCCTCAAACCCTGAGATAACACATAGCATTTAGATTCATCAAAGGCTACAAAAAATTTGTTGTCTCTAGCAATCTTATGAACAGACATGAGACTCACACAATATTCTGGAACAACAAGCACATCATATAGAGTTAAGTTATTGGTTAGGACCATATTTTCAACTTTTGTAATCAAAGCCTCTGTTCCATTTGGATGAGAAACTTTGATTCCAAGTTTGGAAATATCTACAATATTAACCAAAAACTTATCAGTGTATGTTAAGTGTTGATTTGCCCTAGAGTTAACAATAATACCAGCAACAATGAGAGCATTCCTGGCCTTACTATTGCTGCAAAAAAATCTTTGAAAATTTTGGTTAAAAAACTTGCTGTTGTTAACAACAATACCTGCCATATTGGCATGTACACCTTTGCCCTTTTCATCATCATTGACAGAGGTGTCTTTGATAAGAGATAAGAGTCTAGAAATCTGATCATCTGAGAGATTTGAAAGAGGGCTGGATCCAACAGAATTGTTATTATTAATAAATCTTTTGTTGAAATTTTGAGTACCCTGGTTAGAAAAATTTCTAGGATTGTTGTTTCTTTTTTCCCAATTAGCAGGATACCCAATCACCTTAAAACATCTATCCACAGTATGCCCATTAAAACCACAATGCTCACAGACAAGAGTAGAACCTCCAGCAGCCCTATTGTTACCATTAGTCCTGGAGGCATTATTGTGCCTGAAAGAGTTCCCAGAGGTTTAGGGCCTATGTGAACTCCCTCTATTAGGCACATTGGAATGAAACACAGAGGACTGAGATCTTTGAGAGACCCCAGTCCCAGAAACCATAGCTCTGTGAGACTCCTCACTAGAGATGATGGCAAATGCCCCTTTAACATCAGGCAATGGGTCTCTAGACAAAATGTTGCTTCTAATTTGCATATAAGAGTCATCAAGCCCCATTAAGAATTGCATTAACTTCATTAACTGATTGTGTTTCTTAAAATCATCAGCAGCATGACAAGTGCATCTAGGTAGTTTAACAAGAGCATCAAATTGTTTCCACAAAGTACTTAGCTTGTTAAAATATTAAGCAATAAATGTACCATTTTGAGATAAAGAATTGATTTTATGATGTAAATTAAAGGTGACAGATCCATCAACTCTATCAAATGTTTCTTTTAATCCAGTCCAAACATCAGAGGCACTTTTAGAGAAAATTTGTCCAAGGAACAATTCCTCATAAATAGAATTTAAGATCCAACCTAAAACAATAGCATTCACTCTGTCCCATTATCTTCCTAACACATCATCAGAATTAGACCTCCTACAAGAACCATCTATAAAACCAGTTTTATTTTTTCCTTCAAGAGCTAAAAGCATGGCACAAGACCACACATTATAGTTTTCAGTACCTTTTAATTTTATAGATATAATAGTTAATGTAGCAAAATCATTAGGATGTAAATGTAAAGGATGACTGATATCAAGTTTACTAATAAGAGTGACAGGTGTAACATCATCTTCCTCTGCATCAGAAGCCTGAACAGAGGGAGGTGGAGTAGTATTATGCAAAGACATAATGAAACAAGTAAACACTAAACAGAGCTAAACACATAAAGAGGAAGGGAAGAAAGAAGTTCTCAGGCTTCCTTGCCACTAAAGTGGTAGGTCAAGGGCTTTATCTACTAAACAACCACACAAAATCAACTTCAACAACCCAAATCCTATTCCCCGTCAATCTAAAACAAAAAAATTGCAAGAAAATTAAAGGCGTGAGAGGTGTTACAGAGTACGCAAAGCAGAGTAGCAGCGGAATCAAACCTACTACACCCTAGATTCACTTAGTCTAGGGATGTAGCAGATATACACAGCACACCAGATCCACCAACCAAGATCCACCAAACCCAAATTTTTAAAAATTAGGGCAAATTACCAGAACCACTTGCAATCAAAGCAAATATCACCAATTCAATCGATTAAGGTACTTAATCGACCTCAGGAACCTTTAGATCGTAAAAACCCCAAATTTCTAAAAACCAAATTTTTTCAAAAAAAATAAAATAAAAATAAAAAATAAAAAAATAAAAAAAATCAGAGCAACCTGGCTCTGATACCATGTAGAAAAACTAAGTTTAACCAATTAGATTAATGAAGAAAATGTTTACAATCTCAAACTGTTCTCAAACAACAAGTACAAATGCTTGATCTCAATCAAGTATATCAAAAGGAAAGTACAAAGATGTGAAATGATAATTTTGTGGTAATCTCAAAAGAGAGAGGAGAGCTAATATATACAGAACCCCAGAAGAAGGAGATATCCAAGGTGAAGACAAGAAAACGGCTCTTTCACCAGAAACACAACAACCCACACTCAGGGATGTGAGAGGGGGAAGCCCTAGATATCCATCCAACTATCCATCTTTAACACAAAGCCCCCTTCAACTTTTCTTTATTATCTTTAGATCACCAAACTTGCAAACCAACAAACCTGAAAACCAAACAAGGCAACATTAGTCCCTCAACTTTTATCCAGGCCAAAGTTATATTTTAACATCCCCCCTTAATTTTGGCCTGGAAGACATCAAGTAAGCCCAGTTTAGAAACCATTTTGAAATGTTGAGTTTTATCAAGACCCTTTGTAAAGATATAACGAGATTACCCTCTTCTTTCTACATTTTCTCTTAAATGTTCACCTTTCTTTCTCTTTCTAGATTAAGCATAGATTAAGGGACAACATTTAGTATTAGGAGCTTAATATGTTTATTTTTTTTATTTTTTTTAGTTCCTAGTTTTTAGGAGAAAAACTCATTTTCATTAAAAAAAAAAATTGGTTTAATCATTTCTAGTGGTTCAAATTCAAAACTTTTAGTTGTTTAAGTTTCATAGTGATAAAACTTAAGTTCCCATCGATTTAGAACTACAAAAACGTGGTTTGATTTGTTATTTTTGATAATAATAATAATAATAATAATAATAATAATAATAATAATAATAATAATAATAATAATAATAATAATAATAATAATAATAATAATAATAATAAAAGAGTTTTTGAAAGTTGGTTTAGGATCCCGTGCATTTTCATCAATCCCGTTACAGATTTAGATAAGGGTTTCATCCACGGGATATCACTATCACGATATTGGAATTAGGGTTTCTTCCACACGATAGCATTATCACGAGATTGGAATTAGGTTTTCATCCACGGCATACCATTATCACGAGATCAGACCTAGGGTTTCATTAAGTGGATTACATTGTTACGGGTTAAAGATACTTTTGTTCTAGTTACGAGACCACACATAATGAGATTACTTATCCACCTTGGTTACAGGATTACTCATAATTTCACAAAAGAAAGATCATCACACCCTAAACCAAGCCTCCGGATCACAAGATGTTGATACGAACCAGAATCGATAATGAGGTATAATGATAAATAATAAACAAAGATAAAGTAATTGACTTTCGAGAGGCCGAATAAGCTCTCTCAATAATGATATTAAATCACTAATCCATTCATATAATTCAACTTACCCCTAATTACAACCATAATACCCTAATTATAATAAAAGATGCCCTAGACTTAACTTGTTCACTAAGAAAATATAATAAAGGAGACCAATTAAATATTAATAAGAAAACTACTAAGAATGTTCTTATCAATACTTCCGGCCCCAAAAAACCTTGTCCTCAAGGTGTTGTGTTAGTTGCCCTCAAGTAATTCCGGGATCCCAAACTCTTCATTTAGTAGACATTGAAGCAAAATAGATATCACACCGCCTCTTCAACCTCATCATGCCATCCGAACATGTTACGGCTTTTTACTAGAACTTGCCCATATGGATGATAACAATTTACCTCACATGTAAACCCACTTTTTATGTTTTATTTTTGGACAGAATTATTTCCAGCAGGTGATCACATTATACACTTTCAATCGATTTTCCCTCTGATCCAAGCATTATATCAGCCTCACCTAAGTCATAAATAATTTTTTGCCCTGAATCTTCTGCCACCACCCCTCCTCGCCCGACGTGGCCGTAGAGTCCTTCTTAATCCTATCTTCTTCATCACCAACTTCTGAATATGTTTAATTGGACCCTTTATGAACATACTTTCTGCCCGCTCAACATATTGGTTTCCCATTCCTCTCAATGCTTCCTAAATCTTCACCGGTTGTTGTTGCATCACCACCTAATTATTCACCTCAATATCCATGTGAGTGTATGCAGGTTGGATCTTTACTTGTGCTAGTGGTCAAAGCTTCCAAAGCCTTCCTCACATCATCCAATCGTTTTGTAGTCTCTACTTGCATTACCTTGCTTTCTTATTGCATTGCAGCGAACTTGTCATTGATTTCAGCGAATCTAACATTGATTTCAGTATGGAACTATGCGAACTCGGTTTCCAGACCCTCGATCTTCTTGTTAGCCATTAAAATTTTGTGTGTTGCGTGTGTGTGTGTGTGTGTTTTTATTTATTTTTTCAATATTTGATGAACAATACCTTGATGAACAGTAGATCCGGGGAAAAAATGGTCCAGAATCTTGCTCTGATGCCAATTTGGTACGAATCAGAATCGATAATGAGGTATAACGATAAATAAATAATCGACGTTGGAAAGGTCGAATAAGCTCTCCCAATAATGATATTAAATCACTAATCATTCATATAATTCAGCATACTCCTAATTACAACCATAATACCCTATTTATAGTAAAAGATGCCCTAAACTAAACTTGTTCACTAACAAAATATAATAAAGGAAACTAATTAAATATTAATAAGGAAACTACTAAGAATGTTCTTATCAAATGTATCAAAAGAACAAATCGATCAAGGCTGCAACAACAGAGTTTAGTGGTAGAAAAACTGAAAAAGAAATGGTTGGGGCTGATTTAGAAATGGGAGAGAAAAGTAAAGATGCAGAAATGGGTGAGTCAGGAGATAAGGTTTAACATTATGAGAAACCAACAATTGAAAAGCGTGAGGGAGTATGAACTTCACATGTTCACACCTCTGCAGGATCATCGGGAAGTAAAAGTTATGGAGAATATGTGAAGATATTGATGGATGCTAGAATAAAAAATGTTCATGAGCATGAACTAGTCAAGAGAACCATCATAGCAAGTGACCCGATACCAACACACCCTTTACTCAAATTTCCTATCGTATGAAAACTACGATTTGCATTACCTTATATATGGGCATGACATGTATCCATCAATTTCCAAAAGTCCAATGTTTGATGAAGGACGATATTCATCATGAGAAGTTCGTCCACAATATGTTTTAACAAGAATTTTACAAGATTGAAGCTTACTTGGGTATAACCGGGATGAACGAAGCTATACATGAGTTCTTCATTGACAGACATAGGAATGCTATAACTCGTCATTCACCAATAGCTAGATTCTACATTATCTTTATTTCTACTCAGATCGATGCAAATCTGGCGGCTTCTTTAACTACACAGTTATTATTTTTGTTTGTGGGTTTTTAATTTTAAAGTAATTTTTTTATTAAATTAAGTTGTAGTTTTATTTAAAATTAATGAATGAATATTTAATTTCATATATTGTGTTATTTAAATTAAGTAATATTTTAAATAATAAAAGAGTAAAGTTTGAGAAAGTGTTGCAAAGGTTTTGAGAGAAAGTTGAAGGAAAGAGTTGAGGTGAGAAAAATTGCTTACTTGGTGATGATGTGGTGAAGGAAAGGAGGCAACCCACACCCTCCATCCTAATATTGGTAGACACCCAAGCAAAACTGCATTTGCTTAAAAACTGTATACGTAGCTTACTGAATTACCAATGGGGATTCTGTGCATTTTGGGAATTCCATTGGTAGAGGTGCCCATGTGTTTTATTTTTCTGAATTAGCTTCTGTCTAGCTGCTTTGTATGGCTGATTTTACTGCGTTGTAATGTGGGTTAACATTGTTTTTTAGATCGTGCCTTTGTGCATACGTTAATGATACTATCACAGTATGGGTGTTATAATATGCCGTTGTACAATCTCATTAAGAATTTCTTATACATTCTACATTTTTGTATGACAGCTGCTGACATTGTTGCAAACAAGCCAAGCTTGAGCTCGAACTTGCGCTTGACTCGATCGAGCCTGATTGAAGTGCTCTTTTAGTTTTTATTTTTAAACCAGGAAACCTTAAATGCCACTCCTTGTAAATGACAGACCCTTGGAAATAAGTTAGCCATGTGAAAAAGCTGTTTGATGTGTCATGTGTGGTCGAAACCACTGGTTCTAGTCCTCTCTCATCTCAGCCTTAGTTGAGCTTTCTAACTCGCTTAATAGACCTCTGTGACTAATAGACATAATACATGAGCATTTGGTTAACAATTTTAAATTTGCATTGTTGACCACTTGAACATGAAAGATGTTATTTATGTTGAATTAGTACCATTTTATTAAATTGTTAGTTTAAGTTAACAATATCACATGTTGATCTCTAGTAGGAGTAAGCCTGACTGCCTGAGGACCAACACAAAGTTTGCAACAAAATACATACCCTTTTCTGCATTTTGTTTCCTGGTCTTGAAAAGATTCAGAATATTTGAAAACATGCAAATGAAAATAAATAAAACCGAAACACATCCTACAAAACTTAAGCGTGTACGTTTTATTCTTTGTACACTATTTGTTTGGAGAAATATATGTCCGAATATTTGTCCGTTGTTGTGGACAAACCAATACATTGTACAAGGGCTGGTTACGAATCTATTCTAAGATTCCAATCTAAGTCTTGTGTTGCACAGACAATCGGACTTCAAGATTAATGCATTATAAACCAAACTGATTATTATCTTAGTTCAATAATACAACTTCAATAGTAAAACGAAAGTAAAACATATTCAATTATAATAGCAACCATACTCCAATGTCATTAGTGAATCCCATGCCATACATGTCTAGATGCAGTACCATCTTGTGACGACCTTTTACATTGCAAATTTCAACTTGTCAAATCAACATCAAATATTTATTAGGATTTAAAGGAAGTAAGTTAGTTGCTCTTTCTTTCTTGACCCTCCTTCACCGTACTTCTCGTTCCACTTTTTCAGCTCACTCATTATAGATCCCACAGAGCCCTCATCTAAACTAGACGAGACCTGTGAACAATTCCCAAAATCGTTAGATATCAGGTTGATAGTCGAACCGTTTATATAAACAGACTAAAATAAGGATTAAGCTATATTACTTGATTCTTTGCCTGCCTCATATCTTCCATGTTTAGATGTCTCAGTTTAATAACATTTTTGCTTTCTTCTTTAGTGTCTTTGGTGCCTCCCGTAGCTTGCGTTTCCTCAATTTTCTTCTTGTCTGAAGTTTGTGTTTCCTCACTTTTCTTCTTGTCCGAAGTTTGTGTTTCCTCACTTTTCTTCTTGTCTGAAGTTTGTGTTTCCTCACTTTTCTTCTTGTCCGAAGCTTGGGTATCCTCATTTTTCATCTTGTCCTTTTATATCATAAATAAACAGATGAATATAACTTAGTTGTACATCAAAGTCGAAAATGAAATTTATGTCAAAGACTTACGATAGCTTTTTGTTTCTCCTGCTGCAATAACTCTCTCACAGGTCGATAAGCTGCTGTTACACACAGGTTCTGTTCCAGTAGTAAATGTCAACATTTTGAGCCACTTTATATTTGTAACTATATTGAGTTTAAACATAAATAAACTTACCTTCAGATCGCTTCCGCTGTATCCTTCTGTCATCACTGCCAGCTCCTTAAACTCCAAATTCTCTACCTTTTCTTTTGCCAGTAGTGTTTTCAAGATTGATTCTCTGCTCTCGACAGATGGTAAACCCACCATGATTCTGTACATGCAAAAATATATTTATTGGTTCTACGCAGTGTTTTTGTTTCTCAAATTACTTTGTGAAAAGTACATTTGAAAAGTACGAGTAGGTTTGACCCATTAACTTATGAATGGGTCAATTTGGGGTAAAAGGGAAATGGTAGAAAGTTGCCCGAAGTCTATTTTTGATAAAAACAACCTGTTAAATGGTTTTAACCCAAGATTTAATTTAATATTGTTTTTTAAGAATTTCCAAAAAGAAAAGGACGAAGAAGCTGTTTGCGGGTCAACCCATGCTGAATCAACCCGTGTTAAGTTGAACTGCTTTATCATATGTTTGGAGCGGACTGGCAAAACAGGCAGGTTGAGTAAATGGGTTATGTTGACTTAAAACACTTTTTGTCCAAAGACTACATGTGAACATTAATCTGTATTTTTTTTATAAAATGTTTATGAGGGTTATATGCATTAAAAGTAAAGTTTCAGACCAGTTTAACTCATTTTACCCATTTCCTTTAAGCTATTCCTATATCCATTTGAGGCAGCAGAGATATAACAGAACTTAGAGATCAGATCAACCCATTCATAAGTAAATGAGTAAAAGGTGTCATTTCCATCTAACCTAATTGTATGCTAAGCTTTCGAAAGGAGCACACAAATAAAAACAGAAAAAGTATACCTTCGTTCAAACCGCCTAATGATAGCTTCATCAAGATCAAACGGTCTATTCGTAGCCGCAAGAACAAGAATCCGCTCACCAGGTTTAGTCAACAATCCATCCCAATGAGTCATAAACTCGTTTTTAAGCTTCCTCGAAAGATGTTCTCCTCTTGTTCTTTGCCCAAGCATGCTATCAACTTCGTCAAGAAATATTATAGTTGGAGAAACTTTAGCTGCAAGTGAGAATACAGCGCGCACATTCTTCTCATCTTCGCCATGCCACATTGATGTTATAGTTGATGCTGATATATTTATAAAGCTTGCACCAGCTTCTTTTGCTATTGCCTTTGCTAGCATTGTTTTACCGGTGCCTGGAGGGCCAAATAGTAATACACCACGACATGGTTTAAGAAGTCCACCATTGAAGAGATCTGGTCTTTTAAGAGGAAGCATTACTAGTTCTTGTAGGGATTCTTTAATTTCATTCAATGCTCCGATATCTCCAAATGTTACAGTGATCTTATTGGCGGGAATGACCTCTTGTCTTATGCGTCTTTCGTATTCATTGTCGGGTAATTCCTGGTGACAAAATGTGTGAAACATGAAATTTGGAGTTAGAAATTTTGGGAAAATCAGTACGTGGTTTATGCCACTTTTGAAGTTATGCTAGTGGGTGTTTGGAAATTCAGGACCAGAAATAATGCAATATCAGAACTATCCTACCTTTGATGCGTCAGCCTTGATCTTCAGCTTTTGAGTATCCTCTTGCAAGATCTTCAATCCATATGACAAACTGTGAAAATCGTAATACAAGTAATTAGAAATCATTTCAAATGGTTCTTTAATTGCAATTTCATAACTATATTTACCTAGCTGATGATATGACAAGCTTTCCATTTCGATATTCTGGATCTTTATGACTCTTCAGATGATGAGAAATTGCAGATACCACAATTTCTTGTATATAAGTACTAATTAACTTTCTGTCTGCTTGACAAATTGAATCTAACTCATTACATTCAAGTTCGTGTGCTTCTAACACCTCAGCAATATGATTTTTATTATCTTGAATCTGGATTTTCTTCTTTTGGTCTTCTAATTGTTCATTCCAGTGTTTGAGATGAGACTTGTCTTCAGGTGGTTTAATTACAATATCGTAAGGAAATAAGCAACTGAGCTTCTCATTCACTCTTCCACTTTCCGAAATCCGGGACCCAAGAACTAATGTGGACCCCGATAGTCTCTTCAACCATTTATCGAATAATTCATATGTTCGTGGTGATTTTAGAAACCTCTTTACATCCTTTATATAGAGAATGATGCCATTGGTTTCAGAGAAAGAGACTAAAACCTGAAAAGTAATTTAAGTTAAATGCTACATTGAGCGACACTATAAGCGATGATTAGACATTTTAAGCAATGAGTGGCATTTATGGTTTACCTTGTAGAGTTCTTGCAAAAAAACTTTCTCATCAAAAGGATAGTTGCTCACACCCATGGGAGAAGCTAAGAAGAGTAAACATAATTCGAAAGCTCAGTAACATATGAACACATTCTCTAAAACAATATCTTTAATTTCTAAAACTGTTGAACTAAAAATTATTAATGAGAGTAATGAGAAACGAAAAAACCAACCTAAATTTGTATCAGAAGAAACCGAGGCATTCTTAGTATCAGAAGATACAGAGACCTTACATGGAGTCTTCAAAGGTAAAGTAGTGATTTTTTTACTCCTGCAAAGTTTTTAGTATAACTCATTTATCAACTACCAAGAGGGTAATTTTGTGATTAGATCATGTTGACTAGTAAAATATACCTAGATCGGACAGATGAACTACTTCTTTGCTTACTTGACGTCCCTAAAAATATCAAGCCAACATTATCATAACAAATTGTTCAAAAGAACACCAAAATAAGTACAGCATACAGATTATATTCATACCTCCACCATCTTCCTTTGTTGTCGAGAATGATCCAAGAAAACCAGACATCCGCTCCAAAGCCATGTCAGAGATAGTTCTTTTGACAGACTACACAAATAAAATTATGCAAGATCACAATCATGTTCAAAAATTGATCACATTTTTAATCCATGATTTCTACCCAATTTGCAATTAATCTTACAAGCATTCATGACACAATGTTTACTAACATACTTGCATATATAAGAGCTACCTTAAGGAGAAATTATGTTATACTTACCGAGTCCGAGTTTTTCTTTAATGCACCATACTTGTTTTGTATCTGTATATAGATACCACACATTAGTACAAAATACTACATTTTGAATTAAAAGAAACAAGGTTATTTGTCTGAGAATCACCTTTGCAGAAAACTCAACGATGTCTAACATGAGCAGCTTGGTTTCAAACTCGTGTGACAGTGCCTTTGCAAGCTTTTGGTGATAGAACTCTAAATATAAAAGACAGTAAATCAAATCCGACCGCAAAAGAGTTGTATACTTTGAATGTAGGGAATAAACGACTTACCAGCAGGTCCTGAGAGTAATATTGATCGACTTGCTGGTGAAAGATCTTGCGTATGTTTAGAAACATCCAAATGTTTCAAATGAACAAAAGCGGCATTCGTCAATAACAATTTTGTTCGTTCACTGACATTGGTTTTACAAGAAAAGGAAAGTGGAATGTTTAGTTTGGTACTCAAAAATGCTAACCAACAACTTTGATCAGTTTGTTTTACTACGGGTGTTTGTTATAGGATTTTAGCTTTTAAAGACGCTTATTAGCTTATGTAACTTAAATAAGTTGATTCGAGTGTTTGGATAGGCTTATAGGTTAATATTAGGGGGTTTTCGTTAGCTCCTTTGTAAGCTTACAAGTTTTTTTTTTAAACACTTAACATGAGCTTATAAGCTTAATCATCATGAGCCACAATCTACATATTAAACATAAGCTCAAGCCCACATGATAAGGCTAGACAAACACCCCTATAAGAAGGTGCTTTGAGACTTGCAATAAACAAATTCTAATGTACAAATAAACAGAAAAGATAGACTAAAAACATGAGAATCTCTTTTTTAAAAACTGTATTATATACAAACTAAACTCTTACAATAACCATACATAAAAGACACAACATAAAACATTTGTCTTAACTGTTCTCAAAAGGCCTCAAAATTTGTCATATTAATGTAATATGTAAGTTTAATTCACTAAACATAAAATATATTTATTCTTTGACACTTAGAGGGTGTTTAGGATTGTGTTTGGAGTAAGAGAAAACCTTTAAAAAGTTGCATCAAACTAATAATCTTTTTTGAAAACGCAATCCCAAACACCCCCTTCTCTCTGTTTTCTACAATATTGATTAACTTTACTACATTCTACATACCATCAAACTTTCATAGTTTAAGTACCTTTTTTTTGGTTTTATTTTATTTTTTTTACTATAGCATATACCAAACAAAGGCTACTTTTGCAGAATCAACAAACACAAGGTTTAAGTTTTAACCTGAGATGTTCAGGAAAATCCTTAAACGTAATTTTTTCATCTTTGCCATCAACGATGAGCCGGCGAAGCTCGTGCTGAATTTGCGCAGCCGAGGCGCCAGTCTCACCCTCATCATCCCCACTGTTCCATTTATTTACACTTAGTCCTACACCAACACCAACACCAACTCCTACACCAACACTCAATGCTGACAACAAAACATGTTTCTGTTCCATCACTTTGATTCTTAAACTTGATCTAAGCTAATGTTTCAAGATGATCAAACCCTTGTTTTTTTTTTGTGTGTGTGAAAGAGACGTTTATTAGGAGTATGATATAAGAGAACAAGAGTTGAAACAAAACAGAAAGCCTTTTGCATCAACTTAAATAAGGAGTGTACTTCATGGGTTTGTTTATATAGAAAAACTAGCGGGGTTGCCCGCGCGTTGCGGCGGGTGTGTTTTATGTTTTGTCGGTTGTACGGTATAATTAATAATTTTGTTATCTGAAGTATGCATATGTTTACTTGGAAACATAATTTGTTTATATTTACGGATTTTTTTTTTTTTTGGTGTTGCGGTTGAAATTTCTTTTGGTTGTTTGTTTTCTCGGTATGTTTTTTTTTTTTTTTTAAATAAACAAATTTGTATAAGAAATTTTTTGTAAGTGTATTATTTTTTGTATTTTTTTATTTTTATTTTTTGTATTTTTTTTTTAAAAACAAATTTTCTTAAAGAAATTTATGTTAAAAAAAAAAAAAAAAAAAAAAAAAAAAAAAAAAAAAAAAAAAATCTGTACCGACCGAGTACTGTAGCGGCGAAAAAAAAATGTATTATTTTTTGTATTTTTTTTTTTTAAAAAAACAAATTTTCTTAAGGAAAAAAAAAAGTACCGAGTAAAAAAAAATTCTTAAGGAAATTTATGTAAAAAAAAAAAAACAACAAAACAACTGTAGCGATTTTACTGTAGCACTGTAGCTGCTACAGTGGTTTGCCACGTGTCGCACTGTGGCAACTTGCCTGGGTTTTAGAAGATATATATAATAATTGGTTGATAGTAGATGACAGTTATACCCCTTACCTATACATGGGCACAAGAAAAAGGTGAGTCGAATGTAAATTGGTGGAAAATATTAAGAAATTTCATTGTTGGCTTTTTGACCCCTTATGGTTGACTTCTTTTTTAAGTTTTTTTTTTTTTTTTTTTTTTTTTTTTTCTTCTTCCATGTTAATAGATAGGGCTGTAAACGAACTGAACGTTCAGTGAATATTTCATGAATCATTCGGTAAAAAATTTGTTTATGTTCGTTTACTTATTAAATGAACGAACATGAACAATATTTTACGTTCGTTTAGTTAAATGAACAAACATGAACAAATGTCACGTCCGTTCAGTTATGTTCGTGAACGTCCGATTATGTGTTCGTTAACGTTCGTTTATAATCATTTATTTATTTACGTTCGTATATCAATTCTTTTAATTGTATAATTTTAAAATTGGTTTTTTTTAACAAAACAATATTTATAAAACAATCTATTGTGCATAATTTATTAAAAAAAGATTTTGTTTGTCTCTGTTCATTTATGTTCGATCGTTTATGTTCGTTTAATGTCTTAATGAACGAATATAAACGAATATGAACAACTCATTTTATTAATAAACAAATATGAACAAAAAAGTTCGTCCGTTTAAGCGTTCGTGTCCGTTTATTTGTCCGGTTAAAATTAAAGGAACGAACATGAACAAGACTTCGTTCGTGTTCGTCCGGTTCGTTTATAACCCTATTAACAGAGCTAACCAATGTTTTGAAATTCGGGTTTTTAATCGATCAGATTGAGTAATCGGATTACCGGTTTAACCGCTTTGACCACCAGATCAACCCAATTTTTTATTTAAAAACTATTTCTTCAACCGGTTCAATCAGTTCAACCATCGGGTCAACCTGATTTTCTTTAAAAAAAATGAAAAGAATCAAACCCGGCTGGGTTTCGAGAACCGGGTTGACCCCAGAAACTTAAAACCCGTAGGGTCTAACCGGTTAACCTGTTTTAAAAACCCAGTCTTTTACCCGCTTTTTAGGTCGGAAACCGGTTAACCTGGCCGGTTGACCCGGTTTCAAAACACTGGAGCTAAGTGCAATTGACGGTTATGGGTGTTTTATTTGTTAAACGTTAAAATCCTGTAGATGATACATTTTATTGATACGATATATAAAGGCAAATACATAATAAAACCCTAATGGACCCAAACCCACAATCGGGCTTGGGCAATATCTATCCTCTAATATTATCCACTGCCACATTAGCTTTTTACCCTGTAACATTTTTATAACAAAAAACCAAAAACATACCCTCCCAATAATACTCCTATAACACACAACATATAAACCTCACTCACTTTACTTTTACTCAAAAAGAAAAGGGAAAGGAAAAAAAACGTATAACTTTTGTTATGCAAATGGTGACGACCCTATAACTTGCGGATAATGTTGATAACCAGATGTAACACGTGATAGTTGGATAGCGGTACAGCTATAACATGGATGCCGTGTTATAAGCGCCAAATTTTGCCTATAAAAGGTTATACTTTATTGCAGGTTGCACTCTAATTAATTTAACGGTAAAAGTTATAAATTTACTTCATGTGTTTATACATTATAGATTATGGACAATTTAAATCTTATTATGCTTAATATACTTGCATTTATTATTCATTGCATAATTACTACATTCGCCTCAAAATAAGTGTCAAGCTTACTTTTTGATGTCTTTCTTTTTTAACTTTGACATTGATGCGTGGTTTTACAACCTTGCAAAAGGTTTTACGTCTCAAAGGATCTCAAGAGGCTTGCAATCCCCACCAGGCAGTGTACCTAACCGATGTAGTATAATGTAGTGGCAAGTACTGAGGGATTGATCGTTCTCTCGAGGAATAGTGGTGTTAGGATCAAAACTTAATTAAACTAGGTCTAGAGGCGAGGAATGATTCTTTTTGTATTTTTATGGTTTTTAGAAAGCAAGTAAAAATATCGAGTTTGGAAGAGTCGGCGAAATTAGTTGCTAGTCAACTAACCCAAATAACTACTAATGCAATGAAAATAAAATAACAAGAAAGTAAAATGTGTAGAAAAACAATAGTAAGAGAAACGTGTTTACTTAGATTTCACTACTCCCTAGCTATCATTTACTAGTTGATTAGTTTGTTAAATTTGCGTGTGTTAGTACAAATATTACGATATTTAATCTACACAGTCTCGTTTGTTTTGATTGATGACAAACATATAACTTGATACATAACGTACAATGTACAAGTTACTTGTAATCTTATTTTGTCTCAACATACATTCAACACCTCTCAACGTCTCGAGTCCTCGTATACTACAACACAGGTTCGTACATATTTGTTATGTGGCATTATGATCAAAGTCCTTGACCAACCATTTAGAATGAGTAAAATACTTTGAGGGTCTTTAAGTATTTTAGGTGTCAAAGTACACTTTAGGTGTTAAATAGAATAAGTGCCACATTAGGTTTCTAGATAATATTAGTTACAATATATAAAAATGTGTCTTATAACAACATAAGTACATAAAACATTTTTAGTAACTTACTAAATATTATATAGCTAGTTAATATATTTTTCATATACAAGTAACTTACCTTTTTAAGTTAGTATATACATTTGTCTAAATGTATTTTTCATAATATGGAAAACACTCTTTTATTACCTCATGTATAGTGTCATCTAAATTGGAAAGAATCTTGATTAGACTAGACACAAATATAGAAAGATATTTGGTTTATGTATTTGTCATAGATCTTGTAAGATATGTCATAGATATTGTAGTTGACATTAGAAGATCTTGATGTGACTAGAGTAATATAGCTCATGGTTTTGGAACATGGTTTGGAAAAACCTCTTTACTTGTTTCCTATAAATAGTAAGCTCATGGTTTTTCAAACAACTTGATGAAAAAGATGAAAAACACACATTCTCTCTACACTTTGCACAGATCTTAGGTCAATAGAAAACCATGTAGAAAACACTATTAATCACCCTCATTATCATGATCATAATGCTTCTAACATTCATCTTTGTTGTAAGCATATCATACATCTTGATCCACCAAAGAAGCTTGGAGATCTTGCCATCATCATCCACCACATGCATACATATATGAAGATCCATCACAACAAGATTAGAGAACTTGTGATCTTCATTCATTTTAAGGCTTTCTATCAATGGAAGTTTTTTTAGATTAGTTATTCATATCCATTAGACATTTATGTCTTGGATCATCATTGTACACTTTTTTATAGATTAGATGGTTTATGTGTTTGTGCCATAAAACACAAGGTTTCTATGTTGGGCCACAAAACATAGCGGGAGTTGTTGTACCCTTGTAAAAGAACTAGCGGGAATGGTTGTACCCTTGAAAAAGAACTTGACATCTAGCTTAGTGTCGGAAATATTGTATAGGTGACGATAGGAGTGGTTGTACCTTGTAAAAGAACTCGGTATGTAGCTTTGTACCGGAAAAAGTGTAAGCGACGATTGTAAGGTTTTCTCCGCCAAGAAGGGAGCTTGTTGATCTAGTGAAGTAACTCTCGAGTTGGGTACTCGGGGAGTGGAGTAGGGCGGAGAGGAGATCCGTGACCGAACCACTGTAAATCCTTGTGTTTGGTTTACACTTTCTTTACTTTTACACTTGCACTATATTATTGTTTGTGTTGTGATTTGAAGTTTATGCTTGTGTGACAACTTATTATGCCATATGCTTTATATTAGTCATAAGACTATAATTGGTATTATTCATATTACAACAAGCTTGAGTGGTAATTTGTATTAAGGATGTTTTTAGAAAAGAAATATAAACCAGACTAATAATGGCGAAACTTGACTCAATGGTTTATACTATATTTGATACAACAAGTTTAAAGATTTTTAAACGGAAACGTATTCACGCCCCTCTACGATTTCACAATTGGCATCAGAGCTTCGTAGCTCTTATATTCAAAACAAATGGTTTTTAAAATGGAGCACGATCCATGTATCAAATTACCATTGAAGCGGAATATAATATGAAAAATGTTTCGCTAATTATGCTATGCTAATATGACTACTTGTTTTAGTTGTTTGCATACATGTTATTTGCTTGTTTTAAGTTGGGATTACACTTGCTTATTTGTGATACATAAGTGTCATTCTTGCCTTGATATTCTATTTGCTTGTTTGATAGGACTTTTGATTAGATCTTGTGCAACAAGTTGATAAAATGCTTTTGTAGTACTTATAGTCTTTGATTTTCATCTTTGCATATGTTAAGTGATTATTTTGCTTAATTCACTTAGGAATGAGTATTGAGTGATGCTAATAATGTATCTTGAAATATGGTCAATTGTCTAAATGAGTCACTACATTTTTAAACATATAGTAGTCTTATAAAATGGTGTTTGGTATATGTGTGTGTGTGTGTATATATATATATATATATATATATATATATATATATATATATATATATATATATATATATATATATATATGCTTCTACTATGATGTTTAATGAATGAGTCGTGCTATATGATAAATAGTCATCTTTGTTTGATCATGTTAACTAACCATGTCATGTTTGGACGATAACACTTTGGTGTTATCAATTTTCCGTGTTTGGATTAATTTCCATTTATGGTAAGATCATAATCCTCGGCTTGATCTATATGCAAACATGTGTTAGAATATGTGTTTTTGGTTTTAATCTATCACATCTAATTAGGTGCATATGTTTCAAGTATTATTAGGATGTTTTAACGGGTTTCGGAAGTCGATAATTGTCCCTTGTAAGGAGTGTTTGGCACAAGGGTGCATTTGAACAATTTGGTCATTGAAACAATGTTATTTTATGTTTTTAAGATGTTGTAGGATGATACTATGTCTGTGGATTATGTGTGTACTAACAATATTTGCAGGGGATAACTTTTTAGTACTTTGCCATTTTCCATTTTCGGCTAATAATATGAAAGCTAGGATCGCTCTTGTAAACTCTATCGGTAAGCATGTTTCTACCTTCAATTTTTGTATCTTCTACCTACAAATAATTGATTACTTAAGTTTTAAGAAAAATTTGGAAAATCGGAAAACGTTTACTGCTTCGAAAATGCATTCTGTCTCAATTCTGGGTCTCCACAGATTTGGCGGAACCAAAGACTTGGTTCCGCCCTTGTTGTCAATTGGTTCCTCCAAACATTCAGCAAACTTTTTAATCTTTGAATTTTTTGAATTTTTCTAGTAATCCTTAGGTTCCAAACTTGCTTCCGACATGCTTGTTAGTATTTATCACTAATTCTAAGACCCCTCTTATCACACTTTCAACAATAGGATCATCATTCTCATCAAAATTTCAAACTTAGATAAACTAACCCAAGGAACCTTTCTGTTACAAGGAAGGAACCTTTCCTTTGGTTCCTCCAAATCTGTGGAACATTATCTTCCATGATCACATAGTACTTAGTACATAAGTTAGTCTTTCACTCCACCCAACTCCATTGGATTGACTTCGATTAGGAACCTCCAAATGTGTATGGAACAACATCTAATCCAAACACTACTTTTCATAACATGTTCTTCCTATAAATTGACCAACATTCATACTTCCAATTCACACCATCACCATCACTTCTCTTATTCTTATAATTCTAGCTAACCAAAGTTTTGAAATGACTAAATCCAACACCTCATCCGAATCATCTAGACCTATTAGGAAAACCGCTAGGATTAGTGTAAAACCATGTTGCTTCAACAAAACCATTCAACTAAGCTCATCATCATCAAGTGATTCATCACTCAACATTTCCTCACCCATCAAAGATACAAACGTCCTCAACCTTGCTACTCCAACACGATCTCCAAAATCTTGCAATGCCAACGCAATCACCACTCCTCCACCAAATCATTCACTTTAGTGAGAAACCTTTTCCTCAGTATTCATTAAGCATATTAGGATCATTTTTATAGGAAACCACTTCCCGCCAAAAACTCAATTTAAACAAAACTCACCCAAGGAACCCTTATGCATAAAGGAAGGAACCCTTTATTTGGTTCCTTGCCATCCGTGGGTCCCTAACCACAAATGTTTTGTAGTCATTACCCACGGTTACTACATTCTTCCATCCTTAACTCATCCTTCATCCATTAGCTTCACTTATTTGGTGACTTGACAACTTCCTAACTAATCCGGACTTGTTACTTACATAGATTACATATAATATCAAAATCACAAGTCTAACTTGTGACTATAGATATTGTCTTGTATCTATATATGTTACCTCTCTTGGTTAATATGAAAGTAATGTGTCATCCTTCAAGACGATAAGGATTTACATCAAGTCATAACTTACACTTAAATTATAGATGTATTATCAAGTCATGTTATCCTTTAGTACTATCTAATCTCAACAAAGTAGGATTGACAACTTAAGTATTTCGTCCGAAATATTCAAGTAAATATGACTTACGATTATAGTCATTAAAAGTCACATCCGAAAGAATCTACACCCAAGTATTTTAACAACATATGTTAAAACACTTATCCTTACACTCTCTCAATCAATAGGGATAAAACAAATGACAATAGGTCTTCATCATTGAACATTGAGTACTTAAGTTCACTTGTTCATTCACCATCATCTCATTCACCATCATCTCAGCCCCTAAGCTTCACAAACATAACCAAAACCTCAAGAACTTCACTCACAAGTTATGGACACAAGGTTTAGTATCCATCTGTTTTACTTTCAACATCTATGAAACTTAAGTTCTTCCATAGCACAACAAACCTCTACATTACCACATCTTTATTAAGACACATTAGAAGACCTACCACCTCAATCAGCCAATCCACCATTGTTACCATCGTTTGAATTCATTGAGTGCATTGCTCAAAAAGCCCTTTGTCCAAACACTCAACCATACCTTACCAACTATAGGATTAGAACCTTTACCATCAAATGAGCATGAAGCTCACATTCAGTTACACTAGGTTTAAGTAGTACCACTTTCATAAGTTATCAAAGTATTGGTAATACTTTTAACCTTTGCATATGTTTCATTAAACCTTTAATTAACATCTTAACAACATATGTTAAAATGCAATCTGAAAGCCAACCTCATGTACCCCGAGCAACAATGACTCTTGAGAAGTATACATAAGAAACTCGAGTTAATTCCTCTTGTCATCATCTAGTATAATCTTGAGACCAAGTATATTTAGATAGCACTATCCGACTCAAACACTTTGGCTTCATATCTTCATTTAGGAAAACATAATGTTTTGGAAGACATTATGCCTAAGAAATCATGCGTTAAGTTTTCATCCTATTAAAAGGATATTGTGTATCCTATGCATCATTCTCTCCTTGAAACACGAACAGTTGTGTTACATGAGATTTCATTACACCTCATCGGGTTAATGATCTTAAATAAACATCTGCAAGTTCTATGAACTAGAGCTTTCTCATCATCTTGTCATTCTTGTTTTCATAAGCATGATGACTTTATTCCACGTAATAATTCTACTTATTGAAAGACACTATATGTGTCTATTTCCCTTCAAGCGTTCATTATAACCAAACCTTGCTCATAACCTAGCTCAAACCCTATCTCTAGGGCATACACAGGATCTATTGAAGTTGGTAACTTCACTTAGATTCCTGTTCCAAAGAGCTTTCTTGAGAACGTTCTTATCATATTCCATTATCACCCAAAAACTCATCTCTTGGTCTTGGATGACCAAATCACTTCCGTAACACATGCTTAAAGATGTCACCTTTTAGATCATTCAACCATAGATTTCAAACACAAAGATTAAAATCTCTTGCATTAATCATACACGTGTCATTTACATTTTATTTGTTTGATATGATTGGACATCTTAACATAGCCATGATAACTATCTAATTGATTCATGTGTAAACCTTGGTTATTTATTTATGATGCCTGCATGCTTATATGTTTCGTGTTACTATATATTAACATGATTTATATGATATTTTCATCCTTTATGTATATGATGTTTTGCATGATTAACTTGTTATTCCCTCCGTCCCATAATTATAGTCCACTGTTGACTTTTGAAGTCTTAAGTTTTTAACTTTGACCATAAATATTTTAATTTGTGTTATATATTATTTGATGTAAAATATATGAATGAATTGAGTTTTAAATGTATTTTTCATTGGTATAATTTTTATCAACTATTATATAACACAAATAAAAATATATAAGGTCAAAGTTGCAAAACGAAGACTTAAAAAGTCAACAGTGGACTATAATTATGGGACGGAGGTAGTACTTGTTAACTCATGGTATGTCATTTTGAGACATGATGTCTTTATATGATATTTATATATTTGAATGGTTGTGTCTTTTTCGGTCATTCATTAGATCCATGCTTAGGATGATCTATATAATACATGCTCTAAAATGTTATCATTTAAACATGGGTTGCATAAATTCTTCATCTTGTTTCTTTGTCACACTATTTGTTCACTACATGTGCACTTATAATTTGTCAATGTACTTTTGATATGATAAACATTTAGAAGTTGTTTTATCATACGAATTAATTACATAGATTAAAATTTGTTGACACATATTTGTTAAATTTCCATATAAAACATGACATCTTCATCACCTTAGTTTTATTTAATATAGTTGAGTCTCATTAAATCATGTATTAATCATCTTGTCTTAGAAATATTATTCAAACAAGAAGTAGAGTTGAGTTTCTCTTTAGTTTATTAAGAATCACTTGCATTACACATATATGTGTCGATTAAGTGTTACTTGTTTGCTATAATTGGGTATCTTGACATAATAACTATTTGATTGATTAATATGTAAACCTTGGAAAGGTTTTGTCTGCATGCTTATAAGTTTCATGCAACTAAATGTTAACATGATTTGTATGATACTTTGCAAGATTAACAAGTTACTTGTTAACTTATGATATGCAATTTTGATACATGATTCTTTTTTTTTTCTAAGTTTTAATGTTCTTGTCTTTTGTTGACACTCATTAAATATATATGTAGGATGTTTTAATGATGCATGCTCCAAAATGTTATGTTTTAAACACAGTTTACATGAATATTTTGTTCTAGCTTTTATATGCTCATCTCGCATAACTGTAATCCCTACACTTACATATAGTTTTATAAGGATTGAGGATAACAATACTCTAATCCTTTCCACCTCCTTTAAGAAAACCACATGCCTTGTCATGCGATTATCTCGCATTGATAACGAAGAGCTACATGACTTCAAGGATAAAGTTCTTTGTATGCTACCCAACATCCGCATAAACATTACTAAGCTCATAGCTAATAGGATTGAGTCTTAGAGATTTGAAATTAGTGTTTGGATATCTTTCAATCAACCTCTTTCTAATTCGCATTATTGCTTCCACTTTCCAAAAATTACTTCCATCACTATTTAGCCTTAACAATACAACCTCCTAAACACTTCATCATCATTCTTTATACGATGCATTACACAATATGTTGGATGTCCACCGATTAAGGTGGAGAGAAATTCATTCACATATTTGTATTTTGTCAAAATGTATTTAAAGAACATCTACTCATGTTTACTGCACCCTAAAATACCAACACATAGGTACACACCATTTTGTTAAAATTGGTTCACAAAACCACAAGTGTTTCAAGCCCTTTTAACCCAACATCACTAGTTTGTACTAATATCTCATGATGTGTTTGACAAAGTTCTTCATCTCCACAACCAACAACTAATGGAGTCTAGGATCTTTCTTAAACTAGGACTTCACAACTTCATTTCTAGAACACCATCATAGGATCTCATCCTTTCGTACTCAACACATATCATGCACGTCATTGTCAGTGCAAACGATATATTAATCAAAACCGTCATTCCCAACACTTTCTCAACACATCGGTTTACCCAACACTCTCCCATCTCATAATGTCATTCTCATCCTCATATAGGTTCTTAGTATTCTTTATTCATTTATTATGAAATGTTTGTTCCTAGGTGCTTATTGTCTTCACTTCTTTTTTAATCCATTCAAGCATACATTATGGCATGATACATCATCTTTGGTAGATGATAATGTCATTAAAGGTTATGTAGAACTAAACAATGTTAGTACTCTTTCATCCATTGTCTTTCGATATAGGTCATTATTTCTAAACGTATTTCGTTTTCACTAGCGTCAATCCTAATCAATCAAATCATAACCCGTAGCCGTCATTAGATATCAATGTCCATTCACATTTTCCTTTTCTCTTAACATTACGTAAGTCGTATTCCTTTATCCTTTGAGTTGTGAATTTTAGATTGCATAAGTCCATATGTTCAATCTTTATATTCGTTATAGCATTTGCTATACATACGAGTTTCTAATTCTTTAAATAGTTGTTTACGTTATCACCACCACCTTCCATCATCACTTTCACTAATCATCACAACCATGAATTAGTGAAAACTTACTTTTATCAATCCTTCATCTATTGAGTTATCACCACATGAATCCTTCTAGTAAACCAACACCAACACTAGCACCACTCACTCTAACTCTCAATATTCCAACCTCACTTTATATCTTCCTTCGAGGCACTATCTTGTAGGATTTTATCATATTATATTCACATTTTTCTTTTATTGTATTTCTTATTAGAAGAATACACCTTAGTTTTCTTACTTTTCTTTAAGATGAAATATATTGCACTAATCTTATCATTGTAGGTTCATCATATATACTTCTTCGTATATAGCATACTCATCTAGGGATGTTGTTTGCATCACTTATTTTCTTATTTTTGATGCTTCTTGGTACCTTCGAACAAGGAGGAATCTTCATCAAGCATTCTTATTGCATCGTCTATATACTTGGTTGTATATGACATACGTGTCTACTAACAAAGCTTCTAGTATACTAAAATTTGTTTTGTAGGTTCTAATTGACGCCCTAAAGCAAGGGGAGCTTCCGTCAAGCATTTTTGGAATGCATCATAAACACGCATTGTTATATATCATATACTCATTATAGGATAATTATTATCTTACACTAACCTTTATTTTGTAGGATTCTTCATCCTTATATCATATACGTTGGTACCCTAGCAACGGGGAGTATTGATCAAGGGGGAGCTAATCATGCACTAACCTTTATTTTTGTAGCTTTCTTGTTTCTTGTGTCATATACGTTGGGACCCTAGCAACAGAGAGTATTGATCAAGGGGGAGCTATAATCAAGGGGAAGAATGCACGCATTCATCTTTATTCTCATTCTTCGACACACTTCTGTGTTTCGACAAAAAGAAAGAGATAAGTCAACATAGTCCAACATGCATTTCATTCATTATGCATTTTTTATATAATTTTTATGTTGCACAATACTAACCTTGATGTAGGTTAAGGAACTTAATTTGATCCATGGATCCGCTAACAACCTAAGGGACGCAACCTTAGGAAATTGGAGTTGAAGACTAAACTTCACTAGGGATGATGCAAGCTCGCCATTTTGGGGAGAAATGAAGTTAACTCCAAGGACACACCCTTTTTGTTTCGACAAAAGGGGGAGAAGAGTGTAAATGGAGAATGAAATGTAGAAGGTGTTACGGATACAAGTAAGTAATACGGACACAAGTAACTTTTACATTTTACTATCTATCACGTTTACATATTTTGTCATCATCAAAAAGGAAGAGATTGTTAGTGCAAATATTACGATATTTAATCTACACAGTCTCGTTTGTTTTGATTGATGACAAAAATATAACTTGATACATAACGTACAATGTACAAGTTACTTGTAATCTTATTTTGTCTCAACATACATTCAACACCTCTTAACGTCTCGAGTCCTCGTATGCTACAACACAGGTTCGTACATGTGAGTTCGCATTAACATTTCCCATTACTCTGTCTTGTAGGGCTTGTAGGGCATTTCTATGTAGCAAGAAGCTCTGTTCAATCAGGGACAGGGAACTGAAGCACGAAGAACTATCGAGAATAGCGCCTTTCTTTTAGGCATATAAGTAAAACTGGAATGATACCCTCCGGGTTAAGCGATTGAAGTATTCATGACTTCCCTCTCTCCTGCCTATTCAGCTAGGGGTCCATTGGTCATAGCTGAAATTCGTCGAAGGAAAAAAAAGAAGAGAAAGAAAGGGAAGTTTTTTCTTTCAATCCAAATAAGAGAACAAAGAAACCACTCTAAAATGAAAGTGAGATAAAATCAAAGAAGTTTCAGTAAGAACTAGCACTAGGCATTATAATCAAAGTCCTTGACCAACCATTTAGAATGAGTAAAATACTTTGAGGGTCTTTAAGTATTTGAAGTGTCAAAGTACACTTTAGGTGTTAAATAGAATAAGTGCCACATTAGGTGTCTAGATAATATTAGTAAGTTTACAATATATAAAAATGTGTCTTATAACAAAATAAGTAAACAAACCATTTTTAGTAACTTACTAAATATTATATAGCTAGTTAATATATTTTTCATATACAAGTAACTTACCTTTTTAAGTTAGTATATACATTTGTCTAAATGTATTTTTCATAATATGGAAAACACTCTTTTATTACCTCACGTATAGTGTCATCTAAATTGGAAAGAATCTTGATTAGACTAGACACAAATATAGAAAGATATTTGGTTTATGTATTTGTCATAGATCTTGTAAGATATGTCATAGATATTGTAGTTGACATTAGAAGATCTTGATGTGACTAGAGTAATATAGCTCATGGTTTTGGAACATGGTTTTGGAAAAACCTCTTTACTTGTTTCCTATAAATAGTAAGCTCATGGTTTTTCAAACGACTTGATGAAAAAGATGAAAAACACACATTCTCTCTACACTTTGCATAGATCTTAGGTCAATAGAAAACCATGTAGAAAACACAATTAATTACCCTCATTATCATGATCATAATGCTTCTAACATTTATCTTTGTTGTAAGCATATCATACATCTTGATCCACCAAAGAAGCTTGGAGATCTTGCCATCATCATCCACCACATGCATACATATATGAAGATCCATCACAACAAGATTAGAGAACTTGTGATCTTCATTCATTGAAGACTTTCGATCAATGAAAGTTCTTTTAGATTAGTTATTCATATCTATTAGACATTTATGTCTTGGATCATCATTGTACTCTTTATTATATATTAGATGGTTTATGTGTTTGTGCCATAAAACACAAGGTTTCTATGTTGGGCTACAAAACATAGCGGGAGTTGTTGTACCCTTGTAAAAGAACTAGCGAGAGTGGTTGTACCCTTGAAAAAGAACTCGACATCTAGCTTAGTGTCGGAAATATTGTATAGGCGACGATAGGAGTGGTTGTACCTTGTAAAAGAACTCAGTATGTAGCTTTGTACCGGAAAAAGTGTAAGCAACGATTGTAAGGTTTTCTCCGCCAAGAAGGGAGCTTGTTGATCTTGTGAAGTAACTCTCGAGTTGGGTACTCGGGGAGTGGAGTAGGGCGGAGAGGAGATCCGTTACCGAACTACTATAAATCCTCGTATTCGGTTTGCACTTTCTTTACTTTTACACTTGCACTATATTATTGTTTGTGTTGTGATTTGAAGTTTATGCTTGTGTGACAACTTATTATGCCATATGCTTTATATTAGTCATAAGACTATAATTGGTATTATTCATATTACAACAAGCTTGAGTGGTAATTTGTATTAAGGATGTTTTTAGAAAAGAAATATAAACCGGACTAATAATGGCGAAACTTGACTCAATGGTTTATACTATATTTGATACAAAAAGTTTAAAGATTTTTAAACGGAAACATATTCACCCCCTCTACGATTTCACAATGTGGATGACGGGTTATATTCCTTAATACCATTCGTAGGGCCGTGTACGATCTTCCCTAACTCTATAAGCTTCTACCTCTTCCTATGTCGAGCCGACTACTAGCTCCTAACATGGCCTCTTTAGTAGTTACTCATGCATTAAATACAACCAATTAATCGTAGTACACATCCGATTCATGTTTCTTAAGACGTTCAAGCATGTTACCAATTGGAAGTCTGCCAGTTTCCTTAAGCCTAACATCGAAATCATTCATCCAATACAATTAATAACAAAGAACCAACCAATAATCAATAGCTAGGTTTCATTACATCTAAGCAAACACAAAGAAAACCTAGCCTAGCATGTTAAAGTAAAGACAAGCATAAGATAGAATCAAACAACACATAGACATATTGAATGATTATTGGAAGACTTATCTTTATTAAAACATGGATGATAAAATGGTGAAAAACCCTGTAAAATTCGACCTAGGGTTTCTCCACAAGTTCTCCCAAAAGTCTCTCTAAAATTCTCCCCTCAATACACGAAAATTAGAAAACTATATAAAGATTTTTAGGTCTGATGGCGTCACGTGTAGATTCTGACGCCGTCAACTCGCCGCCAAAGAAATCCTCCTATTGCCTAGATCCAGATCTGACGCCGTCATGTGTTAATTCAGTCTTGGCCGTCACGTATGTTTTTGCTCTTGACGGCCTTGGTGACGCCGTCATGTGTAATCTCCCAAAAACATTCTGGCGCGTCTCGTTATACTTTTTATCCATCTCTTTGCCATAATGTGACGCCGTCACATGCAATACGTGACGCCGTCAGGTACTATTTCCTGCTTGATTTGGAGACTTTGCCGTTTTCTTCACTTTTCGCTCTAAAAACGTCCAAAATGATTCCTTTTCCAGATTTCTTCTCCAAAGTATCTACAATGACAAAAGGAACGATTTAGGACAATATTTGATCAAATAATCTCGACTTTGTGCTTAAATGACCCACTAAAAGCGACACACTTTTCGTCTCATCAGACATTAACTAATTTTTTTTTGTGTTATATAATAATTGCTGCAAAGTATACGAATGGATTAGATTTTAAATGTATTTTCGGTGATATAATTTTCATCAAATACTATATAACACAAAAAAAAATATATTTAATGTCAAAGTTTAAAAAAAAAGTCAAAAAGTCAAACTAAATACTTATTTTAGGACGGATGGAGTAATTATGAACAACGAACATTTTATGAAAAATATCTATATGCATAATGAATCATAAATCCCAGTATATTATATATAATGACATTTAAATCAGTCTTTAGTTGATAATAATTTAATGTATGTATACACGAAACATTTATCGCTCCGTTCTCGAGTTCATTTTTAGAAGGAAAGGAAAGCAAATGATAAGAAATTGAAATTTTATTGTGTTCTTGAGTTTTTCTTAGACATAAAGGAAAAGAAACACAAAAAAAAAATGAAAGGAAAATTCTTATCATTTTCCTATACGAATTTTCTGCCCAAATATTGGCGGATTTGGACTGAAACAATTCTACACCCGCACATTTTAGTGTATAATAACCGATATAACTTTCAATATTTACTCATATTCAACTCTTATAATAAAATGAACATATTTAAAAGTGCATAAATGTACTTATGTCTCTTTTTTTCTTTCTTTTCTTTCCAATTCGAGAATACAACATTATTTCTTTTCCTTTTATTTCATTTCGTTAACTTTTTTTCTTTTCCTTTTCTTTTCTCTTCTTTACACATCATTTCTATTCCCACCTAAAAAAACTCGAGAACGCATCATTATAGATTTTACCTTTAATTTAATATTAAATCAATGTACTACGAGTATGAGATAATTTACACCTCGTAACGAATCTGCGTCGCGAATTAAATGTTTATTTATTTCTTATTATATATTTTTTGGGTTTATTTCTCCATTTTCATTTAAGTCAAAATGACATTTAATTAATGCACAATGCAATCACCTCACTTCTCCTAAGCTTTGTTTTTTTAAATGAATATTTATTCAAATAATATTACTTAAGGATAATTACCAAAATAAACTGGGCAATCAAGAGCAATTCGGTTCCTAACCCGAGATTTAAAAATGTCTTTTTTAGACCAGGGCAACTCGTATAATTTGACAGCTGACGAAGTGTCACTTTTCTGCAAGTGACAAATGTCGCTTGTCTGTCAGTTTTTTGGGTAGCTTGTCAATTTTTTGGGCAACAACCGGCAATTTTTAAGCAACTGGAGACACTTGTCATCATATGGGTCGAGTTATCCAGTTGCCTAATTAAAAAAGACATTTTTGGATCTCGGGTTAAAAACCGAAGTCCTCTTGGTTGCCCAATCTATTTTGGTAATTATCCCTTACTTATCTTTTAAGTTTCAAACAAAATAGGTTTTATTCTTTTAGCTAGCCTTTACCATAAAGTACTGCAATAGCTTAAAGTCATAGAAGATATATCCAAGGTACCTAGAAAGATAATACCATAAAGTCTAGCTTTTTGCAATGCTTAGGTGTGTTTAGCTAATGAAAAATGAGTCACTTCTTTTTATTTTTTTATAGAAAATCTTTACAAAAAAGTGGAATGACAGGAAATTAATACGAAGTGGTCTTTTAGGACAAAAGTTTTTAGGAACAGTAGAAAACTCACTTTTCAAGCTTTTAACTAAGATTTAGAAAACTAATGCTTTTCTACATTTTCCTGAAACAGTTTTATATTCTAAAAATGAGAAGAACCATACTCTATCCGTCTCAAAGTTATCGTTCACATTTTTTTAGGATGTTTTAAAATAATTGTCACTTTCAATTTCTCGAAAGAAAAATATAATTTAGTGAAGAACATTTTATTTAAGTGGTTGTGATTTATAGTGGTCTCACTTTTATTAAACTTTGTGATTTTTGTCACTTGACAATAATTTTGAGACCGGGGGAGTACTATCTAAGCGCATTTTTTAAAATTTTCATTGTTTTCACTTAGACAAAACTCCATCGCATAATAATCCTCAACTAATAAACGCACTCTTTTAACATCTCAAAGTTTTACTAGACTTTACTAATGTTAAAACATAACCAATTACTATACCAAGAGATCATATATTCAAGGTTTTGTTAAACTTATAAAAGCTAATAAATGTCATGCAAAAATGGTGAGTGGGGCACGTCAAAACGATATATGTACGCATTGACTACAACAGGTTGTGCAGACTGCTTTTTTCGTACAAATTGGTATGCAGTAACAGGTCTGGCTTTATGACACATAAGAAAGGTAAATGAAGTTGCTTATTTTTGGAAATGGGGTAATAAAAGTTTCTCTTTTGGGAAAAGGAGTAATTAGAGGGATGAGATCTATAAAATCATACAAGGTTTAAAAGAGAAAGTGGATGTAGTACTGTAGTAACTTGGAGAGCAAGTGTAAGCTTTGAAAGCACTTGTCAAATAAAACAAAGAGCACAGCTAAAGAATGAATAGACAGAAAGTACTCCATTATTGGCGCCATCATCACCAGCTCAAAAAGGATGACGGCGCACCATACTACAACTGGCGTCATGGCCATTCACGCCGTAGTGGCCAAGTCATGCCATTTTTATCTTTTTCTTTTTTTTTGTGGGTTTGTGATTGTATGTTGCATTTTTATGTTTTGTTTGTGTTTATTATAAGTTTTTTATTTTATTTTATTTTATTTATTATTTTTTTTGAGTTGCAAGTCACATGGAGAAGATAACCAAAAAGGGTTATTTTATTTTATTTTTATTTATTATATAAATAATTAATTTACATTTTGTACCTTTGAAATTTAATCTCTTTATTTTAAATTTACCTTGTGGAGCATGTATACTAGGTTTTTATTTTTATGCATTTTTTTTAATTATTGTAATTTTTATTTTAATTAATGAAGTTTATTTTAGTTAATATTGTTTATGTTTAATTTTATTAAAAAAAAAAATGGCCGACAGCACCAGAATTTCTGGTGCCAACGGATACGGCCAGAATGTGGTGCCGTGAAGATTTTAATAACGTAGCATCACTTTTTGGGCCACGGCTTGAAGCCATGACACCACCACACCCAATGCTCTAAGAGTGCTTTTGTTTTGAGAGAGTGGATTGAGTTTGATATTGATTTGACATCAATTACATATTTAGTTGATTTTGATTTAAAAAATAATTGTAGGAATCAAAGTTAAAACCTTATAATATTGGTTGGTATCAAATTTTCTTTCAACTACATGGGCTATTCTTTTTTTAATGTCTATCTCTCTCTTATGTTTTACTACCTCCGTCCCAAATTTATTGTCCCCTATTGACTTTTTCGGTCTTTACTTTTTAACTTTGACCTTAAATATTTTTAAAGCAATACAAAGAATATTTTATAACGTGAAGATAGTGGATGTCTATATTTATTGGATTTAATATTTTATAGTCTTTGTTGGTAAGTTTTTGTTTATGGTTGTCGCATCTTCTCAATTGTTGATGGGAATGATCCTGTTCACTTGTTCAGGATGTTAAGATAATTTGAGTATTTTTGCTTTTATTTTTATGATTTAACCGGTATTTTCATTTTTTTATATGGTTGTTTTTACGATTTAACCGGTATTTTTGCTTTTATTTTTATGATCCTGTTCACTTGTTCAGGATGTTAAGATAATTTGAGTATTTTTGCTTTTATTTTTATGATTTAACCGGTATTTTCATTTTTTTATATGGTTGTTTTTACGATTTAACCGGTATTTTCACCGTTGTTTTTCTTTAATTATTTTACTTTTCTTTGATATCTTAATCAAAACAATTACTCCGTACTTTAAAATAATTGTATTTGCTGATGATTTTCGATCTCATCTAATGTTAGAGTAAAAGTAATAAGACAACACTATACCAAACCCAGCACTGTCACATCAACATCGCTTCAGTTTTCTTTTCTATACCAAACTAAAACTAAATACTCATAGTAAATGAACTACACTCGCAGAAAAAACATACCTAACAAAATTATTTAATTTATTCGGTTCACTTTCGGAACAACCCAATAGTTCGGTCTTTCCGTCCATATAGTGGGAGACTTGGAGGCAGGGGCGGAGCCAGAACTTTTTTGTCGAGGGGGCAAAATATGATAATTTTTAGAAATTACACTAAAAATTGGTCCGTTAGGGGGGCAAATTACAAAAATAGCCGAAAATTTTCGAAAATTTATACTACAAATTTTTTTGCCGGGGCTCACGTGACCCCCGGACCCCCTTTGTCTCCGCCACTGCTTGGAGGGGATGCATTCATTGGAGCAAATTAGGGGGTGACACGTCTTATTACTTTTAGTCTTACAAGTGAAAGTGGTACCTTGGAGAGCAAGTGTCAGCTTTAAAAGCACTTCTAAAATAAAGCAAAAAGCTACCCTTTCTTGTCCTAGTCTAGTTTGATGACTGTTTACATTATGGAAAATTGCGAAAAAAAAGGGTGTATATGATAGTAACAAACGAGTGGGGTAGCTCGTACATTGCGGTGAGAGCGTTTGGTATAGGAAATCAGAATAGAGACATACCTAGCTCATCATTTGTCATAACCATAAAGTGTATAATTCAATTGTTGAAAAGAATAAAAGAAATAAAGTCTATTATTAAATTGAAATGGATTAAAATATTTTACACAAAGATATACATTTGCAGACCTGTAGTCTGCTTTAAAATGTCATTGCTGTCGTTGTCTACTACTGCTCTTAGTTAGCTAAGGTGTTTAAACTGTGAATCCCTCGTGCGCTTGTTTTTCCTGTTTTATTTGTTCTAGCATTTGACCAACAATTGGTTGTGATGGTATTGCATAACATGGTATGAAAAAAAAAAATCGATGATGTCTGCATTCTTTAAGTTTTCTAAGCATTAGTCATTGTAGTATCTAGTTTTTTTTATGAAATGTAAGGAAAAACTGTAAATACTTTGTATAAACACTCCCCTCAAATACATCATATCGAATCCAACATCACCTTGAAAAATACATCATATCGAAAAACTGTAAATACTTCGTTGCTTTTCATGCACCTGATCTCACATCACGCATCCATTGCGTTAAATGGAGTCGGGTTAATCCAAACACTTGTTACCTACAAAAAATATTCTATGTTTGTTTGTCTTACTGATCCCCATTGATCACCGATCACATTCACATCGAAACATAAATAAGCCCATAAGCTGTTACATAGCTAAGGCATTATGTAGTTTTACTTTTGGGGTGTTTGAATTACCTTACAGTGAAGAGCACACGCAATTTTAAATGAGCCAAAAAAACTAAATACATAAACAAAGCCGTAAGCTGATATGCAAGCACATTTTTTTGGTTGTATGAAAATTGAAAATAACTTGAAAAGATCAAAGTATAAGTTAATTCAAACACCCTTTAACCCCATTGAGCCTTAATTTAAACATATTCGAAACGGATATATTATATAGGTAGCTCATAAAATAAACCATGAACAACACAACAAATTTCATTGGATATCAACATCTTTATCTTCTATATAAATGACATATTTGAATACCAAGGTATTGTATATAAATGACGTACCTTTGGAAGAAATATTCCAAGTTTTCATTGAGGTCGACGTATTTGATATCAATCCATGACTTACTATAAGAATGCTTCATTTGGCAATGCAAGTCGCAAACTAACACTCGCTCATCCATTCAAAACATCTCCTGTAGAAACACATGTCAACAAACATCTGGGCCATATTGTTGAGGTTGAATATATTGTAAATCAGCCCATTCGTTGATGCTTTTAAAAACTGTGGTATATAAATCTCCCGAAAGCTGCAATGTAGCAATTTGTTGGTGTAATTCTTGGGGCACTATGTAGAAACCCACTAATTTACCCATTAGCTCCCCTTATCTTAGAAAAGCCTTAATAACTTAACTTAGGCCCTCACTAAGCACAATCTAGATTAGAAATGCCTATAGCTAATTCCCGAGTGAAATTTTTGCTTTACTATACCACTATTGCCTATCTAACCTCGAGACAAGCTCAAATATCCACCTATGCCAACCACCACTATGTTTACTTAATGTAAACATCCAGGTATGTCAAGTCAAGGTTAAAAACACATTTTCACTAAGTAAACTATCACTCTAGTACTCTATACTCATCAGAAAACCCTAATTGCACCTATGTGTTCCCGGTTAGCTTTAAAACCCTAATTGCTTATCTGAACTAGCTTGAAAGTGTTCAAAGTTTAGGTATGAGTTACATTAGTAACTTTAGGATATCTTAGACTCCCTAGACCATAATACAACTCCCTAGAACCTACGTACAAGTCCCTTAAGCATAAAACCCTAATTAGGTTATAACTTCTCAAAAACTAGGTTAAACTTTCTCAAATATTTACCATAAGCTACCACCACTTAGTACAAGCCTCCTAGGACTTAATCTTAGTCACTAAAACTTGTAGAACCCAAATCTAGGCATTAAACCATAGGCAAAACCCTAAACTCTCACTAGGCAAAACTAGGTCAAAACTAAACCTAAAGCTTAAACTAAACCACCTTAGCACCTCAAATAACATAACCAAGCACCCTAGCACCTCCCTTATACCTAGCTAGCACCCTAACACCTCCCTAACAAGCAAGCAAGGAGGTAGATCACCTCCTTGTCACCACCTTTAACCCGCAGCTTCACCATGGCCACAAGCGGCCTTTGGCGCCCCCTAGCTACCATGTAGCTCATCCTCATCACCCATTAGACCTTCCACAACACCACCTAGCTCAGATTAGTCACCCCCCCTCCACGACACCTCTTTCATATTTTCTTGCTCGCTACACCATAAGCACCCTATAAATACCCCTCATCCTCTCCATTTCCTTCCACACCTCCCTCTCTTCTTTACCTCACACACTTATGTAGTATAAGACCCTTAGAAGCCTTAGGAATCAAGTACAAGAGCCCTAGTCCTTGTCGAGCCGTGGTTTTGGTCTAGAAACCCACGTTAAGCTTCTCACGACCTAGGTAAGCCTTGTCTTTGATCCTAGTAGCCTTAGTACTGATATAGGACATCTAGGATATGCCTTAGAACTCTTATAGTTTCCTTGATCATTTTCTTTTAGAAGTTTTCATTTAGAAACCCTAATTTTAGAAAATTATGTGTTTATGTGCTAAATTGCTTTATTATATGCTATAATCTAATTTAGGTGAGTTAATTGAGTAAATATAAGTTAAACATAAGCTAGGAAACTTAGTTGTCTCATTAAAATACAATTTGCATGGAAAAAGGACTAGTTTTGCCATAGTTTTCATGCATAGGGGTATATACTGTAAATTTCTGAAAATATAAAGTTTAGGGACTGTTTTTGAAATTCCTTAGAAGTTATAAGTACAAGGACCCTTTTTACAAAACTTTCAAACCTTAGGATAACAAGTAAAATAAGTTATAAACATATAGGGACTAGATTTGCAAATATTGTTAAATTAAGGGTATAAAGGGTAATTATTGAAAGTTAGTGTAGTTTAAGGACCATTTCTGCCATTTCTTTAAAATATATAAGTATAGGGATTAATTGTGTAAAAGATAGAAAGTTATATGCTTAAATGTTATAAGTTCATAAGTTTAGGGTAGAAAGTGTAAATATGTAAACTTGAAGGGTATAAATGGACTATTTTTATATAAAGTATTAAAAACCTATTTTAAGTTAGAAATATAACACAATACTAGGGAGCTTCATGTGAGGGGTATCATGTGGATATTTCGTTTTGACGAGTTTGCTGGGTTTACGACTTAAAGTGCCTTGGCTCCTCAAACAATTATTGCATGACCTCTGAATTATGATGGCCCGAACGGTGTTATGCTATAACTAAAACTTAATAACAACATAACTCAATAATAGGGAGCTTCATGCGAGGAGTATTAACTTCTGAATTATGATGGCCCGAACGGTATTATGTTGATAACATAATACAATAGTAGGAAACTTCATGTGAGGAGTCATATACTTCTGAATTATGATGGCTGATGAGTGTGCAAATACTCATCATTTTTGGTCTAATCTGAACTGCAAAACATACAAAAACACTCAGTAATGCATCAAAATACTGAAAATATTCCAAAATTGTGTTTTATATGTTTTAGATGCAAAACGAGTAAAAACAAATGAAAAACGTATAAAGTTTGCAAAATTGGCAGTTTCAGTCCCCCAACTTTCATAAAATTACAAAACTAGTCCCTGGATATTCAAAATATAGAAAATTATCACCAAAGGTCCTTTTGAAATCATAAATTGTCATATTTAGTCCTTTGGTGAAAAATTGGAAAAGTTTTGGAAATTTACGAAATTGGTCCCTGGAGTTTCAAACGTTGGCAGATTTGGTCCCTGGTGGGATAATTTTGGATGAAAAATTGTTTTTAGTCCTTGGAAGTTCAAAAATGTTCAAATTTAGTCCTTGGATAAAAGTTTTTACAAAATGGCAAGTTTAACCCCTAAACTTTTGGAAAATGTCAATTTTAGTCCTCGGGGTTTAAAATTTTGGAAAATTGTAATTTTGGTCTTTATAATTTTCAAACTTGTCAATTTTGATCTTTGTAAATACTTTGGGCAATGTTCATTTTCAGTCCCCAAGTTTTTCAGAATTACATAAATGGTCCTTGTGATTACATACAAATACAAAATGGACCTAAAATAAAAACAAACCAAATTCACCCTTTCTAAACCCAAAACCCCTGATCCAGTAACCACATCCCCAGCCCACCATACCACTTAACCCGGCCCACCACAAAAATCTTACACCCCGTTTTATTTAAATCTCGGTCAAACACACCTTTGACCCTTCCCTAACCTCCCAACACCTCCCCTAATTACCAGGACACTTTTCCCCCTCCTCCTCACCAACTATCACCAACTTCATTCATTATCTCACCTACATTCAACCCCCCTCCTCAGCATTAAATGTCTCACCAAACTCCACAACTGCCAAATTGGCATTTTCCCGCCAAAACTAAATTAAGGGACAGGATCGATTCTACTCATCCTAGGGCTCAGAAAAGAAGTGGGAAAGAGAAAGGACACCCTCTCAGTCTATAAAAGTGAAGAAAAAGGAAGCAAGAAGGGTAGTAGTTAACTAAGAGTAGATTAGTGTAGTTGTAGTTTAGATAAATCGTTTTTTGTGTAATTTACTTTTCCAGTGAACTTTTTAAATTCCAAAGTGTATTGTTAATGTTTTCATTGTATTCTAAACCTGTTTCAGTTGTTAATTTCAGTTGCAAGCAAGAATTCAGTTTATGCTTATTTTCTAGCAAAATCTCATTTTAACTTTAATGTTATTGAAAGTTGTTTTTCATTGTATCAGAAGTTTAACATTAGTCATTTATGAGCTTTTATAAGCTCAATTAGTATTAGAATCACTTTTAGATCAAAAACAAAAAATACTCAAAAATACAAATAAATATTGTGAAAATAAAAAAATCACTGTGTGAGAAGATTGGGGCATGGTTTATGGTTGATACTGGCTTGGTATGGTTTAGAGGCTTTGTGGAAAGCTTAGGGTGTGATTGGTATACCTTGGCTCTCAATTAACCACTTGGACTGCTTGTAAGTTTCAACTTCATCCATATCAAGTTATTGTAGTTTGGCTTAGAACCTGTTTATTATGCTTCTTTTATGATTATTAGGCTTAATATAGTTAGATTTAAGTTTTAGATAGTTTAGTTTGGAGTTTGTTTATGATTTATGCACTTTGCTAAATTGAACTGCCATAGTTACATTTAGGTCACTAATGAGTTAAGCTGTGGTGTATGGTATTCTTTGTGCTCATTCAAGTTTATTTTGTTACAATACAACATCAGAAATCAAATTCATGATTTGAAACAACCATAAACTTGGAAAATCCTCAAAACAGTCCCATAAGGGAGTGTTTGGCTCAGACCTGTTCACTGTGCTTAGGGAGTTTTGTGTTGTTGATTTAATTTGGAACATGTCACTATAGGTTTAATTAGGTCTTGCAAGTTACAAATTTGGCACATGTTTAGTTGAAAGTCAAGATCATCACTAATTCCACCCCACAGTTAACTGTTGGGTTTTGCTCCACCAAATACCACTCATTTCAATATAAAAGTGTTTAATTTAGCTTAGTTAAGTCTCATTGTAGCTTATTACATCCATCTCAGTAAGATTTGATCATCAAAAATTGGCCAAAGTCAACATAGCTAAGTTACATGAAAAGTCAAAAGTATGCATTGCAGATTTTTACTAAACTTCAAGGAATTATTTTGATTTTTGTAGTTGCTCTCATGGCTTGAATCTTATTGTTATTTGATCTCTACCAGTTCATCTTTGAAAGTCCATAGTTTTTAGATTTTTGTGATTTTACTTGTGGGCCCCACAAAGCCACAAAGTGACTTGCAGGGCACATACCTGCTCTGTCTCAGCAGCTATACACCCACCACCACCACTTTGTGGTGGTGTTCTGGCCACCATGGTGGTCCACCACCTTCACTATTTGCACCATTCAACCCTCCCCCTACCAGGCTTGGGATTTTGACCAATGGGTTGACCTGAGATCCACTGGGACCCACCTCAATCAAGGCCTAAGTTCTGTCCCACTTTTCAGTCTTCAACCAAATGTCCAAGTGCTTATTGATTAGCTTTTAGCTTATTCAGTGGTCACCATTAGCTTTTCCTTGCTTAAACAAGTTAACTTAGCTTATTTGTACCAGATTTTACCCTTGTGGGTCCCACACATGCTAGTTTAAGCTCATTTTCCATTTTGGTCAACTGTGGTCAACTGTTGACCAATTCAGCTTATATTCAGCTTATTTTAAGTTTATAAAAAAGTTGTTTTTGTAAAAAGTTTTTGTTTTTAGTTATAAAATAGGTTTGTAAAAGAAAATTCAAGAAAAATCAATTTAAAATTAAGTGATAGTTTCTATTTAATGTAATTTAATTTTATTTTTCATTTTTATATTTTTAGTAAGTACTTAGCTATTTTATATTTTTATTAAATTCCTCATATATTAAAGTAGTTATAATAAATTTTTCAGATTTTTATTTTATCATTTGGTATTTATTATATTTAATATTAGTTTTATTAGAAATTAATTAATATTAAGTTTTAAATAGCATTATTAGTTTTTATTAAGTAAAATCTAGTTTTTATATTTTTTATAGCTTTTATATGTTGTAAAATATTTTTAGAAATTTTATTAGAATTTTTACTGTTCATTTAGTAATTTTCTTAATTTAAAATAGTTTAATTAGTAATTAGTAATTAATTAATAGAAAATTCACAAAAAGACAAAAAGACTTATTTTTATTTTTAAAACTTGTTTTTAGTTATTTTATAATTTTAAGAATTTTATTTTCAATTTTCTAGTGCTTGTTTAATATTATATTGTATTTAAGTATTTTAAATATTAATAATAAGTAATAAATAGTATTTAATTAATATTAATTAATTAATTAGTGTAAAAAGTAATTTCCTTTTTCTAAAAATTTTCTTTTAACTTTTACTTTGTAAAAAGGTCATTTTCACCCCCTGGGTGTTTTCAGATTTACGTTTTCACTTTTTATTTGGTACGTTTACGTTTTATTTAAACGTAACGTACGCGTTTTTAGGTTTTTATCGTTTCTGGTTTTTCTTAGCTTCCCGTCTTATTCATATAGCTTGTTTAAGCTATTTCTTCGTATATTCCTTAGTTCAATCACTCACAAATCCCTTTTCATCCAAATTCACCCGATCAAATAACCGTTTGATTGCCATTCACACCTCGTCGGGACTTAAACGACCCGGGAAAACACTGTATTCCTCGGAGCATTGAGCCTTAGGAGTTTGACTTGTTTGACCACATCCGTGGTTGAATTTAGTTGACTGCTTTTGCTTCAATCAATTTATGGCGCCGTTGCCGGGGAGGTTGTGTGCGTATCTAAACGGTTTTTCTGATTAGTGTCTTTGGAATTCGTTCCATTGTACATTTATCCACACTTGTTCATATCTTTCATAAAAAACCAAAAATATTTTTCCTTACCCTCTATCCGTTTGATTCTACCTTCTTATACCCCTCTCATGTATAATTCTATATGACATCTCTCGATGACGATTTCTTTGAACAATGGGCCTTTCAAAGCAAAATTGAAAAACTTATGGCCTTGTCAAAAATATCGAGATGTTATAGTGATTATGATGGACCTTCGATTCCTATTCCCTCTCCGGTGAGGGAAATGAATCAAGAAACCGAGGTGACAAAGGACCCTGTACTTCCCTCTAACGAAGGAAGTGCTAAATACGTCCAACCTACGGTTGTCCAAGAACCTAAGCTCACTATTGCTCCTAAACCTTCAAAAATTGATCTTAACCTTTCACGGTTTACGGTCAAAAGTTTGTCAAGCATACGTGCTGAGCTTAGGGCAGAGACTGAAAAGAACGACTTACCTAACCTTCACATTTATCAAGAACCAAAACCCGAGACCATAACAGAAGTGGTGGAAATTGCTAGCTCTAAGAGCACACCACTTGTCCCACCTCCGGATTTTATTCCTTGTGTCGGTTGTGGTGAGCCGCTTTTCGGTTCTCCATGTCATTGGTGTACATGTGTGCAATGTGGTAACGATATTCAAAACGGGAGTTGTTTGTTTTGTGGGTCGAGTAATCCAATTGCTTATGACCCTAATCAAGACTCATTCAACGACTCTTCAAATTTTTCCGATTACCCATCACATTCATACGAGCAAGAATCATATTATCCAAACTTCAATGATGCCTCGTATCAAGATACACCAGTCCAGACTCAACAGTTTAACTGTTGTGAGTACTGTGGTGGTTCCCACTACAGTTCTGATTGTCAATCGGGAAACACGCTTGTCTATGAGCAGTTTCCTGATTACAATTATGACTACAGCACACACGACTCACAACCACATCAGTTTTACTGTTGTGAGTATTGTGGAGGTCCACACACTAGCTCTGATTGTCAAACAGGGAATCCGTTTCCTTGTAACAATTACGACTATTCGTATTCAGACCCACCTCCACAGTACCAAATGACCCAAGCAACTCCTCTTGTTACTGCGCAAGACATTTTAATTGAGACTCTTGAGATATTGAAAGATCTTAAGGAGGAGTTGGCTACTACATCGTTTCAAGATTCTCGTGAGAAATCAATGGCAGAATTACTTGCTGAAGAACGAGAAGCGAGAAACGAAAAGAGCATGGAAGAATTACTTGCTGAGCAAAGAGCGGCTAAAATACGTGCCAATCTTCGCTTTGCTGCTCTTCATGATGACGATGATGATGAGGATTCTATTCAAATGAAGGAATATTACAAAGATTCATCCAGTTCATCAGTTGAGATTCCTTCCATGAAAGCACAGGGAGATAAGAGTATGCAAGAATTGCTAGCAGAAGAACACATGAAAAATATAGAATCTATGTGTGCTAGTCTTTCTTATCTCCCTCCATCTGCTGTTATCACACCCGAAGTTCACACTCACTCTCTGAACATGGGGGATGAGCATCTTAGCACTGTTCCTAATAAGGAATCAGACGAATTAATAAAGTCTAGTGTTGAGATCCTTGTCCCAATCCCAGGAGAGTCACAGGGGACTTTGGATCATGTGTGTGATATTCCTTCACCCCCTAATAATCCAAATGATCAAATTGAGACTGTCTCTGATTCTAGTGATGATTGTTTATCTTATGGAGACATTGAATTTATTGATGCATCACTTCTACACTCCGATGTTGACTTTCTTCTTGAAGAGTTCGCTGATGAACTCTCTCATATGGATCCCATCCCACCAAGGGATGAAAATGAAGTCTTTGACTTTGATGCGGATTTGAGAGAGTTAGAATTCTTACTTACTCGTGATCCTTCGATTGAACTTACTCAGATCAATCCACTTCCTTCGGATAGTGAAAATGATCTGGACGAATTCGAGGCTTTTCTTACTGAAGATAGTTCAACTTCATATGAAGTTGATGATGATTATCTTGATCCTGAGGGGGACATTCTTTTTCTTGAAAGTTTGTTAAACGAAGATCCATTCCCCCCTCTCCCACCCAAAAAACTTCATAATGCGGAAATCAAATCAGTTGAGGAAACTGATAAATTTCCTGAGATCAAGCATAAGGACTTGCCTCCTCCACTTGAAAATACATTTCTTGAGGAGGAAGTTCTTATCTTAATTGCTATTCAGATCTCTCTTCTTTCCTTCACCTACCAGGTGATTTCTCCTCTTCTTCACTCCTTCGGGAGTGAGGACACTATATTTGATCCCGACATTTTCATGTATCATTATCTTGAGCCGGATACTTACCTCATCGGTATGGAACTTTCACGTGCTTCATATGTTTGTCCAAACATTTTGAATGAAAGTCCGAGTGAGATTGTTTCTTCCACATCATGCTTCCCCAAGGACAATTGAATTCGGGGTCGAGTCAAGCTAGCGACTCGGTAAACAAAAACAATAGCATGCTTATAGGGTTTTCACCCTAAGTGTGGGGGAGTCCCCCATGCTATGGTTACAAAAGAGTGAAAATACAAAATGGTGTTTTCCACGCTTAGCCTGTAATGTTGCCCTTTTACGTTCAAAATGTCGGCATAATAGCCGGGATTTTGAATATTGAGGACAATATTCATGCTTAGTGTGGGGGGGTATTCGCTATTCTAGCGAATTTTATCACATTTTACTATATAATACCCCCGTTTTTGCCAAAATTTCAAAATTTTTAAAAAATTTTTCACTGGTGCTTCAAAATTTTTGTGGTAATCAGTCCGCCTTGTCTAAGCGACAAAAGGGATTGGCTAGTCCAGGAGCAAACGGCTCTTGGTAAAGACATATCAAATCCGTTGACGGCTGGCAATTTGCCCAAAATTGTATGGTTCATCAACTCCCCGAAAACAAATGAGTTGGCTAGCCCGCAAGATTATGGCTTGTGGTAAAGGCCGTGGAAAATCCATAATTGGTAATCAGCTCACCAAGATGTTGACTATTCCATCAAGAGCTGGCTAGTCTAGAAGCAAACGGCTTTTGGTAAAGACTACTCAAATCCGTTGACAGCTGGTGGTTTGCTCAAAATCACACGGTTATCAGGTGTGCCACAGTTCTTACACCTGGCTACTCCAGAAGTGATAGCTTTTGGTAAAGAGTTTTTCAAATCCATCAAGTTTTCAAAACAGTATTGCTAGGGACTAGCAATAGTTTAGTGTGGGGGATTGATGAGTGTGCAAATACTCATCATTTTTGGTCTAATCTGAACTGCAAAACATACAAAAACACTCAGTAATGCATCAAAATACTGAAAATATTCCAAAATTGTGTTTTATATGTTTTAGATGCAAAACGAGTAAAAACAAATGAAAAACGTATAAAGTTTGCAAAATTGGCAGTTTCAGTCCCCCAACTTTCATAAAATTACAAAACTAGTCCCTGGATATTCAAAATATAGAAAATTATCACCAAAGGTCCTTTTGAAATCATAAATTGTCATATTTAGTCCTTTGGTGAAAAATTGGAAAAGTTTTGGAAATTTACGAAATTGGTCCCTGGAGTTTCAAACGTTGGCAGATTTGGTCCCTGGTGGGATAATTTTGGATGAAAAATTGTTTTTAGTCCTTGGAAGTTCAAAAATGTTCAAATTTAGTCCTTGGATAAAAGTTTTTACAAAATGGCAAGTTTAACCCCTAAACTTTTGGAAAATGTCAATTTTAGTCCTCGGGGTTTAAAATTTTGGAAAATTGTAATTTTGGTCTTTATAATTTTCAAACTTGTCAATTTTGATCTTTGTAAATACTTTGGGCAATGTTCATTTTCAGTCCCCAAGTTTTTCAGAATTACATAAATGGTCCTTGTGATTACATACAAATACAAAATGGACCTAAAATAAAAACAAACCAAATTCACCCTTTCTAAACCCAAAACCCCTGATCCAGTAACCACATCCCCAGCCCACCATACCACTTAACCCGGCCCACCACAAAAATCTTACACCCCGTTTTATTTAAATCTCGGTCAAACACACCTTTGACCCTTCCCTAACCTCCCAACACCTCCCCTAATTACCAGGACACTTTTCCCCCTCCTCCTCACCAACTATCACCAACTTCATTCATTATCTCACCTACATTCAACCCCCCTCCTCAGCATTAAATGTCTCACCAAACTCCACAACTGCCAAATTGGCATTTTCCCGCCAAAACTAAATTAAGGGACAGGATCGATTCTACTCATCCTAGGGCTCAGAAAAGAAGTGGGAAAGAGAAAGGACACCCTCTCAGTCTATAAAAGTGAAGAAAAAGGAAGCAAGAAGGGTAGTAGTTAACTAAGAGTAGATTAGTGTAGTTGTAGTTTAGATAAATCGTTTTTTGTGTAATTTACTTTTCCAGTGAACTTTTTAAATTCCAAAGTGTATTGTTAATGTTTTCATTGTATTCTAAACCTGTTTCAGTTGTTAATTTCAGTTGCAAGCAAGAATTCAGTTTATGCTTATTTTCTAGCAAAATCTCATTTTAACTTTAATGTTATTGAAAGTTGTTTTTCATTGTATCAGAAGTTTAACATTAGTCATTTATGAGCTTTTATAAGCTCAATTAGTATTAGAATCACTTTTAGATCAAAAACAAAAAATACTCAAAAATACAAATAAATATTGTGAAAATAAAAAAATCACTGTGTGAGAAGATTGGGGCATGGTTTATGGTTGATACTGGCTTGGTATGGTTTAGAGGCTTTGTGGAAAGCTTAGGGTGTGATTGGTATACCTTGGCTCTCAATTAACCACTTGGACTGCTTGTAAGTTTCAACTTCATCCATATCAAGTTATTGTAGTTTGGCTTAGAACCTGTTTATTATGCTTCTTTTATGATTATTAGGCTTAATATAGTTAGATTTAAGTTTTAGATAGTTTAGTTTGGAGTTTGTTTATGATTTATGCACTTTGCTAAATTGAACTGCCATAGTTACATTTAGGTCACTAATGAGTTAAGCTGTGGTGTATGGTATTCTTTGTGCTCATTCAAGTTTATTTTGTTACAATACAACATCAGAAATCAAATTCATGATTTGAAACAACCATAAACTTGGAAAATCCTCAAAACAGTCCCATAAGGGAGTGTTTGGCTCAGACCTGTTCACTGTGCTTAGGGAGTTTTGTGTTGTTGATTTAATTTGGAACATGTCACTATAGGTTTAATTAGGTCTTGCAAGTTACAAATTTGGCACATGTTTAGTTGAAAGTCAAGATCATCACTAATTCCACCCCACAGTTAACTGTTGGGTTTTGCTCCACCAAATACCACTCATTTCAATATAAAAGTGTTTAATTTAGCTTAGTTAAGTCTCATTGTAGCTTATTACATCCATCTCAGTAAGATTTGATCATCAAAAATTGGCCAAAGTCAACATAGCTAAGTTACATGAAAAGTCAAAAGTATGCATTGCAGATTTTTACTAAACTTCAAGGAATTATTTTGATTTTTGTAGTTGCTCTCATGGCTTGAATCTTATTGTTATTTGATCTCTACCAGTTCATCTTTGAAAGTCCATAGTTTTTAGATTTTTGTGATTTTACTTGTGGGCCCCACAAAGCCACAAAGTGACTTGCAGGGCACATACCTGCTCTGTCTCAGCAGCTATACACCCACCACCACCACTTTGTGGTGGTGTTCTGGCCACCATGGTGGTCCACCACCTTCACTATTTGCACCATTCAACCCTCCCCCTACCAGGCTTGGGATTTTGACCAATGGGTTGACCTGAGATCCACTGGGACCCACCTCAATCAAGGCCTAAGTTCTGTCCCACTTTTCAGTCTTCAACCAAATGTCCAAGTGCTTATTGATTAGCTTTTAGCTTATTCAGTGGTCACCATTAGCTTTTCCTTGCTTAAACAAGTTAACTTAGCTTATTTGTACCAGATTTTACCCTTGTGGGTCCCACACATGCTAGTTTAAGCTCATTTTCCATTTTGGTCAACTGTGGTCAACTGTTGACCAATTCAGCTTATATTCAGCTTATTTTAAGTTTATAAAAAAGTTGTTTTTGTAAAAAGTTTTTGTTTTTAGTTATAAAATAGGTTTGTAAAAGAAAATTCAAGAAAAATCAATTTAAAATTAAGTGATAGTTTCTATTTAATGTAATTTAATTTTATTTTTCATTTTTATATTTTTAGTAAGTACTTAGCTATTTTATATTTTTATTAAATTCCTCATATATTAAAGTAGTTATAATAAATTTTTCAGATTTTTATTTTATCATTTGGTATTTATTATATTTAATATTAGTTTTATTAGAAATTAATTAATATTAAGTTTTAAATAGCATTATTAGTTTTTATTAAGTAAAATCTAGTTTTTATATTTTTTATAGCTTTTATATGTTGTAAAATATTTTTAGAAATTTTATTAGAATTTTTACTGTTCATTTAGTAATTTTCTTAATTTAAAATAGTTTAATTAGTAATTAGTAATTAATTAATAGAAAATTCACAAAAAGACAAAAAGACTTATTTTTATTTTTAAAACTTGTTTTTAGTTATTTTATAATTTTAAGAATTTTATTTTCAATTTTCTAGTGCTTGTTTAATATTATATTGTATTTAAGTATTTTAAATATTAATAATAAGTAATAAATAGTATTTAATTAATATTAATTAATTAATTAGTGTAAAAAGTAATTTCCTTTTTCTAAAAATTTTCTTTTAACTTTTACTTTGTAAAAAGGTCATTTTCACCCCCTGGGTGTTTTCAGATTTACGTTTTCACTTTTTATTTGGTACGTTTACGTTTTATTTAAACGTAACGTACGCGTTTTTAGGTTTTTATCGTTTCTGGTTTTTCTTAGCTTCCCGTCTTATTCATATAGCTTGTTTAAGCTATTTCTTCGTATATTCCTTAGTTCAATCACTCACAAATCCCTTTTCATCCAAATTCACCCGATCAAATAACCGTTTGATTGCCATTCACACCTCGTCGGGACTTAAACGACCCGGGAAAACACTGTATTCCTCGGAGCATTGAGCCTTAGGAGTTTGACTTGTTTGACCACATCCGTGGTTGAATTTAGTTGACTGCTTTTGCTTCAATCAATGGCCCGAACGGTGTTATGTTATATCTAGAAACTTTAAGAGTGATTACTTAAAAACCTAGAATAAGACTTGACATACACACACACACACAACTACACTACCCCAGGATACGTGAGTGAGCTGTTTAAACCCTACCCTACTTACCTTAGACCCAGGTGAGTTTTCATAGCCTCACTTTTAAATGCTTTACAACCCTGTGAGGGGGATACATGCTTTAAATCGAATACAAGTCTTTTTCTTTGGTTGTTGCACGAGTAAACTATCTGCCACCCCTACACAACAAAAACTCATGAATCTAATCGCTTGTGATATTTTACACAACTTTAAGAGTGATTACTTAAAAACCTAGACTAAGACTTGACATACACACACACACACACACACCTACACTACCCCAGGTGATGAGGTGAAAAATGATCCATTTTTAAGGGGTCACTTAAGCCCAAAATTGAATTTATGTGATCAAATATTGCCCTAATTGTTCCTTTTGTGATTTTAGGTACTTTTGGAGTGAATTCTGGAAAAGGAAGCATTTTGGACGTTTTTGGAGCATAAAAGTGAAGAAAACGGCAAAGTCTTAATTTTCCTTGCTGGGAACAGTACCTGACGGCGTCACCAAATTCTACATGACGGCGTCGAGAGTAAAACAAGAGGTGAAGTGGATAGAGTCCATGACGATCCAGAGATTTTTTACACTAAGGGCATGACGGCGTCACCATAGGCCGTCATGGTCCCTTTACACGTGACGGCCCAGAGGAAAGTTGCTCTTGACGGCGTCAGATCTTGATCTAGGCAATTCGATATTATTATGGGCGGCGAGTTAACGGCGTCAGATTTCTCTTCTTGACGCCGTCACGTTGGAAAATCTATATATAGTTTTGTAATTTTCATTCATGAAGGGAGGACAATTAGAGGGATAACTTGGAGAAACCCTAGCACGATTTTATCAGTATTTTCAAGGGTTTTTACCCTTTGAAACCTTTCATGTTCAATTAAGATAAGTATCATTTCAATTCATTCAATATGTCTATGTGTTGTTTGAATATATCTTACGCTTGTCTTGATTTTAACATGCTAGGCTAGATCTCTTGTGTGTTTGCTTAGATGTAGTGAAACCTAGATGTTGATTATGGGTTGATTGCTTGTTTATAGTTGTTACGGATGAATGATTTCGATGTTAGGCTTAAGAAAACTGGCAGACTTCCATAGGGTAACTTGCTTGAACGTCTTAAGAAACATGAACCAATGCGTACTAGGTTTTTATGGTTGTATTTAATGCATGAGCGAATTCTAATGATCCCGTGTTAGGAGCTTCTTGCAAGCTCGACATAGGAGTGAAGTAGGAGCTTATAGAGTTGGGGAAGTACGTACGCCACCCCACGAATGGTATTAAGGAATATAACCCGTCATCCACGCAACTATAACAAACTATGAACCTGTAAAAGATATCTAGGGAGTAATGAAATCTAAGTAAACACAATTTTACCATTTATTGTTCACACCACTAGTTTAATTAGCTTTATTTACATTTTTGTTATTTTATTTTGATTGCATCTTTAGTTATTGGGTTAGTTGATTAGCAACTAATTCCGCCCACTCTTCCAAAACCCGAGATTTTAATTGCTTTTATAAAAATATAAAAATTCAAAAAGAATCATCCCTCACCTCTAGACCTAGTTTTTAGGCTTTCTAATCCTAGCGACACTATTCCTGAGTTGAACGATCAATCCCCCGGTACTTGTCACTATACTATACTACAACGATCAGGTACACTGCCTGGTGGGGGTTGTAAGCTTCTCGAGATCCTTTGAGAGGTAAAGCTTGGTGCAATTCCTACGCATCACCAGGATACGTGAGTAAGCTGTCTAAACCCTACCCTACTTACCTTAGACCCAGGTGAGTTTTCATAGCCTCACTTTTAAATGCTTTACAACCCTATGAGGGGGATACATGCTTTAAATCGAATATAAGTCTTTTTCTTTGGTTGTTGCACGAGTAAACTATCTGCCACCCCTACACAACAAAATTCATGAATCTAATCGCTTGTGATATTTTACACAAATGAACGCAAATATAATTGATAGATCTATTGGAGTTTGACAACTCCCGTTGGTACTACCTCTCTCTGGAGGGTACCAATAAGTATTATATTTGAACCCTCTGAAGGACTAACTTTGGCAAGTTACCCTTCCCGTCCTCTCATGGTGTTGGTCTGCAGACCCCATGACCCGGACTGTTAACGTGTGGTTCATGAGCTTAGTGCAATATACCTGTTATCACTAAACTTTTCCACACATAGGGTTTAAGCTGAACCCTGTGGAACTTGTATTCACCATCCTATATACTTAAACCTATGACTCTCACTCAACATTCGTGTTGAATTTTTAAGCATGTTATCCTAGATAATTGAGCTCTTTAGGAACCCTAGCACGGAGAAGTACTGGACATGAGGACGTCCAAAATAGTTATCATTCATCTGTTTTACCTTAAAACGTATCTTAAGGGACCTCTCTTTTGGTAAAAGTATATCTTTTACTGTAAAAACTCTGATGAATAAATGAATGATAACACCTTTTTCAAAAACGTCTCTTTTCGAGTCATTTTCTATCATCTTGTCTTTGTTTCCATGAAGTAATACCCCAAACACTAAATCCGATGCGATCTGTGAAAATGGGGGTGTTACACACTAATATTTTGGATGAACAAAATAGTTTTGCTTGTGTTTAAAAGTAAACACATTTTGTTATTCAATTTAGTTTTTGCCCTCTATTTGATGTTGCACAATTTGATTAACATGAAGAAAAGATACGAACAAACCTGAGTAGATGGAGGCGTGAACATGAAGACGTTGACCAAAGTTAGTCGTCTACTTCCGAAGACTATCGTCGGGTCGCCTCGAATCCAAGTCATTTGCACAGAAGGGTGGCACATAAGGTAGACCCTTCAGCGCATTTCGACACCTTAAAGAAAAAAACATCTCTCAGCACACTAATGTGGATATACATACAACGCAATATGAATGTTTTCATTCAATAATTGGGTGCAACTATCTAAGTAAATGTTTTTTAATTAATAAAGTTGCTAATATCCTTAAGTACCTGATCTCATAACTTTCACATGTCCTTCACAATCAATTTCTGTTTTTTTCCCTTCAATGAACCCTCCTTATTTGTTTGCCACCAAAATTTGTTAATATACTCAAGTTGTTTTTCTGCCCACGACTGTTCTGTTGCCTTCTCACCGAATCCCTTCAGGCTGCAACAAATCAACTGAAGTCATGTTAAACGTTGTCAACTATGATCAAGAATGGGTTGTTGATACATTTATGTGCAACAGGTGTGGAAAAAAGGTGGGTCGAGTAAGCTGGGAAACATCAAATGTGTTGGGTTGAAACAAACTTTTAACAACTTTTCTACATTTGACCCATATGTCAAAATGTCCACCTGTAATACATCCGAAAACATCACCCAAATATAAAAGATATGCTGTTTTGAGGTCGTTTGGGATTGGGCATCTAATTCGCAACTCCAAACAGATAACTTTAAAAACAATGACCACTTTTAATAAGCAGTCCCAAACACCCTTTTTTCATCCGTAATGGTGTGAACCATTTATAAATTCAAGCGAAACAAATGAATATGAAATTACCTCGGCCATTGATATGCTACTTAGGTTTAACGGGCCATCGCAACAAAATTTCATAACACTTGCATAAGAAATAAGATAAGTGGCATCATCAAATTTGACACATAATACTGTTATTTTGAAATTGCAAAAAAAGTGTTTTGGCTCAATGACGGCTGAACCAAAATTCTTTTGGAGGGCATTATCACACGTGCAAAAGAAAGCTGAACGACAGTGACTAAATTATCTAACATGCTGCAATCCAACAGTAGAACATGCTCTCTATAAAATAATGTAAACAAACATACTATCCACTAAAAACTACATGAGTGGAGGTTCAAAGTTATTTTTAAGCATACTAATGTAGATTGCGGAAGTTTAAGATAAACATAACAAAATCTACCGGACAAAGTATTAACCTGTTATATCCAAATTCAAACTGGGAAAAATGTGATACTTAAAAAACTGCAACTGTGATAATAAAGATATGAGTTTTACCTCTCAAGGCTTTGCTTGACACCCTCAATAGTCAGCCCATCATAAAAAGTACTCCATGTGCACCAACCGAATCAATTTTCATGATTGATAAATTGACTCATGTTAGAACCTGCACCACTTTTATAAGCTAATCTTGCTTTTTCACACACTCTATCTGCAAGTAGCACAAAAAAAAAAAAAAAAAAAAAAAAACATTTTAGCATACTTTCTCTACTATCTTAACAAACATACTAAAAAGAATGTATTGCCTTTAAAACTGGTTGTGAATACTTAGTTTTAGTGATGTTGCAGCGCATGAACCCAAACGATTTGTAAACAATCAACTTCGATGAGGATGTTCAAGATTGGTTAATTCTTAACCGACATCAATATAAAACTAAACTATCACCAACAATCATCACACCCGATACTATTTGTAAAACTAATACTCTCTATGAGGGTGTTCGGGACTTTTTTTTTACTGGTTAAAAGGTTACTTCTCAGCAAATAAGCAGATTGAAGTGCTTATATAATCCAAAACTGCTTTTGATGTCTCCTTATTTTTGGGCAAAATAAGGATGTTCAATGACCATATATAGCTACAGAAATGCTTAGTCGAAAGTGGTTAGGGAAACTATAATTACTCTTTTTTACCAGCATATCTAACATAAAACCCCTTAATAACATATCAGAATGAAATTTCTATAAGATGTTGGCGTTATGGCAGTTTATAAAGAGAGAGTGTACCCAGGCTAAATATGTAATCTAAGCCTAGCTTGTTGACTTAATAGTGTTTTCCAATATAAAATAACCTATCTAGCAAGTTAACTATACTTGCCAAAACTCTCATATTATAGTTTTACAATCACCTTCCTAAGAATGAATCTACGATGAAAAAGAAAGACAAAAACAAACCTCATCTAGCATCATTATTACATACAGAGATCATGATAAGAGGATATTACAACAAAGTCATTTATTTAATATATCTTATAATTTGTTGATTATTATATATATAGAAACTGAAAAAAACGGTAGCTAAAAAATTGGAAGTGTATAATGTTCACTCACCTTATCAGAATCACCTACACCAAGATAAGCCAGCGACACATCTCTATACGTTACAAAGCAAGTCCGCACATTTTAATTTCCAAAATTGTACCCCAGATACTTGTCGGTCAGCTACCGGAGGCTGGAGGGCAAGTCACATCAAAACGTTCCAAAAGTAAAAAAGCCCTTTGTAGATCCTCATCAATATCCTGCACTAAAAAAAACTTTAATTAAATTCATAAGGCTGAAAAATAAGGTAAACCAAACACCCCAAAAACCTTAACAAATTGACTCATAATTTGCATTTTTTTAACCAACCAATAAAGTTTATGATAAAATAAAGAAACCCAATTGAATTAGCCGATAAGCCAAAAAAAATAAGCTAATCGAAACATCTCCTAAAACCTTAACAAATTTGCTAATGCATCTTCTTATCACAAATTTCCAGTTTTTTGAACCGATAAATAAACTTTATAAAAGAATAAAGAGGATAAAATTTAAATAATCATTTACTTGTAATGATTGAGGTGCTTTCGTATCCACTGAACCCATTAATACATCTTTGAAAGTTCAATTGTAAAGAGTAAAAAGCTTTGATTTTTACAAACTTTTGATTCATAAGATTGAAATAATGAGGTAAATATAAAGTAGGTGTAACCTGAAATTGATTTACGATTATGCAATCATTTTTTTTTCTTTTTTTTTGGTTTTGAGTGATGGTAGATCTGAGAAAGAAGACATAGATGTGTGTGTTAGTGCAAATATTACGATATTTAATCTATACAGTCTCGTTTGTTAAACATATAACTTTATACATAACGTAAAATGTACAAGTTACTTGCAATCTTATTTTGTCTCAACATACATTCAACACCTCTCAACGTCTCGAGTCCTCGTATGCTACAACACAGGTTTGTACATGTTTGTTATGTGGCATTATGATCAAACCCCTTGACCAACCATTTAGAATGTTTAAAATACTTTTAGAGCCTTTAAGTATTTTAGGTGCCAAAGTGCACTTTAGGTATAAAATAGAATAAGTGCCACATTAGGTGTCTAGGTAATATTAGTAAGTTTAAAATTTATAAAAATGTGTCTTATAACAACATAAGTACATCAAACATTTTTAGTAACTTACTAAATATCATATAGCAAGTTAATACATTTTAGTAAGTTTACAATCTATAAAAATATGTCTTATAACAACATAAGTACATCAAACATTTTTAGTAACTTACTAAATATCATATAGCAAGTTAATACATTTTCTAATAACTTTACAAGTTTACTTTCATTTACATTTTTATCAAAATAGAAAGTATATAATTACTTCATCACGTGGATCATCATATTATAAAATGTATATGTTTCCAAATATTCTTGTAAGATATGTTATAGATCTTGTAAGATATGTCATAGATTTTGTAAAATATGTTGTAGTTGACTTTAGAAAGATTGTGTAAGATCTTTGTAAGTATTGAAAAGTAGCTCATGGTTTTTGCACATGGTTTATGTCTTTGGTAGTTTACCTACATATAGTATTCCATGGTTTTCTCACAACTTGATGAAAAACACACATTCTCTCTTCACTTTGCATACATCTTAGATCAATAGAAAATCATGTAGAAAAAATAATTAATCACCCTCATTTATCATGATCCTAATGCTTCTAACATTCATCTTTGTTGTAAGCATATCATACTTCTTGATCCACCAAAGAAGCTTGGAGATCTTGCCATCATCATCCACCACAAGCATACATATATAAAGATCCATCACAACAAGCTTAGAGAACTTGTGATCTTCAACCATTGAAGGCTTTCTATCAATGGAAGTTCTTTTAAATTAGTTATTTATATCCATTAGATATTTATGTCATGGATCATTGTAAACATCATTGCATAACAATCTATTCATCAAACTAGAATAGATGGTGATGAGTGTGTAAATACTCATCATTTCTGTTACATTTAAGCTGCAAAAACATATGAAAACACACAGGAATGCCTTAAAATACATAAAATTATCCCTGGGTTGTGTTTTTATGCATAAGGATTGAAAACTGATGAAAAACAAAACATTTCACATAATTTACAGTTTCAGTCCCTGAACTTTGGAAAATTGGCAAAACTAGTCCCTGGTAAATCAAAACTTGTTCAAATGTCATAAAAGGTCCTTGGAATTCATAAGTTGTCAAGAAAAGTCCTTTAAAGTTTAAAAATGGCAAAATGACAACTTTGGTCCCTCAACTTTTGAAAAGTGTCAAATTTAGTCCCTGGGTGTTTAAAAATGGAAAATTATCAAACTACACCCTTGTACTATTCTAAAAAGACAAAATTGGTCCTTATGATAACTTTTGAGAAGTTACAATTTCAACCCTTCAAAAATCAGAAAGTTACAGTTTTGGTCCCTGGAGTTTGTGGAATTTGCAGAATTGGTCCCTGAGGTTTAAAATGATAAAATTTATAATTGTGGTCCTTATACTAATGGTTTATTGCAGGTTTAGTCCTTAAATAAAGTTTGGGAAAATCACAAACAAACCCCTCAACTTTGGCCAAATTACACATTTAGTCCTTTTGATTTTTCCTAAGCTAAAACCAACCGGACCCTTTGTTTTATTTAAATCCAAATCCAACTCCACAGTCTAGTCCACCACTGTTCACCCAGGCCCATCCAAAACCAGATCCAGCCCACCCCCCCTTTATTAAATAAATAAAACAGACAAACAAACACCCCCCGTATTCTCTTCTTCTTCTTACACCTCACCCCCACACCTGTAACTCCACCTCAACCCCTCCAACTCACACCCTAATCATCACACCCACTCTCCACCATCTCCTTCACCCCTAACACGCAACAATTAATGCACTTCACACCCCATTTCAACCTAAAACCACCACTGTAGCAACACTTACCCACGATTTTGAGTAAAACTACCCCAACTTGCCTCAAAACTCCTAATACTTGTCCCTCCACCTCATGCTACCTCCCAAGAAGCTTTAATTGCTTTGGAACTGCCTCTATTCCACGTGGCACGTTTTGGCGCCAAAATCAGATTTAAACGGGGGAGATTACTTTGACTCATCCAATGGCCTCAAATTGACTTGGGAAAGTGGTAAGAAGCTGAGGAGATACTTTTGAGTCAATAAAAAGGGAGAAGAAGGAAGCAATGAAAGCTATCTAGTTTTAATTTTTATTTAATGTATGTCGACTAGTAAAATTCTCAATTAGCTTTGTATCTTTAAAGTTTTTAAGTTGTATTTCTTGATTATCAGTGTATCTTAACACTTTGGTAATAATAGATTTCAAGTTTTCTGTGTAATTCTCAAATTTGCATATTACCTTTTTACTTAAAATTATCAAATATCATATTTGTTGTTTGCAGTGGATTATAAGAATTGAATAAGTTCATTTAAGCCTTGACAAAGCTTAAACAAGCTTTTAGAAACAGTGAATCCAAGTGTAGCATCAAAACTGAAAATACATAAAAAAAATCAAGAAAAATAGGTAAAAATATAAAAATCATGGTGTATTGTGATCAAGCAAAGGAGCAAGGTGTATTATTGATGGCCTTGGGTTAGAAGCTTTGTGGAAAGCTGTTAAGAGTGGTATTGATCATTGGTCCTTGGTTTTGCAGCTTATAGCACTTGTAAGCAATTTTTATTAAAAGTTGCATTTCAATGTATATGAATATTACCTGATCTTATTTGTGTACTTTCATAATTTTAAGCTGTTATTAAGTAGTTTTATCAATTAATATTGATAGCTTGTTAATTTAAATCCTTAGTTGTTAAAAATCATAATTGCACAGTGGAAACCTTATTTGTGACAAATCTGAGGTGTATGCTTGTGTAGTAGTTGATTTAGGTTAATTTGATCTTACAATAGTATAAATTAGTGTTTTGAATCTGTGTGGTGGATTAAATATTTCATTAGCTTTAAAAATCTCATTTTAATAATTATAAGGTATGTTTGGATCAAGCTGTTTCACTGATATAGTGCATGTAATTGTCTGCAATTCTTGTTTCTGCATGTTAGTATAAGTCATTAGGACTCAGTTTAGTTATAATACATAGGTCTTTTCAGTTAAAAAGTCAAAATAGAACTCAATCTAGTCTAATCTGTTAACTGTTAGTGTAATAAAGCTCATATTCCACAATCTAGCTTAAAAGTTTATACTCTAGCTTAATTTAGCTTTATTACATCATAATATAACATATTCAGTTAGGAAATTTAAGTCTAAGCTCAAATTAGTCAAACTAGTAAGCTTTGATAAAAAGTCAAAATTGCTCAGCTCAGTTTTTTACCAAAATCACAAGAATTGTTTAGAATTTAGGAAAGGGATTCAAGCTTTGATATTTTTAGGATTAATAATCTACCAGCTAAACTTTAGATTTCCAACTTGTTTATATTTTTGTGAAATTTATTTGTGGACCAAAATGCCCTTTGAATTGGACTGCAGGGCAAAGTCTTGCCCTGTGCACAGTTGTGGTATCTGATTTCATAAGCTTGCACAAGCTTAGTTATTAAGTGTTAGTCTGAGTAAATTAGATTTTTATGATGCCCATGTTGCTAGTTATCTAAACTAAATGCTTATTTGTCCTTAAATGCTTATTTGGTCTGCTTATCTTGCTTTAATTTGTGCAACAAAATCAAACCATACACTGATCACTCAGTGTACACAAGCAACATCACAAGCTCATCATAAGCTCATCACTGAGCTTTGGCTTGTGATTTTTAGTTCTTTAAGAAGCTAAGCATCCCAGCTATCTAGATCAAAGCTAAAATCTTTCATTTTCTAGTCCTTTTACTAGGGCTGCAATCAACTGGAACTTGTTCATTTCACTCAGTCCTCTGAGTGACTCAGTCAAACACCAAACTTCATAAGCCTTTCCCAAGCTCATCTGTGGTTCACACAGCTTAAGCTTTGCTTATTTGGAATCCTTACCAGCCCATATTTATAGCTCAGTACTCAAAAAGTTCTATTGAGCTTATTACATAAGCTCAAATTGTCCACCTTGGTTGTCTGTCAAGGGTGTTTGGATCTCAGCTTTATTGAAAATATTCATAAGCTTAGTACAAGCTTATTAGCTTAATCTAGTACACCCACTTGTTCACATCTGTTAATTTACCACATATATATAATATTATCTTTTTGTTTTCTTTCTTAGGCTTATTTTTAAGCTTTTAACAAGCTTACTAGCTTATTTCACTCACTCACTCAACTGAGTGAACCAGTTTGGACCCCTCACTTCCCAAGCTCTTTCAGAGCTTATCACTGGGTCCCACAACCTAAAACTTGGTTCTCCCAACCCCCCCATACCAGGCTTGAATCATTGACTCTTTGTTTGACCTAGACCCTAGTGGACCCCACTTGGTTTTTCCTCACAAAGCTGTCCCATTTTCTGTCTCAGAATCAAATAAGCAAGTGCTTATTTGTGTTCTTTGGCTTATTCAAGTTACTAATTTGGTTGAATCTTGTTTAGTATTGTATAAGTAACTTATTGGAACCAGACTCTACCCTAGTGGACCCTACATAAGCTCATTTGAGCTTATTTCTCATCAAAGTCAACAATAGTCAACTGTTTTGCTAATTAGCTTATATCTAGCTTATTAATAAGTTATAAAAATATTGTTTTTACAAAAGATAGTTATATTTAGATATAAAATAGTTTTGTAAAATAAAAATCCAGAAAAACCAACATAAAAATAAGTGATAGTTTCTATTTAATTTAATTAAATTTTAATTTTCATTTTTAGATTTTAATTAAGTAATCTGTGTTTTTATATTTTTATTAATCTCTTTATAGGTTAAAGTAATTATAATAATTTTTATAGATTTTTATTCTGTCATTTAGTATTAATTAGATTTAATTCTAGTTTTCTTTATAATTAATTAATATTAAGTAATAAATCTCATATTTAGTTTTTAGAAAGTAAAACTTAGTTTTTATAATTTTCCTAGCTCTAATATAGTATAATAGGTTTTTAGAAAATATAATTAGAGTTTCTACTGTTCATTTTACATTTTTCTTATTTTAATTGTTTAATTTAGACTTAAGTTAATTAAAAGGTAATTAATTAATAGATTAATCTTAAACATAATTTTTAGAGGTTTTTATAATTTTTTAGGATTCCTGTAATGGTTAAGTAATTTTATAAATTTTCTTATAATTTTCTAAGTTAGTTTAATATTATTTGTAATTTAAAATAGTTTAATTAGTTTAATTATTATAAATAGTTTTTAATTAATAGAAAATTTAGTAAAAGACAAAAAGATTTATTTTTATTTTTTATACTTTCTTCAAGTTCTATTTTAGGTTTAGAAAATATTTTTATAAATTTTTAGTTTAATTTGTAGTATTTATAATTTTTAGTTGAATTTTAATTAAATAGTTAAATAGTTTTTAATTAAATAATAATTAATAATAAATAGATAAATAGTGTGAAAAATATAATTTTAATTTTAAAATAAGTTTTATAATATTTTTGATTTTTAGAAATTTTAATTTTAATTTTCTATACTTATTTTACACTTTCATAATTAATAGTTAATTATTAGATAATTAATAAATAGTTATTAAATAAAAATAATTAATTAATCAGTTTTTAATTATAAAGTAAATATTTAAAATTTATTTAATTTGCATTTAAGCCCCTAAGGCTTATAAAATCCTACTATAAGTAAATTTGTTTTTGTTTACGTTTAATTAATAAACGTTTACGTTTTTTTTGTACCTTTTTCACGTGCACTTATCTGATTTCACGTTTTAGTTAATTTAGCTTATTAAAGCTATTTTTTCTTATATTTCAGTAGTACAAATCACTTAAACCCTTTTCCTGTTCAATTCACCTGATCTTAAAGTCGTTTTATTTCAGATTTCACATCTCGTTGGGATCTAACGATCCGGGGAAACACTACACTCACCGGAGTATTGGTTTAGGCTGTCTGACTTGTTGACCATAACTTGGTTAATATTATCTGACTGTTTCGGATCAATCAAAATTTGGCGCCGCTGCCGGGGAGGTGTGCTGCGTATTACGACTTTTTGAAAATATCTGTGAGTTTGAATTTTCACCCTTTGTTATATATCATCTTTTTGTTCATATTTTATTTTATTTTCTATTTGTAAATTTCCCGTCACTCTAAGTATTCTTAGAGTCGTCTCTAGTGCATGCGCACTCGTTCTTCTAGGTCCACAAGCCCTTTACGTGAGCTTGTCAGAATTCCTCGAAGACGCCGTAGACGTTCTGCCCCAACAGCCGTATCTGAGGAACGTGCTGTTTCACCAAAGAAAGTTATCATGGCGGAAGACCGTCCGATGAATGAGCTTCTCCAAGCACCCATTGAGGGTTACGGAGACGCTATTGTTGTTCCAGCCATAGTGGCTGAATACTTTGAGCTCAAAACCGGGTTACTAAATCTAGTGACTTCAAGCCAATTTTATGGTTTTGAGAGGGATGATCCCCATGCTCACATTAGATGGTTTAATAAAATCACTTCAACCATCAAATACAAGAACGTCCTTTCCGAAGCAGTTAAACTTCTTCTTTTCCCATTTTCTCTTGAGGGAGCAGCCCGGATTTGGCTGGAAAAACAACCTCCTCGTTCAATACACTCATGGGAAGATCTAGTTACCAAATTTGTAAACGAATTTTTTCCCCCGTCCAGAACGACAAGTCTTAAAAATGAAATCATCAAATTTACTCAAAGGTTTGATGAATCGTTTGGTGACGCTTGGGATCGTTTCAAAGAATTGCTTCGTCGATGTCCTCATCATGGTTTCACTGAATTAATGCAAATTGACACGTTTTATAATGGTGTGAGTCAATCTGACCAAGATTCTCTCAATGCCTCCGCGGGAGGTAATTTTTTGAGCAAAACCACAAAAGAAGCTTTAGAAATCATTGAAAATAAGTCCAAAGTCCGCACTACACGCACAAAGCCATATAACTCCCAAGTGAGTGCTGGTCCTTCTACTTCATCACCCGTGAGTACTTCTAGCACCGATGCTAAGATAGATAAACTCACGGACGCCATTCAAGCTTTGGTTCTCTCAAGCCAGAAAAAAGTCACTTTCACACAAAACCCTTCACATGCTGAAGCTAAAAAAGTGGAAGTTTGTGTCACTTGTGGTGGCCCACATGCTTACTACAATTGTACTGCCACCGATGGTAGTCCTTTTGAAGCCAATGCCTTAGCCGGAACTACAAATCAGGGAGGTAATCAATACCGTCCTCAAATGGAACCAAGTTACCGTGCTAACACACATATGGGACCACCCGGGTTTAACCAAAACCCAAATTTGCAAAATAGAAACCAGAACCAACCTCGAATGAACCAAGGTTATCAAAACCAAGGGAATTTCAATCCTGGACAGAATCAAGGTTTCCACAATCAAGGAAACTTTAACAGAAACAATTTCAACCCCGGAAATCATTTTCAGGGAAATGGTAATCCAAATCAAGGGAATTTTCAGCCACAACAAGGTTATAATCAAAATAACCGTGTCCAAAATTTCCCTAACCAAACACAAGCCATTCTCCCAGCTCCACAACCATCATCCGATGAGTTGTTAAAGCAGTTCATGAAAACTCAAGAAGAGACAAACAGGTTGTTGGTCAGCCAGATTTCTGAAATTAAGAAATCTTTAAATGAACGACCCTCGGGCTCTGGAAAACTTCCGAGCAACACGATCGCAAACCCGAGGGGCGATGCAAAGGCGATCACGACCAGGAGCGGAGTTTCATATGATGGACCCACTATTCCCACTACCCCTTCTTCTTCTTCTCCCAAGGTAGTGGAAAATAACGTCGAGGTAAATAAGGACGAAGTACTTCCTACTCATAAGGGAGGTACCCAAGACGTCCCACCTCATGTTGTCCCGAAACCCAAACCAAAACCTAAAGTTGTTTTTGAACCAAATGATATTCCAGTTGAAACACCTCAGTCCAGACCTTCTACTTCCTCTATTCCTTACCCCTCACGTTTGAGTGAACAAAAGCTCCGTGAAAAAGCTAGTCATCAGATGGATAAATTCTTTCAAATCTTCCAAGATTTGCATTTTGACATTAGCTTTGCGGATGCTATTATTCTGATGCCCAAATTTGCATCGACAATCAAACACTTGTTAAGCAACAAGGAGAAACTGTTTGAAATGGCAAAGACTCCCTTGAATGAGAACTGCTCAGCAGTTCTTTTAAAAAAGCTTCCCGAGAAGCTGGGAGATCCTGGAAAATTTCTAATACCATGTGTATTCCCGGGAATGGTTGATTGCTATGCCTTGGCCGATCTAGGTGCAAGTATCAACTTAATGCCGTACTCAGTTTGGAAGAAACTTTCTCTTCCTGATCTTACTCCTACCTGCATGACTTTAGAGCTTGCAGACCGATCGATATCTCGTCCTCTCGGCATTGCCGAGGACGTGTTTGTAAAGGTAGGAGAATTTCATCTCCCCGCTGACTTTGTAGTGGTTGATTTCGATGCCGATCAAAGGGTCTCTCTCATTGTGGGGAGGGGTTTCCTTAGAACGGGCCGTGCTCTTATCGATGTATTTGAGCAAGAAATCACTCTTCGTGTGGGTAATGAAGCTGTTACATTTAACCTCGATCAAACTTCGAGGTACTCCTCCAATTATGATTCTGAAGCAGTTAATCAAATAGATATCATAGACATTGCTTCTGAGGAGTACTCTCAAGAGTTTCTTGGTTATTCTCATAATTCTGTGAGTGGGGATGCCACTCCATCATCTGAACCTATCATTTCCGACTCTTCCCCTTCTCTCACTCCGTTTGAGGGAAGTGATTTCCTTTTGGAAGAGGTCGAGGCTTTTCTCAAAAGTGATTCAGTCCCATTGGGAATTGATAACACTGAGATTGATCTAGAGGGAGATATTCTTCTCCTTGAGAGATTGCTAAATCAAGACAATTCTCTTCCACTCCCTCCCATACAACTTCATAATCAGGAAATCAAATATGTTGAGGAAACTGATGATTTTCCTGAGGTCGAACTCAAGGACTTACCTCCTCATCTTGAATACGCATTCTTGGAGGGTGATGATAAATTACCCGTCATTATTGCTAAAGGTTTAAGTGTTGAGGAGAAGAGTGCTCTCATAAAGGTCTTGAAATCAAACAAGCAAGCAATTGCTTGGAAACTCTCCGATATTAAAGGTATTAACCCAGATTTTTGTACACACAAAATCTTGATGGAGGATGACTTCAAGCCTGCAGTGCAACATCAAAGAAGGGTAAATCCAAAAATCCATGATGTGATTAAACAAGAGGTTCTTAAACTTCTTGATGCAGGATTGATTTACCCTATCTCTGATAGTCCATGGGTTAGTCCCATTCATTGCGTTCCAAAAAAGGGTGGCATTACTGTTGTCACTAATGAGGAAAATGAGTTGATACCAACTCGGCTGGTTACCGGATGGCGTGTTTGCATTGACTATCGTAAGTTAAATGACGCCACCCGCAAAGACCACTTTCCGCTGCCCTTTATGGATCAGATGCTTGAGAGATTAGCAGGGAACGAGTACTATTGTTTCCTTGATGGTTTCTCAGGATACTTTCAAATCCCCATTGATCCATCGGATCAAGAAAAGACTACCTTTACATGCCCTTATGGAACCTTTGCTTATAAACGTATGCCTTTTGGCTTATGTAATGCACCAGGTACGTTCCAGAGGTGTATGATGGCCATATTTACCGACATGATTGGTAAAACTATGGAGGTCTTTATGGATGACTTTTCGGTCATTGGGGATTCATTCCAAACATGTCTCACCAATTTAGAAACAATGTTGAAAAGGTGTAAAGACACCAATCTATGTCTAAATTGGGAAAAGAGTCACTTTATGGTCAAAGAGGGCATTGTCCTCGGCCATAAGATTTCCAAGAATGGGATTGAGGTTGACAGAGCTAAGGTTGATGTCATTGCAAAACTGCCTCACCCTACTACCGTCAAAGGTATTAGGAGTTTCTTGGGTCATGCGGGTTTCTATCGTCGATTTATACAAGATTTTTCTAAAATCTCACGACCTATGACTCATCTCCTTGAAAAGGATACTCCTTTTATCTTCTCACCAGAGTGCATCGAAGCTTTTGAAACATTAAAGAAAAAGCTTACTGAGGCACCCATTCTTATTGCCCCCGACTGGGACTTACCCTTCGAGATTATGTGCGATGCAAGTGATTTTGCTATCGGTGCAGTCTTGGGGCAACGCAAAACGAAACACTTTCAGCCTATCCACTACGCAAGCAAAACTATGAACGAAGCTCAAACTCATTACACCACTACAGAAAAAGAATTATTAGCTGTGGTGTATGCTTTTGAGAAATTTCGGACATACCTAATCTTGACTAAAAGCGTAGTGTATACGGATCACTCGGCTCTTAAATATCTATTTGCAAAACAAGATGCAAAGCCGAGATTGCTCCGTTGGGTTCTCCTCCTCCAAGAATTTGATATCATTATTCGTGATAAAAAAGGAGCTGAGAACCTGGCTGCTGATCATCTGTCCCGATTAGAGAACCCTCATCAAGATGTGTATGAGAAAAAGGAAATAAATGAAACATTTCCTCTCGAAACACTCAATGCGGTTGCTTTTCGCGGAGATTCTACTACCCCATGGTTTGCTGACTTCGCAAACTACCATGCGGGTAACTTTGTTGTGAAAGGGATGTCTACCCAACAGAAGAATAAATTCTTTAAGGATGTTAAACATTACTTCTGGGATGACCCCTACTTATTCAAAATCTGTGCGGATCAAGTCATCCGACGGTGTGTATATGGACAGGAAGCCACTGAAATTCTTAAGGCTTGCCATGCTGGACCCACTGGGGGACATCATAGTCCTAATTACACCGCCAAAAAGGTGTTTGATTCCGGATTCTTCTGGCCCACAATTTATAAAGATGCCCAGGATCTCATTAAAACCTGTGACGCTTGTCAGCGTCATGGAAACATTTCACAAAGAAATGAGATGCCACAAAATGCTATTCAAGTATGTGAAATATTTGATATCTGGGGCATTGACTTTATGGGGCCATTTCCATCATCCAGAGGAAACAAGTACATACTTGTGGCAGTTGATTATTTATCAAAGTGGGTTGAAGCTAAGGCTTTACACACAAATGATGCCCGAGTTGTAGTGAAATTCCTGAAATCTCTTTTTGCCCGTTTTGGAACCCCACGTGCTATTATAAGTGATCGTGGTACGCATTTCTGCAATGACAAATTTGATAAAGTCATGCAAAAGTATGGTGTAACCCACCGTCTTTCTACCGCGTATCACCCACAAACAAGTGGGCAAGTGGAAGTTTCAAATCGTGGTATCAAAAGGATACTTGAGAGGACTGTTGGTGAAAACCGTGCTGCCTGGTCGGATAAATTAGATGACGCACTATGGGCCTTTCGTACAGCTTATAAAACACCCATTGGGTGTACACCTTACAAGCTTGTGTACGGAAAGACATGTCATTTACCGATGGAACTTGAGCACAAAGCCTACTGGGCTTTGAAACATGCCAACTTTGACCTCAAAACTGCGGGCGATCACAGAAAAGTTCAAATGAATGAACTAAATGAACTACGTGATCAGGCTTACGAGAACTCTTTAATCTATAAAGAGAAAACAAAGAGAATTCATGACTCAAAAATAAAGAACCGCGTTTTTAACGTCGGTGATCGAGTACTTCTCTTTAACTCTAGATTAAAGATCTTCTCGGGTAAATTAAAAACCCGTTGGACTGGTCCATTTACTATCACTAAGGTTTATCCATATGGTACCGTTGAGTTATCTCAAAATGACGGTCCATGTTTTAAAGTAAATGGCCATCGTGTGAAACATTACTTTGGAGAGGACTTCCCAAACATGGTTGTCCCGGATCTCCAAACTTTCCCCAAGGACAATTAAATTCGGGGTCGAGTCAAGCTAGTGACTCGGGAATCAAAAACAAGCTGCCTCATGAACAAATCAATTCGAGGTCGAGTCAAGCTAATGACTCGGTAATCAAAAGCATAGCAATATGGGTTTTCACCCGTATTTCTGACTTCTTTCTACTTTCTACCACCATTTCAAAAGTAAATATTTTTCAAATTTCAATAAACATGTTTTGTATGTATATTATGTTATTCATCTTCCAGGCTGTCAGGGCGGATTTATTACAGTTAATCATTCACAAGTGATTAGCTTGCGTGGTAAACCTGACACAAACCTGGAAGGTGTATGTATATTATAAACTTTATCATTCAACTCCCGGGCTGTCAGAACAAATTTATTACAGTTAATCATTCACAAGTGATTAGCTAGCGTGGTAATCCTGACACAAGCCTGGGAGGTAGTGATCCAAAAAAAAAAAAAAAAAAAAAAAAAAAAAAAAAAAAAAAAAAAAAAAAGTTTAAAACAAAAAGAAAAAAGTGAGTTTGTATGTAAATAGCCTAAAATAAAGGTTATAAATATTTCCTTCTTACGTTCTAAGTATCGGTTTAACACCCGGTGTTTGGAATATTGAGGGCAATATTCATTTCTAAGTGTGGGGGGGGGGGGATTCTCACGAATTCAAACACATGTTCCATCAAGCACCCTCATTTGATCAAAATTTAAAGTTTTTTCACATTTAGAAATGCAATAAATGGTATCAATCCTCCATGTCTAACCCACAACAGGATTGGCTAGTCCAGGAGCAAACGGCTCTTGGTAAAGACATCTCAAAACCATTGATGGCTGGCAATTTGCCCAAAATTGTATGGTTCATCAACTCCCCGAAAACAAATGAGTTGGCTAGCCCGCAAGATTATGGCTTGTGGTAAAGGCCGTAGAAAATCCATAGTTGGTAATCAGCTCACCAAGATGTTGACTATTCCATCAAGAGTTGGCTAGTCCAGAAGCAAACGGCTTTTGGTAAAGACTAATCAAATCCGTTGACAGCTGGTGGTTTGCTAAAAATCACACGGTTATCAGGTGTGCCACAGTTCTTACACCTGGCTACTCCAGAAGTGATGGCTTTTGGTAAAGAGTAAAAATCCATTAATTTTTTCTCAAATAGATTGCTAGGGACTAGCAATAGTTTAGTGTGGGGGATTGATGAGTGTGTAAATACTCATCATTTCTGTTACATTTAAGCTGCAAAAACATATGAAAACACACAGGAATGCCTTAAAATACATAAAATTATCCCTGGGTTGTGTTTTTATGCATAAGGATTGAAAACTGATGAAAAACAAAACATTTCACATAATTTACAGTTTCAGTCCCTGAACTTTGGAAAATTGGCAAAACTAGTCCCTGGTAAATCAAAACTTGTTCAAATGTCATAAAAGGTCCTTGGAATTCATAAGTTGTCAAGAAAAGTCCTTTAAAGTTTAAAAATGGCAAAATGACAACTTTGGTCCCTCAACTTTTGAAAAGTGTCAAATTTAGTCCCTGGGTGTTTAAAAATGGAAAATTATCAAACTACACCCTTGTACTATTCTAAAAAGACAAAATTGGTCCTTATGATAACTTTTGAGAAGTTACAATTTCAACCCTTCAAAAATCAGAAAGTTACAGTTTTGGTCCCTGGAGTTTGTGGAATTTGCAGAATTGGTCCCTGAGGTTTAAAATGATAAAATTTATAATTGTGGTCCTTATACTAATGGTTTATTGCAGGTTTAGTCCTTAAATAAAGTTTGGGAAAATCACAAACAAACCCCTCAACTTTGGCCAAATTACACATTTAGTCCTTTTGATTTTTCCTAAGCTAAAACCAACCGGACCCTTTGTTTTATTTAAATCCAAATCCAACTCCACAGTCCAGTCCACCACTGTTCACCCAGGCCCATCCAAAACCAGATCCAGCCCACCCCCCCTTTATTAAATAAATAAAACAGACAAACAAACACCCCCCGTATTCTCTTCTTCTTCTTACACCTCACCCCCACACCTGTAACTCCACCTCAACCCCTCCAACTCACACCCTAATCATCACACCCACTCTCCACCATCTCCTTCACCCCTAACACGCAACAATTAATGCACTTCACACCCCATTTCAACCTAAAACCACCACTGTAGCAACACTTACCCACGATTTTGAGTAAAACTACCCCAACTTGCCTCAAAACTCCTAATACTTGTCCCTCCACCTCATGCTACCTCCCAAGAAGCTTTAATTGCTTTGGAACTGCCTCTATTCCACGTGGCACGTTTTGGCGCCAAAATCAGATTTAAACGGGGGAGATTACTTTGACTCATCCAATGGCCTCAAATTGACTTGGGAAAGTGGTAAGAAGCTGAGGAGATACTTTTGAGTCAATAAAAAGGGAGAAGAAGGAAGCAATGAAAGCTATCTAGTTTTAATTTTTATTTAATGTATGTCGACTAGTAAAATTCTCAATTAGCTTTGTATCTTTAAAGTTTTTAAGTTGTATTTCTTGATTATCAGTGTATCTTAACACTTTGGTAATAATAGATTTCAAGTTTTCTGTGTAATTCTCAAATTTGCATATTACCTTTTTACTTAAAATTATCAAATATCATATTTGTTGTTTGCAGTGGATTATAAGAATTGAATAAGTTCATTTAAGCCTTGACAAAGCTTAAACAAGCTTTTAGAAACAGTGAATCCAAGTGTAGCATCAAAACTGAAAATACATAAAAAAAATCAAGAAAAATAGGTAAAAATATAAAAATCATGGTGTATTGTGATCAAGCAAAGGAGCAAGGTGTATTATTGATGGCCTTGGGTTAGAAGCTTTGTGGAAAGCTGTTAAGAGTGGTATTGATCATTGGTCCTTGGTTTTGCAGCTTATAGCACTTGTAAGCAATTTTTATTAAAAGTTGCATTTCAATGTATATGAATATTACCTGATCTTATTTGTGTACTTTCATAATTTTAAGCTGTTATTAAGTAGTTTTATCAATTAATATTGATAGCTTGTTAATTTAAATCCTTAGTTGTTAAAAATCATAATTGCACAGTGGAAACCTTATTTGTGACAAATCTGAGGTGTATGCTTGTGTAGTAGTTGATTTAGGTTAATTTGATCTTACAATAGTATAAATTAGTGTTTTGAATCTGTGTGGTGGATTAAATATTTCATTAGCTTTAAAAATCTCATTTTAATAATTATAAGGTATGTTTGGATCAAGCTGTTTCACTGATATAGTGCATGTAATTGTCTGCAATTCTTGTTTCTGCATGTTAGTATAAGTCATTAGGACTCAGTTTAGTTATAATACATAGGTCTTTTCAGTTAAAAAGTCAAAATAGAACTCAATCTAGTCTAATCTGTTAACTGTTAGTGTAATAAAGCTCATATTCCACAATCTAGCTTAAAAGTTTATACTCTAGCTTAATTTAGCTTTATTACATCATAATATAACATATTCAGTTAGGAAATTTAAGTCTAAGCTCAAATTAGTCAAACTAGTAAGCTTTGATAAAAAGTCAAAATTGCTCAGCTCAGTTTTTTACCAAAATCACAAGAATTGTTTAGAATTTAGGAAAGGGATTCAAGCTTTGATATTTTTAGGATTAATAATCTACCAGCTAAACTTTAGATTTCCAACTTGTTTATATTTTTGTGAAATTTATTTGTGGACCAAAATGCCCTTTGAATTGGACTGCAGGGCAAAGTCTTGCCCTGTGCACAGTTGTGGTATCTGATTTCATAAGCTTGCACAAGCTTAGTTATTAAGTGTTAGTCTGAGTAAATTAGATTTTTATGATGCCCATGTTGCTAGTTATCTAAACTAAATGCTTATTTGTCCTTAAATGCTTATTTGGTCTGCTTATCTTGCTTTAATTTGTGCAACAAAATCAAACCATACACTGATCACTCAGTGTACACAAGCAACATCACAAGCTCATCATAAGCTCATCACTGAGCTTTGGCTTGTGATTTTTAGTTCTTTAAGAAGCTAAGCATCCCAGCTATCTAGATCAAAGCTAAAATCTTTCATTTTCTAGTCCTTTTACTAGGGCTGCAATCAACTGGAACTTGTTCATTTCACTCAGTCCTCTGAGTGACTCAGTCAAACACCAAACTTCATAAGCCTTTCCCAAGCTCATCTGTGGTTCACACAGCTTAAGCTTTGCTTATTTGGAATCCTTACCAGCCCATATTTATAGCTCAGTACTCAAAAAGTTCTATTGAGCTTATTACATAAGCTCAAATTGTCCACCTTGGTTGTCTGTCAAGGGTGTTTGGATCTCAGCTTTATTGAAAATATTCATAAGCTTAGTACAAGCTTATTAGCTTAATCTAGTACACCCACTTGTTCACATCTGTTAATTTACCACATATATATAATATTATCTTTTTGTTTTCTTTCTTAGGCTTATTTTTAAGCTTTTAACAAGCTTACTAGCTTATTTCACTCACTCACTCAACTGAGTGAACCAGTTTGGACCCCTCACTTCCCAAGCTCTTTCAGAGCTTATCACTGGGTCCCACAACCTAAAACTTGGTTCTCCCAACCCCCCCCATACCAGGCTTGAATCATTGACTCTTTGTTTGACCTAGACCCTAGTGGACCCCACTTGGTTTTTCCTCACAAAGCTGTCCCATTTTCTGTCTCAGAATCAAATAAGCAAGTGCTTATTTGTGTTCTTTGGCTTATTCAAGTTACTAATTTGGTTGAATCTTGTTTAGTATTGTATAAGTAACTTATTGGAACCAGACTCTACCCTAGTGGACCCTACATAAGCTCATTTGAGCTTATTTCTCATCAAAGTCAACAATAGTCAACTGTTTTGCTAATTAGCTTATATCTAGCTTATTAATAAGTTATAAAAATATTGTTTTTACAAAAGATAGTTATATTTAGATATAAAATAGTTTTGTAAAATAAAAATCCAGAAAAACCAACATAAAAATAAGTGATAGTTTCTATTTAATTTAATTAAATTTTAATTTTCATTTTTAGATTTTAATTAAGTAATCTGTGTTTTTATATTTTTATTAATCTCTTTATAGGTTAAAGTAATTATAATAATTTTTATAGATTTTTATTCTGTCATTTAGTATTAATTAGATTTAATTCTAGTTTTCTTTATAATTAATTAATATTAAGTAATAAATCTCATATTTAGTTTTTAGAAAGTAAAACTTAGTTTTTATAATTTTCCTAGCTCTAATATAGTATAATAGGTTTTTAGAAAATATAATTAGAGTTTCTACTGTTCATTTTACATTTTTCTTATTTTAATTGTTTAATTTAGACTTAAGTTAATTAAAAGGTAATTAATTAATAGATTAATCTTAAACATAATTTTTAGAGGTTTTTATAATTTTTTAGGATTCCTGTAATGGTTAAGTAATTTTATAAATTTTCTTATAATTTTCTAAGTTAGTTTAATATTATTTGTAATTTAAAATAGTTTAATTAGTTTAATTATTATAAATAGTTTTTAATTAATAGAAAATTTAGTAAAAGACAAAAAGATTTATTTTTATTTTTTATACTTTCTTCAAGTTCTATTTTAGGTTTAGAAAATATTTTTATAAATTTTTAGTTTAATTTGTAGTATTTATAATTTTTAGTTGAATTTTAATTAAATAGTTAAATAGTTTTTAATTAAATAATAATTAATAATAAATAGATAAATAGTGTGAAAAATATAATTTTAATTTTAAAATAAGTTTTATAATATTTTAGATTTTTAGAAATTTTAATTTTAATTTTCTATACTTATTTTACACTTTCATAATTAATAGTTAATTATTAGATAATTAATAAATAGTTATTAAATAAAAATAATTAATTAATCAGTTTTTAATTATAAAGTAAATATTTAAAATTTATTTAATTTGCATTTAAGCCCCTAAGGCTTATAAAATCCTACTATAAGTAAATTTGTTTTTGTTTACGTTTAATTAATAAACGTTTACGTTTTTTTTGTACCTTTTTCACGTGCACTTATCTGATTTCACGTTTTAGTTAATTTAGCTTATTAAAGCTATTTTTTCTTATATTTCAGTAGTACAAATCACTTAAACCCTTTTCCTGTTCAATTCACCTGATCTTAAAGTCGTTTTATTTCAGATTTCACATCTCGTTGGGATCTAACGATCCGGGGAAACACTACACTCACCGGAGTATTGGTTTAGGCTGTCTGACTTGTTGACCATAACTTGGTTAATATTATCTGACTGTTTCGGATCAATCAGATGGTTTATGTGTTTGTGCCATAAAACACAAGTTTTCTATGTTGGGCCACAAAACATAGCGGGAGTGGTTGTATCCTTGTTAAAGAACTCGACATCTAGCTTAGTGTCGGAAATATTGTATAGGCGACGTTAGGAGTGGTTGTACCTTTGTAAAAGAACCCGGTATTTAGCTTTGTACCGGAAAAAGTGTAAGCGACCATTGTAAGGTTTTCTCCTCAAAGAAGGGAGCTTGTTGATCTAGTGAAGTAACTCTCGAGTTGGGTACTCGGGGAGTGGAGTATGGCGGAAAGGAGATCCGTGACCGAACCACTATAAATCCTCGTGTTCGGTTTGCTCTTTCCTTTTACTCATTGTTTTACTTTTATACTTGCACTATATTATTGTTTGTGTTGTGGCTTGATGTTTATGCTTGTGTGAAAACTTGTTATACCATATGCTTTATATTAGTCATGAGACTATTATTAGCATTTTTCATATTACAACAAGCTTGATCGATAATTTGTCATATTGATGTTTTTAGAAAAGAAAACAAACCGGACTAATAATGGCGAAACTTGATTTATTGCAAACACAATGGTTTATACTATATTTGATACAATAAGTAAAAGATTTTAAACGGTATCGTATTCACCCCCCCTCTACGTTTTCACAGTGTGTGTTTGATTATCACATCTGTGTGTTTGATGAATCAGGGGAGAAGGTGTGTTCGATTATTAGATTTCGTGTGTGTGTGTTTCTGAGGATGAATGTTGAGATGGAGAAGGGTCTAGAATGGGGAAATATCAAGGAAAAACGAAACGAAAACGGGGTGAAAACCGTAATAGCACTGTTTAGAAACTGTAGCACCCCGTTTTGCAAAACGTGCTCCCTGCCTTATAGTATAATTTATAATTTGTCATTGAGTCATATAACAATCTTTAATGGGAAAATGACAAGGTTTAGTTATTATCCATCATCCAAAACACTTTTATACGTAAAAAATATGGTAAATTGCAAATTTAGAAATTAAAGTTGGTCAAATGCGCAAAAAATGCACCGAGACATTAATGTTAGATTTTTTTGCAAAATAGCCACCAAGAGCTAACTTTCGTTATTTTCTCGTTAAGTGCCACATCACCGAAGGTAGTATCGTCATTTCACTGTTCCCAATGCACGACTTTATTTCAATGGCTAAATTTGCAAATAAAAACTTAACTTTCTAGACACTATTAATCATCTTCCCCATTTAATGTTTTATTGAATTTATATTTAATTTTAAATAATTATCAAGAATATCACCACCCTCTGCCACCACACAACCAATGCCACCACCAGACAACCACCACTATCAAATCTCATCTTTAAACTTTTGGTATTATGGTGTTAGACATTCAACAAAGTTGGACATGCCGAAATAATGCAACTTCCAGAATTCAATTACCATAAATAATATTATAAAAAAATCTAGTTAAAACATACAAGAAAGAAGAACATTACATGCTAATGTGTTTTCTTCTATATATTATAAGTTCCAGTTTTACCACAAATGACCAAGACGGAGATAAAGGAGTTCATCAATTCCTCTTACCTCCTCTACCACGTCCACACCAATTTCCACGATCACCACCCTTGCTACCATCTCTACCACCGCCACCCAATGCCTTGTTGACATCAGATTTTACTACCATGTTTTTAGGCAATGGAAGAATGTGATTTACACATTTACGGAAACTAAAATCATCAGAAGACTTGTCCTCTCTAACAAGAAAGAACCATCGGATTTTCCACTGTGGGTGGTACCGCAACTTGGAAGGCTTCAATGCCAGTGCCAATCTTTTTCTTAGCTTCTAGGTGACCCTTCTTAAGCAAGTCCAGCAACATTGCATGCTCATACTGTAGCAGATAATATAAACAAAATATAATAAGTGCTAGTACACGGGCAAACATATTGCAAAGCAACTAATCTATCAGTTACTAACAAACTGACTAAAACTTGATATGATAAACAATGAAATAATGTACAAATGAAATTTGGAAAAGAGTCTAAGTATGAAGTAATATATGTTTGCCTTTTAACTTGTTTTTTTAGTTTGGTAGTCTTTCATAATATGTGATCTTTGACGGCTAATATGGCATTTTACATCATTCCTTATGAATATGTTGATTCCAATTTTGCTTCATCTTGAATGGATCAAATTGGTTGGACAAAAAACAGAGAGCAATAAGGGAACCGGTGAGATGGGGCAAATAGGTTAAACTTCGCCCAATGTTTATCTTCAACACATAAAACCTTTTTAATCAACTTGATTAAAAAGATTAAAGTTCATTAATGCAAAGACACTGTTATTGTGAATATGATTAATGTTGTTGGTACTAAAAAAATTCAAAGAATTGCACAAAAAGGAGGGTATACATCAACCCAATCCAGCTTGTTTAACCCGCCCTGCAATGCATCTTGCAACCTCTAATTGAAGCCTAAAAATTCATCTACCAATAGATCCAAGTTCCAAGTTAGTTCATACATAGCTTAAATATTCTAACCAAATTTTCTAGTAAAAAATTAGTACCTATTAGTGAATAACTAGTGAGGTTATATGGGCCATAAAAAATGTCAATGCCATACCTTATTACTTGAACAAGTTTATACGAAGACTTACCACATTCATTCCAAAAGATCATTGACAAAAATATGTTCAATAAAATCATCCAAAGCTAAAAACAAATGCATTTTTCTACTAAAAAAACCACAAGATTTTTTTACTAGAATTCAATTACTTAAAATTAAATATCACATTCATTCCAAGATGGGATTTGATGGTGGTGGTTGTGTGGTGGTAGAGGGTGGTGATGTTCTTGATAATTATTTAAAATTGAATATAAATCCAATAGAAAATTAAATGGGGAAGATGATGAACATTGTTTAGAAAGTTAAGTTTTTATTTGCAAATTTAGCCATTGAAATAATGTTGTGCATTGGGAACAGTGGAATGACGATAATACCCTCGGTGACGTGACACTTAACGAGAAAAATAACGAAAGTTAGCTCCCGGTGGCTGTTTTGCAAAAAAATGAAACATTAATGTTGTTTTTGCAAAACTTTTTGTCTCGGTGTATTTTTCACATTTGGCCAACTTTAGTGACTAAATTTGCAATTTACCCTAAAATATATGATCATAAATCACTTACACGATAAAAGTTTGACAAAAATACACCGTTGGTCCCTAAACTTTTCAGAAAACATTGTCATGGTGCGTCCAAAACTTATGTTTCTTAGGTCGATTGCGTCATTTGATATGTAATTTTAAGGTCAACGTCTGTTTTGAGTTATATCATCAAGAGTATAATAGACCAAACATATTTTCCACTATATTTTAGTTAAATCTAACCCAAACACCTTTAACATCATCAAAGTAGTTTTCTAAGGTCTATTCTTATCATCAAACGGGCCTGTTTTGTTAGGGAGACAAGTACATTGCTATGTGGTGAAATATGGGTTTGAGTGGCATGTACATGTGAGGAAAACATTGGTTCATATGTATGGAATGGTGAAAGAGGTTCAGGTAGTGCGTAAGTTATTTGATGAAATGCTTGAACCAGACTTGGTAGCTTGGAATACGGTTATTGATTGTTATGTTTGTTGTGGGGAGTATAAGGAAGGTTTGAAGTTGTTTTCGCGTATGCAGGATGCTGGTGTAAGACCTGATGATGCTACATTGAGTGATCATTGATTCGTGTCAAATTATATATATATATATATATATATATATATATATATATATATATATATATATATATATATATATATATAATATTATAGCGAGAAAAACCCGACCAATCGGTCAATTCACTCTCTAACCAAGAGTGAATGTTCCAATTAGGTCAAAGAAAGTCAAAACCGCAATATATACGAAAGTATTAGATATTGTCGGGTCGTTTTGTGTCCCAACGAAGTGTGAATAGAAAATCGGTTCGATTCGTGATCGGGTGATTTTGAATAGTGAAAGATATTTGGATTTTATGACTAAAATTATAAAACATAAACTAAAAAGCAATATTAAGCATATAAGACAAGATTACACAGCAAAAATGCATATAAAACTAAAAACGCGCATCTACGGGAACACGAGCCTAAAAACCTAAATTCTTATATTTTAACCCTAGAAGTGAAAATATATTTTTTAAAAGTCCTAAATGACTAAAAATAATTTAGAAAAAATATTTTTTTTTGGATTTAAAAACACTTTTAATCTAAAGAAATTATAAAAAAAATACCAAACTTAATTGGAAAAATATGATATTTTGCTGAAAAGTACTTTACACTATTAAGAATCTAGGAAAAATAAATCGGTGGTCATAACTTATTTAGATAAGTTGTGAATAAGCTAAAGTTAGCAATAAGATAAAAAGGGAAAAAGGTGGTTAAGTAATAAAGTGTGCATGAATAAACTGAAAAAGTCCTCAGGGCGAGTTGGTTAGTGTGTGTGTTATGAAGGTTGAGAGGGTTGAGGTCCAGGGTTCAAACCTCAGGTTCACCCTGGATTTCCCCTTTCACTTTTTATTTTATTTTTGAACTTTTCTTATTGAAACTTGTAAAACAGTTGAAAATAAGAACTTTTTATGAAAACATGTTTTTTTAAACTTAAAATAAGCTAGAAACTATGTAGAAAAGCAATATAAACACTTAAAAGCTAAAACTAATATTAAGGCACAAGCTTCTAGAAGCTTGTGCCAAACTTAAATAAGCTACTATATCCTACAAAAAAACCTAATAAGAACTTATAAACTCTTAATAAGCAAATAAGCAGATAAAACCCAAATAAACAACTAAGAAGAACTGCTATCAAATCAGCCCTAAGAGGCTACTTTAAGCTCATAAATAAGCTGTTAAACAAATAAGCTAGAACCTAAAAACCTTAAAATAGCTTAGGATACCTACCAAGGAGCTCACAGACTCAAATTCAAACATTTTGGATAAAAAATAAGCAACGAAAATAAGCTGATAAGATAGATACTAAGGATTTTTTTTTTTTTTTTTTTTTTTTTTTTTTTTTTTTTATTTATAAAAATTAAGCAGACCAGACCCCTAATTTCTAGGCTAAGAAAAAACTATTAAATATTTAGGAAATAAGCTAAAGATTGAGAAACAGCATAGATGACTAAACAAAGAACTTATAAAACAACTTTCAAACTATTTTGATTGAAAATAAGCTGAAATTGATGCTGGTAAAGAAGACTGCTCAAACTATGTTTTTGGCTTTTTTAGACTTCATAAAAACTTACAGACTTAGAAACAAGACTCAAATCTTTATGACACTTAACTAGAACATAAGAATAAATCTACTAGACTAATTTAGACACAATATTAACAACTAAAAAGTCCATTTTTTAAATTTGACAAAAAAACTATTTAACACAGATATGAGCTAAAAAACTTGAGAAATGCAACTACAAGCTATAAAACTACTTAATATAGCTTAAAACTACTTTTTAACTATTACTAAGTCTAAATTAAAGCTTTTTGAAATTGAACTAATGACTAAAACACATAAAACTTAACCCAAACACCCCTTTAAAAAGCAAAAACAGATTAAAGACTACTAAAGATTAGAAGATGCTTAGATTTGTAAAAACAAATTATATAACTATCTAAATACTCAACCACTAATAAGAACTTAATAATAAGCCAATATAATAAGCAATATTTTTGGATTTTTATGATTTTTATTGAAAAACTAAAACAAATCAGATTAAAACTAGAAATAAGCAACAAAAAGCAATATAAGACAATAATAAGCAGATAAGAACTAATAATAAGCAATTAAGCACTTAAATAAGCAATAAGCAATTTGAAGCTTAAAATGAGAATTTGAGAACTTACAAGAAGCTTTAGCCAAACAAAAGCTGAATTATGCTCAAATAGCTACTCAACAAGCTGCTTAACATAAGCTGAATAAGCCCTTCCAGATTTGGCTTATCTTCCTAGTTTTTTTTTTTTTTTTTTTTTTTTTTTTTTTTTAACCAAATAAACAAAACAAACTTATCAATCAAGTCACAAGCTCAAACAAGCATGTTTGAGAATATGAGCTTATCTAAACAGCTTATTCTAACCAAAAGCAAACATTATTTAAAAAACATAAAAGTAATTGACAATGGTTTAAAGTAAATTGAATTTTTATTAAAATCTTAAAAGATTACAATGCTTGAAAAAAGAAGAAATACAACTTAATTAAAAGACAATAAAATATAAATAAGCAGTAAAATAAGCTGAAAATAAGATAAAAAAACTACTCTCCGTGTGAGTGAATGAAGGGTCCTATTTGTTAATACAAATATCGCCTAAAAACGTTATTTATATTTTACGATCTTTGCTAAATTTTGTTAAAAACAAAGTGTAAATTTTATTTTTAGCTATACATAAATATAGTTTCAGTCTTTCATTGATATACTTTTATTTCAAACTAAACTTTACATTTGCTACATTTACATTTTTACATAAACATAATATTTTTATATTTCTAATAATAGAAATATACCATGACATCATAGCATATATCATATGCATATCTTTGAAAGATTTCTAGAATCTCAAAGTTGACTTTGGTAGATCTTATGTATATTTTGGTTAGATTCTTACTCAATATATCTAAGTGAGATATGGTAAATCTCTTGACTAGATATGGAAAGATTTCTTGGGGATTTTTCTGTCAGGTCTGGCGGAACCAAAATCCACAACGGACGGAACCCTCAAAAGGGTTCCGCCGTATCCGTGGCTTGCTGGCAAGTTTTGCCTATAAATAGCAAGCTACATCCAAGATTTTCTTCATCACTTACAATCACATGTTAGCATACATACTCTCATATTATTCATCTAACTTAGTCATACTTCATCTTTGTGAGATTATTTTGTAGCAAGAATATCACAAGTTCATTCATAAAGCGTACAAGTTTCAACATTAAGTTGCAAGACTTGTTAGCTTAGCATTGTGTGATCTCTTGTTGTTCATATACCATTTGTGATGCGTGGGAATTGCAACAGGCTTTACCTCTCGAGGGATCTCGAGAAGCTTATAACCCCCACCAGGCAGTGTACCTGATCGTTGTAGTATAGTATAGTGACAAGTACCGAGGGATTGATCGTTCAACTCAGGAATAGTGTCGCTAGGATTAGAAAGCCTAAAAACTAGGTCTAGAGGTGAGGGATGATGCTTTTTGTATTTTTATGAAAGCAAGTAAAAATATCGGGTTTTAGAGGAGTGGGCGGAATTAGTTGCTAGTCAACTAACCCAATAACTAAGATGTAATTAAAATAAAATGACAAAAATGTAAATTAAACTAATTACTAATATGGTGTGAACAATAAATGGGAGAATTGTGTTTACTTAGATTTCACTACTCCCTAGATATCTTTTACAGGTTAATTGTTTGTTACAGTTGCGTGGATGACGGTTTATATTCCTTAATACCAATCGTGGGGTGGCGTACGTACTTCCCCAACTCTATAAGCTCCTACTTCACTCCTACGTCGAGCCTGCAAGAAGCTCCTAACATGGGATCACTAGAATTCGCTCATGCATTAAATACAACCATAAAAACCTTAGTACGCATTGGTTCATGTTTCTTAAGACGTTCAAGCATGTCACACAATGGAAGTCTGCCAGTTTTCTTAAGCCTAACATCGAAATCATTCATCCATTACAACTATAGACAAGCAATCAACCTATAATCAACATCTAGGTTTCATTACATCTAAGAAAACATACAAGAGATCTAGCCTAGCATGTTAGAATCAAGACAAGTGTAAGATGTATTCAAACAACACATAGACATATTGAATAAATTGAAAGGATACTTATCTCAATTGAACATGAAGGGTTTCAAAGGGTGAAAACCCTTGAAAATACTGTTACAAACAAGCTAGGGTTTATTCAAGTCGGCCCTAAAATTCTCCTCTCCTTTGGAATGAAAATTACAAAGAATATATATAGATTTCCTAAAGTGACGGCGTCAACAAGAAAAATCTGACACCGTCAACCCGCCGCCAAAAATATAATTGGATTGCCTAGATCCAGATCTAACGCCGTCATGTGTATTGCTGCTCTGGGCCGTCACCACTTTTACTCTTGACGGCCTTGTCTTGACGCCGTCACGTTTTCACTGGGTGGTCACCATTTTTTTTGCTCTTGACGCCGTCATCAAAATCCTCTTGACGCCGTGAGGTACTGTTCCCAGCAAGGAAAATTAAGACTTTGCCGTTTTCTTCACTTTTATGCTCCAAAAACGTCCAAAATGCTTCCTTTCCAGAATTCACTCCCAAAGTACCTAAAATCACAAAAGGAACGATTTAGGGCAATATTTGATCAAATAAATTCTAATTCCGGCTTAAATGACCCCCTAAAAATGGATCATTTTTTGCCTCATCAATTTGATTGTATTTATTCAGTAGTGATTACTTAGTATTTTTGTCCTTAAAATACAAAGAGTGACGGGAGTGGTTGTACCCTTGTAAAAGAACTCGACATCTAGCTTTGTGTCGGTAATCTTGTGTAAGCGACGTGTAAGGTTTTCTCCGCCGGTGAAAGGAGCTTGTTGACTAGTGAAGGAAACTCTCGAGTTGGATACTCGGGGAGTGGAATAGGGCAAGGAAAAAGAGTCCTTGTAGCCGAACCACTAAAAACATCTGTGTTGTGATGTAACACCCTCATTTTTCACTGATCGCAATGGATTAAGTGTTTGGGGTATTACTTCATAGAATCACAGTTACAGTAATAGAAAACGACTCGAAAAGAGACGTTTTAGAAATTTAGTTATCATTCATTTAATTATCAGAGTTTTATTAGTAAAAGATACACTTTTACTTTTGATGAGGTCCCAAAGTCTAGGTTTTAGGTTATGTTTGAATGATAACCGGTTTGAAAGTCCTCCGAGTTCAGTGCCTCCTTCTGCCATATCTCCGTAGAAGTAATATACCTAGAATACATGCTTAAAAGTCAACACTAGGTGTTAAGTGAGAGTCATAGGTTTAAGTGTTAGTGAATACAAGTTTCCTGGGTTCCGTTGTTACACCCATCTGGGAAAATGTAGTGTGTGAGTGATAATTGTGATGCATGCACAATTATCATAAGTGGGGTATGTTGCACTAAGCTCATGAACCACGCGTTAACAATCCGGGTCATGGGGGCTGCAGACCCAACCATGAGGGGATGGGAAGGATAACTTGCCAAAGTTAATCCTTCAGTGGGTTCAAATATAGTACTTATTGGTACCATCCAGTAAGATGTTAATACCAACGGGAGTTGTCAAACTCCAATAGATCTATCAACTATATTTGCGTTCGCGTGGGTAAAATTCCCAAATGATTAGATTCATGAATTTTGGTTATGTAGTGGTGGCAGTTAGTTTACTCGTGCAACAACCAAAGAAAAAGACTTGTATTCGGTTTTAAGTAAAGCAAGTAACATGTATCCCCCTCACAGGGTTTGTAAAGCATTTGGAGTGAAAGTTTTAAAAAGAGTATGAGGCTATGAACTCACCTGGGTTTAGGGAAATCTAATTGATGCAAAAAGTGACTCGGGAACTAGACTTCCTTACTCACGTATCCTAGTGTGTTGTAGGTTTGGATGTATATCAAGCTTTAGTTATCTTGTTTAAGTTTCCTAAGTTATTGTTTTTAGGTTCGTTAATGTTTTAGATATTATATAACACCGTTTTGGCCATCACAATCCAGAAGTATATGACTCCTCACATGAAGTTCCCTACTATTGTATTATGTTATCAACATAATACCGTTTGGGCCATCATATTTCAGAAGTTAATACTCCTCACGTGAAGCTCCCTACTATTGAGCTATATTGTTATTAAGTTAAGTTATAACCATAACACCGTTCGGGCCATCATAATTCAGAAGTACTGATGCGTAGGAATTGCACCAGGCTTTACTTCTCAAGGGATCTTGAGAAGCTTACAACCCCCACCAGGCAGTGTACCTGATCGTTGTAGTATAGTATAGTGGCAAGTACCGGGGGATTGATCGTTCAGCTAGGAATAGTGTCGCTAGGATTAGAAAACCTAAATACTAGTTCTAGAGATGAGGGATGATTATTTTTGTATTTTTATATTTTTTAGAAAGCAAGTAAAAATCTCGGGTTTTAAGGATTTGGGCGGAATTAGTTGCTAGTCAACTAACCCAATACTAAAGATGCAATCAAAATAAAATACTAGAAATGAAAATAAAACTAAATTAACTAAGGTTGTGAGCAATAAGTGGAGAAATTGTGTTTACTTAGATTTCACTACGCCCTAAATATCTTTTACACGTTAATTACTTGTTATAGTTGCGTGGATGACGAATTGTATTCCTTAATACCATTCATGGGGTGGCGCACTTAATTCCCCAATCCTATGAGTGCCTACTTCACTCCTATGTCGAGCCGGCTAAGAAGCTCCTAACATGTGATCATTAGAATTTACTCATGCATTAAATACAACCAATAAAACCTAGTGCACGTCAGTTCATGTTTCCTAAGACGTTCAAGCATGTTACCATTTGGAGATCTGCCAATTTTCTTAAGCCTAACATCGAAATCATTCATCCAATACAACCATAAACAAGTAATCAACACATAATTAACATCTAGGTTTCATTAGATCTAAGCAAACACAAGATAGATCTAGCCTAGCATGATGGAATTAAGACAAGAACAAGATATAGACAACCAACACATAGACATATTGATTGAATTAGAATAACACTTATCTCAATTACACATGAAAGGGTTCAAGGGCTGAAAACCCTTGAAAAATCTGTAAAATTCGTAATAGGTTCGGCCTTAGGGTTTCTCCAAACTTCTCTCTCTTTATGAATGAAAATTAGAAAACTATATATATGAAATTGAGGCTGACGGCGTCAAGACCAAATAGGTGACGCCGTCATCTCGCCGCCAAAATACTTCTCGGACTGCCTTAATCTTCATCTGACGCCGTCATGTGTTATGGTCTTCCAGGCCGTCACGTGTTTTACTCTTGACGCTCTACTTGTGACGCCTTCACGTTTGCACTGGGCCGTCATGCAATTTACTCTTGACGCCGTCAGGATGTTACTCTTGACGCCGTCACCTACTGTTTCCAGCAAGGAAAATTAAGACTTTGGCGTTTTCTTCACTTTTATGCTCCAAAAACGTCCGAATTGCTTCCTTTTCCAGATTTCTCTCCCAAAGTACCTAAAATCACAAAAGGAACGATTTAGGGCAATATTTGATCAAATAAATTCAATTCCGGGCTTAAATGACCCCCTAAAAGTGGTTCATTTTTCGCCTCATCATATACCCTTACACTTGAGATTTGCTTGTCCTCAAGCAAATGCGCTTTTATTCTAGTCAAAATACAAGTTAGGGGTCATTTAACACTAATATAAAAGTAATTACAACAAATAATCGTTCCACTAGAGACCAAAGACAAGCACGGAGGTCATGCACAAGCACCTCACAAATAGTGTTTAGATACTCACATCTCTCGGGTGTAATAAAGTATAAATTACAATATGGAAATGGAAGATATCTCTCACTACCTGTCATAGCAAAATAGATTACCATAGGCTTGGGAAAGGATCAAACCTCCACCACATGGCGTAAGCACCTAGGATAAACTATCAAAGAGGTCTTTTAAAGGGTTGTAACGTTAGGTGTAGGGATATGAAATACACGGTTTTGTTGGATATAGGCAGTCTTTACTGGTGGCGAGTTAACAATCTTGGTTAATTACATGTACAATATGGCGTTGCTAAGCCAAGACTAGACTCGACTTAAGCTAATAAATGAAAAATAACAAAAACATAAAATAAACATAGAATGAAACGGGATGGTAGTCCGTATGTTCTTTTCTCTTTTCATTTTCTATTTTTTTTCTTTTTCTTGATTTTTTGATTTTTTTTTTTGTTTTTTTTTGTTTTTTTTTTGCATACACTCTTACCCTACCATCCAAAATAATACATCATAGGGAATGAATGTTCCCCTTACACTTGAATTTTTACATACTTTACAATAAACTAATCTAATGACTCGAATTAAGAAAATCAAAACACTTGGAGCACTTTTAAGATTAACGTACATATGGGGGTAATAAATGATGTCCTTCCCCGTTACTTGGTGCGTGGGAATCGCAACAGGCTTTACCTCTCGAGGGATCTCGAGAAGCTTACAACCCCCACCAGGCAGTGTACCTGATCGTTGTAGTATAGTATAGTGACAAGTACCGGGGGATTGATCGTTCAGCTTAGGAATAGTGTCGCTAGGATTAGAAAACCTAATTACTAGTTCTAGAGGTGAGGGATAATTATTTTTTGTATTTTTATATTTTTATGAAAGCAAAGTAAAATCTCGGGTTTTGGAAGAGTGGGCGGAATTAGTTGCTATTCAACTAACCCAAAACTAAGATGCAATCAAAATAAAATACAGAAAATGAAATTAAACTAATTATTACTAAGGTTGTGAGCAGGAATTGGAGAAATTGTGTTTACTTAGACTTCACTACTCCCTAGATATGTTTTACACGTTAATTACTTGTTATACTTGTATGGATGACGGATTGTATTCCTTAATACCATTCGTGGGGTAGCATACATAACTCCCCAACTCTATGAGCTCTTATCTCCTCCTACACCATGACCCAGCACAACTATAGGGATTGTAAACAGTGGCTCATGCATTAAATACAACCAATAAAGACCTAGTACGCCTCGGTTCATGTTTCTTAAGACGTTCAAGCATGTTACCATTTGGAGATCTGCCAGTTTTCTTAAGCCTAACATATAAAATCATTCATCCAAGACAAGAATAAACAAGTAATCAACACATAATCAATATCTAGGTTTCATTAGATCTAAGCAAACACAAAGGAGATCTAGCCTAGCATAATGGAATTGAGACAAGAACAAGATATAAACAACCAACACATAGACATATTGATTGAATTAGAAGAACACTTATCTCAATTACAATGCAAGGTATCAAGGGTTTGGAACCCTTGAAAACCTGTAAAAGATACACCAAATTCGTCTTTATGGTTTCACCAAAACTTCTCTCCTTTTTAATGAAAAAACTAGAAAACTATATATAGGAAAACTGGGCTGACGGCGTCAAGACAACCATGTGACGCCGTCACCTCACCGCCAAATACTTCCTCGGACGGCCTTGATCTACTTATGACGGCCTATGTGACGCCGTCACCAACCACGATGTTTTATTCTTTGTACTTTGACGCCGTCAGGATGACTTTTGACGCCGTCATCAACTACGGTGTTTTATTCTTGATGTCTGATGCCGTCAGGGTGTAACTCTTGACGCCGTCACCTAGTGTCTTCAGCATGGAAACTTGATACTTTGCCGTTTTCTTCACTTTTATGCTCCAAAAACGTCCAAAATGGCTTCTTTTCCAGAATTCACTCTCCAAACACCTAAAATCACAAAAGGAACGATTTAGGGCAATATTTGATCAAATAAATTCGGATTCGGGCTTAAATGATCCCCTAAAAACGGATCATTTTTCGCCTCATCATATACCCTTACACTTGAGATTTGCTTATCCTCAAGCAAATGCGCTTTTATTCTACTCAAAAGACAAGTTAGGGGTCATTTAACACTAATATAAAAGTAATTACAACAAATAATCGTTCCACTAAAGACCAATAGACAAGCACGGAGGTCATACACAAGCACCTCACAAATAGTGTTTAGATACTCACATCTCTCGGGTGTAATAAAGTAATATAACATTATGGAAATGGAAGATATCTCTCACTACCTGTCATAGCAAAATAGATTACCATAGAGTTGGGAAAGGATCAAACCTTCACCACATGGCGTAAGCACCTAGGATAAACTATCAAAGAGGTCTTTTAAAGGGTTGTAACGTTAGGTATAGGGATATGAATTACACGGTTTTGTTGGATAAAGGAAGTTTTACTGGTGGCGAGTTAACAATCTTGGTTAATTACATGTACAAGATGGCGTTGCTAAGCCAAGACTAGACTCGACTTAAGCTAACAAATGAAAAATAACAAAAACATAAAATGAACATAGAATGAAACGGGATGGTTGTCCGTATGTTTTTTTTTTTTTTTTTTTTTTCTATTTTTTTTTTAATTTTTTCGATTTTTTTTTTTTTTTTTTTTTTTTTTTTTTTTTTTTTTTTTGTGCATACACTCTTACCCTACCATCCAAAATAATACATCATAGGGGTATGAGCATTCCCCTTACACTTGAGTCTTTACATACTTTACATTTGACTAATCTAATGACTCGAATTAAGAAAAATCAAAACACTTGGAGCACTTTTAAGATTAACGTACATATGGGGGTAATATTATGATGTTCTTCCCCATTACTCCATAAAATAAGTACTTACCCATGAGTCCCAATCGTCCCAAAACAATATGTACAAGGATATGACTCGACTTAGCAACCATGTAATCAATTAGAAAGTTAACTTAGGGTTTAACAAATAACAATAATGCACTAAAAATGAGCGCATACACGGAAGGCTAAGGCGATTTGGGTGTACATTTAAGTGGGGTGTAACAAATTCTTCCTTTAAGTAAAATGCTTAAAGTTAGAAACGAAAAGATAGGCTCTGAGGGGTGTACTAGGGGTTTCGTGTACTAAAAATGAGTACAACGCAAAGGGTGTGGGAAAAATTAGTTGACTTAACTAGCCAAGTAATATGACTTAAATGGTCAAGTAATTATGATACGGGTTTAACACAAGGGTGATCCTAATGCCTCTTATCATGTAGTAAATCCTACTACACGAATATAGTCTCACTAGCGGTTTCGGGATGCATCACTAACGCAAGTTCTAGAATCTAAATGCTACCGGTACACTCATAAGCACCAATAATGAATGCTTTTCCTATCAAATCTAAAGGCGAACCTCACATTTTTGGGTGGAAAATTTTTCTGAATATACGGTTATGTGCTAGTCATACAACCTCCTATCCATGAGACGCTTGCTATGGCTAAAGTTTCACTCCTAAATGTTGTAAAAAATTTTAAATTTGGCGCTAAAATTACACTAACAAGTATTTCTCATAGTTTTATTACACATCTACTATCAAACAAAACAAACTCAAGCGAAAGTGCATATGTAAGGTATCATCTTTTTACCCTCCCCTTACACTTAAGATGAACATTGTCCCCAATGTTCAAGTAAAGAATGTAAAAGTTAAGAAGTAAAGAGAATGAAATCAAATACTCCCCTGATTCGCTCGGTATGGATTATAGGTTGGCCAGGTTAGATCTTCCTCCAAGAAAATGAACAGTCAAAGCTTCCCTTCCAGAATATAAATCATCTTCTTGTCATACATAACCTGTAAATCCTGACAACAATAGACAAGACAACCTCGCGTAAAATCGGCGGCATCCTATATAAGTTACTAAATCCTAGAAAACAAAGTAAGATATAATGCTTGTGGAATAAAGTTTGCAGATTTCCTGGAGATTATAAAACTTAATAATTTACAAAAACCATAAGACTCCGTTAGAAAAACAAAACCGGTAAAATTTCCAGATTTTTAACTCCTGACGCCGTCAAGAGTAATACTCTGACGCCGTCAGAATGGACCTGCATAAATTCTTATGTTAAGTTTCCGGAAAATTTCTGAAAAAACTTGGTCTTACTTCCTGGAAAATCCTGCAAAACTTCATTATGACTCAATACAAGCATTTGACTCTAACAAATACGAATATACATGTTCATTTAATATTGTGGAGAATCATGATCGGTTTGTTTCTTAAAAACATATTTGGGGTTTCCCCTTACACTTATCTTTTGCAAAAATACCTTTAGGTTGAAGTTAAGACTAGGCCAAACAACATAATAAAGTATTTCCACATTTTAATTGAGAAACATGATCAACCAACAATAAAAATAAAACATGCATACGGAAGCAAATAACTATCAAACAAATAAAATCACACAAAACATGGGTTGCAAAGATTAACCATCAATAAAAATTAAAAGCTGAACATGCATAATATTTGTTAAAAGAACAAAAATAGAAAGTGTCCAAAGCCAACAGAGGCTGAATCCTAAACTATTACAAGACCAAATGTTTCAAATCATACAACCAAGAATAAATTGTTCAAGAATCACAGATATCAAAATGAATCACTGAGGGGGAGGACCAAAGCGATAATCATAGCCTGGTGGGAGGTGTCCAGTGTACCCATAGGGAGGGTAGTCAGTCTCTCGGCCTGGGAAGGGGTCAATCTGCAGGTGAGGCTCAAGCTGATCTCGGGTGGAGAGGTGCTGCATCTGGCGGACGGTATGATCATACATCCAATCAAAGCGCTGGTCAGTAGTGGCTCGCCACGTATCCATCCGACCCATCCAGGCACCCTGGTGTGCCTGCCAGTCTCCCCGACTCATGTGTCGGTAGTAATCCGCCGTCCCCTCCTCATACCCAGCAAACTGATGCTGCTGGGGCAGTCCCTCATCATCACCATCATCATCCTCATCATCAGGCCCTGCTGCCACGTACCATGTGTAGGACCCATCCACCATCTGCATCACAATGCTCATCTGCCTAAGGGATTTCGCCCTCACTACCCTGCAGTTCCCACAGTCGCTCAAGTACCCCATGATCTGAGGAGTAAGAAGACCATAGGAACGAGCCAACCGGGTCACGAACATCCACCCATAAACCTTGTCAATATCCCTCTCACCCACACTGGTCCTCAAATAACTGGCCACCCAAAACGGGATGTTGCAGTAGACATCCGCAGAAAAGATGGTGTACAAGTAGAACATGTCCGAAGCAGTGATACGGTGAGTGGTGCCATGACGTGCAGACAGGCTGTATGTGATGCACCTGTGAACTAGCCTAACAATGGGGTCCCTGATCGATGCAGCCCCAGTAGTCGAGGTGTAAACCCCATCCCCTATAGTTGGCCAAAAGGTGACACACCTCATCTCACTCCTCTGAGTCTCTTCATGTAACAACCTCAGCAGAAAAGCCCCATCAACCTCCTCACTAGTATATAGCCCAAGCCTCCAACCAAACTCAGCCACAGAACATGACCTCAACTCTCCCCCTAGCCTAAAATACACAGTGGTGCCCCCCATATCTCCCCTAGCCTCAGCCTGATCAAAACGGAAGGTCGCAAAGAACTCCCGTACTAACTCACTATATACTATCTCTCTCAACCTAAACAACCTCTCCCACTGCGGACCCGCAAACCCATCTGTGCGGATCCTCCCTAAAAATGCAGCCTCCAACCCACTGGCTCTCAGAAAATCCCAGTCAACCACAGCCCCAGCATCAATATGGTGGTTACACAACTCCTCATACTTGGTACTAGTACCAACATCGCCAAACTCGCCCCAACTGTGCACTAATTCCCCATAATTGATCCCTTGAGATCTAGAAGAACTACCCTTTTGTTGGCGAGATCTTTTGCTCATTTTCCTGGAAAAAGGTGGAGTGAATGGAAACGATTAGAACGCGAATTTTTTTATGAACTTTATGCAGTCAGACACATCTGATGCCGTCAAGAGTAATCTTTGACGCCGTCAGATGGATCAGAATAAGAGCCATGCAAATGCGAGGGAAAAAATCAATTTTCAAACTCTTAACCCATTACCCAAACGCTCCTTTAATCTGGAAACATGGGTGGGGGTCAAAGAATCCGAGTCATGATGGGTTTTCCCTAAATTAATGCATGATTTGGGTGAGACAATATCATCAAATGGTAACCCCACGATTACAAATCACCAATTGGATGGCATTACGATTTGCTAATAGTGGGTCAAGAATGGGGTTTCGGGCGAAAGGGGTTTTTCAAATTGACGGGTCCTAAGGATAATTAATCGAGAAAAGATGAAGAAAACTTACTCACAAAGTAGAGATCGGACGCGGAAGATGTCGAATTGGGAGGTTGAGAATCGGAGTAGCAGCAGCACTTGGGTGAGATTTGTGGGGTATGGGTTGAAAGTGATTGGTTTTGGGTTAATATTGCTGATCCGATGAGCTGACGGCGTCAAGAGTTAAATCTGACGCCGTCAGATGCCCGTGTAGGGTGAGGTTTAGAGTAGTTTCATGTTTAGTCCCTGCTCTTTGCGTGAATAACTAAACACTAGTAAAACCCATGAGTAGCTATTTCGTTAACGAGGTCCACCAGGGTCGAACGTTTCATTACTGTCGCGGAAAGAGGTGAGGTAGTAGCGGGGGTCGGGCGACGTTTTGGCTAAGTTGATCCTTATGCACCGGTCATTGGTGTGAGAAGAAAGATGTTGTTCCATAGGAGGTTTCAAATCAGTGGTATTTTTGAGGTACGACCTCTTTACACCGGGTTTAAAACCAAAAGAACGTTTTTTGGATGAGATCGGAAATGTAGTTCGCAAGCATCCAACGAAAATGCTATGGATTTGCGAGCTTTTCTCCGCATGGGGGTTTTTATGAGAACGGGGGGTAGTTAATGGTAAAGCTTTTGAGGAAAATCTCCTGCTATCCTCTTGGTCAAATACCAAAGGGGTTGACGCCTCGAAGACTTTTTCAATTTTTTTAGGTATAGAATTTTCTTTGATCTTTTCTTTGACCCTTGATATGAATTGGTCTGCGAAATTCATAAAGGCTTTATGAGTGCTTTCCATGCGCGCCTCTAGGTGCTGGATTTGTTTTTCTTGATTATCCATGAAGGTCACCATTATCCCTTCGAATTCCTCTTGTCGTGAGCGTTCAGGAAAATTTTGGCTGATAACCGTATTCCTACGTGGATTAAGACTCCACTCGGGTTCAGCGGCAAGTTTCTCAATACTCATCAATTCTTTTACCTGCTTCTCGAGGCTTCCTAACAATTGTTCTTGGGTGGCACATGCGTAATCAAGTTTTGCCTTGCTTGGGAGCATCGGGTCCTCCCATCCTTCCTCTTCGTATTGTGCCAACTCCTCAAGAACTTTCCAGCACTCGTCAACGCAAAGTCTATCTAGTCTACCCTTGGCTGCGTAATCAATAGCTTTCCTTGTTTGATAGTCAACCTTACCATAAAAGATTTGGATCTGCAGCCATGGTTCGATCCCATGATGAGGAACTTTTCGGAGTAGGTCTTTATATCGAATCCATGCTTCATAAAAGGTTTCATTTTGGTGTTGTTGGAACATCAAAATGTCATTTCTAAGCTTAGTGGTTCTCCCCGGTGGGAAAAATTGAGCAAGGAAACGAGTGGTGAGATCATCCCATGTGGTGATGGATCCCGCGGGTAAACGCTCAAGCCATTGACTAGCTTGATCCCGTAGAGAGAATTGGAATAGGCGTAAACGGGTAGTCTCTCTAGTTTCAACACCTAGGTCTATGGAATCTACGATTTTGAGGAAGTCCTTAAGGTGTTGGTTTGGATCTTCGGAACGAAGTCCATGGAATGCACATCCGCTTTGCACCAACCGGATGGTGTCGGATCGCAAGGGGGTCACATTGTCTCCGGTGAGCTCAATGGTGTTTCGGTAGCCTTGGTGGCTAGGTCGGGAATACTCTCCTAAGGTTTGGGGCCTAAGGAGTTCTAATGGTGGGTTTTGTTGTGGTGGGATGATGGGTTCAAAGATGTTACCACCTTCCATGATGTCGGATGGTAAAGAGTTACGAACAAAGGCACGAAGAAATAAGATAGACTAAAGAAGACCTAAAAATAAAAATAAAATCTTACTAGAAAGGAATCTAGCAAGTAGACCTAATAAAAAGAAATCCTAACCTAGACAATAACTATTCCCCGGGCTGCGGCGCCAAAAACTTGGTGCGTGGGAATCGCAACAGGCTTTACCTCTCGAGGGATCTCGAGAAGCTTACAACCCCCACCAGGCAGTGTACCTGATCGTTGTAGTATAGTATAGTGACAAGTACCGGGGGATTGATCGTTCAGCTTAGGAATAGTGTCGCTAGGATTAGAAAACCTAATTACTAGTTCTAGAGGTGAGGGATAATTATTTTTTGTATTTTTATATTTTTATGAAAGCAAAGTAAAATCTCGGGTTTTGGAAGAGTGGGCGGAATTAGTTGCTATTCAACTAACCCAAAACTAAGATGCAATCAAAATAAAATACAGAAAATGAAATTAAACTAATTATTACTAAGGTTGTGAGCAGGAATTGGAGAAATTGTGTTTACTTAGACTTCACTACTCCCTAGATATGTTTTACACGTTAATTACTTGTTATACTTGTATGGATGACGGATTGTATTCCTTAATACCATTCGTGGGGTGGCATACATAACTCCCCAACTCTATGAGCTCTTATCTCCTCCTACACCATGACCCAACACAACTATAGGGATTGTAAACAGTGGCTCATGCATTAAATACAACCAATAAAGACCTAGTACGCCTCGGTTCATGTTTCTTAAGACGTTCAAGCATGTTACCATTTGGAGATCTGCCAGTTTTCTTAAGCCTAACATATAAAATCATTCATCCAAGACAAGAATAAACAAGTAATCAACACATAATCAATATCTAGGTTTCATTAGATCTAAGCAAACACAAAGGAGATCTAGCCTAGCATAATGGAATTGAGACAAGAACAAGATATAAACAACAACACATAGACATATTGATTGAATTAGAAGAACACTTATCTCAATTACAATGCAAGGTATCAAGGGTTTGGAACCCTTGAAAACCTGTAAAAGATACACCAAATTCGTCTTTAGGGTTTCACCAAAACTTCTCTCCTTTTTAATGAAAAAACTAGAAAACTATATATAGGAAAACTGGGCTGACGGCGTCAAGACAACCATGTGACGCCGTCACCTCGCCGCCAAATACTTCCTCGGACGGCCTTGATCTACTTATGACGGCCTATGTGACGCCGTCACCAACCACGGTGTTTTATTCTTTGTACTTTGACGCCGTCAGGATGACTTTTGACGCCGTCATCAACTACGGTGTTTTATTCTTGATGTCTGACGCCGTCAGGGTGTAACTCTTGACGCCGTCACCTAGTGTCTTCAGCATGGAAAATTGATACTTTGCCGTTTTCTTTACTTTTATGCTCCAAAAACGTCCAAAATAGCTTCTTTTCCAGAATTCACTCTCCAAACACCTAAAATCACAAAAGGAACGATTTAGGGCAATATTTGATCAAATAAATTCGGATTCGGGCTTAAATGACCCCCTAAAAACGGATCATTTTTCGCCTCATCATTACTCCATAAAATAAGTACTTTACCCATGAGTCCTAATCGTCCCAAAACAATATGTACAAGGATATGACTCGACTTAGCAACCATGTAATCAATTAGATAGTTAACTTAGGGTTTAACAAATAACAATAATGCACAAAAAATGAGCGCATACACGGAAAGCTAAGGCGATTTGGTTGTACATTTAAGTGGGGTGTAACAAATTCTTCCTTTAAGTAAGATGCTTAAAGTTAGAAACGAAAAGATAGGCTCGGAGGGGTGTACTAGGGGTTTCGTGTACTAAAAATGAGTACAACGCTAAGGTGTGGGAAAAATTAGTTGACTTAACTAGCCAAGTAATATGACTTAAATGGTCAAGTAATTATGATACGCGTTTAACACAAGGGTGATCCTAATGCCTCTTATCATGTAGTAAATCCTACTACACGAATGTAGTCTCACTAGCGGTCTCGGGATGCATCACTAACGCAAGTTCTAGAATCTAAATGCTACCGGTACACTCATAAGCACTAATAATAAATGCATTTCCTATCGAATCTAAAGGCGAACCTCACATATTTGGGTGGAAAATTTTTCTGAATATACGGTTATGTGCTAGTCATACAATCTCCTATCCATGAGACGCTTGCTATGGCTAAAGTTTCACTCCTAAATGTTGTAAAAAATTTTAAATTTGGCGCTAAAATTGCACTAACAAGTATTTCTCATAGTTTTATTACACATCTACTATTAAACAAACAAACTCAAGCGAAAGTGTATCTGTAAGGTATCATCATTTTACCCTCCCCTTACACTTAAGATGAACATTGTCCCCAATGTTCAAGTAAAGAATTTAAAAGTGAAAAAGTAAAAAGAATGAAATCAAATACTCCTCTGATTCGCTCGGTATGGATAATAAGGTGGCTAGGTTAAATCTTCCTCCAAGAAAATGAACAATCAAAGCTTCCGTTCTAGAATAAAAATCATCCTCTTGTCATACATAACCTGTAAATCCTGAGAAAACAAACAAGGCAACCTCGCATAAAATCGGCGGCAATCTATATAAGTTACTAAATCCTAGAAAACAGAGTAAGATATAATGCTTGTGGAATGAAGTTTGCAGATTTCCTGGAGATTATAAAACTTAATAATTCAACAAAAACTTTAAGACTCCGTTAGAAAAACAAAACCGGTAAAATTTCCAGGTTTTTGCATGTGACGCCGTCAAGAGTTATCTCGTGACGCCGTCAGAAGTGTCCTGCAGAAATTCTTATGTTAAGTTTCCAGAAAATTTCTGGAAAAACTTGGTCCTACTTCCTGGAAAATCCTGCAAAACTTCATTATGACTCAATACAAGCATTTGACTCTAACAAATACGAATATACATGTTCACTTAATATTGTGGAGAATCATGATCAGTTTGTTTCTTAAAAACATATTTGGGGTTTCCCCTTACACTTATCTTTTGCAAAAATACTTTTAGGTGGAGTTAAGACTAGGCCAAAACAACAAAGTAAAGTATTTCCACTATTTAATTGAGAAACATGATCTACCAACAAAAAAAATAAAGCATGCATACGGAAGCAAATAACAAACAAACAAACAAAATAAAATCACACAAAGCATGGGTTGCCTCCCAAGAAGCGCTTTTCTTTATTTACGAGTCTTGTAGCTAGACTCAAGGTCATAGGTTACTACGTGACCTCATCATTGGTTTCACTCTCTAGGTCGTCTTCTAAACCAGTTTTGTATTCCGGAACTAGTTGCAAGCATTCTTTGTAGAAACCAAGCATCCTATTCTTCACATACTCTACTCCTCTACGTCTATCCTCATCATTCCTATAATAAGCCGCCTGCTTGTGTTCCTTTTCTAAATTAGAGAGGAGGCGGTATTGCTCAATCTTGTAGGGCATTTGGTAGGCAACCTCATCATTCTCTACTTTGAATCTAACTATCCCTAGAGTCGGATCATAACTCATCCTAGTGGCCTCAACAAATGGTTTTCCAAATATTATTTGGCTTAGGCAAGCATCTATCACCGGACGAGTGTCTTCTACTATCATAAAATTGATCTCATAAGTGAGATTGCCTATAATCACATGTAATCCCTTCACTCTTCCTGAAAAATTACTTATCAGATTCGTGTTGGGCATCATCCTAAAATCAAGTTGTCTCTTCATCACCCAATTGTAGTAAGTCCAAGTCATGATGTTAACAGGAGACCTAGGATCGATGTAAGCTTTCCATATATGCATATGCCCTATGTTGCATGGTATGTTAATATTAGAGGGGTCTCCCATTTTGATAAGGGGTGTGCCAAGGATATATGGTCTATCGGGACTATCGAATAAATCCTTATGGTATTCCCGTTCTTCCTTGGTGGGCATCTTATCAAAGTGCTTTTCTATAGTTTCTACTCCCTCTAACCCCTTTTCCTTATTAACCTCAACTCCCCTACTTTCATCCCTAGTTTCGGTTTCTACTCCAACTTCATCCTTGTCACTTTCTTCTATCTCCTTATCTATTGGCTTAATGGTGACAACATTGACAAAGTGGACATGTTTAGATGATGAGGGGTCCTTAATTTGGATTCCATTATTGGTGTCCCTAGTGTCCTTCCTAGGTGTAGTTAACGCCTGGTTGTTGAGGGCTTTCAACAAGTTATCTATCTTGTTGGTCATCTCCTTTTGTTGTTGGTTGAATTCAGTTTCAAACCTAGCTATGCGAGCTTCTTGAGATGCCATGAACTTAGTCATCAATCCTTCAAGATTGTTGGTACTACCATAGTTGTTAGAAGGATTGTTGTTGAAAGTACGGTTGGACGGTGGACCGTTTGGTTGGTAACGATTAGGCGGATTGGAAGAATTGGGTTGATTTTGTTTCCACCTAAGGTTTGGGTGATTTTCCAAGAGGGGTTGTAGGAATCACCGTAAGGGTTTGGCTCGGGTTTGAAAGTGTACCACTTATCTCCCGCTTCGTCGGTACGCGTGGATGCGTAGTCCGCAAAAGCTGTTCCGGGGAGTTCCACACAATCACGAGTGTCATGGGGACCACTACATAATTCGCATGAAGAAGTGATTTTGTTCACTTGGCTTGAAGGCTTAGGAGCTTCATAGGATTTCATGAGAAACTTGACTTGGTCCTCAAGTTCCATGATCCTACGGTCGGGAGTGCTAGAGTTATTCGAAGGCAAAGATATTGCCTTGACCGTTTTGTTCAAATCACGGGGGTCATTCCAACTTTCGTTGTCATAGAGAGCAAGATCTTCTATGAGTTCCCATGATTGTTCCGCACTTAGATCACGTAGCTTACCACCGGCCGATTGGTCAATGGCTCACCTCGTGGAGAGGTCGATATGGTCATAAAAGATTTGGACTTGGAGCCAAAAATCTATGCCATGATGAGGGACTTTTTGGAGTAAGTTCTTGAAACGAGTCCATGCTTCATAAAGAGATTCATTTTGACATTGTTGGACATCAAGATGTCATTTCTAAGCTTAGTGGTTCTCCCTGGTGGGAAAAATTGAGCAAGGAAACGAGTGGTGAGATCATCCCATGTGGTGATGGATCCCGCGGGTAAACGCTCAAGCCATTGACTAGCTTGATCCCGTAGAGAGAATTGGAATAGGCGTAATCGGGTTGTCTCTCTAGTTTCAACATATAGGTCTATGGAATCTACGATTTTAAGGAAGTCCTTAAGATGTTGGTTTGGATCTTCGGAACGAAGTCCATGGAATGCACATCCGATTTGCACCAACCGGATGGTGTCGGATCGCAAGGGAGTCACATTGGCTCCGGTGAGCTCAATGGTGTTTCGGTAGCCTTGGTGGCTAGGTCGGGAATACTCTCCTAAGGTTTGGGGCCTAAGAGGTTCTAGTGGTGGGTTTTGTTGTGGTGGGATGACGGGTTCAAAGATGTTCCCATCGTCCATGATGTCGGGTGGTGAAGAGTTACGAACAAAAACACAAAGAAATAAGATAGAATAAAGAAAACCTAAAAATAAAAATAAAATCTTACTAGAAAGGAATCTAGCAAGTAGACCTAATAAAAAGAGATTCTAACCTAGACAATAACTATTCCCCGGCAGCGGCGCCAAAAACTTGATGCGTGGGAATTGCACCAGGCTTTACCTCTCAAGGGATCTTGGGAAGCTTACAACCCCCACCAGGCAGTGTACCTGATCGTTGTAGTATAGAATAGTGACAAGTACCGGGGGATTGATCGTTCAGCTAGGAATAGTGTCGCTAGGATTGATGAGTGTCTAAATACTCATCATTTTATACCAATCTGAGCTGCCAAAACATACAAAAACACTCAAATATGCATCAAAATACTTAAAATATCTTAGAAGTATGTTTTATATGTTTCAAATGCAAAATATGCAAAAACAGATGAAAAACGTACAAAGTTTGCATAATTGGCAGTTTCAGTCCCTCAAGTTTCATAAATTGGCAAAACTAGTCCCTGGTTATTCTAAAAACTTGAAAAATTCACCAAAGGTCCTTTTTAAATCACAAAGTTACATATTTAGTCCTTTGGTGCAAAGTTTCACAAAATTACAAGTTTAGTCCCTGTACTTTGGAAATTGACATAAATGGTCCCTGGGTGTGAAGTTTGGTAAAATTACATGTTTGGTCCCTGGACTTTGAAGGTTTGGCAAAAATAGTCCCCGGTAATTAAAAAGTGAAAAATATCAAAAGTGGCCCTTGTATTATCTATACTTGGCAAGTTAGGCCCTTGTGATATATTTAGAAAAGGGCCACAACAGCCCCTCAACTTTCAACAAATTACAAAATTGGTCCTTGTGATTTCTAAATAAAAACCAAACGGATCCTTATTATTTATTATATACCCAAATCCAATCCAAACATATATACCAGCCCACCCTCACTTTCCTAGCCCAACAAAAGCCCACCCAAACTTAAAATAATAAAACCGGGTAATACCATGGTTACTGTTCATCGTCCTCACCCCCAACCTCCTACCCAAAACCACCCTGGTATTTTCACCATATCACCTCCACCTCTACTACTTTCCAGCTCACCCTCCACCTCACAACCCTATCCCACACTCCAATTAATGCATTCCCACACCAAACACTTCACCTCACTTCACAATCCTCTGTTTTCAACCTCTGCTCTCACCACTTGGCTTCAAACTCCACAAAACTTCCCAACCTTGTCCCCTCCACCTCATACTACCATCCAAAGTTCCTTAATTGCAAAATAGCTGCCACAAGTTATCTATTCAGCTTTTCCCGCCAAAACAGTTTCAAAGGCTTGGATGAGTTTGACTGTATCAATGGTCAAAAATGGATGTGGGAAATATCTAGGAGACTTTCAGGAAGCATTTTGGTCATCTATATAGAGAAAAGAAGGCAGAGTGAAGAAGTTTATCATAGAACTAGACTTGATCATGTAGCTTAAATAACTTTTACAGCTTATCTTTAAAATTACTGCAATTTACAGCTTTTGAATGTTTATTACTCTTTGACAAAGTGTTGTAAACAATCATTTTCAGTTTTACTTCAATCTATCTTTAATTTCTTGTTGTTTCAAAATTCGTGTCTTTGATTTCAAGTTACTTTAATTATTGTTCAATATTGTTGTTACTAGAGGGCTGTAAAGCTCACATAAGCCTTGACAAAGCTTATTAAAGCTTTTAGATATCCTAAAAACTCAGTTTAGAGTGTAATCACAAAAATACTTTAAAAATAGAAAAAAATAGTGAAAAATAGAAAATCAAGGAAAGATAAAAAAAGGGAACTGAGCAGGGTGTGAAATTTGGATTGTTCATGGTTTAGAGTCCTATGGGGGACACTAGGGTGTGATTTGGTTCACTGGTTCACTCATATCTCAGTTGGACTCATTTGTAAGTTCAATTTCTTAAATTTTGGTTTTTAGTATAGAATAGCCTATAATCTGTTTGTCTGTGCTTATTTGAGTTTGTTTTATCTTATTATATAGTAATCAAGTAAGTTTAGGGTTTAGATAAGTGTTTAGCTCCATAAATTAGTAAAACTGCCTTATTGAAGGGTGTTTGGCTCAGGCCTATTCACTGTGCTCAGGGCTGTTTCTAAGGGTTGTGTTTGCTTTCATAGTTTACTTAGGTATATAATAACTTAGTTCAACCATAAAAATTAACCACCATTCAGTAAAAAGTCAAAATTGCTTTTAATCCACCTTAATTAGTTATCTGTTAAGTTTTTGAAGTCCATTGTCATCATATTAGCTTAATAGTTGTTTACCTAGCTTAATTTAACCTTACAATAGCCTATTATAACATATTCAGTAAGTAGATTAAGCTCAAAGTTCACAAAAGTCAAAACACCAAGTTTTATCAAAAGTCAAAATTTCCAATCTCAGATTTTCTCAAATATTGGGTGAATTTTGTAGATTTGTGTATTAGGTTCGAGGTTCTGAAAATCCTTGGGATTATAGTCTCCCAACTCAACTTCAGTTTCCCATAGTTTTCATATTTTTAGTATTTTTTCCCTGGGCCCCACTCACCCCCAAACACAACTACAGGGAGAACATCTCCCCTGTGCAGCAGATCTCAGGCCAACACCACAACTTAGTGGTGGTTTTGTGACCACCACAGTGGGCCCCACACTTCCAACTTAGGTTCTCCCAACCCCCCTCCTACCAGGGAACAATAGTTGACCACTTGTTTGACCATTTGATCACTAGACCCCACCTGAATTTGCTCCCAAACTCTGTCCCTAATCTGTCTCAGATTCCAATAAGCCAAGTGCTTATTCTGAGCTTATTGGCTTATTCAGTGAACACTTTGTGCTTTTTTCTAGCTTATACTAGTTCACACAACTTATTGGAACTAGATTTTACCATTGTGGGTCCCACACAAGCTCAGTAGATCTTATTTGCTTAGTTGGTCAACTTTGGTCAACTACTTAAGTTAGTAGCTTATATCTAGCTTATTATTAAGTTATAAAAATATTGTTTTTACAAAAGTTAGTTATTTTTAGGTATAATATAGTTTTGTAAAAGAAAAATCCAGAAAAGACAATATAAAAATAAGTGATAGTTTCTATTTAATTTAATTTAATTTTAATTTTCATTTTTATATTTTTATTAAGTAATTTGTAATTTTATATTTTTAATAATTTTCTCAGATTTTAATTTTGTAATTTAGTATTTATTAGAATTAAAAATAGTTTTATTAATAATTAATTAATAAGTAAGTTTTAAATAGCATAATTAATTTTTATAAGGTAACACCTAGTTTTTATATTTTTTATAGCTTTTATAAGTTATAAAATAGTTTTATAAATTTTCTCATAATTTTCTAAGTCATTTTAGTATTATTTGTAATTTAAAATAGTTTAATTAGTATAATTAATATAAATAGTTTTTAATTAATAGAAAATTCATAAAAAGACAAAAATATTTATTTTTATTTTTTATACTTTCTTCAAGTTCTAACTTAAGTTTAGAAATTATTTTTGTAAGTTTTTAGTATAATTTGTAATGTTTATTATTTTTAGTTTGATTTAAATTAGGTTTAATTAAATAGTTAAATAGTTTTTAATTAAATAATTAATAATAAATAATAAAATAATCTAAAAAATAAATTTCTTTTTAATTTAATTTTATTTTAAGTTTAAGTTTATAGAATTTTCATTTTTAACCCCTGTAGTTTATTTTTCCTTAAAACTCACCTTTTTCTCAGTACGCAGTCGCGTCTGATTTTTAATTTAGTTTACGTTTATACGTTTTTAGATATCTAGCTTTTACGTAATCGTTCCAATAGTTTATTTAAGTCATTTTATTTTATAAAACCTTAGTGTAATCACACACACTTATACCTTTCCTGTTCACATTCACTAATCACAGATTCGTTTTTAATAAAACATCGCACACCTCGTTGGGACATTACGACCCGGGGAAACACTGTATTCCACGGAAGTATTTGCCTCAGCTGTTTGACTATTATCATTGACCATTCACAAGTGGTTAACCAATAATTATCTGACCGTTTGAGGCGAATCAAATTTTGGCAAATTTTGATTCCTCCCAAACCAACCAACTTTATTTCTCAACCACTTGTGAATGGTTGGTACTAAAAGCCAAATAGCCCGGGAGGAAAAGCAAGTTTAAACCATGGGAGTATAGTTATTCCTAGGTCGTTAAGTCCCAACGAGGTGTAAAATCTGTAATACAACGAATCTGTGTCTAGGTGAAATTAAATATAAAAAACAGGAATCTGACTGACTAACACTAGCAATGTGAATAGTAAATAGCTCTTGTCACAGCTATTTCAGTAAAAACGTACAATCAGAAACCCTAAAATGTAAAAGAATAAACAAACGTACATTTAGTTTAAAATAAACGTAAACGTAAAAAAATAAAACTAAAAACTGATCAATACAAATCCCACAAATGTGAAATTTATATTTTTGTGATCCTAATAATAATAGAAAATTAATTATGAATTAAAATGATTTTTACAAGTACTTATGTAATTACTATTAATTAAAAACTATTTATTTATTATTTAACTAATTAAACTGATTTAAAATATTACACATACTAAAAAGACTTAGATAATTAAGAAGATTTTTATAAATCTTATTAACCATCACAAGAATCCTAAAAAATTATAAAAAGTTAGTTTTATGTATTTTTAATTTATTTTACTAATTATTATTCTAACTATTAATTAATATCTAATTAAACTATTTAATTATAAAAAATAGAAAATGAACAATAAAAATTCTAAAAAAAATTCCTAAAATTATATTATACTATATATAAGCTAGGAAAAATATAAAAACTAGGTACTACTTTATAAAAACTAATTATGCTATTTAAAACTTAATTGTTAATTAAAAACTAAATATACTAATTTTAAATCTATAAATTAGAAAACTAAAAGTGAAAATTGCAAAAGTAATTTTTACATATGCTAAATAACTTAATAAAGTTATAAAAATTATAAAAAATTATCTAGGATAAAATTTAAATACTAGAACTAATTTATTTTTGGCTTTTTCATTTAAACTAATTAAATTAAAATTAAATCTAAAAACTATCTAATGAACAGTAAAAAATGTGAAAAAATTATGGAAAGTAATTTACATAGTAAACAAGCTGGGAAAAAATTATGAAGCTCATAGCTTTTCCAGATAAGCTGGAATAAACCAAACAGCTCTTATAAGCTTATTTAAATAAGCTAAACTGTTTTGCTACTATAAGAATAAAATTGTGCAAAGGATAACTGAGAAGTGAGCTAGCCTAGGTGGGTTATGCAGTGAACTTGTCATCAATGGAACCTAGGTTCGAATCCTATACACAACCTTTTTGCACTTATTTTATTTTTTCATTTTTCTTTTTACAAAACTGTATAATAACTAATTATATGAAACTTTAATAAAACAACTATTTTCAAAACTCATTAATAAGCTCAGATTAAGCTATAAAGCTTAACAGTTGGCTTATTGAAGGCTAAGATGGAATTTAGAAGTTGAAAAAGCTATAAACAAGCTACAAATTGAAAACTAATTATAAAATAAGATTAAACTAAGTTTATTTAACTCTAAATAAGTAGAAATAAGCAAGGTAGTATACTAAAATAAGCTAAAAAGCTAATAAGCCATCCTGAGTACCCGCTACAAACAAACAGGCCCAAAGGGCACACTTGAAGACCATGTGGGGCCCATAGGGGTTAACTAGGGTCTGAATTGAAACCATCTCCAATAAGCTGAGCAATTGGGCTTTTCAAAAAGTCCAAGCTTGGCTTATGGAGGCTACTGGAGATCTTGTGAGAAGCTTATGAAAAAGCTAGAGTACACTGAGTGATCAGTGTACTCAGCAAAAAGGGACAAGTTAAAAGCTGTGAGCAGCCCTATTTAATAAGCTAGAAATAAGTAATTAAGCCCTGAGCCTTGAAGTTAGGCAGAAGAGCTTTCCAAAAAGTCCAAGCTCACACTGTGGGACCCACAGGTGAGCTTTTGAGGAGCTTATGAAAAGTCATTGTGCACACTGATGCAGGGTTGCTTATAAGCAATTAGGCCATACAGAAGCTATGATTAAGCATTAAGAAAGATTACAAAACTATTTAATAACTATATATAACTAATTTTAACAAAGGAAATCTTATTATATTTTACAAATAAGCTCAGGGTGAGCTTATTTTCTCCTCAGTTCATTAAAATAGGCAAATAAGCAATAAGCCTTCTAAATAGAAGCTATCACTTAGCCTTAAAAGTTGTTTTTGGCTTTTCCTTTTTATGGAACTAGTATATATACAGATTTTATACATATTTGAAGAAAACAAAAGTTTATAAACAAAGAAATAAGCAGATTTATGGGCTATGGCTTATCAGTTAAGTTGATCAAGCACACAGTCAAGTCAAGGGCTCACAAAAGCTTGGAAAAAGCTATATAGTGACAACAAAAGGTAAAAGTATGTGTATGCAAGTGTGATGGACATATATAAACAAGATTGGTGCACTGGATTGGCCAAGTACACAATATGTAAGCTTATGGTTTAGACAGTCAAGCCAAAGGCTTGACTTGGATGGAGTTGAGGCTTGTAAAAGCCTAGTATAAGCTTCACATTTGAAAACAGAAGTAAAGATGTAGATGTACAAGGTTTATGGACATAATTACACAAGCTAGGTCCACTGTATTCACCAAATAAGCTAAACAAATAAGCTAACAAATAAGCTAAATTCAGCTTAACAAATAAGCTAAACAAGCCAAACTAAACTTATGAGTAGCAAGCAGGGCTGATTAGGATCACAAAAAGCCAAAGCTCACCTAGTGGGTTCCACTAGGTAGCTTATGAAGGGCTTATGAAGTAGGTGTGAGTATGGTGGAGTATGCTGAGTGATCAGCATACTTTTTCATTTTGAGACAAGTTTAAGCAACTTGCAGCCCTAGCATATGGGCTGCAAGGTGAAAATTAAGCACAAGACCATTGAGTTGGGTGGATAAGCCTCACATAAAACCAATCCACACAAGCTCAAGGTCACTAATGAGCTTCTTAGAGCTGTTGGTAATGGTGTAAGTTAACTGAGTTCTCAGTTAACTGTTGTGAATGGGCAAACAACAAGCTCTAATCTAACCTATCTAATAAGCTAATAAGAGCTCACCCAGCATTGAGACATTGAGTTTGGTTGCTAGGCTTTGTGAAAAGCCAAAGCTCACAAGCTCAAGCTTAGTGAGGAACTTTTTATGAGCTTATGAAATAGTACTCACCATCACTATTTGCTTCAGTGAAGGGAGTAGGGTGCACAAAAAGGTGGGGTGGTTTAAGCTACCTAAATAAGCTACAAACAGGAAATAAGCATACACATAATAATTATGCCACTAGGGCATCACAAAGAAGCCAAGTGCACAAAGTGTTGTCTAGTTATGAGACTTATACAAGCTCATGAACTTGACAGACCACTAGTGACACAAGGCAAAAACAAGCTACAATAAGCATTAATTTATGCTATTAAACAGCTGAACTAAAAATTGACAAAAATCATACATAAATACAAGCAGCCAAACTAAAACATACTACAAGCACAAGTCCTAAAACTTAATAACAAGATCACACTAAAATCAGACATTTATTTAAAAACCTGAAAAACTAACATTTGACTTTTCTATTTTATGATCAAAGTTGACTTTGATCAACTTTGATATGAATTTAATGAACAAATAAGCTATATTAAGCTAAGAGAACATGAAACTAACAAATATTATCAACTTTTAAACACTTATGCAAGGTTTTAGGTTATGACAACCTCAGAATACTCATAATGAGATAGTCAAGTGTCAAGTTGACTTTCTACCATGCTATACTCTTAAGTTAAGGTTTCCCTGAGTCATTTAGGTCAAATAGGGCATACATCAAGCAAGAACAATACCCTACACAGTCTTTAACACAGATCATCTATCATATCCAAACAACCTTTAAATGAAATCAAATTTAGCTTTTCACTACATATGATTGTATAAACTTAATCTATCAAATTCAGAGGTCATATTGTGTCAAAATAAACCTTTTTCAGCATACACAAGTAGTCACAAAAGTATACACCTATGATTCTCAAAAATTATGAAAATGACAGTCAAAATGTAATATCAAACCAAATCAAATTCCAAAACATTATCTACATAGATTAAGCTATAATATCATAAACTAACAACAATCAAACAGGAAAATGTGGAAATCAACACATAATAAAGACTAGAACTATAAAATGCAAAATTGAGAAAAATAACTTACATGGTGATATAAGCTGAGACTGTGGAACCAAGGATCAAAACCAATACCTATAGCCTCCCATGAGGCATCTAAACCATGGCAATCCATTATGAACCATGCTCCAAGCAGAATCACCCAAGAACAAAGATTTTTGATTTATTTTCTACTTTCTCTATTTTTTAATGATTTTTGATTTTAAAAGATTAAAGCTGTATTGAGGTTTCTAAAAGCTAATTAAGCTTTGTCAGGAGCTTAAGTGACCTATTTGAGTCCAAATAAACAACACTAATCAAACAGAAATTTAAATGACATGAAATTAAAGGATAATTAAGAAGACATGAAATTTAAAAGAGACTTGCAATTAAACTGAAAGATAAAGGTTCCATTACACTATATTGAGATTCATTACACTATTGAAAGCTTGTAAATGACATTAAGTAAAGGAAAGCAGTAAAGATTAAGCTATCACTAAGCTATTCTAAGTTTGACAATGACAGAAGGCCAAAGTATCTAATTCCTATGCCTCTTGCTTCTATTTATAGCCAATTGAGATCCTCCAAAGTCTCTGGTTCAATCCCACTTGTAATTAGGGCCATTGATTTCCTTTAACTCATCCTAGCCGTTTAAACAAGTTTTGGCGCCAAAACTGATACACGTGGCTAGAGATACTTTCAGACCAATTAATGTATCTTGAAGTCTTGTGGAGGTGAAGGGTAGATTGTAGAAGCAATTTGGGGTGGTGGGAGATAGTGTGGTGTCAGTTGTAGGTGTAGGGGTATGGTGGAGATGGTGGAGATTGTACGTGCCCTCTCCTGAGGAAAAACCCAAGGGTGGGTTTGGTTGTGAAGCTGACAGAGAGGGTAATGAGGTGGAAAATTATTGAAGGTGGAGGTGGAGTTGTGGGTAGTAGCAGGGTGGATGGTGGTGATGTGGAGAGGAGGTTGAAGAAGGGTGGAAGTCAAACGGGGTCAAACCCGTTTTTATTTAAAAAGGGTGAGTGGGCTGTGTTATGTTTGGGCCTGGCAAAGTGTTTGGGCTATTGTTTTATTATTTGGATTAAAGGATTTGGATTTTTGGGTTAAAATGGGATCCGGTTTTGTTTTGTAACTTTTAAGCCAAGGACTAAAGTTGTAAATTGATGAAACTTTAGGAGCTGATCATGCCATATTTCCAAAGTATCATAAGGGGCCATTCCTGCCATATAACATTAGTACAAGGATAATAATTATAAATTTTAAATTTTAAAAACCTAAAAGGACCATTTATGTAATTTCACCAAAGTTGATGGGTGAAATTGTAATTTTCCAAAAGTTATCAAATTGTTCCAAATTCTAAGTTTATGAATAGTACAAGGGTATTATATGTAAAATTTCATTTTAAAACACCCAGGGACTAATTTTGCCAATTTTGTAACTTGAGGGGTAAAAGTTGTCATTTTGTGTAAACTTTTATCCAGGGGTCATAAGTGAACATTTTTGACTTCCCAAGGACTAAAGTTGACTTTTCATTCTAAAATAAACTTCCAGGGACTAAAACTGTCATTTATGAAACTTAGGGGACCTGTTTTGCAAATTTTGATATTTTAAACTTCCAAGGGTAAAAATTGTTATTTCATGATTCCTGAAGACTTTTATTGACTTTTCTTTAAAATAAATCATCCAGGGACCATTTCTGACATTTTTTGAAAGTTCAGGGACTGATTTTGACAATTTGGTAAACTTTGGCCGTTTTTCCCTGTTTTCAGTCCTTTTGTACCTGAAACGTATAAAAACACAATTCAAAGATATTTATAGTATTATGTAGTATTTCTGTGTGTTATTTAACTATTTTCGTATTTAAAATGGAACAGAAATGATGAGTGTTTAGGAACTCATCAATACCCCACACTAAAACATTGCTAGTCCCTAGCAATCTATAATCTAATAACAACCCGTTTTGAAAATTTAATGGATTTTGATATCTCTTTACCAGACAGCCATTACTTCTGGAGTAGCCAGGTGTGAGAACTGTGGTACACCTGATAACCGTGTGATTTTGAGCAAACCACCAGCTGTCAACGGATTTGATTTGTCTTTACCAAAAGCCATTTGCTTCTGGACTAGCCAACTCTTGATGAATAGTCAACATCTTGGTGAGCTGATTACCAATTATGGTTTTTCCACTGCCTTTACCACAAGCCATAATCTTGCGGGCTAGCCATTTCATTCGCTTTTTAGGATATGGCGAGTTGATGTACCATACAACTTTGGGCAAATTGCAAGCCATGAACGGGTTTGAGATATCTTTACCAAGAACCGTTTGCTCCTGGATTAGCCAATCCTTATGTGGTTTAGACATGGTGGATTGATTACCATTTGTTGTATTTAGTGCAAAACACTAATACCAAATGAAAAAATTTTAAATTTTGGCCATTTTTGGGGAAAAAGGGCATACAAGGGTATATAAGTGATCAAATTCGCCAGAATTTCCCCCCCACACTTAGAAATGAATATTGTCCTCAATATTCAAAATCCCGGCTATTATGCCGAATCCTTGAACATAAAAAGATAACATTTAAAGCTAAGTGGGGTAACACAACAATTATTTTATTTTTCTGTATTTACAATTTTTTATTTCATTTTCAAAATATATACAACATGTGGGGCACACCCCCACACTTAGGTGGTACACACGGGTAAAAACCCATGTTTATGCTACTGTTTTTGATTCCCGAGTCGCTAGCTTGACTCGACCCCGAATGAAATTGTCCATGGGGAAATGGAGTGGGATTGCCACTCACAGATTGGATGAGAAATTAGAGTGGGGTCCACTCACAGAATTATAAATAGTAAGGTAAGGAGAATCTTTTTGGTATTTTTATTTTATAATGTTTTTGTATTTTTAAGTTTATATATATATATATATATATATATATATATATATATATATATATATATATATATATATATATATATATATATATACAAATAAAAGGAAAATCCTAACAACCGCCCCTCGAAAGGGAATCTGGGTCTGACAGAGCTCAGTAACTGTAAACAGCCAACAACCAAATGTTGTAACTGAGGGACTAATCAAACTGGGCAAGTTGTGTGCAAAAGAAAAAATGTTTTTGTATTTTATATTGTTTATGAAATGAAATATGATATAGTATATGTAATCACTACCTCCCAGGCTAGTGTCAAGTTTACCACGCTAGCTAATCACTTGTGAATGATTAACTGTAATAGATATGCCCTGACAGCCCGGGAGTTGAATGATAAAGTATATATAATATACATATAAGGATAAATATTTCAACTAAATACAAATTCGTTATACGCAGCACAGCCTCCCCGGCAGCGGCGCCAAATTTTGATTCCACCCAAACCAACCAACTTTATTTCTCAACCACTTGTGAATGGTTGGTACTAAAAGCCAAACAGCCCGGGAGGAAAAGCAAGTTTAAACCATGGGAGTATAGTTATTCCTAGGTCGTTAAGTCCCAACAAGGTGTGAAATCTGTAATACAACGAATCTGTGTCTAGGTGAAATTAAATATAAAAATAGGAATCTGACTGACTAACACTAGCAATGTGAATAGTAAATAGCTCTTGTCACAGCTATTTCAGTAAAAACGTACAATCAGAAACCCTAAAATGTAAAAGAATAAACAAACGTACATTTAGTTTAAAATAAACGTAAACGTAAAAAAATAAAACTAAAAACTGATCAATACAAATCCCACAAATGTGAAATTTATATTTTTGTGATCCTAATAATATAAGAAAATTAATTATGAATTAAAATGATTTTTACAAGTACTTATGTAATTACTATTAATTAAAAACTATTTATTTATTATTTAACTAATTAAACTGATTTAACATATTACACATACTAAAAAGACTTAGATAATTAAGAAGATTTTTATAAATCTTATTAACCATCACAGGAATCCTAAAAAATTATAAAAAGTTAGTTTTATGTATTTTTAATTTATTTTACTAATTATTATTCTAACTATTAATTAATATCTAATTAAACTATTTAATTATAAAAAATAGAAAATGAACAATAAAAATTCTAAAAAAAAAATCCTAAAATTATATTATACTATATATAAGCTAGGAAAAATATAAAAACTAGGTACTACTTTATAAAAACTAATTATGCTATTTAAAACTTAATTGTTAATTAAAAACTAAATATACTAATTTTAAACCTAAAAATTAGAAAACTAAAAGTGAAAATTGCAAAAGTAATTTTTACATATGCTAAATAACTTAATAAAGTTATAAAAATTATAAAAAATTATCTAGGATAAAATTTAAATACTAGAACTAATTTATTTTTGGCTTTTTCATTTAAACTAATTAAATTAAAATTAAATCTAAAAACTATCTAATGAATAGTAAAAAATGTGAAAAAATTATGGAAAGTAATTTACATAGTAAAGAAGCTGGGAAAAAATTATGAAGCTCATAGCTTATCCAGATAAGCTGGAATAAACCAAACAGCTCATATAAGCTTATTTAAATAAGCTAAACTGTTTTGCTACTATAAGAATAAAATTGTGCAAAGGATAAGTGAGAAGTGAGCTAGCCTAGGTGGGTTATGCAGTGAACTTGTCATCAATGGAACCTAGGTTCGAATCCTATACACAACCTTTTTGCACTTATTTTATTTTTTCATTTTTCTTTTTACAAAACTGTATAATAACTAATTATATGAAACTTTAATAAAACAACTATTTTCAAAACTCATTAATAAGCTCAGATTAAGCTATAAAGCTTAACAGTTGGCTTATTGAAGGCTAAGATGGAATTTAGAAGTTGAAAAAGCTATAAACAAGCTACAAATTGAAAACTAATTATAAAATAAGATTAAACTAAGTTTATTTAACTCTAAATAAGTAGAAATAAGCAAGGTAGTATACTAAAATAAGCTAAAAAGCTAATAAGCCATCCTGAGTACCTGCTACAAACAAACAGGCCCAAAGGGCACACTTGAAGACCATGTGGGGCCCATAGGGGTTAACTAGGGTCTGAATTGAAACCATCTCCAATAAGCTGAGCAATTGGGTTTTTCAAAAAGTCCAAGCTTGGCTTATGGAGGCTGCTGGAGATCTTGTGAGAAGCTTATGAAAAAGCTAGAGTACACTGAGTGATCAGTGTACTCAGCAAAAAGGGACAAGTTAAAAGCTGTGAGCAGCCCTATTTAATAAGCTAGAAATAAGTAATTAAGCCCTGGGCCTTGAAGTTAGGCAGAAGAGCTTTCCAAAAAGTCCAAGCTCACACTGTGGGACCCACAGGTGAGCTTTTGAGGAGCTTATGAAAAGTCATTGTGCACACTGATGCAGGGTTGCTTATAAGCAATTAGGCCATACAGAAGCTATGATTAAGCATTAAGAAAGATTACAAAACTATTTAATAACTATAAATAACTAATTTTAACAAAGGAAATCTTATTATATTTTACAAATAAGCTCAGGGTGAGCTTATTTTCTCCTCAGTTCATTAAAATAGGCAAATAAGCAATAAGCCTTCTAAATAGAAGCTATCACTTAGGCTTAAAAGTTGTTTTTGGCTTTTCCTTTTTATGGAACTAGTATATATACAGATTTTATACATATTTGAAGAAAACAAAAGTTTATAAACAAAGAAATAAGCAGATTTGTGGGCTATGGCTTATCAGTTAAGTTGATCAAGCACACAGTCAAGTCAAGGGCTCACAAAAGCTTGGAAAAAGCTATATAGTGACAACAAAAGGTAAAAGTATGTGTATGCAAGTGTGATGGACATATATAAACAAGATTGGTGCACTGGATTGGCCAAGTACACAATATGTAAGCTTATGGTTTAGACAGTCAAGCCAAAGGCTTGACTTGGATGGAGTTGAGGCTTGTAAAAGCCTAGTATAAGCTTCACATTTGAAAACAGAAGTAAAGATGTAGATGTACAAGGTTTATGGACAAAATTACACAAGCTAGGTCCACTGTATTCACCAAATAAGCTCAAATAAGCTTATAAGCAAATCCAGTGAACCTCAGACTCAAACACCCTTGTATCAATTTAGATTGGCAAATTCAGCTTAACAAATAAGCTGAACAAGCCAAACTAAACTTATGAGTAGGAAGCAGGGCTGATTAGGATCACAAAAAGCCAAAGCTCACCTAGTGGGTTCCACTAGGTAGCTTATGAAGGGCCTATGAAGTAGGTGTGAGTATGGTGGAGTATGCTGAGTGATCAGCATACTTTTTCATTTTGTGACAAGTTTAAGCTACTTGCAGCCCAAGCATATGGGCTGCAAGGTGAAAATTAAGCATAAGACCATTGAGTTGGGTGGATAAGCTTCACATAAAACCAATCCACACAAGCTCAAGGTCACTAATGAGCTTCTTAGAGCTGTTGGTAATGGTGTAAGTTAACTGAGTTCTCAGTTAACTGTTGTGAATGGGCAAACAACAAGCTCTAATCTAACCTATCTAATAAGCTAATAAGAGCTCACCCAGCATTGAGACATTGAGTTTGGTTGCTAGGCTTTGTGAAAAGCCAAAGCTTACAAGCTCAAGCTTAGTGAGGAACTTTTTATGAGCTTATGAAATAGTACTCACCTTCACTGTTTGCTTCAGTGAAGGGAGTAGGTTGCACAAAAAGGTGGGGTGGTTTAAGCTACCTAAATAAGCTACAAACAGGAAATAAGCATACACATAATAATTATGCCACTAGGGCATCACAAAGAAGCCAAGTGCACAAAGTGTTGTCAAGTTATGAGACTTATACAAGCTCATGAACTTGACAGACCACTAGTGACACAGGGCAAAAACAAGCTACAATAAGCATTAATTTAAGCTATTAAACAGCTGAACTAAAAACTGACAAAAATCATACATAAATACAAGCAGCCAAACTAAAACATACTACAAGCACAAGTCCTAAAACTTAATAACAAGATCACACTAAAATCAGACATTTATTCAAAAACCTGAAAAACTAACATTTGACTTTTCTATTTTATGATCAAAGTTCACTTTGATCAACTTTGATCCGAATTTAATGAACAAATAAGCTATATTAAGCTAAGAGAACATGAAACTAACAAATATTATCAACTTTTAAACACTTATGCAAGGTTTTAGGTTATGACAACCTCAGAATACTCATAATGAGACAGTCAAGTGTCAAGTTGACTTTCTACCATGCTATACTCTTAAGTTAAGGTTTCCCTGAGTCATTTAGGTCACATAGGGCATACATCAAGCAAGAACAATACCCTACACAGTCTTTAACACAGATCATCTATCATATCCAAACAACCTTTAAATGAAATCAAATTTAGCTTTTCACTACATATGATTGTATAAACTTAATCTAACAAATTCAGAGGTCATATTGTGTCAAAATAGACCTTTTTCAGCATACACAAGTAGTCACAAAAGTATACACCTATGATTCTCAAAAATTATGAAAATGACAGTCAAAATGTAATATCAAACCAAATCAAATTCCAAAACATTATCTACATAGATTAAGCTATAATATCATAAACTAACAACAATCAAACAGGAAAATGTGGAAATCAACACATAATAAAGACTAGAACTATAAAATGCAAAATTGAGAAAAATAATTTACATGGTGATATAAGCTGAGACTGTAGAACCTAGGATCAAAACCAATACCTATAGCCTCCCATGAGGCATCTAAACCATGGCAATCCATTATGAACCATGCTCCAAGCAGAATCACCCAAGAACAAAGATTTTTGATTTATTTTCTATTTTCTCTATTTTTTAATGATTTTTGATTTTAAAAGATTAAAGCTGTATTGAGGTTTCTAAAAGCTAATTAAGCTTTGTCAGGAGCTTAAGTGACCTATTTGAGTCCAAATAAACAACACTAATCAAACAGAAATTTAAATGACATGAAATTAAAGGATAATTAAGAAGACATGAAATTTAAAAGAGACTTGCAATTAAACTGAAAGATAAAGGTTCCATTACACTATATTGAGATTCATTACACTATTGAAAGCTTGTAAATGACATTAAGTAAAGGAAAGCAGTAAAGATTAAGCTATCACTAAGCTATTCTAAGTTTGACAATGGCAGAAGGCCAAAGTATCTAATTCCTATGCCTCTTGCTTCTATTTATAGCCAATTGAGATCCTCCAAAGTCTCTGGTTCAATCCCACTTGTAATTAGGGCCATTGATTTCCTTTAACTCATCCTAGCCGTTTAAACAAGTTTTGGCGCCAAAACTGATACACGTGGCTAGGGATACTTTCAGACCAATTAATGTATCTTGAAGTCTTGTGGAGGTGGAGGGTAGATTGTAGAAGCAATTTGGGGTGGTGGGAGATAGTGTGGTGTCAGTTGTAGGTGTAGGGGTGTGGTGGAGATGGTGGAGATTGTACGTGCCCTCTCCTGAGGAAAAACCCAAGGGTGGGTTTGGTTGTGAAGCTGACAGAGAGGGTAATGAGGTGGAAAATTATTGAAGGTGGAGGTGGAGTTGTGGGTAGTAGCAGGGTGGATGGTGGTGATGTGGAGAGGAGGTTGAAGAAGGGTGGAAGTCAAACGGGGTCAAACCCGTTTTTATTTAAAAAGGGTGAGTGGGCTGTGTTATGTTTGGGCCTGGCAAAGTGTTTGGGCTATTGTTTTATTATTTGGATTAAAGGATTTGGATTTTTGGGTTAAAATGGGATCCGGTTTTGTTTTGTAACTTTTAAGCCAAGGACTAAAGTTGTAAATTGATGAAACTTTAGGAGCTGATCATGCCATATTTCCAAAGTATCATAAGGGGCCATTCCTGCCATATAACATTAGTACAAGGATAATAATTATAAATTTTAAATTTTAAAAACCTAAAAGGACCATTTATGTAATTTCACCAAAGTTGATGGGTGAAATTGTAATTTTCCAAAAGTTATCAAATTGTTCCAAATTCTAAGTTTATGAATAGTACAAGGGTATTATATGTAAAATTTCATTTTAAAACACCCAGGGACTAATTTTGCCAATTTTGTAACTTGAGGGGTAAAAGTTGTCATTTTGTGTAAACTTTTATCCAGGGGTCATAAGTGAACATTTTTGACTTCCCAAGGACTAAAGTTGACTTTTCATTCTAAAATAAACTTCCAGGGACTAAAACTGTCATTTATGAAACTTAGGGGACCTGTTTTGCCAATTTTGATATTTTAAACTTCCAAGGGTAAAAATTGTTATTTCATGATTCCTGAAGACTTTTATTGACTTTTCTTTAAAATAAATCATCCAGGGACCATTTCTGACATTTCTTGAAAGTTCAGGGACTGATTTTGACAATTTGGTAAACTTTGACCGTTTTTCCCTGTTTTCAGTCCTTTTGTACCTGAAACGTATAAAAACACAATTCAAAGATATTTATAGTATTATGTAGTATTTCTGTGTGTTTTTTTTACTGTTTTCGTATTTAAAATGGAACAGAAATGATGAGTTTTTAGGAACTCATCAAGGATTAGAAAACCTAAATACTAGTTCTAGAGATGAGGGATGATTATTTTTGTATTTTTATATTTTTTAGAAAGCAAGTAAAAATCTCGGGTTTTAAGGATTTAGGCGGAATTAGTTGCTAGTCAACTAACCTAATACTAAAGATGCAATTAAAATAAAATACTAGAAATGAAAATAAAACTAAATTAACTAAGGTTGTGAGCAATAAATGAAGAAATTGTGTTTACTTAGATTTCACTACTCCCTAGATATCTTTTACACGTTAAATACTTGTTATAGTTGCGTGGATGACGGATTGTATTCCTTAATACCATTCATGGGGTGGCGCACTTAATTCCCCAATCCTATGAGTGCCTACTTCACTCCTATGTCGAGCCTGCTAAGAAGCTTCTAACATGGGATCATTAGAATTTACTCATGCATTAAATAAAACCAATAAAACCTAGTGTACGTCAGTTCATGTTTCCTAAGACGTTCAAGCATGTTACCATTTGGAGATCTGCCAGTTTTCTTAAGCCTAACATCGAAATCATTCATCCAATACAACCATAAACAAGTAATCAACACATAATTAACATCTAGGTTTCATTAGATCTAAGCAAACACAAGATAGATCTAGCCTAGCATGATGGAATTAAGACATGAACAAGATATAGACAACCAACACATAGACATATTGATTGAATTAGAAGAACACTTATCTCAATTACACATGAAAGGGTTCAAGGGCTGAAAATCCTTGAAAAACCTGTAAAATTCGTAATAGGTTCGGCCTTAGGGTTTCTCCAAACTTCTCTCTCTTTTTTTTTTGAATGAAAATTAGAAAACTATATATAGGAAATTGAGGCTAACGGCGTCAAGACCAAATAGGTGACGCCGTCATCTCGCCACCAAAATACTTCTCGGACCGCCTTAATCTTCATCTGACGCCGTCATGTGTTAGGGTCTTCCAGGCCGTCAGGTCTTTTACTCTTGACGCTCTACTTGTGACGCCTTCATGTTTGTACTGGGCCGTCATGCAAATTATTCTTGACGCCGTTAGGGTGTTGCTCTTGACGCCGTCACCTACTGTTCCCAGCAAGGAAAATTAAGACTTTGGCGTTTTCTTCACTTTTATGCTCCAAAAACGTCCGAATTGCTTCCTTTTCTAGATTTCTCTCCCAAAGTACCTAAAATCACAAAAGGAACGATTTAGGGCAATATTTGATCAAATAAATTCAATTCCGGGCTTAAATGACCCCCTAAAAGTGGTTCATTTTTCGCCTCATCAAGACTCTTCATACCAAGCCGAGGGAGAATAAATTGGAACCGTTCTCTCGGAAGTGCTTTAGTGAAGATATCTGCTAGTTGATACTCAGTCCTCACAAAGTAAAGTTCAATCACACCTTTCTCAACTTGTTCCCTGATGAAGTGATGTCGTATGTTGATGTGCTTTAATCGAGAGTGCTGGACATTGTTGTATCAAAGAGCAATGGCACTTTAGTTGTCATTGTACAGAGGGATCTGGTTGTAAGCAAAGCCATAGTCCGATAGTTGGGATCTCATCCATAGGATTTGAGCACAGCAAGCAGACATGGCAATGTATTCAGCCTCGGTAGAAGATATGGATGTACTCATTTGCTTCTTTAAAGACCAGTTCACAAGTTTTTCTCCTAGAAATTGAGCACCTCCCGACTTACTTCGACGAGTATCTTGACACCCTACATGATCAGCATCTGCATAGGCCATTAGTTCCATGGCAGTGTCTTTCGGATACTGGAGTCCCATGTTAATGGTTCCTTGGAGATACCGAAAGACCTGCTTTATTGCTTCAAGGTGCTTTTTGGTAGGCTTAGCCTGATATCGAGTACACATGCATACAACGAATAGAAGGTCTGGCCTACTGGCTGTGAGATACATCAGGGATCCGATAATGCTACGATATTTAGTTTGATCAACCAGGATGCCAGAGAGGTCCTCATCCAGTTTTTTTCTCTCCACCATAGGAGTGTCAACAGGGTCACTTAAATGAAATCCAAATTTCATTAATATTTCACTAGCATATTTAGATTGATTTATGGAAATACCTCCGCGACTTTGGGAAATTTGTAAACCTAAAAAGAAAGACATTTGTCCCATCATAGATATTTGAAATTTATAACTCATCTCATTTGAAAAACGATCACATTCTTTTGGGTCGAACGAGGCAAAAATAATATCATCAACATATATCTGAACATAAAGTAAATGTTTGCCTGTTTTTCGAGTGAATAACGTGGGATCAACAATACCTTTGCGGAATTTTTTTTGCCTTAAAGAACTTTGACAGAGTGTGATACCATGCCCTAGGTGCCTGCTTTAGGCCGTAGAGAGCCTTTTTCAGACGATAGATATGGGTAGGATGATCAGGGTCCACAAATCCTTTTGGTTGACTGACATAGACAACTTCATTTAGCTCACCATTTAAGAATGCAATTTTCACATCCATTTGATAGACGATCATGTTTTGACTGGCATCATTAGCGAGGAATATTCTGATGGCCTCTATTCGAGCAACCGGTGCACATGATTCCTTAAAGTCGATGCCCTCTTCTTGACGGTATCCCTTTGCAACTAGTCGTGCCTTGTTTTTCAGAATGTCACCATGCTCATCAAGTTTCAGTTTGAAGATCCACTTAAGAGCATTAATCATTGCACAATCTGGAGGTGGTACCAATTCCCATACATCAAATTGATCGAACTCGTGAATTTCTTCTTGTATCGTGTTAAACCAACAATCTTTTGTGATAGTGGTTTTGAAATCTTTGGGTTCAACCTTAGATAGTAAACAGTTATAAAAGCACCACAAGGCATCAGTGGCTAGTTGTTTGCGGGTGGATACCGGACGAGAAGGATTCCTGATGATGTTGTCAATCGGATGATCATTGGTCCATTTTCTGAGATGTTCATGTGGTTGAGGATAGGAAACTGATGCAACCGTGTAATTTTCCTATGAAGAAGATGCCTCAGATGGTGATTCAGGAGCGAATATGTTCACAAACGGAGCATTGTCAGGTGGAGCAAAAGGATTTACGTCAAAAGAATTGTCAACTGCAGTGCCTTGATGTACTGAAGGAGATTGAAGATTTGATGATGAAGGTGACTGACTGACAGACGGTGCATCTTCATCGGTTGAAACCAAAACTGATGGACCATTTGAGTTGTGAGGAGCAGGAGCTACACCCACTTGTGGTTTAGGTGTAACAACTGTGGGTGGCTCAAAATATTCATCAAACATCAGACCAAACAAAGTCTTCAACTCTTCACTGGTAGGAGGTACATAAGGAACTGCAGGAGTGGACTGATGTACAAGACCTGAACTAATTGGTCCATGACTCAATAATTTAGGTGCGAATCTAGAACTTGGGTGTCCAGGAGCCATTTGCGGATCAGCTCATTAAATGTCACGTGAATAGTTTCCATGATTTGTCTGGTTTGTTTGTTGTAGATTATGTATCCCTTGCGATCAGGTACATACCCAATGAAGAATCCAACGTCTGCTTTAGCCTTTAGTTTTCCCAGATCTTGACTGTCATTTTTTGGATAGCATAAAGCACCGAATACTCTTAGGAATGACATATTTGTTTTCTTGCCATGTATCAACTCATACGGAGTTTTGTTGTGAATATTATGTATCAAGGATCGGTTTTGGGTGTAACAAGCTGTAACAATAGCTTCCATCCAAAGAAACATTGGTGTCTTGGAAAATATCAGCATGGTTTGTGCAGCTTCCACAAGAGTACTATTTTGTCTTTCAACAACGTCGTTCTGCTAAGGATGCGTGGAATACTTTTCTGGTGAGTGATGCCAATAGTTTCATAAAATTGAATGAGTTGTTTGTTAACAAACTCAGTTCCATTGTCTGTGCGGATGATTCTGACGGTTTTGTTGAGTCTTACTTGTAGCTGTTTGATAAGTTTGATGATAACCTTTGGAGTCTCATCCTATGTTCTCAAAAACTTCACCCATGTAAACCGAGAGTAGTCATCGACTACCACAAGAACATATTTCTTCCCATTTATACTCTGCACTCTCATTGGTCTGCATAGATCCATGTGAAGGGTGCGAAGAACTTACATGATGGTGTTGACAGTTTTGGGTTTGTGAGTATGCTTCTTGCTTTTGCCCAGTTGACAAGCCGAACAAAGATTATCCTTTTCGAATTTAAGTCTTGGTAAACCTCGGACAAGGTCCTTGCGGTCCGATAATTAATGGTACCATTCAAGTGATTTAAACGTCGGTGCCATAACCATAATTTGGTCTTTGAGGCCTTAGACAACAAGCAAATAGGAGAGGACCGCATCATGTCTTCAATAGAGATGGTGTACAGATTAGTGCCACGAGAACCTTTAAGAAGATCAACACCATCCAATTCTCTGACGAAACATGTATGTTTTCGAAAAGCAACTTCTAGACCGGAATCAAAAAATTGACCAACAGAAAACAAATTGTGACCAAGTCCTTTAACATTGTATACCCTTGAGATTACACTGTCACCAAAAACATAGTTTCCATAACCTATAATTGCCCCAAAAATGGTCGTTCTCGAATCTAACTGTCTTGATAAACTTATTCACAAAATTCCTGAGTTGTGAGCGATCCCCAGTCATGTGTTTTGAGCAGCCCGAGTCCAAATACCAAAGGACGATTTGTAAGACCTGCATTAAAACAGACAATGATGGATAACTGGAAAAATTGGATCCCCACGTGCAACTAGGGTCCGTTTTGTTAGCACCGATGAGAAAAAAAGTGTACCACTTTTGGGGGGGTCATTTAAGGCCAAAGTCGAGATTATTTGATCAAATATTGCCCTAAATCGTTCCTTTTGTCATTTTAGGTACTTTTGGAAGGAAATTTACAAAGGAAGCATTTTGGACGTTTTTGGAGCGAAAAAGTGAAGAAAACGACAAAGTCTCAAAATCATGCTGAAAATTGTACCTGACCACGTCACAGGTTGTTAGTGACGGCGTCAAGACTTGACAAAGAGGTGGATAAATCAAATACACGTGACGCGCCAGAGAGTTTTCTAAAGGAGTCGTGATGGCGTCACCCTTTAGGGTTGCCAAGGCCATCATGTATATCACAAAGAGAGACGGCCTAGAGTATGAAAAGAGTGACGGCATCAGAAGTGGATCTAGGCAAGTTGACGGCATCAGACCTTACTCTTGACGTCGTCAGAATGTAAAATCTATATATAGTTTTCTAGTTTTCATTCATTGTGTGCAACATTGAAGGGAGAAAACCCTAGACGAATTTTATTGATATTTTGAGGGTTTTAAACCCTTGTTTCATCCATGCTTGATTGAAGATAAGTCTTTCATCAAATCATTCAATATGTCTATGTGTTGTTTAATTATATCTTATGCTTGTCTTTTATTTAACATGCTAAGCTAGGTTTTCTTTGTGTTTGCTTAGATGTAATGAAACTTAGGTATTGATTATTAGTTGGTTGTTTCTTTATAATTGTTGTGGATGAATGAATTCGACGTTAGGCTTAAGAAAACTGGCAGACTTCCAATTCGTAACTTGCTTGAACGTCTTAAGAAACATGATCGGAGGTGTACTACGATATATTGGTTATATTTAATGCATAGGTAACTACTAATGAGGCCATGTTAGGAGCTAGTAGTCGGCTCGACATAGAAAGAGGTAGAAGCTTATAGAGTTAGGGAAGATCATACACGGCCCTACGAATGGAATAAAGGAATATAACCCGTTATCCATGCAATTGTAACAAACTAATCAACCGGTAAAAGATAGCTAGGGAGTAGTGAAATCTAAGTAAACACATTTTCTCTCATTATTGTTTTCGCCATAATTAGTTTAAGTTTAGTTTATTTTATTTTGATTGCATCTTTAGTTATTTGGGTTAGTTGATTAGCATTTCGCCCACTCCTTCAAAACCCGTGATTTTTACTTGCTTTTCATAAAATATAAAAATAAAAAAAGAATCATCCCTCATCTCTAGACCTAATTAGATTAATTTCAATCCTAACGAACACTATTCTTTGAGTTGAACTATCAATTCCCCGGTACTTGCCACTATACTATACTACAACGGTCAGGTACACTGCCTGGTGGGGATTGCAAGCCTCTTGAGATCCCTTGAGAGGTAAAACCTTTTGCGAGGGCGCAATTCCACGCATCAAGCACAAACAAATTCTGGAACTAAAGATGCCATGGTATTCATAGTGGAAACTTCATTAGTAGATGCAATGAACCTCGTTAAAGGGCATTGAGTCTCTAAGAGGAAAATTCTACCAGTTGGCTTCCATTCCTTAACGGGCACTACTTTGGAATTAGTTATCCTAGTTAAAGGGCACTATTTTCCTAAAGTGAATTTCCTTCCAGTGGGCTTCCATTGATAACCAACATTAGTAAACAGATTTCCTGTTGATTTCCAAATTTGTTTTGTTCGTTTTGCTCTCCAAATCTTATTAACAGGGGATTGTTTTGAAGACATAAAAAATGCCACAACACATTGATCATGATTACCAGAAATTAAACATTCATTACATGTATTGCACAGAACATTAGAATTTGAATTAATTATAGTACACTTAAAGCAAATACTAGAATCAACACGATTCTCTTTGTTCAAATCTAATTTGTTGTTCCTAAGGTGGTCTTCTACTTTTTCCCATGAGCACTCTTAGCTGGCGTAGTCCTATCTTTCCTTGTATTGTGACTAGGCTTTGACCCGCTAGCTTTAGTGACACTTTTTACTCATGTAGAATTAATGATGGGAACATTAGATTGTTTTAGCGCCATTCGCTTATCTGGTTTTGATGTGTTGGGTTCCGATGTTTTCAAAGGTGGGTTCCGATGTTTTCAAAGGTACATCAAAGGTTACATGCTTGTTCTTAGTCATTGAGGAAGATGCACTAAATCTATCTCCTGAGTACATATTTTAGGACCAGTGCCAATGACAAATTCTAGGAGTTCCTGAGATCGTTTGGTGAGAATGCATGCATCAGTAATTGCACTATTAAGGGGTTTTTCTATTCTATCATCTTCAATGATCTCACGAAGGGTGTCTAGGCTATCCTTAAGGTGAGTGAGATATACTTGTTGAGCTGACCTATTGTTTCTAAGGAGATGCAGAATAGGCACAACATCAACTGCATACTTACTACAAGCAAAAACTTTTGGAAAAACATTATCACAAGTGGTATTTGGCATTTTCTCTTTCACCTGAATCTTTAGATTCTCAATCTCTTTAATCAAAGAATTTATCTTCTCGTTGTGTTTATCACGTGTGACCTTAATTGAGTCATATAATTCTTTGTAAAGCATTTTAACTTTAGAATTTTCAACTTGAAAACAATCATTTTTATATTTCAGTTTGTTGATGATGTCTTGAAATTGAAAATTCTGAGAATCTAGAGACTGTGGGTTTTGGGTGCCAATCACATCGCTCTTATGTGACTTCAATTAATCAATTTGCGCTTTCAATTTTCGAATCGTAATTAAATTCCAAAGAAAATACTACCAGAATCGCCGCCTCCACCGGTCGGATACACCTTCACTCGCCCTTATAAGTCCAGGCAGTCGTCGAAATATATTTATTTATTTTTCTAGATTACGTTTATCCGCTGCGACTGGTAACTATTAAAGTCTTGATTAGGTATCAAGATATCTATCTTTATTTTTTCCTTTTTAGTAATTATAGTTTAAACTCTAATTCGAGCTTTCGCGATTTAGCCGCTCGAATTGCGGGGGAGTATTAGACATAAGGCTTGAGCCCGTCTATGAGTTCGGGTCCATTAGTTGTCTTTATAAATAGTGCATCAATAAAATGTATCTTTCACGGGGTTTCATTATCTAACAATAAACTGTTTGTATGGTCAGAACTGTTAAACATGTCTATCGACCTGTTTATTGTGATGATTTTGTAAACTAGAATCATTTTATTCATTGATTCCCTAATTCATTTGGGTGAACCATGATAATATAGAAAATTACGTATCATGTAATGAAGTATTTGACATTTACGTCCCCGTTAATATTGCAACTGTGATCACATGCTCATGCACTCTTCTTGCTTTTGCAAGTTGTCAAGAGTTTTTGAACAGTGTTTTGAAACCCGGGTCGACCCGGCGGGGTTAACCGGTTCTGCCCGGAAAAACAGGTCAAAACCACCCTGGTTTCTAAAACCGGGTTAACCGGTTAGACCCGCTGGGTTTTGAGTGACCCGGGTCAACCCGGTTCTTAAAACCCTGCCGGGTTTCGTTTTTCTAAAATTTTTTAATAAAAACCCGGGTTGATCCGGCGGTCGAACCGGTCGAAAAAAAATTTGAAAATTGGGTTGACCCGGTACCCGATGACTCGACCGGGTCGATTTCGAACCCGATTTTCAAAAAATTGTTTTTGAAGTCTATGAGTGAAATGAGATATGAATTCTATTGTATTTTAGTACTTGCCTCAGCAAAATAAGTACTTGTCTCAATAATTATTTCTTGTCTTAACTTTTTTTATTTATTTATTTTTTTGACATTAACTATTTTTTTTTTATCTAATATTTGATGCAAAATATATGAATGAATTGAATTTTAAATATATTTTCAATTGCACCAAGTTTTATATAACACAAACAAAAATCCTTTAAATAAAATTTGAAATAGAAAGAATTCAAAAAGTTAAAACAAAACAATTATTTTTAAGACAAGGTGAGTATAATATTTCCATTGCTCTTTTGTAAACGGCGATATACTTTCATTAAAATTAAGGGAAAATTCTTTCAAAACGTATCATACTTGTTAAAAAAATCACTTTTGAGTAACGTACTTTTAATTTTCGTTATTGTGGTGCTAAACTTTCATTTTTGGCCTCTTTTACGCACTCTGGTACGTTTTAATGACATTTTTACCCCTGGAATTCACAAAATTTGAGGGGCAAAAACGTCCCAAAGTGCGTAAAAGAGGCCAAAAATGAAAGTTTAGCACCACAATAACGAAAATTAAAAGTACGTTACTCAAAAGTGATTTTTTGAACAAGTACGGTACGTTTTAAAAGAATTTTCCCTAAAATTAACACCATCAAGATGAGAGAAATTATAACTATCCCAACCGATAGTATCGACCATAACAATCTTTAACAAACTACAACAACCCTAAGCACAATTAACTTGAAACTACTACGTCAACTTTAGAAATTACAACTTTAAATGGAAGACCCTCGGTATCTAAACCCAACACAACATCTAACCACTTTAGGGGCGTCATTTGCATAGGAAGTACGTAAATGGGTAGAAAACCTGACCCCGACCTTGACACTAAACTGACACAAAACTCGCTGGAACCTCCAACAAATAGTTACCATACAACCAAACCTAGTGGAACCACAATGATATATAGAATCAGTTAACGAAGAAGAATAGGGGTGTTCACATTCGGATATACCTACAAGATCCGACAATGAACCGAACCGAATTTGTCAAAACAGAACCGAATTAAATATTTGGTTTTCGGTATGGCAAAACATAAACCAAACCGAAACGAAAATGAACTCAAATGAAAATATACATCCTTTATATATTTATATATTAAACAAAACCACAAAAACTTTTTTTAGTATAAATATAACACTATTTAAGCTTGTAAATCATTTTTTTAGTAACTTATCTCTTTCACTATATATTAGAGTATACATTGTCTAAGTTTTATAAATAAATACATTTTGTGCTAAAAATAAAAATTAATAATTTAGGTAATTTGGGTTTTTCGGGTCAACCCAAAAATTAAACCGAATTCAAATTCAGTTGTTGGGTTTGTGTGATTATATCTGGATACGGTTTGGCTTTCGGTTTTGTCTAAAAAACATTAATCCGAATAAACTAAAAACACGAAAACTGAACCGATGAACACCCCTAAAAGGGCTAGGTACCCTGAGTTTTCCCGTGCGTTTTCCCCCAAAACGCAACCCGACAACGCCACTTGGTTGTCGGGGCTCGGGTTTTCGAGTCTTAAGCCGTCGTGACCACCCAAGATGGTCTCGGAAAACGCCACCCGACGGCACGAGGTGGGTACCGTCTCTCGTGTTTTCCCTTTTTTTGCGTTTACGTTTTTTTTGTCTTTTATTTAAATCCTTTAAAGTTGTTGCCTATGAGAAAGATTCAGACAAAACAAAAAAGTGTTATGAGTGTAACACCTAAAATCCGAGAACATGTGAAAAGACCAAATTGCCCTTACAAATTTGAAATTTAATTAAAAGCTTATAAAGTCTCCAAATAAATCCCAAACTTCAAACAATGCACAAGTTATGTATCCAAATAATTTTAACTATTACATTTAACATTTATACAAGTGGTAAAATTACCAAAATACCCCTACAAGAGCCGAATGAGATAAAATGAATTTTAAGGAGATTTAATTTGATTTAAATTGTGCAAAATAAGGAAAATAATCACCAAAGATATTTTGTCAACCCATATCACGAAATTTCTGGTCCTCCCCCCCCCCCCCCCCCCCTTATACCACACGGCATTCCACTTTAAAAAGTCAATCCATATCTTTTCTCCTAAACCCTAATTGCCGACCTAAAATAAACACACAAAGAAATTCTCACAGCCTCCATTCGACTCTCCCATCACTCTCAAGCATTTTTCTGTGATTCATCAACATCCTAAGAAGCCAAGAAAAATCCCATTCGAATTGTTGAAGCCTTACACGATCGTAGCATTTGTTTTCCTTTGTCGAGCCCTAGAAAAGAGGTAAAATGTTTCTGCTTCAATCGACCACTATATAATTCATCTATCATTTTTCTGATGTTCCTTACATGTAATAAGACCCACGAAAATTGGTTTCAAGGTTTCTAGGCCTTTGGTGAAGTCGTGACGATTTTTGGAGTGTTTTGGCCAATCGAGTATACATCTGATCGAACTGCTGTTTCCACACGTTCCAAAATTGATTTGGTATTTTTCTCAGACCCTTTATACCTTATAAACATCAAATAAATTTTTGGATTCGACCCATGCATGCTCGACATCCCTTTCGTGATTTAAAAGCCTAAAAACGAGTGTAATTGTGTAATATACCTTCCGATCCATAACAATTCCTAATAAAATTTATTTACACTTGTTATAATGTTATATGATCTGGAAAATTATTGGAATAATTATCATGGCTTGAATCATGTGTTTTCGAATTATTTTGGTTTATCGATTTTTAAATAAAACGTGTATAAATAAAAGGGAAAAATCCATACGATTTGATTTTATGAATTAGGGCTTGTTTTTGTAATGATTAATGATCTTTAATGTGCTGTAAATGATTAAAAATGGATTAGGTTTGATTAGGGTTTTTAATTCCATGATTTTATGCCATACGATTTGTATGTAAATGTTTTGGGTGAGTTTTGTAAACTTTAAAACTTAAGGGTTAATTCTGGAACTTTATTTTAGCTGTATAATATTCGAATAAAATATATAATGAGGGTGCTAAGTGTAAGTTTTGCATTTAAATGGATTAAAATGTATTTTAAACCTAATTAGGGTTTGTTTTGAAAATAATTAGAAGAGAGGGACTAAACATGTAATTTTCAGAAACTTGGAGCTGTTTTGAGTAAATTAATATATTCAGGAGGTTATGTGTCATTTTGATAATTTAATGGCATAATATGTAACTATTAATAATTTAAAAGTTGAAATTATAAATTAAAGGGTTAAATATGTAACTTTTATAACTTGAGGGACTTAAACTGTAAATTATGAATATTTGAGGATTCATTCGAATAACTTAATAAAATAAGTGCTCATTATGTAAAATGGATAAGTTAAGGGTTTAATGTGTAACTTTGAATACTAAAAGGTTTAAAGTGTAATTTTGGAAAGTAAAGGGTATAAAATGCAAAGTTATGAAACCCTAAGGACCAAATGAGTAAAAGGTTAAAAGATACTTTGATTCCATTAATAATGATTCAACTTTCTAATTATGGAAACTTTCTAAAAGTGGAAACTTACTATTTATGGAAATCTGCTAAAAGTGGAAAGTCACTTTAAATGGAAAGTTACTAAAACTGGAAGGCCGACTAAAATGAGAAATCTGAATTGAATAAGTTATTAATAATAAGCCGATCATTAATTCGTGTAGATTCGTGGAAGAAGGAGTTTTGCTTTCGACCTTTATGTTTCTGTCATGTGTGCACTTGCGGTTTAAGGTACAGATATTCTGACCTTTCTCAAAAGGTTTCTCATGATCTCTTTCATATTCTGATCCGTTCGTTCCCGAATTGATGCCATTGCTATGATCCCCTTTACTTGAACCTACTCTGTTGATCCCACTTGATATGACATCCGTTATGAACCTATGCTATGAAAACCTTCTTAATGATACCATGGAAATGTTTTGAGAAGAACCGATTTGAAAAGATGTTTATAAATGATGCTAAATTTCTTTTTTTAAAAGAAAGGTTATTTAACTTTCATGAACACTATATTTTGAAAGACCATTTTTATGAAAACTGTTTTAAAAGATTATTTAAATTGGACTTTTAATAGAAACTTTTGAAACGGACTTTTGAACTGAACCATGAATTGATTTTTGAATATGAACCTTGACCTGATAAACTCTGATTGGACCTTGAATACTATTTCTGATATGAACCCTTTGTTATGAACTGCTATTATGAACCTTTGATATGATTCTGAGATACACCTTTGCTATATGACCTTTTGTATGACTTTGAGACCTGACTCTTAGTTTGATACCCGAGCCATTTATGTTTCCCTACCTATGGAGGTACCATAGGCATGTCTGTGATGCACCGCTGGCATGACTCATGTGTGGGTGAGTGATTTCTCACGCCGTCCCTTTTTATGATTATTATTATGGCCATTATGACTTTGAGTATATGATTTTGAGATTGACTTTGAGTAAGGGGCGTATGGGTTGCAATCCTAGACATGTATGCTTAGTGGATTTAACTATGACTTTGAGTTGACTTTAAGGTGACTGGTGCTGTGTGCAATACACGCCTTTCACAATTTCTGGGAGCTAGCTACTCCGCCCTTTTGATACATGAGGACACCCCTCATATTATCTGGTTGCCTGAGAGGTATCCCCTCTGATTGTGAGATTATGACATTGACGGCTTATGATTTTGAGATATATGACTTTGAGTTTTTGGGCTCGTGGTAGATGACTATCCTTTCTTCTTTCTATTCTATTACTCTTTTATCTATTCCTTATTCTATTTTCCCCAATGCACTATATTTCAGTTCTGTTTCATTATCATTGCTTTGTATATGTATCTGTTCACTGGGCTTTTTAAGCTCAGCCGCATTTCCTTTTCCTGCGGCAGGTTTTAGTAGGAAGCTGGGTTATGGGAAGAGAGTGTGACTGGACTTAGAAGACTATGCTTTGGACTAGAGACGATTAGATGAAGTTTCACTTTATTAGACATAGTATTTATTGTTTTGTAACCTTGTAGTTTCAGATTTTCATTTGTAACCCTGAATTTCTTTGTATGTATGAATCATATGCTTGTGTTTGTTCTGATATGTCACTGTAATGTAATACTTCTACCCTTATCGGGTTGGGGTGTTACAATTATGGTATCAGAGCCCAGGCTGCGATTCATAATACATTTACCCTTGACCTGTGAAGTTTGGACCCCTAAGTTTCCACTGTAGGCGCTCATAAGACAACCTTTGACACTTTACATTAGGATTCCCCATAGGAACCTAAGTTATTACCAGTGAGGAATGGGTAGACTAAGACATTTATGTAAGTATCATTTGTTTCCGTATCACTCTGATCGTGCCTTTGCTCTTAGATAAGCCTTATAAGGACCTTTGTTTCAGAAGTTAGAAGTTTTGCAACTTAAGCTTAGTAACCAAGTAAGTTTGGAATACCTCGGAAGGCTACCTGGATACCTTACACATTTAAGTTTCACCTTCAGATTTTGATCTCCGCCTCCGATTTGTTTGATAAGCTGTTTGACACCTTTTCGACCACATCGTAGGTCATTCAACCACAATGTGTTCGACACATTCTGTAAATTCATTACTTATACTGGGTATGAATGTATCATCCGATACTACTTAACTCTGTATGATCCATTATTACTCATATGAGAATCTTGGTAATTATGAACCACGAATATGAGAAGTTTTGTTTCCTCTCTTTGAATGATGAACCTTGTTCTGCCAACCGTTTCCTTTGGAAGGGTATGATGTAAATACTATCTCTATATGAATTTGTTAACTAAGCATGATGATGCTGATGACTGAGATTCAGTAACTCTCATGATTGACAATTATACGATGTTCGTATTACCAATGATACACATCCTACCTGCTACTTATGCTAAGAATCTAAACGAAATTTCCACACATTGAACTGTTCGTTTATCCATCCCAACATTTTTGTTGAACCATGTACTTGACTCTGATATATGAACTATCTGTATGATTTGACGACTGTATTCACTCTATGAATCCTTTGACTTTGAGATGTCTGATTGTACGGTCTTTTGGACTGAATGACTATTCGTGAAGATACCATAGACTACCATATCTGAAATGTGACCTTAAAAATCTGCTTCACTCTATTTCATTATGATGACTCTCTACATCTACTAAAATTTCTGTCACTATGGAAACACCTACCCCAAACTCATGTGATTACCAAGTTGTCCTGAAAACCATTATTATCAACCCTTGGAGAGTTCTGCTATTGGGAAATATTTTGTCATACGAAGATTTTTCAGTATTCTCTGATGAACCTTTTGGTACTCCTTCCTGCTTAAGAAGTAGAGTGGACATTGAACTGATATCAGTAAAGAAACCATGGTGCCATAGAAGTTGAGAGATTGAAGGAACTGATGGAATATGATTTTTAACCATGGTAATTCTCTTTAGATGCTCTTGTTTGTTTATGAAGAAGAACGAGAGAAGTATGCGATGACGTATCGACTATCGTGAACTTAAACGTACCACTATCACTAATCATTATCTGTTTCCGCGTATCAATAATAAATTTGGTCTTCCTTTGAAACTCCGCGTCTGATTGCATCATTTTAGATTTGAAGGACTGAAGAAGCAACCACAAAAACTTCTAAGAAGGGGGTTAACTAACCGAGAGTAACCTTTGGGAAGTATTTCAGTTCCTGAAGAAGAGAGAAGGCGATGTAAAATTACCTGAGATGATTTCTGAAGTTGCCTTTGCACTCGTTATAACATTTATGAACTTGAATGATGCCAATGGTGTTGGCTAGAATAATCATGTTTTTCGCGTGTTTTGGACAAATTGTCATAGTACGACATTGTGTTGTGTTCTAAAACGAAAGAAGAATATAGAGATTATTGGTGAGACGACCCTTTGTTCTGGAAGAGAAATTTGATTGACGTTCAGAAAGCATAATAGACAACACTACCCTGTATAATGTAAAGGCAGAGCTTTCACAAGAAGGACCAAGATCGAAGATCGTTATCGGAGTTAGAAACTTGGTGGAAGAGTCGTAGAAGATGGTTGCGACAAGCATTACCATGGAAGAAGCATACAAGCAGAAGTGAGGAACTAGGATAGTGCTCGATCATGCATCACGCAACACGTGAAGATTTCAGTTTGGGCACCAAGACAACCAGACCAAAGAAGACGAACCATTCAACACACAACCTGGAGTCGACAACAACATCATGTACCTTAAAACCTGGAGCTATGTTAGAAGACCTGTCGAAGAAACGCAGCCTTGTTTCTCTATTCATTTTAGTTGTACTAAGATGAATTGAGAGCAGAAGCAGACCTGCGGATGGAGGGATGCACAGTGATCGTGTCAGAGACTGCCGCTACGACGCCACAGTACCAAGAAAAGTTGCTGAAGGCTTGAGGAACCAGACTCGAATTTTAAATTCTCTTAATCATGAGGTAAGACGGACAAGAATAAACAGACTACTCCAACTTGGAAGAAATTTTGAAATTTGTAAATGAGTGGACGGATTTGAAAGCGGACATTGTGTTTAGACGAGATGATGCTGTAAAGAATTGACGTTACTGATGACGTACCTTAATTTTGAATGACATTCTCGGATCTCCGTTACTCTACGAGTAATTTCGTTCTCTTAGTTATGTTGTTTGATTTGGGTGACCTCTGAGACTATAGGTGGACTAGGTGGGTTTAAATAAGTTTGTGTGTTCACGACTTGAGATAAAGTATGACCATCATGAGGGCATATGTATATGATGCCAGTATTATGACGCCTGGCCAACGTGATAATACTTACATCATATAACGTGCACTTATGGTGGGCATATGATATTTCGAGGAGTGCCTTAGAAGCTTTAGAATTCTGGCATCTGATCAAGATCATCTGAGTTTAGTGAGACTTTAGGTTCATTCTACCTATACGTTTGGTATGCTATCCTTGTTATACGATTCGATACGTTTGGACTCTCGACACGTGTTTTGCTGATCTTTGCAACTTCTGATAAGAATCTTAGGTTCCATTATGAAATTTTTGCCGTTGACGATATCTAACGTTATGCTTTTTGTCCGTATACGTTTCGCATTCGTTGAAGTTGTTCATTATGATCTGCTATGAGTAAATATCTGATTATGGACTTTGAGGAAACGAGACCTGTTTGTTTATGAGAATACCTTTGGAAGGTTATCTGAAAGCCGAGACTATTTGAGAAGCTGAAGAGTTAAACCTTATATCACCCCATGTTTGCTACGATTCAATGTACTCTCATCTGATTCGCCTAATCAATTCGATGTAAATCCTATGAATTTTTATACCTCTTCCTGGAGAATTCGTTTATCATCCGTTATGTTTGGTACATTATCCTTTTGATTCAAATTCAATATGATATGCCCTTATGAGAAATCTGAAACTGTTTTGACAATAATTACGAGTCATGAGAAACCAGTTGGTCTGAATATCTTTTGGAAGAACCTTCCCGGGCGTGAAAATGTTTGTGACGACTTTTGCGGTTTGCTACGACTTCGTCTAACTTTGCGACTTCAAATTTCGAGGATGAAATTTTTCTTTTTAGAGGGGAAGAAGTTGTAACACCTAAAATCCGAGAACATATGAAAAGACCAAATTGCCCTTACAAATTTGAAATTTAATTAAAAGCTTATAAAGTCTCCAAATAAATCCCAAACTTCAAACAATGCACAAGTTATGTATCCAAATAATTTTAACTATTACATTTAACATTTATACAAGTGGTAAAATTACCAAAATACCCCTACAAGAGCCGAATGAGATAAAATGAATTTTAAGGAGATTTAATTTGATTTAAATTGTGCAAAATAAGGAAAATAATCACCAAAGATATTTTGTCAACCCATATCACGAAATTTCTGGTCCTCCCCCCCCCCCCCTTATACCACACGGCATTCCACTTTAAAAAGTCAATCCATATCTTTTCTCCTAAACCTTAATTGCCGACCTAAAATAAACACACAAAGAAATTCTCACAGCCTCCATTCGACTCTCCCATCACTCTCAAGCATTTTTCTGTGATTCATCAACATCCTAAGAAGCCAAGAAAAATCCCATTCGAATTGTTGAAGCCTTACACGATCGTAGCATTTGTTTTCCTTTGTCGAGCCCTAGAAAAGAGGTAAAATGTTTCTGCTTCAATCGACCACTATATAATTCATCTATCATTTTTCTGATGTTCCTTACATGTAATAAGACCCACGAAAATTGGTTTCAAGGTTGCTAGGCCTTTGGTGAAGTCGTGACGATTTTTGGAGTGTTTTGGCCAATCGAGTATACATCTGATCGAACTGCTGTTTCCACACGTTCCAAAATTGATTTGGTATTTTTCTCAGACCCTTTATACCTTATAAACATCAAATAAATTGTTGGATTCGACCCATGCATGCTCGACATCCCTTTCGTGATTTAAAACCCTAAAAACGAGTGTAATTGTGTAATATACCTTCCGATCCATAACAATTCCTAATAAAATTTATTTACACTTTTTATAATGTAATATAATCTGGAAAATTATTGGAAGAATTATCATGGCTTGAATCATGTGTTTTCGAATTATTTTGGTTTATCAATTTTTAAATAAAACGTGTATAAATAAAAGGGAAAAATCCATACGATTTGATTTTATGAATTAGGGCTTGTTTTTGTAATGATTAATGATCTTTAATGTGCTGGAAATGATTAAAAATGGATTAGGTTTGATTAGGGTTTTTAATTCCATGATTTTATGCCATACGATTTGTATGTAAATGTTTTGGGTGAGTTTTGTAAACTTTAAAACTTAAGGGTTAATTCTGGAACTTTATTTTAGCTGTATAATATTCGAATAAAATATATAATGAGGGTGCTAAGTGTAAGTTTTGCATTTAAATGGATTAAAATGTATTTTAAACCTAATTAGGGTTTGTTTTGAAAATAATTAGAAGAGAGGGACTAAACATGTAATTTTCAGAAACTTGGAGCTGTTTTGAGTAAATTAATATATTCAGGAGGTTATGTGTCATTTTGATAATTTAATGGCATAATATGTAACTATTAATAATTTAAAAGTTGAAATTATAAATTAAAGGGTTAAATATGTAACTTTTATAACTTGAGGGACTTAAAGTGTAAATTATGAATATTTGAGGATTCATTCGAATAACTTAATAAAATAAGTGCTCATTATGTAAAATGGATAAGTTAACGGTTTAATGTGTAACTTTGAATACTAAAAGGTTTAAAGTGTAATTTTGGAAAGTAAAGGGTATAAAATGCAAAGTTATGAAACCCTAAGGACCAAATGAGTAAAAGGTTAAAAGATACTTTGATTCCATTAATAATGATTCAACTTTCTAATTATGGAAACTTTCTAAAAGTGGAAACTTACTATTTATGGAAATCTGCTAAAAGTGGAAAGTCACTTTAAATGGAAAGTTACTAAAACTGGAAGGCCGACTAAAATGAGAAATCTGAATTGAATAAGTTATTAATAATAAGCCGATCATTAATTCGTGTAGATTCGTGGAAGAAGGAGTTTTGCTTTCGACCTTTATGTTTCTGTCATGTGTGCACTTGCGGTTTAAGGTACAGATATTCTAACATTTCTCAAAAGGTTTCTCATGATCTCTTTCATATTCTGATCCGTTCGTTCCCGAATTGATGCCATTGCTATGATCCCCTTTACTTGAACCTACTCTGTTGATCCCACTTGATATGACCTCCGTTATGAACCTATGCTATGAAAACCTTCTTAATGATACCATGGAAATATTTTGAGAAGAACCGATTTGAAAAGATGTTTATAAATGATGCTAAATTTCTTTTTTTAAAAGAAAGGTTATTTAACTTTCATGAACACTATATTTTGAAAGACCATTTTTATGAAAACTGTTTTAAAAGATTATTTAAATTGGACTTTTAATAGAAACTTTTGAAACGGACTTTTGAACTGAACCATGAATTGATTTTTGAATATGAACCTTGACCTGATAAACTCTGATTGGACCTTGAATACTATTTCTGATATGAACCCTTTGTTATGAACTGCTATTATGAACCTTTGATATGATTCTGAGATACACCTTTGCTATATGACCTTTTGTATGACTTTGAGACCTGACTCTTAGTTTGATACCCGAGCCATTTATGTTTCCCTACCTATGGAGGTACCATAGGCATGTCTGTGATGCACCGCTGGCATGACTCATGTGTGGGTGAGTGATTTCTCACGCCGTCCCTTTTTATGATTATTATTATGGCCATTATGACTTTGAGTATATGACTTTGAGATTGACTTTGAGTAAGGGGCGTATGGGTTGCAATCCTAGACATGTATGCTTAGTGGATTTAACTATGACTTTGAGTTGACTTTGAGGTGACTGGTGCTGTGTGCAATACACGCCTTTCACAATTTCTGGGAGCTAGCTACTCTGCCCTTTTGATACATGAGGACACCCCTCATATTATCTGGTTGCCTGAGAGGTATCCCCTCTGATTGTGAGATTATGACATTGACGGCTTATGATTTTGAGATATATGACTTTGAGTTTTTGGGCTCGTGGTAGATGACTATCCTTTCTTCTTTCTATTCTATTACTCTTTTATCTATTCCTTATTCTATTTTCCCCAATGCACTATATTTCAGTTCTGTTTCATTATCATTGCTTTGTATATGTATCTGTTCACTGGGCTTTTTAAGCTCAGCCGCATTTCCTTTTCCTGCGGCAGGTTTTAGTAGGAAGCTGGGTTATGGGAAGAGAGTGTGACTGGACTTAGAAGACTATGCTTTGGACTAGAGACGATTAGATGAAGTTTCACTTTATTAGACATAGTATTTATTGTTTTGTAACCTTGTAGTTTCAGATTTTCATTTGTAACCCTGAATTTCTTTGTATGTATGAATCATATGCTTGTGTTTGTTCTGATATGTCACTGTAATGTAATACTTCTACCCTTATCGGGTTGGGGTGTTACAATGAGGTTGCTGCTGTGAAAAAGAAAAAAGATAAGAGAAAATGTGGTTATAGAAACATAATATCCTATGTGAACCCTAAAAGCATAAGGTTTGGCGAACTTCATTTTTACGTAGTACTTTATTTGGGTCTCACTTGGTGCCACATCATCTTAACACTCTCATAACCTCTATCATAAACCCCAACAAACCTTTTCATTTGAGCCCCACCACTTTCAATTTTATTTTCTTTTCATTTTTCCAACTAAATTAAAATCTGTTCCTTAAAATTACATTAAAATACAATACGAAACATAAAAACGATACGAAAAAAATAACGATATGAAAAAAAACGACATGGAAGTAAAACATACAACATAGAGAAGCATATGAAACTTAAGAAATACAATTTATTCTGACTAATATTTCTTTATTATTTCTGCTTGTTTCCTCCGGATGAAAGCCGCTTTGTCCGGTGTGATACCGTCGGGATCAAGCATGAGAAATGATGGTGTAGACGGATTCGAGGGGTTACAGAAGAGTATTTTTGTTGGTTAGAGTTGAGAAGGTTGGTAACGTACCCGTCATTTGGACTTTGAGAATTTCTTAATTGTGATTTGAGATATTGAAAGTAATTTTTGTTGGTAGAGAGTCGTGTGAAAATTATTTTAAAAATGGTGCGTTATGTATAGTGTGAAAAAAAAAAAAAAAAAAAAAAAAAAAAAAAAGAAAAAAAAAACGGCTAGAGTTTTAAATAACCAAATGGCTATTTTTTTTAAGTATCAAACGGTAATATTCTGAAAAGTGTTTTGTCTTCATGCGATTCACTGCAACGAACCTAAGGGCGGTGTGGTGAACTTAAACGGCGCTCGTGGTTTTCCCTTCCACGTCACAACGGAGAACCAAAAATACTACCATGCCCCATGCTACGTAATATATTACAATGCCCATTAAGTCTGAGACATAAATCTTTACAAAGCCCAACTAAAGCTATTTTATTTTTCTCTACTCTTTTGAAGGCTCATTAAGCATGAAAATAACTAACGTGTTGTTTTTATTTTTATGTATTCTTTTATTTATTTATTTATTTTTTTAATGAATGAAATTCTAATTTTATTTAAATGCATTGGTTTATTTTTAAAAAAATGTGGGGTCCATAAGTGCACGACGGTACCAGAAATTGGTGTTGGAGAGACGAGTGATTTTGATGTTATGGAAAAATATGCTGATGTGGCAGCACTTTATCCCACGGTACCAGCGAAACGACTCCAGAATACGTAGTGCTTTAAAGAAGAGAATCCAATACAATTATTGCAAAAAACCAAATATAAACAAAAAAACCCACGAAACTGAAAAAGCCACCAAATATAAACTATGAAATCATGAAACCACTAGTGACCAGACACATCACCCCGAACTAATCACCTCTATGTGACGACCATGATTACAATACAGATTGGGATCATCTCATGTTATATTTGAACATGATAGTTAGGTTGGGTTTGTTGTGAGTGGGTATATTTAATTTTTAATAAGTTAGAGGTTTCTTATAAATGACTCATTTTTCTTTTCTTTTTTTTTTTTCTTCTGTCACTCACAAAAATTTTCAACATTATCGCTCATATTCAAATTGAACATGAGAGGATCTCAATCCCAATAATATCCGCAAGCTTAAAACTATGACCGTTGCCTCGAACCCAAATCAAAAGGAACTTAAACCATGACCCGAACCTTTGCTTGAGCCCACCACTTGAAACATCACAACCTGAGCAAACCATCGTGAACTGAACCACCACCTGAACCAGAACTGAACCCACCACAAGCAGGGACGGAGCCAGAAAGAAATATGACCGGGTGCACAAATTTAACCGTAATATAATAGAGTTAAAAAGTGGATTAAAACGAAGATTTCATTAAAACGAAAAATAAATGAACATATTACATTCTAACTAGTGATTCCACGATCTCTCACAGAAAAAAAAAACACTTACGTGCACCCTCATTTTTAATATTAATAAGTTCTTCTTTCTCTATAGCACAAGTTAATGACCCGTTAAAATAATCATCACTCATCCGATTACGTAAATCAGTTTTAATGAACTTCATTTTAGAAAAACATCTTTCAACCGTAGCGGTAGCAACATGCAAGACTAAAACCAACTTCATTTAAGCACTACTTTTCATATATATTGTAAATACGACAACAATAAAAATGCCCAATGACAACACAATTAGGGTACTATTCATATTCTAATATATTGTTGACTATCACTTAAACTTCTTATCCCTATTTGTCTTGATAAAAATTGCATAGTTATTCACTTATTCTTATTGCCCGAAGCCCTTATTGATGATGATAGACTATACGGAATCAACAAATTAGTCAAGATTTCATACAACAAATCAAAGCATGAAAACTTTAAAAGACATAACAAACAAATGAAAGATATATGTTACGACTTACGAACTTGTTTCATCTTTTTGGTGTTAGTTCAATTTTGGATTTTGTAAATTGTTAGGATGATGAATAAACTTGTTCAATTAAAAAACTTATTTCATGGGCTTTTGTGCTTTAATTTATTAAACTTTTTTCATCTTTAGGCTTTTACAAAATTTTATATTTATTTTTTATTTGTAAGTATACGAACCAAATAATACTAGAGATACATTTTAATGCACTGGGTGCATTTAAGATACATTTAGGAAAAATCGATAATTTTTTCAAAAATTAACACTATATCGAAAAATCCATGGGGTGCACGTGCTCCCGCGAGCACCCCCTTGGCTCCGTCCCTGACCACAAGCTTGCCACAACAAATCCGAATCCACAACTTGAACCACCATAACCTTGACCCAACGACCGGGTTTGGAAACAGATTGACCAACTAAATGACAAAAATAACGAACCTTACCGGTAAACATCGACCTGAAACAAATGATTTGATGCGAAATAAAACTAGTTGACGTGCATGTAGATTCAACGTTTCAACTTGATGCTAGCATAAGTTAAGTTTGATGTAAAAAATGATGACAAATATTTTAAATAACGCGCGGTGTCAATCAGTAATAACTGACATTATACACGAATTTGCTTAAATTTAGAACAAATTTCATTTTTATTAAGCTAGAAATTCTCAGTCAGAATGTAAAGCTACTTACTATATAACTTAACCAAAAGTCAAACCGTATATGTACCATAATTTTGGTTTAACAAATGCCAGTAGTCAATTTACAAGATACGATAATGTTCAGCAAACTTCAGCAAGTCATCGTACCAACATCATATTGAGCATGACGAATCATATGCCATTTCCTTAATTATGATTTAAAGGAAGTAACTAAGTTGCTCTTTCTTTCTTGAACCTCCTTCCCCGTACAATTCGTTCCACTGTTTTAGTTCACGCATAACAGATCCTCCACCCGCAAAACTAGCTGCCACCTGTCAACAATCGCCAAATATGTTAGATATTCGACTAATAGTCAAGCAGTTTACTAAACCGACTAGAATAAGGATTAAGTTTTATTACTTTATTCGCTGCCTGCCTCATATCTTCCATGTTTAGATGTCTCGGTTTTATAACACTACTGTTTTTTTCTTTCTTGTCATTGGGTGCTTCGCTTCCCTTCTTGTCCTTATATAACATAACATAAATAAATAGATAAGTATAGCTTAGTTGTACATTAAATTCAATATGGGACTTATGCTAAGTAATAACTTACGATAGCTTTTTGTTTCTCTTGCTGCATCAACTCTCTCACGGGTTGATAAGATGCTGTTACACACAAATTCTGCTACACTAGTTAATGACAACATTCGTTTCCAATTTATATATGTATATATTGAATCATAAATAAACTAACCTTAAGATCGCTTCCGGTATATCCTTCTGTCATAGCTGCAAGCTCCTTAAAGTCCAAGTCTTTAACATTTTCTTTCACGAGGAGAGTTTTCAAGATTTTTTCTCTATTCTCCAAGGATGGTAAACCCACCATAATTCTGTATAACAATAAAAGTGTCTAAGTAATGTTTCATAATTTTTTTGTACATTCAAGACTAATAACAAATTTTTGGTAAGTTCTAGTTGAACGTCCCTCTTGGTTCGATTATGTATAAACAACCTCTTTTATGGTTTTGAAAGGTATGAAGTATTGTTGCAAAAATATTGGTTGTGCATTTTGTAGAAAAATGGCCACAATAGTGGCTTGCTGGTTAACCCAACCTGAACGCGTGACTTAAGCTTACTGAAATTGACCCATTTTTCCCTGGAACCTATTTGAACAAATTACCAAACGCGGGCATCTTGCCATTTTTAACCATGGAGGTGACATCATAAGCAAAGTGGGTAACGGGTCAAATTTGGTTGGGTCGGTTTGACTCGAAAACACTTCTCCAATATTCTTTTTGACTTTACTTTAAATATTGTGCTAAATATTATTACAAAATCTATATCATATGCATATCATATGTAATATGATTTCTTGAATAAAAGATTTATGGAGGTTGTATGTATTAAAAATAAGCTCTAGAAGAATTTTGATTTGTTATATCCATTTAACCAACATTTTAACATAACCAGTTAATTACCTAATTGCCACATCTATCAAACCAGATTGTATGCTTTCCAAAAAGAAAGAAAGTATACCTGCGCTCAAACCGCCTAATAATGGCTTCATCAAGATCAAAGGGTCTATTTGTAGCTGCAAGAACAAGAATCCTTTCACCAGGTTTAGTCAACAATCCATCCCAATGTGACATAAACTCGTTTTTTAGTGCACGCATAACTTCATGTTCTCCTTCTTGACTTCTTTGCCCAAGCATACTATCAACTTCATCCACAAACATTATCGTTGGAGACACCTTTGCCGCAAGTGTGAATAAAGCCCGCACAGTCTTCTCGCTTTCACCAATCCATTTTGAAGTGATGGTTGACATTGAGACATTAATGAAACTTGCGCCAGCTTCTTTAGCTATTGCCTTTGCTAGCATGGTTTTCCCTGTGCCTGGAGGCCCAAATAGTAAGATACCACGACATGGTTTTAGCAGTCCACCATTGAAGAGATCGGGTCTTTTAAGAGGAAGCATTACTAGTTCTTGTAGGGATTCTTTTGTTTCATCTAAGGCTCCAATGTCTTGAAATGTTACACCAATTTCATTGGGTGGAATGACCTCTGGCCTTATACGCTTTTCAAATTCGTTGTCAGGAAATTCCTGGTGAAATGATTTGAAACATGAAATTTGGAGTTAGAAATTCCAAGAGAATTAGTAAGTGGTTTATGTCACTTTGGAAGTTATGCTAGTAGGTGTCTGGATTTTGGAATTTCAGCACTATCTTACCTTTAATGAGTCAGCGTTGGTCTTCAGCTTATCCTCCTTAAAAATGCTCAATCCATGTACCAAACTGTGAACAATAATGTAAGTAATCAGACATCATTTTTATGGTTCTTTATTAATCACAATTTCATGACAATATTTACCTAGTTGATGATATGACAAGCTTTCCATTTCGATATACTAGATCTTTATGACTCATCAAATGATGAGAAATTGCGTATACCACAATTTCTTGTATATCATTACTGATTAAAATTGTGTCTGCTTGACAAACTGAGCCCAAATCATCACATTCAAGATCGTTTGCTTTCAACACCTCTGCAATATGTTTTTTATTATCTTGAGACAGGTTGTTCTTCTTTTGGTCTTCTACTTGTGTGTCCCAATCTTTAAGATAAGACTTGTCGGTGGGTGGATTAATTTCAATGTTATGCGGAAATAGTCTACTGATTTTCGCATTCACTTTTACACTTTCCTGGGACTCAGGAACTAATGCAATCCCCATTACACTCTTCAACCATTTCTCCAACAATTCATCTTCTGTTAAAGGTTCAAGCCTTGCTGCATCCTTGGTGTTTCCACTCTCTGACATTCTAGACCCAATAACTAATGTGGACCCCGTTAGTCTCTTCAACATTTTCTCGAACAATCTATATGTTTGTGGTGATTGTAGAAACCTTTCTATATCCTTTATATAGAGAATGATGCCATTAGTTTCAGAGAAAGAGACTAAAACCTGAAAATTAAATTAAGTTAAATATTTACATAGATCCACATTACAAGCGATGAACGGCAAACTGGCAATGGCAATTATGATTTACCTTGTGAAGTTCTTGAAAAAAAACTTTCTCGTCGAAAGGATAGTTGAGAGAAGCTTAAAAGAGTAAACATGAATCCAAAGATCAGTAACATGTCAACACATTTTCTAGAATTACATTTTTAGTTTCTAATATTTTGAACTAAATATATCAATGAATTAATGAGAGACAAAAAACAAACCTCCACCATATCCCGTTGTTGTCGAGAAGGGTAGAAGGACTCTAGACATCTGTTCCAATCCCTTGTTGAAAGACCTTTTGGCAAACTATACGAATAAAAAGGTTTTGCAAGATCATCACCATGTTGATAAAATATATTTTGATCCATGACTTCTATCCAATACATTTATGTTGCACTTACCGAGTCTTTCTTAGATGTACCATTCTTGTTTTGCAGCTGTATATAGATACTAAAGATTAGTATAAAATGTTAACTTCCGAATTTAATAAAAATTTAGTTTAAGAATTACCTTTGCAGAAAAGTTATCGATGTCTAACACGAGCAGCTTTGTTTTAAACTCGCATGACAGAGCCTTTGCTAGCCTTTGGTGATAAAACTCTTCATATAACATACAATAAATCAAATCAGACCGGCCACATGATAGTCTTAGAAATTGAATGTAGGGAATAAACCACTTACCACCAGGTCCGGAGAGCAATATAGACCTACTTGCTGGTGAAAGATTTCGGGTATGCTTAGAAACATCCACAGGTTTCAAATGCAAACAAGCAGCACTTGTCAATAACCACCGTGTTCGTTCACTGACATTGGATTTAAAAGAAAAGAAAAGTGGAAATTTAGTTTGGTACTGAAATCCTAACCAACAACTTTGTTTAGTTAGTGTTGCAACTTATAAAGGTGCTTTGACACTTAAAATAAATAACCGAATTTTTTAGTGTAATATTGAATTTGGACAAGGGGCTTGTAACATGTGTGAGAATGCTCCCAACGAAATAACTATAACATGTGTGATAGATTTGTGAGTTTGGATTAGTAAACTAAAAAACGTGATTATTAGGGTTTCAAACAAAACATGGTCTTGATTCTTGAAAACGTATCATCAATCCTTTTGAATATGCAAATCTAAGCACGCCCTTTATTATTATAACATACATATATCAACCAACACTTTGCATACTTAAACTCAATTATGCAAACTTCTTTTTTGGAACAACAAAAACTGATCAAATAATATAAAACTAACATAGAGTTTTAACCTGAGATAATGAGGAAATTCCTTAAACGTATCCTTTACATGTTTACCATCAACAATAAGCTCGTGAAGCACGTCCTTAATTTGCACAGCCATGTCGTGGTTGCGCCATTTGTTTACACCAAGTCCTACACCAAAACTTACACCAATACCCAATACTGTCAATAGCACGTGTTTTTGTTCCACCGTTAAATTAACACCAACACGCTCTAAATTAACCATTTGTGAATATAGCGATTCAATGATTAAAGAGAGACGAAGAGTTAAAACAAATCAGAAGACTCGAATTGTATTAGCTTGATATAAAAGAAAGAGTATACGATGGTGGTTATATAGAAAGAATGGACTCTTTGGAAAACAAATACTTCAAATCTAGTAATTGATTTGATTCAAATTTAGTAAAAAAAATATTTTGTATGTTATGTTAACTTGAAGATCACACTTAATCATCTAATAAAGGGAAAAAAAATGTATAAGTCCGTATATATAAAAAATGGGAAACGTCAAAAAAAAAAAAAAAAAAAAAAAAAAAAAAAAAAAAAAAAAAAAAAGGCTGAGCTATATTTATCTAGAATGTATTAACAGGGCAATCTTTTAATATTTTTGCAAGATTATATTCCAAAATAAACGTCACAAATAAAAAGTCTTGCAAGATATGCATGCTTTGTTTTGAGAAAGAGTTGCGCAAAACCACAATATATAAACAAAAATCCATCCTCATCTGATATATACATTCGTGCACATAAACTCTTTTTTAATTTGCTGAAAATCTCAAAAATGGCTGAAGCAAGTCGACTTAGTAATATGTCAAAGCAGAACATCCTGCGGAATTCGCGCGGTTCGTTAGTAAAGAAGCAGAAAACGCCCGCTCCCAAATTCACCAGTGTAATCTTCTATTTATCTTAAAGCTATTATTTTATATAACTTTCAATAATGCTTAGAGATTAATTGCTAAAAGGTAAAGCTAGAGTTTTAAGCCCTCGATTTATTAATGCTCTCGATTTACACCGGTCTTTCGGTCATCATGTCGAGCGCCACGGTTTCATAAGGCCAAACTGATACAGTAATAATTTCAAAATATTGAGTATGTTCTGTTCTAGGCTTAAAATTTGTAAATATACAAGACCAATGTTGAAAGTACATAAAAATCCTGCATCTTTGGGCCCTGAGATTTTGAAAGGCACAAACTTGCTAAAAGTGATACAATAATTTACGAGTAGCAGTTTGATGACTTTGATCATTATTTATTTTTACATCCTAGACCTACAGTTTGTATAATAGTAACGCTATGTTTGGCGCACAAGCTTATCAGAGCTTATTGTAGCATGAACTTATTTTTTTAAAAAAATAAGCTATCATTTAAAATAAGTCTCGTTTGGCTGACACGGCTTGAATGAGCATGTTAAAAAAATAAGCTACTAAATGAAATGATAGTTGTACTAGCATGTAAAAAAAAAAGCTCCAGCCACATAACAACAACCTGCTTCAGCAACCCGCTCCAGCGATCCGCTCCGGCTCCTACTTGTGCCAAACATACCTTAAGGCTAATACGTTATGTAAATAAAAGCTTATGTTTTCTCGTGATAGAAATAAGATGCTCCATAAACCAAAGTCGTTTCCTTATTTTATATATCCTTTGCCAGTTTTTATCCCTCGCGTTTTTAAGTTTTTTTTATAGTTGTCTTCTTCATCAATCACTCAATTTAACTAAATTGAAGTATGAGAATAATTAAGTGTTCCTTTGACGTTTGCTTCAATAGAGAGGGCTTTAATTTTAAACATAAGTGAAAGAGTTTAATCGCTTGATGATTCTCATTAACCTCAAAGGGTTTATATAATGTACAATACGTAACTAAATAACATTCCTATCAATAAGGAATGATAAGCATACAAAAGATACTAAGTGATAACTACAAATATTTTACAAATATACAGATATTCTATCACACCCCCACAGTCGAAGCAGGAGGTGGTCGTATGCTTAGACTGGCACAAAAATCATCAAAGAGAACTCGCGGTAGGATTTTAGTAAAGATGTCAGCAATTTGATAACGATAATGAACATGCAAAACACAAACTTCTCCACGTGCTACCTTTTCACGAACAAAATGAATATCCATTTCAATGTGTTTTGTTCGTTGATGTTGAACACGATTTCCCGAGAGAAAAATAGCACTTACATTGTTGCAATATACCAAGGTAGGTGTGGTGATGGGACAATGAAGTTCAAGAAGTAAATTGCGAAGCCAACACGATTCTGACACCACGTTGGCAACCCCTATGTACTCGGCCTCGGCGCTAGAACGGGATAAAGTGGGTTGTCGTTTAGATGACCAAGAGATAAGATTGTCGCCCAAGAAAACACAATACCCTGATGTTGATCTTCGTGTGTCGGGACAACCGGCCCAATCTGCGTCCGTATAGGACACAAGTCGATTAGCAGTGGATTGATACAAATGTAAACCATAGTCAAGAGTACCTTGAATATAACGAAGAATGCGTTTAAGTGCTGTCATATGAACGTCGTGGGGATCGTGCATATGAAGGCAAACTTGTTGTACCACGTAGGAGATATCGGGACGGGTGAATGTAAGATATTGTAAAGCACCCGCCAAGCTTCTATAATGAGTAGGATCAGAATAAGGGACACCCACAGAAGAACTAAGTTTGCTCTTTGTATCCACGAGAGTAGGGGCTGATTTACGTGTGCTCATACCAGCTCGGTCAAGTATCTCTTCCGCATACTTTCGTTGACACAAGAAAAGGTTGTCTTTAGAACGTGTAACCGCAATACCCAAAAAATAACTAAGAGGCCCCAAATCTTTCATAGCAAATTCCCAAGCAAGATGGTCCATATAGTGGTTCGTAGAGAATTAGAAGAAGCTGTGATGATTATGTCATCAACATAAAGAAGAATATAAGCCACGTCACTACCATTTCTGTAAATAAATAATGAATGATCAGATTTGCTGTGTGTGAAACCAATGGAGGATACAAAGTCCGTAAATCGTTGGTACCAAGCACGAGGTGCTTGTTTTAAACCATACAACGATTTCTTCAACAAACACACGTAATCTGGATGAACCGAATCCCGAAAACCCATAGATTGATGCATATAAACTGTTTATTGAGATGACCATGTAAGAAAGCATTTTTAACATTCAATTGATGAATGTGCCACGATTTGGAAAAGGCAATACTGAGCACGGCACGGATAGTCGCGGGTTTAACAGCCGGACTAAAAGTTTCTTCACAATTAATTCCAAGTTGTTGAGACCTGCCATCACAAACAAGACGGGCTTTATGCCGCTCAAAAGTTCCATCAGAATGCTTTTTATGTCTAAAAATCCACATACAACGAATTACATTCATATCATTAGTACGGGGGACTAATTGCCACATCTTATTTTTAATAAGAGCATGAAATTCATCGGTCATGGCGGACCTCCAGTTCGTGTCGGATAATGCATCTTTGGGTGTTCGAGGAAGAGGTGAGGGAGCAGTTGAGGTGGTGGTGTATAGACTAAAAGGGACTTTTGTTTTGGTAATGCTATGCATACTACGTGTAGTCATAGTACGAGAGGGTAGAATAGTTCTGGTAACTCTAGTAGACCGATTTACGGGTGGAGAAGACAGAAGAGAAGCTTGAGACATAAGCCTCGAAGAACTAGACCGGGAAGTTTGGGCTGAAGTAGGAGGAGTAGGTTCGGTCGAGTCTAGTTGGTTGTAGGGTACGGGCATCGTGGGTGATTGGTTCCGAACGGTCAGATATTATTGACCAAGGTCAATAAGTCAAAGACAGCTCAGTTCTTATTCTCCGTGGATAGTATAGTGTTTCCCCGGGTCGTTATGTCCCAGCGAGATTGCAATGGTGTTTTGAAAAACGTTTCAGGAATGAGTGGCACTGAGGACAGTAGCCAAGATGATTTGAGAAATGATTATGCTACTGATATTTGATATTCGCACAATTTGGAATGATATAAACAATAACAGATATACATATATAAACACAGATACACAAACTGGAAATCAAATTACAGACAGAGAAAAGTGGATTTTAACAAATTACAAACTACAGGGGGTGCAAGTGAAACTTTTTCAAACTTAAAATAAAAAGAAAATTAAAAATGAAAATGAAATTATTTATTTGATTATTTTAATATTTAAATACTAATTAATTAATTAAAACTATTTAAAAAGTGATTTAAATCTAATTTATATTAAACCAAAAATGATAAACACTACAAATTAAACTAAAAACGTGCAAAAATATTTTCTAAACCTCTAATTGAACTTGAAGAAAGTATAAAAATTAAAAAGAAATATTTTTGTCTTTTTATGGGTTTTCTTTTAATTAATTACTAATTATATTAATTATACTAATTAAAATATATTAAATTACTAAAAATACTAAAATGACTTAAAAATTATAGAAAAATTAATAAAACTAATTAACCATCACAGGAATCCTAAAAAATTATAAAAAGTTTCTAAAAATTATATTTAGACTATTTTACTAATTATTTACTTAATTATTAATTTAAATCTAATTTAACTAAATTAAATAAGAAAATTAGAAAATGAACAGTGGAGTTTGAGAAACTATTTTCCAAAAATCTTAAATGATTTATGAAACCTAGGAAAAATATAAAAACCTACTATTGTTAATTAAAATTTAAGAAAACTAGTTAATTACTAATATTACCTAATTAATTAATTAAACCATTTTTAATTCTAATAATTATCAAACTAAAAGAGAAAAATCTAAGAAAATTACTGAAAATACCTTAAGGTGACAATAAATTAAAAAAATTATGAAAATGATGAAGTGCTTATTAATAAGCTAAAAAGAAAAATTAAAAAGATAGAATCTATTAAATAGAAGCTATCACTAATTTTAAATTTGGTTTTTTGTTGTTTTTCTTTTTGACAAATGAAAATAAGATAAAAATAAGAACTTTTTACAAAAACACTTTTACAGTAGCTTAAAAATAAGCTGAGTGCACCCCCTTTTAGCAAACAGTTGGCTTATTAGCTTAATTTTGGATTTTTCAAGTGAAATAAGTTAAACACTGATCACGGAAGGCACAATAAGCTATAACCAACTTAAGTGAACTAGAAATAAGCTAGAACAAGCAAAAGATCTGAGTAATAAGTTGTAACAAGCAAATAAGCCAAAATCAACAACCTAGAATACTTGCAGTCCTAAGAGGGCAACTGCAGGCCTGTGTGAGACCCACAAATAAGCACAAGGGCCTAAAATGAAAATGGTTCCTAAAAGCTGGTCTGGTAAGCTACCAAATAAGCCAACAAGCAGAGCTTATGGCAAGCTTATGATCTTTGGTGCAAACACTGAGTACTCAGTGTACTCAGTGTGGTGTGGGTGACTTGTAGGGGCAAGCAGGCTAGGGGCAAGGCTACTAGGGTCAAAAACAACAACTGGTTTGTTGAGTTGGGCTAACAAGCTTCCTAAAATGCCAAGGTTTGAAAGCTAAAGCTCACAGAGAAGCTCTTGGTGAGCTTATGAAATCAGGGTCACACCCCTGAAGCAGGGGAGGTAACTGGTCACACTAGCAAATTCAAGAGTGCTTATTTATAAGCAGAAAACTTCCAAACTCCAATTTTCTTTCTGAAAAAGGGAAACAAGCAACAAAAGAACTTAGATCAACAAAAACTTTTTATTTCCAATCTAAATTAAACACTGTGGAAGCTTAAGAAAGTCTGACCATTTTTGACTGACAAGAGATTTTGACTTTTGAAAAATCACTAAGATTTGACTTTGGTGAGTTTCTACTGATCCTAGATTGGGGTGAGAGAAATATAAAAATACTGCAACAGGGGGGTGGCATTAATTGTGGGTGTCTTGTTAGGTGATGGTGGTTTTGGGCGGTGGATTATGATGGAGGGTTGAGGTGATGGATTTGCAGGGCAAGTGGAGAGGTGGGGGAGGGAAAGGGAGGAAGGGGTGGCTTGTTTGACCGGTTTGACTAAGGGTCAAACATTTGACCCTGGTGATATTATACGGGGTGTTTGGGCTTTGGTTATTTGGGCCAAGAAAATAAGGGAGTGGGTTGGGGAAATAAGGTGGGTGGGCTTTAGTTGTTTTGTTTATGGATTGGATTTGGTTTGGTATATATTAAGGGTCCGGTTTGGCATTGTATTATCACAAGGACCAATTTTGCAATATTCCGAATTTTGAGGGACCAAATCTGGCATTCTTCCAAAGTATTCCATGGGGGTATTTTCTGCCAAGTGAGAATATTATGAGGACTTGTGTTGATAATTTCCATTTTTGAATGTCCAGGGACTAAAACTGCCAAACTTTCAAACTTCAGGGACCAAATATGTAATTTCACCAAAATTTCCAACCAAGGACCATTCCTGCCATTATATGAGAAGTACAAGGACAAAATTTGTTTTTCTCAAAGTTTTAATATCCCAAGGACCATTTTTGTCAATTTTTAAAGTTCAGGGACTAAACTTGCCATTTTGTGAAACTTTGCACCAAAGGACTAAATATGTCATTTTGTGATTTAAAAGGACCTTTGGTGACTTTTTCAAGTTTTAAGAATAACCAGGGACTAGATTTAACAACTTTTAAAAGATGAGGGACTGAAACTGCCAATTATGCAAACTTTGTACGTTTTTCATCTGTTTTTGATTATTTTGCATTTGAAACATATAAAACATATTCTTGGGATATTTTCATTATTTTGATGCAATTTTGAATGTTTTTAGATGTTTTGGCAGCTCAGAATAGGTAAAAATGATGAGTGTTTGAGCACTCGTCAATCCCCCACACTAAAACATTGCAAGTCTCTTGCAATCTTTTGTGAAAAACTTAATGGATTTGAAACTCTTTACCAAAATCCATCACTTCTGGAGTAGCCAGATGTATTGATTCAAGTAAGAACTATGGTCCACCTGATAACCATGTGATTTTGAGCAAACCACCAGCTGTCAACGGATTTGATTAGTCTTTACCAAAAGCCGTTTGCTTGTGGACTAGCCAGCTCTTGATGGACAAAGTCGACATCTTGGTGAGCGGATTACCAATTATGGTTTTTCCACGGCCTTTACCACAAGCCATAATCTTGCGGGCTAGCCAACTCATTCACTTTTTTGGATATGGCGAGTTGATTTACCATACAATTTTGGGCAAATTGCAAGCCATCAACGGATTTGAGATATCTTTACAAAGAGCCGTTTTCTCCTGGATTAGCCAATCCTTTTGTCGGTTAGACACGACGGACTGATAACCACAAAAATTTTGAAATAAAGTGAAAAATTTTTGAAAATTTTGGGCCAAAATGGGGGTACTTAAAAAGTATTTGTGATAAAATTCGCTAGAATTCCCCCCCCCCCCCCCCCCCCCCACACACTAGAATTGAATATTGTCCTCAATATTCAAAGTCCCGGCTATTATGCTGACTCTTTGAATGGAAAAAGGGTAATATTCGAAGCTAACTGTGGAAATATCATTTTTATTTTTCACTTTATTTATATGTACATACAAACATTTTTTTTTTTTTTTTTTAAACTTGAAATTGAAACTTATATACATATTTACTTTGCAAAAGGTGGGGGACGGCCACTCCCCCACACTAGAGTGGTAGAAAGTAGAAAGAAGTCAGAGATATGGGTGAAAACCCATATTTTGCTAATTTTTGTTCACCGAGTCACTAGCTTGACTCGATCCCCGAATTTATTGGTCAATGGGGAAAGTTTGGAGATCCGGGACAACCATGGATGGTATGTCCTCTCCAAAATAGTGTTTCGAACGATGACCATTCACTTTGAAGTTGGGACCTTCGTGTTGAGATAACTCAACCGTCCCGTATGGATATACTTTTGCAACAGTGAATGGTCCAGTCCATCGGGTTTTTAATTTCCCCGAGAAGATCTTTAACCTTGAATTGAAAAGAAGGACTCTGTCACCGACGTTGAAAACGCGGTTCTTAATCTTGGAGTCGTGAATCTTCTTTGTCTTTTGTTTGTAGATCAAAGAGTTCTCGTAGGCCTGATCACGAAGTTCGTTTAATTCATTGAGTTTAACCTTACGGTGATCACCCGCTTTATGAAGGTCGTAGTTTGCATGTTTCAAGGCCCAGTAGGCTTTGTGCTCGAGCTCGATCGGTAGATGACACGCCTTCCCGTATACAAGCTTGTAAGGAGTACACCCGATGGGTGTTTTGTAAGCCGTACGGAAGGCCCAGAGTGCATCATAAAGTTTATCCGACCAGGAGGCACGGTTTTCACCTACGGTCCTCTCAAGAATCCGTTTAATACCACGGTTTGAAACCTCCACCTGCCCACTTGTTTGTGGGTGATACGCGGTAGAAAGACGGCGAGCAACACCGTACTTAAGCATGACTTTTGCGAATTGATCATTGCAAAAGTGTGTACCGCGATCACTTATGATGGCACGGGGAGTTCCAAAATGAGCAAAGAGGGATTTCAAGAATTTCACAACAACTCGGGCATCGTTAGTGGGTAAGGCTTTTGCCTCAACCCATTTTGACAAGTAGTCAACCGCCACGAGGATGTACTTATTTCCACGAGAAGATGGGAATGGCCCCATAAAATCAATGCCCCAGACGTCAAAGATTTCACAAACTTGAATGGCATTTTGTGGCATTTCGTTCTTTTGTGAAATATTCCCGTGACGCTGGCAAGCGTCACAACCTTTGACTAACTCGTGGGCATCCTTATAAATTGTGGGCCAATAGAAACCGGAGTCAAACACCTTTTTGGCGGTGTAGTTAGGACTATGGTGGCCCCCGGTGGGTCCAGCATGGCAAGCCTTGAGAATATTAGCAGCTTCCTGTCCGAAAACACATCGCCTGATGACTTGATCGGCACAGATTTTGAAGAGATAGGGGTCGTCCTAGAAGTAATGTTTAACGTCTTTGAAAAATTTGTTTTTCTGTTGGGACGTCATCCCCTTCACGATGAAGTTACCCGCATGGTAATTTGCAAAGTCTGCAAACCATGGGGTAGAAGAGTCACCACGAAAAGAAACCGCATTAAGTGTCTCGAAAGGAAATGTTTCATTTATTTCCTGTTTCTTTGACACATCCTGGTGAGGGTTTTCTAATCGTGAGAGATGATCAGCAGCAAGGTTCTCGGCTCCTTTTTTATCACGGATAATGATATCAAATTCTTGGAGGAGGAGAACCTAACGGAGTAACCTCGGCTTTGCATCTTGCTTTGCAAATAGGTACTTCAAAGCTGAGTGATCCGTATACACTACGCATTTGGTCAGTATTAAGTATGGCCGGAATTTTTCAAAGGCATACACCACAGCTAATAGTTCTTTTTCGGTGGTGGTGTAATGACTCTGAGCCTCGGTCATAGTTTTGCTTGCGTAGTGTATATGCTGAAAGTATTTTGCTTTTCATTGCCCCAAGACCACACCTATAGCAAAATCACTAGCATCGCACATAAGCTCAAAAGGTAGGTCCCAATTGGGGGCAACAAGAATCGGTGCCTCAATAAGCTTTTTCTTTAATGTTTCAAAAGCTTCGATGCACTCAGGAGAGAAGATGAAAGGAGCATCCTTCTCGAGGAGTTGGGTCATAGGCCGGGCGATTTTAGAGAAATCTTGGATAAACCTACGATAGAAGCCGGCATGACCCAAAAAGCTCCTGACACCTTTAACGGTGGTGGGATGAGGTAATTTAGCGATGACATAAATTTTAGCTTTGTCAACCTCAATCCCGTTTTTTGAAATTTTATGGCCGAGGACAATGCCCTCTTTAACCATAAAATGGCTCTTCTCCCAGTTGAGACTTAAATTCGTTACTTTACAACGTTTAAGCATCTGTTCCAAGTGGGAGAGACAAGACTGGAATGAATCCCCGATGACTAAAAAGTCATCCATGAATACCTCCATAGTTTTCCCGATCATGTCCGAAAAGATTGACATCATGCACCTTTGGAACGTGCCTGGTGCATTACATAAGCCGAAAGGCATACGTCTGTAAGCAAAAGTTCTGTAGGGGCATGTGAAGGTAGTTTTCTCTTGATCCTGTGGATCAATGGGGATTTGAAAGTAACCCAAGAAACCATCGAGGAAACAGTAGTATTCATTCCCCGCTAGTCTTTCGAGCATCTGGTCCATAAAAGGCAGAGGAAAATGGTCTTTACGGGTGGCTTTATTCAACTTACGATAGTCAATACATACTCGCCAACCTATGACCAAACGAGTTGGAATCAAATCGTTATCCTCGTTGGTGAGAACGGTTATGCCACCCTTTTTAGCAACGCAATGAATTGGGCTAACCTAAGGACTGTCAGATATAGGGTAAACCAATCCCGCATCAAGAAGTTTTAGAACCTCTTGTTTGATTACTTCATGGATTTTGGGATTTACCCTTCTCTGTTGTTGTACTACTGGCTTAAATTCATCCTCCATTAAGATTTTGTGTGTACAAAAGTCAGGGCTAATACCCTTAATGTCGAAGAGTTTCCAAGCAATTGCTTGCTTGTGTGACTTAAGAACCTTTAGGAGTGCAGCCTTTTCCTCATCTTTCAAGTCTTTAGCAATAATGACGGGTAATTTATCATCATCCTCCAGAAATGCATATTCTAGATGAGGAGGCAAGTCCTTGAGCTCAACCTCGGGAAATTCTTCAGATTTTTCAATAGACATAATTTCCGCTTTATGAAGTTGTTTTGGAGACAGAGAGGGTGAAGGATCGTCATGTAACAATCTTTCAAGAAGAAGAATATCCCCCTCCAGGTCAAGATAGTTGTCATCAATCTCATGAGAGATTGAGCTATCCTGAGCAAGAAAAGCCTCGACCTCTTCCAGAAGGAAGTCACTTCCCTCAAACGGAGTGAGAGAAGGGGAAGAGTCGGATATTATAGGCTCAGTAGAAAGAGTGGTACTGCCACTTGTTGAGAAACCGAGGACTTCTTGAGAATACTCCTCTGACGCAATATCGATGATATCAATTTGGTTAACCGTTTCAGCGTCATAGTTGGAGGAGTATCTTGAAGTCTGATCAAGATTGAATGTGATGACTTCACCACCAACACGTAGAGTGATTTCTTCCTCGAAAACATCGATTAGAGCACGACCCATTCTTAAGAATCCCCTCCCGAGAATGAGAGGAACTCTTGGGTCAGCATCAAAATCAACAATCATGAAATCTGCCGAAAAATGGAACTTTCCTACTTTCACAAAGATATCTTCGGCTATGCCGAGAAGACGAGATATAGTACGATCTGCAAGCTCGAGAGTCATGCAGGTAGGAGTGAGAGCGGGAAGAGAGAGTCTCTTCCAGACTGAGTAAGGCATAAGGTTAATGCTTGCACCAAGATCGGCCAAGGCAAAGCATTCAACCATCCCAGGGAAAATGCAAGGAATGAGAAATTTCCCGGGATCTCCAAGCTTTTCGGGGAGCTTTTTCAAGAGCACTACTGAGCAATGCTCGTTCAGTGGAGTTTTAGCCATCTCACAGAGTTTTCCTTATTGCTTATCAGATTTTTGATTGTTGAAGCAAATTTAGGCATTAGAAGAAGAACATCCGCGAAGCTCATATCGAAATGTAACTCTTGGAAAATTTGGTAAAATTTTTCCATCTGATGATTAGCTCTTTTGCGGTTCTTTTAATCATTCAATCGTGAAGGATAAAGAATTGAAGGCTTAGGATCGTTCTTTGGAATTTCATCAGGAATTTCTGGAGGATCAAATACAACTTTTGACTTACGAGTCGGGACCGGGACAACTTGAGGGTGGTCATTGTTGGTACCTCCGTTATTAGTAGGAAGTACCGTGTCCGTGGTAACCTCAGGTTCACGTTCCGCTACCTTAGCAGGAGGAGAAGAAGAGGTATAGGGAATCGTGGGTCCATTGTATGATACTCCACTTCGGGTAGTGATCGCTTTGACATCGCCCCTCGGGTTAGCGATTGTGTTGCTCGGTAGTGTACCCGGGCCCGAGGGTCGATCATTTAAAGACTTCTGAAGCTCAGAGATCTTGTTGATCAATAACCGATTCGTTTCCTCTTGTGCTTTCATGAATTGTTTTAGCACTTCTCCGGAGGAAGACGAGGGTTGAACAACGTTTTGATTTTGATTAGGAAAATTTTGAACACGGTTGTTTTGAAAATTCCCTTGGTTTTGGTTGTTGTTACCCTGAAAATTATTTCTCTGATTGAAATTACCCAGATTGTAATTCCCTTGACCTTGGTTTCTTTGAAAATTTCCTTGAAAACCTTGATTTTGATTGCTATTTTGAAAATTTTTTTGATTAAAATGACTTTGATTTTGGTTCGGGTTTTGGAAATTTGGGTTTTGACCTTGGTTAAAATCTCCTCGATTCTGATTTTGATTCGAGTTACGGTTTTGATTTTGGTTAAAACCAGGAGGTCCGAGAAAATTGTTGGAACGATAGCTTAAGAGATTACGGTCCCCTTGTGGTTGGTAAGAATTACCCCCATGTTGTAGGAACCTTGAGCAACATAAACGTTCTCTTGAGAAAAACCAGCAGTAGCAGGACACTCGAAATACAGATGTGGGCCTCCGCAAGTTTCACAACTTCGGGCCACGGCTTTCACTTGTTGATTCTGAACCTGCTGATTTTGCATAGTTTGGTTCATTCTCAACACAGCCGTAGAGATATCATCCATCTTTTTGGTGAGAGCTATTATTTTAGGAGATGGTGATGAAGGAATAACTGATTTACATGACTCATCCCTCTCCGCAGAGGAATCCCAAAAGTTATGGTGGGCAGTCATGTTCTCAATTAGATCATAGCATTCTTCGGGACTCCTTTTCATAAAGGTCCCACCAGCAGCAGCATTGAGAATACTCGGTGCCTCAATGTCAGACCATTATAGAAGGTATCTATGATGGTAACTTGTAACATATTGTGGTTAGGGCACCGATCAATAGCTAGCTTATAACGTTCCCAAGCCTCAAATAGAGACTCATCGGGATGCTCCCGAAAGTTGCTGATATCATTTCGTAACTTGGTAACCATGGAAGGTGGAAAATATTTTGCTAAAAACTTGGTTACCATCTCATCAAAGGTACGAATAGAATTCTTGGGGAGTCGGTCAAACCATGCAGTGGCATGATGAGTGAGAGAATAGGGGAAGAGATACAGCCGGAGGGCATCATCGGTGACACCATGTTGTTTCATGCTTTGGGTGACGGTAAGGTATTTATCAAGATGCTTGTTAGCATCGTCACCCGGTAATCCATGAAATTGACACGAATTTTGGACTTGTTGGATCATGTGGTGCTTGAGGCCAAAGTCCGTAGCCTCAATAGTGAGTGGTGCAATAGGTCCGCCCCTCCCTTGCATGGTAGGCTGGCACAACTCCTCCATCTTTCGGAGATCGGGAGCTGGCTCATCCCTGGGAGGGTCAGGTGGTGGTGGTGGTGGCCCATCGGACATTTCTGTTTTAGGTTCTTCAATAACAGTACGTAGCTCGGGTACGTTTTTCTGATTTTTACACTTTGTTTGTGAACGAGTGCGCATGCAATAAAAACAATTTTTCAAAACAAGATCGAGGCAAAACCACAGTGAACTTAAATCCAATAATCACAAGTGAATGGCTTCTTTGAAAAAGGTACACCACTCACAGGGATACAATGACAATTTTTAATCTTTAGTTTGGGAACTTATTATGTCCTCACCCCCAGTTGGTAGGTGTTTGATGAGTGTCTAAATACTCATCATTTAATATTAATCTGAACTGCCAAAACATACAAAAACACTCAAATATGTATCAAAATACTTAAAATATCTTAGAGGTGTGTTTTATATGTTTCAAATGCAAAATATGCAAAAACAGATGAAAAACGTACAAAGTTTGCATAATTGGCAGTTTCAGTCCCTCAAGTTTCATAAATTGGCAAAACTAGTCCCTGGTTATTCTAAAAACATGAAAAAGTCACCAAAGGTCCTTTTTAATCATAAAGTTACATATTTAGTCCTTTGGTGCAAAGTTTCACAAAATTACAAGTTTAGTCCCTATACTTTGGAAATTGACATAAATGGTCCCTGGGATGTGAAAACTTTGAGAAAAATCAATTTTGGTCCTTGTACTAATAATCTTTTGCAGGAATGGTCCTTGGGTGAAAAGTTTGGTAAAATTACATGTTTGGTCCCTGGAGTTTAAAAGTTTGGCAGAAATGGTCCCCGGGGTGTTTTAAATTGCAATAAATGAAAAATTATCATTTAAGGTCCCTATACTATTCAACTTTTACAAAACTGGACCTTTTGATAATATTTTGGGAAATTACATATTTAGTCCCTCAAAAATCCGAAAATTACATAAATAGTCCTTTAATATTTTAAAATGGAAAAATATGTAATTTTAGTCCTTGGGTTATTCATTATTGGCAAATATGATCCTCATAAAATAAAATTGGAAAATGCCACAACAGCCCCTCAAGTTTACCTAATTTACAAAATTGGTCCTTGTGTTTTCCAAGTTAACAACCAAACGGACCCTATCTTTATATTTATTACCCAAAACAATAAACCCAATCCAAATACCAAGCCCACCCTTACACTTTTTATCCAACCAGCCCACTCCACAAGCCCAGTCCACCCTTTGTTTAAATAAATAAAACCGGGCAAACAAACACTGTTCACTCTCCTTCCACCTCACCACTCCACTTGACTTCTCCTTTTCCCACCTTGTCTCCCCAGCTCACCACAATCAAACAAGCACCATTAAATGCTCCTGGAAACCTTACACGCTACCCCCAAGACTTTGGCGCCAAAATTGGTTTTAAACGGCCATGATTAATCAGACATCCAAGGGCTCTTAATGGTGGTGGGAAATACCCCAGTGGGTCCTACAAAGCCTTAGAAGTCATTAAAAAGGAGAAAGAAGCAGAGGGAAAGATTATTAGTGTAGACGTAGGAGTAGAATAAATTAGATAGTGTAATTTCAATTTCAGTTGTAATTTCTTAATTTAAAAGCTTGTATCCTGTTTCTTAAATGTAATTTAAGCTTTCTACAATATAAATTTCAAGTTTTATCTCAGTTCTAAGATTATGCCATTTTCAATTTAATTCAAGAATCACAAAAATTTAAATGTTGTTGTTTATTGTTATTGTTGGATTCTATTAGCTCACATAAGCCTTGACAAAGCTTGTTAAGCTGTTTAGAAATTCTAATAAGCAGTTTAGTTCATAAATTCACAAATTCAAGAAAAATCAAGAAAAATATAAAATAACTCACAAATAGTGCGGAAGAAGAAGGAGAAGCTGAATCAGGGTATGGAATAGGGTGGGAATGGATTCATTGGTTTAGTGACAAGCTAGTGAAGGTGTTCTTTGGTCCTTGGATTCCTTGTAACAGCTTGTTCAAACATTTGTAAGCAATTCATAATTTTAGCTTTATTAGTTCTAATGCTTTTAATAGTGTAATTTTAGTTTAATTATCTTTAAAATAGTTTAATTAACCTGTTTTAAGTTTAAAAATTATAGTTGTAGTTTTAATATTAAGAGTTTTAGTGCAAAAGTTCCCTTAAAGGGGTGTTTGGAATTAGTTGTTGTAATGTGTTGTTGTTGTTACTAGGTGTTAAGATCTGTTTGTTCATTATTCTTAAGCTCCTTTAAGGTTAGTTTGACCATTATATTGGTCACAAATAAGCAAAAAGTCAAAATCATATGTATAATCCCTTAACAGTTAAACTGTTAAGGCTTTAGAGTTCAAATTTCACCATATCATCATATAACTTATGTATCTAGCTTAATTTAGCTTAATAATAGCTTAATACAACTTATTTAATAAGTAAGATCAATCAGAAGTTCATTTTAATCAACTAGATTAAGTTAAGTAAAAAGTCAAATAGTTGTTCACCTCAGAAAAACCAAAACTTCCAGGAATTTATTAGAATTTTGTGTTAGGTTTTAGGATTTGAACTTTTAATATGTTGTAGTCTTACACTAGGGCTTTAGGAATCAAGTGAGAGTATAATTTTGTGATTTTTTTCCTGGGTGCCACAGCCCCCCAAAGTAGGCTGCAGGCCCATCTGCTGCCCTGCATAGCAGCACCACCACAGCAAACCACCACCTTTGGTGGTGTTTTCTGGCCACCATGGTGGTCCCACAACCCCCAACTTGGTTCCTCCCAACCCCCCTCCTACCAGGCTTGAACCCTTGACCATTTGTTTGACCTGGTACCCTGTGGACCCCACTTTGTTTGGCTTCTCATCTTTGTCCCCAAAACTGTCTCAGAATACAATAAGCAAAGTGCTTATTTGTGTTTTGTGGCTTATTCAGGCTGCTTATTCAGTTGAAACTTGCTCATCATTGCTCAACTAACTCAGTAGAATAACTTTTTACCATTGTGGGTCCCACACAAGCTCAGAAGAGCTTATTTGCTTAATTGGTCAACTGTGGTCAACTGCCTAGGTTTTCAGCTTATAACTAGCTTATTATTAAGCTATAAAATAGTTGTCTTTATTAAAGTTATCTATTTTTAGGTATATTATAGATTTGTAAAAGAAAATTCAAGAAAAACAAACATAAAAATAAGTGATAGTTTCTATTTAATTTAATTAAATTTTAATTTTCATTTTTAGATTTTAATTAAGTAAGTTGTAATTTTATATTTTTATTAATTTCCTTGTAGGTTAAAGTATTTTTAAGAATTTTCTCAGATTTTTATCTTGTAATTTAGTATTTATTATAATTAATAATAGTTTTATTAATAATTAATTAATAAATAAGTTTTAAATAGGATAATTAATTGTTATAAAGCAACACCTATATTTTATATTTTTCCTAGCTTCTATAAGTCATAAGATAATTTTAGAAATTTGCTTGTGATTTATACTGTTCATTTAATAGTTTTTATAATTTAAATAGTTTAAATAGTAATTAAATAATAAATAGAATAATAATTAGTAAACTAGTTTATAAATATATAAAATAAAGTTTTTATAATTTTTTAGGATTCCTGTGATGGTTAATTAGATTTATAAATTTTTTCATAATTTTCTAAGTTGATTTAGTATTATTTGTAATTTAAAATATTTTAAATAGTTTAATTAATATAAATAGTTTTTAATTAATAAAAAGCTTATAAAAAGACAAAAACATTTATTTTTATTTTTTATACTTTCTTCAAATTCTAATTTAAGTTTAGAAATTATTTTTATAAGTTTTTAGTTTAATTTGTAATAGTTATCATTTTTAGTTTAGTTTTAATTAAATAGTTAAATAGTTTTTAACTTAATAATTAATAATAAATAATATAATAATCTAAAAAATAGTTTTCTTTTTAATTTAATTTTCTTTTAAGTTTAAGTTTATAGAATTTTCAATTTTAACCCTTGTAGTTTATTTTTCCTTAAAACTCACCTTTTTCTCAGTACGCAGTCGCGTCTGATTTTAAATTGGTGTACGTTTATTAGTTTTAGATATCTAGGTTTCACGTAATCGTTAATATAGTTTTCCTAAGTTATTTTAAGTTATAAAACCCTAGTTAAATCACACACACACATTTTATACCATTCCCTGTTCACATTCACTGATCACAGATTCGTTTTTAATACCATCACAACCTCGTTGGGACATTACGACCCGGGAAAACACTGTATTTCACGGAAGCATTTGCCTCGATCTGTTTGACTATTACAGTTGGCCATTCACAAGTGGCTGACCAATAATTATCTGACTGTATGAGGCGAATCAAAATTTGGCGCCGCTGCCGGGGAGGTTGTGCGCTTTTTCTAAACGATTTTTAAGTATTAGTGAACCTGAATACACGCTCATTGTACATTTATCCATCCTTGTTCATATTATTATCATATAAAACCAAAACTGTTCCCGAAAACTTTTTAAAATCAGTTTTCAACGAACACAAAAAATCCAAAAATATTTTCCTTCTTATTAGTACTACAAAAATTTTCAAAATACCAAAAATATTCACCTTTACACTCCTACCTATTTGATTCTTCATTTCTCACCCCCCCCCCCCTAAACCCTTTGACTCTTTCTATGTCTTATTCTCACCTTCTTGTCTGTCAATGCTGTGGTAGTTCTTATAATGGTGGTACTTGCCCCAATTGTGGCATGGTAGAGTCAAGAAACGGGTCTGTCTATAACCAGAATCCCTATTCCTACCCTGACATGACTGATTCATTCCACCAGCTTCCACACCATGAGACTCAGCAGTTTTACTGTTGTGAGTACTGTGGTGGTTCACACTACAGTTCTGATTGTCAAATTAGGAATCAGTTTGTCTATGAACAGGTTCCTGATAACAATTATGACTCAAACACGTACGACTCACAGTCACATCAGTTCAACTGTTGTGAGTACTGTGGAGGTCCACACTTTAGCTCTGATTGTCAAACAAGGAATCCATTTCCTTGTAACAATTATGACTATTCGTTTCAAGACCCACCTCCACAATACCAAATGAACCAAGCAACTCCTCAAAACTAGCAAGACCTTTGTCAAGAGGTTCTTGAGAAACTTAAAGACCTTAAGGAGGAGTTGGCTAATATGTCGTTTCACAATGCACCAAGTTCTTCTTGTGTATATTGTGGGGGTCCTCATGATGATTTCCAATGTCAACCGTATTATAAACCTGAACATTGTTCTAGCTCTAATACATACGGTTTTGACACATTCACACCCCCACAGTCTCCACTCATTTCATATTCTCGTGATAAATCTATCGCGGAATTACTTGCTGAAGAACATGCTGCTAGAGACGAAAGAACCATGGAAGAATTACTAGTCTTAAAACAAGCAGCTATAACACGTACCAAATTTCAAAATGCTGCTCTTCTCGATGAGGATGACGAAAGTGATGATACCTCATCATGTTCATCAGTTGAGACTCCTTCCATGCATATACAGGGAGAAAAGAATATAACTGAATCACCAGCAGTAGAAATAATGGAACTTGTAGACTCCATTACTGCTAGTCCTTCTCAACTCCCTATGTATGATGTTATCACACCCGAGGTTCCCACTCACTCTCTGAGCATGGGGGACGAGCATCTTGACACTATTCCTGCAAAGGAATCAGACGAATTCATAAAGTCTAGTGTTGAGAACCTTGTCTCAATCCCAAGTGAGTCACAGGGAATTCTTGATCATATGTGTGATATCCCTACCCCTCCTGATAATCCAAATTATCAAATTGAGAATGTCTCTAATTCCAGTGATGATTGTATATCTTATGGAGACATTGAGTATGTTGAGGCATCACTGCCTCATTCTGATGTTGATCCTCCTCTTGAGGATGTCACAGAGGAACTCACTCACATCATTCCACTTCTATCTGGAAGTAATGATGATCTCTTTGACTTTGAAGTCGATCTGGAAGAGATAGAAAGTCTCTTACATAATGATCCTTCACTCAGTGCTTATCCCAACAGTCCAGTAGAGAATGTTAATTACATTGTTCCTGAAGCATTCAAAACTACTATCACCAATCCTCTATTTGAATTCGAATCTGAATTCACTTTGATTTCTGATAACCCATTATTTGGTACTCAGATTAAGGATTGTGATGAGTCCACAACGGAACATGAGTTCACAGATTTACATCTTGTGAATGATTCTCTTTACGAGGAGTTCTCCTTTGAACTCACTCATATCATATCTCCACCGGAGTATGATACTTTCTATTTTGATCTAGATATACCCATAATATGTCTTGATCAAACGAGCTTAAAAGAGGAGATTCATGAAACAATGAATTCTCCTATTGATGATGAGGAGTTAGTTATGATTTTCATCATGACTTTCTTTCTTTTCTTCATATATTCTGTGGCTTCTCCTGTTCTTCACTCTTTCGGGAGTGAGGACGTTATCTTTGACCCCGGCATTCTCATTTATAAATAATGAGCCGGGTGTCATTATATCTCATCGGTGTGGAACTTTCACGTGCTTCAAATGTTTATCCAAACGTCTTGAATGAAAGTCCGATTGAGATTGTCTCTTCCACTTGCTTCCCCATTGACAAATAAATTCGGGGTCGAGTCAAGCTAGCGACTCGGAAATCAAAAACAGTAGCATGTACATAGGTTTTCACCCATGTTCCACCCTAGTGTGGGGGAGATGCCCCACATGTTGTATATATATATATCTTAAAAAAAAATGTAAATATAGTGATAGCTTCTATTTAAGAAGTTTTATCTAAAAAAATAATTGTATGTATATACATCTTAAATAAAGGCTATGGAATATTTTTTTTCTTACGTTCTAAGTGTTGGTTTAACACCCGGTACTTTGAATATTGAGGACAATATTCAGTTCTAAGTGTGGGGGGAGATTCGTTATTCTAACGAATTTAAACACATGTTCCATCAAGAACCCCCATTTTAGCCAAAATTTTAAAATTTTTTCTCACTTAGAACGCAATAAATGGTATCAATCCTCCATGTCTAACCCACAACAGGATTGGCTAATCCAGGAGCAAACGGTTCTTGGTAAAGATAACTCAAACCCGTTTATGGCTTGCAATTTGCCAAAAATTGTATGGTTCCTCAACTCCCCATATCCCATTAAGCGAATGAGTTAGCTAGCCCGCAAGATTATGGCTTGTGGTAAAGGCAGTGGAAAATCCATAATTGGTAATCAGCTCACCAAGATGTTGACTATTCCATCAAGAGTTGGCTAGTCCAGAAGCAAACGGCTTTTGGTAAAGACTAATCAAATCCGTTGACAGCTGGTGATTTGCTCAAAATCACACGGTTATCAGGTGTGCCACAGTTCTTACACCTGGCTACTCCATAAGTGATGGCTTTTGGTAAAGAGTTTTTCAAATCCATTAAGTTTTTCTCAAATAGATTGCTAGGGACTAGCAATAGTTTAGTGTGGGGGATTGATGAGTGTCTAAATACTCATCATTTTATATTAATCTGAACTGCCAAAACATACAAAAATACTCAAATATGTATCAAAATACTTAAAATATCTTAGAGGTGTGTTTTATATGTTTCAAATGCAAAATATGCAAAAACAGATGAAAAACGTACAAAGTTTGCATAATTGGCAGTTTCAGTCCCTCAAGTTTCATAAATTGGCAAAACTAGTCCCTGGTTATTCTAAAAACATGAAAAAGTCACCAAAGGTCCTTTTTAATCATAAAGTTACATATTTAGTCCTTTGGTGCAAAGTTTCACAAAATTACAAGTTTAGTCCCTATACTTTGGAAATTGACATAAATGGTCCCTGGGATGTGAAAACTTTGAGAAAAATCAATTTTGGTCCTTGTACTAATAATCTTTTGCAGGAATGGTCCTTGGGTGAAAAGTTTGGTAAAATTACATGTTTGGTCCCTGGAGTTTAAAAGTTTGGCAGAAATGGTCCCCGGGGTGTTTTAAATTGCAATAAATGAAAAATTATCATTTAAGGTCCCTATACTATTCAACTTTTACAAAACTGGACCTTTTGATAATATTTTGGGAAATTACATATTTAGTCCCTCAAAAATCCAAAAATTACATAAATAGTCCTTTAATATTTTAAAATGGAAAAATATGTAATTTTAGTCCTTGGGTTATTCATTATTGGCAAATATGATCCTCATAAAATAAAATTGGAAAATGCCACAACAGCCCCTCAAGTTTACCTAATTTACAAAATTGGTCCTTGTGTTTTCCAAGTTAACAACCAAACGGACCCTATCTTTATATTTATTACCCAAAACAATAAACCCAATCCAAATACCAAGCCCACCCTTACCCTTTTTATCCAACCAGCCCACTCCACAAGCCCAGTCCACCCTTTGTTTAAATAAATAAAACCGGGCAAACAAACACTGTTCACTCTCCTTCCACCTCACCACTCCACTTGACTTCTCCTTTTCCCACCTTGTCTCCCCAGCTCACCACAATCAAACAAGCACCATTAAATGCTCCTGGAAACCTCACACGCTACCCCCAAGACTTTGGCGCCAAAATTGGTTTTAAACGGCCATGATTAATCAGACATCCAAGGGCTCTTAATGGTGGTGGGAAATACCCCAGTGGGTCCCACAAAGCCTTAGAAGTCATTAAAAAGGAGAAAGAAGCAGAGGGAAAGATTATTAGTGTAGACGTAGGAGTAGAATAAATTAGATAGTGTAATTTCAATTTCAGTTGTAATTTCTTAATTTAAAAGCTTGTATCCTGTTTCTTAAATGTAATTTAAGCTTTCTACAATATAAATTTCAAGTTTTATCTCAGTTCTAAGATTATGCCATTTTCAATTTAATTCAAGAATCACAAAAATTTAAATGTTGTTGTTTATTGTTATTGTTGGATTCTATTAGCTCACATAAGCCTTGACAAAGCTTGTTAAGCTGTTTAGAAATTCTAATAAGCAGTTTAGTTCATAAATTCACAAATTCAAGAAAAATCAAGAAAAATATAAAATAAATCACAAATAGTGTGGAAGAAGAAGGAGAAGCTGAATCAGGGTATGGAATAGGGTGGGAATGGATTCATTGGTTTAGTGACAGGCTAGTGAAGGTGTTCTTTGGTCCTTGGATTCCTTGTAACAGCTTGTTCAAACATTTGTAAGCAATTCATAATTTTAGCTTTATTAGTTCTAATGCTTTTAATAGTGTAATTTTAGTTTAATTATCTTTAAAATAGTTTAATTAACCTGTTTTAAGTTTAAAAATTATAGTTGTAGTTTTAATATTAAGAGTTTTAGTGCAAAAGTTCCCTTAAAGGGGTGTTTGGAATTAGTTGTTGTAATGTGTTGTTGTTGTTACTAGGTGTTAAGATCTGTTTGTTCATTATTCTTAAGCTCCTTTAAGGTTAGTTTGACCATTATATTGGTCACAAATAAGCAAAAAGTCAAAATCATATGTATAATCCCTTAACAGTTAAACTGTTAAGGCTTTAGAGTTCAAATTTCACCATATCATCATATAACTTATGTATCTAGCTTAATTTAGCTTAATAATAGCTTAATACAACTTATTTAATAAGTAAGATCAATCAGAAGTTCATTTTAGTCAACTAGATTAAGTTAAGTAAAAAGTCAAATAGTTGTTCACCTCAGAAAAACCAAAACTTCCAGGAATTTATTAGAATTTTGTGTTAGGTTTTAGGATTTGAACTTTTAATATGTTGTAGTCTTACACTAGGGCTTTAGGAATCAAGTGAGAGTATAATTTTGTGATTTTTTTCCTGGGTGCCACAGCCCCCCAAAGTAGGCTGCAGGCCCATCTGCTGCCCTGCATAGCAGCACCACCACAGCAAACCACCACCTTTGGTGGTGTTTTCTGGCCACCATGGTGGTCCCACAACCCCCAACTTGGTTCCTCCCAACCCCCCTCCTACCAGGCTTGAACCCTTGACCATTTGTTTGACCTGGTACCCTGTGGACCCCACTTTGTTTGGCTTCTCATCTTTGTCCCCAAAACTGTCTCAGAATACAATAAGCAAAGTGCTTATTTGTGTTTTGTGGCTTATTCAGGCTGCTTATTCAGTTGAAACTTGCTCATCATTGCTCAACTAACTCAGTAGAATAACTTTTTACCATTGTGGGTCCCACACAAGCTCAGAAGAGCTTATTTGCTTAATTGGTCAACTGTGGTCAACTGCCTAGGTTTTCAGCTTATAACTAGCTTATTATTAAGCTATAAAATAGTTGTCTTTATTAAAGTTATCTATTTTTAGGTATATTATAGATTTGTAAAAGAAAATTCAAGAAAAACAAACATAAAAATAAGTGATAGTTTCTATTTAATTTAATTAAATTTTAATTTTCATTTTTAGATTTTAATTAAGTAAGTTGTAATTTTATATTTTTATTAATTTCCTTGTAGGTTAAAGTATTTTTAAGAATTTTCTCAGATTTTTATCTTGTAATTTAGTATTTATTATAATTAATAATAGTTTTATTAATAATTAATTAATAAATAAGTTTTAAATAGCATAATTAATTTTTATAAAGCAACACCTATATTTTATATTTTTACTAGCTTCTATAAGTCGTAAGATAATTTTAGAAATTTTCTTGTTATTTATACTGTTCATTTAATAGTTTTTATAATTTAAATAGTTTAAATAGTAATTAAATAATAAATAGAATAATAATTAGTAAACTAGTTTATAAATATATAAAATAAAGTTTTTATAATTTTTTAGGATTCCTGTGATGGTTAATTAGATTTATAAATTTTTCCATAATTTTCTAAGTTGATTTAGTATTATTTGTAATTTAAAATAGTTTAAATAGTTTAATTAATATAAATAGTTTTTAATTAATAAAAAGCTTATAAAAAGACAAAAACATTTATTTTTATTTTTTATACTTTCTTCAAATTCTAATTTAAGTTTAGAAATTATTTTTATAAGTTTTTAGTTTAATTTGTAATAGTTATCATTTTTAGTTTAGTTTTAATTAAATAGTTAAATAGTTTTTAACTTAATAATTAATAATAAATAATATAATAATCTAAAAAATAGTTTTCTTTTTAATTTAATTTTCTTTTAAGTTTAAGTTTATAGAATTTTCAATTTTAACCCTTGTAGTTTATTTTTCCTTAAAACTCACCTTTTTCTCAGTACGCAGTCGCGTCTGATTTTAAATTGGTGTACGTTTATTAGTTTTAGATATCTAGGTTTCACGTAATCGTTAATATAGTTTTCCTAAGTTATTTTAAGTTATAAAACCCTAGTTAAATCACACACACACATTTTATACCATTCCCTGTTCACATTCACTGATCACAGATTCGTTTTTAATACCATCACAACCTCGTTGGGACATTACGACCCGGGAAAACACTGTATTTCACGGAAGCATTTGCCTCGATCTGTTTGACTATTACAGTTGGCCATTCACAAGTGGCTGATCAATAATTATCTGACTGTATGAGGCGAATCAAAATTTGGCGCCACTGCCGGGGAGGTTGTGCGCTTTTTCTAAACGATTTTTAAGTATTAGTGAACCTGAATACACGCTCATTGTACATTTATCCATCCTTGTTCATATTATTATCATATAAAACCAAAACTGTTCCCGAAAACTTTTTAAAATCAGTTTTCAACGAACACAAAAAATCCAAAAATATTTTCCTTCTTATTAGTACTACAAAAATTTTCAAAATACCAAAAATATTCACCTTTACACTCCTACCTATTTGATTCTTCATTTCTCACCCCCCCCCCCCCCTAAACCCTTTGACTCTTTCTATGTCTTATTCTCACCTTCTTGTCTGTCAATGCTGTGGTAGTTCTTATAATGGTGGTACTTGCCCCAGTTGTGGCATGGTAGAGTCAGGAAACGGGTCTGTCTATAACCAGAATCCCTATTCCTACCCTGACATGACTGATTCATTCCACCAGCTTCCACACCATGAGACTCAGCAGTTTTACTGTTGTGAGTACTGTGGTGGTTCACACTACAGTTCTGATTGTCAAATTAGGAATCAGTTTGTCTATGAACAGGTTCCTGATAACAATTATGACTCAAACACGTACGACTCACAGTCACATCAGTTCAACTGTTGTGAGTACTGTGGAGGTCCACACTTTAGCTCTGATTGTCAAACAAGGAATCCATTTCCTTGTAACAATTACGACTATTCGTTTCAAGACCCACCTCCACAATACCAAATGAACCAAGCAACTCCTCAAAACCAGCAAGACCTTTGTCAAGAGGTTCTTGAGAAACTTAAAGACCTTAAGGAGGAGTTGGCTAATATGTCATTTCACAATGCACCAAGTTCTTCTTGTGTATATTGTGGGGGTCCTCATGATGATTTCCAATGTCAACCGTATTATAAACCTGAACATTGTTCTAGCTCTAATACATACGGTTTTGACACATTCACACCCCCACAGTCTCCACTCATTTCATATTCTCGTGATAAATCTATCGCGGAATTACTTGCTGAAGAACATGCTGCTAGAGACGAAAGAACCATGGAAGAATTACTAGTCTTAGAACAAGCAGCTATAACACGTACCAAATTTCAAAATGCTGCTCTTCTCGATGAGGATGACGAAAGTGATGATACCTCATCATGTTCATCAGTTGAGACTCCTTCCATGCATATACAGGGAGAAAAGAATATAACTGAATCACCAGCAGTAGAAATAATGGAACTTGTAGACTCCATTACTGCTAGTCCTTCTCAACTCCCTATGTATGATGTTATCACACCCGAGGTTCCCACTCACTCTCTGAGCATGGGGGACGAGCATCTTGACACTATTCCTGCAAAGGAATCGGACGAATTCATAAAGTCTAGTGTTGAGAACCTTGTCTCAATCCCAAGTGAGTCACAGGGAATTCTTGATCATATGTGTGATATCCCTACCCCTCCTGATAATCCAAATTATCAAATTGAGAATGTCTCTAATTCCAGTGATGATTGTATATCTTATGGAGACATTGAGTATGTTGAGGCATCACTGCCTCATTCTGATGTTGATCCTCCTCTTGAGGATGTCACAGAGGAACTCACTCACATCATTCCACTTCTATCTGGAAGTAATGATGATCTCTTTGACTTTGAAGCCGATCTGGAAGAGATAGAAAGTCTCTTACATAATGATCCTTCACTCAGTGCTTATCCCAACAGTCCAGTAGAGAATGTTAATTACATTGTTCCTGAAGCATTCAAAACTACTATCACAAATCCTCTATTTGAATTCGAATCTGAATTCACTTTGATTTCTGATAACCCATTATTTGGTACTCAGATTAAGGATTGTGATGAGTCCACAACGGAACATGAGTTCACAGATTTACATCTTGTGAATGATTCTCTTTACGAGGAGTTCTCCTTTGAACTCACTCATATCATATCTCCACCGGAGTATGATACTTTCTATTTTGATCTAGATATACCCATAATATGTCTTGATCAAACGAGCTTAAAAGAGGAGATTCATGAAACAATGAATTCTCCTATTGATGATGAGGAGTTAGTTATGATTTTCATCATGACTTTCTTTCTTTTCTTCATATATTCTGTGGCTTCTCCTGTTCTTCACTCTTTCGGGAGTGAGGACGTTATCTTTGACCCCGGCATTCTCATTTATAAATAATGAGCCGGGTGTCATTATATCTCATCGGTGTGGAACTTTCACGTGCTTCAAATGTTTATCCAAACGTCTTGAATGAAAGTCCGATTGAGATTGTCTCTTCCACTTGCTTCCCCATTGACAAATAAATTCGGGGTCGAGTCAAGCTAGCGACTCGGAAATCAAAAACAGTAGCATGTACATAGGTTTTCACCCATGTTCCACCCTAGTGTGGGGGAGATGCCCCACATGTTGTATATATATATATATATATATATCTTAAAAAAAATGTAAATATAGTGATAGCTTCTATTTAAGAAGTTTTATCTAAAAAATAATTGTATGTATATACATCTTAAATAAAGGCTATGGAATATTTTTCTTCTTACGTTCTAAGTGTTGGTTTAACACCCGGTACTTTGAATATTGAGGACAATATTCAGTTCTAAGTGTGGGGGGAGATTCGTTATTCTAACGAATTTAAACACATGTTCCATCAAGAACCCCCATTTTAGCCAAAATTTTAAAATTTTTTCTCACTTAGAACGCAATAAATGGTATCAATCCTCCATGTCTAACCCACAACAGGATTGGCTAATCCAGGAGCAAATGGTTCTTGGTAAAGATAACTCAAACCCGTTTATGGCTTGCAATTTGCCAAAAATTGTATGGTTCCTCAACTCCCCATATCCCATTAAGCGAATGAGTTGGCTAGCCCGCAAAATTATGGCTTGTGGTAAAGGCAGTGGAAAATCCATAATTGGTAATCAGCTCACCAAGATGTTGACTATTCCATCAAGAGTTGGCTAGTCCAGAAGCAAACGGCTTTTGGTAAAGACTAATCAAATCCGTTGACAGCTGGTGATTTGCTCAAAATCACACGGTTATCAGGTGTGCCACAGTTCTTACACCTGGCTACTCCATAAGTGATGGCTTTTGGTAAAGAGTTTTTCAAATCCATTAAGTTTTTCTCAAATAGATTGCTAGGGACTAGCAATAGTTTAGTGTGGGGGATTGATGAGTGTCTAAATACTCATCATTTTATATTAATCTGAACTGCCAAAACATACAAAAATACTCAAATATGTATCAAAATACTTAAAATATCTTAGAGGTGTGTTTTATATGTTTCAAATGCAAAATATGCAAAAACAGATGAAAAACGTACAAAGTTTGCATAATTGGCAGTTTCAGTCCCTCAAGTTTCATAAATTGGCAAAACTAGTCCCTGGTTATTCTAAAAACATGAAAAAGTCACCAAAGGTCCTTTTTAATCATAAAGTTACATATTTAGTCCTTTGGTGCAAAGTTTCACAAAATTACAAGTTTAGTCCCTATACTTTGGAAATTGACATAAATGGTCCCTGGGATGTGAAAACTTTGAGAAAAATCAATTTTGGTCCTTGTACTAATAATCTTTTGCAGGAATGGTCCTTGGGTGAAAAGTTTGGTAAAATTACATGTTTGGTCCCTGGAGTTTAAAAGTTTGGCAGAAATGGTCCCCGGGGTGTTTTAAATTGCAATAAATGAAAAATTATCATTTAAGGTCCCTATACTATTCAACTTTTACAAAACTGGACCTTTTGATAATATTTTGGGAAATTACATATTTAGTCCCTCAAAAATCCGAAAATTACATAAATAGTCCTTTAATATTTTAAAATGGAAAAATATGTAATTTTAGTCCTTGGGTTATTCATTATTGGCAAATATGATCCTCATAAAATAAAATTGGAAAATGCCACAACAGCCCCTCAAGTTTACCTAATTTACAAAATTGGTCCTTGTGTTTTCCAAGTTAACAACCAAACGGACCCTATCTTTATATTTATTACCCAAAACAATAAACCCAATCCAAATACCAAGCCCACCCTTACCCTTTTTATCCAACCAGCCCACTCCACAAGCCCAGTCCACCCTTTGTTTAAATAAATAAAACCGGGCAAACAAACACTGTTCATTCTCCTTCCACCTCACCACTCCACTTGACTTCTCCTTTTCCCACCTTGTCTCCCCAGCTCACCACAATCAAACAAGCACCATTAAATGCTCCTGGAAACCTCACACGCTACCCCCAAGACTTTGGCGCCAAAATTGGTTTTAAACGGCCATGATTAATCAGACATCCAAGGGCTCTTAATGGTGGTGGGAAATACCCCAGTGGGTCCTACAAAGCCTTAGAAGTCATTAAAAAGGAGAAAGAAGCAGAGGGAAAGATTATTAGTGTAGACGTAGGAGTAGAATAAATTAGATAGTGTAATTTCAATTTCAGTTGTAATTTCTTAATTTAAAAGCTTGTATCCTGTTTCTTAAATGTAATTTAAGCTTTCTACAATATAAATTTCAAGTTTTATCTCAGTTCTAAGATTATGCCATTTTCAATTTAATTCAAGAATCACAAAAATTTAAATGTTGTTGTTTATTGTTATTGTTGGATTCTATTAGCTCACATAAGCCTTGACAAAGCTTGTTAAGCTGTTTAGAAATTCTAATAAGCAGTTTAGTTCATAAATTCACAAATTCAAGAAAAATCAAGAAAAATATAAAATAAATCACAAATAGTGTGGAAGAAGAAGGAGAAGCTGAATCAGGGTATGGAATAGGGTGGGAATGGATTCATTGGTTTAGTGACAGGCTAGTGAAGGTGTTCTTTGGTCCTTGTATTCCTTGTAACAGCTTGTTCAAACATTTGTAAGCAATTCATAATTTTAGCTTTATTAGTTCTAATGCTTTTAATAGTGTAATTTTAGTTTAATTATCTTTAAAATAGTTTAATTAACCTGTTTTAAGTTTAAAAATTATAGTTGTAGTTTTAATATTAAGAGTTTTAGTGCAAAAGTTCCCTTAAAGGGGTGTTTGGAATTAGTTGTTGTAATGTGTTGTTGTTGTTACTAGGTGTTAAGATCTGTTTGTTCATTATTCTTAAGCTCCTTTAAGGTTAGTTTGACCATTATATTGGTCACAAATAAGCAAAAAGTCAAAATCATATGTATAATCCCTTAACAGTTAAACTGTTAAGGCTTTAGAGTTCAAATTTCACCATATCATCATATAACTTATGTATCTAGCTTAATTTAGCTTAATAATAGCTTAATACAACTTATTTAATAAGTAAGATCAATCAGAAGTTCATTTTAGTCAACTAGATTAAGTTAAGTAAAAAGTCAAATAGTTGTTCACCTCAGAAAAACCAAAACTTCCAGGAATTTATTAGAATTTTGTGTTAGGTTTTAGGATTTGAACTTTTAATATGTTGTAGTCTTACACTAGGGCTTTAGGAATCAAGTGAGAGTATAATTTTGTGATTTTTTTCCTGGGTGCCACAGCCCCCCAAAGTAGGCTGCAGGCCCATCTGCTGCCCTGCATAGCAGCACCACCACAGCAAACCACCACCTTTGGTGGTGTTTTCTGGCCACCATGGTGGTCCCACAACCCCCAACTTGGTTCCTCCCAACCCCCCTCCTACCAGGCTTGAACCCTTGACCATTTGTTTGACCTGGTACCCTGTGGACCCCACTTTGTTTGGCTTCTCATCTTTGTCCCCAAAACTGTCTCAGAATACAATAAGCAAAGTGCTTATTTGTGTTTTGTGGCTTATTCAGGCTGCTTATTCAGTTGAAACTTGCTCATCATTGCTCAACTAACTCAGTAGAATAACTTTTTACCATTGTGGGTCCCACACAAGCTCAGAAGAGCTTATTTGCTTAATTGGTCAACTGCGGTCAACTGCCTAGGTTTTCAGCTTATAACTAGCTTATTATTAAGCTATAAAATAGTTGTCTTTATTAAAGTTATCTATTTTTAGGTATATTATAGATTTGTAAAAGAAAATTCAAGAAAAACAAACATAAAAATAAGTGATAGTTTCTATTTAATTTAATTAAATTTTAATTTTCATTTTTAGATTTTAATTAAGTAAGTTGTAATTTTATATTTTTATTAATTTCCTTGTAGGTTAAAGTATTTTTAAGAATTTTCTCAGATTTTTATCTTGTAATTTAGTATTTATTATAATTAATAATAGTTTTATTAATAATTAATTAATAAATAAGTTTTAAATAGCATAATTAATTTTTATAAGGCAACACCTATATTTTATATTTTTCCTAATTTCTATAAGTCATAAGATAATTTTAGAAATTTTCTTGTGATTTATACTGTTCATTTAATAGTTTTTATAATTTAAATAGTTTAAATAGTAATTAAATAATAAATAGAATAATAATTAGTAAACTAGTTTATAAATATATAAAATAAAGTTTTTATAATTTTTTAGGATTCCTGTGATGGTTAATTAGATTTATAAATTTTTCCATAATTTTCTAAGTTGTTTTGGTATTATTTGTAATTTAAAATAGTTTAAATAGTTTAATTAATATAAATAGTTTTTAATTAATAAAAAGCTTATAAAAAGACAAAAACATTTATTTTTATTTTTTATACTTTCTTCAAATTCTAATTTAAGTTTAGAAATTATTTTTATAAGTTTTTAGTTTAATTTGTAATAGTTATCATTTTTAGTTTAGTTTTAATTAAATAGTTAAATAGTTTTTAACTTAATAATTAATAATAAATAATATAATAATCTAAAAAATAGTTTTCTTTTTAATTTAATTTTCTTTTAAGTTTAAGTTTATAGAATTTTCAATTTTAACCCTTGTAGTTTATTTTTCCTTAAAACTCACATTTTTCTCAGTACGCAGTCGCGTCTGATTTTAAATTGGTGTACGTTTATTAGTTTTAGATATCTAGGTTTCACGTAATCGTTAATATAGTTTTCCTAAGTTATTTTAAGTTATAATACCCTAGTTAAATCACACACACACATTTTATACCATTCCCTGTTCACATTCACTGATCACAGATTCGTTTTTAATACCATCACAACCTCGTTGGGACATTACGACCCGGGAAAACACTGTATTTCACGGAAGCATTTGCCTCGATCTGTTTGACTATTACAATTGGCCATTCACAAGTGGCTGATCAATAATTATCTGACTGTATGAGGCGAATCAGTGTTCTGCCTTGGTTTGCGGTGGTAAGATTTTATGTATTTATTAACAGAAAAAATGCTTTTGGGCTTTTGGGTGTGTGTGCAAAAAACTTTGGGAAATATTTTTGGAACTGATTCGTTAACCAAAATCGTCCCTTTAAGATTACTCGCAGGTTGGCGGGAGGAAAGAATGGATCTCTCTTCAGTTCGCAATTTAATGTCAGAACTTACCTTAGACCAACTGTTTCAGGTTGTAATCTTAAAGAAAACGAAGTAATTTAACTTCACAGTTTGTTTTGTTGTTTTTGATTTTTTTGGTGTTGTTAACACTTCAAGAAAAGTGTTAATGAACTTCTTTTGATATGATTGATATTTTTACAAAAACTTTTTACAAAAGTGGTGAAATTTGTACAGGGAGGGTTTTGAAAACCACTAAACTCAAAACGATTTTAAAACACGCAACAACCTCCCCGGCAGTGGCGCCAAATTTTGATTGGTTCCGAACGGTTAGATATTATTAACCAAGGTTAACATGTCAAAGATAGCTCAGTTCCAATTCTCCGTGGATAGTATAGTGTTTCCCCGGGTCGTTATGTCTTAGCGAGATTGCAATGGTGTTTTGGAAAACGTTTCAGGAATGAGTGGCACTGAGGACAGTAGCCAAGATGATTTGAGAAATGATTATGCTACTGATATTTGGTATTTGCATAATTTGGAATGATATAAACAATAACAGATATACAGATATAATCACAGATACACAAACTGGAGCTGATTACAGACAGAGAAAAGTGGATTTTAACAAATTACAAACTACAGGGGGTGCAAGTGAAACTTTTTCAAACTTAAAATAAAAAGAAAATTAAAAATTAAAATGAAATTATTTATTTGATTATTTTAATATCTAAATACTAATTAATTAATTAAAACTATTTAAAAAGTGATTTAAATCTAATTTATATTAAACCAAAAATGATAAAGACTACAAATTAAACTAAAAACTTGCAAAAATATTTTCTAAACCTCTAATTGAACTTGAAGAAAGTATAAAAATTAAAAAGAAATGTTTTTGTCGTTTTATGGGTTTTCTTTTAATTAATTACTAATTATATTAATTATACTAATTAAATTATATTAAATTACTAAAAATACTATAATGACTTAAAAAATTATAGAAAAATTTATAAAACTAATTAACCATCACAAGAATCCTAAAAAATTATAAAAAGGTTCTAAAAATTATATTTAGACTATTTTACTAATTATTTACTTAATTATTAATTTAAATCTAATTTAACTAAATTAAATAAGAAAATTAGAAAATGAACAGTGGAATTTGAGAAACTATTTTCTAAAAATCTTAAATGATTTATGAAACCTAGAAAAAATATAGAAACCTACTGTTGTTAATTAAAATTTAAGAAAACTAGTTAATTACTAATATTACCTAATTAATTAATTAAACCATTTTTAATTCTAATGATTATCAAACTAAAAGAGAAAAATCTAAGAAAATTACTGAAAATACCTTAAGGTGACAGGAAATTAAGAAAATTATAAAAATGATGAAGTGTTTATTAATAAGCTAAAAAGAAAAATTAAAAAGATAGAATCTATTAAATAGAAGCTATCACTAATTTTAAATTTGGTTTTTTGTTGTTTTTCTTTTTGACAGATGAGAATAAGATAAAAACAAGAAGTTTTTACAAAAACACTTTTACAGTAGCTTAAAAATTAGTTGAGTGCACCCCCTTTTAGCAAACAGTTGCCTTATTAGCTTAATTTTGGATTTTTCAAGTGAAATAAGTTAAACACTGATCACAGAAGGCACAATAAGCTATAACCAACTTAAGTGAACCAGAAATAAGCTATAACAAGCAAAAGATCTGAATAATAAGCTGTAACAAGCAAATAAGCCAAAATCAACAACCTAGAATACTTGTAGTCCCAAGAGGGCAACTGCAGGCCTATGTGAGACCCACAAATAAGCACAAGGGCCTAAAATGAAAATGGTTCCTAAAAGCTGGTCTGGTAAGCTACCAAATAAGCCAACAAGCAGAGCTGATGGCTCACTATTGAGCTTTTGGCAAGCTTATGATCTTTGGTGCAAACACTGAGTACTCAGTGTACTCAGTGTGGTGTGGGTGACTTGTGGGGGCAAGCAGGCTAGGGGCAAGGCTACTAGGGTCAAAAACAACAACTGGTATGTTGAGTTGGGCTAACAAGCTTCCTAAAATGCCAAGGTTTAAAAGCTAAATCTCACAGAGAAGCTCTTGGTGAGCTTATGAAATCAGGGTCACACCCCTGGAGCAGGGGAGGTAACTGGTCACACTAGCAAATTCAAGAGTGCTTATTTATAAGCAGAAAACTTCCAAACTCCAATTTTCTTTTTGAAAAAGGGAAACAAGCAACAAAAGAACTTAGATCAACAAAAACTTTTTATTTCCAATCTAAATTAAACACTGTGGAAGCTTAAGAAAGTCTGACCATTTTTGACAGACAAGAGATTTTGACTTTTGAAAAATCACAAAGGTTTGACTTTGGTGAGTTTCTACTGATCCTAGATCATTTCTAATGTTATGTTAAACTAAAATGAAACTGTTTTAAGCAATTTGAACAAGTTCTAAACCTAAATGAAAGATTTGGCCTCCTAAAATTCCACAGTTACAAAGTAAGGAGTGATGAAGGCTAACTTTGACTTTTTAATGAGCAACTACCTGATTTTATTACACAACTGATATATCAGGACCTAAAGTGAGTTAGATTGACAATCAATAACAACCAAAATTCTCTGTGTACCACAGAGATCAACAAATCCAAACACTACTTTTATAAAGACTGTTTTAAATTTTTCAAAGCAACACAATGATTTAGATCTAGAAACAGATTAAAACTATTCTAATAAGATCTAAAATACATAAACAAACATAAATAAACAGACAATACTAGATAATATTCAAAACAGAAGAGAAATAGAAATTGTTCTTACTTCATGCCATCCAAGCAACACTTCACCTGAACCAAGGACCACAGAACATTCCTAATGGCTTTCCACAAAGCCTCTAACCCACTGCTATCCAGGATTCACAGTGCTCCAGCTTTCTTGATCATCTTCAACAATTTTTTTTATTGTTTCTTTATTTTCCTGATTTTTTTTTATTTTTCTTGTTTTATGATTCTACTGCCTTTTAATAGTTTCTAAAAGCTTCACAGAGCTTATGGGAGCTTAAGTGATCCTAAAAGTCCATAACATAAACATAAACAGCAACTGAGCTTGATTTAAGATTTTGAAATAAAAATGAAAATTGCATACACTAAAAGAGATACTGAAACTTGAATATATTACTTAAAAAAGTTAAGATTACAACTGAATTAACTAACACAATGCTTAAAAGCTTTTGATTTAACTAAAATAGTATATTACAACTTCTACGATTACAATTACACTAAAACATGGACTAACTATTTTCTTCTTGCTTCTCTTCTATTTATAGCAGAGGATTAAGGTTCCTGGAAGCTTTCTGATCACATCCCCTCTAATCTTGACCCTTGAATCGCTCTAAATCAATCTTGACCCTCCACGTTATTTTTGGCGGGAAAATTGGGGTGAGAGAAATATAAAAATACTGCAACAGGGGGGTGGCATTAATTATGGGTGTCTTGTTAGGTGATGGTGGTTTTGGGCGGTGGATTGTGATGGAGGGTTGAGGTGATGGATTTGTAGGGCAAGTGGAGAGGTGGGGGAGGGAAAGGGAGGAAGGGGGTGGCTTGTTTGACCGGTTTGACTCAGGGTCAAACATTTGACCCTGGTGATATTATACGGGGTGTTTGGGCTTTGGTTATTTGGGCCAAGAAAATAAGGGAGTGGGTTGGGGAAATAAGGTGGGTGGGCTTTGGTTGTTTTGTTTATGGATTGGATTTGGTTTAGTATATATTAATGGTCCGGTTTGGCATTGTATTATCACAAGGACCAATTTTGCAATATTACGAATTTTGAGGTACCAAATCTGGCATTCTTCCAAAGTATTCCATGGGGGTATTTTCTGCCAAGTGAGAATATTATGAGGACCTGTGTTGATAATTTCCATTTTTGAATGTCTAGGGACTAAAACTGCCAAACTTTCAAACTCCAGGGACCAAATATGTAATTTCACCAAAATTTCCAACCAAGGACCATTCCTGCCATTATATGAGAATTACAAGGACAAAATTTGTTTTTCTCAAAGTTTTAATATCCCAGGGACCATTTTTGTCAATTTTCAAAGTTCAGGGACTAAACTTGCCATTTTGTGAAACTTTGCACCAAAGGACTAAATGTGTCATTTTGTGATTTAAAAGGTCCTTTGGTGACTTTTTCAAGTTTTTAGAATAACCAAGGACTAGATTTGACAACTTTTGAAAGATGAGGGACTGAAACTTCTAATTATGCAAACTTTGTACGTTTTTCATCTATTTTTGATTATTTTGCATTTGAAACATATAAAACATATTCCTGGGATATTTTCATTATTTTGATGCAATTTTGAATGTTTTTAGATGTTTTGGCAGCTCAGAATAGGTAAAAATGATGAGTGTTTGAGCACTCATCAGTGGGTAAGGCATCCACATGCCTTGCGGGTATGGTCCCCAAGGCTGATAAAAGCTTGCATTCGATTGGTTCTGACTAGTACTTGTTTCACCTCCATGACCACGACCGCGACCACGCCCACAACCGCGGTTGTTGTTGGAACCACGACCACGACCACGTTTAGTGTGGTTGCGGTTATTAGTGTTGCGGTTGCTGTTGGAAGTAGAGGTTGAACCGGATGCTTTGGATCCATCAACAGGAGTGGTGGTGGCGACAAGAGCAGTATTGGTGGCATTGGAGGCGGCCATGGCTTGTTTGGACTTTCGAGTTTCTTCCAACACTAATCTTGACCGTGCTTCATAAAAGGGAGGTAATGGATATTGTTGTTGAATGATAACAGCCACACCATCATAGTTATCATCAAGTCCTGCAATTAATTGAAGAACTAGACGACTATTAGAAGCAGGAGCACCAACGTTTGCAAGTTGGTCAGCAAGCATCTTCAACTCCAGACAATAAGAAGAAACATTGGAGAAGTTATCAAGATGGGTATTAGTGAACTAATGTTCGAAGTAAACGGCTCTGGAATTATTGTTATCTTGGAATATGTTTCGAAGCCGATCCCATGCTTGATATGCGGTGGTGTTGGGTTGAAGAATGGTTTCAAGAATGTCATTGGAGATGGTGTCATAGTTCCATTGTAACACAATGGCATCGAGACGAGACCAAAGGGCCTCATCATGCACAGGTGGTGTGTCCTTGTCTTTGGATGCTGCTTCCTTGTTTTTGGTGGTAAAAAAGAAGAGGAAGCCTCAGCAGGAGGTGAAAAATGGTCGATAACTTCATAAGCTCGACAATGGATCTTGAATAACTCAGCCCAAGATGAGTATTGGCTTTTCTCTATCTCTAGAGTGATGGGGACAAAGCTTTTGATGTTGTTGACTGTGACAGCTGGGTGGAGTTTAGAATCTGTAGCCATTGGAAGGGTTGAGGAAAAGAGAATAAGAAAAACAAAGGGCTGAGAAAAGTATCGATGGTATGGCTATAGCTGGCCTGATACCATGAAAGAGTTTAATCGCTTGATGATTCTCATTAACCTCAAGGGTTTAGATAATGTACAATACGTAACTAACATTCCTATCAATAAGGAATGATAAGCATACAAAATATACTAAGTGATAACTACAAATATTTTACAGATATACAGATATTATATCAATAAGGTTAGTACAAAAAACCACTTAAGATCCAAGATATCAAAAAAATAAATAAATGGATTGACTCATTTTTTTCCAATTGAATATCATATATTATGGGCATGAAACTATGGACCAAACTTCGTTCCGAGTCTCCTTCTTCAAAGCTTTTTGCACAGATTTTAGGAAATGCGAATGGTGGTGAAGTCTTGATATCAATTTGGCGAATGGAGTTTGGGTAGCCAAGAAACCGAATCCTGTCTGTTTAGTATCTTCATACAAGGAGGTTCTCAGTACTGTTTACAATACAGATGCCCGGTTTGTTAACTTTGGAAACAAGGTAACTATTTAAGTTTTTTGTTTTCTTTAGCTAAAGTTAATCAGTACCTTTAACTTTTATAAAATCACTCGTATTGCAAATACCCAAGAATTACGTTGCCAAGGGAAAAAAAATACAAACTAGTTGTTTAACCTTTATCTTTTATAGCGTAGTTAATCTAGTTCCATTAATTTGATTCCTCTTATGGGTGTAGAGTAAAGCCGTTCGAGAAATCAATACATGGGCTGACAACAAAACTAAAGGTTTGATCCCCACTGTACTTACTGAAAATGATTTGACTGAAAAAGAGGATATTGTCTTTGCGAATGCCTTGTATTTTAAAGGAATGTGGTCTAACCCGTTTAAAGCAAACATGACAAAGAAGAAAAAGTTCGAACTCATCAATGGGGAGACGGTCTTATCCCCTTTTATGACCAATCATAAGAAGTTTCATTATGGTTCATTCAGTGGCTACTCGATGCTAAAAATTCCATATGAAAGTAAAGACCAATCAAACAAATTCTCAATGTATATTTTCCTCCCAGATAGGAAAGATGGCTTGCAGGATTTGCTGTAGGTGTTTCATTCGGATAATACTTTATTCTATGGAGATTTTAACCTTGAAAAACAGAAATTGGATGAGGTGTGGATACCAAAGTTCAAGATAACTTACAAATTTGAAGCTCATGATGTTATGGAAGAAATGGGATTGGCATTGCCTTTCGATCCTAATAATAAAGAAATCACTGAGATAGTCGGTGAGTGGATTTATGTCTCCAAAGTTCTTCAGAAATCTTTTATTGAAGTTGATGAAAAAGGAACAGAAGCCGCAGCTGTAAGTCTTATGTCTATGCGCAGGGGGTGTCCCCTTCGACGTCCTCCAACTCCCCCTCCACCGGCAATTTTTGTGGCGGACCATCCATTCATTTTCATGATTAGAGAAGATGCTTCTCAAGCTATTTTCTTTATCGGTGTGGTGCTCAATCCTGTTGAAAATAGTTTACCTTAGCCTTAGCTGCTCTATCATTAATTTTCATATCATATGTCTTTAGATATTAAATAATTAATTCATATTTGGATATGTTGTTTTTCTATTGAACACCATTAATTGCAGCAACCACTTGAATCATATTTTCTTTTGGATTCATGATGTGAAATTTTACTATAACATTAACACTTATTTTGCCTTACCATGGTCAAATATGAGTTATCACCAAAGCAATGAAATTTTGGCAGGTTTAGTTAGCCTTCCATAAACCAACTAACTTAGCAATGATAAATATTTTACTGATGCAATAAGTGTTATTTGTTCAGGTTGCAGATCTATCCATAGTTTATAAATATTTTTAACAGCAATGATAACTTTTTTACTAATGCAATAAGTATGACTTGTGCAGTTGTGTGTCTGTGTGTGCATAGATACAAAGGTAGGACTAATAACCAAGAATATATGTTGGTTTGATACAGAAGAAAAAAAGCATATTTTCATGCTGTATGGAGCGATTTTACATTTATTTTTCTGCATGGCAACACTAAATATTGGACCTTAAATAGTGTTGCAAAATAAGGCTTACAAGGCCGATCAATCGCTGCCTAGGCGCTACTGGGTTATCAACCTTTCCGATTTGTGTAAATCGGTCAAACATGGTCAATGGCGGTCAACAACTATCAACGATGGTCAAACTTGCCGGAAATACCCAAAACTCGTCGTAAACTAGTTTTAATCACTTATAGTCTTTTTAATCACTCGCCGAAAATAACCAAAACTTGCCAAAAATGTGAATCCCATTAATCACCGATTAATCTCGTCTAGACCGATTACAGGCTACAAGGGAGTCGACCACCCGACTACCGATTCACGATTTTTGCAACCTTGACCTTAATGTATAAATAAATAACACTCTACTAATGATTTTAACATTTTATCACATGATTGCTAGTTTGAAGTTCTTTCAGTTTTAGGAAGCTGCTGGAACTTTTTGACCTTGTTTTACACAAGTATCATATTCATTGTCATGTTGAAGATAACTAAATTTATTGTCTTCACAAGTCTGAGATCAAGAAAAAATATACAGTATACAATGTTAAGCTTTTGAGCAAGGTTCCAGTAGGGGCATTGAAGGCCAAGTGTGCGTGACAATTTAGCAGCGCCACTACTCTGAGGTGACTAGGTGTGTCTATCGATATTTCTATAAACTAGAAACAGTTTTATTAATTGGGTTAATCCGTGATACATTTGTCGCTGCTGTTGGCAACAACTATTATATCTGCAGCAAGGGGATAGATTTGTGGCCTTTATTCGTAGTTTATGCCCGCTATTCCTCTTACTCTTTTTCTTTCACTGTTTTAAGAGCCAAAAATTTTTGCTTTGTCAACTCGTTTATTTGATCAAACTTTGTAAACTTCCATAATATTGTGCTTCCATTTTCTCGATCCATCATATTGTGCTTCCAATTTCTCAATTTCCTACTCCTTTTTTTAGCGAATCAATTTACTATTCCATTAGTGATGTAATAGTGTTAAAGCGTCAAAAACATAATATCCCCATAAACATTTTTTCCTTTCTGTTCTCAAAAGGACAACTCCGAAATTCTATAAAAACTTAAAACTAAGAATGTCACATTTACGAAAATTTTATTCCTGTTGATTGTTCGCCTTTCAAAAATATTGTGTGTTATTTTTTTTTCAAATTTAACTTTAATCAATGTGAAAACACTGATATGAGTTTGCCCTGAGTTGGGGGAAGGGGTGAAAAGCGTTGAAAACTAGTAGAAAGCTAGAGGGATAGTGGGCAAAACTGTTGGATATTATGTTGAGGTTGTATAGTTTTAGTTATATTACTTTACAACTTAGAGTATGGTTGGGGTTAAATAAAATAGTTTGTCACATTTTATCTCATGGTCTCATGATAGGTATGATATTAATTAGAGTGGTAAAGAAGACTTGTCTACCATATCTTACCATTATTTTCTCCTAATTAATCTCCTCCATGAACCATGCATGAATAATTCCACTAGTTTTCATGCAGCAAAATGTGGAAGTAAATGGGTACGTGGGTTACCCACTATTAACTATTTTGGATATAAATTAATGGACTTCTCTTCTAAGAAGAGTGGAATAAACTAGAAAGTAAAACTCTTCCACAAGACTATACTCCCACTTCGTGAATTCTACTACCGCCAGTGTTTTGTGTTGACTTGGTTGCTGCCGAATAAACATGTGTTGACTGCATCAAATCTTGGGGCTTGTACGATTGTAGGCTCGCAGCAAATATACGAGTTCGTATTAAGCTTAAAGGACAGGAGTCATTCCGTGCAGTTTCTGTTTTTCTTTCTTTTTTTTTTTTTTTTTTTTTTTTTTTTTTTTTTTTTTTTTTGTTATTTTGTTGCAGGTTTGCTGTTGCTGTTTGAAGTGGTTTTCTATTGCTGTTCAGGTGATAGTTTGTGACTATTGGGGCTGTTAGTTCGTTGTTGATGTTTGAATTGGTTTTCGGTTGCTATTCGGGTTATAGATCGTGACTATTTGGGCTGTTAGTACGTCATTGTTGGGGTGCCATTATTGTTGCTGAATTGTCTTAATATATTACAACAATCTTTAAGCTTAATACCGACATGGATAATGGTGCTTCTGCTTCCGAATGATGAATCAAGAATTAGTTAAACTCGATAGGTTTGACGGGTGTACCTATACCCATTGGGCTGACAAGATGAAGTTCTTGCTCATCTTGTAAAAGGTTTACTATGTTTTGGACCCCACATTGGCTCCCATTCCAAGCAACCCTATTTCTACACCCGGTGAATCGGTAGACAAGGAAAAGGTTGCTGAACTTGAGAAGCTACTAATGATTCGCAAAGAGGACGAGACTATTTGTTGCGGGCTTGCGGCCATATCAAGAATGCATTGTCCAATACTCTTTATGATTTGTATGCGTCGGTTACTAATCCACGAGGGCTTTGGACTGCGATAGAGTTTAAATATAAAACTCATGAGCAAGGTATGAATAAGTATTTGGTTTCAAAATACTTTGAGATATGCATGTGTGATTTGCGTGTGTGTTGTGAAAAATTATATGCAGACATGCGGGCTGATGAGTGTGTAAATACTCATCATTTTTATCGTATCTGAACTGCCAAAACATCCAAAAACACTCAGAAATGCATCAAAATACTGAAAATATTCCAAAAATGCGTTTTATACGTTTTAGATGCAAAATGTTTAAGAACAAATGAAAAACGAACAAAGTTTGCATAATTGGCAGTTTCAGTCTCTCAAGTTTCATAAATTGACAAAACTAGTCCCTGAAGTTTTAAAACAAAAGAAAAGTCAACCCAAGGCATTTAAAAGTAAAATATTATCAAAAACGACCCTTGGGTGAAAGTTTGAAAAAATTTACAAAAATGGCCCCTCAAGTTTTAATTCTGGCAGAAATAGTCCTCGGGTACTTAATTTTGGAAATTTATCATTTATGGTCCTTGTGGAATCTTAATATGGCAAATATTATCCTTGGATAACTTTGGAACAGTGGCATACCCACCCCCTTATTTTCAGAATATTACATCTATGGTCCTTGTTCTTTTTAACTATAAACCACACGGATCACTTGTGTAATTTACTAAACCCATTAAACACCCCACCTTATAACCCCATTAATAAACATAGTCCAACACCTCCCTTGGCCCATTTCCAACCACAGCCCAACACAAATCAATAAAACCCAATCCCCCCCCCCCCCTCACGTTTTTATAATAATTCTCAGTCAAACTCACCCTTTGACCCCTCCCCTTCCACCTCACCCTACTTCCCTGCTACACTCCAAGCTTCACCATCATCACCCTAAACCTGCTACCACCCTGCAACACTCAACCTTTCCCCCCTTGCCTAACCAAACAACAACTAAACAACAAATTTCCCCCCAGCCAAGTCAAAACTACCCAATTGGATAAAATCCACTTTCCCGCCAAAAGGGAATCAATGGCCAGGATTAACCTAAGCCATCCAAGGGTCCAAATAAGAGATGGGAAGGACAGAGAATACCTCAAGGAGCTATTTAAGTGAAGAAAATGAGATGGAAGAAGTGTTAGCCAGTTCGTTAATTTAGATTAGTCTAGTTTAGTTAATGTCGAATTAATGTAATTTAAAGTTTTTCTTGGATAAAAAATAGTTGTAACCTGTCTTACTTATGTAATCTAAACTTATTGCAAGCATCAATTATAAGTTTCCTTTATTAATTACAGTTTTAGCAATCTTAAGTGAATTTGACCAATTTGCTTAGTCTTGTTCAAACCTGCTTAAACCTGTTCTTTAAAGTTTAATTAAGTTTATTTATGAGCTTTTACAAAGTGTCTTTTGCATTATACTCAGTTTTACTCAATAATTCAAAAATACAAAAAAATACTAGAAAATATTTCAAAAATAAAAAATCAGTGCACAAGTGAGATACAAGCAAGGAGTATGGATAATTCTGGATTGCAAATGGTTTAGTAGCCTTGTGGAAGGCTCTAGGTGTGATTTACAGTCTTTGGTACCTTGTTTTGAGCCTTGAATCACTTGTAAGCTTCAATTTCATTTTTTGCAATTTACTGTTACAATGTTTAAACCTGAGTTTATCTGTTATTTTATGGCTTATTATATAGATTAAGAGTTGGATTGATGTTATTTTCTGGCTGTTTATTGTCAGAATCATGTAGGTGTATCTGTCTACTCAACTAGTAGATTTAAGTATATTTATATTTGCTTCATGTACTGTAAATTTCTACCTTTACTTAGCTTAGAATAGTTTAATACAACTAATCTTTTCATTCTGTATTAGTAAAATAGCATTAATCATCTTAACTCTCTTGAAATGCCAAAACAGTCATATTAAAGGTGTGTTTGGATTAAGGTTTTACACTGAGTTCCAGTGGGAATTGGTAGTTGTTTTAGGCTCAGTCATGTTACTTTAGGATATTATAGCTTAGTAACAACATAAAATCAGTGTGCTATTAGTTAAAAAGTCAAAAATCCATAATAGGGGTCTTATTTGTTCACTGTTGGTGGTTTCAGTTGCACAATCATCACTTTGTGTTTATTAGTTGTTTTATTAGCTTAAATTCATCTTATTATCACTTATTGTTACTTATTTAGTCTTTAGGAATCATTATAATCTCATTTTAGTCAAACTTTTAGTGTAATTTGAAAAGTCAAAAGTTTTCCTTTGTTAGAAAAACCAAAAATGGTGAGAATTAATTAGAATTTTGTGATTTGATTCAGAGGATGAAACTTGTTTCTAATTAAAGCCCCCCACCTCAGCTATTGAGTCCCATATTCCTTTTAATTTTGTGAATTTTCTAGTGGGCCCCACACTTGGCCAAATACAGCTGCAGGGGAAGGACTTCCCCTATGCAGCAGACCTCACCACCACTCCACCACCGTTGGTGGTTGCCACAGACCTCCACAGTGGGTCCCACAACCCCAAGTTGGTTTCTCCCAACCCCCCTCATGGTACTCTTCAAGAGTTGACCAATCCTTTGACCTCAAACTTTATGGACCCCACTTGAATTAAGCCCAATTCTTTGTCCCATTTTCTAAGTTAAGCCAAGATATCAAAGTGCTTTTTGTTGGCTTATTTGCTTATTATGTGGACCCCAGTGGCTTTTTCCAGCTTAATCATGTTCCCTTAACTTATTGGAACCAGAATTCACCACTGTGGGCCCCACTTAATCTCATTTGAGCTTATTTGCTTATTTGGTCAACAAAAGTCAACTGTGGAGCTAATAAGCTTCCACATTGCTTATTTTTAAGTTCCAAAAAAGTTTTTTTCACAAGAGTTAGTTGTTTTTAGTTGTAAAATAGTTTTGTAAAAGAAAAATCCAGAAAAGACAAATTTAAAATAAGTGATAGTTTCTATTTAATATAATTTAAATTTTAATTTTCATTTTTAAATTTTTATTAAGCACTTAGCATTTTTATATTTTTCTTAAATTCCTCTTATATTAAATTATTTTTGGTAATTTTATCAGATTTTTATATTATCATTTGGTATTTATTAAATTTAATATTAGTTTTATTAGTAATTAATTAATAATTAAGTTTTAAATAGCATAATTAATTTTTATTAAGTATGACCTAGTTTTTACATTTTTCCTAGCTTTTATATAATATAATATAATTTTAGGAATTTTTCTATAATTTTTACTGTTCATTTGCTATTTTTTATAATTTAAAATAGTTTAATTAGGTAATTAATATTTAATTAGTAATTAATTAATATAAAAATCACAAAAAGACAAAAATATTTATTTTTAATTTTTATACTTTCTTCAAGTTCCTTTTGAGGTTTAGAAATTATTTTTGCAAGTTTTTAGTTTAATTTGTAATCTTTATAATTTTTAGTTAATTCAAATTAGGTTTAATTTACTTTTTAAATAGTTTTAATTAATTAAATAGTATTTAAATATTAAAATAATCATTTTAATAATTTCATTTTCATTTTAACTTTTCTTTTAATTTTAAGTTTGTAAAAGTTTCATTTTCACCCCCTGTAGTTTATTTTCCTTAAAACTCACCTTTTTCCCAGCACGCAAGCGCGTCTGATTTTAATTTGGTTTACGTTTATACGTTTCTGTTTCCCGTGATTGTGAATACTATTATTTCTAATCATTCCAGTAGTGTAAACAAACCCAAGTCTTTATCTGGTTACTCCCCATTTAATTCACCCGATTACAAACCCGTTTTTATACCATCCACACCTCGTCGGGACATAACGACCCGGGGAAACACCCTATACTTCCGCGGAGATTTGGTATGAGACGTTTGACTTGGTTGACCATTCACCTGGTCAATTTAGGTTGACCGTTTGGGAGGCAATCAAATTTTGGCGCCGCTGCCGGGGAGGTCATGCGCGTATTCTAAACGGTTTTGCGTATTAGTGAACGTGGATATACATCCATTGTATATTTACCATCCTTTGTTCATATTTTCTTATTATAAAAACAAAACTGTTTCTGAAAACTTTTTAAAATTAGTTTTCAACGAACACAAAAACACAAAAAGATTTTCTTTCTTATAAAATGTTTATCAAAAATCCCAAAAATATCCATCTTTACCCTCCTACCTTTTTGATTCTTCATCCCTTAACCCTCTATCCTTTTGATTCTAACTTCTTCCACTTGTCCTGTAATTGATTCTAATGGCATCTCTCGATGACGATTTCTTTGAACAAAGGGCCTTTCAGAGCAAAATTGAAAAAATTGTGGCCTTGTCAAATAGGTCGAGATGTCGTGTTGATTATGATATAAGGTTATAAGGTCGTCAAGCAAACGTACAGAGCTTTCACGATATAAGGTTATAAGGTCGTCAAGCAAACGTACAGAGCTTAGAGCAGTGACTGAAAAGAACGACTTACCTAATCTTCACGTTTATCAAGAACCAAAACCCGAGACCATAACGAAAGTGGTGGAAATTCCTAGCTCTAAGAGCACACCACTTGTCCCACCTCCGGATTTTATTCCTTGTGTTGGTTGTGGTGAGCTGCTTTTTGGTTTACCATGTCGTTGGTGTACATGTGAAAAATGTGGTAATGATATTCGAGACGGAAGTTGTTTGTTTTGTGGTTCGAGGAATTCATTTGCTTATGATCCTAATCCGAACTCATTCAACGACTCTTCAATTTTTTCCAATTACCCATCACATTCATACGAGCAAGAATCATTTTATCCAAATCACAATTATGTTTCGTATCAAAATACACCAAACTTTTTGTGTGAATATTGTGGAGGTCCTCACCAAGGTTTTGATTGTCAAAATAGTCAAAATTTTGGTTATGACCAATATCCATACAATTCACCAAACCAGAATCAACAGTTTAACTGTTGTGAGTATTGTAGTGGTTCACACTACAGTTCTGATTGTCAATCGGGCAACACGCTTGTCTATGAGCAGTTTCCTGATAACAATTATGACTCTAGCACATACGACTCACAGCCACATCAGTCTTACTGTTGTGAATACTGTGGAGGTCCTCACTTTAGCTCGGATTGTCAAATAGGGAATCAATTTCCTTGCAACAATTACGACTATTCGTTTCAAGACCAACCTCCACAGTACCAATTGACCCAAGCAACTCCTCAATTCCCGCAAGACCTTTGTCTAAAGGTTCTTGAAGCATTTAAAGAATTTAAGGAGGGGTTGGCTACTACATCGTTTCAAGAATCTCGTGAAAAATCAATGGCAGAATTACTTGCTGAAGAACGAGATGCTAGAAATGAATTGAGCATGGAAGAATTACTTGCTGAGCAAAGAGCGGCTAAAATACGTGCCAATCTTCGCTATGCTGCTCTATATGATGACGATGATGACAGTGATGATGATGAAGATAACATTGTTATTATTCAAAAAGATTCATCTGATTCATCAGCTGTGATTCCTTCCATGGAGAATCAGGGAGAAAATAATGTGACGAAGTCACTAGCCGTTGATCAAATGGAACTTGAAAATTCCATAACTGTTAGTATTCTAAACTCCCTCAGGCTATTGATATCACACCCGAAGTTCACACTCACTCTTTAAACATGGGGGATGAGCATCTTAGCACTGTTCCTAATAAGGAATCGGACGAATTAATAAAGTCTAGTGTTGAGATCCTTGTCCCAATCCCGAGAGAGTCACAAGGAACTTTTGATCATATGTGTGATTTACCTCACCCTCTTGAGTGTTCAAACGATCATTTTGAGGCTTTTTCATATTTTAATGATGATTGTACATCTCATGGAGACATTGAGTATATTGAGGCATCACTCCCACAGTCTGATGCTGATCCTCTTCTTGAGGAGTTCGCGGATGAACTTACTCACATCAATCCACGTTTATTGGAAAGTGATGATGGTCTCCTCGACTTTGAAGCCGATCTTGGAGAAATTGAAAGTCTCCTATATCATGATCCGTCACTCACTTCTTATCCTAACAGTCCAATAGAGAATGTTAATCTCTTTGTTTCCGAAGCATTCAATACTACTCTCACCAATCCTCTATTTGAATTAGAATCTGAATTCACTATGATTTCTAACAATCCAATCTTTGAGGAGGATAGTGATGAGTCCATAACGGAACATGAGTTCACAAATTCACATCATGTGAATAATTCTCTTCATGAGGAGTTCTCCGGTGAACTCACTCATCATATCATGACTCCTACGGAGTTTGATAGCCCGGGGGAGATGCACTCAATCATGAGAATTTGCAAATTCCCGCCCACCCTCCCGGGATGTTTTTGAGCTTAACCTTTGAAATCCAGACTCAGGCTAATGAGCCTGCTCTCGAGGAAGAAGATCAAATCATGATTGTCATCATGGTTTTCTTCCTTTTCTTCACATATAAGGTGACTTCTCTTGTTCTTCACTCTTTCGGGAATGAAGATACCATCTTTGATCCCGGCATTTTCATGTATCATTATCTTGAGCCGGGATTATATCTCATCGGTGTGGAACTTTCACGTGCTTCAAATGTTTGTCCAAACATCTTGAATGAAAGTCCGATGGAGATTCCTTCTTCCACATCACGCTTCCCCATGGACAAATGAATTCGGGGTCGAGTCAAGCTAGCGACTCGGCAAACAAAAACAGTAGCATGTACTTAGGGTTTTCACCCTAAGTGTGGGGGAATTAACCCTGCTATGGTTACAAATAAAGTGAAAAAATGGTGTTTTCCACATTTAGCATGTAATGTTGCCCTTTAACGTTCAAAGAGTCGGCATAATAGCCGGGACTTTGAATATTGAGCACAATATTCATTCTAAGTGTGGGGGTATTTCGCTATTCTAGCGAATTTTATCATATTTTACTATCTAATACCCCCGTTTTTGGCAAAAAAAAATTTAAAAATTTTTCACTCGAGTTCAAAATTTTTTGTGGTTATCAGTCCGCCATGTTTAAACGACAAAAGGATTGGCTAATCCAGGAGCAAACGGCTCTTGGTAAAGATATATCAAATCCGTTTATGGCTTGCAATTTGCCCAAAATTGTATGGTACCTCAACTCGCCATATCCTAAAAAGCGAATGAGTTGGCTAGCCCGCAAGATTATGGCTTGTGGTAAAGGCAGTGGAAAAATCATAATTGGTAATCAGCTCACCAAGATGTTGATTATTCTATCAAGAGTTGGCTAGTCCAGAAGCAAACGGCTTTTGGTAAAGACTAATCAAATCCGTTGACAGCTGGTGGTTTGCTCAAAATCACATGGTTATCAGGTGGACCATAGTTCTTACTTGAAAAGATACATCTGGCTACTCCAGAAGTGATGGCTTTTGGTAAAGAGTTTCAAATCCATTAAATTTTCTCAAAAGATTGCTAGGGACTAACAATAGTTTAGTGTGGGGGATTGACGAGTGTATAAATACTCATCATTTTTATCGTATCTGAACTGCCAAAACATCAAAAAACACTCAGAAATGCATCAAAATACTGAAAATATTCCAAAAATTTGTTTTATATGTTTTAGATACAAAATGTTTAAAAACAAATGAAAAACGAACAAAGTTTGCATAATTGGCAGTTTCAGTCCCTCAAGTTTCATAAATTGACAAAACTAATCCCTGAAGTTTTAAAACGAAAGAAAAGTCAACCCAAGGCATTTAAAAGTAAAATATCATCAAAAACGACCCTTGGGTGAAAGTTTGAGAAAATGTACAAAAATGGCCCCTCAAGTTTCAATTTTGGCAGAAATAGTCCTCGGGTACTTAATTTTGGAAATTTATCATTTATGGTCCTTGTGGAATCTTAATATGGCAAATATTATCCTTGGATAACTTTGGAACAGTGGCAAACCCACCCCCTTATTTTCAGAATATTACATCTATGGTCCTTGTTCTTTTTAACTATAAACCACACGGATCACTTGTGTAATTTACTAAACCCATTAAACACACCACCTTATAACCCCATTAATAAACCTAGTCCAACACCTCCCTTGGCCCATTTCCAACCACAGCCCAACATAAAACAATAAAACCCAACCCCCCCCCCCTGTTTTTATAATAATTCTCAGTCAAACTCACCCTTTGACCCCTCCCCTTCCACCTCACCCTACATCCCTGCTACACTCCAAGCTTCACCATCATCACCCTAAACCTGCTACCACCCTGCAACACTCAACCTTTCCCCCCTTGCCTAACCAAACAACAACTAAACAATAAATTTCCCCCCTGCCAAGTCAAAACTACCCAATTGGATAAAATCCACTTTCCCGCCAAAAGGGAATCAATGGCCAGGATTAACCTAAGCCATCCAAGGGTCTAAATAAGAGATGGGAAGGACAGAGAATACCTCAAGGAGCTATTTAAATGAAGAAAATTAGATGGAAGAGTGTTAGCTAGTTAGTTAATTTAGATTAGTCTAGTTTAGTTAATGTCGAATTAATGTAATTTAAAGTTTTTCTTAGATAAAAATAGTTGTAACCTGTCTTACTTATGTAATCTAAACTTATTGCAAGCATAAATTATAAGTTTCCTTTATTAATTACAGTTTTAGCAATCTTAAGTGAATTTGGCCAATTTGCTTAGTCTTGTTCAAACCTGGTTAAACCTGTTCTTTTAAGTTTAATTAAGTTTATTTATGAGCTTTTACAAAGTGTCTTTTGCATTATACTCAATTTTACACAATAATTCAAAAATATAAAAAAATACTAGAAAATATTTCAAAAATAAAAAAATCAGTGCACAAGTGAGATACAAGCAAGGAGTATGGATAATTCTGGATTGCAAATGGTTTAGTAGCCTTGTGGAAGGCTCTAGGTGTGATTTACAGTCTTTGGTACCTTGTTTTGAGCCTTGAATCACTTGTAAGCTTCAATTTCATTTTTTGCAATTTACTGTTACAATGTTTAAACCTGAGTTTATCTGTTATTTTATGGCTTATTTTATAGATTAAGAGTTGGATTGATGTTATTTTCTGGCTGTTTATTGTCAGAATCATGTAGGTGTATCTGTCTACTCAACTAGTAGATTTAAGTATATTTATATTTGCTTCATGTACTGTAAATTTCTACCTTTACTTAGCTTAGAATAGTTTAATACAACTAATCTTTTCATTCTGTATTAGTAAAATAGCATTAATCATCTTAACTCTCTTGAAATGCCAAAACAGTCACATTAAAGGTGTGTTTGGATTAAGGTTTTCCACTGAGTTCCATTTGGAATTGGTAGTTGTTTTAGGCTCAGTCATGTTACTTTAGGATATTATAGCTTAGTAACAACATAAAATCAGTGTGCTATTAGTTAAAAAGTCAAAAATCCATAATAGGGGTCTTATTTGTTCACTGTTGGTGTTTTCAGTTGCACAATCATCACTTTGTGTTTATTAGTTGTTTTATTAGCTTAAATTCATCTTATTATAACTTATTGTTACTTATTTAGTCTTTAGGAATCATTATAATCTCATTTTAGTCAAACTTTTAGTGTAATTTGAAAAGTCAAAAGTTTTCCTTTGTCAGAAAAACCAAAAATGGTGAGAATTAATTAGAATTTTGTGATTTGATTCAGAGGATGAAACTTGTTTCTAATTAAAGCCCCCCACCTCAGCTATTGAGTCCCATATTCCTTTTAATTTTGTGAATTTTCTGGTGGGCCCCACACTTGGCCAAATACAGCTGCAGGGGAGGGACTTCCCCTGTGTAGCAGACCTCACCACCACTCCACCAACTTTGGTGGTTGCCACATACCTCCACAGTGGGTCCCACAACCCCAAGTTGGTTTCTCCCAACCCCCCTCATGGTACTCTTCAAGAGTTGACCAATCTTTTGACCTCAAACTTTGTGGACCCCACTTGAATTAAGCCCAATTCTTTGTCCCATTTTCTGAGGTAAGCCAAGATATCAAAGTGCTTTTGGTTGGCTTATTTGCTTATTATGTGGACCCCAGTGGCTTTTTCCAGCTTAATCATGTTCCCTTAACATATTGGAACCAAAATTCACCACTGTGGGCCCCACTTAATCTCATTTGAGCTTATTTGCTTATTTGGTCAACAAAAGTCAATTGTGGAGCTAATAAGCTTCCACAGTGCTTATTTTTAAGTTCCAAAAAAGTTGTTTTTACGAAAGTTAGTTGTTTTTAGTTGTAAAATAGTTTTGTAAAAGAAAAATCCAGAAAAGACAAATTTAAAATAAGTGATAGTTTCTATTTAATATAATTTAAATTTTAATTTTCATTTTTAAATTTTTATTAAGCACTTAGCATTTTTATATTTTTCTTAAATTCCTCTTATATTAAAGTATTTTTAGTAATTTTATCAGATTTTTATATTATCATTTGGTATTTATTAAATTTAATATTAGTTTTATTAGTAATTAATTAATAATTAAGTTTTAAATAGCATAATTAATTTTTATTAAGTAAGACCTAGTTTTTATATTTTTCCTAGCTTTTATATAATATAATATAATTTTAGGAATTTTTCTAGAATTTTTACTGTTCATTTGCTATTTTTTATAATTTAAAATAGTTTAATTAGGTAATTAATATTTAATTAGTAATTAATTAATATTAAAATCACAAAAGGACAAAAATATTTATTTTTAATTTTTATACTTTCTTCAAGTTCATTTTGAGGTTTAGAAATTATTTTTGCAAGTTTTTAGTTTAATTTGTAATCTTTATAATTTTTAGTTAATTTAAATTAGGTTTAATTTACTTTTTAAATAGTTATAATTAATTAAATAGTATTTAAATATTAAAATAATCATTTTAATAATTTCATTTTCATGTTAACTTTTCTTTTAATTTTAAGTTTGTACAAGTTTTATTTTCACCCCCTGTAGTTTATTTTCCTTAAAACTCACCTTTTTCCCAGCACGCTGATGAGGCAAAAAATGAACCACTTTTAGGGGGTCATTTAAGCCCGGAATTGACTTTATTTGATCAAATATTGCCCTAAATCGTTCCTTTTGTGATTTTAGGTACTTTGGGAGTGAAATCTGGAAAAGGAAGCAATTCGGACGTTTTTGGAGCATAAAAGTGAAGAAAACGCCAAAGTCTTAATTTTCCTTGCTGGGAACAGTAGGTGACGGCGTCAAGAGTAACATCCTGACGGTGTCAAGAGCAAATTTCCTTGATGATCCAGTATAGATTTGACGGCGTCACGAAGTAGGGCGTCAAGAGTAAAATTCATGACGGCCTGGAAATGCATAATACATGACGGCGTCAAAAGTTGATCAAGGCAGTCCGAGAAGAGTTTTGGCGGCGAGGTGACGGCGTCACAAGCTTGGTCTTGACGCCGTCAGACCCTTTTTCCTATATATAGTTTTCTAATTTTCACACATAAAGGAGAGAAGTTTTGGAGAAACCCTAAGTACGAACTTGGTGCGAATTTTACAGGTTTTTCAAGGGTTCCAAGCCCTTGATACCTTTCATGTGTAATTGAGATAAGTGTTCTTTTAATTCAATCAATATGTCTATGTGTTGGTTGTCTATATCTTGTTCTTGTCTTAATTCCATCATGCTAGGCTAGATCTATCTTGTGTTTGATTGGATCTAATGAAACCTAGATGTTAATTATGTGTTGATTACTTGTTTATAATTGTCTTGGATGAATGATTTATATGTTAGGCTTAAGAAAACTGGCAGATCTCCAATTGGTAACATGCTTGAACGTCTTAAGAAACATGAACCGATGTGCACTAGGTCTTTATTGGTTGTATTTAATGCATGAGCCACTGTTTATAATCCCTATGGTTGTGCTGGGCATGGTATAGGAGGAGATAAGAGCTCATAGAATTGGGGAGTTAAGTGCGCCACCCCATGAATGATATTAAGGAATACGATCCGTCATCCATGCAGCTATAACAAGTAATTAACGTGTAACAGATGTCTAGGGAGTAGTGAAATCTAAGTAAACACATTTTCTCCACTTATTGCTCACAACTTTAGTATAATTTAGTTTATTTTCATTTCTAGTATTTTATTTTGTTTGCATCTTTAGTATTGGGTTAGTTGACTAGCAACTAATTCCGCCCACATCCTTCAAACCCGAGATTTTTACTTGCTTTCTAAAAAATATAAAAATACAAAAAGAATCATCCCTCACCTTTAGAACTAGTATTTAGGTTTTCTAATCCTAGCGACACTATTCCTAGCTGAACGATCAATCCCCCGGTACTTGTCACTATACTATACTACAACGATCAGGTACACTGCCTGGTGAGGGTTGTAAGCTTCTCGAGATCCCTTGAGAGGTAAAGCCTGGTGCGATTCCCACGTATCAAGTTTTTGGCGCCGCAGCCCGGGGAATAGTTATTGTCTAGGTTAGAATTTCTTTTTATTAGGTCTACTTGCTAGATTCCTTTCTAGTAAGATTTAATTTTTATTTTTTAGGTTTCTTTAGTCTATCTTATTTCTTTGTGTCTTTGTTCGTAACTCTTCACCACCCAACATCATGGACAACGGGAACATCCTTGAACCCGTCATCCCACCACAACAAAACCCACCATTAGAACCCCTTAGGCCCTGAACCTTAGGAGAGTATTCCCAACCTAGCCACCAAGGCTACCGAAACACCATTGAGCTCACCGGAGCCAATGTGACCCCCTTACGATCCGACACCATCCGGTTGGTGCAAAGCGGATGTGCATTCCATGGACTTCGTTCCGAAGATCCAAACCAACATCTTAAGTACTTCCTCAAAATTGTAGATTCCATAGACCTAGGTGTTGAAACTAGAGAGACAACCCGATTATGCCTATTCCAATTCTCTCTACGGGATCAAGCTAGTCAATGGCTTGAGCGTTTACCCGCGGGATCCATCACCATATGGGATGATCTCACCACTCGTTTCCTTACTCAAATTTTCCCACCGGGGAGAACTACTGAGCTTAGAAATGACATCTTGATGTTCCAACAACGTCAAAATGAATCTCTTTATGAAGCATGGACTCGTTTCAAGGACTTACTCCAAAAAGTCCCTCATCATGGCATAGATCTTTGGCTCCAAGTCCAAATCTTTTATGACCATATCGATATCTCCACGAGGCGAGCCATTGACCAATCGGCCGGTGGTAAGCTACGTGATCTAAGTGCGGAATAATCATGGGAACTCATAGAAGATCTTGCTCTCTATGACAACGAAAGTTGGAATGATCCCCGTGACATGAACAAAATGGTCAAGGCAATATCTTTGCCTTCGATCAATTCTAGCACTTCCGACCGTAGAATCATGGAACTTGAGGACCAAGTCAAGTTTCTCATGAAATCTTACGAAGCTCCTAAACCTTCAAGCCAAGTGAAAAAAATCACTTCTTCATGCGAATTATGTAGTGGTCCCCACGACACTCGTGATTGTGTGGAACTCCCCGGAACAGCTTTTGCGGACTACGCATCCACTCGTACCGACGAAGCGGGAGATAAGTGGTACACTTTCAAGCCCGAGCCAAACACTTACGGTGATTCATACAACCCCTCTTGGAAAAATCACCCAAACCTTAGGTGGAAACAAAATCAACCCAATTCTTCCAATCCGCCTAATCGTTACCAACCAAACGCTCCACCTTCCAACCGTACTTTCAACAACAATCCTTCTAACAACTATGGTAGTACCAACAATCTTGAAGGATTGATGTCAAAGTTCATGGCATCTCAAGAAGCTCGCATAGCTAGGTTTGAAACCGAATTCAACCAACAACAAACGGAGATGACCAACAAGATTGACAACTTGTTGAAAGCCCTTAACAACCAAGCATTAGTCGTACCTAGGAAGGACACTAGGGACACCAATAATGGAATTCAAATTAAGGACCCCTCATCATCCAAACATGCCCACTTTGTCAATGTTGTCACCATTAAGCCAATAGATAAGGAGATAGAAGAGAGTGACAAGGATGAAGTTAGAGTAGAAATCGAGACTAAGGGTGAGAGTAGGGAAGTTGAGGCTAAGAAGGGGGAGGAATTAGAGGAGGTAGAACCTATAGAAAAGTACTTTGATAAGTTGCCCACCAAGGAAGAACGGGAATACCATAAGGATTTATTTGATAGTCCCGAGAGACCATATATCCTTGGCACCCCCTTATCAAAATGGGAGACCCCTCTAACATTAACATACCATGCAATATCGGGCACATGCATATATGGAAAGCTTACATCGACCCTAGATCCCCCGTGAACATCATGACTAGGACTTATTACAATTGGGTGATGAAGAAGCAACTTAATTTTAGGATGATGCCCAATAAGAATCTGATAAGTAATTTTGCAAGAAGAGTGAAGGGATTGCATGTGATTATAGGGAATCTCACCTATGAGATCGACTTTATGATAGTTGAAGACACTCGTCCGGTGATAGATGCTTGCCTAAGCCAAATAATATTTGGAAAACCATTTGTTGAGGCCACTAGGATGAGTTATGATCCGACTTTAGGGATAGTTAGATTCAAGGAAGAAAATGATGAAGTTGCCTATCAAATGCCCTACAAAATTGAGCAATACCGCCTTCTCTCTAATTTCGAAAAGGAGCACAAGCAAGCGGCTTATTATATGAATGAGGAGGATAGACGTAGAGGAGTAGAGTATGTAAAGAATAGAATGCTTGGTTTCTACAAAGAATGCTTGCAACTAGGTCCGGAATATAAAACTGGTTTAGAAGACGACCTGGAGAGTAGAACCAACGATGAGGTCACGTAGTAACCCATGACCTTGAGTCTAGCTACAAGACTCGTAAATAAAGAAAAGCGCTTTTTGGGAGGCAACCCATGTTTTGTGTGATTTTATTTTTGTTTGTTTGTTATTTGCTTCCGTATGCATGCTTAATTTTTATTGTTGGTAGATCATGTTTCTAAACTAAATAGTGGAAATACTTTACTTTGTTGTTTTGGCATAGTCTTAACTCTACCTAAAGGTATTTTTGCAAAAGAAAAGTGTAAGGGGAAACCCCAAATATGTTTTTAAGAAACAAACTGATCATGATTCTCCACAATATTAAATGAACATGTATATTCGTATTTGTTAGAGTCAAATGCTTGTATTTAGTCATAATGAAGTTTTGCAGGATTTTCCAGGAAGTAGGACCAAGTTTTTCCAGAAATTTTCCGGAAACTTAACATAAGAATTTCTGCAGGTCACCTCTGACGGCGTCAAGAGTTAACTCTTGACGGCGTCAAGTGTAAAAATCTGGAAATTTTACCGGTTTTGTTTTTCTAACGGAGTCTTATGGTTTTTGTGAATTATTAAGTTTTATAATCTCCAGGAGATCTGCAAACTTCATTCCACAAGCATTATATCTTATCTTGTTTTCTAGGATTTAGTAACTTATATAGGATGCCGCCAATTTTACGCGAGGTTGTTTTGTCTATTTTCTCAGGATTTACAGGTTATGTATGACAAGAAGATGATTTATATTCTGGAAGGGAAGCTTTGATTGTTCATTTTCTTGGAGGAAGATTTAACCTGGTCACCTTATTATCCATACCGAGCGAATCAGGGGAGTATTTGATTTCATTCTTTTTACTTTTTCACTTTTACATTCTTTACTTGAACATTGGGGACAATGTTCATCTTAAGTGTAAGGGGAGGGTAAAAAGATGATACCTTACATATGCACTTTCGCTTGAGTTTGTTTTGTCTAATGGTAGATGTGTAATAAAACTATGAGAAATACTTGTTAGTGTAATTTTAGCGCAAAATTTAAAATTTTTTACAACATTTAGGAGTGAAAATTTAGCCATAGCAAGCGTCTCATGGATAGGAGATTGTATGACTAGCACATAACCGTATATTCAGAAAAATTTTCCACCCAAATATGTGAGGTTCGCCTTTAGATTTGATAGGAAAAGCATTTACTATTAGTGCTTATGAGTGTACCGGTAGCATTTAGATTCTAGAACTTGCGTTAGTGATGCATCCCGAGACCGCTAGTGAGACTACATTCGTGTAGTAAGATTTACTACATGATAAGAGACATTAGGATCACCCTTGTGTTAAACCCGTATTATAATTATTTGACCTTTTAAGTCATATTACTTGGCTAGTTAAGTCAACTAATTTTTCCCACACCTTAGCGTTGTACTCATTTTTAGTACACGAAACCCCTAGTACACTCCTCCGAGCCTATCTTTTCGTTTCTAACTTTAAGCATTTTACTTAAAGGAAGAATTTGTTACACCCCATTTAAATGTACACCCAAATCGCCTTAGCCTTCCGTGTATGCGCTCATTTTTAGTGCATTATTGTTATATGTTAAACCCTAAGTTAACTATCTAATTGATTACATGGTTGCTAAGTCGAGTCATATCCTTGTACATATTGTTTTGGGACTATTGGGACTCATGGGTAAAGTACTTATTTATGGAGTAATGGGGAAGAACATCATTTATTACCCCCATATGTACGTTAATCTTAAAAGTACTCCAAGTGTTTTGATTTTCTTAATTCGAGTCATTAGAATAGTTTATTGTAAAGTATGTAAAAATTCAAGTGTAAGGGGAATGTTCAACCCCTATGATGTATTATTTTGGATGGTAGGGTAAGAATGTATGCACAAAAAAAAAAAAAAAAAAAAAAAAAAAAAAATCGAAAAAACAAGAAAAAGAAAAGAAAAAAAAAATAGAAAAAGAGAAAAGAAAAACATATGGACTACCATCCCTTTTTATTCTATGTTCATTTTATGTTTTTGTTATTTTTCATTTATTAGCTTAAGTCGAGTCTAGTCTTGGCTTAGCAACGCCACATTGTACACGTAATTAACCAAGATTGTTAACTCGCCACCAGTAAAAACTTCCTTTATCCAACAAAACCGTGTATTTCATATCCCTACACCTAACGTTACAACCCTTTAAAAGATCTCTTTGATAGTTTATCCTAGGTGCTTACACCATGTGGTGGAGGTTTGATCCTTTCCCAAGCCTATGGTAATCTATTTTGCTATGACAGGTAGTGAGAGATATCTTCCGTTTCCATATTGTAATTTATACTTTATTACACCCGAGAGATGTGAGTATCTAAACACTATTTGTGAGGTGCTTGTGTATGACCTCCGTGCTTGTCTATTGGTCTTTAGTGGAACGATTATTTGTTGTAATTACTTTTATATTAGTGTTAAATGACCCCTAACTTGTATTTTGAGTAGAATAAAAGCGCATTTGCTTGAGGACAAGCAAATCTCAAGTGTAAGGGTATATGATGAGGCGAAAAATGAACCACTTTTATGGGGTCATTTAAGCCCGAAATTGACTTTATTTGATCAAATATTGCCCTAAATTGTTCCTTTTGTGATTTTAGGTACTTTGGGAGTGAAATCTGGAAAAGGAAGCAATTCGGACGTTTTTGGAGCATAAAAGTGAAGAAAACGCCAAAGTCTTAATTTTCCTTGCTGGGAACAGTAGGTGACGGCGTCAAGAGTAACATCCTGATAGCGTCAAGAGCAAATTTCCATGACGATCCAGTACAGATTTGACGGCGTCACGAAGTAGGGCGTCAAGAGTAAAATTCATGACGGCCTGGAAATGCATAATACATGACGGCGTCAAAAGTAGATCAAGGCAGTCCGAGAAGAGTTTTGGCGGCGAGGTGACGGCGTCACAAGCTTGGTCTTGACGCCGTCAGACCCTTTTTCCTATATATAGTTTTCTAATTTTCACACATAAAGGAGAGAAGTTTTGGAGAAACCCTAAGTACGAACTTGGTGCGAATTTTACAGGTTTTTCAAGGGTTCCAAGCCCTTGATACCTTTCATGTGTAATTGAGATAAGTGTTCTTTTAATTCAATCAATATGTCTATGTGTTGGTTGTCTATATCTTGTTCTTGTCTTAATTCCATCATGCTAGGCTAGATCTATCTTGTGTTTGCTTGGATCTAATGAAACCTAGATGTTAATTATGTGTTGATTACTTGTTTATAATTGTCTTGGATGAATGATTTATATGTTAGGCTTACGAAACTGGCATATCTCCAATTGGTAACATGCTTGAACGTCTTAAGAAACATGAACCGATGTGCACTAGGTCTTTATTGGTTGTATTTAATGCATGAGCCACTGTTTATAATCCCTATGGTTGTGCTGGGCATGGTATAGGAGGAGATAAGAGCTCATAGAATTGGGGAGTTAAGTGCGCCACCCCATGAATGATATTAAGGAATACGATCCGTCATCCATGCAACTATAACAAGTAATTAACGTGTAAAAGATGTCTATGGAGTAGTGAAATCTAAGTAAACACATTTTCTCCACTTATTGCTCACAACTTTAGTATAATTTAGTTTATTTTCATTTCTAGTATTTTATTTTGTTTGCATCTTTAGTATTGGGTTAGTTGACTAGCAACTAATTCCGCCCAAATCCTTCACACCCGAGATTTTTACTTGCTTTCTAAAAAATATAAAAATACAAAAAGAATCATCCCTCACCTTTAGAACTAGTATTTAGGTTTTCTAATTCTAGCGACACTATTCCTAGCTGAAGGATCAATCCCCCGGTACTTGTCGCTATACTATACTACAACGATCAGGTACACTGCCTGGTGGGGGTTGTAAGCTTCTCGAGATCCCTTGAGAGGTAAAGCCTGGTGCGATTCCCACGTATCACATGCAATCGCGTCTGATTTTAATTTGGTTTACGTTTATACGTTTCTGTTTCCCGTGATTGTTAATACTGTTATTTCTAATCATTCCAGTAGTGTAAACAAACCCAAGTCTTTATCTGGTTACTTCCCATTCAATTCACCCGATCACAAACCCGTTTTTATACCATCCACACCTCGTCGGGACATAACGACCCGGGGAAACACCCTATATTCCACGGAGCATTGAGCCTAAGGAGTTTGACTATATTGACCACATCCGTGGTTGACTTTAGTTGACTGCTTTTGCCTCAATCACGGGCATGTAGGCATCTGATGTTAAACTTAGTTGTTGATATAATTTGTTGATTAATACTTTGTTACCTATGTGTTTCATTTATTGATTCAAATGACGTGTTCTTGTCTAGTTGCATTGTGAATTTGATTCAAATTAACTGTTCCTGAGACTTTTATAACCAAGACATAAAAGCATTAAGTTTAACACAAAATGTTTTGAGACAGATGTGTGTTACTTAACTGACTGTGTGGAATCAAAGTTTAAGAAGAAACTTAATTTGTTTGAATCAAGTGGTTTCTAGTAACATTTCTAGCACTAGCATGATGGCTATTGCTCATTTAATTTTTAACGTGTGTTTTGATATATATGTGTTTTAAGTTTTAATGGTTTAGTTTCTCTCAAAACATTTCTTTTGTTTTGTTCAAAATTTTAAAGTATTGCAAAATGTTTTTGCATAAAGGATTTGATAAAGAAATTGATTGACAAACTTAATTGTGGTTTTCTGATAAATGAGTATTTTGAAAATCAGAACACCAATACTTCTAGAATTGATTTAATAAATTATGTGAGAGACCCTTTCGTGTAGGACTGAAGTTTTCAAATGTTCCAAGTTGATTTTTACTATAATTATTGCGATTAGAAAAATGATATTTTTGGTTAATAGATAATGAATGGGAAAATTCTTTCAAAACGTACTATACTTGTAAAAAAATCACTTTTGAGTAACGTACTTTTAATTTTTATTATTGTGGTACTAAACCTTCATTTTTGGCCTCTTTTACTCACTTGGGACGTTTTTATAACATTTTTGCCCTGGATTTCAAAAAATTTGAGGGGTAAAAACGTCCCAAAGTGCGTAAAAGAGGCCAAAAATGAAAGTTTAGTAACCCAATAAGGAAAAAAAAGTTCGATACTCAAAAGTGATTTTTTTGACAAGTATGGTAAGAATTTTCCCATAATGAATATAAGAATCAATTTGAGATACACAACATACATGTTGGTATAAATCTAGTGATAATTTCACATTCACAAGATGGTGAAATTTACTCACTTAAATTGTGAGTTGTTTTTTGAACGAGCAAGAAACATAGTGTGTAGCTCTCACTTCAAGAAGGAAAATGCATTACTGTCTAAGTGACGAAGAACAAAGAGTTCAAGAGAACGGATATTTAATATCTCAAATTCCTTGGTGAGGGAATGTGATAAACGATTTGAGAATTGTACCATTATTGACATGTTTATTAAGTGATCTAGAAACTTAACTGTTGCACTTATTAAGCCTCTGATGAGAGACTTATTTAAGTGTTTTGAGATGTGATTAATGATCTTATTGAGCCTCTGACGAGAGACTTAATGAGAGTAACTAGAGACATGAGTATGAAACCATATGTGTATCGGTTAGTGACGGAAACCCGACTTGTTTGTAGTGTTCCTACATCACGAGTTTAATGGGTAATAACGAAATTACTAATTGATAGAAGGTACTATCGCATAATTGACTCATGTATAGTACAGATAGTACGGCGTTGTCAAGGAAAGGATGAGGTAAATCCTCTTAACAAAGCCTTTCAGGCATCTTAGCAACGAAGATGTTAAAAGCTTTGCCTCTATGATCTAGAGGTGGTGCCGCCTTGAATGAAGAGTGATGGTTTCTCTTTTATAGGGTCATGAAACAGGATTTAAGCGCATGACCATATTCGTGCTCAGTGAGGAAACAATGGTCACGATAGGAAATGTGTATAAGTATGCCATTGAAATCACAAGGTTCTTGGTTTAATTCCTTTGGACACTGTTAGTGCAAATATTACGAGATTTAATCTATACATTCTTGTTTGTTTTGAGTGATGACAAATGTATAACTTGATACATAACGTAAAATGTACAAGTTACTCGTAATTATATTTTGTCTCAACATACATTCAACACCTCTCAACGTCTCGAGTCATCGTATGCTACAACACAGGTTCGTACATGTTTGTTATGTGGCATTATGATCAAACCCCTTGACCAACTATTTAGAATGACTAAAATACTTTTAGAGACTTTAAGTATTTTATGTGTCAAAGTACACTTTAGGTGTTAAATAGAATAAGTGCCACATTAGGTGTCTAGATAATATTAGTAAGTTTACAATCTATAAAAATGTGTCTTATAACAACATAAGTACATAAAACACTTTTAGTAACTTACTAAACATTATATAGCAAGCTAACATATACATTCTCTAAGTAACTTACAAGTACACCTTTATTTACAAGTTAATCTAAAATGAAAATGTAACATGTGCATTTATGAAAAGGTTGAGTGTTTGACTTTCCATAAGACTTCTTACACATTTTAGAAGGTTTCTTACTCTATCTATTGAGTGTTGACTTGTAGAATCTTGATTAGACTTGTGAAAGATATGGAAAGATTTTGAGTAGTGTTTGTAAGTTTGTTGTCAGGTCCCCAAGGAACCCTGGGGCATAACGGAAGGAACCCTTCTGAGGGTTCCGCCGGATCCGTGTGGTGATCAGATTGGTTTTCTATTAATAGTAGCCCATTGTTTCACCCATAGTTTTGAACTCATAAGAACATAAATACTCTCTACCCTTTTAGCAACATCTTGATCAGTAGAAAACAATGTAGAAAACATAGATCAATCACCAATGTCTTAATGATCATAATGCTTCTAACATTCATTATGTTGTAAGCATATCATACATCTTGATCTACCAAAGAAAGCTTGGAGATCTTCCCATCATCATTCACCAAAGCATATCAACATATGAAGATTCAAGGGAACTTGACATCCTCAATGATTGAAGACTTCCGATCAATGGAAGTTCATATAGATTAGGCATTTATATCCATTGGACTTTTTTGTCATGGATCATCATTGTATCATCACAATATAGATTAGATGGTTTATGTGTTTGTGCCATAAAACACAAGGTTTTTATGTTGGGCCACAAAACATAGCGGGAGTGGTTGTACCCTTGGAAAAGAACTCGACATCTAGCTTAGTGTCGAAAATATTATATAGACGACGATAGGAGTGGTTGTACCTTGTAAAAGAACTCGGTTTATAGCTTTGTACCAGATTAAGTGTAAGCGACGAATGTAAGGTTTTCTCCGCTGAGAAGGGAGGTTGTTGATCTAGTGAAGTAACTCTCGAGTTGGGTGCTCGAGGAGTAGAGTAGGGCAGAGAGGAGATCCGTGACCGAACCACTATAAATCCTCGTATTCGGTTTGCACTTTCCTTTTACTTATTGCTTTCCTTTAATGTTTGCATTATGTGTTTGCTTGTGTTGTGAATTGTTGATTATACTTGTATGATAACATGTTTAAAGTTTATGCTAGTCATAAACTATACGTAACATCTTTCATATTAGAACAAGCTAAAAATGGATATTTGATACAACAAGTTTAAAGTTAAAAAGCGGTAAACTATTCAACCCCCTTCTAGTTTTCTACAGACACCATTGAATCAACTTCAATTAATTTGCCTACTTATATAATGCAAGGTTTAATCTTCGTGACACTGCGACATGACTTATCAGAGTAGAAAACTATCCAACCTGGTGGGGGATTGTTGGATATTATGTTCAGGTTGTATACTTTTAGTTATATTACTTTACAACTTAGAGTATGGTGGGGGTTAAATAAAATAGTTTGTCACATTTTATCTCATGGTTTCATGATACGTACGATATTAATTAGAGTGGTAAAGAAGACTTGTCTCCCATATCTTACCTTTATTTTCTCCTAATTAATCTCCTCCATGAACCATGCATGAATAATTCCACTAGTTTTCATGCAGCAAAATGTGGAAGTAAATGGGTACGTGGGTTAACCACTATTAACTATTTTGGATATAAATTGATGGACTTCTCTTCTAAGAAGAGTGGAATAAAATAGAAAGTAAAAGTCTTCCACAAGACTATACTCCCACTTCGTGAATTCTGCTACCGCCAGTGTTTTGTGTTGACTTGGTTGCTGCCGAATAAACATGTGTTGGTTGTATCAAATCTTGGGGCTTGTACGCTTGTAGACTCGCAGCAAATATACGAGTTCGTATTAAGCTTAAAGGACAGGAGTCATTCCGTGCAGTTTTTTTTTTTTTTTTTTTTTTTTTTTTTTTTTTTTTTTTTTTTTTTGTGCAGGTTTGCTGTTGCTGTTTGAAGTGGTTTTCGATTGCTGTTCGGGTGATAGTTTGTGACTATTGGGGTTGTTAGTTCGTTGTTGCTGTTTGAAGTGGTTTTCGGTCGTTGTTCGGGTTATAGATCGTGACTATTTGGGTTGTTAGTACGTCATTGTTGGGGTGCCATTATTGTTGCTAAATTTTCTTAATGTATTACAACAAAAACAAATAAGATGGTTTATAAATCCGTTGTTGCAGATAAAATAATTTTTGTTGACAACAACAATCATCTTCCATAGATCTATCGAACAAAAAAAATTTAGGAGGTCAAAATTGTCATTTCCATCTAATCACATTGCATGCTAATTGAGCATGCAAATAAAAAAAATTGCTTCGTATGATTCGCCTAATATAGCTTCATCAAGATCAAACGGTCTATAAGTCTATTAGTAGCCGCATGAAGATGAATCCATTCACCAGGTTTAGTTAACAATCAAAACAAGTACAATATGCAGATTATATCATACAACAACCATCTTATTACATGTCATGAATGATCCAAGAATTGTAGCTTTCCACTCCAATGCCATTTTGATAGACCTTCTCAAACTATACAACTAAAAGTTTTGCAAGATCATCATCATGTTGATAAAATAGTTCTCACAAAGTTAATCCATGACTTCAATCGATCTATCCATTTCTCTTATAACCAAGTTCGGGTTGAATAAATTTGCATGTTTAATAAATGTCTATTAAATGCATTTTTTATTTAATTATTAGAAAGGTTGAGTCAGTTATCATGTGCTTGACTTAATATTCTTGTTATTGTTATCTTTTTTCTTAACCCAAAAATCTTCCTATAAAACAAGGGACGGACTTAGAATTTTTATAAGGGTGTTGCACAAAATTTTCCGTGAGTGTCTTACACAATTCTTCTTTTACCATAAGTGCTAAAATTTGCATCATTGGGAATTTTGGGACTAAAGTTGCACCATGGAAGGAAAAAAAAAGGGTAACAAAGGTTTATTGTCGGGTTTTGCACATACCAAAAAACGGCACTTATCTGAAAACTTTGCACTTCGTGCTCTCGTGTAGGTGCGTCCATGTATAAAACTACTACAAATAAATCAATGTAATGTAACTTAATATACAAGGAGTTAAAGAAATCTTATACAATATTTATGGAAGATTACATTTAGGGTCGTCTCAAGATTTTAGTGACTCTCTGCATATAATATAACATGGGCCCTTCTTTCTAATTTTAATGTATAATGCAAAAGGTTTCTATCAATATTGCATTTATTGTTGGAAATATAAACAAGAGAGAACTGCAAAATACATCCATGTGGTTTACACATTTTAGCATCTTACATCCTTGTCAGAAACTTTTGGCAATATACATCCCCGTTAGGCAAACGTTTGCCACAATACATCCCTCGTTAACAATGAGGACTAACGGTGCAAATTTTTCCTCCGTTATCTCTTAACGAGACTGAAAATATTACAACGTTAGCCTTCGTTAGCCAAACATTTGCACCGTTGGTCCTTTTTATTAGAAAAAAAATTAAAAAAATTTTAAAATTAAAAAAAAAAGTTAAAAATAAAAAAAAAAGAAAAAAAATTTAAAAATTAATTTTTTTAAGTTAATATTTAAAAAAAATCAAAATTAAAAAAAAAATATTTACATAAAAAAATTAAAATTTTTTTTTATAAATACGCATTTTTTAAAAATATTAAAAAAATAAAAAAATTTTAAAAATTAATTTTTTTTTAAAAGTTTATATTTTAAAAAAAATCAAAATTTTTAAAAAAAATTAATATTTGCGAAAAAAAATTAATTTTTTTTATAAAAACATTAATTTTTTTAAAAAAAAATAATTTTTATAAAAAAAAATTAAATTTTTTTAATAAATACGCATTTTTTAAAAAAATACGAATTTTTTAAAAAAATACGCATTTCTTTTATAAAAATTAATTTTTAAAAAAATACGCATTTTTTTATAAAAATTAATAATGCGTATTTTTTTTAAAATGTGTATTTTAAAAAAAATTATAAAAATTAATTTTTTTAAAAAAAATTAATGTTTTTATTAAAAAAATTATTTTTTTTTCGCAAATTTTCATTTTTTTTTTAAATATAAACTTTAAAAAAAATAATTTTTAAATTTTTTTTCCTTTTTTTAATGTTTTTAAAAAATGCGTACTTATAAAAAAAATTAATTTTTTTTCGCAAATATTAATTTTTTTTAAATTTTGATTTTTTTTAAATATTAACTTAAAAAAATAATTTTTAATTTTTTTTCCTTTTTTTTAATTTTAACTTTTTTTTTTTAATTTTTTTTCTAATAAAAAGGATTAACGGTGCAAATGTTTGGTTAACGAAGGCTAACGGTGTAATATTTTCATTCTCGTTAAGAGATAACGGAGGAAAAATTTGCACCGTTAGTCCTCATTGTTAGCGAGGGATGTATTGTGGCAAATGTTTGCCTAACGGGGGATGTATATTACCAAAAGTTTCTGACAGGGATGTAAGATGCAAAAATATGTAAACCACAGGGATGTATTTTGCAGTTCTCTCTATAAACAAATACATCAGAACAACTATCCTTTTGTTCCCACCAAGATATGACCTTGTGATCGTAGCCTAAATTTTGTTAATTGAACATATTTTATGTTAATAAACATTGATTCAAATTATAAGCTAAAATATGGCAAGTCATGCTTTGCCCCAGTTAGTACCCATCTTGGAAAAACCTATGAGCCAACTGGTGAGATTTTGTAGATAAGAGGTTAAGGGTTTGAATCTCGGCTCTTACTCACTCTAGTTGGTGCCCCATTGAGCTAGGAGAATTGCATGAGTTATTTCTTAAGAGGTGGACAATGACAGGTACAAATAATACCCGATATTAAGGTGTTTCAGCCGATTCACGCCTTTTTTCTGGATAAAACATGACAAGTCTGTCTCAAAAGTAACAATGGTAAAAACTTGAAAGGGCCTCTTTAATTGTAAGATGAATTGCAAAACATTAAAAGGAACCTTTCACATCAAAAATTAACTGAATTGCTAATAAGGAACTAAGAGCCCGTTTGGTTGGAAGGTGTGGGATTTGGATTTGGGTATGAGAAATGATAAATGATGTTTGGTTGATAAAGTAATACTTTGAAACCTACGGGGCTCACTACTTTTTCATTCCAATCAAGTAAGGTGGGTATTATGTAAAACCCGTAGGACCCATTATACCTATCTCACAAAACTTTATTTTTTTAATTAAAATATTATATTTAAATACAATTTAATTATTATATCAATTAAAATATATTTTCTCTCTCTTAATTTTCATTCCTTACAAATCTGAATCCGAATCCAAATCCAAACCTATTTATAAATCAAGGCACCTAATTAAAGCCCACAAATAAAATAATCAGAAAGAACAAAAATCCGTACACACACAAATTTACAAAACATAACACATGTGACATATGTATCTTTAGGTGATTACTATTACTATATATACTTATAGAGCATCAACTGACGCCATCTCATGTCATCTTTGCAGCCCACTGACTTTGGTTTGTCCAGCCCATGATGCTCTATAAGAGCATTCCCAATCATAACGTATACCTCGCGTTAAATGGATTTTGACTCGCTTTAACCTCGCGTTAACGTTGCATGGTCCTGCGTTAAGTTGGCGTTAACTTGGGGCGTGAATTTCTTAACTCTACGTTAACATGCAGCAAGTGTAAAAATAATAAATAAATAAATAAATAAATAAATAAATAAAAATTGCATTCAACCCCCTAACGTTAACTTTAGTAGCCGTTGTAATTCAAAAAAATTTACCTTTTCCACTCCCCAACGTTAACTAATGGTTAGTTTGTTAAAAAAAAATAATAAATAATCAAAACCTCTTTCCAACTAATATAAATACCCATTCAACATACTTCTTTTTTCCACTCTTTCACAACTCATTTTATTATCTACTACACTTCTAATAGCCAAAAAAATGTCACAAGGCAACAACAACGACTCGTTAACGAACCTCCTCGGTGGGTGGGGGAACCCATACGCGGGTTCATCGTTAAATCTGAATTGTCATAACCTAAACCAATTCGGTATGTTGAGTGAAGAAGTTTTCCAACAACATCAAGCGTTACGGTATTGGCAAGAAAGCCAACAACGAAACTACCTAAATACCGATTTCGAAAATCTCCAATTCACTCAACAATCCCAACATTCCCAACGGAAACAAACGAAGTTCCCGAAACACCTACCTCTCCACGAAAGAAATTCAAATCTCGTGGCAAACGAAAGTCCAAAAAAAACAAAGAACCCAAACCAGTCGACGATGATGAAGGACACGAAGAAGGCATCAATACACGTTGGCAATCAAGAGAAGAAAAATTACTTGCAAAGTGTTGGGTGGCCGCTAGCGAGGATTTGCAAGTCGGTCTTTCCCAATCGAAAGATACGTTTTGGCAACGGGTTCAAAATGAGTTCAATAAAACCAATTTTCAGAAACGCGGCAAAGATATGATACAAGGGAGAAGTGGCGAACGTTGAACCGTGATTGCACAAAGTTCAACGCGTGTTTCAAACGTGCTCAACGCGATAAAAAAGTGGGGAATTGATATGCATATCCTCACACGGGTGAAAGAATATTATCGTGCGGAGCACAAATCGGCCCCATTTAATAATGAGGCGGCTTGGAGTGTTTTGCGTGCTAATTTAAAATGGGACGCGCCGGATCCGATTGATTTAACCGGTGATGTTCCAAGCCAAACAAACGAGGCGTTGTTTGGACATGATGCAGAAGCACGTCCGATAGGAAAAAAGCTAGCTTCAAAGAAACAAAAATCCGAGACAACGACAAGCACCGGGGGCACGAGTACCGGAGGGTCTGTTTCGCCGGCTCAATTCGGGGAGACTATGCACCAAGAGTTTCAGGAAAAACGTGAAGATGCGGCAAGGGCGTATCAAGCGACCGCAGAAAACCAAGCCACCCAAATGAGATTAAAGGAGTTTGAATTTTTGTTGCTCGATACGCAAGGCAAAGATCCACATTATGTGGCGTTGGTCAATATGAAAAAGGACCGAATCATCAAGAAATATGGGCTACTTCCTCGTCAAGAATGAATAAGTGTGTTATGTTGTGGTTTATTTATTTTTTTTATAATTTCATATTGTTTTTTTTTCATAATGTATTTTTTTTTCGTTGTATTTTTTTTTAGTGCGTATTGTAATCCCGTTTAAGAATGAATGTTATGGTTTTTAATAAATGAAGTGTTAGTTTTAGTTTAGGGTTGAATTTGAAAATATTTGAAAAGTTGAGTTAAATTGAGTTAAAGCTGAGTTATGGTTGGGGGTGTTTTTTTGTGAGTTAAGCTGAAAGTGTTAAAGCTAATGTGGCACTGACATGGCGGTGTGTTAAGTTTTAACCTGAGTTATGATTGGGAATGCTCTAATAGTATATAGACAATTTCATGATAGAGTAAAGATCATTTGAGGACCAAACTTTTTTTACATACCAAGTGACTAATCTCCACCCTCCATCTTCCCTCGTCTTTATTTGATCTAATGGATGAGATTAATCCCAACAATTTAAAAAACCCACTTTCATCCTTTTTTTTCAAATATTAATATCTTTCAAACCGTTAATCGTTAAGCGAAAAAAAATATACCATTACGACGAGCATTTAATTATCTTTCTATAGATAGGCTAATTGATATATTTTCGACAATTTTTTTTTTTCGTTTTTTTCAAGTTTTTTTTTTTCGTGGCCGAAAAAATCATATATGATATTATATATAATATCATATATGATATTACATATCATATATGATATGTAATATCATATATGATATTATATGTAAAATCATATATGATATGCAATATCATATATGATTTTTTTTCCGGCCACGAAAAAAAAACGTGAAAAAAAAGATTTTTTTTTCGAAAGTATATCAAAGTGCCCGTCTATAGAAAGATAATTAAATGCCCGTCGCGATGGTGTAATTATTTTCGCTTAACGATTAACGGTTTAAGAGATATTTAAATTATAAAAAATGGGTGAAATAATAAAATGCTTTTAATCTCAACCATTGATTTCCTTTTTAGATGGATGGTGGGGATGAGCCCCTTGGTATGTGAGAAATGTTTGGTTTGTAGAATAACTCGACTCTTTCATGATATAACATAAACTCCCGAAAACAACATGTTTTAATATATAACAAGTAATGTACACCCGCACTTCGTTGCGGACGTATCATTTTTTTTTTTTTTTTCTATGGTTCTTCAGTTGGGCACATAGCTATCAGGCCAGGTTTTGGGCTGGGCCAGAAACAGGGCACAATCAGTGTCGTTTTCCGACGCAAAATTATATATATAGTAATAGTAATGATAATGATGGTTGCACCATATGATCGATTTTGACTAACAAGGAAAAAAATCTTAGCTTAAAAATCAGGCTATCAAATATATGTCGATCAGTTCCTAGTTTGAGAAAATTGGAAGCCCTATAAATTAATGGGCCCTGTGCATACGTACCCCATCAGCCTTATATATATAAGCCACAAAATCCATCCTTATATCTCATCTCATACAATCGAGGGCATAAACTAATCTGCAACTCGATCTCTAGAATGGCTGAAGCAAGTCGACGTAATAAAAAGTCGAAGCAGAACATCATTCACGATGATTCGTACCTTCCATTAGTAAAGAAGCAGAAAAAAGCTGCTCCCAAAATCACTAGTGTACGTACTCTTCTATTTATGCCATAGTTATTATTTTACATAATTTTCAATAAGGCTTTCAAGAATCATGATCGATCATGAAATTCATAAAAACATGCATGCAGGTTGCTACTCAAGTTCTTTTGGATGACGCACTTAATGGATTCGCGAATGGAAATTTCGTTTGCTCACCTTTTTCACTTGAGATCGTTTTAGGAATGCTTGCTTTTGGAGCCACAGGTCAAACTTTGGAACAGTTGTTGGAGTTTCTTGGACATGAAACCCTGGACCAACTTCGTTCCGACTCTCCTACTTCAAAGCTATTTGCACAGATTTTAGCAAACCCGAATGGTGGTAAAGGAAGTCCTGATATTAATTTGGCGAATAGAGTTTGGGTAGCTAAGAAACTGAGTCCTGTCTGCTTACTATCTTCGTACAAGGAGGTTCTCAATACAGTTTACAATACAAAAGCCCGATTTGCCGACTTTAAAAACAAGGTAATTGTTTAATTTTTTTTGTTTTCTTTTGTAAGAGCTCACTAGTACCTTTAACTTTCGCAAAATCATTCTTACAGTAATACCTGAGAATGTGCTGCCAATGGAAAATAATACTGTATTGTTTTAGTTTATCCCCTTTACCTTCAGTTTATTTAGTCTAGTTTCATTAATTTTATTCCTTTTTTGGGTGTAGCCTAAAGCCATTCGAAAAATAAATGCATGGGCGAACAAGAAAACTAAAGGTTTGATTCCCACTATAGTTACTGAAAATGATTTGACTGGAGAAGAGGATCTTGGCTTTGCGAATGCCTTGTATTTTAAAGGAATATGGTCTAACCCGTTTAAAGCAAATAAGAGACAAAGAAGAAAAAATTCAAACTCATCAACGGGGAGAAGGTTTTAGCCCCCTTCATGACCAATTATGAAGAGTTTCATTATGGTTCATTCAGTGGCTATTCGATGCTTAAAATTCCATATGAAAGTAATGGCCAATCAAGCAAATTCTCAATGTATATTTTCCTCCCAGATAGGAAGGATGGCTTGCAGGATCTGCTACAAGTGTTTCATTCAGATAACTCTTTATTTTATAGAAATTTTTACCTTGAAAAGCGGGATTTGGATAAGGTGTGGATACCAAAGTTCAAGATAACTTACAAATTTGAAGCTCATGATGTTATGAAAGAAATGGGATTGACATTGCCTTTCGATCCTAATAATAAGGAAATCACTGAGATAGTCGGGGAGTGGATTTATGTCTCCAAAGTTCTTCAGAAATCTTTTATTGAAGTTGATGAAAAAGGAACAGAAGCAGCAGCCGTAAGTCTAATGTCTATGAGGGTGGGGTGTCGCTGTCCTCCGCCTCCCCCTCCACCGGCAAGTTTTGTGGCGGACCATCCATTCATGTTCATGATTAGAGAAGATACTTCTCGAGCTGTTTTCTTTATTGGTGTGGTGCTCAATCCTGTTGAAAACAGTTTAGCTTAGCCTTAGCTGCTCTATCTTTAATTTTCATGTAGTATGTCTATAGATATTAAATAATTAATTCAAATTTGGATATGTTGTTTTTCTATTGAACACCATCAATTGCAGCAACCTCTTGAATCATATTTTCTTTTGGATCCATGATATGCTATTTTACTGCAACTTTAACACTTACTGTCCCTTACCATGGCCAAATCTGAGTTTTTCCCAACCAATGAAATTTTGACAGGTTTAGCTAGCCCTCCATAAACCTACCAATTAACCTGTTTAATTGAGACGCCAACAAACTATTTTATTTTGTTCAGGTTGCAGATCTATCCATACTTTATAAAAAATTTAACAGCAATGATGTCTTTTTACTGATGCAATGAGCCAATGAGTATGACTTGTGCAGCGCAGTTGTGTGTCTGTGTGTGCGGAGATACAAAGGTAGGACTAACAACCTAGAATATAGGTTGGTTTGATACAGAAGAAAGAAAGGGACATATTTTCTTGCTGATGGAGCGATTTAACATCAATTTTTCTGCATCACAACACTATGTATGCATAAATAAGCAATACTTCACTAATGATTTTATCGTTTACTGTTATCACATATTGCCGGTTTGAGGTTCTTCCAGCTTTGGGAAGCTGCTGGAACTTCTTGACCTTGTTCTACACAATATCATATTTATTGTCGTGTTGAAGATATGCAGTATAAAATGTTAGCTTTTGAGCAGGGTTCCAGTAGGGGCATTGAAGGCCAAGTTTGTGTGACAATTTAGCAGTGCCACTACTCTCAGATGACTAGCTGTGTCTATCAATATTTCTATAAACTAGAAACAATTATATTTACTGATTTCCTGACACATTTGGGTGAATCCATGATACATTTGTGCAGGAGACATAGCAAAAACAGAAATAACAAAGGAAACTTCGGAAAAATAAATAACATGAAGGAACAAATGTTTGTCATGTACAAATGTGATGACAAAAAATCAAAATAATGTAGCGTTAATCAGTAATAACTGAGTTTGTACCTGAGTTTTTTTAGTCAAAGTTTCAGTTTCAACAGGCTACGAACTCTCAGTCAGAATCAAACCATATAATTTACATCAAATAATGGTTTAACAAATTTAATTGCGATTTAGTACAACATATGATACCATTCCTTTGTTCTACATTCTTTAACTTTCAAATCACATATAGACCAATTTTTCGTGGCTAAATGTAGTATAATTATCAGGAATGATTATGTTACATTTCAAATTCAGCATGCCGACATACCATAATCATATTGAACATAATGAATCACATGCCATTTCCTTGAATATGATTTAAAGGAAGTAACTAAGTTGCTCTTTCTTTCTTGAACCTCCTTCCCCATACAATTCGTTCCACTGTTTTAGCTCACCCATAACAGATCCCTCACCCGCAAAACTAGCTGCCACCTGTCATTAATCGCCAAAAATATTAGATATTCGACTAAAAGTCAAACAGTTACTTAACCGACTAGTCGACTACACAAGGGTTAATGTTTTATTACTTGATTCTTTGCCTGCCTCATATCTTCCATGTTTAGATGTCTCAGTTTAACAACGCTTTCGCCTTCTTCTTTCGTGTCTTTGGCATCTTCCGAAGCTTTTGTTTCATCACTTTTCTTCTTGTCCTTTTATGTCATAAATAATTAGGTAAATAGCTTAGTTGTGCGTCAAAGCCAAAAATGACATTTATGTCAAGTAAATACGTACGATATTTTTTTGTCTCTCTTCCTGCATCAACTCTCTCACGGGTCGATAAGCTGCTGTTACACACAAATTCTGTTTCAGCAGTTAATGCCAACACTCTTTGCCAGTTTATATGTGTATATATTGAATTTAGTGATAATATAACAAACCTTAAGATCGCTTCCGCTATATCCTTCTGTCATTACTGCAAGCTCCTTAAAATCCAGGTCTTCAATCTTCTCTTTCGCCAAGAGTGTTTTCAAGATCATTTCTCTGTTCTCCACAGATGGTAAACCCACCATGATTCTGTACAGATAAACAATGCTTCTAAGCAGTGTTTCTTAAACTCAGATTGCCTAGTAACTCCAAGATTAATAAAAGAGATACAAGTAAATAGTAGCATACTTAGAGGAAATGATTTTGACCCATTCAGTTATGAATGGGTCAATTTGGGTAATTGGGTTTGTTGTATCTCAAACGAGTCAGATCACAAATATGATCTAAAATGAAACGGGTTGAACGTCACCCAAAATCTTTATATTTTTATACAAACAGCCTTTTAAAAAATTTATTCAGTGATTAAACTATTACTGTACTAAAATGCACCGTTTCATGTTGAACCCGTATTCATATATTAGCTAACTCGGTTACCCGGAAACATCCAGGCATGTTGCCACATACTAACAGTGGAGAAACGAGCAAGTTGGGTAACAGGTAACAGGATTGGGTTTGGTTGAGCCAGAACATGTTGCCACCAACTAACACAATTAGGATGCATTTCGACCCATTTGAGCCATCTCTTCTAACATGGCCCAAATGAAATTATTCATAAATAAATGGCTCAAAAAGTCACTTTATTGAACCGTATTGTATGAAGAGTACACTGCACATCAAAAAAGAAAGGATGTATACCTGCGTTCAAACCGCCTAATAATGGCTTCATCAAGATCAAAGGGTCTATTAGTAGCTGCAAGAACAAGAATCCGTTCACCAGGTTTAGTCAACAATCCGTCCCAATGTGACATGAACTCATTTTTTATTTTCCGCATAGCTTCATGTTCTCCAACTCTTGTTCTTTGCCCAAGCATGCTATCAACTTCATCAACAAATATTATAGTTGGAGACACTTTTGCCGCAAGTGTGAATAAAGCACGCACATTCTTCTCATCTTCTCCAAACCATTTTGATGTAATAGTTGACATTGATACATTAATAAAGCTTGCTCCAGCATCATCAGCTATTGCCTTTGCTAGCATGGTTTTACCAGTGCCAGGAGGGCCAAATAGTAAAATACCACGACATGGTTTAAGTAGTCCACCATTGAAAAGATCAGGTCTTTTAAGTGGAAGCATGACTAGTTCTTGTAGCATTTCTTTTATTTCATCAAGGGCTCCAATATCTGAAAATGTTACACCAATTTCATTGGCTGGAATGACCTCTGGTCTTATTCATTTTTCAAATTCATTGTCGGGAACTTCCTGGTGATGTGTAAGGTGAACCATGAACTTTTCAGTTAGAAATTTGAAGAAAATAAGTGCTTATCACATGATTGTGAGTTAACGTCAAATTGATCTGCATCTGCTCATTTAGTATTTACCCTTCTTTGAACTTGACTTGGGAGATTCATTATCGAATTTCAGAAGAATTTATTATTTTTTACATTTTTGTCTATTACATGTATTAGTTAATAACAATTCACAATGTGCCAAACATTATCTCAGAACCAATATTTCAAACAGAAGGTGCAAGTCCAAACAAATTCTTTAAACATTACGCACATCCAAACACCAATTTATACTTCCTTCGGTAATAATATATCCTAAGCTCCCGATCCCTCTCCTTTTATAACCTATAAATATAGTAACACAAGACGTACCGGTTTTGGAGGAACTGATTTTTCTGTCTCATTCTTGTTATCAGATTTTGATGAAACATTTTCCTCCCCTTCTGGTCCCTTATTAAATTATAAGACAACATTGAGCATGATTTACCATATTGAATAACTAGTTATAATACCCGCGCACACGCGGGTTTTTTTTAAAAAAAATTTAATCATATATTTTTATTTATTAAAAAACAAATAATTTAATATTTATTTTGTTTGATTTATGATGTTTAATTATAGTTTTTTATTATTAAAGATAATTATTTAAAAACTTTAATCCTATTGCTAATTACATCTTATCTATATTTTTTTATTTATCTCTTACTTGTGTTATGGATAAATATAAAATGTTACATAATAAGAAAATAATCTTGTTTTTTTTTAAATAATATTATTACTAAATAAGGTATGGTTTAGTTTTTTTGAAATGAAAAAGTCCCGGGTTTTGTTTTATTATATAAATAAAAGATGTAATCTTAGCAATATATTTATATCCTACCTTAGATGAGTCAGCCTTACTCTTGAGCTTTAGAGTATCTTTTCCACCACAATTATCCTCTTGGAAGATGCTCAATCCATGTGATAAACTATGAAAATAGTAATATATAAGTAACTAGACATCTTTTTAATGGTTTTTTATCAACGAAGATTAGATTTATATAGGTTTGTACCTCGTAGATGATATGACGAGCTTCCCATTTCTGTATTCTGGCTCCTTATGACTCATTAAATGATGAGAAATTGCAGATATGACAATTTCTTGTATGTAGTTACTGATAAACATTGTGTCGGCATGACAAATGGCACCTAAATCATCACACTCGAGATCATTTTCTGCCAACACCTCAGCAATATGATTCATATTATCTTGAAACTGGGATTTCTTTGTTTGTTCTTCTAAATGTGCTTTCCAATCTATTAGAAGAGACTCGTCTTCGGGTGGTTTTATGTCAATATTATAAGGAAATAAGCTACCAATTTTCTCACTGACTTCACCAATTTGGTCATGTTTGTCAGGCATCCAGGACCCAATAACTAACGTGGAGCCCGATAGTCTCTTCAACATTTTATCAAACAATTTATATGCTCGTGGCGAGTGAAGAAATTTCTCTATATCCTTTATATAGAGAATGATGCCGTTTGTTTCAGAGAAAGACATTAGAACCTGAAAAATAAATCAAGTTTAGCCGCATATATCTTGAGTGACATTTGAAGGCATTAGTAGGATTTACCTTGTAAAGTTCTTGCAAAAAAGCTTTCTCATCGAAAGGATAGTTGCTCACACGCTTGAGAGAAGCTAAGAATAGAAGCATAATTCCAAAGATCAGTAAGATATAAATAAATATATATTCTTGATCTTTGTCTAATAATGAAGTAATGGAGACAAAAACACCAACCTAGACTCGTATTAGAAGAAACAGAGGAATTCCTATGGATCTTTGTAGGATGATTAATGATTTCAGTACTCCTGCAAAGTTGATAATGGCAGTCATTTTATTAACTGTAAGATGATGTTTAGGTGATCAGATCATATTGACTTGTCAACCATACCTCGATTTGGTAGATGAGCTGATGCTTTGCGTACTTGAAGCTACTGAAAATAGTGAGCCGAAATTATCATATGAAATTGCTCAAAGGAACAGGAAAATAAGTAAAGACAACTGCTTATCCAAGTTACAACTAAACTTGTTTCAATATCTATTTATAGAATTTCATAACCTAAAAGCATAATGTGTAGATTCTAATCATACCTCCATCATCTTCCTTTGCTGTGGAGAACGATCCAAGTAAACTAGACACTCGCTCCAATGCCATGTCAGAGATTGACCTTTTAACAAACTATACAAGGATAAAACTTTATCAGATAGTATTTATGTTCAAACATAGTCATTAACAATTTGCTTAGTAATGCAAGTTAATCTGAAAGACGTTTAACTATAAGATCTACCCTTATGGTAACATTTTGTTGCACTTACCGAGTCTTTCTTAGATGCACCATACTTGCTCTGCATCTGTAGAACTGCCGAACATTAGTGCATAATACTATATTCTGAATTAAAGAAAAGTAAAACACCATTAGTTTGTGAATTACCTTTCCAGAAAAGTCAACGATGTCTAACACAAGCAGCTTAGCTTCAAACTCGTGTGACAGAGCCTTTGCAAGTTTTTCGTGATAAAATTCTTCAAGATATAGTACAAATATAAGTCAGTTAATCTAATCTGGCACCAAATGAGTTATAAAATTTCAAATGTAGGGGAATAAACGACTTACCAGCAGGTCCTGAGAGCAATATAGCTCTACTTGCAGGCGAAAGATTTCGGGTATGCTTAGAAACATCCAAGTGTTTTAAATGAACATATGCAGCACTTGTCAATAACCATCTTGTCCGTTCACTGTTATTGGAATAAGAAAACGAAGGTCTTTGAGGCTTACAATAATCTAGGGGTGACAATAACCGAAAACCGAAACCTAACCGAACCGAAAAAAACCGAACCGAATTCGTAACTGAACCGAATTGGTCAAAACCGAACCGAACCGAAATAAATATTCGGTTATCGGTTTGGATATGGGTTTGACAATGAAAAATGAAAACCGAAAATATATATATATATATATATATATATATATATATATATATATATATATATATATATTTTTATGTATTTATATATAAAAATAATCACTAAAAATCTTTTTTAGTATAAATATAACATTATTTAAGCTTGAAAAAAATTTTGTTCTAAAAATATATATAATTAAATGAAAAAATAATTAAAATTAGGTAATTCGGGTTATTCGGTTCGCTTTTCAGAGTGTTCGGTTTTCGGTTATTCGGTTCGGTTGAATCAACTTTAAATTCGGTTCGGTTCGGTTTTCGGTTTGACCCAGAAAAAAAATCAATCGAACAAACCGAACCGAATAAACCGAATAACCCGATAACCGAACCGATGAACACGCATGCAATAATCAAACTTTGTAGTATAATATCAGCTTACATTTAAGACAGATCCATTCGCACGATATAAATCTAGGACAGTACATATATAATAAAATGAACAATAGAAATGATCACTAGCTGGTTCTCAGTTATTTCATGGACTAAAAACATACTTTTATTCAAATCACTCTAAACTAGTGTAGTAGTGTGGGATTTGAGCAGTGCACTATAGTCAATGACAATTATTTATTTAAATATACCGGTGATAATATATTAAAATTTAAACTTCTACAATGACAAGTCTTTCACAAAGAATCAGAACAGCCAGAACAAAACATTTATCGAACCATTTTCTAAAGTCTCAATATTTGGTGATATCAATTATATATGAATTTGAATTAGTAGACATAAACCAAATTTGCTTTTAATACTTGCATCAAATTTCACAATATATTACATATATATCTTAAACTTTTTTGTTGAAATGAGTCAGTGACCACTTTGTGATTATGGCATAATCTATTAAACAACTCCACTTTTGCAGAATCAATAGAAAACTAGTGTTCTCATAAGGTACTAAAAATAAACATAAACATTATATGAACTAGCACAACATTATCACCTTAGATAATAAGGAAACTCCTTAAATGTATCTTTCTCATCTCTGCCATCAACAATAAGTCGAAGAAGCTCGTGCTCAATTTGCGCAGCTGTGACACCTTCCTCGACACCACCACTACTCCATTTGTTTACACCTAGTCCAACACCAACACCAACACCTACACCAACACTCAATGCAGACAACAACATATGTTTCTGCTCCATTTAACCAAATCTTAACTTGATCTAATGTTCCAAGCACATTAAAACTATGATACCACAACCAACACAATCAAATCAAATAATGTGAAGTAAAGGAGACGTTGGTTGATATTTTTTCTTAAACAAATATTTAGAGAGAGAAAATAATCAAAATAGTATTATATAGTTAGTTACAAATGTTAATAATTGTGTGCATATATAGAGAGAGAATGTGAATGTGAGTTGTGTGTTTTGATTGGTGGAAAGTGAAGCAATTTGCATTGTTGTCTTTATCAGTCTAAAAGTAAAGTATTAAGTTCCTGTTTTGATTGGTGGAAAGTGAAGCAATTTGCATTGTTGTCTTTATCAGTCTGACTTTATCAATTTTGGTGGGAGTTTTAAGTTCCTGTTTTTCTTGTTATTTATGGATCCGGACAATGTACAAGTAGTATATACTACTATCTCCTATTAGTAGCATTTAGAGCATCACGTATGATGACGTACCAATTTTTATTTTTTTTAGTATCACTTTAGCGTCACTCACTTTTAACACTCATACATCAAAACACCTTTTCACTACACGTGATTTCACGTGCTATTTGGGCTCACCAAACCCAATTAAAACACTACATTCACACAAAAATCAATTAAAAAACAAAAAGAGAAAGAGTTTTTTTTTTTTTTTTTTTTTTTTCGTCTTTTTCCATGCTACTTAAGTGGCTATTTATGAAATAGTTGAACCAAAAGGTGTGGTGACGCACAAGTGGCTATGACAAATTGAGTGCCATGTTCGAAGTGGATGTGAAATTTATGCGCTTAGGCTGCTAGCATTAGCCCGGAACATATCGATAGATGGTCGATCGATCGATTTCCAACATCGATCGTCCCAATGTGGGTTTAATGCATATCGATCGCCGGTCAAGCTAGATACCACAAATCGTTCGTGTAGCCAATCGATATTGAAGCAATACTTTCCAACACAATTACCACTTTTCAAAAAATCAAACCGTTGTTTGAAAAAAAAAAAAAAAAAAAAAAAATCCAAAATATTTACCACTTTTCATCCTATAAATACCCACATCAAACCCACTTTCAAATACGCAATTTCAAAAACAATTAATTCAAATTCTCATAAAAAAACACACAATGTCAAAGAAAAACACTCCACAATCAAAAAACCGACGATCCCGACTAACCCAAAATGCACCGGATATAAATTTCTCTCCGCAAAACACCTTTGAACTAACCGGCATAACACCACCACAACAAGGGAACATACGCTTTCGTCCACAATCTTTTGAATATCTAACACAATTACCACAAGTCAATCAACACTACAAGAAAAAAGGGCTTTAGTTACGATTAAAAAATGGTCACTAATAGTGGAAAATTCGTCACTAAACCAACTTAGTCACAAAAATCAAGGTCGTCACTTGTCGTCACTATAGCTCCGTCACTAAGTTAATAGTGACGAAACTGGAATTTGACACTAAAATTAGTGACGAGCTAAAGTCGTCACTTACTAGTGTGTGACAACCCATTTCGTCACTTAATCTCATCACTAAAGTTACTAAAGTCGTCACTATTTGCTGGAATTAGTCACGAAATATATCGTCACTTGCTGTCGGTTTTAGAGACAACAAAAGGTTGTCGCTATCATATGAAATAGAACAGGTGCTCAATTTATGCTATAAACGCGTTTTAAGCTGGAAAAACTAATAATTAGCATTGAAATTTTAAAATACTAATTTCAGTAGTGCCATAAAATACTATTTGATCCGAATACAACAACACATTTTATGTCCACAAACTACCAATAATCACGTTCCTAACAAAAAAAAGAGCAAAACCAACCCATCCATTACTTACTAAAAATAAAAATTGCCAATCTTTGCAAGAAACTAAGTGGGAGGAGCTGCTTCATCCAAGTAAATATTTGAGGAGCAGCAGCATATCATCTCTGAATATGAGTCCCATTTGTCAACATTTAACCTGAAACTAAATGCAAGATCGAAATGACCAAATAGTAGCCATGAATCCTGAAAAAATCAGTTTGTAACTAGTATGCCTGTCCAAGCTGCAAGTCAAAACTAATTTTCTTTTGACCTGTTACCCAAACATACCCATCTGTTTTATGACATTGCCCGACTCATACATATGAGAAGTCTAAAGGTATCATATTGGGTCTACAGAAGTATTTAGATTCTCATAGAAACCTAATAGTCCAAAATATGCAAAAAGTATAAGATGAACTTTTACATTGGGAAGTGTACAAACGGATCCGTATAATTCGGTTTGGTGGTTGGGTAAGGATGATTTTATATTATATTCAGATACTGGATGTTCAACTTCATAGTTAACTGAAACAGATGCAATGAATTTGAAAATGAAAATAATAACCTCAGCTACGCGTGAGTGAAAAAATGCCGCTTTTACAACAAAGTTGGGCTGCAAAAGACAAGTAGAGAATGCTCATTAAGTACGTGCGTTTCTGTGTGTGTGTGTGTGTGTATTGGTTATCAAAAAGCATAAACCACAATGTACATACTTAGTATTAATTTAAAATGGAACACTTCAAGATTACTTTAAGTAACAAAAGTGCCTACGATATATAAGAAACATATCATTTTCAGAAAAGAATACTCAACCAAATAACGTATGATATATAATTTCAACAAACACCTAAACTCCTTATCAATAATATATGCAAGCAATACTAGTTTCTATATGTATGACATAGTCCAATAACTGAAATACATGTTCATCATATAACCTAAAATGAGCTTATAAGAGAATGAGATAAGAAGATGTATAGATAGGATGAGGTGAGTGTGCCGTTTAAAATGATTTGATCAAGTACAATGGTTGTAAACTTATCAAAATAAGCACAAAGATCAAAGAGTTTAACAAGACCATTCCTGTTTTTGTTTTACAGAAGTTAGTTGTAAATAAGAGTTCTATATTGCTGTACTCTATAATCATAACAGAATTAACAGAAATAGCAGAAAACCTCTTTTTCAATAAGCACATAACTCTTCCTCTTTTACAGCTTATAACTAGCAAACACGTCCTAAACAATGATCAAGCATCGCATAATAAATAATACGCTGGAACATCTTCTATCAATTAAATCATGATTCAAAATAACCTAAACTACAGAAAGTAATCACTTCTATATAAAATCACACAACACCAAAACCTCACTCATTAACTTCAACGGCTCGTTTACAACTAACACATTAGTTTTTTCTCATAGCTAAATGAGTAACTCATACACATGGGGGAAATATGTCTCCCCCACGCGCCTACCAACTGGAACGTCACAAACGCCAAAAACCAATTAAAAAAACAGTTTATCAGTTTTTTTATTATTGGAACATATGTTCTAAAGCATTTTAAACTATGTACAGATAATATGTGCCAAACGCCACAAACCAATTCAAAAAGGTATGTTGCAAAACAGTTTAGGTTTATGTTTATGTTAATTAGTAAGTTAGTTCATGTTGAACTATAAGACCTTGATAGATCTTCTTGAGCACTCTAGAATCGTTAGTTATGTCACTGTAATCAATAACACACTAATAGACAATCTCTGTATCTTGTATTTTAAAGCGGAAACAAATACAAGTGTAATACTAAGAACTCTTGATCCTCTATTGATCTTTTAAATAATAATAAGAGTGTTTTCTCAAACGTCGTGTGTTCCTTTTATACACAAGGAACCCTAAACCGTTTCCCAAGAAACGTATATTCTAAAACTTCTAAAAGATATGCATTATCACTTCCTAAATAAACTCATGCATATCCAAACTATAATACATAAAATACGGAAATACTATATCCGCAAAAACTAATAATGCTGAAACTAGTCTTCAGCATATACACTGCTTCAGCAGGAACCAGCTCTTCAGCAGTAACCTTCAGCAGAAACAGTCAGCAGAATTCTTACTTAACAGAATTCCCAACAATCCTCCCCTAATCTTAAATTTGACCTGGTTAAGTTCAAGATTCTTGATAGATCTTCGAAATAACATACCAAGAGGATTGTAATAAGATAGCACCAGCAAAGAATCATCTTCAGCATAATCTCTATGATCAGCAAATACTTGAAAGCTCCATTCTTTGCAGCAACAAATAACTTAATGTACATCAAAACAAATTAGTTTCATACTATTCTCATCACTTCCAAGTGTGTTAACTCCTGTGAGAGGTGAATCATTGAAAATAATGGATTTGATGTCTCTTTACCAATAGCCATCACTACTGGAGTAGCCAAGTGTTCTAAGGTACACTGATAACTACATGATTTTTAGCAAATCATCAGCTATAAACGGATTTGAGATGTCTATACCTGTAGCCGTTTGCTCAGGACTAGCCAATTATTTGGATGAAAATTATCTTGGTTAACTGATTACCAAATATGGTTTTCCACTGCCTTTACCACAAGCCATATACATGTGGGCTAGCCAATTCTTCAGAATCCATAAAGGAAAAATCCATGGTCAATTGATAACCATTTCAACTACTCAGCAATCAAGCATGGGTGAGTTGAAAACCCTATGGTTTTGAGCAAACCATTACAGCTATCAACAGATTTGATATATCTTTACCAAAGCTGTACCCTTTGGACTAGCCAACTTTGTGATAGAATAGTCAACATCAGGTAAGTTGATAACCAAACCTGCATACAGTAGATACAATACCATACAACAAAATGTTAGTTTTTTTTTTTTTTTTTTTTTTTTTTTTTTTTTTTTTTTTAATAATAAAATAAGAAAAATAAATATACAACAATATATCCTTAAACAGAAGCTGCTCTGGAAGTCTTAATCCTTTGTTTGAAAACCTTCACTAAGGATTCAGCAAACAACCTTGCATTCCCAACTGGATCAGGAGGAATCTCCAACTTTTGTTGTAGCATTTTCTCCATCAGAGACACTTTCAGAGGATATCTTTTGGTAAGATCCATAATAAGCCTTAGACCAGTTGTAGTTTCCAAAACATGAACATAAGGCATAGGATAGAACTTCCAACTCTGAACTTTCCATCTCTGATTGTTCTTCCATATGTCATAGCTAGCACCAGTGGGAGTAGAAGAATCAAACAACACTTTTAGATCACCCAATAAATACAATCCAGACCCTTGAGGAGTATGATTTGCATAATACTTGAGAACCAACTCATATAGAGTGACCAAATCCTGATGATCCACAAGATGTAGAATCTCTTGAAGAAATGTAAAGGATATGAAAGTTTTATCCAATCTGTAAATGCTATTAAGTTGACCATTTTTAGTTAACTCCCAGTGAACCACAACATCTCTAGTTGCCTCAGGCCAATCATCAGGGGATCCTTCTCTTATAAATGAAGCATCAGAAGCATTTACATTGATTAGACTTTGTTTGGAATGTGAGGTTCTGACTTTAGCCATCCTCTTTGCTCTTCTTCCAGGAACATAAATAGCAGCATGAACTTCAGCTTCAGCAGATTCACCTTCTGCAGCATCAGTTTCCACTGATGGAGTATCCAATTGTTCATCAGTAGAATCCTGAGAAGATTCAAGTGCAGCAGATGCATATTGTTCATCCATAACCTTCCTTATCTGTTTGTTTCTAGCAGCTTGAAGTTCAACTTCTCTTACCTTCAGCTCATGAAATCTTGCAAGTTCAGCTTTTTGTTCCTCATCTAACTTCCTAACAGTCTCTTCACCCAATCTTTCCTGCTCCAGTTGTCTCCTAGTTCTCTTTCTAGATGGAGGATCTGTTGTCATCACTTTTGCTTTACCTTTATCCACATAAGATGAAGCAGCAACATGTGGTACATCAGCAGAAGTATCAGGTAAAGATACCTTTTCAGCAGCAATAGGAATATTAACAGATGAAACAGCATCAGCATTGAGGAGAGGAATACTCTTTGAAGCACCCATTCCAGCTTTGTCATTTCTAGCCTTGATTCTGTTATAAATCTCAACCAGTTTGTCAAATGGAAGTGCCCACACTTGTTTCTTAGACCAAGCATTATTAAACAATGAACTGCTTTGACTTTTCACATATGTTCTCATATAATCCCTCTGCTGTGCTTGAGTCATAGGTTTATCTCTTTTAGCTTTGGCTTTTAACTCATCTGCTACCTTCTTCCTCAACTTCAGCACATTCACAATTTCAGAAGCCCAGTCTTGTTTCTCCACCCTTTTACCAAGAATGTCTTTAGCTAAATCAGAATTATCAAGCACTTGTTTTCCAATATGCTGCCAATCTGACTCATCAAACTCTTGAACAGCTGCATCCAATTCTCTTTGTCTTTCAATAGGCAAAGTAAAAACATATCTTTGAGTTGCAGACTCATATGCTGCATCAATCTTGGCTTGCTGTTCCTCAACCATATTTGCACTCTTCTTATAATCTTCCCAATCTTGGAAGAGTTTTTCTTGTGCAGCTCTTTCTTCAGCTGTAACAAGCTTATCCAAATCCACATTTGTTCCTTCAGCAATATCATCATGAGGAACATTCAAATCTTCCATAGGTTCATCATGTACTTCTTGAACCTCTCTATCAGGAGAAACTTGTTGATTCTCAGATGAATGATGAACAGGGGAATTCAAATATTTTTTCCCTGCTACAAAGAATGCTTCTCCTGATGTATTCCCTTTATCAGCAAATATGTCAGCAGCAACATCACTTGGTGATTGTTTCTCCTGAAGTATATCAGTAGCTTCAGTCATGAGCACATCATCATCACCACGAGACATTTTGGAAGATTCAGCAGCTTTCTTTGCCAAATACTGTCTTGTACTTATTCTTCTGCTGAATTGTTTTTCTGGTTTAGATTTAGGTACTTCAGCAGCTTTAGGAGGAACAACATGAGACTGTCTAGCAACTTCAGGTAGAATCTCAAGAGAATCCAAATTTGCCTCCTTTGCAACTTCAGTAGAATCCAATCCATCCTTACTTTGCTTCTGCTGATTCAGCTGTGCCTCCAAATCTTGAACCTTACTTTTCAACCTTTCAATTTCATTACCAAGAGTAGTCTTGGTATCAGCAAGCTCTTTTTGGAGATCTTCAGTCATTTTCATGTACCTGCTAAGTGAATCATATACAAAAGTGAGAGTAATAGGGTCCTCTGCTCTACCAGCTGATTGCTCAGTGGTAAGTGGAGCTTCATTGAACCCAGCAGGAGAAACAGACTCATGTACAACATTAGGAAAGCCTTCATTAAATGGCTCTCTCACAGGGCTAGGTGTATGCAGTCTAGTGATCTCAGGTTCAAGAGGCTGAAAGTTATCTTCAAACTCATGAAATTGCTCAGCTGGAGCATCCTGAGATGGTGAAATGGTAGGACTAGGTGACATATGTACAGGGGTAGATAGTGGTAAGTTAGTAGAAATAGGTAATGGTTCAGCAGTTGTAGCTGGCTCTTCCTCCATTACCACTGAAGGATTACCATTAGTAGCAACACCAGAAGATGATGGATTACCATCATCATCAGCATTAGGAGGATGCACATTACCAGCATCATCACCCTCAACTACATTATCATTGCCATGTGGCAACATAGCTTCTAACATAGGGTGATGTTCCCCATTATAATTTGTTCATTGAGGCAAACAACTTAGAACCAAGACTTTTAATAGGCACAAGGGTTCTATCTTCAGTGGTTATGTCTAAAATTATTTGTAAGAATCTAGGGTACATTAGAAACTTATGCTGTTGTTTTTCAATATTTTCTAGCATATTATCAAAGATAAACTTAGAAAAATTATAAGTTAGACCCTTAGAAAGACAAACAATACCACAACCCAATTGCAGAGAGAATTGGTTCCATCCACCACACTTGTTGCTTATACATTGCAGCAGCAAATGCATCAAATATCTCCACTTAGGACAAAATTGATTCTTGTGCCACTTAGATGTATCAGTACTTTGATATCCAGCTTCCCTTAGCCCAACAAGAATCTCTGCAGTGTTGGAATGATACACACCATTCTCATCATCCAACTGAAGCTTTGTCCTAATCAATCCTTCTGTCACCACATACTCTACACCATCAATCTCAGCTACAATCTCTGTGTCAGATCTCTTAGTAGCAGATGCCCAAAATTGCTTCACTAAGGATTCACAAACCAGATTGGGACTATGTGTCAAAGCATAATGAATCTTTTACCTTTGTAGAAATTCCACCATTAAATCGAATTCTTCATGTCCCTTTGCCTTTTTTAGAATAGCATACTTGTTATGATCTCCTTTCAATTCAAGTTGTGCCATTTGAATGAACTTGCGTGAGACGGTTATGAATTACACAGAGAATTATGGGTTTAAGTGGAGTGATTAGCGAATAATTTTGTTTAGGAAGAGATATGCAAAGTGGGTTAAATTTGGAAGTTCCCCAATCATGGTCAAAATTATCGGAACTAATTATTGACCAAGTCTGACGTGTAATTCAAAAACTTCCAATTTGAAAATTTACCCTTCAGTAGAAATGAAAGTCAAATCTGCTGAAGAATGGTCAACATCAGCAGAAACCAACCAAAAGTAAAAATATCTTCGGTCAATATCTTGGTTTTACTGTGCCACCCAACTCGCATTAATTATCGTAACGCCTAAACTTGACTTATTTAATCACCCCCAAATCACATCTCAGTCACCAATTTACCCCAAATCATCTTTCAAACCCTAATTTCCCAATTAAGCCCAATTCTCCACCAAAACCATGTCATAAAACCCAGAAACCTCAGATCAAAATTCCTCTTCTTCATCTTCAGAAGAAGATTTACCACCATATCCATGGGAGCTTGATGATTCCGACTATGAAAGAGAACTGGAGAGACGATGGGATGCACAAGAAAGACAATGGAATGCTCATAGGAAGGATGAACCAAGCAATGTACCCATTCCTGCTGAGAGAGAGCTTGTCTCTCCCTTCATCTGTACCTCGGATGAAGACTCTTCAGAGGAAGAAAATGAAGATCCAACCTTTCTTCCTCCTTCCACACCAGAGAGATCCCAACCAAGATCAAGTAAGAGAGATCCATCTCTTCCAACATCACAGAATTTGGTGTTGGATCTTCCTGCTCCAGGACCTGGTCTTCCTCATCAAGAACATATTGGACAGAGCAAGAAGGCTGAGATCATACGTAAGGGAAAGGAGAAGCTGAAGTAGATGATTGAGGAATGTTGCCATGGACCAAAGTTCTTGAGTATTTTCTTGACTTTGGTACTTGAGCATCTTCACAGTCTTCCTTCTCTTCTTTTTCCATTTTCATCTTCAGCTTCATCATTGTACTTGTCATAGCCTCAAGTATTTTGTAATAAGTGATAGAAGCTAGTAGTACTTGATTACCCATATGTTTAGGAATGGTCATTGTAATTCAGTTGGAACTTTGAATGTAAGCTGTAACTTGTTTCTTTGAATGAATGAAAAGATCTTCTTAATTAATCAACTGTGTAAGACCTTCAGCATAATCAACTCATCAGAAGAAACCATGTTCAGCACTTTTGACCTCATTCCTTTGACTTCAGCTCTTGGTGACTTTAACATACAACTTACAATCTTACAACATCTGCAAAACAGACGTAAAACAAGCAAATACACCAAACAACTTGCAAAAATATTACTGGGTTAGTGTTAAAACTCAGAAATTATACAACTTATACAAATCTACAAAGTTTACACTCATTATCCTCCCCTGAGGCATATGCCTCCCCTGAGGCTTATGCCTCCCCTTAAACTTTGCAGTTAAGGGTTAAGCATTCCAATATGGACCACTAAATATTGAAACCTTGGTCCATCAAATGCTTTGGTTAACAAATCTGCCACATTCTCATCTGTGTGAATTTTTACCACTTTAACCAAATGTTTCTCATAAGCATCCCGTATAAAGTGGTGCCTGATTTCAATATGTTTGGTTCTATTATGAAAAACTGGATTTTTAACAATACAAATTGTACTTTGATTGTAAATGAAAATGGTAGTGTTCATAAAGTTATACCCATAATCCAGCAATTGATTCTGAATCCATAGAACCTGTCCACAACAATTGGCAGCAGCAACATACTCTGCTTCAGTAGTAGAGGTAGCAACAATGATCTGTTTCTTGCATTGCCAAGAAATCAGTCTTCTTCCAAGGAATTGGCAACCTCCAGTTGTGGATCTTCTATCCAAATTTGCACCAGCATAGTCACTATCACTATAAGCTGCTAGCTGAAATGGAGACTCTTTGGGATACCAAAGACCTAATTTGGGTTGGCCTTTTAGGTACTTAAAAATCTTTTTGACAGCATTCAAGTGAGAGGTAAGTGGAGTGACTTGGTGCCTTGAACATGCACTCACAGCAAATGTAATATCAGGTCTTAAGGCAGTCAAACACATCAAAGAACCAATCATTGACCTATATAAATGAACATTCACAGGGAGATCCGGATCAAGATTGTTCTTTGGTTTGGGAGCCTCATAGGGAGTAGTGGCAGTCCTGACATTCTCCATAGCAAACTTGGACAACATATCTTTTACATATTTCTCCTGATGTATGAAAATACCATCAGGTTTCTGCTGAACTTGTAAACCCAAAAAGAAAGTGAGTTCTCCCATGGCACTCATTTGAAATTCTCCCTTCATCAGATCTTCAAACTCTCTACACCATGCTTCTTTGGTTGAACCAAAGATAATATCATCCACATACACCTGCACAAGAATAATATCCCAAGAATCTTTCTTGAGGAATAGAGTCTTGTCAATGGTACCTCTTCTGTAGCCATTCTTCAGCAGAAATGTGGAAAGTCTAGCATACCAAGCTCTGGGAGCTTGATGAAGTCCATAGAGAGCTTTGACAACCTTGTACACATACTCAGGATGATCAGGGTCTTCAAATCCCTTGGGTTGAGTCACATAAACCTCCTCTTCAATCTCACCATATAAGAAAGCACCTTTAACATCCATCTGATAAACCACAAAGCCCATATAAGAGGCATAGGCCAAAAATATCCAAATTGCTTCAACTCTGGCCACTGGTGCAAAGACTTCATCATAGTCAATGCCTTCCTCTTGTCTAAACCCTTGAGCCACCAATCTAGCTTTGTTCTTCACCACAATCCCCCTGGCATCTCTTTTATTCTTCAAAATCCATTTTGTCCCAATGGCATATTTACCATCAGGAAGAGGAACCAATATCCAAACCTGCTGATTCTTAAATTGCAGTATCTCATCTTGCATTGCTTCAAGCCAGCTTGAATCAGCCAGTGCTTGAGGAACACTAGTTGGCTCAATCTGAGAAAGAAAGCATGCAAACAGACAATGTTTGAAGTCTGTGTGATTGTTCCTCTTTTGATTGTAGACATAAGAGATGAAAGCAACTTCACCATATTTTGTATTCTTTACAGTGCTTCTAGTTCTAACAGGATCTTTAGGATCTCCAATAATCTTTGATAGGGGATGAGCATTATGAATCCTTTTAGTTTCAGTAGGATGAACATCAATTGTGGCATCAAGGTTGTTGACTGTAGGCCCAAACTCAGTATCATAAGAAGCTGAGTGAAATAGGCCAGGCTTTGGCTGATAATTCCCAAGATCAGAAGGAGTTGGAAATCTTGTAAAGGGCTTCTCAAAGTCTGTAGACACTTCAGTAGAAAGGGGAGAGTGGGCATCATTAGCATCAGCATCTTTGACCTCATCAGTGAGAATAGGGGTGCCTTCAGCCGAATCATCAGCAGTATCCTTGTTTCCACTGACTGCTTGTGCTGATTGATGTAGGATTGCTTCAGTCTCTTGTGTAACCTTTTCATTGAGTTTCTGAGCTTCCTTAGTAGCAGCATGTTCTTGCTTCTGCAGTCTTGTAAGATCCTCTGCATAATGTGACTCATCATCTTGTTCAGCAGCAGAGTGATTACCTACAAAATGGTTAGGTGGAAAAGATGGTACAACAATGGTATGTTCTTCTGGCTCAGATTCACAGTCTGAGTCATCATCCATTGAACCTGCAGGGTTAGAATGTGGATCTTTGGTACCTGCATTAGGATTAGAAGCATGTCTAGTATAACCCAAATAGTCAGTCAAATAATCTAGGTCAAAATACCAAGAATGGCCTTGTCCCTGAATATTAGGCTGATCTTTAAGAAATCTTAGATTAAGAGTCTTTTCTATCCTTTTGGCATTCAGATTATAAACCCTATAGGCCTTGCTATGAGCTGAATAACCAACTATATATCCCTCATCAGCTTTCCCATCAAACTTACCCAGTATATTAGCAGTATTTAAAATAGTCACTTTGCATCCAAAAGGCTTAAGGTAATGTATGTCTGGAACTTTCCCAGTGAGAAGTTCATAAGGTGTCTTGACATGGTGTCTAGTGATGGATACCCTGTTCAGAACAAAGCAAGCAGTACTTACTGCTTCAGTCCAAAACATTGTGGGTAATTTGGAGTCTGCTAGCATTGATCTTGCTGCCTCAATAAGGGTTCTATTTTTGCTTTCAGCAACCCCATTTTGTTGTGGGGTCCTTGGAGTACTATAGTCCCTTCTAATCCCCTTAGACTTACAGAATTCTATGAAAACAACATTTTTGAATTCTGTCCCATTGTCACACCTAATTCCTTTAACCTTTTTATTAAGCTGGTTTTCAATTAAAGTGATGAATTCTTTCAAAATAAGAGTTGTTTCATCTTTAGTTTTTAGAAAGAATACCCAGCGAAACCTGCTAAAATCATCTGTGATAACCAGGCAGAAGTACTTGTGATCAATACTTCTAATAGGAGTTGGACCAAATAGATCCATGTGCATCAACTGAAGAGGTTCTGAAATGGTGCTCACAGCTTTGATGGCTTTGTAAGAGGCTCTGTGTTGCTTTCCCTTGTTGCAAGCAATACAATTGTATTCATTGGTGAAGAGTTTAGAAAGAAGGCCCTGAACAAGACCAAGTTTAGACAGCTTGTTGATAGTCTTGTAGTTCACATGAGCCATTCTCCTATGCCATTTGGTAGATTCATCCAGGGAAGCTTTGGCCACCAAACATGTTAGATCACCTTCTAGCTTGACATCATTCAGATTGAATGTGTACAAGTTGAAGGTTCTAGGAACTCTCAGCAAAACAGTTGTGTCTTCTGGAAGTTTGAAGTCCTTGGAAAGTACAAGACACTCATCTTCAGAGAAGAAAACCTTATTCTTAGTGTCACAAATTTGTGATACAGAGAATAGATTAAAATGCTCCAGTTCCTTCACATAATAAACATTTTCAAAATCTAACAAGGGTGTCTTAATAGTTCCTTTCCCTATAATTTTGCCATCTCCACCACCAAAAGTTACAGTGCATCCTCCTTCTATGGGCACAAAGTCATGCATCTTGTCCTTGTTCCCTGACATACTTCTAGAACAACCACTATCAACAATACCTACTTCAGTACTTTTCAAAGGATGATCCTACAACAACAACAAAAAATTATACAAAAGTTAGTACACTTTGGAGACTCAAGTCATTGCTGACTTGAGCCTGCCTTGTGGATCATTAGTGATAGGCCATGTAGATGTTTTAGATCCACCATTGTTCTTGGACCTGTACTTCAAATTAGGTCCCTTCTTTGTCCAAGAACAACCTGCTGAGGGCTTCACAGCAGTATTCCAATACCCACCACCATAATACATTGAGTCAAAGTGATTAGGCCAATAACCATTAGAAAAGAAAGAACTAGTGGGTCGAACATATGGTCTAGTACTGGTTCTTTTCCATGAAGAATGTGGTTCAGCAGAATTGGATTTCTGCTGATGTGGAACAAAAGAGGGTATTTCACTAACATTCTTCCACATTTGCCTAGGTTTCCTTTGACTAATACATTCACCCATTCTTTGCTCATGAAATGTACAATCCTTAATCAAATGAGATTTACTTCCACACACAAAGTTCTCTAGCTAGATTATCACCTGATATTAACCATTGTTTATTTCTAGCTATTTCTTTGTCTAACTTAGCTTGTAATTCTTGTTTTTCCTTTTCTAGATGAGACTTCTCTTTTTCAGTACGTCTTAAGTCTATCTTAGCAACTTCTAAATCACTTTTTAGAACTCTTATTTTTTTATCATATTTAACTTGATTCTTTTGAAACCAGACTTTTTGTTTCTCTACAGTTTTTAAAGCCATTTTATAGGACTCTACTTCAATATAGCACTCATTTTACTTTGGTTTCAATTCATCAAATTCTCGTTTAAGCTCATTATATCTTACACTACATCCAAACACACAGCTGTGTACCTGAGAGATTCCCATCAAGGAGACTTGCTCCTTCTTGTCCTCTGAAGGTGAGTATGCCAGCAGATTCACTTGTGAAGAAGTAGAAGCTTCCTCTCCAGCAGGTTCATGTTCAGCCCAATCAATTTGGTGATCCAGAGTCACCATAGCCTTTGAAGGTGCAGCCTTAGTAGTCCCTGCTTCCACTGGATAAGAGCCATATCTAACTTCATCTCCAGACTTTCTCTCCTTGCATTCTCTTGAAAAATGTCCCACTTGACCACAAGTGTAGCATTTAACCTTCCTTCTATCAAACCTTGCTGCCTCTCTTCCATTAAAACCAAACTTCCTTCCAGACTTGGTTTCAAACCTCTTAATGTTCATGGAGATCATTGCAAGCTGCCATTTTAAGTGCATCTCCTCCATCTCCAATGGATCCACCTGTTCAAAATCTTTATAAGCAAGAAACTGCTGATGTTCATATTCAGCCACAAATGAATGAACAATATCATCCAACACACTACTGGATTTTGATTTAGGAGCAGATTGAGTATGGGTTTGAGAAGATGCTCCTGATGAATAAGAGCTTGAGGCTTGATGCACAGGTTTTGTAGAGGCGCCAACAAATGCAGAATGAGTGGATGGACGAATGGGACTTCTAACATCAGGCTCAAGTGATTTAAGCCTGTTGTAGAGGTCATCAAAGGACATCATGTCCAACCCACCCTTGGTCTTGAGAGCAATACAGACTTGTAACCAAGATGGTGGCAAAGATCTCAGAAACTTAGCATTGCAGTCCTCATTGTCAGGTCTAGCCTTCAACTGATTAAGTTGACTTAAGATCCGATGAAACCTGTCATAGCCTTTATGAATTCCTTCTTCTTCAGATATCTGAAACTCTTGGAACTTTTGCTTCAGCATAGACTTCTGCAACCTTCTTGATTCATCATTCCCACCAAATCTAGCTTTTATAGCCATCCAAATGTCCTTGGCATCCTCCATGAAGTGGAAGTCACCCATGTGGTCATCTGGAATAGCTTGGAGCAGAAGTGTTCTTAATTTACTCTCCCTTTGCACAGCCAGAATCTCTTCAGCAGTTCTGGGACCTACAATTGTAACAACCCCATCAGCATCTGTAACATGCTTCTTCATGCTATTCCCCTTTTTGACAACCTCCCACAGATTCCAGTCTATGTTTGTGATCCAGTTCTGCATCTTCATGGACCACAGATGATATTCTTTAGCATTCTTCAAGTATGGAAACTTAGCATTACTGTTGGAGAGGTTGAGTTGTTGAAAAGAAGTGGTGTTAAGGTTTTGGGTTGTATCAACTTCGTCATCAGATCCAGGCATGTTTGTTGATTTGTTTGGATTCTTAAGGTGTAAGATTTGTGTTTCTTAGTATGACAGAGACTCTCTCGAGGCTCTGATACCACTTGTTGAACTATAAGACCTTGATAGATCTTCTTGAGCACTCTAGAATCGTTAGTTATGTCACTGTAATCAATAACACACTAATAGACAATCTCTGTAACTTGTATTTTAAAGCGGAAACAATACAAGTGTAATACTAAGAACTCTTGATCCTCAATGGATCTTTTAAATAATAATAAGAGTGTTTTCTCAAACGTCGTGTGTTCCTTTTATACACAAGGAACCCTAAACCGTTTCCCAAGAAACGTATATTCTAAAACTTCTAAAAGATATGCATTATCACTTCCTAAATAAACTCATGCATATCCAAACTATAATACATAAAATACGGAAATACTATATCCGCAAAAACTAATAATGCTGAAACTAGTCTTCAACATATACACTGCTTCAGCAGGAACCAGCTCTTCAACAGTAACCTTCAGCAGAAACAGTCAGCAGAATTCTTACTTAACAGAATTCCCAACAGTTCAGCTGCTCAGTATGCTAAATTTACAAAAACAGTTTATCAGTTTATGTTGCATCAGATACAAAATATAGAAGATAGTTTTTGGATTGATTATTAACTAACATGCTTATTTCTAAAACAGCTTAACATACTCTGGTTGCATAACTTATATCTAAAACAGCTTACCATACTCTGGTTGCTTATTTCTAAAACAGCTTAACATACTCTGGTTCGAAGTTAATTTAATTTTCCGTGTATCATAACAGCTTTAATTTTCCGTCTTTCATACCATTAAAAATCACTCAAACCTCATAAAACCTAGTGTAGATTAATCAAAATAATTCTACTGTCACAAAAGTACTGGTGTAATTTGATTACAAGCACAATTTTAACTAACGCATCAATCGCCCAATCAAAATAAAACCTAGTGTAGCTTAATAGCCAAATTAACTAGTCATGAGCAAAATACACAAATTCTACACTACTAAGCAAGTAAACTAAGCAAATAAGCAATCAAATAAGCTCATTAACTCAAAAACATCAAAATAAGCAATCAAATAAGCAAATAAGCTCATTAACTCAAATAAGCAACCAAATAATTAGGGATTAGAGATAAGATATACCGATGATATTAGCGAAATTTTACAGCAAAATATTAACACAAACCGTGTGTGAAGAATGAATCGTGTGTGAAGATCCGCCATGGTTTTTAGTGTGTGAAGAATGAATCGTGTTTAGATCCGCGTAACTGTTCTATTGAATTTTTTCCTAATTTTAAATCGGGTCGGGTTGTAGATCTGCGTGTTTTTTATTCGGGTTGTATCCGATGACTTTTTCAAATCCAAATTCTTCCCAGTGTGGTTCTCGTGAAGGTTGTAAGATACTATTGTTTTTAATATGGATACAAAAAGGCATAATAATTTTGATTTCAATTACATAATAATTCAGTGAGGTTGTATGGTTCGAGTCCCTTGAAAGGCATTTATATGGATTTGTGTTTAATTGTGTCAACTTAGTGACACAACTTTTTTGTGACTACTAATCCAAAGATGAGTGACGAAAATTTCGTGACTAATACATGCAAGTGACGATATAGAGTGACGAAAATTCTATATCGTCACTAAATAGTGACGAAAAATATAAGTCGTCATTAAATTCTCGTCACTATAGCCCCTTTTTTTGTAGTGCAAAGAGAAAACTTTTTTTTCCGTTCATCGTCCTTTTGTCCTGCCACAACGTGTTGATCATCACGAAGAACCAAGTGAGCCATCTTATCGTCCTAACATGGATTTCTTGCATTGTGCCCAACCCTATCAAGAACAGTCTCTGATTCGGTCTACTAATTTTGATATGAATTTGGATGATTGGTCAGACTAACATAACTATGGCTATTCGACCCAACACTATCCAAGCCAAGACCACCCGAGTTAAGATGTTTCGATTGGGCAAGGTTCGGGTCACGGTTCCTACCACGGTTCTTTCCACAGTTCTATGCCCGTTGATGACAATGAGTATGAAGAAATCGAAGAGACATCACCCGTCAAGCCAAAGAAGCCTTCGCGTGCTACAAAGGCGAAAAGCAAAGCCAAAGCCAAAGAACCCAAACCGGCCAAAAAAGCTGAACCATGGTCTAGCAGAGAATAGTCGTTCTTTGTAAAGCTTTCATCTTTGTTTTTGAAAAAAAAAAAAAAAAAAAAAAAAAAAAAAAAAAAAAAAAAAAAAAAGGAAACTCTATGAATCAGCACAAATTTTGGGAGAAAGTGGTAGCCTACTTTTGGAGAGAAACTGGTTCAGACCGGACATACAATTCGATCATTTCCAAATGGAAGACTAGAAATCGTTGTCAAGTTGCGAATTTTGGTGCTATTGTTGATAATGTCAAGGGGACGCATGGAAGTGGTGAGAATGACTTTGACGATATGTCCAAAGCTCTTTTGGAGTATCGTGCGCGTTACGGTCAAGATTTCACTATGGTGGAGTGTTGGAAAGTTTTGAGGGGGCATGATGCTTGGAAGGAAGAGATAACCCTTTTCCAATCGGGCAATCGAAAGAAAGTGAAGGGTTCAACAACTACGTCGGGGTCAACATAAGGCCCCCCAAATTTTCAAGATTTGGATGATGATGATGATGAAACGGAGGATGATACTAGAGAATCACGACCACAAGGTCGTGACAGAGCATGGAGGAAATCATCCACCTCCTCCTCTCGTGAAACATCAAAATCATTCATGAGTGGGCTACTAGCGGACTTGTGGAAATCAAGACCGTCAAAGAAGGAAAAAGGTAAAGAGCGTGATGAGTCGTGGAGACAATTCAAGGAAAGAGAGCTAGCGCTCAAAGAACAAAAATTGGAATATCAACGAAAGCTCTTGCAATGCCAGGAGGAACAAAAAGAACTCCTGAGAAATACCAAACAGGATCAAGAATTGATTTTCTACAATTCGGCAATCGACCCAAATTTGCCCGAACGACAACGAGAGGAATTTATGCGAATTAAGGCGGAAATCAAGGAATGCAACAAGCTAAATTATTAGTTTTTAAATAAGTGTTCGCGTGTTTAATTTTTAGTTGTTTAAGTTTTTTATTTAGTTGTAATGGTTTTCATTTCGTATCGTTTCGTTTATGTAATATTTACGTTTTATTAATAAAATTTGTATTTGTGTTAAAAAAATGTTAAAAAAAGGATGCAGTATGGGTTGCCACTGTGATGAGAGGTGAATATGGGTTGAGGAGAGAGAATGCTGAGGTGGCAGTCAGAAAGATGATGCAATATAGGTCACCATTGTGAGAAGCCTTAGGGGTACAAGAGCATGTGGTACTTCGAGCAGCTTATATTATAAGAAAAAAGTATTATCACATCGGCACTATTTTCTTATAACTCAAATTCTCAAAATCTATAACTCAATATAAAAACACCATTCTTCGATATCTGGTGTTATAAGACATTCATAGACTCAATAGTTTTTTTTTCCTTACCATTTATTCAAATAAAACAACACATTAAACTAAATTAAAATTCCATTAATAATGAAAAAAGAAATAAAATAGTAAAAACAATAAAAAGAAAATACATAAAAATAAAAACACATAAACTAAACTAGTTTTGATGATAATATTTGGCCTGAAATTCTTTTTTGGCCGCCTCGATGATAGCAGCGTCCACCGGTTCCATGTCGTTGGTGTTGATTGCAAGCGTCCTTATGTCCTTGTTCCGTGTTTGAGGTTTGAGAAACCCAATTCTCGCTATAGTTTCGTGGTTCATTTGTTCCATCTTCGCCTCATGGTCTAGAGCATATTGTTGTGGCATCATTTCGTGAAACATTTCTTGTGAACCAGAAGTGGCAGATGAGTTTGAAAATCATTGACATTTAGACTTCATTGTATTGGTTGAGAACTTTGAACCAAAACGTATCATTGTTTTTTGTCGGAGCCGACATTCAGATCATCAAATACAAGTATGTAACTGATTCGCCTCAAACAGTCAACTAAGTTTACCAGGTGATGGTCAACCAAGTCAAACAGCTGAGGCAAATGCTTCCGTGGAATACAGTGTTTCCCCGGGTCGTAATGTCCCAACGAGATGTGCGATGTTTTATTAAAAACGAATCTGTGATTGAGTGAATATGAACAGGAAAGGGTATAAAGTGTGTGTGTGTGATTAAACTAGGGTTTTATAAAATAAAATGACTTAAACAAACTATTGGAACTTTTACGTGAAACCTAGATATCTAAAACGTTTAAACGTACACCAAATTAAAATCAGACGCGACTGCGTACTGAGAAAAAGGTGAGTTTTAAGGAAAAATAAACTACAGGGGTTAAAAATGAAAATTCTTTAAATTTAAACTTAAAAGAAAATTAAATTAAAAAGAAAATTATTTTTTTAATTATTTTATTATTTATTATTAATTATTTAAATAAAAACTATTTAACTATTTAATTAAAACTAATTTAAATCAAACTAAAAATGATAACTATTACAAATTAAAATAAGAACTTGCAAAAATAATTTCTAAAACTTAAAATGAACTTGAAGAAAGTATAAAAAATAAAAATAAATATTTTTGTCTTTTTATAGATTTTCTATTAATTAAAAACTATTTATATTAATTATGCTAATTAAACTATTTTAAATTACAAATAATACTAAATCAACTTAGAAAATTATGAAAAAATTTAAAAAACTATTTTATGACTTATAAAAGCTAGGAAAAATATAAAAACTAGGGGTTACCTTATAAAAATTAATTATGCTATTTATAACTTAATTATTGATTAATTACTAATAAAACTATTATTAAATATAATAAATACTAAATTACAAAATAAAAATCTGAGAAAATTATTAAAAATACTTTAACCTAAAAGGAAATTAATAAAAATATAAAAATACAAATTACTTAATAAAAATGTAAAAATGAAAATTAAAATTAAATTAAATTAAATAGAGACTATCACTTATTTTTATATTGTCTTTTCTGGATTTTTCTTTTACAAAACTAAATTATACCTAAAAATAAACAACTTTTATGAAAACAACTAATTTATAAGCTAATAATAAGCACTGTGGAAGCTTAATGCTACCACAGTTGACTTTTGTTGACTGAATGAGCAAATAAGCTCAAATGAGCTTATGTGGGACCCACCTTGGTTTATTCTGGTTCTAATAAGTATATTGGACTTGTCTAAGCTCAATTTTGCCAAATAAGCTCAGTAGATAAGCTGATAAGCAAAAATAAGCTAATCCAAAACTCAATAGCAACACAGAATAGGGACAAACTTTTGGGTCTATTACAGGTGGGGTCCACAGTGATTCAAGTCAAAATATTGGTCAACCCTAAGAGTCTGGTAGGAGGGGGTTGGGAGAACCTAAGTTGGAGGTGTGGGACCCACTGAGGTGGCCACAAAACACCACCAAAGGTGGTGTTGTGGGTGTGATGTCTGCTGCACAGGGGAACCCTTTGCCCTGCAACTGTGTTTGGGGCAAAGTGGGGCCCAGCAGAAAATTGCTAAAAATATAGAACTTGTGGGATCTAAAAGTTGAGCTGGTATACTACAATTAGGAACAAATTTCAAAGTTTCAATCAACTCTCATAAATCAAAACAATTTCTTGAATATTTGTAAAAACCTGAGATGAGTGCAATTGACTTTTTTATGAAACTAACCTAGGTTGACTAATTTGGATTTCTAACACTCACTACTGATTAATATAGTTGATATAAGCTATAATTAACCTAAATTAAGCTAAACCTAAAACTTATAACCTATTTTGAGGGTTTGTGGGATTCAAATCCTTGACAGTTAACTGTCAAGGGATTTGGACATTGATTTTGACTTTCAATCACATAACCACTAGACTTTATGTTGTATACAACCTAATATGACCTAATTAAGTTTGCCTAAGCCAAAAACTACAATACAAACAGACTTGAATGTATCAAACCAGCATGAACCAAACACCCCTTTCAAAGGGCTGTGTTGGATTTTTGAAGGAATTAGCTAATTTTAACCTATAACTCTGATTATTATTGATTAACTAACTTATATTGACTATGATTAACAACTTTTAAACTATAAATAAGCAGTAGATTAAGCTATGCTATAAAAGGCTATTTTTGGTCTTTTATGAGGTTTTTAAGTGAAAATGAAGAACAGGTTGGTTAATAACTATGAAACTGAATGAGATATGTATGTAAACTACTAATAAGCTAATAATTATAATAACAAGCTACAATTAAGCTATAGAACAGTGAAATGAAAAATCAAGCTAAGATGAGAATTAAGCTTACAACTATGAGGATTAAAGAACATGAACCAAGGATCAGAAACCACTCCTAGCTTGTTGTCAACAAGCTAGAAACCAGAAAAGCCATCCAGATTAGCTTCTACCCTCTTAGAACTGCTTGTTGGACCACAGGTTGACTTTTTGACTTTTTCTTGATTTTCTTAAATAGAACTGATTTAAACTATATAAACTTATAAAAAGCTATGTTAAGCTTGTATAAGCTAATATAAACAGATAATAAGCTATTTGATCAACACTAAACTTGATTCGAATTAAACAGGAACACTTGAACTTTTATTTAAAATTAAGATTGAGTACAAAGCTTGAGAACATAAAGATAACTGAGCTAATTTAAGGTGGAATTACAACTGAAACTAATTTTGAAACTGAAATAAACATTAACTACTTTTCTACACTACTGGTGGTCTTAAAACTACTTACTAAGTATTCTCCTGCTTCTTTCTCTATTTGTAGATATCCAAAAAGCTTCTTCTCTTTCTTCTGATCAAATCCCACCTGTTGGTTAAGCTTGAGGTGATCACAGCCGTGGATTTGCAATTTGGCGTCAAAAAGGGAGCTGTGTCAGTTGGGTAACTTGTGAGGTTTTTACGGGCATTAAATGGGTTTGGGAGGTTGTGTGAGGTGGAGAAACAAGTGGAAGATATCTTGGAGGCCAAGGTGGAGTGAAACAGGAGAGGTGGAGGAGTGGTATGTGAGTCTGTGTGTGGGGTGGTATTGGGGAAGAAGGGCGGGGTCAACAGGTTTGACCGGGTTTTTATATTTAAAGGTGGGATGGGCTGGTGTAGGTTGGGCCTTGTGGATTGGATCACAAATACAAAAGGGTGGGCTGGGTAGTGTAAGTTGGGTTTGTTTGTTTGTTTTAATTATATAAAGGGTCCGTTTGGTAAGTTTGTTAATAAATCACAAGGACCAAAAATGTAATTTGAGCAAAGTTGAGGGGCTGGGTTTGGGATTTATCCAAAGTTTAAATAACGATTAAACTTGCCAAGATTGAATAGTACAAGGGTATTTTTGATATTTTTCATTTTTTATATACCCAGGGACTAAAACTGACAAACTGCCAAACTTGAGGGACCAATTATGTAATTTCACCAAACTTCACACCAAGGATCATTCCTGTAAAAGATTATTAGTACAAGGACCAAAATTGGTTTTCTCAAAGTTTTTACATCCCAGGGACCATTTATGTCAATTTGCAAAGTATAGGGACTAAACTTGTAATTTTGTGAAACTTTGCACCAAAGGACTAAATATGTAACTTTGTGATTAAAAAGGACCTTTGATGACATTTTCATGTTTATAGAATAACCAGGGACTAGTTTTGCCAATTTATGAAACTTGAGGGACTGAAACTGCCAATTATGCAAACTTTGTACGTTTTTCTTCTGTTTTTGCATATTTTGCCTTTGAAACATATAAAACACACTTCTAAGATATTTTAAGTATTTTGATGCATATTTGAGTATTTTTGGATGTTTTGGCAGCTCAGATTGGTATAAAATGATGAGTATTTAAAAATTCATCAGTAACATTCCACCAAATTTAACTCTTCGTTTTGAATTTAAAGCGTACTACATATATGGTTTTCTTTTCTCGAGGTTTCTTGTCTTTGCTCTTGGAATGTTTTTTGGGTGACGACGGCCCTCAGCTTCGGTTTGTTGGAATTTTTGTTGAGATTGTTAGAAAATTTGAGTTTGTTGGAATTGTTGTTGAAGTTGAAACTATTGCCATAGTTGAAGTTATTCGGGTGCAAGTTGTTGGCAAATGGGTTAAAGATGGAAAATTGGTTTGGGATTTGGTATAACGAGCCGAATGGTGGAAGTTAGTTGGCATTTTAGGTGATGGAATTTTCGGATGTTGGTGTGTTTGGATTAGAGGAAGGTGAGGAATTCGGTATTTTGTTTTGAGGGTTGGCGAGCATTTGATTGATCCATTGTTAATTGGGATTCATTTTTGTTAGTTTAGAAGTAGAAATAAAAGAAGAATTGTTGAGTTTAGAGGTAGAAATGAATGTAAAAATGTGTGTAAACCTCATTAGATTAATGGAGTATTCATAGTTTTTTAAAGGGTAACAAGTTAGAAAAAAAATGAGCATTTATTTACAAAAAAGGCTAGTTTAACCACCCGACGTCCCTTTTTTTAGCCGTTATTAAATGTTAAATTATAACAATAAAAATAATGGATCGTGTGGGCTGTCTGAGACGGCTCCAAAACAGTGTCGCCCTTGCACCATATGTTGTTGGTACCGCCGGTTGGCGCGACCCTCTCTAGCCACCTACCTATAAGCATAAAAATCTATAAATCATACAAAAACCAAAAAACCGTACCAACCCCCCCCCCCCCCCCCCCAATTGAAAAACCGTAGGGATCGTTTCAACCTTTTTAAAAACCAAATGTTTGAGGAGATTTTTGGTTGCATGTGAAAAACCGAACCGAAACAGCCAACCTGCCCCACCTTTGTCTAGTATTTCGATATTTTTCTATATCGATTTTTATAGTTATATGTAATGTTTCTTATATGTTTAGTTGTTTGTGTTAATACAAATAAACTTTAAAAATGTTTATTTATATTTTACGATCTTCTAATGTTTTGTCGATAACAAACATAAAATCATTTTAACGAGATAAGTAAAATACGTAATGTTTTGAGCCAATAGTTTATTAACTCATTTCATTAAACAAATAATTCTTAAACATATTTAGTTAACAAGTTTACATAAAATCAAAACCATTTTGTAGAAACTATAAGGGGGGGGGGTTGAATAGTTTCACCGTTTATAAGTACTTATTAAAATCGTTTTGCTTCCGTTAGGTCCGTTTATGTTTTTATTGCAAAGTTGCTAGATTTGCTAGTTATGTGATATTAAATTAACTAGATGTAAATTTGTAAAGTGTGTAAAGAAAAGAGTAAAGGAAAGAACACAACCAAAGGAGACTTTGAGATTTACAGTGGTTCGGCACGAAGCCCACTCTTCGTCCTACTCCACTCCCCGAGTACCACACTTGAGAGTTTTCAATCACTATGTCAGCACACTCCTTCAGGCGGAGCAATCCGTACACAAGCTTACACCAAGTTTAACGACACTAAGCGGAATGTCGAGTCCTAATCCTAGCTAGAACCAATCTACACCAAAGCCCACGTGGCCACACGAACAATCACTCTTGTCCAACTTAGATCGATACACGATCAAAGTCTTCACACGAACAAGCACTCTTGTTCACTTGAATCTACACACGATTCAAGCCTTCATACACAGACTTTACTAAGTTCAAATCTTCACACTAGAACTCCACTAAGTCCTAGCCTTCACACAACACCCAAACTATTACAAGTCCTATTTTAAATACAACACTTATTGGACTTACACCTTTGTCCAAGTTAACCCTAACACAGCTAGTCACGACTCACACACAAGTCGGATTCACAATATTACGACATATACAAATAAGAGAGTAGGAGGAAGAATAGAATCGTAACACTTGTTACATTTGTGTATGGACTCAATAACAGATCGATTCTTGATGACTTCGAGTGTTCTTCTCTTGCACTTTGATGTAGAGGATTAGAGAATCACTTATAAACACATACCGACATGTTATAGTGATCAAAGAATTAGGAAAGAAAGAACATAAAGTTTTTGTGCAAAGAGACTTATTTTTCTGTGAGAAACAGTGCAGTATGTATAGCTGCCAGGAGGGGCGGGGGGCGGTCCCATAAAGGTGGACGGTCCTTTACCACTAAGCGACCGTTGCCCTATTTGAGGGACCGTCCTGACAAACGCTCCCATTTTTGTTCTGATGTGGTGAAAGTTTGTCTGGTGAAAAACTTAACTAGTTTGGGCCGGAAAATAGCTATTTGAATATTTGAAATTCAAATATATTTTCTTTAATAAAACATTTCTTTTTAATTACAAAAATACTTTTGTAAAAAAATTTTGTCACATAAAAATGTGAAGTTTTGAGAAAATAAAAACTTTGATCACTTTACTAGTGTCGGTATCATATTTGTTCATACCTGAAGTAATGTTGTAGACGATACGTTGAGTAAACGAGTTTTCTCGATCAAAAACTTATTAACCATAAGTGTTGATATAAATAAATGGCTCAAAATGTTATTCATATCTTTCGATATCTGTATATTTTGATAATCACAAAACGAAAACTCATCAAACCAAAGATTATGACATAAACAAGTATTTAGTAGTAAATACTCATCTTTACCATTAAATCACTTAAGGTATGAATAAAAAAAGTGTCTAATGTATTACAAGATCAAAGGAACATTTTTGTTAATCACTAGATAATTATAAAATGTTACAAAACATTTTATATCTTTTGTAAAATATTTTTGGAATTAAAAGAATATGTTTTATTCATTACAAATTTGTGAATTCAAATTTTCAACCAAAAATGACAAATCTAATCCGGAAAAATTCCCCTCACAAAAGGACAAGAAAATTCAACGTTCAGGAGGGCGGCCCCCTTAATTATACTAGGCGGCCCCCTTAATCATTAAGGGGACCGCCCCCTAATTAAGGGGACCGGCACGCTCCAAACAGTATTTTCTGGCCCTATAAATACTGGATCATTTCACATATTTTTCTCACCTTTTTGCACTAAAAACTTTCTGATCTAAACATCCCTCTCCATCTTCTAAAAATCCTTTGATCTTACATACTTTGATCTTTGTTTCAAAGTGATTCAAGCCTCAACACTCAAGTGCAAAGAGAAGAATACTTATACTAGAAGTATTACAACTTAGTATCATCTTGCTATCTAAGTTGTTTGGTTGTTTCAACTTGTTGATCTTTCATAATTTGGTGAATAAGGTGTATGTATTAATTTGCTAGATTTAGTTGTAGAATCTAGAATTGTTGTAAGTGTGTAGCGGAAGTTGAAGTGAAGAAGTAGTGTTGGATATTAGTGAAGATAGGAAAGAGTGGCAATAGTGATTAGTTGTGAAGAAAGTGAAGCTTTCAAGTGGAGAAGATTTGAAGACATTAGTAGATTAAAGTTGTGAAGACTCTAGTGGCTTGAAGGTGCAAAGACATTATTGGTTTGAAGTTGTAAAGACATTGGTGCTTTGAAGTTGTGAAGATTGCAAGATATTGAAGTCGTGAAGAATTTTGTGAAGGTGTGAAGATACTCGTGGTGTGAAGATATATTGAAGAAGTCAAAGGTGTGAAGAAGTTGTGGTGTGCTATTTGGTGTGAGATTGGTTCTAGCTACAATTAGGACTCGACATCTTGCTTTGTGTCGTTAATCGGTGTAAGCATTTGGTGTGTACGGTTTTCTCCGCCATAAGGGAGGTTATTGACTTAGTGAAGAAAACTCTCGAGTTCGGTGCTCGGGGAGTGGAGTAGGGCAAGGAAGGTGTCCTTGTAGCCGAACCACTATAAATCCTTTGTCTCTCGGTTTGATCTTTCCATCTCTCATTCTTTACTTGTTTATTTACTTGCTTCTCGTACATTATTATTATTGTGTGTTGTGCATATATTGGTTTCACATAAAGATCAAACTAGGTTCCATTCAAAACATTAATTATACATTAGTAAATTAAAGTATATACAATCATTAAAACACATATACACATATAAATACAAACTTATATTTAAGTGAGATATATGAAATTATAATTTCTATTCAACACTTTAAATAAGAAGTATTTATGTGACATATGTGAATTAATTTGTATCTATACTTTAGCTTCAAAGGTTTTTACAAATTACCATCAATTCTTTGAAAGTAAACTTTTATTAAAACGAAAAAGACGCAAAACTATTCAACCCCCCTTCTAGTTTTCCACAATAAGTTCACGTATCGTGTTTTTATATTTTGTGATTATCAAAACATATATAGACCGAATAATGCAAGTAACATTTTTGACATTATTTGTATTAACACATTTTATAAAAAACACTTAAGTAAACTAGTTACTTACATATCTTGTTAAAATCATTTTAACGAGATAAGTAAAATACATTTAGTTGTCTGCTGTTTGTTTCCTTCTTTGTATGTTTGGTCTCCTTCTTGGAACCTTCTGTTAATAAATTATCAGACATTCAAAAAAAAACGTAATATTTTGAGCCAATAGTTTACTAACTCATTTCATTAAACAAATAAACCTTAAACATATTTAGTTAATAAGTTTACATAAAATCAAAACCATTTTATAAAAACAATTAAGTAAACTAGTTACTTACATTTTATAAAATACATGTTACTTGTAAAATAAATATAAAAGAATTGGACTATCAATGACTCAAAAACCAAGCCCATAAACCATAAACCATGGAGCTTAACATACAACCCATGACCCATTGCATGACATCTAAAATGGGTAAAACCCATGACCCAACGTCTATAACCCATAACATAACGTCCATGACCCATGACTGATGAGGCGAAAAATGATCCGTTTTTAGGGGGTCATTTAAGCCCGAATCCGACTTTATTTGATCAAATATTGCCCTAAATCGTTCCTTTTGTGATTTTAGGTGTTTGGAGAGTGAATTCTGGAAAAGAAGCTATTTTGGACGTTTTTGGAGCATAAAAGTGAAGAAAACGGCTAAGTACCAAATTTCCATGCTGAAAATACAAGGTGACGGCGTCAAGACCGCCATCTTGACGGCGTCAGACATGAGGAATTAAACACCGAAGGTGGTGACGGCGTCAGAAGGATTCGTGACGGCGTCAAAGTGGCAAAATTAATATACCGTGGGTGGTGACGGTGTCACATAGGCCATCATAAGTGGATCAAGGCCGTCCGAGGAAGTATATGGCGGCGAGGTGACGGCGTCACAAGTAACTTTTGACGTCGTCAACCTGTTTTTCCTATATATAGTTTTCTAGTTTTTTCATTAAAAAAAAAAAAGAGAAGTTTTGGTGAAACCCTAAAGACGATTTTGGTGCCTCTTTTACAGGTTTTTCAATGGTTCCAAACCCTTGAGACCTTGCATTGTAATTGAGATAAGTGTACTTTCAATTCAATCAATATGTCTATGTGTTGGTTGTTTATATCTTGTTCTTGTCTCAATTCCATTATGCTAGGCTAGATCTCTTTTGTGTTTGCTTAGATCTAATGAAACCTAGATGTTGATTATGTGTTGATTACTTGTCTATTCTTGTTTTGAATGAATGATTTATATGTTAGGCTTAAGAAAACTGGCAGATCTCCAAATGGTAACATGCTTGAACGTCTTAAGAAACATGAACCGAGGCGTACTAGGTCTTTATTGGTTGTATTTAATGCATGAGCCACTGTTTACAATCCCTATAGTTGTGCTGGGTCATGGTGTAGGAGGAGATAAGAGCTCATAGAGTTGGGGAGTTATGTATGCCACCCCACGAATGGTATTAAGGAATACAATCCGTCATTCATACAAGTGTAACAAGTAATTAACATGTAAAAGATATCTAGGGAGTAATGAAGTCTAAGTAAACACAATTTCTCCAACCACTGCTCACAACTTTAGTATAATTTAGTTTATTTTCATTTTCATTATTTTAATAGCTTTGGGTTAGTTGAATAGCAACTAATTCCGCCCACTCTTCCAAAACCCGAGATTTTAATTGCTTTCATAAAATATAAAAACACAAAAATAATCATCCCTCACCTTTAGAACTATTAATTAGGTTTTCTAATCCTAGCGACACTATTCCTAAGCTGAACGATCAATCCCCCGGTACTTGTCACTATACTATACTACAACGATCAGGTACACTGCCTGGTGGGGGTTCTAAGCTTCTCGAGATCCCTCGAGAGGTAAAGCAAGGTGCGATTCCCACGCATCAAGTTTTTGGCGCCGCAGCCCGGGGAATAGTTATTGTCTAGGTTAGGATTTCTTTTTATTAGGTCTACTTGCTAGATTCCTTTCTAGTAAGATTTTTTTTTAGGTCTTCTTTAGTCTATCTTATTTCTTTGTGTTCTTTGTTCATAAACAATTTCGATGGATAACAATAACATTGATCGCTCGATTCCTGTTATTCGTGTTTTTCGTCATAGGATTTTCCAAATGCCGGCCCCACTTCCTTTAGCAGAAAATGAGAACCCACCTAACCTGTCACCCAACCACCACTTTGACAATAATTCTGAGTTAGAAGAGTCTGATCATGATGATGACCATAGGGCTAGTCCTTTTTACTATTCAGACTCCGATGAGGATCTTGATGATGGTGATGTGATTAATGAGGATAGAATGGAAGAAGAAGTAAACCCTCTTAGGTATGTCGACCTTAGAACTAGGATTGAGTGTGATAGTTCATTTAACATGCAATTCCCTTGTAAGATGGGATTTAAAAGCTTTAACGCCTATCTCAACTCATCTCTTCCAATGAACATAATCTCACGTAATGAATACAATAAAATCATGGTAGATGAGTTGGAATACAAAGGAGAAAACATTGTGGCTAGGGCTATACCATTGCATGTGTTTGTAGGGAGTTTGGTTTATCTTGTTGAGTTCATGGTTATGGAGAATCTAGGAGAATTTATTGATGATAAATTGACCCAAGTTGTGTTTGGAAAACCTTTCAAACGGTTGACCAACCTCGATGAAAAACTCATAGAAGGGTTAATTACATTCTCGGGTGGGGATGAAGAATTTGTCTATCAAATGCCCCGCACACACCCTAGGTTCAAGGATTTTTCCATGGAAAAGTGTAGTAGGTATCCGCCTATGGAAATGCTAAATGAGAATGATAAGAGAAAAGGACTTAAGTACACGTATGAAAAGAATAAAAGATATTATCGCGGGTGCTTAGAGTTAGGAGACGAATATAAGAAAGATGAGGCGACTATTAGATGGCTCACACTTGGCTACGTGAGCATAAGCGATACACGTTAACCCACAACTTTGAGTCTAGCTACAAGACTCGTAAATAAAGAAAAGCGCTTCTTGGGAGGCAACCCATGTTTTGTGTGATTTTTATTTGTTTGCTTGTTATTTGCTTCCGTATGCATGTTTTATTTTTATTGTTGGTTGATCATGTTTCTCTACTAAAATATAAAATACTTTATTATGTTGTTTGGCCTAGTCTTAACTTCAACATAAAGGTATTTTTGCAAAAGATAAGTGTAAGGGGAAACCCCAAATATGTTTTTAAGAAACAAACCGATCATGATTCTCTACAATATTTAATGAACATGTATATTCGTATTTGTTAGAGTCAAATGCTTGTATTGAGTCATAATGAAGTTTTGCAGGATTTTCCAGGAAGTAGGACAAAGTTTTCCAGAAATTTTCCGGAAACTTAACATAAGAATTTCTGCAGGTCCATTCTGACGGCGTCAGGGTATTGCTCTTGACGGCGTCAGGAGTTAAAATCTGGAAATTTTACCGGTTTTGTTTTTCTAACGGAGTCTTATGGTTTTTGTGGATTATTAAGTTTTATAATCTCCAGGAAATCTGCAAACTTCATTCCACAAGCATTATATCTTACTTTGTTTTCTAGGATTTAGTAACTTATATAGGATGCCGCCGATTTTACGCGAGGTTGCCTTGTCTATTGTTGTCAGGATTTACAGGTTATTTGTGACAAGAAGATGATTTATATTCTGGAAGGGAAGCTTTGATTGTTCGTTTTCTTGGAGGAAGATTTAACCTGGCCAACCTATAATCCATACCGAGCGAATCAGGGGAGTATTTGATTTCATTCTCTTTACTTTTTAACTTTTACATTCTTTACTTGAACATTGGGGACAATGTTCATCTTAAGTGTAAGGGGAAGGTAAAAAGATGATACCTTACATATGCACTTTCGCTTGAGTTTGTTTTGTTTAATAGTAGATGAGTAATAAAACTACGAGAAATACTTGTTAGTGTAATTTTAGCGCCAAATTTAAAATTTTTTACAACATTTAGGAGTGAAACTTTAGCCATAGCAAGCGTCTCATGGATAGGAGGTTGTATGACTAGCACATAACCGTATATTCAGAAAAATTTTCCACCCAAAAATGTGAGGTTCGCCTTTAGTTTTGATAGGAAAAGCATTCATTATTAGTGCTTATGAGTGTACCGGTAGCATTTAGATTCTAGAACTTGCGTTAGTGATGCATCCCGAGACCGCTAGTGAGACTACATTCGTGTGGTAGGATTTACTACATGATAAGAGGCATTAGGATCACCCTTGTGTTAAACCCGTATTATAATTACTTGACCATTTAAGTCATATTACTTGGCTAGTTAAGTCAACTAATTTTTCCCACACCCTTAGCGTTGTACTCATTTTTAGTACACGATACCCCTAGTACACCCCTCCGAGCCTATCTTTTCGTTTCTAACTTTAAGCATTTTACTTAAAGGAAGAATTTGTTACACCCCACTTAAATGTACACCCAAATCGCCTTAGCCTTCCGTGTATGCGCTCATTTTTAGTGCATTATTGTTATTTGTTAAACCCTAAGTTAACTTTCTAATTGATTACATGGTTGCTAAGTCGAGTCATATCCTTGTACATATTGTTTTGGGACGATTGGGACTCATGGGTAAGTACATATTTTATGGAGTAATGGGGAAGAACATCATTTATTACCCCCATACGTACGTTAATCTTAAAAGTGCTCCAAGTGTTTTGATTTTCTTAATTCGAGTCATTAGATTAGTTAATTGTAAAGTATGTAAAGATTCAAGTGTAAGGGGATTGCTCAAACCCCTATGATGTATTATTTTGGATGGTAGGGTAAGAGTGTACGCAAAAAAACAAAAAAAAACAAAAAAAAAATAGAAAAGAAAAAAAAAGAAAAAAAACATACGGACTACCATCCCGTTTTCATTCTATGTTTATTTTATGTTTTTGTTATTTTTTTGATTTATTAGCTTAAGTCGAGTCTAGTCTTGGCTTAGCAACGCCATCTTGTACATGTAATTAACCGAGATTGTTAACTCGCCACCAGTAAAACTTCCTTTATCCAACAAAACCGTGTAATTCATATCCCTACACCTAACGTTATAACCCTTTAAAAGACCTCTTTGATAGTTTATCCTAGGTGCTTACGCCATGTGGTGGAGGTTTGATCCTTTCCCAAGCCTATGGTAATCTATTTTGCTATGACAGGTAGTGAGAGATATCTTCCATTTCCATAATGTTATATTACTTTATTACACCCGAGAGATGTGAGTATCTAAACACTATTTGTGAGGTGCTTGTGTATGACCTCCGTGCTTGTCTATTGGTCTTTAGTGGAACGGTTATTTGTTGTAATTACTTTTATATTAGTGTTAAATGACCCCTAACTTGTCTTTTGAGTAGAATAAAAGCTCATTTGCTTGAGGACAAGCAAATCTCAAGTGTAAGGGTATATGATGAGGCGAAAAATGATCCGTTTTTAGGGGGTCATTTAAGCCCGAATCCGACTTTATTTGATCAAATATTGCCCTAAATCGTTCTTTTTGTGATTTTTGGTGTTTGGAGAGTGAATTCTGGAAAAGAAGCTATTTTGGACGTTTTTGGAGCATAAAAGTGAAGAAAACGGCTAAGTACCAAATTTCCATGCTGAAAATACAAGGTGACGGCGTCAAGACCACCATCTTGACGGCGTCAGACATGAGGAATTAAACACCGAAGGTGGTGACGGCGTCAGAAGGATTCGTGACGGCGTCAAAGTGGCAAAATTAATATACCGTGGGTGGTGACGGCGTCACATAGGCCGTCATAAGTGGATCAAGGCCGTCCGAGGAAGTATATGGCGGCGAGGTGACGGCGTCACAAGTAACTCTTGACGCCGTCAGCCTGTTTTTCCTATATATAGTTTTCTAGTTTTTTCATTAAAAAAAAAAGAGAAGTTTTGGTGAAACCCTAAAGACGATTTTGGTGCCTCTTTTACAGGTTTTTCAAGGGTTCCAAACCCTTGAGACCTTGCATTGTAATTGAGATAAGTGTACTTTCAATTCAATCAATATGTCTATGTGTTGGTTGTTTATATCTTGTTCTTGTCTCAATTCCATTATGCTAGGCTAGATCTCTTTTGTGTTTGCTTAGATCTAATGAAACCTAGATGTTGATTATGTGTTGATTACTTGTCTATTCTTGTTTTGAATGAATGATTTATATGTTAGGCTTAAGAAAACTGGCAGATCTCCAAATGGTAACATGCTTGAACGTCTTAAGAAACATGAACCGAGGCGTACTAGGTCTTTATTGGTTGTATTTAATGCATGAGCCACTGTTTACAATCCCTATAGTTGTGCTGGGTCATGGTGTAGGAGGAGATAAGAGCTCATAGAGTTGGGGAGTTATGTATGCCACCCCACGAATGGTATTAAGGAATACAATCCGTCATTCATACAAGTGTAACAAGTAATTAACATGTAAAAGATATCTAGGGAGTAATGAAGTCTAAGTAAACACAATTTCTCCAACCACTGCTCACAACTTTAGTATAATTTAGTTTATTTTCATTTTCATTATTTTAATAGCTTTGGGTTAGTTGAATAGCAACTAATTCCGCCCACTCTTCCAAAACCCGAGATTTTAATTGCTTTCATAAAATATAAAAACACAAAAATAATCATCCCTCACCTTTAGAACTATTAATTAGGTTTTCTAATCCTAGCGACACTATTCCTAAGCTGAACGATCAATCCCCCGGTACTTGTCACTATACTATACTACAACGATCAGGTACACTGCCTGGTGGGGGTTGTAAGCTTCTCGAGATCCCTCGAGAGGTAAAGCAAGGTGCGATTCCCACGCATCAATGACCTAAGATGTCTTTGACATCATTCATGACATCACTTGACCCATGGACCTTGACCCATAACCCAAAACCTGGAATTGTAACCCAAAATCTGAACTGGTACTACCAGATACCTAGATCCCTTGGATTACACTGGCCGGATCCCTTTGGGAAGGGATCCGCTGGATCCAGGTGAACAGTGCTCAGTTTTGCCTATAAATAGTAAGCCATTTCTCTCTTGTTTCTCACCCCACTTAGATATATATTCTCTCTACATTCTATGTTCTCTAACCTCAGATCCAAGGATCTTTCTATGTAGTCTCTCTTTGTGATTCTCTAGGTTCCTTCCATAAGGCTAGATCACGACCTCTCAGAGACTTGCAAGATCGTGATATGAGTTCCTTGGATTCTTCTCTTCTAAGATCAAAGAAGTGAATCTTGTTCTTTCTTCTTCTTAAAAGAGTGTTGCAGATGTGTGGAGTCATTAGGTGTAAAAGGAAATTGGATCCTTTAGTCATGTTGTGCTAGGTGTGTTGGTTTGGTCCGCTGTGCTAAGGACTTGGTATCCTTGTACTGGATAAAGTGTAGGCGATGGAGGTTTGGATTTACCTCATGGAAAAGCCCGATATCTAGCTTTGTACCGGATTAAGTGTAAGCGACGTTGTGAAGGCTTCTTTGCCAAGTGAAAGGAGTTTGTGTTGTGACGTCTTTACGAACTCTCAAGTAGGTGACTCAGGGAGTGGAGTAAGGCAAGGAAGGTGTCCTTGTAGCCGAAACACTATAAATACTTGTGTTGTGGTTGCATCTCTCTATCTCTCTCTCTCTCTCTCTCTCTCTCTCTCTCTCTCTCTCTCTCTCTCTCGTGGCTTAGATTGATATGGTTTTATACTATCAATATTGAACACGTCAAAACTAGATTGACATAAGTCGATCTATAAGTTTTGAAAAGAATTTTTAATTGGTATAACTTGTAGAAACTAGAAGGGGGTTGAATAGTTTCACCGTTTCTTTTTACTTTCTAAAACATTTCGCCGTTTTTAGGTCCGGTTAATATTCTTTTACAAACTTGTTGAATTCTACTTGTTATGTGATATCAATTAAGCTACAAACAAACAAAAACAAACAAGTAATGTAAAGAGTAAGGAAAGAACACAACCAAAGAGACGCGGCAATTTATAGTGGTTCGGCACGAAGCTCACTCCTTCGTCCTACTCCACTCCTCGAGTACCACACTCGAGAGTTATGAATCACTATATCAACACACTCCTTAAGGCGGAGCAATCCGTACACAAGCTTACACAAGGTTTAACGACACTAAGCGGAATGTCGAGTTCAAATCGTAGCTTGAACCAATCTACTCCAAGGTCCACGTGGCCATACGAACAAGCACTCTTGTCCAACTTGGATCTTCACCTAATCCAAGCCTTCAAATGAGACACACTTAGATCATCACCCAATCTAAGCCTTTACATAAGACACACTTGGATCATCACCCGATCCAAGCCTTCATACAAAGACTCAACTAAGTCCTAACCTACACACTAGGACACCACTCCCCTCACAACAAATACATGAACTAATCTAGTTATAAGACTTCTTGGATATTCATCTTCTTCTAAGTTCACACACATAACTCCATCCTCGACTCACACACAAGTCGAAAGTATTTACAATATTTACAAGAATGAAATAGAAGGAAAACTAGAACCACAACACTTTGTTACGTTTGTGTGTAGGCTCATATAACATCTAGAATCTTCATCTACGTCGAGAGTTCTTCTCTTGCAATTTGCGGAAGAGGAAATCACTTATAAACATATACCGACATGTTATAGTGATCAAAGATGAAAGAAAAATAAAACAGAAAGTTTTTGTGTGTGTGTGTGACTCTTGTTTCTAAAAAGGAACAGTTCACTATTTATACACGACAGGAAGGAGTTGGCGGTCCCTTAAATAGGTGACGGTCCTTTATCACTAAGGGACCGTCGACCACTTTAAAGGACCGTCCCGACAGACGCTCTCATTTTTGTCCTGACGTGGTGAAAACTTATCTGGTGAAAACTTAACCGTTTTTGGGGGAAATATAGTTGTTACAAATTTGAATTTTGAATATATTTTCTTAATAAAACATTTCTTTAAAAATACAAAAATACTTTTGTGAAATTGTTTTGTCGAACTTAAAAATGTACATTTAGAAGAAAATAAAATTCTTTGATCACTTAACTAATGACGGTTTAAAGTTTGTTCATACCTGAAACCTGAAGTGACGTTGTAGTAGCTACGTGGAAGAAACGAGTTTCCTTGATTAAAAACTTATTAACCGTAACTTTACGTAACATGTCTTTATATTTTGTGATTATCAAAACACAAAAAGATCAAATAATGCGAATAACGTTTTTGACATTATTTGTATTAACAATCTCCCCCTTTTTGATGATTACAAAATGTAAACTCATTTTAGGTAAAATTATGCATTGATAAATTTTTAATGAGTTTTCCTGTTACTTTTCCCCCTTTTGTAGAATCAAAAAGGCGTCGTCGATGTTGAGGAGAGGAAACACTAGCATCCTTGAAAGGGTATCGTCAATGTTGACGTAATACTATCATCCTGAATAGGGCATCCTCAAAAAGATCAATGGAATATAAGCTCCCCCTAACTTAGTGCTCCCCCTAAATGAGGGCACCGGGGATCGCGCTATGGTGGTGTGCTACAAAAACAAGTTAGAAGCAAAGCACATGTATATATGTAGAATGATATGGAGAAATCAATTAGATAGAGCATGAATCAGATAGAGAATAAAAGAGGAAAATCTGAGTTTTAGCTCCTATTGGGGATGGTCCCGTAAATGGGGGGACAGTCCCTTAAAAATTAGGGAACCGCCAGTCCATTAAAGGACCACCACCAGGAGGTGACTTGGTTGGCAGTAATGTTGTGATTTTAGTAACTTCCTATTTTTTAAGGTTGAATAATTTTAGTTCATTTTCAAGTCAACTATGATAAATATCACAACATATTAACATAACCTAATCATCCATTCATTCATTCATGAAAAACATACAAGACCATTCATAAATATCACATAATCCTAATACATCTCATAATACTAACTAGGAATCCTATTTTCCTAGAGCATGCTTGATCCACTACTTAATCCTCTTGAATTATTCAACTAGACATGTAGGGATGATTAGTTGGATGATGGTGGTTGAGGTGGTGGTGGACCCGATGGTGAATGAGGCAAGAGGAGTTGGTTGAGTGTTTTGTTGAGAGAGAAGGTACTAAAGATATCCAAACATGTAGTGAAGCTCATCTCTAAGAGAGGAGATGAGATGGAAGTTATGATAACAACATGCACAACCAATGGTGTGGTTGTTTAGAAAGTTGTAATGAAAAGAAGGTTCTATGTTTGGGGATTGTGGTGGAGTAGATGAAGTGTATTCCAAAGGACCATTCGGTGAAAGAGTTAGAGAGGTATTAGGTGGAGGTGGATGTGAGATCCTTGGAGGAGGAGGCATATTCCCAATATAGGGTGAAATGTTTTCAAGGAAATTTAGTAGTTGGGATGATGAAGCAATTTGTGGACTTGAGGAGTTTGATGTATTGATGGAAGAGGATGAGTTACTTACAAATGGTGTGCAAGCACCCGAACTAGAGTGAGTGAGTAAGAGTGATGAGTTTTTGATGAATGATGTGAATGGTGAGGAATTAGGTCTTGATGAGGATGATGAAGTGCCTTTGATGGGGGGAGTTTTGAGAGATACATTTGGAGCTTGAGATGATGGGTCATTTTGAGTGAGGACAATGAAGTTTGTTTGTGGTGGTGAGAGAGTGATTTTAGGCCTTTTGTTTGATAGGGACAAGGATGTAGAAGGAGATCCCATTGTAGAAGATAAAGAGGATATGGGGGATGATGAGGGTAATGAAGATTAACATGAAGCATGGATGTTTAAATAATCAAGGATTATGGAATAGGTAAACATGCATTAGGAAGTTATAAGCACATACGAATGTTTTGCTAATATAGCAAAGGGTGGTGAAAATCACGCAATAGGGCACCATGTTTGCAAGAAATGAGAAATAGTGCAGGAACCCATGACCTGGGGCTGACGGTCCCTTAAATGCGGGACGGTCCGTTATTGTTAGGGGACCGCCATTTTGATAAGGGACCGCCGGCAGTGGAGTCTCAGGTTTCAGCCTAGTTTTCCATTTCAGCAAATCAGTGCCTGCAGATAGTTCTAGTATAATACATAGCAGCATAAACCTTTATAAACCTATTTTAAGTGCTAGTTTAACGAGTAAGCAAGCAACTATAGCAATACAATAGTTACAACAATCACACATTCATCTTGTTAGATAATAAAACTATGAAAAGATCATCTAATACCATCAACATAGAGTTAAAGATTGTAGGACCTTAGATAACACAACTTTATCACACACAATATAAGCACAATAAGAAGGAAAGATGGAAAGATGGTGACTTGTATGATATAAGTGTAATTCGTATGTATTAGAGAGAGAGAGAGATGGAAATGAGAGCTTTTATTCAAAGAAAACATACACAAATACATACACAAGCACACACAAGCACACACCTCAAATGAGCCTTTGAGGTGTTTAAATAGTTCTTAACATGAGATGCCCTATGGGCTTTCTATGGGCTTGGGCTTGGACTTGGTTACATGGTTGGATAACTAGGCTTATGAAACATAGCACATAACATATTAGCTTGCCAAGTCCAAGGCCCAATGACTAAACTATTACTAATCTTAACACACGATACAAAGTTACAATATGAGAATGACCATCACTTCATAATACATATTTTTAATGCTAACAAAGATCATAGTAGCAATTATCTAATTACACATCAAACATAGTGTCTAGGGAGATTAGAACATGTTCCACAAACAAATGATACATGACAAGATGATAGGCATTAACTATTTCTTCCCCAATAACTTGCGAAATCCCTTTCCAATTGACTTCCAAGCACCTCGACTCTCATCCCTTAACTGATGTTGCATGTTCATGATTTGGGTTTGGCGTGCAGAAAAGTTGTCAAAGTGACCAGAGATGGGGTACTAACACGAGAAGTTCCTTCATCAGGAAACACATCATCGTTATCGTTAGGATTAAATGATGGTCTATGAGAGAAGGAACTTGAACCTACTGACCTTCTTGACCCGTAGTTAGACCTAGTCCTAAGTTCTGGTCCTACCGACCTTCTTAACCCGTAATCATACCTAGTCCTACGTTCTAGATTTTGGGTTAGGGGAAACATGACAAAGTCAACTATAGGATAATCAACATTCCTAAGGTGAGGGTAATGGTGCATGACATGAAGAAAAAGACGGGTTAAAAGCATGATGTATGGCAATATCATATTGGGATTACTACGGACAAATTCCATTCGTTTAGCTATGTAATAAGCAAGATTGTATTGGATGGTGTCAACAATACAACAGACTATGTGGCTAAGACAGGAAGGGACGTGGTCACGATTTCCTCCAAGACATAAGACATTCTCGCCAATGATTTCAGCCATGGGTTTCATGTGATCCACAATTTCTTTTGTTAGGATTTGAATTTCACTAACGGGAAGAAGTGCCCCTCTATATAGTCGAAATTCAGGTCCATGTCGATCATTTTGAATGATGGCTCTTATCTCATCTGGAGATAGAGGAATAGTGGCATATTTTCCATATGAAGGAGAGCTCCTAGCCAGAGCGTCAAGGCTCCATTCATGACTGAATGTGCTTCGTCCTTCAGTGGGAATGCCAAGGGCTTGACCGACTATGGGAAAAGGTTAGGAAATCATCTGATTTGAATGGTGAAGTTGATGTAAATTTCACCTTTATTATCAGTTGTTAGGTTGAGAACACTATAAAACTCAAGGACAAATTTTGGAACGATTTGCTCATTTATTTTATAAATACATTCTAGATTGACAAGTTCAAACATAGAATCCAGGTAGTGTGTGTCGTTATAGTCTGCATAGACCCGACGACTCTCATGGAAAAACCGAGTTTCCACATTTTTGAAAGATTCCTTGATGGGATTTGGGTAATAATCTGAAAGACTAGGAATATATTGACGTGTGTTTTGATGGTCAAGTCCAGTGGGTTTAGGCATTGTTCACCTATTAAAAATAAATACATAATTAGATAGATTTAAATGTTAATTTTGTTTTTGACATTACTTAGGGAATTTAGTTACTTGGAATTTATTTTTAACTTAACAAGTATGACATGTATTAACAATGTGCCATTAAGAAGTTGTTTCAAAATCATTTTCCTACATTGGAATTATCATGTTTTTAATGTATCTTTGAAATTATATCCTATTTACTAATGTAGGCAATAATAAGTGTATTATTAGTAATGTATTGTTGGGATTCGATAGTAAACAAGATTGATAAACCCCAAATCTAATGGCATGAACCCTAATTATGAAATAAAGAGAGATTAGATAAAGATGACTTACAATTAGTGTACAATAGTGATTAGTAGACTTGGGTTTGAAACTTTGAACTTTTATAGTAATTTTGGATGTGTTCTTCGTTACCTTTTAGTGATAAGAGTGGAGATATAATTTGTTTGGCTGTGAGCAAAAGAGGAAATTGTGTTTGTGATAAAGAAGCCCAGACGGTCACTTATCGATGAGGGACCGCCACTCGGTCAGGGACCGCTGACAGAAGGTTGGCGTATTTTGACAGTTTTTGATGTTTTATTTTCAAGAAAAGTTTTTGGTTAGGGACCGTCTTAATATATGATACTTGTATTTTTTTTTAGACACGAAGTAGACTCAATACGCATGAGTAAGCTAAGGAATGGGTATGGAACATAATCAAGACAGAAGAGGTAGAAGAGACTCGAAACACTTGAATAGGGAGTGGGATTTGAGTCGAGGAAACTAGAAGTCAATCATGTAAATTCCAAGTCATGGACGAGAACTAGGGAAAAGATAAAGATCGAAAAGAGTGTGCATAGTCTATAGTGATTGATTGACAAAAAAATTGATATTTATAATGGTTGTGGTAAGACTATTATTTTTTCAAATAATTTGCTTCAATCCAAAGAAGGATAAGCACTTAGACAAAATGTCTAATTCTCATAAAGCATATAGCACATATTAGCATACAAATATTATCTAGCATGCAAGCGAGTAATAATTAATCACCTAGTTACGTAAGCAAATAGCAGACACTTAAGTAGCAAGCAAAATAGTCAAGGTTGTAAGAAAACGTATCTTGGCCGCTAGCTATCCTTAATTTCACATTACCGTAAAATGTGTTGTATGTGATGCAAGACTTGATGACACTCACTTAACGAATCAAGCTCTTGATTAGTTTCACACTTAAGGTGCACATTGTCTTCTTCATCGGCATTACTTTAAGACTCGTAGATTAGAGCATTAACTAGGTAGCTTATGTGATCCTTGTCGGCGACATTACCTACAACAAAAACATTTGAACTAGTAGTACATGCATCTACTTCAGCTAAATGATTTTTAAGCAACATATTTTCATCATCTTTGGCTTGAACATTCCCTTGGTGAACTTTTAAAATATTTTTCCATATGTCATTTGCCACTTGACATAAAAATTGTTTTACCATAATCAATTATCGGCAAGGCTTTATAAATCAATATTTTTGCTTCAATGTTTTGCAAAAGTTTCTTATGAAATTTTGATTTTCTAAATTTACTTTCATTAGTTGGAAATCACCAATTGAAATGGCATGCCAAAGATCATGATCTATTGATTTCACATAACTTTCAAATTCATTTTTCAAATGGCAAAACTTTCATTTTCGAAAAATGGTGGCTCACTCAAAGAATGCCCTTCTAGATATCTTTTAGATTCCATAGATCGATTCAAGTTTTAAAGTACAGTATACTCTAAAGATCTTGATAAACAAAGCTTTGATACCAATTGAAGAAACTAGAAGGGGGTTGAATAGTTTCACCATTTCTTTTTACTTGCTAAAACGTTTCGCCGTTTTTAGGTCTGGTTAATTCTCTCTTGCAAACTTGTTTAATTCTACTTGTTATGTGATATCAATTATGCTACAAACAAACATAAACAAACAAGTAATGTAAAAAGTAAGAAAAGGACACAACCAAAGAGACACGGCGATTTATAGTGGTTCGGCACGACGCTTACTCCTTTGTCCTACTCCACTCCCTGAGTACCACACTCGAGAGTTATCAATCACTATATTAACACACTCCTTCAGGTGGAGTAATCCGTAGACAAGCTTACACAAGGTTTAACGACACTAAGCGGAATACGAGTTCTAATCGTAGCTAGAACCAATCTACTCTAAACCCCACGTGGCCACACGAACAAGCACTCTTGTCCAACTTGGATCTTCACCCAATCCAAGCCTTCACACGAGACACACTTAGATCATCACCCGATCTAAGCCTTCACACAAGACACACAAGGATCATCACCAGATCCAAGCCTTCACACAAAGACTCAACTAAGTCCTAACCTACACACTAGGACACCACTCTCCTCAAAACAAATACATGAACTAATCTAGTTACAAGACTTCTTGGATCTTCATCTTCTTCCAAGTTCACACACATAACTCCAACCTCGACTCACACACAAGTCGGAAGTATTTACAATATTTACAAGAATGAAATAGAAAGAAAACTAGAACAGCAACACTTGTTACGTTTGTGTTTGGACTCTGATACGTGGTTTTGCAACCTTGCAAAAGGGTTTACTTCTCAAGGGATCTTCAGAAGCTTGAAATCCCCACCAAACAGTGTACCTGACCTATGTAGTATAGTAAGTGGCAAGTACCAAGGGATTGATATTTCTCTAGGGAAATAGTGTCGTTAGGATTGAAAAATACGTAAACTAGGTCTAAAGGTAGGGGATGATTCTTTTTGTATTTTTATATTTTATGAAAGCAAAGTAAAAGTCTCGGGTATTGAAAGAGTGGGCGGAAATAGTTGCTAGTCAACTAACCTAAAATAACTGCTAATGCACATAAAATAAAATAACTAAAAAGTAAATATGGTGAACTTCTTATGATGAGAAAAGCATGTTTACTTAGATTTCACTACTCCTTAGTTATCTCTTAATGATTAATTGATTTGTTACAGTCGTTTCGATGAAGGGTTGTATTCCTTAATACCAATCGTGGGGTTGCGTACGTCCTTCCCCAACTCTATAAGCTTTTATCTCTTCCTATGACGACACGTTTAGTAACCTATCATGGCCTCGTAAATAGTTACTTATGCATTAAATACAACCAATAACATCATAGTGCACATCTGATTACGTTTCTTAAGACGTTCAAGCTTGTTACCATATAGGAGATTAGCTAGTTTTCTTAAGCCTAACGCGAAATGAATCACCCAAATCAACTAATAAAAAATCAACAACCAATAATCAATAGCTAAGTTTCATTAGATCTAAGCAAACACAAAGAGAATTAAGCTAGCATGTTAAGAAAAAGACAATTATCAAAGATAATTAAACAACACATAGACATATTGAATGATTAAAAAGATTAACTTATCTTCAATTGAACATGGATGAAAGAAGGGTATGGAATCCCTAAGTTTACTGGAAATTCGTCTAGGGTTTTTATCCCAAGAGTTACACCCTAAAAAGTTACACACAATGAAAGAAAAATTTAAAAATACATATTGATATACACTTCTGACGACGTCAGGTTTTAGCCTCTAACACCGTTAGGTCGCCGTGTCTTAGGGTTTCGTATCGCCCAAGAGATCTCTGAAACCGTCCCTTTATACAAGTTCTAGGCTGTCTCATGTTGAGTTAAAGGGAGACGTCCTTGCTCCTGATACACCTGACGCCGTCAGGTGTTAACTTGACAAATTCTTCTAGGGCGTCTCAGCATAAAAATCCATGGCATCTCATCATATGGTGACAGCGTCAGCTCCAAAGCGTGACATTGTCAGGTGTTAAATCCTGACTTTCTTGACTTTTCTTATTCTCTTCATTTTTCAGCATAAAAACATCCAAAAAGCTCCATTTTCCAGAATTCATGTCCCAGGTGCCTAAAATGACAAAAGAAACGATTTGAGGTAATATTTGATCATAAAAACACGATTTAGGGCTTAAATGACCCCTAAAAGCGTAACAAATATTTCCTTATCAAATACCCTTACACTTGGGATTTGCTTGTCCTCAAGCAAATGAGCTTTTATACCAATTAAAATACAAGTTATGGGTCATTTAACATTAATATAAAAGTAATTACAACAAATGATTGATCTACCCTAACCCAAACAAGCAGGAAAATCAAATATCAGCACCTCACATATAGTGTTTGGATACTCTCAACTCTCGAGTGTTATAAGTGTATATATCACAAATGGAAATGGAAGAAATATCTCTCATTACCCGTCATAGCAAATAGATTACCATAGACTTGGGAAAGGATCAAGCCTCGACCACTTTGGCGTAAGAACCTAGGATAAAATATCAAAGAGGTCTTTTAAAGGGTTATAACGCTAGGTGTAGGGATATCTAAAACACGGTTTATTGGATAAGGGATATTTTACTGGTGGCAAGTCAATTATCTTAGTTAATTACATGTACAATGCGGCGTTGCTAAGCCAAAACTCGACTCAACTTAAGCTAATTACGAAATAATATAAACATAAATAATATAAAAAGAACGGGATGGTAGTCCGTATGTCTTTTCTACTTTTCTTTTTCTCTTTTTTTTCGTTTGTCTTGTTTTTTGATTTTTTTATACACTTTTGCCCTACCATCCAACATAATACATCAAGGGGGATCGTTTCCTCCCCTTACACTTGAACTTTTACATAAATCAAAATAGAGACTCAAGATAATCGAAACATTTGGAGTACTTTAAAACATTAACGTATATATGAGGGAAATAAATGATATCTTTCCCCATTATTCCATAACACTAGTACTTTACCTATAAGTCCCAATCGTCCCAAAAAAATATGTACAAGATATGACTCGACGTAGCAACCATTTAACCAATTAGACAATTAACTAAGGGTTTAAACAAATAACAATAATGCACTAAAGATGAGTGCATACAAGGTAGGCTAAGGCGATTTGGGTGTACATTTGGAGGTGGATTGTAAATAAATTCTTCCTTTAAGTAAAGTGTTTAAAGTTAAAAATGAAAAAGATAGGCTCTGAGGCTTGTACTAGGGGTATCGTGTACTAAAAATGAGTACATTGCAAAGGTGTGGGAAAATTACTTGACCAATGAAGTCAACGTAATTATAACACAGGCTTAAAACAAGGGTTATCCTAACGCCTCTTAACATATAGTAAATCCTAACTACCCTAACATAGTCTCACTAGCGGTCTCGGAATGCATCACTAATGCAAGTTCTAGAATCTAAATACTACCGGCACACTCACAAGCACTAAAGATAGATGCTTTTCCCTAAAGATCTAAAGGCGAAGCTCACATTTTTGGGGTGAAAATTTTGAGTGGTACGGTTTTTTTGTGCTAGTCATATAACCCCTATCCATGAGACGCTTATTAATGCTAAATTTTATCTTCTAAATGTTGCAAAAAATTTTAAATTTAATGCCAAAATTACCCTAAGAGGTATTCCTTTCAGTTTTATTACACTTCTACTATTAAACAAAACAAAAATCAAGCAAAGTTGTAGTTTTTAAGGTATCCCAATTTTACCCCCTAACACTTAAGTCGAACATTGTCCCCAATGTTCATTTAAAGGATGTAGAAGTAAAATAAATGAGAATGAAAGAAACTAGTACTCCCCTGATTTGCTTGGTATGGAAAATGTGGTAACATGGTTAAATCTTCCTCCAAGAAAATGTACATGTAAAGCTTCACTCCTGAAATATAATTGATGAAGATCAAATTACATATATTTATAATACTCCAAAGAATTTGGAAGAAATACAAATTCCGAGTTCGTTTCCCGTGAAGGAGTGAATGGAATCGTGAAATTCGATTTGTGAAATCATGTTTGTAAATATGTGAAAAGTGAAATTGTGATTATGGAATTCAAATAAAGATAAGAAATCACAAAATATTCAGAAGGTACAAGCTACTATAGCACAAATGTCTAAAAACTAAATACGGAAAATCAAACGTGACTTTTAAACGCTACGTACGAATTAAAAAGGTGAATTTTAATGAAAATTAATCCTAAAAATGTAAAATAAATTTCTAAAAATAATTTTGAGAAAAAAGAAAAATATTTTTTTGACTTTTTATTTATTTTCTATGAATTAATTTCTATTTTTGTAATTTTTAAATGAATTAAAATTAAGATAAAATGTGAAATTAAAGGTGAAAAATACAAAATAAATTTTGAAAAATCTAAAATAACTAAAAAGACTTTTCTAAATTATTTTTAGAATTTTTCAGGACTTTTCTGATTTTTTATTTGATTTTCTCTATTAAAAAGTATTTAAAAATTGATTAAAACTAAAATAAAATGAGAAAAATAGTAAAACAATTCAGAAAACTATGAAAATTTTACAGAAAATCTAAAATATTATTTGAAATCTAGAAAAATAAAGAAGTAGAAAAAATAAGCTGAGAAGTGCTTATTAGCATAGAAACAACTTATTACAAGTGCTTATTTATAAATAAGCACTTGTAACCAAACTATATGAAACTTATAACACAAGTATCTAACACTCAAATAAGCTCATATGAACTGATTTTAGATCAAGAGAATCACAGAAACTTAAGTAAGGAGCAATAAACAGTTTCTAATCAGCAAAGAAATAAGCAGAAGTGATGTGTGGAATTGCGCTATCGCAAAAGGTTTTACCTCTCAAGGGATCTTGAGAAGCTTGCAATCCTCACCAGGCAGTGTACCTGTTCATTGTAGTATAGTATAGTGACAAGTACCGGGGGATTGATCGTTCAACTCAAAGAATAGTGTTCGCTAGGGTTAAAACTCACTAAAACTAGGTCTAGAGGTGAGGGATGATTCTTTTTGTATTTTTATATTTTAAGCGAAAGCAAGTAAAATCTCGGTTTTGGAAGGAGTGGGCGGAATTAGTTGCTAATCAACTAACCCAATTAACTAAAGATGCAATCAAAATAAAATAAACTAAACTTAAACTAATTGTGGTGGAAACAATAATGAGAGAAAATGTGTTTACTTAGATTTCACTACTCCCTAGCTATCTTTTACAGGTTGATTAGTTTGTTACAAATGCATGGATGACGGGTTATATTCCTTAATACTATTCGTAGGGCCGTGTACAATCTTCCCTAACTCTATAAGCTTTTATCTCTTCCTATGTCGAGCCGACTACTAGCTCCTAACATGGCCTCATTAGTAGTTACCTACGCATTAAATACAACCAATATATCATAGTACACCTCCGATTATGTTTCTTAAGACGTTCAAGCAAGTTACCAATTGGAAGTCTGCCAGTTTTCTTAAGTCTAACATCGAATTCATTCATCCACAACAATTATAAACAAACAACCAACCCATAATCAATATCTAAGTTTCATTACATCTAAGCAAACACAAAGAAAACCTATCCTAGCATGTTAAAGAGAAGACAAGCGTAAGATATAATCAAACAACACATAGACATATTAAATGATTTGATGAAAGACTTATCTTCAATTAAGCATGGAAGAAACAAAGGGTTGAAACCCTTAAAAAAGCTGTAAAATTCGTCTAGGGTTTACTCCCTTCAAAGTTGCACCCAATGAATGAAAACTAGAAAACTATATATAGATTTTGTATCCTGACGGCGTCAAGAGTAATGTATGACACCATCAACTCGCCGCCAAAATAAACTCGTATTGCCTAGATCCACTTCTGACGTCGTCACTCTTTATGGACTCTGGGCCGTTACTCTTTGCATTTACTCATGATGGCTTTGACAATTTAATACGTGACGCCGTCACGACCCCTTCAGAAAACATTCTGGTGCGTCACGTGTAATTGATTTATCCACCCCTTTGTCAAGTCATGACGCCGTCACTAGCAAGATATGACGCCGTCAAGTGCAATTTCCAGCAGGGTTTTGAGACTTTGTCGTTTTCTTAACTTTTTCGCTCCAAAAACGTCCAAAATGCTTCCTTTTGTAAAATTCCTCTCAAAAGTACCTAAAATGACAAAAGGAACGATTTAAGGCAATATTTGATCAAATAATCTCGACTTTGGCCTTAAATGACCCCCCAAAAGCGGTACACTTTTCGCTTCATCAAGAAGAGAAACTAAATAAGCCAGGAACTCAAAGATCAAACAATACTCTACTATAAGCCCAAATGACACAGATTATGAAGAGATTCTCAAGTTACAATCCAAATACAACAATTGCAGGCTTAGTGTTCAAACAGAAAACTAGTTCTAGACTACTAATCTTGCAGACTACAATAAGTTGTTCCAATAAGCTTCAAAATTCAAACTAATGGGAGCAAAAGATCAATTATGCTACTGAGATGATATAAAACCTAAAAGCCCTATCAAATATCACCAATTGCTTCTCTAATTGGATCCTATATCAGGTCCTGTCCAAACATGTTACCCCTAACTTTGACTTTTTGATTGCAATTTGCAGTTGACTAAGTTGAATTTTAGCAGTTACGATCTTATCCTTATTGTTATATTATGTTATTTTATTAGTTACTAAACCTAAATGCTCCCTATTCCTACCAGCTTGCAAGATCACAGATTCTAAAAATTGGCATTTGAACACAGATTTGAAATCCAAGTTAGATTTGACTTTAAGCTATATGACCTATGTTTTTTTATGCTATTTCTAACTTGCATATGCCTAAAGTGGAACATATATGCAGGTAAAGTAACACATAAACAAAAGACATACAGCAAACAAAACAGAACCAAACACCCCTATATAGCTCAGAATCTGAATTTTCAAAGTAACCAGTGATAACAAGCTTCAATTCAACTACATAAGCTCGCATATGAATCAAAAACACAGAATTAAACTTAAGTCCACAGAGATTAAAAAGTGAAAACTAATATTTCAAATAATGCAAATATCCCACAGATTATGATGAAAAATGGATAAACTACAAACAAACTAATACCACAATGATCAATCACAATCTAATAAGCTCAAATATCATCAAACTTGACTAATAGAACAGTAAACTACAATCAAACTTAGATCTAAAATAGATACTAATATATGCAATCAGAAACTTGGAATTAAGAGCCAAAACTTACAAATCAATTCCCCTCAGCTCAAATAGAGGGGATTTACTAAGCTATCCTATCTTTAGATAGGCTCAAACACTTCCACTTCTCTGTTTGGCTTATCAATACACAACATGGATCATCACCTTCTTCACTGTTTGACTATGGTTGACTGTATGAAGCTTTTGATTGATTTGATCAATTCCAAGCTGTGAACTACCTCACAGAAGCTATAAAAGCTAAAATGAAGAGTATAAACTACAAACAAGCTTAATTGTAAGCTGAATTTAAGAAGAAAAAACTATTTTTGTATTTTTTATATTTTCTGATTTTTATATAAACCTTTTGATGAAACTTAAACTGAATTGAAAGTATAAGATGTATAAAAGGTAAATGAACAGGAAATAACCTGATAAAGAGAAGAAATATAGCAATTGAACTAAAAGTAAACAATACTATTAGATTTAAAGAAGTAAAGTAGTTTTCATTAAAGAGTAAAGAAATTACAACTAAAAACTGAATTAAACTCATACAATGGAAAGAAATTTTGACAGAGTAACTCTACTACTAAACTAACTACTCTAATCAGCTACACAAGGCCTCTATTTATAGCAACAATGAGAAGGTTCTAGAGGGAGGGGGATCACGGATTGCCAAGCTGGCAATCCATGTACTTGTGCTTTCTCTTAATCTTCTGTGAGCCGTATGATCATAATCCAATCATTACCCAATGATTTAGACCCTTGGATCACTAATTGTGACGTGTAGAGACCAACCACTAGCTGCCATCTGTCCCTGTGTGTGCTTGTTTGCTTCTGAAACCTCCTGACACGTCTGACACCTTCTAGAAGTCCATTGATTTGACTCTTTTGCCCTTAATTACGGTAATTGGGTGAGGTTTACTTTTAGGGTTCATGACCTGGGTAATTTGGGTGAAAAGGGGGGCGGGAAATGGGTAATAATTTTTTATTAGTGTTTGACTGATGGGTATTGGGGTTAACCGAGTGAATATTGGGTCGGGTATTTTGGTTTTGTAACTTGGGCATTTGATTTGCACTTGGGTTTATTTGGACCAGCTGCTCATTGGATCAGGCTTAGTAATTTGAGATTTCAGATTTAGTGTTATAAAGTTACAAGGACCAAAGATGTATTAAGTTGAAAATGCAAGGACTAATTCTGCCAATCTTCACAAATAATTATCAAGGGCCAATCTTGCCAATCTTGCATAGATGAAGGGCTAATGTTGACTTTTCTTCAGAATATCTTTGAGGGACTAGATTTGCCAACTTTGAAACTATGAGGGCCATTCTTGTAATTTCATCAAACTTCACAACAAGGGTCAATCCTGTAAATCTTTCAAACTCTAAGGACCTCTTTTGACTTTGTAAGCTCAACTTTGACTTTCAGATTCCAGCTTGACTTTCTGACTCGTTCTACTCTCATGCTTGTTTTTGTCGGTTTTTTTGTCCTTTTATAAAATATCCGTACCTGCACATTCACAATCACAAAAACACATTTTCTTTGGCAATTTGAGTTAGTTTTTGGATTATTAAGTCTCATTATGGCTAAGAAAAGGTGAGTAAATAAGTACTCACCAATAATCATCTTCTTGTCCAATATAACATGTAAGTAACAAAGAAAACAAAACACGAAACGTCGTGTAAAATCGGCGGTATACTATATATAAGACTAAATCCTAGAAAGAAAGTAAAGATATAATACTTGCAAAATAAATGTTTGCAGATTCCTGGAGTTCAAAATTTTAAGATTTTATGAAACTTTACAATTCCGGCAGCCAAACAAAACCTAGAAATTTTTTCAGAAAACAGGGCCTGACGCCGTCAGGATGTACCTGACAGAAATTTTTATCTTTTGTTTCCGGAAAATTTCTAGAAAAACCTGTGTTTTAAGACCTGGATTTCCCGCAAAACATCCATTGTGACTCGATACAAGCATTTGACTCGAACAAATACTAATATGTATATTCATATCTTATTATTATCGTTCATGTTCAATTCGTTCTTTAAAACAAATATGTGCTTCCCTTGAACTTATCTTTTGTAAAATACCTTTATATGTAATCAAGTCGAAGTTAAAAACAAAATAAAGCATTTTTACAAGTTTATTTGAGACATGAACAATGAATAAAGAGAATGAAAAATACATACGGAAGCAAATAGAAGCAAATAAACAAACAAATAAATAAAAAGCTTGGGTTGCCTCCCAAGAAGCGCTTTTCTTTATTTACGAGTCTTGTAGCTAGACTCAAAGTCACACTCTAACGTGTATCACTTATGCTCACATACCCAAGTGTGAGCCATCTAATAGTTGCTTCGTCTCTCTTATATTCATCATTAAGCTCACGACATCTACGGTAGTATTTCTTATTCTTTTCATGGGAATATTTTAGTCCTTTGTTTTTGTCGTTTTTGCTCAATAACTCGATAGGGGGAAGTCTATTGCATGCCTTAATTGAATGATTCTTAAATCTAGGGTGCGAGCGTGGCATTTGGTAAACAAAATCTTCATCTTCATTCGAGAATGTAATCAACCCATCCATAAGTTTTTCATCAAGATTGGTTAACCGTTTAAAAGGTTCTCCAAATATGATTTCGGTTAATTTATCATCAATGAATTCTCCTAAGTTCTCCATAACCATAAAATCAGCCAAATACACAAAACTTCCTACAAACACGTGCAATGGCTCAATCCTAGCAACAATGTTATTCCCTTGATATTCTAACTTATTTACCATGATTTTATTATAGTTAGCACGCGAAATTATGTTCATAGGTAAAGATGAGTCAAGGTAAGCATCAAAGCTCCTATATCCAATCTTACATGGGAATTGCATGTTAAAGAGGCTGTTTTTCGTAATTCTTGTCCTAGGATCAACATACTTAAGAGGATTCACTTCCTCTTCCTTATTACTCACATTGACTATATCACCGTCACCTAGGTAGTCATCAGAGTCAAAACAGTAAAAAGGGCTAATTCTATGATCGTTGTCATGGTCAGATTCTTCCATCCCAAAATCATTGCCAAACTGATGGTCAGGCGAGAGGTTAGGTGGGTTCACATTTTCCACTACAGGGATCGAAATGGGTAGTTGGAAAATTCTTCGAAGAAAGATACGAATAACATGAATCAAATGATCAATGCTATTGTGATCCATTAAGAAGGTTTACAAACAAAGGAAACAAAGAAAAAAGATAGACTAAAGAAAACCTAATAAAATAAAAATAAAAATCACTAGATAGGAATCTAATGAGTAGACCTATAAAAATAAAATTTAACCTAAACAATAACTATTCCCCAAGCAGCGGCGCCAAAAACTTGATGCGTGGTTTTGCAACCTTGCAAAAGGTTTTACTTCTCAAGGGATCTTGAGAAGCTTGCAATCCCCACAAGGCAGTGTACCTGACCGATGTAGTTTTATGAGTGGCAAGTACCGGGGGATTGATCGTTCTCTAGGAGAATAGTGTCGTTAGGATTAAAAAATACGTAAAGTAGGTCTAAAGGTGATGGATGATTCTTTTTGTATTTTTATATTTTATGAAAGCAAAGTAAAAGTATCTGGTATTAGAAGAGTGGGCGGAATTAGTTGCTAGTCAACTAACTCAAAATAACTACTAATGCACATAAAATAAAATAACTGAAAAGTAAATGTGGTGAACTTCTTATGATGAGAAAAGCGTGTTTACTTAGATTTTACTACTCCCTAGTTATCTTTTACTGATTAATTGATTTGTTACAGTTGTTTAGATGAAGGGTTGTATTCCTTAATAACAATCGTGGGGCTGTGTACGTCCTTCCCCAACTCTATAAGCTTCTATCTCTTCCTATGATGACACGTTTAGTATCCTATCATGGCCTCATAAATAGTTACTTATGCATTAAATACAACCAATAACATCATACATCTGATTACGTTTCTTAAGACGTTTAAGCTTGTTACCATATAGGAGATTAGCCAGTTTTCTTAAGCCTAACGTGAAATCAATCACCCAAATCAACTAATAACAAATCAACAACCAATAATCAGTAGCTAGGTTTCATTAGATCTAAGCAAACACAAAGAGAATTAAGGTAGCATGTTAAAAAAAAGACAAGCATAAAAGATAATCAAACAACACATAGACATATTGAATGATTAAAATATTAACTTATCTTCAATTGAACATGGATGAAAGAAGGGTTTGGAAACCCTAAGTTTACTGGAAAATTCATTTAGGGTTTTTATCCCAAGAGTTACACCCTAAAAAGTTACACACAATGAAAGAAAAATCGAAAAATATATATAGATATACACTTCTTACGGCGTCAGGTTTTAGCCTCTGACGCCGTCAGGTCTCCGTGTCTTAGGGTTTTGTATTGCCCAAGAGATCTCTAACGCCATCCCTTTATACAAGTTCTGGGCCGTCGCGTGTTGAGTTAAAGGGAGACGGCTTTGCTCCTGATACACCTGACGCCGTCAGGTGTTAACCTGACAAATTCTTCCATGTCATCTCAGCATAAACATCCATGGTATCTCATCATATGGTGACAATGTCAGCTCCAAAGCGTGACGCTATCAGGTGTTAAATCCTGAATTTGTTGACTTTTCTTGTTCTCTTCATTCTTGAGCATAAAAACGTTCAAAAAGCTCCAAAATGCTCCATTTTCCAGAATTCATGTCCCAAGTGCCTAAAGTGACAAAAGAAACGATTTGAGGTAATATTTGATCATAAAAACATGATTTAGGGCTTAAATGACCCCTAAAAGCGTAACAAATATTTCCTTATCAGACTCATATAACATCTCAAATCTTCATCTACGTCGAGAGTTCTTCTCTTGCACTTTGCGGAAGAGAAAACCACTTATAACATATACCGACATGTTATAGTGATCAAAGATGAAAGAAAAATAAAATAGAAAGTTTTGTGTGTGTATGACTCTTGTTTCCGAAAAGGAACAGTTCACTATTTATACACGACGGGAAGGAGCTGGCGGTCCCTTAAATAGGTGACGGTCCTTTATCACTAAGGGATCGCTGACCACTTTAAAAGACCGTCCTGACATACGCTCCCATTTTTGTCATGACGTGGTGAAACTTATCTGGTGAAAACTCTACTGTTTTGGGGGGAAATATAGCTGTTACAAATTTGAATTTTGAATATATTTTCATAATAAAATATTTCTTTAAAAATATAAAAATACTTTTGTGAAAATGTTTTGTCAAACTTAAAAATGTAAGTTTAGAAGAAAATAAAATTCTTTGATCATTTAACTAATGACGGTATAAAGTTTTTTTATACCTGAAGTGACGTTGTAGTAGCTACGTGGAAGAAACGAGTTTCCTTGATTAAAAACTTATTAACCGGTAACTTTACGTAACATGTCTTTATATTTTATGATTATCAAAACACAAGAATATCGAATAATGCGAATAACGTTTTTGACATTATTTGTATTAACAAAACTATTCAACCCCCCCCCCCCTTTCTAGTTTTCTACAATTGGCATCAAAGCATCGTTACCAAGTTTCTTAGAGTATATTGTACATTAAAAACTTGATACGATCTGTGTATGTTTTGAAAACTACAACAAAGGAAAATCTCTTGTAAAAACTGACATCTAACTCATCTTTTACAAAAAGAACAGAACTTCTATTTTTTTTTTGGATATTGATATTCCATCTTGTCTCTAACAAATCCTCTTGAGAAATCTCTAGTTTTGGTTTCTTCGAAAACTTCATCATCTTAAAGGAAAAAATGGAGTTTACACACTAAATCCATAGTGTCGCTTGACTCCTTTGCTAAGAAAGGTAATGATAGCTTAAAAGATGATTCTGAAGTACTTCGCATCCATGGTTTCAAAAACCATATAAACAGATTCCCAAAGGTATGTTTTCTTAGTTTTCTAAAATGTGCTAATTGATTATGGTAAAAGATGGATTAACACATGCTTTTCTCTTTTAAAAATATGGTAAAGGATGGATCAATACATGCTTTTCTCTTTTAAAAATGTGTTAACATATACATAACCTCCTTTCTAAAAAGACATCTCTATCGATCATAAAGCTTGGTGTGCATCACCTAAAGTGTCATACCTCCATGGGTTATGTGTTATCCACCTAATCACATTTTGCTTAAGACCTCTCTTCACAAACTCTAGTGTCTTTTCTATTGGTCGGGAAGAGTATTCCTTTCCATCAAAGTACTCCTAGTCAAAACCTTTTACATATATTTTTCTATAAAAGGATTAAGTCATCACAAGAAAAACTTTTTCAAACTTGTGATGTTCATCCTCATCCCAAATTATCTCACGACAACTTATCTCCTCTCGTATTTCTCTACTTCACGTCTATTCATCCTTTTCAGTTATTTGTCTCGAGCACAAAAGAAAATGGAATGAAAGGTATTCTCTCGCTTAAAATTCTCAAACTCTTGCTCTAGTTTCTTAGGATCAAAAATCATATAATCTTAAAACATATATCTAAAAAACATCTCTGTATCTGTAGTCGTCCCGGATCCCTTTATTATAATGGGCCGAATCCATTTTAGAATTTATCCGGAATAACCTCCTTATCAAACATCTATCATCTCATGTTATTTGTCTTCTTTCCAAACAACCAAATAAAATCTCAAAATCCTAAAACCATTCTCTTTGAATAATTACATCTTCTTAAAAAGTTTCCAAAAAATTTAGCTCTTTATCAAAATATCAATATTCAAGGGTAATTTTCATCACATAAAATTTATCTAGCATAAATCACAAACACTCAAACTAATGGGAATTTTTATCTACACGTATACATGTACACTTTTCAAACTTTGTACAAACATAAGATTCTTTTCAACATCTCATATTTTCATAAGATCTTTTCATGTATCGGACACTCACAACATTACATTGTTAATACAAAAGGCAATCAAATAAGTTTAATCCTCGTGGTTATCTCAACTCTTAATGGAAGTACTCTTAAAAATTTTACTAACTTCTTCAAAGATATGGATATTACTTTAATACATAATTAATCCTCTTAAACCACTTGCATAGGTCTCAATATGTCTCACGAATATGATTTCGACTTTCAAGACACCAGCATCTACATCCCCGATATCTCTCATGAACTAGACACTCTAGGTAACCATGTTCATGGGTTTAATAATCTTGAAACCCGCTTCTTTCACGAGGGTCTTGTTGTTGACTCTTTTCTTATCTTCGACAGAGACATCAACACATGTTTCCACACCATAGGCTTTGATTGTCCTCTCACCATTAACGAACCAATTTGTCCACAGTTTATGTTAGAATTTTTCCGTCAAGTCGAAATCGTACGTAACGAGGATTGTTCTCTCTCACTTTGGTTTTCAATCAAAAACCATAAGGTTGTTCTAACTCTTCAGCAATTGTATATGTGTGAGAAAAAATTACTTGTATATGTGTGAGAATATATTATGGGTATATTTGTGTTTAAACAATGTATGTTTAAGTGGTGAAGTTGATGATTTTATTATACTTGTTTGGTGAAGAAAAAATTACTTCTATATGTGTGAGAATATATTATGGGTATATTTGTGTTTAAACAATGTATGTTTAAGTGGTGAAGTTGATGATTTTATTATACTTGTTTGGTGATGATGTTAGGGCTACCCATAGTAAGGGCTGCCAATCCCTTCAATTTTCACTGCCACGTCAGCTTTCTCTTTCCAATGACTTGCAGGCGATTAGGTGCCCCAGTAAGGGCGACCAAGTTCAATTTTTTTTAATTTTTTTAAAATTTTTTTAACACAAACTCAAATTTCATTAATATCTAAAATGATACATAATAATTCAAATAAAATAAAAACATTACAACACTTATTAAGCATTACAACACCTTATTAAAAAAACTAGTAATCTAGGTTGTGGCGTGCCTTGATCGAGTTTTTGGTTTCCTGCATTTTTTGTTGTTGTAATGGGGGCAAAGATGGGTCGATTGGAGTGCAATAGAATATGATATCTTTATCATATTTATTTTGTTGCTCCAATTCAAGCCTTTGTTGTTTTAGTGCCAATCTCTTGTCTTTCCTTTCCGCTTTCTTTCGCTCCAGATCCAACTCCTTATCCCTTTGCTCCAACTCTTTTTTCTTCAAGTCGTAGTATACGTCTGTCAACTCCTTCTTCTTTCCCAATGCAATGGACTTAACGGTTAGCCATTTGTCGGCTACCCCATCCAAATACGAAGACTTGGAACTCTGCGACGATTTGTTCTTCATTTTCTTAGCGGCATCATGACCAATTGGTCACGCATTTTGAGGCTCTTCATTATCAGGCACATCCGAGCCAGTTTCATAAGTCCTTTTTTTCGACCATCATCTTGGCATAGAAAAGCTGACATCTCATTTTTCTTCCAAACCTCATGGTCCTTCAAAATTTCCCAACAATGATCCAATACAAATGCATGCTTCATCATTATTTCATATTCATCACACGCTCGTTGGTAAATATTGAGATCATTCTCACCACTTTCAAAATTCGAATAAGCATTGTCGTATATAGCACAAAATGCACCAACTCAAGGACGAATCCTATTTTTCCACTTGGTGACAATTGAGTTGTACGATCTGTTTCCACCAACCTATTTTTCAAAGTAAGTTATCACTTTCTTCCAAAATCCTTTAGAATTTTGGTTGTTTTCAACTATGCTATTCTCCGATGAATCACACCAAGCCATGCACCACGCAATCTCTTCTTTGCGTGTCCAAAGCGCCGAATCAGTCTTGGTTTCTTCCTCAACCATCTTCTTCTTACCCTTTGTAGCTCGTTTCTCAGGTTTGACCGGTGACATCTCTTCTGAAATAGTGTTGTCGTCATCAGGAAGATCATCATTTGAAACTGATCCATGAGCCGAACCTTGATAACCCGGTGACATCTGTTGACTCGGATAACCCGAACCGGTTCCAACATAAAAATCTTGGATTGTGATTGTTGGTTGTTTTGATACGGTGGAATAAATGGACGATTCATAGCAAATGGATTGAATGTTTGTTGGTGCGGAGCTTGTTGAGATTGATAATCAAGAGTAGCGGGTTGGAAATTGACGTTTGGTGAGACACCGGTTAACCGAAAATTCGAATCTGGTGTTAATTGCGGGATGTTTTGTGGTAATCGTGATTTTCGGCCTTTTAGTTGTGGTGTTTTCTTAGACATTTTGAATAGAGATAATTGTGAGATTTTGTGAATTTGAAGTTTGTAAATATGTTATGTTAGTATGTGGTATTTATAAGTGTGTTAAAAGATTTTTTTTTCCAACGTATACATTGCAACGGCTACCCTTTTTTCTTTTTCTTTTTTTTTTTTACTTTCCAACGGTACAAAATTGAATGCAAAAGAAAAAGAACTCGATCGGCCAGATGATTCATTTGGGTTTTCTGCGTTGGGCGATTGATTGTCTACAGAAGAAAGACGATCGAGTAGAAATCGATCGCCAAACTCGATCTCGATCCCCTTTGTGACCAGCCTAATAATAAAGTAAAAAGCTAATATAATATTAAATTACGTAGTAACATGAAGTAACATGAAAATATTGGTCATTGTTACGCCCAGCATAAGTTTCCACTCTACAAGTTGGATCTACTTTTGCTTTATAATAAGTATCATATAAAATGTTTATGAACATATGATTGATAAAACAAAGGTTAAATTGTTAAATTAAAAAGATTTTTTATCGACCCTTTACGTAAAAGTTAGAGCAATGGGATCCATGAAATTATAGATGGGCTAAAAAGAGAAAGTTGGTGTAAGTAACTTAGAAAGCAAGTGTGAGCATTGAGAGCACTTATCAAATAAAACAAAACAATAGGGGCAACTAGGAAATAAATTAACAAAAAGTAAACTTTTAGAATAAAATGGTTTTTCTATATATTAGTTAGATTTATTTTATTTTATTTTATTTTATTTTTTTTCCCTTTAACTGAGTTTTCAACTCGACGTTGAAAGATTAGGCTTTCTTTCTTTTGTGATCATGCAAGGACTGATTGAGAATGTATATATATCTATACTACTTATAATGGAGAAATTACTTTCTCTTCAAAAAATTCATATGTACAAAATATGATTTATAGTTTACAACACTTTAAAAAAAGCAATTTTCATAATTACAACAACCAAAGCATCGTGTACAACAAAAACTAGCTTGAATCGAAATTCAGATCATTTTCTTTAGAATTCTACATTAATAGCATTAAAACACCCCTACACTCAATATTACAATCATTTAAACACAATGTACAACCCTCATTCTACATTAATATCATTAAAAACACCCTTATACCCAATATTACAATCATTTAAACACAATGTACAACCCCCATTCTACATTAATATAATTAAAAACACCCCTACACGTAATATTACAATTATTTAAACACAATGTACAACCCTCATTCTACATTAATAGCATTAAAAACACCCCTACACCCAATATTACAATCATTTAAATCCAATGTACAACCCTCCATCTTAACCTAGACACGAACCTATGACCAAAACTCGACTCAATAAACTCGACTCGATACACAAGGCTGTGAGCTCAAGCTCACGACATCCCTTGTTTTTACGACTCAATAACAATGACAACAACAAAAAGAAACAAAATGGTACCAAACAATTATTTAGCTTCTTATTTATTAGTTTTAATCTTTATTTAATCAAAAACTCTTGAAAATTCATGTACTTATCACTCATCGTCGCTAGAACGACAAAAAGAGTGGTGAGTTTTCCTACCTTCGACCGTCGGCATCAACAAAACCAGAGAGAGATGGTTTTGGTGATGAACTCGAGCTGTGGTCAGGGGCGGACCTACATTGTAGGTTTTGGGTGGCGGTGCCCCCCATAGCTTGCCAAAAAAGATAAGATTTTAGTGTAAATTTGTTTTAATTTTGACCTTTTTTTTGAAAGTGCCCCAAACAAAAATTTAAATTGCCCCCACCTAAATATTAAAATCCAATATTCAATACTCTCAAACCTTAAAAATCATTCATCTCCAAGTAATAATACTCGATTTATCATTTTGATCATACTTTTTTCTTTCACATTTTGTTGCTATTGTCCAAAAAAAAAAAAATTACCCCCCACATTTTATTTTTCTGGGTCCACCACTAGCTGTGGTGGTGTTAATCGTGGTGTTGGGAGGTGTTTCTTGGCGCGTAATGTACGTCAAAATGATGGGAAGGTTGTAAGGAGTGTGGTAGTGGTGGCGGTGAGTTTAAGTGGCTGGCGGTGGTGTTTGTTTGGCCGAAAAAACGACTGGAGAAGAAGAAATAGGGTGCGGCTGGTTTGAGAGAGAAAGGGTGTCAAACCCTAAGTGAGGTATAATGAGGATTATATATGAAAGTGTTTTAGACCTTGTGTGAACCCTATTGCACCTTTAGGGACTAAGATTGTAAATATATGCTAGTGTGGGAAGTGTAGTTTACCAACTCTTTTAGTATTTCGTTCTCGAGGCAAATTTAGGCGACGGAATGACTTCCTGTAACATTTTTATTAATTCTATTAAAAAAATTTATTTCAAGATATCCGCCGCTGCAACGCACGCGTACCCTGCTAGTGTATATATATATATATATATATATATATATATATATATATATATATATATATATATACACACACACGTTGCACTGCAATGATACGCACTTCAGTAATACACGTATGAGTTACTAACAAAAACGAGTTACTAACAAAAACGTACACAACAAGGCATTAAACACAACTTTATATAGAGTAATAGAGGGTGAGTATATATGATCAGAAAAGTTCATTTGCGGATCAAGTTTTTTCTATAAATTGAGGGAAAAATCCCCATCATCCACCTAATTTAATCTAAAGGTGGGGATTAACATAAGATTTAATTAGCAACCTAAGCCCATATTTTCTCCTTGTCTTTTTGTCTTTCTTATTTACTCATTTTTTTTTTCAAGTTTTTCCCCCTTTTATTCTATTAACGTTTTCTTTCTTTTTTTTTTTACCTTTTTTTTTTCTTTCTTTTTTACTTTTACGCTTTTTTTCTTCTTTCTATTTGCACTTTTTTTTTTTTTTCTTTTTTTAATAAATGTTTTTTTAATTCATTTTTTTTTTTTTTTTTAAAATTCATGTGTATTTTTTTTAAATTCACGTTTTTTTATTTAAATTCATGTTCTTTTTCAATTTCTTATGTTTTCGTCCGTTTTTTTACGTTTTTGCACGTCTACGTTTGAATTCATGCGTTTTCGCCTATTTTCTTATGTTCTCGTTTGTTTTCATACGTTTTCATTTGTTTTAATACGTTTTCGTCCGTTTTCATCCATTTTTCATACGTTTTCGTCCGTTTTTAGACGTGTTTTTACGCTTTCATTTATTTTCGTCTGTTTTCATACATTTTCGTCCATTTTTGCCCATTTTCGTCTATTTTCATACGTTTTCATCAGATTTCGTTCATTTTCATAAGTTTTTGTCCGTTTTCATCCATTTTCCTTTATTTTCATCCATTGTTTTTGCCCATTTTCATACGTGGTTTTACTCTTTCATATGTTTTTGTCCGTTTTCATACGTATTCGTTCATTTTCTTATGTTTTCATTTGTTTTCTTACGTTTCTGAATATTACAAGTGATATTCATAATATCACTTGTGATTTTCTGAATATTACTTGTGATTTTCTGAATATCACTTGTGATTTTCTTATGTTTTCGTCTATTTTCTTACGTTTTTCATATGTTTTGAATATCACAATTGATATTCAGACTATCACTTTTGATTTTCTGAATATCACTTGTGATATTCTGAATATCACTTGTGATTTTCTGAATATCTATCTCTTTTGGTTTTCTGAATATCAATTGTGATTTTCATGTTACAAAACATTAGTTGAAAATCACTTATGATATTCAAAAAATCACTTGTGATATTCACTTACAAAACATTATGTGGAAAACTAGAAGGGGGGGTTGAATAGTTTTACGTCTTTTTCGTTTTGCTTATTTTATAAAAGATAGTTTCTAAGATAAAACTTCCAAATCACTTTAATACATAAATATATATACTAGTTAATTTATGATTTTGTATAAATACTACTTATGTATAATGTACAATTTCAAAACACTTAACTACAAAAGTATAAATACAAGATTTATTAAAGGTTTTATATATACAATGCTTATGTATAATGTTTGGAAAGAATATACAATTTCATATATTTTATGTAAGCATATATATGTGTAGTAGTGTATAGATATAATTATATGTACTAGGTTGGTTTTTGTAGGATTAGTTTTATGAATGAATTTTAGTTTGATCTTTATGTGAAATCAACATATGCACAATACTATCAATTATGACTATGTGTGAAATGCAAGTAAGTAATAAATCAAAGAGTGAGAGATGGAAAGATCAAACCGAGACACAAAGGATTTATAGTGGTTCGGCTACAAGGACACCTTCCTTGCCCTACTCCACTCCCCGAGTCACCTACTCGAGAGTTTTCTTCACTAGATCAAAAACCTCCTTTATGGCGGAGAAAACCGTACACACCAAATAACACACCACAAGAATATCACACCACAATCACAACTTCAACACACCTTCTTCACACCAATCTTCTACACACCAATCTTCTATTTTCTTCACACCAATCTTCTACACACCAATCTTCTATTCTCTTCACACCTTCAAAGTACTAATGTCTTGACACCTTCAAGTCACTAATATCTTCACAACTTCAATGCACTAGTGTCTTGACACCTTCAAGCCACTAATGTCTTCACAACTTCAATGCACTAATGTCTTGACACCTTCAAGCCACTAATGTCTTCACAACTTCAATCTACAAATGTCTTCTAGTCTTCTCCACTAGAGATCCTTAATTTCTTCACTACAAGATCCTATTGCTACAATCTCCTATCACCACTACTATCTAACCCTTCTTCTTCACTTCAAGTTACACTTCACACTAATCAACAATTCTAGATTCTTCAACTAAATCTAGATAACTAATACATACACCTTATTCACCAAAGTATAAAGGATTTACAACAAATTATAAATAAACAACTTAGATAGCAAGATGATACTAAGTTGTAATACTTCTAATAGAAGTATTTTTCTCTTTGCACTTGAAAGAATGAGGCTTTGGATCACTTGGAAACAAAGGCTTATGAAATGAATGATCAAAGGATTTTTAGGATTGAAATGAAGATCTAGAACAGAAAGTTTTAGTGCAAAAAGGTGAGGAAAAAATCCAGGTTTAAGGTGGTATTTATAGGCAAAAATTTCTGACAGAGGAGCGTGGCCGGTCCCCTTAAATCATGGCCGGTCCCCTTAAAATTAAGGGGACCGCCCTTTATAATTAAGGGGGCCGCCCAGCTGAAACGGCCAGAAACTTTGTCTTTTAGTGGGGAAAGTTTATTTGGTGAAAAACTAACTGATTTTGGTTAAATATTTGAAATCATATATTTAGTATGATTAAAACATTTTTCCTTATTACCAAAAGTGTTTTTCAAAAATATATAATAAGATTATATAAATAAATAAACTTTGTATTAGTTAATTAAATACCCCTTTGATCATAAATTGCACTAAGCACTTTGTTTATTCATACCTTAAGTGATTAGTTGGTGAAAGTGATTATTTATTACTAAATACGTGTTTACGTCATGATCTTTGGTTTGATTAGTTTAAGTTTTGTGATTATCAAAACATAGAGATATCGGAAGATATGAATAATGTTTTTAGTCAATCAATTATTTATATCAACACATTAGTTGAAAATCACTTGTAATATTCAAAATATCACTTGTGATATTCAGCATATCACTTTTGATATTCTGAATATCACAAAATATCATTTGTGGTACTTAGAATATCACTTGTGATATTCAGAAAATAAAAAAATATCACATGTGATATTCAAAAAATCACTTATGATATTTAGAATATCACGAAATATCACTTGTGATATTCTGAATATCATAAAACATCTCTTATGATATTCAGAAACGTATGAAAAACGTCTGAAAACGGCCAAGAGCATTTAAAAATGGACGAAAATGAATGAAAACATATGAAAACGTATGAAAGTGTAAAAACACATATGAAAAAGGACGAAAATGTATAAAAAATTGACAAAAATGAAAGAAAACGGATGAAAACGGACAAAAACGAATGAAAATGTAAGAAAACGAATAAAAACGTATGAAAACGGACGAAAGCATAAGAAAACGGATGAAAACGCAAGAAAACAGACGAATATGTATGAAAACAGACAATAACGTTATAAAACGGAAAAAAAACGTATGAAAACAGACAAAAACGTATTTAAACAGAAGAAAACGTATGAAAACAGACAAAAACGTATGAAAATTAGCGAAAACGTATGAAAACGGGCGAAGACGGTCAAAAACGTAAGAAAATGGATGAAAACGTATGAAAACCGACAAAAACGTATGAAAACAGAAGAAAACGTAAGAAAGTGAAAAAAAACGTGTGAATTTTAAAAAAAAAAAAGTGAATTAAAAAAAGACAAAAAATAGGGTGAACAAAACGAAAAATATATTCACAAGGCATGAAGACAATTAAATGTGTAACTGACCGCAAAATGAAAGAACAAAACAATAAAATGAAAGCGGAAAATGTCTACTTATAAAGCATAAAGACAATTAAACGTGTAACTGACCGCAAAATATATTCACAAGGCATCCGCCGCCGCATTGCGCGGGTATCGTTCTAGTGTTTTTGTCACATTTGAAAAAAAAAATCGTCACATGTGAAATTTTTTTTGTCACATTTGAAAAAAAAAAATCGTCGCGTGTGAAAAAAATCGTCACATGTGAAACAATTTTTCGTCACATGCGAAAAAAAATCGTAAAATGTGGAAAAAAAAATCGTCACATGAGAAAAAAAAATTGTCAGATGTGAAAAAAATTCGAGAAAAATTTTTTCAAAGAAAATTTTCGTGTTAAAAATTTTCGCAAAAAAAAATTCAAAAAAAATTTTGCAAAAAAAAATTTCAAACATTTTTTTCTAAAAAATTTTTTTCGAAAAAAAAATTCAATTTTTTTCTTTTTTTTTTTAAAATTTAGTAATTTTTTTGATTTTTTTTAATTTTCGATTTTTTTTTTTAAATTGTTCGAAACTTTGTTGATTTTTTTTTGTTTTTTTTTTGAAATTTTTTAGGAATATTCAAAAAAATTAGTTAACTAATTCTAGTTATTAGATTAAAGTTAAAGTATGATCGAATAATTGGCTATAATTGCTTCTCGCATTCTCATCAAAATAAAGGTTCTCATTTGAACGCTTCACTATATATATATATATATATATATATATATATATATATATATATATATATATATATATATATATAAGCCCAAACACGACTCGCTAAACATTTTCACCTCATTTTCTCGGCTCGAACAAGCTTGAGTCGAGTTCGAGCTCGAATTACTTGCCAAATGCTCAACTTGTTTAAACCCTAATTAGGGCAAATGAGATTAGCTTATTTTTTAGGCTTACTTGTTTATTTAATTTTATAATATCTTATAAGTAGCTGTCTCGTGAGTTCAAATAAGTCATAGATTTAAATTGGTAAACTAACAATCTACCGAATACTTCTTATAAACTCGAAAAATAAGTTAACTGGAACATCTCAATTCTCATATTTTGTTAAATAAATAAATAAATAAGGTTGAACCAAAGTGGATCTTTTACGAATGGGAATTGATTTGCACATTTGAGATTTGATTGGGACACTTCAGTTACTGCATCAGGCAATTGTACCATATTGACATCATGCTTTGATTATTTGTACCGTGAGTGTGCAAATAAAAAAAGAATTGATAATTTCCATTTTTATATCAATCTACATTTACTAACTTACACATACTATGTCATACCTATTTTACCCTTTTACATTTAAATCATTTTATATATTATACAAGTCTTATTGTACTATCAATATCAAATGTACATTAACATAAATGCTAACAATCATTTTTCATAATCTTTTTTAGTTTTCTATGTCATACGTCAATGACTCCCTATTACAAATGGTGATTTTTAGCTATCTATTTTTTTAAAGATAATATCTTTTTTATTTTTTCCTCAAGATACAACAAATATTTTTGTTTAATATGGCTAACAATCAATCTTCCAAATAATATTTTGGCGCCAAGTAATATGTATATATACATGATTTCTTTATTCTCTTACAACAACAACATTTTTAATTTCTTTCTCTCATTTCCCACATATCATATACATCAAAGCAGTGTTGCAAAAATCGGCCTACAAGGCCGATTAATTCGGCGATTACAAGCTGAACGGCCTTGGACCTTGGAGCGAATTACAAGGTAATCGGCCGATTAATCGGCCAAAAATCGCTACACGGCCCTCGACCGCCTCGGGACCGATTCACGATTTTTGCAAAATTGCGTCAAAGTCATTCATGTTTTAGTAGTCCAAAGGTAAACAATTCATTTTACTTTGCATATTCTAAAAGATGCATACCAAAGTTTCATTTGATCTAAATGAAATTCCAACTGATTTAGATCCTATTAATAATGATCTAAATGAAATTATTTTTCAAGAAGGCGAACAAATTAAGCAAGATGCTCTCGATAAACCATTTGTGGGTCAATATTTTCTTAGTGAAGAAGAAGCATTTGCATTTTATCAAAATTTTGCAAAAAAAAAAACGGATTTTCAATCATACACGGAAGGTTTAATAATAATAAAAATGGAGAAAAGTCACGATGGGATTTTTTTTGTCACCGCGAAGGAAAACCAAAGCCTAAAGTAGTGGATTACTCAAAAGTACAAAGAAATCGAACGTCTTCAAAATGTGGGTGCAAGGCTTATATGCGAATTACATTAAGAAGAGAAAATGAAATTTTTCCGGAGGAATGGCAAGTCACTATTTTGAATTTAGAGCACAATCATGAGTTGTTGTCTACTGATGAGGTTCGGTTTCTTCCTTCGTATCGTAGTATTACAACGAAAGATGAAAAGCGCATACTCTTGCTCAAAGAAGGTGGTTTGTCGATTAGACAAATTATGCGTGTTATGGAGCTTGAAAAAAATTTAAGTCGTGGACAACTATCATTCCATAGTAAGCATGTTCGTAACTTTTTTACTAAAATTTATGAAAAATACTCACATAATGATGCTAAAGACCTTTTGGAATATTGCATGAAAAGTAAGAGTGAAAACTCTAACTTTCAATATGCATTTACAAAGGACGATAAAAACAAGTTAGAACACATATTTTGGTCTCCTCCCCAATGTTTTGAGTGGTACAAAAAATATGGAGATGTGATTGCATTTGATACTACATATAAGGTAAACTCGTATGACATGCCTTTTGGCATATTTGTTGGCATCGACAATAATGGAAGGACTATTTTATTTGGATGTGCACTTTTGCGCAATGAGACGACGAAAACATTTAAATGGCTTATGGAGGTATTTAATTTTTTTCTCATCGTTTATTTATTATTTTGTTAGATCATGGAATTTTTTAAAACATGTACACACAAGTATAGTGCCTAAAAGTTTGTTTATGTAAGTGCAAGAGCATTTAAAAGCAAAACATTTTTTTTTATTATTTCTTTGACCATAGAATTTTTCTCGTACATGTATTTTAGTATCTTGATAAACTAAGATGCTTTACATTTCTTCACATTGATAGACAATAATGCGTTTATATAAAACTATATAATGTCTTTGTCTTATTAACTTTTTAATAATTACAGAAATTCGTTTTGCTCATGACGAAACCACCTAACACGATATTAACTGATCAAGATCCATGGATGACGGAAGCAATTGCAAAAGAGATTCCTTCTACAAAACATGCATTTTGTATATGGCACATTACGTCTAAATTTATTGGTTGGTTCATTTCCATATTAAAAGGTGATTATTCAAGTTGGTGCTCGGATTTTTATAGCTTATACAAGTTAGACACAATAGAAGAGTTCGAGAACCAATGGCCATTAGTGATAGCAAAATATGAGCTGGGCGAAAATAAACATATAAGTGGGTTATATCATATCAAAAAGTTTTGGGTGCCAACAGGAAGGTCAGAGAGTATTAATGCTTTTATAAAGAGATTTATATCATCCAACACACGTCTAACTCAATTTATTAGACAAGTAAGTTTTCATTCTAAATAATCTATATGTTTTATTTACAACATATAATACTTTTTTGTTATCATAATTTATTTGATTTTTAGGTTGACCTTGCAATAGAGGATATTCTACAAAAACAAATCCATGATACTATGTTGGTGAAATACAAGGGATCTTATTTGATCTCACAATCACCACTAGAGGAGCAAGGCTATCATTTTTTTACTCACTTTGCACTTAAAAAGTTTCAAGAGGAGTTTGGTCGAGCAATTCAATACACAGTTGTGGAAAAAACGTGTAACATTTTTTTTTGTTAAGCATCACAAATATATACAATGTAACAAGCATGAGGTGGTATGGGATGGAAACGTTGCTAAGTGTAGTTGCAAAAATTTTGAATTTGTAGGTATACTATGTCGTCATATCTTAAGTGTTTTTCTTCATAAGGATTGTTTTGACATTCCTCTTGCGTATTTGCTTTCTCGGTGGAGCCGTAGAGAAGTTACTTTGCCGCAAGAAGTATTTGAAAATTCAACATCTATGAATAATGATGAAGTTCCAACATAGGTGATGAATATGGTTCAACGTCCACCAAAATGCAAACCTAAAGGACGTCCCAAACAAAGAATGAAAGGGGGAATTGAATTAGTAAAAGACGTACGTAGGTGTAGCCTATGTAAAGGTGCTGGTCATAATATTAGCACATGCCCAAGAAGAGGAGAACTTGTTAGTAAGAGTAATGGTATTTCAATACATGCTACGAAGAAGAAAAAAGTTATGTTGAAAAATCAAGATTTGAATCCTGTTTTTTCTTTAAAATTATAAGTTTTGTAATTTAATTTCTTGATGGTGGATTCTGAAATAAAGTGTACGTTTTCTTTCATGTGTCTTCTATATATTGAACAAGTTCATATTATGCAACATAATCACAAAGGAAAAACTAGAAAAATGTAACAAAAGTGTACATTTTAATGGATTGGCCAAATTAAAAACTTAAAAGATAATAGTCAATACAAGATTTAATTGTTAAAAATGATATAAGAATTATGAAAACTTAAAAAGATTATGAAAAGATAATAGTCAATACTTATCATAAAAAAATTGTTAAAAAAAGATTATAAAAAGATTGTTAAAAGATAATAGTCAATACAAGATTTGATTGTTAAAAGTGATATGAGAATTACGGAAACTTAAAAAGATTATGAAAATCAAAACTGATCATACGAATTCATGTTAGCATTACGATTGAGATACATTTTATTGTAAAAGATATAAAATGAATTAAATGTAAAAGGATAAAAATAGGTATGACATGGTATGTGTAAGTTAGTAAATGTAGAGTAATATAAAAATAGAAATTATCAAGTTTATTAATGATTTTAACAATTGCCCACTGACCAGTGAATAGCAATTCCCATAAAAAATTAAGTGCACAAATTATCTCCATTTGAGAATTCTATGTGTGTGAAAAGCGCAAGTTACTGCCATGTCAACACATGACATTTACACCATGTACGTGTGGGAGTACACACAAGCTACTTATGCTTTTCATTACTTTCGATGTGTCAGTTGTCACACTCATTACCATAACTTATTTAATTTGAGTTAATTACTTAAATCATCCTTGTGATTTGTTGGTATCACGGTTTTAGTCCCTCAACTTTATTTTTTGCAGATCCTCTCTTTATATTTTTGACATGTTATAGATTTGGTCCATTGACCATGTTTTCTGTTAGATTTGGTCCATAACAAGAAGATATAAATTTAAATTTAACCTACTTCTAGTTTATTGTAAAACCAATCACCTCAAGAAAAAGGAAAAGGAAATATCGTTCAATCACTGATATTAGGTTCAATATTTTCTGATCACTCAAGGTCTCAGTCATGGTGCAACAACTATCATAAGCTTGACCAAATTTAAAGTGTCAACCACTAGAGTCTATAGATAATAATTATTCTAGAAGGCAAAAATATGAGTTGACACATAATTGAAGGCTTACGGTTTGAATCATTCTTGAAGAGTAATCTCTACCAATAATAATACTCAAGCAAAGGCGACAAAACCACCTAAGTGATTGCTCAAATCCTTCACTAAATCACGTTAGATGTTAGAATGATTAAGGGTAGGATATAGGCATGAAAACATTTATGGGTTTAGACAATGACTTAAACAAACAAAAAGATCCCTAAGTCCACACTATCCCCACTTGCTAACCTCACTTGATCCCATAAAGTAGAGTTATATAATCAATCAAGAGTCTTCAAATGATAAGTGTATCGAGTTAATGCTATAAGATGTAGTGTAGTGCCCTCTTAATCCATATATCTCGTAATACTTTGGCATAAATATGCATTAACTCGCTCTTCGTTATAAATTATTTAGTTAATATGTGTAGAATGTAATTTGATGCCTCTTAATTCCATTTACTTGTAGTTTCTTGGCATATAACGTACACTAACTCGGCCTTCAATACATCACATCCATAAATGATAAGGATATTACAACATCATATCATCGCTTCAAAAATTCTTCAATCGTAGTACGTAAGCGATCTTCTTCAAGACTTTAAAAATTTTATAATAGTAACGTCGATTTATATTACTTTTCAACTACACAAAAGACTTGCTGATCAGCTACAACAACAATGCATGCATTTTTTTGCATGACTATATAAACGGAAATTACAAGATATCACAATCACAAACTTTACAGACGTATCCCCCCACTTGAGTTATTCAAATGATGAATTTCTTGCATTCTCTTTCATAATCATTCTCTTTTCATGGCCCGCGTTTCCACTCGTAGGAACAAGATAAACTAGCAATTCCAAGAGCTCCAGACTTAAAATATCTACACGATTGGCTAGTCGAATCGATGTAACGAAACATATAACATTTAATTGATGTGTAGACAAAAACAAAAGGTTGGCTCATCATAGTAATCTAGCGGTATCTTGCACTAAAGAGATTGCAATATAATGGTTTTCACTGAGTGATTGACTAATCGATGTGAAAATTCAATATGCACAAACATAATGACACGACATGGGCTATTTGGTTTAAATCCTAGAATTTCTGCCTTCTGTCCTCATTATACCAATTACACCAAGTTTTCTCAATGCAATGCTCATCATTATGGTCTCGATATGCAAATAGGGTCAAGTTCAAAAGTATACTACAAGCCACCGACACAAACTCATTTGTAGTAGGATTAATGTATAATAGGGCGAAATGGAATAGGCTTAATCCTCACCATTGGAATATAAGGGCAAATGTGCGCTCGGTCTTATGCTAAACTAGTTCAGTTAAGAAAAACCTTAAATTAAGGCATAATTTTCAAAATAAACTAGCAAGAAGGACAAATAGTTATCATTCTATCTCTCCCCCCCCCCCCCCCCCCCCCCCCACTTGAGATGTACAATGTTCTCATTGTACCAATATAAAATTTTAAAAAGAAAGAGAAAATATAAATGAAATGGAAAGCTTCCATGCTTATTGATCAGAATGATTATGCGGTTAATAATGCGAACAATAAAAATTTTAAAGTCTTGATTCTTGTAAACACTCGTATAAAATCCCATTATCATTCAAGGGTTCTATCAAAAGAAGACATCATTCGTGGTGGATCATACATCATAACCTAAGAAATAAAAACAAAAATGAAAAGTAAAATGCAAATATACCTCCTATACGGCGTATGAGACATAAGTCCATACGTCGTATTGAAGTATACATTGTATATACAAAGTGAACATATGCCGTATATTATACCTGGAAAGGTCCAAATGAAAAGAACAAACAATTATAAAATAAAGATAAGTATGGGTTACCTCCTACGATGCGTTTGTTTTTTTTTTTGGTATAGTCACAAGCCAGACTTTACTCTTATTTACCAGGAAATAGACTACACTTACAGTTAAGTGCGGGTGATAGTACATATGAACATCATTAAGATGTAAATATACAACTTTGTAAGCAACTCAAAGGGAATTAGCGTACCTGGAACTTGAAAGAAAATTGTCCCTTTCCTTACCATATGTTGTTGATGAGTGAGATAGCCCAAATGTACTTATGTGAAGCGATTATTTGTTGGGGTTGATCCAATTCACGTTTTATATTATAGGATAGTGTAACCTGACTAGTATCGAGAAAGCGTCCCATGATAAGTTACACTTCCATCTCTTCACCTACTTCTACCATTGCTTCCTCCTCTATTTTTGTTCCAATTTCATCAATGATTCCCAATGTATCATCGAGCTTCTCATAAGACTCATCAACTTGAGACTTAACTTCCTCCTTCCGTTATAGTCGTGAATTAGGGTGAACTAGAAAGTTCGATTCAGGACAATCACTATAAACAACGTTGTCAAACTCATCATCAGAATCCAAGAACTCGTCATCTGGATCATCTTGGTACCATTTTGACACACCATAAACCACTTTTCGACATTTTATTTCATTTTCCTTCTTCATTCCTTTAATATGAACACAACTCATATTCCTTGAATTCCGTTGTGCCTCATAATGTATGTATTCTTCCATAGTCAATTGGTTGATATCAACCCCATCATGATCGTGCTTAGAATACATTGCAACGTCCACTAGTCCATGATACTCGTCAAAGCCCGAATTACAATTTTGGTATTTTTACTACGAAGCTTATTAGGGACCTCATCCTCCTTGTACCTATTTCATTATTCGATGGTCATATTGTCAATGTTTTTATCCATCTTGAGTATGTCCTGAAAAATAGACAAACAAGGAACCACAACAGCAGAGATAGAAAGAATAATTACAATACAATTCTTAAAAATAATAACAATCTACAAACTAAAAACCTAATTAAAAGAAATGAAAATTAAATATTTGCCTTCCTTTCAAAACTTCTATACGCCATATAGGAAATGATCCTATACGTCGTATATAGCTTACACCGTATACTATTAAAGATTATACGCTCGATGCGTGCCCTAACAAGAATATTTAGAACGAGAGTTATTGCGTTGTATACAATTGAACTGTATACGCTATATAGGTGCCTTCGTTTGAGAATGATTCACAACGTAAGCTCTTACGCCATATGCTATGAATGGGCATACGCCGTATAGGCATGCAGACAATGAATTCAGCAAAAACAAACGCTACTGTAAAAACTAAAAACGCTAAAAACACAATAAAAAGTAAAAATATATATATATATATATATATTAACTACTTAATTGACACTTAAAATACACACTTGCTCCCTGGAAGCAGCGCTAAAACCTTGATGTGTTGTATCTAAGCTTTAAATTTATAGTTACCGAATCCTTTAGAAAATCACCAACACTTATGAGCAGTGTACTCGTTCGGCGTAACATAGTGAGTCGGCAAGACCGGGTCGTTCGCATAGATCGAAGGGATCCTAAATGTCTAGGAGTTTTTAAGTTGTCACGTACGTTTTAAATCCGTCGATTACGTTTTTTATTCTAAGTACTTGATGACGTCAAATAAACCTGATATTTAAGTCAATTTCCCCTTATTATGCTCATTTATTCTACTTATATTATGGATATATACTTTGATTTATTTACATTTTGTAACTAGGTTACGAATGAGCATAGGAGCTAAAGAGACGAGGAATTTGGAAAGAACGTACAATGATAGACAAATTATAGTGTGCTGGAAGAAGCTACGGCGTAACATCATCTCTCAATTATGCCGTAGTTAGGTATTTAATTATGAAGACCAAAGTTAACGCGAACCAAGAGTTACGGCGTAACCGAATCTAAGGTTTACACTATAACAAATTCAAGTCTTCAAAGAATCCTTCGAAAAGAAGGCTACGCCGTAACACTACTTTGGAACTATGGCGTAGCAATGACTACGACAGTAATCCAAGATCCAAGAATCGAGCTACGACGTAACACACTTGAAGACTACGACGTAGAAGAAACCCTAACATTGGAGTTACGGCGTAACACTTCATCAACTATGTCGTAACCATCACATCTGGATAAGATTACACTAGCTACGGTGTAACACATTTCTCAGTTACGCCGTAGCTCTGATCGGGCCTATAAATACAACCCTAATTTCTATATTTTTCATAAAACTTTCTCACACACAAAGTCAGAGATCGTTGGGAGCTTTTAGAAGGCCCTTATACAACAGCATACGAAGCCTTTTCAAGGGAGAAAACACGCCTCAATCACCATAAGTTTTAGCATTTCATATTTACATTTTCATTTCGAATTCATGGCATTTTTAAACATCATTTCGAGTGTTCAATCTGATATGATCGGCTAAGCACCTCTGGTGCTAGCCTAATTATGATTCCTTTATTGATTTAATTATGTTTCTGCACTTTTCTTAATGCTTTTATGTGTGTGCATGCTTAGTTTATCTTATGAACCTTTAGTTGCGGTAGTTTAAAACACCCGGTTATACCTGGTATGCTGGAGGAATTGAGCATAGGATCCTGACGTAGTTGGGTTGCAAGGATATGGTTGTGATGACAACTAACCATGGACCTTGTATGCAAATTGACCGTAGGACCATTTTCTGGGGTAGAGGAACTTAAGTAGTTAAACTATGACCTATGATCGTGACAACGAGCCATATAAGATAGGTCTAGCATGTAGTAGCACTTAATGACTCAAACCCGTCTACCATACGTCGGCTTACTAGCATGGGGTAGTGCCTGTGGTTCCCGGTAGGATTCGGGGGAGATAGACTAGGGAACTTGACCATATGAACCTAGTGATATATGTCCGCCCCACCTAAAGCATGAGATTAGTTTTATAGGAAGCATGATTGCAAGTGATATAGGAAGAGTAATTAGGTTAGCACATTTCTCTCTTACTGCTCACAACCTCACATTTAATCGCTCTTATTTATTTACCTGCATTTCATTTCAGTCAATCAATCAATTCTACTTTTAAATTAGTTTTGTTTAGTGACATTAGACTTAGATAGAATCCGCACCACATAGCTCTTGGGACGACCTCGATATTACAATTACTAACCTACACACGACTGGATTCTCTGTCCGTTAGTGCATAAGGTAGACCTAGGGTAAAAACGAGATTTTATAAATAGTAAAACCTGGTCAGAAATCCTGCATCAAGTTTTTGGCGCCACTGCCGGGGTGCTATAATTGGAAACTTTGTTTAATTTTTTCATTTTTGTTTTGTTTTTCTCATATTTTTGTTTAAGTTTCAGGAATTATGGAAGTAATCGATAGTGATACGTTAACTCTGGAAGAATACCTTGCCATGACTAGAGATGAGTAAGGACTAGGCCTTGTAAGGCCATTGATTGGATCAGATGTTCAGTTTAAAATCAAGTCGCAGTTTATGAGGGAGTTGAGAGAGAAACCATTCGCTAGACTCAAGACAGAAGACGCTTATGAGCACGTGGAAAATGTGCTTTACATTACTAGCCTATTCAATATTATGTGTGTTTCTCATGATGCAATCATGCTCCGAGTGTTCCCTATGACACTCACTAGAGCCGCAAGAAGATGGTTGATAGGTTGCCATCTAGAACTATCAACACTTGGAATCTCCTTAAGAAGAACTTTATTTAACGCTTTTGCCCTCCTTCTAGGATGGCGAAACAATTGGAGGAGATTCATAACTTCAGACAGGAAGCTGACGAAACATTGTACCAAGCATGGGACATGTACAATGATCTTTTATACAGGTGCCCGATACATGACTTGAACAACCAACAGAAGGTGAACGTATTTTATAAGGGCATTAATACCACTCACAAAAGTGGCACGATGGAGGTAGCACCAGGAGTACTGGAGCAAGTTTGGAAGGTATGAACGCTCTTACAAATAAACTTGAGAATCTTGGCAGGGAAATGAAGAAACTCAAGGAAAGCGTGCATGCCATTCACGTTGGATGTGATATTTGCGAGGGGGCTCACCTTTCAAAGGATTTCCCATTGACAGAAGAAGAAAAAAAGGTTGAAGAAGTCAAGTATGGAGATGGAAGACCTTTTCAAGGAAACAACAACAATGGGTATCGAGTCAGACCACCTGGATATTTCAACTAAACCCCTTACGATGAGAGAAGGTAAAAACTAGAGGAAACCATCGCCAAATATTTGGAAGAGTCAATCAAGAAACAAAAGGAACAAGATGAATGGTTGATGGAATTTCAATAAAGCACCAATAAAAGCTTAGTCAGTCATGATGAATCTCTTAGAAACCTTGAGGTTATGATTGGGAAGCTTAGTGACGAAATCCACAAACGCAAGATGGAAAGAAACAAGTCTGTTGGAACATGCATGGCACTCATCACTAAAGATGAGGTAGAGGATTCCGACGATGATTTTCACTATACACCCATTAGTAATCTCATATGAAAGACATCCGCAAACAACAAGAAGGAGCGTCGATGGAGTTACCCAATAAAGAAGATAGTGCGGAAAGTTTCGCCCTTCCATGCTCGATTGGTAAATCTAGTTTGTCAGCACTGGCGGATTTGGGATCCTTGTTTCTATCTTTAAAAATGACGAGCCTCAAGGAAACAAATTTTGTTATTGAGATGGCCAATATGACTAGAGTCACTCTGGTTGGTATTGTTGACAACATTATTGTGAGGGTTGACCGATTTTTATTCCCTGTAGACTTTGTTGTCATTGATATGGCAACCATTCCTAATGAAGACCTAATCCTTGAAAGACATTTCCTTGCTACTGCACGAGCCCGAATCAACGTTTTTATGAACGAAATTTCACTGGGATTTTATGATGAAAGAATTAGGTTCAAGATGAGCAAAGCTTTGTTGAATGGAGATAAGTAAATAGCTACTAATTCGAACAAGGAAACTTCCCTCATCACACTTGGAGTTTCAGAAGATATTTTCAATTACATGGCTCCATTATGTTTAAAATATGCGCATGAGGTTGTTTCCAATGTTAATGAGGAAAGCGAAGATCTATGGAAGAAGTGGATGATGATGATCCTCTGCTCGAGCCTTGGGGTGATAAAGGTCTGTCACACCCCGCCACGGCGGAAACGCGCGGGTGTAACTTCATGGATATCATCACAACACCTGGTGTCAACATAGAGAACAACTACATGCACATAAATAGAGCAATGTACCAACACACAGTGTTGTAACAATACCCAAAGATAAATAACCAAAATAAAATCCAAAAGGTATCTTCAATAGATATGAGAGTACCAAACAGAAAACATAAATGTATCATAACCAAATCCAAATAAAATCACATCCCAAAACATAAGTAAGTCTCCATGCAACTAAGTCTCGCCTAATTGCTGCCCTCAACTTTGGCCTTAGAATGCCCACCTGAAAATGATGCTTAAAATGTCAACATAACGTTGGTGAGATTCATAGGTTTGACACTCAACACACTAGGAAACCAAAATCACTATGATTATAAAACATAGCTGGAGAAATAAGTACTGTTATCATATAAGCTACATGCATTCACAAGGCAACATCACACATAAGGCAACCATCGGGCGGAACGTACCCACCGATCCAAATTCACAACATACCGGGCCGGAACGTGACCCCCGCTCCAACTAATGGGTAAATTAATACCCTCCGATCGGACCACACAGCATAAAAATAGTGAGTAGAGATGCTACTCTCCAATTAGGTCGTATACACGAGCAACAGGGTAAGCACCCTACACAACATATCATTACCGTTCACATATAGCATAAATACGATAACATTAAAAGTCCAAGCTCTTTAACACACATACACATAATCACAGTAATTCAAATCATTTAAGACAAGCATCATTCCCATCCCAAGTTTAAAACAAGTTAAAAAGTGAGACTATGAACTCACCTTAAACTCCGCAGCTTCCACAAAAACAATTCACAATCTAAAGCACACAAAAATAATCCACATTACACAAGGTCAAGCTAAAAGCTACAACCCATGTAATACACATATGATGGATGTCTAAGACTCAAATGACCCACCATGGATCTCCTAGACACCACACTAACTACTACCATAACTTAATACTCACTAAATCCCTTGCACTCTTAAAATCAGAAAATACAGAATTTTTGGGTACATTCAGCCACATAAAATCACAACAAATAAAGCTCAACAACTCACACAAAAAATTTACCATGGTCTCTCATAAGCATAGAAGCTAATCCCAGAAGGCCATGGACCAATAACACAAAAAAATACTCATAATAAATTTAAACTTGTCAAGTACTCAAATTCGGATCTGAACGCACACCAAAAAGTTTTGATTTTAAATAAATACTTCCACAAGTTTTTATCACGAATCCTTTTCTTGGTAGTATAATATAACCTAATACTTAACTATTCCAGAAGGCCTAATCAAAATACCACTTTTAAAACCACATGACACCCTCAAACTTTTACCCAAAATCTGTCCCGGTTTGACAGCTTTGACAACTTAACAAAGAAAAATCAAAAGACCGACTTCCAGACCTTAAAATCGATCGTGGCTAGACTTTTTGGAAAGCTCTTTCATTATACTTCAATTTAGACCTAAAATTCGTGACTTAACTCCTCACCATCTGTTATTTACACTCACATCTTTACTGCCATAGTTTTCTGTCCAAACCCTAACACATAATCTAACGCGTTTAACACTCAATTCCCTTAACCATTAACCATATTATTAACATCTAATCATCCTAACATGTTTTACTTCAATAATTTACAGAAGTATATAAACCCTAGATTCCATCATATTAAATATTACATGAATCATAACAATAATTAATTAATTACACGTAAGGGTTAAAGATTTTACCTTGATTCTTGATTATTGCTAGACAATTATGAAACTCTAATTTTTTTCTTCTTGTTCCTCCTTGTGGTCGACTCAATATGCAGGAAAAAGGGGTAGGGAGGTTTTGATTTTGTATTTATAATTACATTGGATAACCGTTAAGGCTTAGAGTTGTATTTGGTATCAAATTTGGTTTCATTTTTCCCCTCTAATCCCCATAATTGGCCGCCCCCCCTTATTGTTATATTTTTTTTTTTATTTTTTTTTATTAATTTATTTATTACACTCAAAACCTCATACTTTTCATATTCTATGTATTCCCATAACAAAACCTAACGTCTTTCGCGATAAAACTTAGTTTTACAACAAACCGGTAAATATTCATTTTCAAAATAAAATTTCCAAAAATAGATTTTTACACACTCCATAAGCATTTCCTCACAAAAACAACATTCCCGTAACTTACTAACGCTCAATAACTTGAACTAAGACTCGTTACGCAAAACCTCAAACGCCAAATATACACAAGTCATTTCTACACCACATGGGTGATCAAAATGAACTTTCCCAAAATCAACATCATCAAAAATCACAATAACAACCACAACGCGAAGGGATTTAGTGCTAACTCAAATAGTAATCTCACTATAACATGCAAAAACACATATATAACCACTCAAACCACACCAAACAAAGTTAGATTAACTCGAGGCTAAAAGTCTAACTAACTTGCTAAAATCACAGTTGTTACATCATCCCCCACTTAGGGAAAGCTCGTCCCGAGATTTAACAGCTCGCATCATCAGACTTTTCAGCAAACAACTTAGGATATTTAGCTCTCATTTGATCCTCACGCACCCAAGTAAACTCAGGACCACGTTTGGAATTCCATCATACCTTTACCAATGCAATCTTACTACGCTTCATACTCTTAACTTCTCGGTCCATAATCTCAACAGGTTCCTCCACAAAGTGAAGTGTTCTATCAACCTTAATCTCATCTAGTGGCACATGCAAACTAGCATCCGCCAAACACTTCTTCAAATTAGACACGTGAAACGTATCATGCACACCACTTAATTCCTCAGGCAATCTTAACAGATAAGCCACAAGTCCAATCCTCTCCGTAATCTCAAATGGCCCAACATATCTAGGTGATAACTTGCCTTTCTTACCGAAACGCACAACACCCTTCCATGGTGACACCTTCAATATCACAAAATCTCCAACACTAAACTCCAAAGGTTTGCGGCGATCATATGCATAACTCTTTTGACGATCTCTCACAGCCTTAAGTCTTTCTTTAATCCGAAAGACCATATCCGTAGTCTCTTGTACCAATTCAGGTCCAATTAACTGACTCATCCCAACATCTGCCCATAACACCGGTGATCTACATTTCCTTCTATACAACCTCTCAAACGGTGCACATCTAATGCTTGAATAATAGCTGTTATTATAAGAAAACTCAGCCAAAGGCAAATGAGTATCCCAGCTTCCTCCAAAATCAATAGCACAAGCACGAAGCAAATCCTCTAACGCCTGAATCGTTCGCTCACTTTGTCCATCGGTCTGTGGATGATAAGCAGTACTCATATCCAACCGTGTATTCAAAGCCTTTTACAACAACTTAGCGTACAATCTCTCATTTCCCAACAAGCCAAGTATTAACCTCAAGTGTTCCCTATGCTCTTCCTTCGACTTGGAGTAAATCAGAATGTTGTCAATAAACACAATTACGAATTTATCCAAATAGGGCCTACACACACGATTCATCAAATCCATGAATACCACTGGTGCATTAATCAACCCAAATGGCATAACAGTAAATTCAAAGTGTCTATAACGAATTCTAAAGTTGTCTTGGGAATATCCTCCTCATGCACTCTTAACTGATGATAACCAGATCGCAGATCTACCTTTGAGAAAAATCTAGCTCCCTGCAACTTTTCGAAAAGATCATCAATTCTAGGTAAAGGATACCGATTCTTCACCGTCAACTTATTCAACTCTCGGTAATCAATACACATTCTAAACGAACCATCTTTCTTCTTAACGAACAAAACAGGCGCTCCCCATAGGGAATGACTAGGTCGAATAAACCCCTTATCTTGAAGTTCTTTCAACTGTACAGCCAACTCCTGCATCTCCGTAGGTGCCAATCGATAAGGAGCTTTCACTACCGGCGTCGCTCCAGGAATTAACTCAATACGAAACTCCACCTGTCGTATTGGCGGTAATCTGGACAAATCCTCAGGAAAAACGCCCAAAAACTCACACACTACTGGAATATCCCCCACTTTGAGTTCTCTAGACTTCGCACTCATAAGGGATTTCGAATTCTTCTCCATGCTCTCTCCTTGTACTCGCAGCACACCACCACCCTCTAATGGAATTTGAACCACCTTTTCATGGCATATTACTTCAGCTTTATGCCTAGCCAACCAATCCATCCCTATTACCACGTCAAAGCTACCATGTCCTAAGGGTATTAAGTCAATCTTAAACGCAACACCCTCTAACACGATAACACACTCACGAATAACCTTATCAACTTCTATTTCTATACCACTAGCTATTTCAATCAAAATACTAGGTCTAAGCTCACTAAACTCAACACCCAATATTCTAGCAAATTCAGTAGTAGCAAAACAATAATCCGCACCCGTATCAAATAACGTAGTATCATAATGACCATTGAGAGACAACGTACTAGTAACAACGTTCGGGTCTTGGCGCGCCTCGCTTGCATTCATTGTAAATGCCTTTCCCTTAGCTGCATTTCGATTAAACCCTTGTCCTTGTCCCCCTTCAATAGTCAGCTGATTCCCAGGCCGTCCAAACATTCCAACAAGTTTGGGACACCCGTTATGCAGATGATCAGTACTACCACATGTAACAACCGTGGTTTTGGCAGGTCAGTTTGACTGATAGTTTTGACTCGGTTGACGTTTGTTTGGTGTGTCCTAGGTGTTTGAAGTGATATAAGTGTGATATAGGTGAGTTTTAGCACTAAATCCCTTTGCATAAGTGGTTTTATTGTGATTTGAAAAGTTTGAAATTTGGGAAAGTTCATTTTGATCACCTTTGTGGTGTAGAATGACCTGTGTAGTTTTTGTGTTTTTGTGTTTTTGCGTAACGAGTCTTCGTTCAAGTATTTGAGCGTTAGCAAGTTACGAGGAGTTTGTTTTTATGTGTTATGCTTATAAAAGAGTGTGAAAATCTATTTTTGGACACTTTATTTTTGGAAATGATAATTTTCCGGTTTGTCGTAAAATTTAGGTTTATCGCATAAGACGTTAGTTATCGTTACGGGCTGTTATAAAATATAAAAAGTACGAGGTTTTGAGTGTCATATGTAAATTTAATAAAAAAATATAATATAATATATATATATATATATATATATATATATATATATATATATATATATATATATATATATATATATATATATATATATATATATAATCGGCCAAAGGTTTAAAAGGAGAAAAAGGAAACAGAATTTGAGTCTAATTATAACACCTAATTAAAAGGAATCATATTCTAGCCCAAACAAGCCCAACCTCCAACCCATATAAGCAATACAAACGACCCATAACTCTATTTTCTTGCAAATTATGATCAACCAAAGCTAGAGTGGAAGAGGAAAAATTAGGGTTTTTCTTATTGAAGCTAAAATCAAGATCAAGGTATATTTTCGATACTAGTTTTCATTCAATTAATTAGTTATTGATCTAATTCATGTAATATAAAGTATGATGGATTAGGGTTTGTGTTAACTTCTGTAAATTAATGTTATTAAACATGTCGGTATTAATAATTAGTAATAGTATGATGTTTGGTTAAGAGGATTGAGCGTAAAACATGTTAGTTATTGAGTTAGGGTTTGGACAGAAAATTATGGCTGTAAAGATGTGAGTGTACATAATAGATGGTGAAGAGTTAAGTCACGAATTTTAGGTCTAAATTGAAGTTTAATGAAAGAGCTTTCCAAAAAGTCCAGCCACGATTGATTTCAAGGTCGGGAAGTTGGTCTTTTGATTTTTCTTTGTTAAGGTGTCAAAGCTGTCAAACCGGGACAGATTTCAGGTAAAAGTGTGAGGGTGTCATGTGGTTGTAAAAGTGGTATTTTCACTAGGCCTTCTGGAATAGTTAAGTATTAGGGTATATTAGACTACCACGAAAAGGATTCGTGATAAAAACTTGTGGAAGTATTTATTTAAAATCAAAACTTTTTGGTGTGTGTTCAGATCCAAATTTGAGTAGTTGACAAGTTTGAATTTCTTATAAATATTTGTGTGTGTTATTGATCCATGGCCTTCTTGGATTAGCTTCTATGCTTATGAGAGACCATGGTGACTTTTTGGTGTGAGTTTTTAAGCTTTATTTGTCGTGATTTTATGTGGGTAAATGTACCCAAAAAAATTCTGCGTTTTTTGATTTTAAGAGTGTAAGGGATTTAGTGAGTGTTAGGTTATGGTGATGGTTAGTATGATGTCTAGGAGATCCATGGTGGGTCATATGAGTCTTAGACATCCATCATATGTGTATTACATGGGTGGTAGCTTTTAGCTTGACCTTGTGTAATGTGGATTATTTTTGTGTGCTATAGATTGTGAGTGTTTTTGTGGAAGCTGCGGAGTTTAAGGTGAGTTCATAGTCCCATATTTTTACCTTGTTTTAAACTTTGGATGGGAATGATGCTTGTCTTAAATGATTTGAATTACTGTGATTATGTGTATGTGTGTTAAAGAGCTTGGACTTTTAATGTTATCGTATTTATGCTATATGTGAACGGTAATGATATGATGTGTGATAGCTGTGTGGTCCAATTGGGAGGGTGCTTACCGTGTTGCTCGTGCATACGACCTAATTGGAGAGTAGCATCCCTACTCACTATTTTTGTGCTGTGTGGTCCGATCGGATGGTATTAATTTACCCATTATTTTTTAGAGCGGGGGTCACATTCCGGCCCGGTATGTTGTGAATTTGGATCGGTGGGCACGTTCCGCCCGATGGTTGCCTTATGTGTGATGTTGCCTTGTAACATATGTAGTTTATATGATAACTATAATTATTTGTCCAGCTATGTTTTATAATCACAGTGATTTTGGTTACCTAGTGTGTTTGAGTCTTAAACCTATGAATCTCACCAACATTATGTTGACATTTTAAGCATCATTTTCAGGTGAGCTTTCTAAGGATAAGATAGAAGGAAGTGGATAGACGAGACCTTAGTTGCATTGGAAGTGGTTTAGCATCTATGTTTGAATTTATGTATTGTTTCGGATTTTGTTTTGATTGTTTTGTTTTGGGGTATTGTTACAACACTTCGTGTTTGTACTTTGCTCTATTTTTGTGCATGTAGTTGTTCTCTATATAGACACCAGGTGTTGTGATGATATGCATGAAGTTCACCATCGCGTTTTCGCCGTGGCGGGGTGTGACAGATTGGTATCAGATCCTTGGTTATAGAGAAGTAGGTGGTTGAACCTAGACTATAACCTAGGAGTCCTTCATATAGTTGCATTTATGATCTATATGTAAGTATAGTATTTTATATGTCTATTTTCTTATATTTATGAGATGTTTTATTGAGTTTCGGACGTCTATTTTATCCCCTATACATAGTATTGTATATATCGACTTTATTATATCGTCTTCCGTGCGTAAGATGCTTCGTTGGACTACCGTTGTCGCTATCGGATGCGAGAGAAGTGGTCGGATGAAACAGATTAACTGCAGAATCCAAGTTTCCGATAGCATGTATCTATGCTCGGACAAGGAGAGGACGTTTATGGGAAACGTAGGTGGAGAAGAAGTGGAGAGGTTTGGAACCACGGTGACTTCTTGAGATGGAGCCATTACTAATTACCCTTGGTAGTGTCCTCACTTCACATAGGAAGGAGATGTGGTTTAGTCTAAACCTCGTGATTTGTATGCGCTTGTGAATCATGTGGAATTGGAAGAATAGAATAGAGATGGTTTTGCATGTTGTCGACTACCTCAACATGTAGGAAACATGAATGGGTGGTTGAGTAAAGATGAAAGGGAGTTAGGATGGAATGGTGTTGATTCGGATCAGAGTCCACAACGAGTAGTAAGTTGAATTGATCTAAGTGGGGAAATAAGTGCGAGAGTGAAGTTTGAGCCATTGTGCAACGCCTTTTGTTTTGTGTTATGTTTTTGAATTCGTATATTGTCGTTTGCTGTCTGGAGCCATGTTGGAGCGTGACTACTCTTGGATATTGGATCGACCTTATCCAAGTGATTTTTATTATAGAGTTTACGTGATCGATGGAATTGTTCCATGTGAGATGATTGTTTGCGACGTCTTTTGTTTTTGGTTGCGTGATTGTTTGCATGATGTGTTGTCATAGGAGGGAGTACACTTATGAAAGGGGGCATAGATAATTATGGTGGCCAACATAATTATACATGTGTCACAACACAAGTGGACTTACAAATATGATAGCATGGATTGCACGGTATATTAGGTGCTATGTGGTATATGTGCGTTATCATTAAGATGTGTGGTTTATGAAGTAAGTGTGTGTGTGGAATAGGCTTATAACTATGGTCGCAAACATAATTATAAGGGTATTACACATGTGGACTTGTGACCATTATTGCATTGATTGATGTTTGTTGTTATATGTTGTGGTAGATGGTATGTGATATCATGTTGGTGATGGCTGTATGGTTAGAGAAGTATTCTCTTAACCGTTAGGGCAGCCGTTATATGTTGGGGTGTGTAGGTGGTGAGATTCCATCCTACCTATCATATGTTGATACCTCAATTATCAATGGGTACTTATATTGTGATATATAAGTTGATTTGTTTTCTAGACGCTCCGTTTGTATACCTAATTCTTTGGTTGGCATTCCTATTCGTACCATGATGGTACAGATGCCATATTATTTCTATTCGATGTCGTGATAGGTGTTGGGTAATCAAATTTATTTTTGTTGGATACTGGTTCGTTTCTTTGGTTATTCCTTGCATTCATTCCACGAATGAATATTATATTGTTCTTCGAGTATTGTTTGTTCGTGACGAGTTAGTGTGGATATTTGATCCCTCATTACGCACACCAATTGAATTTTGTGACATGTTTTGTGACCTATTAGTATCGGTGTTTTTCTATGATTTTGGTTTGATTGTTGTACAAATGAGTCTGTAAGTTCATCGTTTGGTTTGCAATGTATTTACGTGAGTGTTCCCTGGTATGAGATTCATTTGGTGGTTATTTTGATTATGTGATTCTTCTGTGTTTTTCGCATCCAATAAAGGGGTTGTGTTAAAGTCCTTATGGTATTTTAAAATTCGTTTTGGGTATTTCAAGGTCATTTGTTGAAAACTATTATTTTTATGGTGAAAAGGAGATGTGAAAAAAAAATGGTTATGTTGATGTCTTACATAAAATGGTTTATATATATTTTATAAGAAAAATGTATAAGTTTAAGATAGGTCTTGTGAAAAAACGGTGTTCATTTGTTTTTGGGAAGGTCAAGTAAGGGAATAAGAACCGTCTATGGTTCTCATTTACCAAACTTGTTATGTATTTGGTTCATCGAGTGTTTTTTTTTCGTTGAGGTACGCTTGTGGACGTTTTATGGGTACGTGTATTTTATATTTTCTTTGTATGGGTGTTCATGAACATTTTATCCGTGTCTATTTTTATTGGAGGAAAATTTCTCATTGTGTTTTTCTAGCTTTGATTTTGATGTTCGTTACTTCGTTAGTCGGTAATTTGTACCCTTTTTGAGTTCGTTGATATACGTTTTAGTTCGACCGGTTTCATGGTTCGCGTCGTTTACTTAGGATAGATTGTTGTTTTGATTATCAATTTTTTCGTTGAAGGGGAAGAGGGTGTTTGCCAAGTTGTTCAAGTGAGAGGTTTAGCTTCAAGATGTACGCTCTTCGAATTGCGTGGGCATCACGGAGGTAGAAGATTCATAAGAGGAACTGTGTGATGCATGACTTAGAGTTTGGGAATAGAACTTGGAGATGAGATTTGTATGGAGCAGGAAGTGTTATCTACACGAATCATAGGAATCTTCAGCATATATTTGACAAGAGGCTAATATATGTTGAAGGGAAGTTGGGTGTGGAATTTCTTGGTGACTACGATTGTTTGATTCGCCACCGTAAAGGAAGGGTAGACATCGTGGTAAGAGCGCTGAGCGGGAGTGAACGAGTGAAACTTGGATGTTTATGAGCAATGATTATGATAATTCAGTTCGGAGTTAAGAGGATGATACTGACAGCCTAGAGAGAGAGGTTCAAGGATGAGAATATGTAAGAAGAATAATTACTTGGTTTAGACCAGTAAATGGAAAGGAACGAAGATGGAGGAATGTACTTTGCGGACCATCTATTGGTTCTATTGAGAGGAAGCGTAAGGACATCAATTATGCAAGGTATTTGATACATCCGAGAATGGATAAGACATATTATACCTTAGCAAGTGGTTGATACGCTTGAAGGTGAGTGTTGATGTCAACGATTATTAGGGTGATGCAACGGTCAGAGGTACATGGAGATTTTATTAAGGAGGAGTTGGTGAGACTTTTCGCTCGGTGAGTTGGTAAAGAGCCATGGGGTGTCGCGTTGATCATCAAGAAACATGATGAAATACTTACTTCGCGATAGTGGTAAACGCGTTATAGAGTCTTGAGAATGCATATGTAGATGAGTACGACTTATCATTCTGTAATGAGTGAACTAACCAAGCGTACAAATCAGGCGTTGGATGGTGAGCTGAACATGGGTGTGTTTGGGTTTGGAGGGAGCTGAGGTATGCATTTACCCTTAGCTGAGTTCTCCTATACCAATAATTATCATTCTAGTATTAAGAATGTGCCGTTTGAAGTATTATATGGAAGGAAATGTAGATTACCTGTTCTATGGGCAGAAGTTGGGACGAGCCAACTGATTGGTCCTGAACTAGAACGAGAAACTACGAATAAGGTTTTCGGATTAAGGAAAGACTTAAGGCAGCAAGAGATCGCCAAATGAGTTATGCAAATTATTGCTGTAAGTCCTTAGAGTTTGGCGTTGGTGATATTGTGAGGTTAAAAGTATCTCCTTGGAAGGGTGTTGTGTGTTTCGGTAAGAAAGGCAAGCTAGTACCGAGATACGTAGGACCATTTGGGATTTATGAAAAGGAGTGGATTTGTGGCATACTGGTTGAAGTTAGCTGAGGAATTGAGTAGAGTGCATGATTCGTTTCACGTATCTAATTGAAAGAAGTGTTTAGCGGATGCTAGTCTGCATGTGCCATTAGATGAGAATAAGGTTGACAAACTTTTCGTTTGTCGAGAAACCTGTTGAGATATGGATCTAGGTGTCAATGGTTTGAAATGTGGAGAGATAGCGTTGGTAAAGGTATGGTGGGATTCTAAGCGTGGTCCTAAGACATGATATTTAAGTACTCAAATTTGTTTGCTGATGTGGTTGGTGAAGTAGATCGTTTGTAGTTGGATTTTAGATCATGGAAGTTAGATGCAGTGTGTTTACAAATGTTTTAATTAATGTTTGTTTTATGGGTATCTATTATTTGTGAGTACGTCTTGCGGTTACCATTTGGATTTTCATTTGGTTCGAGGGTATCGTACCTACCTGTGAGAAGTCGTTTTTGATCATTGGTGTTATTGATCGGGGAGTGTATCTATTTGCGTGTATCGTTGGAGTGACGGAATGTTTTCTATCGTGTGAATTGGAGTATTTAGTCGGTTCAAATTTTTGCGATTTTTTTCTCTGTAATTTTATGGGGTGGTATTATTCCGTTTAAATATCCATAAATTTTCTTTTGCTGTTGTGAGTGGTGACTCTTGTAGTTGAAATCTCAGGACGCGATTTCCCTAAGTGGGGAATGATGTAACAACCGTGGTTTTGGCAGGTCAGTTTGACTGATAGTCTTGACTCGGTTGACGTTTGCTTGGTGTGTCCTAGGTGTTTGAAGTGATATAAGTGTGATATAGGTGAGTTTTAGCACTAAATCCCTTTGCGTAAGTGGTTTTATTGTGATTTGGAAAGTTTGGAATTTGGGAAAGTTCATTTTGATCACCTTTGTGGTGTAGAAATGACTTGTGTAGTTTTGGTGTTTTTGTGTTTTTGCGTAACGAGTCTTCGTTCAAGTATTTGAGCGTTAGCAAGTTACGAGGAGTTTGTTTTTATGTGTTATGCTTATAAAAGAGTGTGAAAATCTATTTTTGGAAACTTTATTTTTGGAAATGATAATTTTCCGGTTTGTCGTAAAATTTAGGTTTATCCCGTAAGACGTTAGTTATCGTTACGGGTTGTTATAAAATATAAAAAGTATGAGGTTTTGAGTGTAATAGGTAAATTTAATAAAAAAATATAATATATATATATATATATATATATATATATATATATATATATATATATATATATATGCATAAAATCGGCCAAAGGTTTAAAAGGAGAAAAAGGAAACAGAATTTGAGTCCAATTATAACACCTAATTAAAAGAAATCATATTACAGCCCTAACAAGCCCAACCACCAACCCATATAAGCAATACAAACGACCCATAACTCTATTTTCCTGCAAATTATGATCAACCAAAGCTATAGGGAAAGAGGAAAAATTAGGGTTTTTATTATTGAAGCTAAAATCAAGATCAAGGTATATTTTCGATACTAATTTTCATTCAATTAATTAGTTACTGATCTAATACATGTAATATAAAGTATGATGGATTAAGGTTTGTGTTAACTTCTGTAAATTAATGTTATTAAACATGTTGGGATCAATAATTAGTAATAGTATGATGTTTGGTTAAGAGGATTGATCGTAAAACATGTTAGTTATTGAGTTAGGGTTTGGACAGAAAATTATGGCTGTAAAGATGTGAGTGTAAATAAGAGATGGTGAGGAGTTAAGTCACGAATTTTAGGTCTAAATTGAAGAATGAAAGAGCTTTCCAAAAAGTCCAGCCACGATTGATTTCAAGGTGGGAAGTTGGTCTTTTGATTTTTCTTTGTTAAGGTGTCAAAGCTGTCAAACTGGGACAGATTTTGGGTAAAAGTTTGAGGTTGTCATGTGGTTGTAAAAGTGGTATTTTGACTAGGCCTTATGGAATAGTTAAGTATTAGGTTATATTAGACTACCACGAAAAGGATTGGCAATAAAACTTGTGGAAGTATTTATTTAAAATCAAAACTTTTTGGTGTGTGTTCAGATCCGAATTTGTGTAGTTGACAAGTTTGAATTTCTTATGAGTATTTGTGTGTGTTATTGGTCCACGGCCTTCTAGGATTAGCTTCTATGCTTATTATAGACCATGGTGAATTTTTGGTGTGAGTTTTTAAGCTTCATTTGTCGTGATTTTATGTGGGTGAATGTACCCAAAAAAATTATGCGTTTTTTTATTTTAAGAATACAAGGGATTTAGTGAGTGTTAGGTTATGGTAATGGTTAGTATAGTGTCTAGGAGATCCATGGTGGGTCATATGAGTATCCATCATATGTGTATTACATGTGTGGTAGCTTTTAGCTTGACCTTGTGTAATGTGGATTATTTTTGTGTGCTATAGATTGTGAGTGTTTTTGTGGAAGCTGCGGAGTTTAAGGTGAGTTCATAGTCCCATATTTTTACCTTGTTTTAAACTTGGGATGAGAATGATGCTTGTCTTAAATGATTTGAATTACTATGATTATGTGTATGTGTGTTAAAGAGCTTGGACTTTTAATGTTATCGTATTTATGTTATATGTGAACGGTAATGATATGATGTGTGATAGCTGTGTGGTCCAATTGGGAGGGTGCTTACCCAGTTGCTCGTGCATACGACCTAATTAGAGAGTAGCATCCCTACTCACTATTTTTATGCTGTGTGGTCCGATCGGAGGGTATTAATTTACCCATTATTTTTGGGAACGGGGGTCACGTTTCGGCCCGGTATGTTGTGAATTTGGATCGGTGGGCACGTTCCGCTCGATGGTTGCCTTATGTGTGATGTTGCCTTGTAACATATGTAGTTTATATGATAACTATAATTATTTTTCCAGCTATGTTTTATAATCACAGTGATTTTGGTTGCCTAGTGTGTTTGAGTCTTAAACCTATGAATCTCACCAACATTATGTTGACATTTTAAGCATCATTTTCAGGTGAGCTTTCTAAGGATAAGATAGAAGGAAGTGGATAGACGAGACCTTAGTTGCATTGGAAGTGGTTTAGCATCTATGTTTGAATTTATGTATTGTTTCGGATTTGGTTTTGGTTGTTTTATTTTGGGGTATTCTTACAACACTTCGTGTTTGTACTTTGCTCTATTTTTGTGCGTGTAGTTGTTCTCTATATAGACACCAGGTGTTGTGATGATATACATGAAGTTACACCCTCGCGTTTCCACCGTGACGGGGTGTAACACCACACTCATAGCATGCCCTGCGATTAACCCCTGCGCCAATCGAGTTGATTGGAGTCGCTTGAGTAATCACCGCACGATAGTCCCTAGCAAAGTGGCCAGGTTTGCCACACCTGAAACACACACGACATGGAGTGTTCTCGAGATGATAGTAACCACACATAACACATCTAGGGGCATTACTCATATATCCCTTCTTCTCATTATTACCAGTCTTAGCCATAGAAACTGTTCCCACATAACCTGCTGCCATCATAGGATCCGTTGCTATGAACCCTTCCCTTTTCTTGCTTTCTTATTGTCACCACTAAAACCAGCTGTCTTAGTAGTATCAACCTCCTCTCGCTTCTTCTCTCCCGACTTTGCCAGTGTTCCACTCCTAACTGCTTCATCCGTCAGTGCCCCAGCCTTTTGAATAGCACTTAGAAGCATTGTCGGATAGGTCGCCCTTACCATCGAACGAATCTGTGGAACCAATCCACGGATCTACCTCTCAATACGCTTCGATTCGGGAGTTACTAGATGAGGAACCATCCTAGCTAACTCATGAAGCCTATCAGTGTACCCTATATGATTAGCTCCAACTATAGTATGATTCCACAACTTTTCTTCCAATTTCTGCAGCTCATTGACTGGGCAAAACTCCTCCACCATTAAGGCTTTGAAGTCCTCCCAAGTCATACCCAAAGCCGCAACTCGTCCCCTAGCCTGAAGTTGCGTGTTCCACCAAGTCATCGCCTTGTTAACCAAAGAACTAACCGCATACTTAACTTTCTGGACCTCACTACATCCACTTATATCCATCACAGACTCCATTTTCTCTATCCATCGAGTGAGTGCAATTGCACCACCCTTTCCATCAAATTCCTTAGGCTTACAGGCCATGAACTCCTTGTAAGTACACCCATTATTTTTGCCTCCTCCACTTCCAGCACCATCAGGATGAGCTCCACTGCCTATCTGCGCACTCAATTGAGTCACAAGTTCAGGCATTAAAGCTTCTAGCTGCTGATTGATCATTTGCTGAAAGATAGGGTTAATAGGTGTCGACTTCTTGGACTTCTTCGGTGTCCGGTAAGCTCCACTCATAGGTGACTTAGTGCTAGGTCGTCTTGGTTTCCTTGGCACCATTTCCTAAACACGCAGGACAATAGAACCATTAGAGACCATTCACAAGATTCCACAATCTCCATAATCCTACTCAATCATCTACCTCCCATCACATGAAACACTCTCAATCATATACCAAATAAACTCAACTCTACCACACATAAGCATATCACAATTGATTCAATGTAACATTGGCTATAGGTCCACATATGTCGTGATACATTTATAATTGTGTTGGCCACCCACAATTTTAGATGATCCTTCCACATGTGTACTTACTTCCAAAGCCATACCTAACAATAGTAACATCTTATAACAAATAGCACGCAATCAACACTAACCAAAATATCCTCCCATAGTACTCATAATATACACACCAAAATATCCAAACTCGCCCAAGGCTTCTCATTAAAACACGGGATAAATCCCAAAAAAATCCGAAGGAATTCACATTCCAACATACAATCAGCGTCAAAACAACTCAACAAAACCATAAAACATTAAAAACATAACATTGAAAACAAGTCGTACGCAGTTCGAGTCCTATCTAAGACCTAAAACGGTGTACGCGCAGTGGACTCCAAGTCCGAATCCACTTCCTCCTCCTCGCTCACCCATCCATTCCTATTTCCATGATTCTATGGTAGAAGATGTCTTGCAAAATCATCTTCACGATCTCTTAACTCTTCATCTATCCTATCCACAAAATCATACAATCCTCGGGGTCTAGCCCAAACTACCCCATCATCTTCCAAAAACTGAGGACACTTACACGGGTACTTGGTGGTGAAACCTTCCTTATCAGCTACCTTTGTCTCATATCTCTCCACCATTTCCCCATTCACATTCTCGAGTGTCAGCTTCTCTTCAATCACACATGGTACCATGCTAGCGGGGACCAATATCCTCCAGTTGGTTCTCTTCATCTTCCCAACTCTCTTGCATCCCTTAGCAACTACAGTAGCCCAACGAAGTGTCTTTCGTGCAGTAGGTGCCATTCAATAAATGACACACACATGATGCTAAGTACAGGGTTCGATAGACGTTCAAAAACTCAATTAAATTACTCATAATTTAGGAAAATAGACATGTAAATATATTATACTTACACATAGATCCTAAATGCAACTATATGAGGGACTCCTAAGCTATAGTCTAGGTTAAACCACCTAATTCTCTATAACCAAGGCTCTAATACCAATCTGTCACACCCCGCCACGGCGGAAACGCATGGGTGTAACTTCATGGATATCATCACAACACCTGGTGTCAACATAGAGAACAACTACATGCACATAAATAGAGCAATGTACCAACACACAGTGTTGTAACAATACCCAAAGATAAATAACCAAAATAAAATCCAAAAGGTATTTTCAACAGATATGAAAGTACCACACAAAAAATATAAATGTATCATAACCAAATCCAAATAAAATCATATCCCAAAACATAAGTAAGTCTCTATGCAACTAAGTCTCGCCTAATTGCTGCCCTCGACTTTGGCCTTAGAATGCTCACCTGAAAATGATGCTTAAAATGTCAACATAACGTTGGTGAGATTCATAGGTTTGAGACTCAACACACTAGGCAACCAAAATCACTGTGATTATAAAACATAGCTAGACAAATAATTATTGTTATCATATAAGCTACATGCATTCACAAGGCAACATCACACATAAGGCAACCATCCGGAGGAACGTGCCCACCGATCCAAATTCACAACATACCGGGCCGGAACGTGACCCCCGCTCCAAATAATGGGTAAATAAATACCCTCCGATCGGACCACACAGCATAAAAATAGTGAGTAGGGATGCTACTCTCCAATTAGGTCGTATGCACGAGCAACAGGGTAAGCACCCTCCCAATTGGACCATACAGCTATATCACACAACATATCATTACCGTTCACATATAGCATAAATACGATAACATTAAAAGTCCAAGCTCTTTAACACACATACACATAATCACAGTAATTCAATCATTTAAGACAAGCATCATTCCCATCCCAAGTTTAAAACAAGTTAAAAAGTGGGACTATCAACTCACCTTAAACTCCGCAGCTTCCACAAAAATAATTCACAATCTAAAGCACACAAAAATAATCCACATTACACAAGGTCAAGCTAAAAGCTACAACCCATGTAATACACATATGATGGATGTCTAAGACTCAAATGACCCACCATGGATCTCCTAGACACCACACTAACCACTACCATAACTTAATACTCACTAAATCCCTTGCACTCTTAAAATCAGAAAATGCAGAATTTTTGTGTACATTCACCCACATAAAATCACAAAAAATAAAGCTTAAAATCTCACACCAAAAATTTACCATGGTCTCTCATAAGCATAGAAGCTAATCCCAGAAGGCCATGGACCAATAACACGCACAAATACTTGTAATAAATTTAAACTTGTCAACTACTCAAATTCGGATCTGAACGCACACCAAAAAGTTTTGATTTTAAATAAATACTTCCACAAGTTTTTATCGCGAATCCTTTTCTTGGTAGTCTAATATAACCTAATACTTAACTATTCCAGAAGGACTAGTCAAAATACCACTTTTACAACCACATGACACCCTCAAACTTTTACCCAAAATCTGTCCCGGTTTGACAGCTTTGACACCTTAACAAAGAAAAATCAAAAGACCGACTTCCCGACCTTAAAATCGATCATGGCTGGACTTTTTGGAAAGCTCTTTCATTATAATTAAATTTAGACCTAAAATTCGTGACTTAACTCCTCACCATCTGTTATTTACACTCAAATCTTTACAGCCATAGTTTTCTGTCCAAACCCTAACACATAATCTAACGCGTTTAACACTCAATTCCCTTAACCATTAACCATATTATTAACATCTAATCATCCAAACATGTTTTACTTCAATAATTTACAGAAGTATATAAACCCTATATTCCATCATATTAAATATTACATGAATCATAACAATAATTAATTAATTACACGTAAGGGTTAAAGATTTTACCTTGATTCTTGATTATTGCTAGACAATTATGAAACCCTAATTTTTTCTTCTTGTTCCTCCTTGTGGTCGACTCAATATGCAGGAAAAAGGGGTAGGGTGGTTCTGATTTTGTATTTATAATTACATTGGATAACCCTTATTTTTATAGATTTATGCTTGTGGTAATGTCGTGATTTCAGAGATTTGAAGTTTGCTCATGGAGGCTAGTCGAAGGCATGAAGATTTCTCGTGATCCTTCTTTCATTTAGAGAGCAAATTTCAGGGAAGTTCTCGCTCTAATTCTACCTTCTCTTCATGACTTCACATTTACTTACTTTTTAGTACAAATGGGACATTGTACATTTCAAGTGGGGGGACGGGAGTAGAATTATCTTGAAATTTATTCTGTCCTCAGTTTTCTAGTTTATTTTGAAAAATTTTGTCATTTTTAAACTTTTGACATGTTTTTCCTAACCGAACTAGAATAGTCCTTAGCCGAGCACATTTAACCCTTGAACTTATATGGTGAGATTTATCCTATCCGTTTTCATTGATTTACCCCAAATCGACCTAAATATTGAGAGTGCTGGTAGTTTGTAGATTTTAGAACTTGGCTTTTACATCATTTCGAGACCATAGACGAGTAATGTGCTAGACACATTTGGAAGGAACAATTTTAGAAGGCAATATTTTAGGATTATCACCCAAATATCCTTATATGTGTGTGTTTATCGATTAGTCACCTCGACTTCTCGACCCCCATGTAAACCCTTTTGTTGCACTAATCTTTAGTTGATACCCCTAGTACACCCTTTTGAGCCTTTCCTTTCATTTCATACCCTTATATATTTTGTTTCAATACACATATACACCTTTGCCTACCGTGTAGTCTTAGTTTATGATTGGGAAGTCATTGTTTACCCAAGTTCGAGGTCTAAGTTGAAAAATTCGGGAATCGCACATGCGTCGAAGACAACTTATTGAAGATCATTTGAAGGCCCCCCAAATTCTCTTATATTGTTCATCTCAAGTGGGGGGATGTACATATTGTTTGTTATTGCTTTCAAAAAAAAATTGTGAGTCTATGTTTGTAAATAGTTGTATATGGTGCACCGTAGTATAGCACCTTGATTATGAGCTCATCAAGATTTAGCATCGAAGAGGCCACTTTGGTCATATTTGAAGATATTAGTTGGCGATAGTTTTTACACCAACAAGAAGACCAAGTTATGTGCCCATGATGACGTCCTCTAATGGCACATATTCTTGTTAGGATCTAGTTCTTGCGTTTCGAAGTTTAGACCTTGGGCGAACGGTAAATGGTGATGACTTAGTTGTAGGCTTAGACTATTTGCTTGTTATTTTTCATTTTACACCCATTTTGTGTATTCCCATGTCTATTCCTACCCTTTAGTCATGAATCATGCTTAGGTGAGGAATTCGAGCAGGCATTGATGTCTTGCCCGGCGTTCCGGTCATGTATCGATGTTCTTTGTTGCTTTCGTCGTAGTATGTTAGTAACAACACCACACCCTTAACCATACATGTGTTAACCCAATGTTGCCTTCAATGATTGTTACAACATTACTTCTAGTGGTGGAGTTTTGTGTAACTGCCAAGCTTATGATAGAATACATACTATGACTGAGCAATGAGAGATCACCCCAAAAACTGACACTTAGAATATAGAGAGAGTAAGTGTTTGTTCCCCTTTTTGTGAGGTGTTCGGCTTTGAGAAATTCTAGAGTAGGATATTTTTAAATTCATATTTCCTGAGTAATATTGCAGGATATCTTTTTGAGAATACTTCTAGTAAGGTCTACTAGAGGGCAAGTAGAGTTCAAGTGGGGGGATATTTGATAATGTCAAACAATCCTGATATTTAAGTGTCAATTTCCCCTTATTATGCTCATTTATTCTACTTATATTATGGATATATACTTTGATTTCTTTACATTTTGTATCTAGGTTACGAATGAGCATAGGAGCTAAAGAGACGAGGAATTTGGAAAGAACGTACAAAGATAGACAAATTATAGTGTGCTGGAAGAAGCTACGGCGTAACATCATCTCTCAACTATGCCGTAGCTAGGTATTTAATTATGAAGACCAAAGTCAACGTGGACCAAGAGTTACGGCGTAACCGAATCTAAGGTTTAGCCGTAACAAATTCAAGTCTTCAAAGAATCCTTCGAATGGAAGGCTACGCCGTAACACTACTTTGGAACTACGGCGTAGCAATGACTACGAGAGTAATGTAACACCCCCATTTTTAGAGATCGCAACGGAATTTGGATCTGGGGTATTACCTCACGGATCATAGATACAGTAATAGAAAATGACTCGAAAAGAGACATTTTATAAAAATGAGTTATCATTTATTAAAATTGTCAGAGTTTTATAAGAGGAGGTCCCCAAAATCTAAGTATGTTATGAAGCTTGAATGATAACCATATAGAAAGTCTTTCCAGTCTCGTGCCACTCCATGCCATAATTTTCACAGAGCTCCGTTAACTAGGATACATGATTAAAAGTCAACACTAGGTGTTGTGTGAGAATCATAGGTTTAAGTGTTAGTGAATGCAAGTTCCTCAGGGTTTTGTTGTTACACCCTTCAAGGAAAATGTAGTGTATGTGATAATTGTAATGCATGTACAATTTTCAAGAGTTGGTCTGTTGCACTAAGCTCATGAACCACACGTTAACACTCCGGGTCATGGGGTCTGCAAACCAAACCATGAGGGGACGGGAAAGATAACTTGCCAAATTTAATCCTTCAGAGGGTCAAATATAATATGTTGGGAATTATACTAACAGTTACCACGGTTAGTGAAGATATTACAACTGCTGAAGAATGCACTTGCAGTGGAAACACATTACCACTGCTAGTACAATCATTACCACTGCTGTTAGGATAATTGTTAGGAAACATGTAAAGATAATTATAGAATAGATCTTGTATATAACTTATTCTATTAGAGTTATACTTATCTTGTAGAAGAGGACTCCTTGTGCTATAAAAGGAGGTCCTAGGTTAAAGTTAGATATACGTTTTTCTAGAGCTTCAAGGTGTAACCCTAGTGATACAAAGATCACTCGTATTATTATCTTTAATAATATTGGAGCTTATAGGTTGTTACATACATTGTTCTCATTCATATACAACTGTTTCATTCACAATCATACTTTTAAGTATTACTAAGTAGATTCCGCATACTTATTGATACAACTCAAAGTATCCATCTAACACAGTTCAAGGTGTTTAGATCCATCAAGTGGTATCAGAGCCAGGTTTTGATACTTTGATTTAGAAGACCCCAAGTTCACTCAGAAGCATCAATGGAGACAGAAACTAGTCAATCAAACATTGCTGCTAAACTTCCCAAGCTTAAGTTGAATGATTATGAGATGTGGAGGCTAATGATCGAACAATTCTTTATGGTGTAAGACTATACACTCTGGGAGATCATTATGTTTGGTAATTCCTTCAAACCTGGTACTACCTCAGAGATGGTTGGTGGCAAGGAAGTAGTAAAGGTTAACACTGGACCTGTCACAAATGTTGAAAGACTTCAGATGAAGAATGATCTGAAGGCCAGAGGTTTACTGCTGATGACCCTTCTCAGAGATCAAGTTCTAGCATTCAACAAGTATAAGACTGCACAGACTCTTTTGAGGGGATCAGTAGTGTTTTTGGTGGTAATGATTCCACCAAGAAGACTCAGAAGACCCTGCTGAAACAGACTTATGAAAACTTTGGTTCAACAAGTAATGAATCTATTGATAGCATCTTCACAAGGCTACAAAAGATTGTTACTCAACTCACTGTTTTTGGAATTGAGGTGGAAAGGGAAGACCTCAATCTAAAGTTCTTAAGAAGTTTACCCTCTGAGTTTGGAACCAATGTTGCAGTGTGGGAAGACAAGCCAGATTTGGAGACTATGAAGGTTAATGATTTGTACAATAACTTTAAGGTTATTGAACAAAGATTGAAGAAAGCTGGCAAACTAAGCACAGGTTCAGGAAGTGTAGCACTCATATCATCATCTGTTGATGATAGTTCAGATGGAGAAAGTGATAGTGATTATGATGATGCTAACATTGTTGTTTCCACTGGTAGTGGAGGTGTTTCCACTGCTAGTTCAAAAAGACAGATTGTTGGTCTTAGTGATTCTACCTTTTATGCCTTTCTATCAAGTTAGATGAGTGGTTCAATTTTCAGTCATGAGGATTTGGATCAAATTGATGAGAATGATATGGAGGAGATGGACATTAAATGACAGGTTGCATTACTAAGCTTAAAGGCAAAGAAGTTTTGGAAGAAGACTGGAAGGAAGATTACCATAAATGGCAATGAGACAGTAGGTTTTGACAAAAAGAATGTGGAGTGCTATAATTGTCATAAGAAGGGGTACTTTGCCAGGGAATGCAGGAAACCAAGGAAACCTGACAATAGGTCAACTTGGTATAAGCAGGACAAGAAGAAAGAACCTACAGCTGAAGAGCCAAAGGTGCTATTGGCTATTGATGAAGTGAGCTATGATTGGAGCTTTATGGATGAGGATGAAGAAGATGATTCAGATTCTGCAATGCTTGCTACTGAGCTTGCACTAATGGCTTTCTCTGACTCTGAGGTACAAATTAATAATGCTTGTTCTAAAACTTGTAAGGCCTTAAAAGAGTATGAGAAAATTAAAGCGCAATATGATGAACAATTGCTAGAGTTAAATCATACTAATTATAACTTAGCAAATCATAAAAGAGGTCTTGGTGTTTTAGAAACACAATTAGAGCATTATAGAGCAAATGAATCTAAGTTCAATGATGATATAACTCAAAATATCAATCTAACACAGATCAAGGTGTTTAGATCCATCAAGTGGTATCAGAGCTAGATTATTAGGTTGCTGTGAACAAGGTTCTTAGGGAAGAACTAGAAAAGGTTAAAAGGGCTAATGAGAATATATAGATAACTTGTAATACACTAGATCATCAATCTAAGTGTATTGACAAAATTTGGGAAGCCCAAGTTGTGAACAAAGCTAAATCAGGAGTTGGATACAAATCTGTTCCACCACCTCTAAGAGGTGTTCCATCACCTCCTGGCATTGACTTAGCTCACACAGGATTAGAAGAATTCCAGGAACCAACCATGACCTATGGACCAAAATTTGTTAAAGAAGCTGTTATTGAAAAAGTTCAGGTTGAGGTTGATACATTTGATAGTGCTAGTGACTCATCTCTTAAAGTTGAAAGTTTGAATGTTGAGCCTAAAACTAGTGTTCCTGAGAAAGTACATGTGGATGTTAAAAAGAGTATCCCTGAAGTTGTCAAAGAGAAGCCTAGGACACAACCTAATTTCACTAGGCCCATGATGAGGCGAAAAATGAACCACTTTTAGGGGGTCATTTAAGCCCGGAATTGAATTTATTTGATCAAATATTATCCTAAATCGTTCCTTTTGTGATTTTAGGTACTTTGGGAGTGAAATCTGGAAAAGGAAGCAATTCGGACGTTTTTGGAGCATAAAAGTGAAGAAAACGCCAAAGACTTAATTTTCCAAGCTGAGAACAGTACTTGACGGCGTCAAGAGGAATATTCTGACGGCGTTAAGAGTAAAAGTGGTGACGACCCAGTGCAAACCTGACGGCGTCAAAACAAGGGCGTCAAGAGTAAATTTTGTGACGACCTGCATAAGGAAAATACATGACGGCGTCAAACCCAGATCTAGGCAGTCCGAGGAACTATTTGGCGGCGAGATGACGGCGTCAGACATTTGTTCTTGACGCCGTCACCTTCTAAACTCTATATATAGTTTTCTATTTTTCATTCATTAAAGAGGACTTGTGTGGAGAAACCTAGGGCCGAACTTTGTAAACCCTAGCTTGTATTTTACATTGTTTTCAAGGGTTTTCACCCCTTGAATCCTTTCATGTGCTATTGAGATAAGTCTTCTCTTTAATTCAATCAATATGTCTATGTGTTGGTTGATTATATCTCTTACTTGTCTTGATTTCAACATGCTAGGCTAGATCTATCTTGTGTTTGCTTGGATCTAATGAAACCTAGATGTTAATTATGTGTTGATTACTTGTTTATGGTTGTATTGGATGAATGATTTCAATGTTAGGCTTAAGAAAACTGGTATATCTCCATTGTGTAACATGCTTGAACGTCTTAGGAAACATGAACCGATGTGTACTAGGTTTTATTGGTTGTATTTAATGCATGAGTAAATTCTAATGATCCCATGTTAGGAGCTTCTTAGCCGGCTCGACATAGGTGTGAAGTAGGCACTCATAGGATTGGGGAAGTAAGTACGCCACCCCATGAATGGTATTAAGGAATACAATCCGTCATCCACGCAACTATAACAAGTAATTAACGTGTAAAAGATATCTAGGGAGTAGTGAAATCTAAGTAAACACATTTCTCCCACATGTTGCTCACAACTTTAGTATAATTTAGTTTATTTTCATTTTTGGTATTTTATTTTGATTGCATCTTTAATATTGGGTTAGTTGACTAGCAACTAATTCTGCCAAAATCCTTCAAACCCGAGATTTTTACTTGCTTTCTAAAAAATATAAAAATACAAAAAGAATCACCCTCTCATCTCTAGACCTAGTCTTTAGATTTTCTAATCCTAGCGACACTATTCCTAGCTGAACGATCAATTCCCCGGTACTTGTCATTATACTATACTACATCGATCAGGTACACTGCCTGGTGGGGGTTGTAAGCTTCTCAAGATCCCTTGAGAGGTAAAGCCTGGTGCAAACCCCACGCATCAAGTTTTTGGCGCCGCAGCCCGGGGAATAGTTATTGTCTAGGTTAGAATCTCTTTTATTAGGTCTACTTGCAAGATTCCTTTCTAGTAAGATTTTATTTTTATTTCTAGGTTCTCTTTAGTCTATCTTATTTCTTCGTGTTTTTGTTCGTAACTCTTCACCACCCGACATCATGGACGATGGGAACATCTTTGAACCCGTCATCCCACCACAACAAAACCTACCACTAGAACCTCTTAGGCCCCGAACCCTAGGAGAGTATTCCCAACCTAGCCACCAAGGCTATCGAAACACTATTGAGCTCACCGGAGCCAATGTGACCCCCTTGCGATCCAACACCATCCGGTTGGTGCAAAGCGGATGTGCATTCCATGGACTTCGTTCCGAAGATCCAAACCAACATCTCAAGGACTTCCTTAAAATTGTAGATTCTATAGACCTTGATGTTACAACTACAGAGTCAACCCGATTACGCCTATTCCAATTCTCTCTACGTGATCAAGCTAGCCAATGGCTTGAACGTTTACCCGCGGGATCCATCACCACATGGGATGATCTCACCACTCGTTTCCTTGCTCAATTTTTCCCACCGGGGAGAACTACCAAGCTTAGAAATGATATCTTGATGTTTCAACAACATCAAGGTGAAACTCTTTATGAAGCATGGACTCGTTTCAAGGACTTACTCCAAAAAGTCCCTCATCATGGCATAGATCTTTGGCTCCAAGTCCAAATCTTCTATGACCATATCGATCTCTCCACAAGGCGAGCCATTGACCAATCGGCCGGTGGTAAGCTACGTGATCTAAGTGCGGAACAATCATGGGAACTCATAGAAGATCTTGCTCTCTATGACAACGAAAGTTGGAATGATCCCCGTGATTTAAACAAAACGGTCAAGGCAATATCTTTGCCTTCGAACAACTCTAGCACTCCCGACCGTAGGATCATGGAACTTGAAGACCAAGTCAAGTTTCTCATGAAATCTTACGAAGCTCCTAAGCCTTCAAGCCAAGTGAACAAAATCACTTCTTCATGCGAATTATGTAGTGGTCCCCATGACACTCGTGATTGTGTGGAACTCCCCGGAACAGCTTTTGCGGACTACGCATCCTCGCGTACCGACGAAGCGGGAGATAAGTGGTACACTTTCAAACCCGAGCCAAACCCTTACGGTGACTCCTACAGCCTCTCTTGGAAAAATCTCCCAAACCTTAGGTGAAAACAAAATCAAGCCAATTCTTCCAATCCGCCTAATAGTTACCAACCAAACGGTCCACCCTCCAACCGTACTTTCAACAACAATCCTTCTAACAACTATGGTAGCACCAACAATCTTGAAGGATTAATGTCTAAGTTCATGGCATCTCAAGAGGCTCGCATAGCTAGGTTTGAAACCGAATTCAACCAACAACAAATGGAGATGACCAACAAAATGGACAACTTGTTGAAAGCCCTCAACAACCAAGCGTTAACTACAGCTAGGAAGGACACTAGGGACGCCAATAACAGAATCCAAATTAAGGACCCCTCATCATCCAAACATGTCCACTTTGTCAATGTTGTCACCATTAAGCCAATAGATAAGAATATAGAAGAAAGTGACAAAGATGAAGTTGAAGTAGAAACCGAGACTAGGGATGAAATTAGGGAAGTTGAGGTTAATAAGGGAGAGGAGTTAGAGGAAGTAGAGACTATAGAAAAGCAATTTGATAAGTTGCCCACCAAGAAAGAACGGGAATACCATAAGGATTTATTCGATGGCCCCGAGACACCATATATCCTTGGCACACCCCTTATCAAAATGGGAGACCCCTCTAACATCAACATACCATGCAACATCGGGCATATGCATGTATGGAAAGCTTACATCGATCCTAGATCTCCTATAAACATCATGACTAGGACTTATTACAATTGCGTGATGAAGAAACAACTTAGTTATAGGATGATGCCCAATAAGAATTTGATTAGTAATTTTGTAGGAAGAGTGAAGGAATTGCATGTGATTATAGGAAATTTCACCTATGAGATCGATTTTATGATAGTAGAAGATACTCGTCTGGTGATAGATGATTGCCTAAGCCAAGTAATATTCGGAAAACCATTTGTTGAGGCCACTAAGATGAGTTATGATCCCACTTTAGGGATAGTTAGATTCAAGGAAGAGAATGATGAGATTGCTTACCAAATGCCCTATAAGATTGAGCAATACCGCCTCCTTTCTAATATAGAAAAGGAACACAAACAAGCGGCTTATTATAGGAATGATGAGGATAGACATAGAGGAGTAGAGTATGTAAAGAATAGGATGCTTGGTTTCTACAAAGAATGCTTGCAACTAGGTTCGGAATACAAAACTGGTTTAGAAGACAACCTAGAGAGTGAAACCAACGATGAGGTCGCGTAGTAACCCATGACCTTGAGTCTAGCTACAAGACTCGTAAATAAAGAAAAGCGCTTCTTGGGAGGCAACCCATGTTTTGTGTGATTTTTATTTTGTTTGTTTGTTATTTGCTTCCGTATACATGCTTTATTTTTATTGTTGGTAGATCATGTTTCTAAACTAAATAGTGAAAATACTTTATTTTGTTGTTTGGCCTAGTCTTAACTTCACCCACAGGTATTTTTGCACAAGATAAGTGTAAGGGGAAACTCCAAATATGTTTTTTAAGAAACAAAACCGATCATGATTCTCCACAATATTAAGTGAACATGTATATTCGTATTTGTTAGTGTCAAATGCTTGTGTCGAGTCATAATGATGTTTTGCAGGATTTTCCAGGAAGTAAGACCAAGTTTTTGCAGAAATTTTTCGGAAACTTAACATAAGAATTTCTGCAGGTCACTTCTGACGGCGTCACGAGTTTACTCTTGACGGCGTCACGTGTAAAAATCTGGAAATTTTACCAGTTTTGTTTTTCTAATGGAGTCTTAAAAGATTTTGTTGAATTATTAGTTTTATAATCTCCAGGAAATCTGCAAACATCATTCCACAAGCATTATATCTTATTTTGTTTTCTATGATTTATTAGCATATGCAGATTGCCGCTGATTTTATGCGAGGTTGCCTTGTCTGTTTTCTCAGGATTTACAGGTTATGTATGACAAGAAGATGATTATTTTTCTGGAAGGGAAGCTTTGATTGTTTTTTCTTGGAGGAAGATCTAACCTGGCTACCTTATTATCCATACCGAGCGAATTAGGGGAGTATTTGATTTCATTCGTTTTACTTATTTCACTTTTACATTCTTTACTTGAACATTGGGGACAATGTTCATCCTAAGTGTAAGGGGAGGGTAAAATGATGATATCTTACAAATACACCTTCGCTTGAGTTTGTTTGTTTGATAGTAGATGTGTAATAAAACTATGAGAAATACTTGTTAGTGCAATTTTAGCGCCAAATTTAAAATTTTTTACAACATTTAGGAGTGAAACTTTAGCCATAGCAAGCGTCTCATGGATAGGAGATTGTATGACTAGCACAAAACCGTACTATTCAGAAAAATTTTCCACCCAAATATGTGAGGTTCGTCTTTAGATTTGATAGGAAAAGCATTTACTATTAGTGCTTATGAGTGTACCGGTAGCATTTAGATTCTAGAACTTGCGTTAGTGATGCATCCCGAGACCGCTAGTGAGACTACATTCGTGTAGTAGGATTTACTACATGATAAGAGGCATTAGGATCACCCCTGTGTTAAACCCGTATCATAATTACTTGACCATTTAAGTCATATTACTTGGCTAGTTAAGTCAACTAATTTTCCCACACCTTAGCGTTGTACTCATTTTTAGTACACGAAACCCTTAGTACACCCCTCTGAGCCTATCTTTTCGTTTCTAACTTTAAGCATCTTACTTAAAGGAAGAATTTGTTACACCCCATTTAAATGTACACCCAAATCGCCTTAGCCTTCCGTGTATGCACTCATCTTTAGTGCATTATTGTTATTTGTTAAACCCTAAGTTAATTATCTAATTGATTATATGGTTGCTAAGTCGAGTCATATCCTTGTACATATTGTTTTGGGACTCATGGGACTCATGGGTAAAGTACTTATTTTATGGAGTAATGGGGAAGAACATCATATATTACCCCCATATCTACGTTAATCTTAAAAGTACTCCAAGTGTTTTGATTTTCTTAATTCGAGTCATTAGATTAGTTTATTGTAAAATATGTAAAAATTCAAGTGTAAGGAGAATTTTCATTCCCTATGATGTATTATTTTGGATGGTAGGGTAAGAGTGTATGAAAAAAAAATGAAAAAACAAAAAATGAAAAAACAAAAAAAAAAAAAAGAAAAAGAAAAAAAAAAGAAAAAAAAAAGAGAAAAAAAAATATACGGACTACCATCCCGTTTCATTCTATGTTTATTTTATGTTTTTGTTATTTTTCATTTATTAGCTTAAGTCGAGTCGAGTCTTGGCTTAGCAACGCCATATTGTACATGTAATTAACCAAGATTGTTAACTCGCCACCAGTAAAGACTGCCTATATCCAACAAAACCGTGTATTCCATATCCCTACACCTAACGTTACAACCCTTTAAAAGACCTCTTTGATATTTTATCCTAGGTGCTTACGCCATGTGGTGGAGGTTTGATCCTTTCCCAAGCCTATGGTAATCTATTTTGCTATGACAGGTAGTGAGAGATATTTTCCGTTTCCATATTGTGATATTACTTTATTACACCCGAGAGATGTGAGTATCTAAACACTATTTGTGAGGTGCTAGTGTATGACCTCCGTGCTTGTCTTTGGTCTTTAGTGGAACGATTATTTGTTGTAATTACTTTTATATTAGTGGGAAATGACCCCTAACTTGTATTTTGATTAGAATAAAAGCGCATTTGCTTGAGGACAAGCAAATCTCAAGTGTAAGGGTATATGATGAGGTGAAAAATGAACCACTTTTAGGGGGTCATTTAAGCCCGGAATTGAATTTATTTGATCAAATATTACCCTAAACCGTTCCTTTTGTGATTTTAGGTACTTTGGGAGTGAAATCTGAAAAAGGAAGCAATTCGGACGTTTTTGGAGAATAAAAGTGAAGAAAACGCCAAAGACTTAATTTTCCAAGCTGAGAACAATACTTGACGGCGTCAAGAGGAATATTCTGACGGCGTCAAGAGTAAAAGTGGTGACAACCCAGTGCAAACCTGACGGCGTCACAACAAGGGCGTCAAGAGTAAATTTTGTGACGGCCTGCATAAGGAAAATACATGACGGCGTCAGACCCAGATCTAGGCAGTCCGAGGAACTATTTGGCGGCGAGATGACGGCGTCAGACATTTGTTCTTGACGTCGTCACCTTCTAAACTCTATATATAGTTTTCTATTTTTCATTCATTAAAGAGGACTTGTGTGGAGAAACCTAGGGCAAACTTTGTAAACCCTAGCTTGTATTTTACAGTGTTTTCAAGGGTTTTCACCCCTTGAATCCTTTCATGTGCTATTGAGATAAGTCTTCTCTTTAATTCAATCAATATGTCTATGTGTTGGTTGATTATATCTCTTACTTGTCTTGATTTCAACATGCTAAGCTAGATCTATCTTGTGTTTGCTTGGATCTAATGAAACCTAGATGTTAATTATGTGTTGATTACTTGTTTATGGTTGTATTGGATGAATGATTTCAATGTTAGGCTTAAGAAAATTGGCAGATCTCTATTGTGTAACATGCTTGAACGTCTTAGGAAACATGAATCAATGTGTACTAGGTTTTATTGGTTGTATTTAATGCATGAGTAAATTCTAATGATCCCATGTTAGGAGCTTCTTAGCCGGCTCGACATAGGAGTGAAGTAGGCACTCATAGGATTGGGGAAGTAAGTACGCCACCCCATGAATGGTTTTAAGGAATACAATCCGTCATCCACGCAACTATAACAAGTAATTAACGTGTAAAAGATATCTAGGGAGTAGTGAAATCTAAGTAAACACATTTCTCCCACATATTGCTCACAACTTTAGTATAATTTAGTTTATTTTCATTTTTGGTATTTTATTTTGATTGCATCTTTAGTATTGGGTTAGTTGACTAGCAACTAATTCCGCCAAAATCCTTCAAACCCGAGATTTTCTAATCCTAGCGACACTATTCCTAGTTGAACGATCAATCCTCCGGTACTTGTCATCATACTATACTACATCGATCAGGTACACTGCCTGGTGGGGGTTGTAAGCTTCTCAACAACTCCTAGGGGGAATATGAGGAGTTGGAATCAACAACTCCTAGGGGGAATATGAGGAGTTGGAATCATGTTAAATCTAGGCAATTTGGTAGTGACTTTGTGTTTAACAACAAACCCTGTCATATATGTGGTAGTTTTGATCATCTTTCTTATAATTGTAACTATCACATGGGTAGAAGGGAAGTGTTTGGGAATACAAGGGTGAATGGATATAATGCTAATAACTTAACTCACCCAAATCCACTAAGCAAGATGATTCCCAGTTCTGTTTTGCTTAACTCTGGCATCAAAACTATTTCCACTGTTAAACCAGTAGTTGCCACTGCCAGAAAAAAAAACAGAGTTTACCCTAAGGCCCTTGTTAAGAGTGCCAAACCAATTACTACTTTGGTTAAATCTGCACAAACAGGGAAAAAGACCTATTTTGAAAAGAAAGTTTACAGTAATCACAAGTGGGTACCCAAAATTTCAAAACCAGCAGTTTCCACTGCTAAGCCAGCAGTTACCACTGCAAGGCCAAAAGTTTCCACTAGTGGTTCTGTGAACAATAAGAGGGTAAATATGGGAAATGCTGTTAAGGCCTCAGCATGTTGGGAATGGAAACCAAAAGGAACCATCACCTCAAACAATCCCAATGGTGTATCAATGACCTTTGACAGATATAATTATATTGATACATGAGGCAGATCCAAGTCATTTGTGGCTTGGGTCCCCAAAAGGAACTAATTTCTTTATTTTGTGTGCAGGAACATTCAAAGACAAAAGATGATCAAGGATACTCAGACAGTGGATGTTTCAGGCACATGACTGGCAATAAGTCCTATCTTTCAGATTTCAAACCCTATGATGGACAATATGTCAGCTTTGGAGGAGGTATTGGTGGCAAAGTTTCTGGCAAAGGAACAATCAAGGCTGGAAACTTGGATTTTGAGAATGTGTACTATGTGAAAGAACTCAAGTAAAACCTTTTCAGTGTGTCACAGATGTGTGACAAGAAGCATAGAGCTCTATTCACAGAAGATGAACGCTATATCTTCCCTGATGAAAGTGATATTTTGCTTAAACTCTCTAGAAAAGACAACCTATATAGCATTGACATGAAGAACATAGTGGCAAATAATGACGTTACTTGCTTGCTTGCAAAAGCCACTTTGGATGAATCCATGCTTTGGCACAGAAGACTTGGTCATGTTAATTTCAAGACCATTAACAAGATTGTGAAAGATGGTCTAGTCAGAGGTTTACCAGAGAAGAGATTTGAAAATGACCAAACATGTGTTGCCTGTCTTAAAGGTAAGCAACACAGAGCTTCATGCAAGACCAAGGCATTCAATTCTATTGATCATCCACTTTGCATGCTGCATATGGACTTGTTTGGTCCTACATCTGTAAGCAGCATCAATTTGAAGAAGTATTGTCTTGTTGTGACTGATGACTTCAGTAGATTCACATGGTTTTCTTTTTAAGAACCAAGGATGAAACCACATGCATCCTTAAGACATTCATCACTGAAGTTGAAAATCAAGTTGAGAAGAAGATCAAGATCATCAGGTGTGACAATGGGACAGAGTTCAAGAACAAAGTTATGGATGATTTCTGCAGAGACAAAGGTATTAAGAGAGAATTTAGTGTTGCAAGAACTCCTCAACAAAATGGAGTTGCTGAAAGAAGAAATAGAACACTAACTGAGGCTGCTAGAACCATGTTAGCTGATTCAAAGCTACTAGTGACTTTTTGGGCTGAAGCAGTTAACACTGCTTATTACATTCAGAACAGGGTTTTAGTGGTTAAAACAAAGAACAAGACACCTTATGAGCTATTCAGAGGAAGACCCCCAACTTTTGAATTTATGAGACCATTTGGATGTCATGTTACTATTCTCAATACATTGATCATCTGGGTAAATTTGAAGAAAAGTCTGATGAAGGCTTCTTTGTTGGATATTCTATGGTTAGCAAGGCTTTCAGAGTCTATAACTTAAGAACAAAGAAGATTGAAGAGAATTTGCATGTGAAGTTTCTTGAAAATAAAACAAACATGGCAGGTTCAGGACCAGAATGGCTATTTGATCTTGAAACATTATCTAATACAATGAATTATGTACCTCTTACTTCAAGTACAGGAGACAAAGATCTTGAAGAATCAGAAGAATTTATTGATGAAGATGAATCTTGCAAAAATGATGAAGATGATAAAGATCAAATTGTTATGCCACTTTAGGACTTTGTTGAAAATTCTGAAAAGAAAAGTGATGCAGATGGTGTGAATTTTGATGTACTGAATAAAGAAATTCTTGCCAGCAGTGGTAATTCAATTCCCACTGCTACTACAGAAGTTTCCACTGATGCTCCGAATGTGGGAAGTTCATCTCAGGAATCACCCAGAGATGATGTTGAGATCTCAAACATGCCAACAACATATGATATTCCTAGCACATCACAGACCTCAATTCACAAAATGCATCCACTTGACAATGTTATTGGTGAGCTACAATCAGGTGTGAAGACTAGAAGACAGAAAAAGAAAGATGATGTTCATCGGTTCATTAGTGAAGTTTATGAGTCCAAGAAGCATAGGAAAAAGAATGAATGTTTGTTTTTCTGTTTTCTATCACAAGTGGAGCCTAAAAATGTTTATATGGCTTTAGAAGAATCTAGTTGGGTTGAAGCAATGCAAGAGGAGTTGTTGCAGTTCAAACTTCAAATGGTTTGGGTTCTTTGTGATTTTCTTGATGGTATGAAGGTCATTGGTATTAAATGGGCTTTCAGAAACAAGAAAGATGAAAGAGGTATTGTAATCAAGAACAAAGCTAGATTGGTTGCTCAAGGATACACTCAAGAGAAGGGTATTGACTATGAAGAAGTTTTGCTCCTGTTGCAAGGATTGAGGCTATTAGATTGTTTCTAGCCTATGCATCCTTTATGGGCTTTACTGTCTATCAAATGGATGTTAAGAGTGACTTCTTGTATGGAAGAATTGATGAGGAGGTCTATGTCTCTCAACCTCCAGGCTTTGAAGATCATCAACACCCAAATAAAGTGTATAAAGTTGTTAAGGCTCTTTATGGCTTACATCAAGCTCTAAGGAAGTTGTATGAAACCTTAGCTACTTATCTGTTGAATAATGGGTTTCATAGAGGAAAGATTGATCAGACTTTGTTCATCAAGAAAGACAAGGGTGATATTCTACTTGTTCAAGTTTATGTTGATGATATCATCTTTGGATCTACTAAACAAGAGATGTGCAAAGAGTTTGAAAAGTTGATGAAAGATGAGTTTCAAATGAGTTCTATGGGAGAACTTACATTCTTTTTGGGGTTGCAAGTACAACAGAGTAAAGAAGGCATCTTTATCAGTCAAGACAAATATGTGACTGAGATTATAAGGAAGTTCAAATTCACTGATGCAAAACCTTCAAATACCCCTGCTGATAAGACTACTAATCTATTGTTAAAGAATGCTAGTGGAGCTACTGTTGATGTTCATACTTATAGATCTATGATTGGTTCTCTGATGTATCTCACTTCATCAAGACCAGACATTATGTTTGATGTATGTGCTTGTGCAAGATTTCAAGTGACTCCAAAGACATCACATATGACAGCAGTAGAGAAGATTTTTAGGTATTTGAAGACATATCCTAATCTAGGATTATGGTATCCAAGAGAATCCCCTATGGAATTGATCACTTACTCAGATAGTGACTATGCTGGTGCAAGTTTGGATAGAAGGTCAACTACAGGAGGATGTCAATTTCTTGGATGTAGATTGGTGTCATCGCAGTGCAAGAAGCAAACTATGGTAGCTACTTCAACTACTGAAGCAGAATATGTAGCTGCTGCTAGCTGTTGTGCTCAGATCCTATGGCTTCAGAATCATTTATTAGATTATGGGTACAATTTCATGAACACCATTATCTATATAGAAAATAGTAGTACCATATGCATTATTAAAAATCCTGTGCAACACACTAAAACTAAACATATTGAAATTAGACATCATTTTATCAGAGATTCTTTTGAGAAAAAGCTTATTAATGTTGTCAAAATTCACACTGATGATAACTATGCTGATTTATTAACAAAAGGGCTTGATGTGGGTAGGTTTCAGTACTTGGTAACAGGTATTGGAATGCTAAATCAATAAATCTTTGATGTCTAATACTTTTTCAGTGTTGCCGGATAGTTTTTATGTACTAATATTGTTTGTATATGTGTGTATGGTTTTCTGCTAACTTGTATGCAGAGAAATTAAAGCAGAGTGGAAATAATCATACAACAGTGGAAAGATTGGCTCTCTCAGTGATAAAAGAAAAAGGAAAAAGTACTTTTATTGATTCAAAAGAAAGTACATTACAACCATTCAGAGAAGACAGACACCAACATAATATCACAAAACAAAGACCAACAACCTAACACCTAAACATTCAGCACAACTACTCCATGGGTTTCTTCCCTTTACCCTCATAATCATGCTTGCCCTTGGAAGCTCTCTTTCTCTTGTCATCAAAAGAAAGTTGCTTTCTAGGACAAGCAAGGCCCAGAACTTGCTTGGGAGGCTTTGGTGCTTGTGCAGGCTTCTCAACAGCAGACCACTTCATGTTGGATATTGCTGACTCCAATGCTGTAGTGAGGGCTCTTGGAAGTTCCTTGGAAAGATTGAAGGTTGGATCATCATCATCAGAGGAAGAAATGGAATAGAACTCCAGGGATGGAGCAGGAGAAGCTGCAATCTTCTTGGATTTCATGTTGGAAGATGTAGATGTGGCAGCACTTGGAGGAAAGTAATCACTCCACCCAGTAGAAGGTTCCTCTAAATTTGAGCAATAACTAATCTCCTCATCAGAAGAATTATCTGATGATATGTAGACAATTGGAAACCAGCTCATGATGTTGTTGTAGGGTTTGTGATGTTGAAGATAAGTGTTGATGACAACTAAAGGTTAATGAGCCCCCTTTTATAAGCAAAGTCAAGGTCGAATGCTAGTTAATGAAGGATATTTACTCTTACCTGTTTTGGTAGGTTGGAGGAGTAAATTTGGATATTATCGGGTTGACTTTGGAGAGATACTTTTGTGAATAGTAACTTGGTCAAAAAGTTACTTTGGGTTAATTTTTATGGGTTAAGTTAGGTGTTACTTAACTATGCAGAATACAAACCCATATTGTTTGAAACATTGGAGTTATAAGGTGTGTATCTTAGACACACAACAAATGGTTATTGATTCACCATGTTTAATCAACATAAGAATCAACTAGTCCAGAGCAAACGGCTACTGGTAAAGACTTAACAAATCCATTTATGGTTGATAGTTTACCAAAAGCTTTATGGTTATCAACTCACCATATTCCATGTGATGAAGAGTTGGCTAGTCCATAGCAAACGGCTCATGGTAAAGACATATCAAATCCGTTGATAGCTGATAGTTTGCTAAAAACTATAATAAGAGCAACAAATTTTGATGTTTTATTTACCACTGCTCTTTGATATTTTGTGAAATTTTACCACTGCTAGTTCACTTGTTACCACTGCACGAGTAATTTTTCCACTGGTGAACTAGTCGTTACAACTGTTGTATCAGTAATCTATTTTTTACTAGCCGTTGTAAATATAACCGTGTTTCCTTATTAATAGGGTAAATTTTTGTGAATTATCCACTTACCAACTTTAATTTATTCTTTTCCAAAGATAAATCTTTCTAAAGATAATTCACATTAAGCGATCTCCTCAAACCCTATTAGTATAAATTGATTATCATACGGCTTGATTTTTATTCTTGATTACTAACACTTTTATCTTACTTTCACAAAATTCATGGCGATTCTAAACTTTGTTGAGGAGCACAACCAAGTGGCCTACTTACAAAAAACGAGAAGAGTGGCCCTGTTTTCCATCAGATTGTGGATTTTCTTAATACAACCCATATAAGGTATGCTTTAACTATTAATCCCACAATCTTTGTCTCTCATATCAAACAGTTCTAGAACACTTTGGAGTCCATAACTCTTGAACAGGGAGACACACACGAAACTGTGGAAGCTCTTAGAGCCACAGTGGATGGGGTAACTATTGATGTTACTGAGTCATCCTTGAGGAGAGTTCTCCAATTGGATGATCTCAATGGTATCATCACGTTACCCAATTCAGATATTTTCAAAAATATTGCTTCCATGGGGTATGATACATTTGATCAAAAAGTAACTTTCAGAAAAGGATGTTTTTGTCCCCATTGGAGATTTTTCATTCATACTCTTCTACATTGTCTAAGTCCTAAGAAAACATCTTATGAACAATTTGCATCAACCATGGCTTACCCTTTGGTTTGTTTGGCTACTGATAGGACTTTCAATTTTTCAAAGTTTATTTTCAATAATATGAAAGGCAATGTAAATAGTTCATATAAATGTTTGATGTATCCAAGGTTTGTGCAAGCAGTGTTAAATGAATTTCAACTGCAACCTCACAAAAGAATTTATGAAACTCCCTGTCGTAAGCCAAAAGTTTTTTAAAACATGTGTAAGGCTTCAGAACTTTGGAATGGGGAGGTTCATCCACTTTTTCCTCAAATGCTTGCAAAGATTTCACAGGTACAGGGTGAAGATGCAACTATCCCAGTTGTATCCCAACACACACCCACTATTGTTGTTCCACCAATTCAACATACCCCTGCAGTCACTCACACATATGAGAGGAGGCATAACCAGCCAACTCCTCTCATCTCAACATTGCATGTTGCTAAACCTTTTGGTTTAGGAACAAGCAGTGGTGGTTCAAGGCTTCCTCCTAGTCCAACTAGAGAAGAGCCTGAATCAATGCCCTATGATTCACCTCTCCCAACAGGTAACACAGTTGGAAGTGTTGAGGGCAGTGTACAACTAACTGAATTGATGGAATTATGTACAAAATTAGTCAAGCAGGTTCAAGCTCTAGAGAAAGATCTGGCACATACCAAACAAAATCATGCCACAGAGCTGAATCAGATGAAGGCAGAGATTAAGAGATTACAGGATGAAGGTGAAAGTCTAAAGAAGAAAAGATCTGCCAAAGTTGTGTTTTCTTCTTCATCTTCACCTCAAGATGAGTTCTCTCTAGGTTTTAGTGAAGGCTTGGGAGATTCGTCCAAACAGGGGAGGAAAACAGATGCTGAGACTAAGGGGAGGAAGATAGATTTTGGAGAAGATTATGGTTTGGATGCTGATTTTGGTTTTGATGATACAGTTGGAACTACTCAAAAAATTTCCATTGCTGCAGAACAAATTTCCACTGCAAGTGCAGTTATTCCAACTGCAAGACAAAATGTTCCCACTGCTAGTCAAGATGTGACCACTGCAGAGGAAGAAGCTGCCAGAATAAGAACAGTAAAAGGTAAAGCGGTTGTGACTGGTACAGAACAAGAGCAATCAAGAAAGATTTCAAAGAAAGATCAAGCTCAGATAAATTTTGATGCAAGATTGGCAGAGAAATTAGCAGCAGATGAGATTGAAAAGAAGAAAAAGCAAGAGGAAGATGAAATTACTAGTTTTATGGAAGCTAAGAGGTTGGACAAATTGGAAACAGTGATGGCAGAACCAATTTCTGTTGTTCCACCAACTATATTACATGAGAAACCTCCTATGTTTACTTATGTGCCTACAGAGGAAGAAATTGAGTTCATGATTACTAATGATCCAGTGATTAGAAAGAAGGCTATTGAACTCATTGCTAATACAACTCTTAATGAAGATCAAAGGTCTGCTCAGCTGAAGGATTTCATTCAAATGAAGAATCAACAGGCTCTTAATGATATCATTGGAGATTTTAGAAAAGGTCAAAAGAAGCCAAGGCATCCTACAAAGGCACAGATCATTGCTGAGATGAAGACTTTTTGTTGTCATGTTGGTAATATGAAGATGGTACAATTCAAAGGAATGACACATGATCAGATTGAAGGTATTTACTACAGGGTTAAAAGACAAGATAGTCATTTCATCCCTATGGATAAAGAACCTACATTTATGAAGCCAAAAAGGTCAGGAGTGAGTTTTGGATCCAAATATGCAAAGAAATTGAAGACTCAGGAGTCATCTCAAGCAGAAGAAGGTACTAGCAAGTTGACAGAAGAACAAGTAACTAATATGATGTTCATATAGACTGATGTGCTTAACATTGAACCTTTACAAACAAAATATCCAGTAGTTGGTTGGGAAATCTATTCTGATGATTTTGGAGTTGCATGGAAGATTATCAGAACAGGGAATATCACAAGTATTTACAGAGACTTTGAAGATATTGTTAGATCTTCTGATATAGAAGACTTAGATACTTTGTGGAGGAGTGTTCAAGATCAGTTCAAGAAAGATGAAATTGTTGATGTCAAGGCTAAAGAGTTGTGGGTTCACTTTAGAAGATTATATGAACCTGACCCAAGTGACAGACATTGGAGATTTGAAGCTCACAATATGAATACTTTGTGGAAATTTTATGACTCAAGTGCTGTACATCATCTTTCTACTCAAGATGGAGTTGATGTGTTTATGTTAGCTGAGAAAGAATACCCATTGAGAGCTGGAGTTTTAATAGTTATGATGTCAGTAAGGCTTAGATGTTGGGAAAGAAGTGAAGTCATAGAAGATTTGTTGCAAAGGATTTATGATCAAAGTGTGAGAGCTGACAAAGAGTTAAGAAGAAGAAGATAAGTGTTTGGAAGAATTCCCATATTCTCATATATGTTGACTACTTGAAGAAACTTATTGATTTACTTGTTAATCATAAGTTTAGGGGAAGATTGTTGGGAATTATACTAACAGTTACCACAGTTAGTGAAGATATTACAACTGCTGAAGAATGCACTTGCAGTGGAAACACATTACCACAGCTAGTACAATCATTACCACTGCTGTTAGGATAATTGTTAGGAAATGTGTAAAGATAATTATAGAATAGATCTTGTGTATATCTTATTCTATTAGATTTATACTTATCTTGTAGAAGAGGACTCCTTGTGCTATAAAAGGAGGTCCTAGGTTAAAGTTAGATATACGTTTTTCTAGAGCTTCAAGGTGTAACCCTAGTGATACAAAGATCACTCGTATTATTATCTTTAATAATATTGGAGCTTACAGTTTGTTACATACATTGTTCTCATTCATATACAACTGTTTCATTCACAATCATACTTCTAAGTATTACTAAGTAGATTCCGCATACTTAGTGATATAACTCAAAGTATCAATCTAACATAGTTCAAGGTGTTTAGATCCATCAAAATACTTATTGGTACCCTCCAGTGAGAGGTAGTACCAACGGGAGTTGTAAAACTCCAATAGATCTATCAATTATATTCGCGTTCACTTGTGTAAAATATCACAAGTGATTAGATTCATGAATTTTGTTGTGTAGGGGTGGCAGATAGTTTACTCGTGCTCAACCAAAGAAAAAGACTTGTATTTGATTTAAATCAAGTAAGCATGTAACCCCCTCTCAGGGTTTGTAAAGCATTTAAAAGAGTGAGGCTATGAAAACTCATGGAATTTAAAGATTGTGAGGCTATGAACTCACCTGGGCTTAGGGGGCTTAGGAGGCTTAGGGAAATCTAATTGATGTGAAAAGTGACTCGGAGACTAGACTGCCTAATCATGTATCCTGGTGGTATTGTGGGTGTGGTTGTATGTCAAGCTTCAGTTATTTTGTTTAAGTTTCTTATGTAATCATTCTTAGGGTCGTTAGTGTTTTAGATATAACATAACACCATTCGGGTCATCACAATCCAGAAGTATAAGACTCCTCATATGAAGCTCCTTACTATTGTATTATGTTATTAACATAATACCATTCAGGCCATCATAATTCAGAAGTTAATACTCCTTACGTGAAGCTCTCTACTATTGAGTTATGTTGTTATTAAATTTAGTTATAACATAATACCATTCGGGCCATCATAATTCAGAAGTCATGCAATAATCGTTTGAGGAGCAAGGACACTTTAATTCGTAAACCCAGCAAACTCGTCAAAACAAAATATCCACATGATACTCCTCACATGAAGCTCCCTAGTATTGTACTATGCTTCTAACTTTAAAGTAGGTTCTTTTATTTATAAAAATACTTTCACTTTATACCCTTATAGTTTATATATTTACAAAATCTACCCTAGACTTATAAACTTATATTATTAACTATTTAAACTTAGCAAAATTAGTCCCTATACTTCTATATTTTAGGAAAATGGCATAAATGACCCTTGGACTTATAAGTTTTTCAAAATTTACCATTTATACCTTTTACTTTATAACTTTTGCAAAACTAGTCCTTATACGTTTATAACTATTTATCTTTTTATGCTAAGGTTATATAACTTTGCAAAAAGGGTCCTTATACTTATAACTTCTAAGAAAAGCCAAAAATAGTCCTTAGACTTAATATTTTCATAAATTTACCATATATACCCCTATGCATGGAAAACTTTGCAAAACTAGTCCTAATTCCATGGAAATCATATTTTTATGAAACAAAAAGGTTTCCTAGCTTATGGTTAACTAATATTAGCTTAACTAAGTTACTTAAACTAGCTTATAGCTTATAATAAGGTATTATAGCATATAATTAATAATTACCCTATATTTAGGGTTTTAAAATGTAAACTAGCATGTTTTAGTGATCAAGGCTTAGGAAAGCATTCTGTTGTGATCTAAAGCAACCTATAACTATCCTAGTACTGTAATGAAACTATTAGAAGCAAGTTTAAAAGCTTACGTGACTAGAAATAGCTTAACGTAGGGTTTAGGGTTTTCTAGGGCAAAAACGACTCGACAAGGCCTCAAGGCTTCTAGTACTCGACTTCTAGGACTACAAGGGCTCTACTACTACTAATAGGACCAGAGTGTGTGTGGTATAAATAAGTGAAGAGGGGTGAGTTGAAATGAGAGGGGTATGAGGGTTTATATAGGGTCGTTTGGAGTAGCGACCAAGAAACGGGTGGTGTGGTGTCGAGGAGGGGGAGGGGTGACTAACCACAGCTAGTGGTGACTCTTCTAACCTACTATGATGACTAATGGGGGCTATAGGCGGTTTAGGGAATCATGTGGTGGTGGTTTGGCCGTGTGGTAGGGGTGGTGACAAGTAGGTGCATCACTTACTTGTAAGGTGTGTGGTTGTGTGCTAGGTAGTGACAAGGAGGTGGGTAAGCAGTTAGGGTGTGTGCTTGAAGTGTTTGAGGTGCGTTGGTTAAGGTTTCACTACTTTAGATTAAGTTTAGACCTAGTTATACTTAGTTATAGATTAGGATTTTGCCTAGGGTTTAATGCCTATATTAGGGTCCTATGGGTGCCTAGTGACTAATTCTAGGTCATAAGAAGCTTATACTAGGTGGTGGTAGCTTATCCTAAAGTTTTGGGATAGTTTAGACGTAATTCCGGGAAGTTATGACCTAATTATGGTTTTGTGTTTAAGAGACTTGTACCTAAGCTCTAAGGGGTTGTACTAGGGTATAAGGGTGCTAATATATCCTATTGTTCATAAGGTAACTCATACATAAGCCTTGAACACTTTCAAATTAGTTTAGATAAGCAATTAGGGTTTTGTAAACACATAGGCTTGATTAGGGCTTAATTAGGGTTTATTAGGATATTGTGATATGTTTAGTGTGTTAGGTTGGAAGATTACTTATTGTGGAGTTTTTGTGATTTTATGCTTGACATACCAGAGGTTTATAGGATGTGTGGGTAGAGATATTTGGCTTGTGTATATACATGAGCAAGTCTACAGAGTCATGCAGGTAAAAGCAAAAATTTACCTGTGAAATACCTGACATAGGTATTTGTAGTGGAAATGATAGTGATGAGTTTTTGTGGGTTGTTATAGTCTTACCCCCTTGGAGAAAATCTCGTCCCGAGATTTTGTTAAACATAGGGTAAAATATGACGAATTGATGATTCGAGAAGGGAGAGGTGATAGAGAAAGAAAGGAATTTGTACAAACGGAGTACGAAATGTTTGTACATGTGCCAGATACTTAAGTTCATTTATATATATCTCATTACTCACAAGTATAGGCGTCCCAATTCTTGTAAGCAAGAGCTTATAAATTCATGATCCGTTTGATTTATAACTTTCTCATTAAAATGAAGAAGCGTCCTAGTTCATTTTAATAGCATAGTCATCATAAATCATCCTTAAGTAGTATCGGCGGAAAATGGAGAGAGTTTACCACACTTAAGGAAATGTGATACGAGAATATTTTAGAGACAAGTTCCAGCCATGGTGAAGACAAGTTCTAGTCACAGTTGAGACAAGTTTTAGTCATGGTGGAGATAAGTTCTAGTCATGGTGGGGACAAGTTCTAGTCACGGTGAAGACAAGTTTTAGTCATGGTGGAGACAAGTTCTAGTCATGGTGGAGACAAGTTCTAGTCACGGTGAAGACAAGTTCTAGTCAGGATGACTAGTTCTACAGTCTCCCTGATTAGCAACTAGTCACCTGGTATCATCCCATGTTATGACTAGAGTGATGGACGTCTAAGATCTCATTCTTGCAACTCTTGCAAAGCGAGATTTAATATCATTGTCGAAGATAATGAGGATTAAAGTTCGACATAGATATTCTTACAAGTTCTAACTAATAGAATCTTGTGGTATGACGATAAATACAAGTTCTAACTCTTAGAACATTGTAGGATGAGGTAGGGAAAGAGTTTAGAGTGAGGAAAAATATAGTGAAAAATGACGGAGGAATGAAAGGATATGAGGAAGTGGAAAGATGGATTTTATAGGAAAGAGTGAAGAGGAAGAGGGAAGGAAAGGGATGAAATAGGAAAGTATGAAAGAGTGGGAGATAACGAAAGGATGGAAAAGTAGGAATAGGTGGAGTGGTAAAAGGATAGCAGTATAGGTTTAAACGGTAGAGTGAGGAAGGCGGGAGAGTAAGATTTAAATGGGATTTAAACGGTAAAATGAGAAGAAGCGGGAGAATAGATTTAAATGGAAGAGTGAGAGTATAGGATACCTGAAAAGATGGTATTTCTAATGGAATTAAGATTTACTAGATTCCTTCAAAGTTTGTTTTCCCCCTAAGGTTCTTCTAGTTTTCATAACTAGTCCTAAGTTTCTAAAGGTGATGTATTGGTCTTAACTGGTAAGGAAGATCCTATGTTGGGAGAAGGGCTAGGTGATTTCTTGTTTAGGGGTTTACTAGGAATATCACTATACTTAGGCAGAGTTTCACGTTTAGTCTTTTGACCTAAGTTGTATATGACTATGAGTATCATTATTATTATAAGTATCAATATTCCTAGGTACTTGAATCCGGTTAAGGTAGCGTCCATAGTTTTCTCTAAGTAGAATTCCTAATGTGTAACCTATAAAACGTCAAATCCTAAGAAACTAAGTATGGGTAAACTAAAATCCACAGATGTCTTATTCCTAGTTATGACTAGTAACCTCGAATTCTAAGTTTGGGTTATCCTAATGGTATATCATTCTTAGGAATTTATAAATCCTCAAAGGTATGTGGAAAATCTTAATACGGAATAGGTAACTTATGAGACTAGGTCTAGGCAAATTATAATTACAATGATAAAAGGAATATTCACTAAAAACCATAGACAAGACAACAGTGTGTTAAATAAAATTGTGATAAACAATAAACTTAATCAATCAAAATATTGTTCTTGATCAACAATAGTCAATATGCCATTTCTAATCTAAACAAGACTTTTTAGCACCATAATGCTTTGGACAAAGAAATTTTTACAAGTTACGTTTTTTTTTTATAAAGATTGAAAAGAATATTCACTTATTACTAGACTTTAAAACATATGAAGAAAATATTCATTTCTACACTAGCTATGGCGTTTTTGATATACACTCGCATAACATCTATACTACTTATAATGAAGGAATAATTCACTATCCAAAAAATTCAGATGTACAAAAAATGATGCATGTTTTACAACACTTTAAAACAAGCAATTTTCATAATTACAACAACCAAAACATTGTATACAACAAAAACTAGAATGAATCGAAATTCACACCACTTTCTTTAGAATTCTACATTAACAGCATTAAAAACATCCCTTCACCCAATATTACAATCATTTAAACACAATGTACAACCCTCATTCTACATTAATAGCATTAAAAACACCCTACACCCAATATTACAATCATTTAAACACAATGTACAACCCTCATTCTACATTAATAGCATTAAAAATACCCATACACCCAATATTATAATCATTTAAACACAATGTACAACCCTTATTCAACATTAATAGCACTAAAAACACTCCTATACCCAATATTACAAACATTTAAACACAATTTACAACCCTCATTCTACATTAATAGCATTAAAAACACCCATACATTCAATATTACAATCATTTAAATACAATGTACAACCCTCCATCTTAACCTAGACACGAACCTGTGACCAAGACTCGACTAAATAAAACTCGACTTGATATACAAGGCTAGGAGCTCAAGCTCACGACATCCCTTGTTTTCGAGACTCAATAACAATGACGACAACAAAAAGAAAGAAAATGATACTAAACAATTATTTAGCATCATATTTATTAGTTTTCATATTTATTAAATCAAAAACTCTTAAAAATTCATGTACTTATCCCCCACCGTTGCTAGAATGCAAAAAGGATGGTGGGTTTTCCTACCTTCAACTGCCGGTATTAACAAAATGAGAGAGAGAGAGAGAGAGAGAGAGAGAGAGAGAGAGAGATGGTTTTGGTGATGAACTCGAGCTGTGGTGGTGTTGGGAGGTGTTTCTAGGCGCGTGATGTATGTCAAAATGATGGGGAGGTTGTAAGGAGTGTGGTGGTAGTGGCTGTGAGTTTAAGTGGCCGGCGGTGGTGTTTGTTTGGCCGACAAAACGACTGGAGAAGAAGAAATAGGGTGCGGCTGGTTTGAGAGAGAAAATGTGTCAAACCCTAAGTGAGTGTATAATGAAGTTTATATAGGAAAGTGTTTTGGACCTTGTGTGAACCCTATTGCACCCTTAGGAAATAAGATTGTAAATATATGTTACGGTGGGAAGTGTAGTTTACCAAATCTTTTAGTATTTTATTCTCAAGGCAAATTTAGGTCTCAGAATGGCTTCCCGTGACATTTTTATTAATTCTATCGAAAAATTTTATTTCAAAATACCCGCCGCTGCAACGCACGGATACCCTGCTAGTTTGGCTTAATATATGCATGTTGGTCCCACTATCTTTTCTTTGTGTTGAATGTTGATGAAATGCTAAAAAGCAATTTGCTCACCTTGACCCAACAAAAGAAACAAGAAAGAAAGTTTAGGTAAGAGTCACTTGTTTCTCACTTTTTGACTCAAAAGCGACTATGCACTTAAAAAAAACTAGTTACAATGGTCATATCATATAATGATGTCGAATGTAAAGCATAGCCATAGAATATGAAATTTATGGATATTCTAATAATCAATACGGTGATCCACTCTAAATAATTCGTAAATGTTGCGAGAAACATTATGTTTATCTAACTAGTTATGTTAATTTTTTATTTATATTTTTTTTTGAACTATAGTTGTTATATTTGATTAACAAAGTAATACGGAGAACATTGGAATTGAGTAAACTACAAAATAAATTTATGTGGTTTACCCCATTTCACATCATACATCTCTCGCCGATAAGTTGAGACACATACATCCTTCTGTTAGTAACGTTAACCACCATACATCCTTCCGCTAGTATGAGGACTAACGTATAAATTATTTCTCCGTTATCTTCTAATGCGAGAAAATATTTGCATCGTTAGTCCTCGTGTAAAACATTTTCGTATAAAGAGGACAAAAACGTATAAAAACAGACGAAAACATATAAAAATGGACGAAAACATATAAAAATGAATACTAAATCCAACGAAAAAATGGTTAAAACTAATATGAAATGGTTTGTTTACGCCACTGGACGCTTAGCCCAGTGGTTGGGGCGTTGTTTTTTAAGGAAAAGACCCAAGTTCGAGCCCTACCTCTTTTTAATTTATTTCAAAAAAAAAAAAAAAAAAAAAAAAAAAAAAAAAAAAAAAAACTATTGTTGGTCGTTAGCACTAATGGCGAAAAAAATAGCATAAGGACTAATGGTGCAAATATTTTTCTAGCGTTAGAAGATAATAGAGACATAATTTGTACCGTTAGTCGTCATACTAACAGAGGGATGTATGGTGGTTAACATTTATTAATAGAGGCACTAAAACAAATTTGTCATTTTTACACGTTTTTTTTCTTCACACTTTATAAAATGTGAAGAATTTCAATTGTAAATAATTGTTTCAAAATCCTCGCACTAAAAAAATGTGAAGAATTTCAATCTTACACTTAAAAGTGTGAAAAATTATTTTAAAATCAAAATCAAAATCAAAATCATTGCATTTAAAAGTGTGAAGAATTCTTTTAAAACCCTCACACTTAAAAGTGTAAATATTCATAAATTTTCACACATAAAAGTGTGAAAATATTTGCTGCACTCAATTGGTTCACACACATACTAATGTGAAATTTTTGATTCTTCACACTTTAAAGTGTGTAACATGCGCTAATATGTGTGAGTATGTTACTATTTTGTAGTAGTAACTAGTGAATGATGTATGTGACTCAATTTATCAACGAGTGATATATGTTATGAAATTAGCAAAAACATAGTTATGTATTTTAGAGTTTAGTCTAATAGTACGGATTATTATTATTATTATTATTATTATTATTATTATTATTAATATTATTATTATTTAGTTAATTACATAAATCGTCCTTGTGGTTTACTAATTTTTACGGATCTTGTACCGGTGCTTTTTTTTAAGCGGGTTTGGTCCTTGTAGTTTTAGATTTTTACGGATCCTGTCCAAATTTTGACCCAACTCCTAACGATCGTTAAATAGGACCTAACTTGTAACTTGATGGCTAACCTTGTAATTTGGGTTTTCACTCTAAAAATACAAACCACAAGGCCGATTCTTGTAATTTACTCTTAAAAAAAAAAAAAAAAAAAAAAAAAAAAATTATATTAGTTTTGTTATACGAAATTTTTCAAATTTAAATAAAACTTTTATAATTTTATTATAAAATATAATTTTAATTTAATTTTTTTTTTAAATCTTTTAGTTTTATAATAGGAAATTTTTCAAAAATTATTATTATAAAGTAATTTTAATAAAAAAAGTAAAATTAAATTTGAGCTTATGTACTAAACGATTTTGTATGTTTTTAATTTTATTCAAAACAATGAAAATTTTATTATTATAAAAAGTTTTAATAATACATTTTCATTAATTTTTATACATTTTTGTACACTTTTCTACGATTTTGTGCATTTTTATATAATTTTTTTTTCCTTTTTGGACGTTATTATACGTTTTATACGTATGAAAACATATAAAAACCATAAGAAAATGTATGAAAACAATGTACAAAATCAGATGAAAATGTCAAAAAAGGAAAAAAATTGTAGAAAAACATCCAAAAATTGTATAAAACATATAAATGCGTATCAAAACGGACGAAAACATTTAAAAACGAACGAAAAAGTATAAAAACAGTTGAAAGTGTATACAAATGACATTTTTGAAAAGGACTTTTTTAATTTTATTATAAAAACGTCAAAAGATCCATTTTTATATGTTTTCGTTCGTTTTTATATGTTTACGTCCATTTTGAGACGCATTTGTATGTTTTATACGATTTTTGGACGTTTTTCTAGGATTTCTTTTTTTTTTTTTTTTTTTGGATGTTTTCATCCGTTTTTATACGTTGTTTTCATACACTTTCTTATGGGTTTTATCCGTTTTTATAAGTTTTCATACGGATAAAACGTATAATAATGTCCAAAAAGGAAAAAAAATGAATAAAAACGTACAAAAATCGTATAAAAACTAATGAATACATATTATTAAAAAATTTTATACTATAAAATTTTAATTTTTTTTAATAAAATAAAAAACGTACAAAATCGTTTAGTACATAAGCCCAAATTTAATTTTACTTTTTTATTAAAATATTTTTATAATAATACAATTTTAAAAATTTCCTATAAAAAATTAAAAAAAAAAGTTTTTATATTTTTTTTTAAATTTAAACTAAATTTTTTTAATAAAATTATTATTTTTTATTTAAATTTAAAAAATTTCATATAACAAAATTAAAATAAGTTTTTTTTTTTTTTTTTTTTTTTTTTTTTTTTTTTTTTTTTATTAAGAGTAAATTACATGAATCGTCCTTGTGGTTTGTAAGAAGGAAAACCCAAGTTACAAGGTTAGCCCTCACGTTACAAGTTAGGTCCTTTTTAACGATCGGGGGAGTTGGGTCAAAATTTGGACAAGATCCGTAAATATCAAAAACCACAGGGACCAAACCCGCTTAAAAAGCATAGGGACAAGATCCGTAAAAATCAGCAACCACAAGGACGATTTATGCAATTAACTCTTTTTTTTTATTTTTTTTTGAACAAATACGGATTATTTGTTAAAACGTGAGTAATAAATAAAAACACTTAAAGGCCCATGTGGACTTGCACAGGCCAAATCTCCCCACCATATCCAGCTCAGCCAATTAAACTTTTCCAATAAATCCACACACCACTAGAGATCTACCGAACTTTTTAATAAATCACATAAAGCATTTCTTTACAAAAGTATAAAAAAGGCTATAGTGTTTCATGTTCAAGTTAAGAGACTTAAGGCTACTCACACTAACCCCAAACGATCGACGTGATCGATCGATCCTTAATCGATCGTTCTATTGTAAGGAATCGATCGTCTGCAAAAAAAATTTTATCTTGGTCGCATACATGATTGATATCACACCTTGGTTTCTTTTTTTCTTTATTTTATTTAATTTTATTTTTTGTGTAGAAAAGATATTTTTGTAAGGTATGTTTTTTGTTGTGTAGGTAACCTTACTGGGGCACCCAATCGCCTAAAGATCGTTGGAGAGAGAAACCTGACGTGATAGTGAAATTGAGAGATATTATCTCTCCTTAATGTGAGTAGGCTAAGAGTATGATGATCATTTTACCAAGATGTATGCAGTATACGTGAAAGATCCAGACAGTATTTCCATGTACACCTCAAATGTCTATAAAAAAAGGTTTGAAAACTAAAGTTCTTGTGAGTAGGCCAAATCACTTACAACGACTATTTAGTACATAGTAGTTGTTAAAAATATTTTTATTACAAGACACCATAATTTCAATTATTGATTTTGGGTATATAACCACTTAAAATATAACTCTCTCCATCTCAAAATTATTGTCATAACAAAGAAATCATATAGTTTAAAAAAGTATGGTCATTTTAATTTTCAACTACCCAAATAGAATATTTTTCTATGAAATTATTTATTTTTTACTTAAAAATGAAAATGACAATTATTTTGAGACATCTTAAAAAGAATATATATATATATATATATATATATATATATATATATATATATATATATATATATATATGCACTAGATTTCGAAGCCCGCCTGATGGGCGGGCATGACTTATAATTGTAATTTTTATTATACCTGTTAACGGAAAATCATTTTCTAAGGATGTCGATTTTATTTAATTTGGTGGGCATAACTTATAATTATTCTTTAGATAGTAGCAGTTAACTTTATTTTTAATTATTCTTTGGATAGTACACAAAAGCTCATGATTGTTATTTGATAGGCCTTCGCCTTTATTGGTTTAAGGTTACAATGGAAAATTAGTACGTACAATTTATTGTTATAAAATAATGCGACCGTTAACAACAATCGCAATAATCTCATAATGAGTTAATATATTCATTATATAGTCTTGTGTATACAAAGTGTCCCTTGTAGATTTATTTCTCATATCCGTCAACATTTGTGAATACTTTGTTCCTCAAAAATTAAGATATGAGTTGTTTATAGGCTAAAATTTTATATATTCTAAACTAAGATACGAGTTGTTCATATGCTCATTTGGAGCAACATTTTCTCCAACAATTTTCAAGGCTTGACCATGCCTAAATATTCCATCCATCTTCTAAATGGATATTAACAATCTCTTTACTCGCCCCTGTACATAAACATGCTTTTTGTACATTAACATGCTTGCATATATATATTTTTCATAAAACCCGTCACCCAACCCAAGCCGTTACCACAGAGAGAGAGAGAGTGAGAGAGATCAACCGTCAAAAGCGAGAATCTGTGAGCAACATGGTAGAGTAGGTGGCACAATCTTCGTAACCACAGCTTCAAAGGACCTTGGCTTGGTGATTATTAGTACATGATACAATATTATGACGATACAATAATTATTAGAGGTTGCGCGTCTAAATGAGTATAAATTTTCACTTCTGCAAATACCATAGGTCGGGCTGAGCTTTGATTACTGCAAATATCATTATTCGGCTCATGTATAACATGTTCCAATAGATCACTATACAAAAAATATTTCGAAAATATGACAATAAAAAATTTTGCTTCTATTTTTTATCATATGTCCATCTATTTGCGGTCAGAATTTAAAAATGGGGTTGGTTCAATGTTATATTATGTTGGCGAAGTCTGTTTGTCATCACTCAGTATGCCTATATCATCTGACAATATTTTTAAACAATGAACACTTTTTAAAAGCACAAAATAGGAGTCAATGTCTATTACATCCTAAAAATCAGCACTATTAAAGAAAAACACAGACCTTAGAGTTTTATCCTAGCTTCCTGAGACCAACATATTCATATCTTGATCCAAGCAACCTGAGATTCTGGCATACGATGCATTGCAACAGTTTGTGGTTGACCACTACCTAACGGGCATATGTTCATCTACATATCACAACCGCCACTGTCATACAAAACTTTACAAAAAAAACACAAAATACGCAAATGCCACGCCGCATAGGAAGCCTCTCGTTCAATCGTAAACAACTCAACATCTGTTTTTATTACTACTTGAAGTTGCAGTATTAAAACAGTATCCTCTAGATTTTTACTAAATTTTTGAAACTTGGAGCACATCCAAACAGTATCCTCTAGGGTTTTATGACACCTGATTTTCTTATTTTTGTTATAAGCACATTCAAGATGCTCATCCAAACACTTCTCGTATAATATATGATCAATGAAATACAGTAGGTAAGTGCTAAAATGGGAATCGTCGGGTAATGAAGCCCTTTATTAAAGAAAAAAGTTTCATACAATAAAATTTCCAAGAAAGGTAATGCATTTTTTCCTAAACCGACCTGTATGTTTGACCTATTTTAAAAACTACCCATTTTTATCCATTACCAATCCAACGTTTCAATACTTTTTCTCCGTTGACCTCCTCGGGTTTCACTCTTGACCATTGCTTTATTCATTCAGACTCTAGAAAATCTAAAGTATTATAACGTCGTGCGTAACAAAAACTCATAACAATAGAATATCAGGATTGGACATTTTCGTTAGTAGAGAATTGGGAAAATAAGGCCTGTTGAGATATCATAATTCTAGTCTCAAGTTTTTTACTAAGCTCTATTTCCTTTCGAAGTTGCTCCTCAAATCATGCCACCTACATAAACACCTTAAAATGCTGAAATTTGAACATAAACAAAAAAATAACATATACAATTATACAATTAGAAGCATAGGTGCAGAAGAGTTTAAAGACCAGACACATGGCCTTTTTATAATAAAATGTTAAAAAATTTTGATATTGTTTCATGTAGCAATAAGACTGAAAAATGAGTAGAGGATATGAAGGATGCAACCTATATTATATACATACATCTTGGTCAAGCTGATGACGGCGCATCTTTAAAGCTTTCTTCTTGTTCAATAACTCCTCTTCTTCAGCTTTAGTTTTTAGTTCCTCTTTGGTAGGCTCAAGCCTTTTGATTTCACCCACAGTTTTTGCCGTGCACACAGTAAGTATGCAATTATAAGCTATGTAATGTAACTAACATAATACCAATTTGATTCTTAATGAGAGTAGTTAAATTGCCTATTCATTTTTCCAAATTTAACATTTGTAATACCTCTATGGGCGGAAAGTAAGACCAATACACCCGCAAGCCTATCAATTCCAGCTTGCATAGCCACTTTCGAGCTTTAGTCAACAAAGTTATATGATAAGCATTGTCGTTATTTATAATCAACAAAATAACATTATATGGTGCAATCCTATGGAAGTGTCGTGTTACCTGATTCACCATTTGGAGGCAAAAAGCAGTTGCTTGATATTTTTATGAGGAGTAACTTGATCTCCTCTTAAACTATACATGGCTTTGGAGAACCTATAAAACTATACATGACAAATAAACTAAAACATGTAACAGATGTGCAAACTAAAGGGGTGTTTGGATTTGTGTTTCCTAATGATTATCTGAATATTGTTACCTGAAGTCATCATAATCAGCTTTTAATGGCTGTCTTTGCACCCCTACCTCCTTTACAACTGAGCGGTCATAGGCCGAAGATGCCACAAATTCAATATCTGCATAATATTCGTAGCCCGCCCGATTATTCCATTGTAATTACTTTTTGCTATCATTCTTATTATTACTGTTTATAAGAAGCTCTATCAGATTAACAGGATAATGAAAAACAAAGAAATGGTAAAGTTGTCATAGTTAATATTTGCAAAAAAAAATTGGGTAAATGCGACAATACCTTAATACCAGCACGGAGTTTGTTAAGAATGAGAGTAGCCAATGCCTCACTTTCAATATCTTCAGCAACAATCAGCAGTGATCTTTGGTTCTCAAATGCATAATGTTGTGACTTGTGAGCATGTAATCCAAGAAACACAAGCAAGTATATATTATCAGTTTATCATCTCAGCTCATTACCTTCAAAGCCAACTCTAGAACTTTCACGATAGCATTTAAGCTAAAGATTTTTTTCTCGTGAATTAAGATCAAAGGGTCATCTAATTCCTGCAAGAATGAAAATTTGTCCAGCAAAATGTTATACCCAATAGCAGATTATACACAAAGTACAACCTAGGCACCTAGCCATGCCTACATGTACTGAAAAAACAAAAAGCAACTCATAATCGAAGAGGCGTTGCATAGTGTTTTAATGCTTACATATTTTTGGTTCTTTGTGTTGGTGATAAAGAAAGTAGGGTGTGTTGGCATGAATATTACGATATTTAATCTAAACATTCTCTTCATGTTTTGATGATGACAAATATGTAAGTTACAACATATAACGTAAAGTGCTTAAGTTACTTGTGGTCACAATTCACCTATGCATTCTTACGTCAACAAACCTCGACATCTCAACGTCTCGAGTTTGCCTCAACAATCACTTAAGGTATGTACAAACAAATGTCTAATACATTTTATGATCAAAGGGATTTTATTTAAACATTACAAAGTTTATAAAATGATATAAACATGTTATATATTTTTTTGAAAAACAATTTTGGTAATTAAAGAAAAATGTTTAATTCATAACAAATATATGAATTCAAATTTTTAACCAAAATAAGTTAGTTTTTCACCAAATAAACTTTCACCAGAAAAGAAAAAGATTTCTGGCCGTTTCAGTAGGGCGGCCCCCTTAATTATGGGCGGCCCCCTTAATAATTAAGGGGACCGGCCATACAATTAAGGGGACCGACACGCTCCTCTGTCAGAAATCTTCTCTTATAAATACCACCTCAAACCTGGTATTTTTCTCACCTTTTGCACAAATATTTTCAGATCCAATTCTCTCTAAACATCCTTCTAAAACCCTTTGATCATAAGATTATTAATCTTTGTTTCAAGTGATCCAATCTCTCATAACTCAAAGTGCAAGAGAAGAATCCTCCCAATCATAAAGCCAAAGATGTAGTTAGTGCTTATGTAAAGTTTTGAGCTTTGTATATGTAATAAGTAGATCAAGATGATCTTACTTAGTAGTGAGTTTATGAGTGAGTTAGAAGTAGTGTGAAGAAGTAGTAGTGTGGAGAAGTTATGTAGTTGTGAAGTAATAGATGTGTGAGTATGTAGTGGAGTATAGAAGAAGTTGTGAAGTAGTGAAGAAGTCGTGAAGTTGTGAAGCCATGAAGAAGTCGTGAAGCCGTGAAGAAATAGGTGTGTTGTGAAGAAGAAGTAGTGAAGGTGTGATAAGTAGTGTAGTAGTAGTGTTGTGAAGAAGGTGTGTTGTGGTGTGAGATTGGTTCTAGCTACTATTAGAACTCGACATTTAGCTTAGTGTCGTTAAATGGTGTAAGCAAAAGTTGTGTAAGGTTTTCTCCGCCAAAAGAGAGCTTGTTGAGTAGTGAAGAAAACTCTCGAGTAGGTGACTCGGGGAGTGGAGTAGGGCAAGGAAGGTGTCCTTGTAGCCGAACCACTATAAATCATCGTGTCCGGTTTGCATCCTCTTTCTCCTATCTTTTTACTTTCATTCTTGCATTTATCGCGTTATATCTATGCTTGCAAATATGTGTTGATTGTTGCTTATATTGTCATGATGATTGATTGTGGTGTAGTTACAAGTTAATATTGTGATAGGATATAAAATTATATGATATTGTCTAACAGACTTATATATTATTAACACTTCTCATATCAAGTTTAACTTAATCGATAATTTGATACAAAACGTTTTAAGATTTCAAAAGAAAAACGTATTCACATAAAGATCGACCAAAGCTTCATTCATAAAACTAAGTTTCCAAAACTAATTCATAAGCGTACATATATAATCGATCATATTGATTATATGTTGTTTTCACACTAAACTCTAATTGAAGGTTTTCAAAACAAACAATTGAATAAATTTGAATCAACATTTTGAAACCAAGTTTTTATAAAATTAAAAAGAGGGAAAACTATTCAACCCCCCCCCCCTTCTAGTTTTCCACAATTGGTATCAGAGCCAGGTTGCTCAAATTTTCAAAACAAATGGTTTTAAAAATTGAGTACGATCCATGTATCAAATTACCCATTAAGGAGGATTAAATATGAAAAGTGTTTTGTTGATTAATTTGTATTAGTTTTGATGATATATACACTAATTATACTAGCTCGAAATAATATTATACTTCAAATAAGTGTTATATGTTCGGTATCAAAATCAGAAAGTTACACATCTTTCCGAAAAGTCAGAAAGCAATTTTTTACAAAAAAATGAAATTTTGAGTACCAGATGGGCGGCCCCCTTAATTGTCTGGGCGGCCCCCTTAATTATTTAAGGGGTCCGCCTGTCTGTTCGACAGTTTTTTGAAAACTTTGAAAAATCATATAAAATTAACCGTAACTCCATAGAAGTCATGCCACCCGGCGTTTTAAAGGTAATTGAGTCTACTTTCATATAAAAATACTTACAAGTAACCATTACAAACTTAAATAAGTAAGAAAGTCAAAATACTTTACGGTGGTCAAAAATTTGTGTTTCGTTTTAACGTAAAACTTTTGTTTTACCTTTTCCTTCAAGTCGGGCATTCCTAGTTGATATACTTTTGAAAAATTAAGTATTTATGTTTTCAAAATATTGATCTTAATTAAATTATAGAATGGGAGGAAACTATTTTATTTTCAAATAAATTCGAGCTAAGTAAACATTTGTGTATATAATACACAAAACGACGCCAAGTGTTTTATGTGTTATGTGAACTTCTTTGTGATTTTATTTTCTTAATTGAATATATTAAATGATTGTTGCTATTTGAAGTTTAGCTATGTGTATATCTATGCATATGTGCCCTATTAGTTTATAGCTAGTTTTTCGATTTATACTTAACTAGATCTTATGCTAGATTTCTTGCGTTAGGATTGTTATAATATGCTTGCATTGCATATAGGTATAGATGGCTTAATGTTACTCAAACATCTTGTAAATGAGTTCAATCTAGTCACCTAAACATTTCAAACAATTAAATCTATTCTTCACAACACACTTAAATATTTTCTACAAATTAGCTTGTTTTACCTTAAGATGTTTAATAAGAGAAATTGAATAATTGTAAAACATTAATAGTTATATAAATGAAAAAGTATTTTCAAAATCTAAGTGTATTCATAATAAGTAAAAATGAAGAGTCTTTCACAAAAACAAAACATATAACAATCATGAAATAATAAGTCAACTTTCAATCATTCACTTATAAATAATCTTAGGATTAATGGAACACACTATCAAAATATTTATTTATTTCAAATGAGTGTCCGTGAAGGTCAAGAAAGATCTTGATATTATATCAATTCATTATTCAAATTATGGTTGATATATTTATCAAATCTAATTGACACATTTTTTAGTGTGGACAAGAAATTGGATTGCTATTTGTTTAGCTTCAAGATTATATCAAATTACAACAAAAGATATAGTCTTGAATCTACATACTCAATCACACTAGATTGATATGAAAATAGTTACATCCTTTGTAGATGGAAATAGTATGCATTGGATCATAACTCACACTTGTGTTGATAATGTCATATTGAATCTACTTGTCCAATAATTGTGTTTCAAATATTAGAATAACATTTTAAACACATTTATAAAATATACAATGAAGTAGGATTGACTACTTGGATATTTCGTCCGAAATATTCAAGCAATTTACATTGCAATGCAATGGATAAATGTGTCATATCCGAAAAACCAAACATGAGCAAACTAACAACATATGTAAACTTTGCTCACACTACTTAAAATCATCACTTCAAGATAAAATACATATTTAAGAATAATACACACTATATATTTTATGTATTTCATTTTCTTTGTAGAATGAATGGTTGTGTTACAAGATAATGCACTACACTTTCCTTTTTGAAATAATATAAGTTATTAGAATTGAAAAATAACTTGTCACAATCCATAAACAAATAAATTTTTTTTTCAAATACTCGTTAAAGTATGATATATAACATTGGCAAAAATCATAGAAAATAATATTTGTTTAAAAATATATTAATGTCTAGTTTTGATATCATTTGAGAATCACAAACTCATTTAAGATAAATAATCTTAATGAGATTCATTTCACAAGAGACGCTAAGGTGCACTCTTAAGTTTAGCACAGTTATTAAATCAATTAATATGTCATAAAAACCAAACAACCGGTAAATCATGAAGAAAAGATTAAAACTTTTTGTTTACTCTTATCTAAACATTCAACACGTCTCTATTAGGATCATGAATAAAATATATCATCTAGATTTACCTTCATTAAAACATGATGTTTGAGTCACATTAAGCCAAGTATTAATGAATCAAGCAAACTTCATATTTGGTAATCTTCGATATGTAAATTTAGGAACTCAATTTCTTCTAAAAAGAGAATGACTACTGGAGAATCTATTGACTAGAAATTCAATTTAACCCAAAGGTTGAATTGCTTCTATGTGAGAAGTTGGGTGTGTGTAACCAGTAAAAATGGCCGTGTTTAGCCTGAATTGAGTACCACTAGTAATAGTCTCATACTCATTCTCCAACTTGATTAAATTGCTCTTCCTATATATACCTAACGCTAGTTTACTTTTATGAACTTTGCTTCTCATTAGATTCTTTCATTCCTAGATTTTATGGCACATCGCATATATGTTGTTTCTAGATGTTTATTTGCTCCTATGTGATTTGATTGTATGCCTTTACATGCTTAACTCTATGTCCGGATGAGCACGAATTTAATGGGAAGGGAAAACACACGCACTCACATATATTCTTCTACCTTACACTCAAACCTCATAACCCTTCTTTAGTACATCCTCAAACCACCCATGTGAAATGAAAAACCGAATCATCCTTTATACTACCAATCTCGAGTCATCCACCATTTCCATGCACTCAAAATTTACCTTCCTAAACCACATCTTTCCTACACTATAAATACATCTCCTTCATCCTTAATGATCATCCAACCAAACATGTCATCCCCCAACAACCCAAGATCTAAACTTTCAAGAGTTGCTAAGATCTCCGTGAAACCCATTTGGAGGAGAAAAATTGACTCGTGTCAAAGCTCAAGTGATGTTGCTCCAAATCAACCAATACCTAAATCTTATGCTCATACAAATAACCCATCTCACAAACAAAGCCTAACACCCATGCTTGGTTCCACCAATGCTTCTTCTCATGATGAGCATGCACAATCCCAAAACAACAATCCAAACCTAATCACCAATGCTTCTCACTTGATGCTCATTCAACAAAAACACCATCCACACATGAAGCCTATCTTCCATCCATCCCTAATTAAAACCACAATCCACCATCATCACATTTCTCCAAACACTTGAAGTTCATTAAAGAACTCAAGGAAGCCTTTGAGCTTAGTGCTCTTCTTGCCTTACACCTTGCTCAATGCAACTTGGAATAACTTCCCTCTAGCACTCCTTCATCACCCCACAACTTGAAACAAGTTGCAAAATATGTCAACAATTTTCTTTGTTGCATCTTTCCCCAAAAACAAACCATTTCATTGAAGGAACACTTCACTTGGATTGAGTATCTTCTCGCTAGTTCTCATCCAAAACCCTCGCTTGAACAACATCCAAACTCTCAATCAACCTCTTCCGCTCCTAAATCTACACCCCTAAAAGTCAAGCGAATTTCTTTATGAAATGCATCTTTTCCACTTCCTAGCAAGTGAAGAACACAAAGAAGATATCCAAGCTTCAAGTGTTGTCAAGCCATCACCACCTCATTCACATATCCATTTTCGGTCGTCAACCAACAAAACACCTAAAAATCCCTTGATTCCAAATCATCCACCCTTGTCAAACGTTATATTAATCTAAACCATATTTGTCAACCTTTTGTCATTACATTCCCTTTTCATTCACGCTCATCCTTCTTTATTTTTCTACGTCTTTAAAAGAACGCATCATTATCATTTTTTTTAACTCTTTTAGAATATATATTTTGGTATCTTTTGCCAAAATATGTTGGTAGAATCTTTGCATTAGGTTCCAATCATTATCATGTCTTAAGTTTTGGTCATGGTAATTTTTTTGGGAAGTTAGGTTGTTGATTTTAAAACAATAATTACATGTGTCATATTTTTAGTGCATATACCTATTACGTCCATATATTGTTCCCCTATTAGTATCATGCATATACCTATCATCATCATTATATATATTTGCACTTGTCTACTAACTTTGTTTTGAAGGATTACTTCATCGCTCGATTCTTTGGTAGCCAAAACTAGTTTTGAGCATACACCAAGGGGGAGTATACACCAAGGGGGAGCATACACCAAGGGGGAGCATTAAGGTTGATAGGATCAAGGCTTCACTTACGATGATGCAAGCTCGCCTTTTACAATCTTTCTCAAGGGTTCAAGCGTAGTTGAAGTCTCATCTAAGTGTCCACCTTTTTGCTTCGACAAAAGGGGGAGATGAAGTGTAAACAAGTAACTTATACATTTTACTATGAGTTATAATTTACATAGTTTGTCATCATCAAAAAGGGGGAGATTGTTGGCATGAATATTACGATATTTAATCTAAACATTCTCTCCATGTTTTGATGATGACAAAGATGTAAGTTACAACATATAACGTAAAGTGCTTAAGTTACTTGTGGTCACAATTCACCTATGCATTCTTACGTCAACAAGCCTCGACATCTCAACGTCTCGAGTTTGCCTCAACAATCACTTAAGGTATGTACAAACAAATGTCTAATACATTTATTGATCAAAGGGATTTTATCTAAACATTACAAAGTTTATAAAATGATATAAACATGTTATATATTTTTTTGAAAAACAATTTTGGTAATTAAAGAAAAATGTTTAATTCATAACAAATATATGAATTCAAATTTTTAACCAAAATAAGTTAGTTTTTCACCAAATAAACTTTCACCAGAAAAGAAAAAGATTTCTGGCCGTTTCAGTAGGGCGGCCCCCTTAATTATGGGTGGCCCCCTTAATAATTAAGGGGACCGGCCATACAATTAAGGGGACCGACACGCTCCTCTGTCAGAAATCTTCTCTTATAAATACCACCTCAAACCTGGTATTTTTCTCACCTTTTGCACAAATATTTTCAGATCCAATTCTCTCTAAACATCCTTCTAAAACCCTTTGATCATAAGATTATTAATCTTTGTTTCAAGTGATCCAATCTCTCATAACTCAAAGTGCAAGAGAAGAATCCTCCCCATCATAAAGCCAAAGATGTAGTTAGTGCTTATGTAAAGTTGTGAGCTTTGTATATGTAATAAGTAGATCAAGATGATCTTACTTAGTAGTGAGTTTATGAGTGAGTTAGAAGTAGTGTGAAGAAGTAGTAGTGTGGAGAAGTTATGTAGTTGTGAAGTAATAGATGTGTGAGTATGTAGTGGAGTATAGAAGAAGTTGTGAAGTTGTGAAGCCATGAAGAAGTCGTGAAGCCGTGAAGAAATAGGTGTGTTGTGAAGAAGAAGTAGTGAAGGTGTGATAAGTAGTGTAGTAGTAGTGTTGTGAAGAAGGTGTGTTGTGGTGTGAGATTGGTTCTAGCTACTATTAGAACTCGACATTTAGCTTAGTGTCGTTAAATGGTGTAAGCAAAAGTTGTGTAAGGTTTTCTCCGCCAAAAGGGAGCTTGTTGAGTAGTGAAGAAAACTCTCGAGTAGGTGACTCGGGGAGTGGAGTAGGGCAAGGAAGGTGTCCTTGTAGCCGAACCACTATAAATCATCGTGTCCGGTTTGCATCCTCTTTCTCCTATCTTTTTACTTTCATTCTTGCATTTATCGCGTTATATCTATGCTTGCAAATATGTGTTGATTGTTGCTTATATTGTCATGATGATTGATTGTGGTGTAGTTACAAGTTAATATTGTGATAGGATATAAAATTGTATGATATTGTCTAACGGACTTACATATTATTAACACTTCTCATATCAAGTTTAACTTAATCGATAATTTGATACAAAACGTTTTAAGATTTCAAAAGGAAAACGTATTCACATAAAGATTGACCAAAGCTTCATTCATAAAACTAAGTTTCCAAAACTAATTCATAAGCGTACATATATAATCGATCATATTGATTATATGTTGTTTTCACACTAAACTCTAATTGAAGGTTTTTCAAACAAACAATTGAATAAATTTGAATCAACATTTTGAAACCAAGTTTTTATAAAATTAAAAAGAGGGGAAAACTATTCAACCCCCCCCCCCCCCCTTCTAGTTTTCCACAGGGTGATATCTATCATTTGTCCAACAAGATTAAGAGATTCCTTGGCTTCTTCCACCTACATATTAAAGCCATCAATATCGAATTTATATTCAGATTAATTGACACACCACAGTTAGCAAATATCATGCTGAAAACATTACTTATGATGTATTACTAATAAAGCATTTACGGCTTCCCGTATCACCATCTGCAAAATATAATAATTAGCGCAAATTTTACATCTCTAAGACACTAACTAAGAATGAAGACAATATGTCTAAATCATAGAAGTTAAGTAAATGGTTTGATACACTGCCGAATTGTCTCAATGGTAAATCCAATTTGTGGCAAGTCCAACCATTTACTTATGAATGAGTTGTAATGAATCAAACCGCTAAAAAGAATTATCAAATTAATATAACATGAAACAAATACCTTATTAGATACAGAAATGTTGCAAGACACTATCCCCACATGTTATCATTTATTCCTTTCATGTATTTGCAAGATAGGCCAAATATCTCAGATCGACACTTCCAAACCCTCAACCATAACTACAGACCACGCCTTTTGCATCCTTTAGGGTTATTCTTGCTTGCATTCTGGAGGTCGTTCTTCTACGCCACGGCCAATGTTTAGGATGCTTCCCTTCTGCAGTCCAGACACAACAATTAACTTGTAAAATCATATCTATCAAATCAACTTTAGGAATTTTGTAAAAGAGACCATAGGTGGCAAAATGGACGGGTCAAATAATGAGTTAGATGGGTCATAGTCAATTGTGGGCCTACACATTTCTTTATGTTCATGAATATATGGGATAGATAATGTTGCTAAATATGATTACAGAAAGTGAACTATACAAATCAATCTAAACAACAACTTAAGATGTATTAACAATCTTTGAGTGACCTTCAACTTTTTTGTTCCACTTGTCGCGTTTTCTTCTTAGTTCAACCCTGAAGCTTAACCCATTTGAACCATCAGATATATTAGCACAACCCAAATCAACCCGTTTTAGTAAACGGGTGGCAATTATCACGTATGGAACAAACCATGGCATGCTCATATTCTTACCTTTCATGTAGAAGGCTGCAAGAGTACATGATGCAAGAGTACATGATGCATAATATAAAACCAAATATATTACTATATCATAGAGTTTAAAAATGTGAACTTTAAAAAGTAAAAATATAAACAAATCTAACCTTTGATTTCCTCTTGCTCTTGCTTTCCTCTTCATCATCCTCGTCATCATCATCATAATCTTCTTCTTCGTCATCATCCATTTCCTCATCATCTTTGTCATCATCATCACCATCTTCCTCTTCTTATCCTTCAAATTCATCCTCCTCGACATCCTCACCCGTAAACCGAGGAACAACATGAGGAATAATTTTGTCTCGTATAGTTGAACTACATTAACGGTGAAACTAACATGTCAAGTTGAAAAAGACTTCATATGTTAATATAAATCATATTTTATACCACTCACCCAATGTCAAAGTTTTGCTCCATTTGATTTTGAACTTCTTCAGCCTGACATTAACAAATTCTAAATAGTTAAAACATGTTTCAGTCGAGGCCTCAATATTTGAATCGAAACAAAACATTACCTCCTCCTTGTCAATATTGTCCTCATCTTCAGGTACTTGTTGAGGGTTGAAGAAGTTAAAGAAAATTTAAGATAATCTGACCCATTTAAGATAAAAACATGGCACAAATCAACTCACTCACAAATAATTGTTTAAATTGCCACATCTAGCAAAAACAATGGAAATGGCGGATATTAAGGTAAGCAGACATACGATTTGCAAAGGTCCATAAAATTTACAAAGACGGTCTTCTTAGTTCCTTCACAAAGAACCTGTGGCGGCCTCATAACTGTTCTTTGTGAGGATTATTTGAAAGTGGAGGGTGATCATGGTGTTAGCATATTCACAAAATAGGTATTGAAGTTGTTGTAGAGTTATTCTATGATTATTGTTATGCATATGATTAGACACCTGTTTGGGCTTTGAAACCCGGTGATCCAAAAGAAGGTTACATATCATAAGTGCACATATAATATAATAGATCGAAATACTTGCATGCTGTAGAGGCACGCCTTGTATGTTATTTTTATCTACAACGTGAGTATCCTTGTATGTTATTTTTATCCAGAGTATGATGATAAGGTACATTCATAGATTATAGATCTCTATCTGCGCAAATGAAAGTTATAGCTCAAACATTTACTGAAACCTACGTATGCGCATCTAACTGAGACAAACAAAGAAGCAGCATGCAAAGCATGAATTAGCCATTAACAACTTCAAATGAATATGGATAAATAAAAGGAAAAAAAATGGCTGAAACCTTTTTTTCCTTTCTAATTTTCTGTACCAAATTATCCTGAGCCTAAATCTCACCCTATTAGTTGGTGAGAAACATGGCACAATCTAATTTTATGGTAATGAATAGAAGAGCTCACCAATGAGGTGGTTCGGGCATGACTCCCGACATTCACATATGGAGCTTCCTGATTCGCTGCATTAATTTGTTCATAATCAAAGTAATCACATTTGAGATAGCTTGCTTATCAAATGAGCCTAGAAACGTACACGGATATAAAATATCTTATCATAACTACTGCATACATGAAGTAAACCATAAAGATATCAGATCATCTTTGTAAGTGAAGTTGGAATCATACCATGATTCGACTTCAATGTAAATATGATGAAAGTACAAAGGAACTTATAATTAACGAATGCGGATAACAAAGTCTGATGCTTACATTAAGATTGGTGTCCTTCCTAATTAAATGGTAATACTTGTAAAACTTGAACCACTGCTCAATAACAAGGTAAAAAAAAACGTTCACCAATGCATGGAAAAACATCCTGGTTGCTGCTTCTGTTCATGATATATGCATGTCAATTAAATAGAGATGAAGCATAAACTTCAAAATTTCGATTAATCAAGAACAAAAAGTAACAAAGTATACCTTCTTCTCAGGTTCTATCATTGAGTGATCGTTTTTTGTAGCACGCTGTAAGGTTCTTATTGCATGATTTCTATTCCAAAATGATGCAAACGTATATCTAATTCTACCTGTAAATTAATTTGAAAAACTGTTAGTCACGAATCTGAAACAACCACTGGATCAAGATGCTCTCCTCCATGAACATTAGAGCTAGGAAAAGATGATATTAGGGTTTGGAGGAAAACTATATTACGAATGAACCGTGTTTTTTTTAATGTGAGATTAGGGTTTCATATATTGAATTCAAAACTATATGCGATCTTTAATTAGATACCTTTATAGATTATAAGTTGAAATATAAATTCAAAGTAATGTGTTGGTCCAATGGTAAAAATTGTTACTAATCTATCATAAGATCCTAGGATCGAATCCAAGAAAACTTAATTTTTAGACTCATTAAATCCGAATTTAATTAAAACCATTTATGCTAATCCAAATTAAAAATATATATATACTGCTTAGGTGGTATTAATTTGTGATGACATGGAAAATGCAAATAAAATAAATTTAAAAAATTGCTTACATGGCGACAATGTGATGACATGGCTGATAATTAATTACTGGGCAATGACTGGGCAATAAGGTGACATATTCTTCAAACGCCTCATGTTATATATAATGTAGAGATATATAGACAAAAATACACCGTTGGTCCCTAAACTTTCCACAAAACATCACAGGGCACCCTAACTTTCAAAATTTGTACCCAGGCATCCAACCCTTAGGATTTTGAGTCCGATTGCGTCACTTAACCCATTTGGGCAAGCTCAACGCACGTTTTATGTTCTAGTTTAAGGGGCATAATAGTCCAATCACATTTTCAACCATATCTACGTTAAATCTAACCCAAACTCCTTTAACATCACCATTTTTTGCTTAGTTGTTGTTTCTCTGAAGTTAGCAAGCATGGATCTTCATGGAAATTCACTACATTAGTGTGTTATTTCCTCAAATGGGGTATTGTTAACATCTCGTTAAGTAGCAAGTTAGTAGATTATATCATGACTAAAATACACCGTTGGTCACTAAAATACACCGTTGGTTACACAGTCATTCACTTTTTGGGTGTATGTTGACTTGTGAAAATCAAACTGGTTAAATCCAAACACCCGCTAAACTGCATATGCAGATGCAAACATGCAATTGAAAGCAAAATACTCGGAAAATCAAGATTAAATTGTCTTAAAATTATCATTTAAAATATGTTTTGTTACATAATGACATTAATCTGAGGCGTATGCCAAATGTACATCATCATAACTGAATGTTTCTAAACATTCATCTTCTTCAGTTTCATCATTTATTTTTTTTATCCATTTTTTTTTCTAATTTCCTAAGTACAGCCTTCTCTTTTCAATGCTCATCTGCCGCTGCAGAACACCTTCCTTGTTTCACTTCAGCATGGCTTCCTTCTGCCACCTCCTTTCCTTCTTCCTGCTCCTTTGCTTCTTCCTTCTCCTTTTGATCTTCCTCATGTTCCAACGCAACTTCTAGTTGATAGTACCAGCTTTCATCACTTTCAACTTTGGCCGACTGTTGTTGGTTAGATACAGGGTTTTTTGCTGCCACATTTGCTTCAGTAGTTGGTCTTTTGGTCAATTCCTTGTCTTGGATAGCATCCGCATCTCTTGGTTATTTGTTTCCGGACAATATGATTTCAAGTGAATGTGATATGTGTTTGAAGTTGATGATATAAGATTGGTATGCAACAACATGTGGAAGTATCCAATATATACACAAATAATGGGGAAAACGAAGAGTCTGCATTAAATTTTAGAAGTATTTTTTGAACTCTTCGATTCCCCATTATTTGTTGGAAATATACACGCATTTAGACGTAAATAGAGCGTGTCAGGGAAGACACTGTTACTCCCTCAATTTGTCTATGTTGCCGTTGGTATTGTTAAAACTCTCACCAATTATTAAGTTGAGTGTTCACATTTGGTCCCTCAAGTTGACTGTCGGGTTTAGCTTGGGTTAGATCGTAGTTAAATAGTGATTAGACTATTATGCCCCTGAAACTAGAACATAAAACATGCGTTGACCTTGCCCAAATGGGTCAAGGGATGCAATCGGACTCAAAATCCTAAGGTTTGAACGCCTGGCGACGAATTTTGAAAATTAGGGTGACCTGTGATGTTTCGTGGAAAATTTAAGGACCAACGGTGTATTTTTGTCATATATATATATATATATATATATATATATATATATATATATATATATATATATATATATATATATATATATATATAGGGCTTTATTTTCAGAACACTGTTAAGTGCGGGAACTGCGAGAATTCTAATTTTTCATTAGAAAACATGCATGTTCATATAAAACATGTGTGTTTTCTTACATACACCTTAATACACATACCTGCGTAACATACATGTTCATATAAAACTATTTTGCATTGATATGTTCACTTAACAGGGTTTTATATGAACATGTATGTTACGCATGTATGTGTATTAATGTGTATGTAATAAAACACACATGTTTTATATGAACATGCATGTTTTCTAATGCAAAATTGGAGTTCTCGCAGTTCCCGCACTTAACAGGGTTCTGAAAATAAAGATACTATATATATATATATATATTAGTTTTACTAAATACAAATTTCAAATATAAAAGTACAAAACTATTATCAAAACAATCATTTATGTATAAACATCCAAAAGAAAAGACAAGCGTAACTGAAAGAATCATAAAATATGAGAATAAAACTCAAAATTATTTTATTTGTCATTTTGCATGGAAACAAAACAATTATTAAAGCATGCGACTTGATATTGGTATCAATGGTGGCCGCTAATGAATATGTGAATTCAAAAGTTAGAATATTGAATTTATAGTGTATAAAATTGGGGCTAGAAAGTGTAGGTGTGACTTGTGAGTGACTACTCACATGCTGACAGCAAAATTTGGTTGGATGGTTTTGGCCGAGCATGACTGCATGGGGTATCCTATTGGCCAATGGTTGTGATTGTGTGTATGTGTGGGAGACAGCTGTAGAAAGAGAAAAGATAATTTTTTTAGAGTTAACTACATTTTTGCTACTTTTGATTTATCGGGTATAACAGTTTTGGTCTAATAGTTTAAAACGTAACGGATCCACTCTAAGATCTGACAACCCGTAACACTTTTGGTCCAAATTTTGGTCCACCGTTTGTTTGACCAATTTTGATTGTTAAATCTGAGGGCATTTTTGTCTTTTCATTTATATTATTAAATAAAAGAGTTAATTATATTATTTTTGGTCCTTTTAGTTTGTCGAGTGTTTTTATACACATGTTTATATACATTTTTATTTATGTTTTTATATACATTTTATACTTGTTTTTATCTACACTTTTATCTACGTTTTTATATAAGTTTTTATTCACAATTTAATACACGTTTTATACACATATTTTTCTCTATGTTTTTATTTACGTTTTTACATACGTTTTTATCTACATTTTATTATATGTTTTTGTATGTGTTATTATTTTATTTTATATATCTACGTTTTTATCAACGTTGTTATATACATTTTTATATACAATTTTATCAACTCTTTTATATATATGATTTATATACATTTTTATATACGTTTTATATACGTTTTTAAAAACGTATATAAAACATAGATAAATACGTATATAAAAGCTTAGATAAAAATGTAGACTTTTTGTATGCATTTTTTTTTTATTTTATATATCTACGTTTTTATCAACGTTGTTATATACATTTTTTTATACAACTTTATCAACTCTTTTATATATGGTTTATATACGTTTTTAAAAACGTATATAAAACATAGATAAAAACGTATATAAAAGCTTAGATAAAAATGTAGATTAAACCGTATTTAAAATTGTAGATAAAACACATATAAAAACATATATAAAAGCCTAGATAAAAACATAGTTAAAACGTATATAAAAACGTGTATAAAATGTGTGTATAAAAATGTAAATAAAAAGATGCATAAAAACCTGTATAAAAACGTGTAATAAAGCGTATATAAAAACGTGTAATAAAACGTATATAAAAACTTGTATAAATTTAGTTCTCAAATTTCTGTCAACTTATAAGCAGTTTTAGTCACTTAAAATTGTTAAAAATATTTTCATAAGTTTTAAAATTCACTTTCTTTTTTAAAATAAAATTAGTTTATAATTAAGTTTAGCTGTATTCATAATTTATTTCGAATTTTTTAGATAGTTTTTAATCTCTATAAAAGTTTTTAGCTGTTAAAAGTTTATTTTTCTGGTTTTATAAATTTATGAATTAATTACATTTTTGGTCCTTATGGTTTGCTAAATGTAACACTTTTAGTCCATTAAAATGAGGGTATTTTAGCCATTTCACGTGTCTTAATTGGTCAAACTAACAGTCAACAAAAATTTGGACCAAAAGTGTTACGGGTCGTCGGATCTTGGACTGGATCCGTTACGTTTTAAATTATTGGATCAAAACCGTTATACCCGGTAAACCACGAGGACCAAAATGTGGTTAACTCTTTTTTTATGTGTTTTATTTAAGAGCAAATTTTATAAATGACTCAATCCCATGTGTCTTAAAAAAATTTTATTTCTCAAAATGCAAGGCGAAAGTCATCTTTGGTAGGTTTATGCAAATGTAATGCAACAATAATATCACATGCTACTTTTTTTCTTTTCTTTTTTCTCACCCTCCAGGTTGCCAAGTAAATGTGTGGAAATTCTTTTGCAAAACTTCTGTGAGTGTAGCATTCATCATTTTTCTCATTAGGTCATAACAATCAGTTTGTCTGTTAAATTAAAGGGAGTGGTGGTAACCGGGTCAACCACTGTTGACTCGAACTATATTCCAAAACTAACAACCACATTAACACATAACAATAGTACCGCTCGACATGAGAAATAATAACTTAGACCACAGTCCTCATCCAAGAACATCAAAGATCTGAGCTCTCGTTCGTTCTTTAAAGATGCACTTGTTGTGATGTTTGTTTGTTCCAGATAATCAACTAGTTTTGTGATTGACAAATAACATTCACTCGGTTGGTTTTAGGTTAAATGGGCTATTCTAGTTTTTTCCAACCATCAACTCAACCAACCAAACATTGGATCCAATCGTATAAGGGTTCAAGTCAGTTGGGTTAGGAATGACCGGAATAAGATGAAACTTAAATATGGATATAGGCTAAACTCTAATTTGGAATTAAGCTATTAGGGTTATCTTGATAACGTGATACTTGTTCAGACAACAACAATCATGACTCGATTTAGGGGTAATTGTGGTAGATGAATGTATTTGAAGGAGACGGAAGTGATATAAAGAAAAAAGATAGTTGGAAATGAAGAATTGAGTTGTGTGGGTGATAAAGAAGAAAAAAATGTTTTAATTTATATTACAAGTGGAAAAAACATGTTTTCACATAAGCATTTCCCAGTTTGTAAGTCACAAAGTACACAAAATAAACAAAATTCCATAATCAAATTCGAATAACGCACACACAATTATAAAAAATGTCAAGTAGGATACTGTATATTTTTTAAACAATTAGCCTTTTTATTTAATGAGTTATGTTTTATATAATAAAACAAAACCCCTATTGAGAATTTTTTATTTCAAAAAAATAGATTTATACCTTATTTAGTAATAATTTTATTTAAAAAAGATTATTTTCTTATTAGGTAATATTTTATATTTATCAATAACAGAAGATAAATACAAAAAATATAGATAAAATACAATTAAAAATAGAATTAAAATTTTTAAATAATTATCTTTAATAATAAAAAACTATAATTAAACATCATAAATCAAACAAAACAAAGATTAAATTATTTATTTTTTAATAAATATAAATATATGATTCAAAAAAAAAGAAAAAAAAAAACCGCGCGTACACGGGTATTATAACTAGTTATTTTCTATAATTGTAAGTGAATATATTTTTCTCATTAGGTAATAACGATCTCTTTTATCATATCATACCAAACGCCACAAAAGTTTTATAGAATGGGGAGACACTTTTTCTAAAGGAATTTTTTTTAGGGGGGGTGGCAACCTTGCGGTTTGGAGCTCTCGGCAAGGGTTGCCGATCGGTAACATGGAATGCCAGCCAGTGGCGAAGCTTGGATTTTGTAAGTGGGGGGTCGGGATCTAAATTTTTTTTTTCCTAAGGCTATATTTCAGGTATACCGAAATTTTTGGGGGGTCGAAACCGAATATACCGAAATTTTTCTACACGAAAACTATATACCCCCTACATCGCAAAAAAAATTTCGGGGGGTCGGGCGCCCCCCCCCCCCCCCCCCCCCCTATGAAGCTTCGCCTCTGATGCCAGCAACTCGGCAAACGAAATTCGGTGGGCTGTGCGTTGAATCTTACCGATTCGGTGGGGGAGAAAAGCAAGGAAAACATAACCGTTTGGCATTAATGCAAGGGGAGCATGATGTTTAGGCAAGATTGCCACTTAAAAATGAAGTCTAGGCAAGTTTAGGAAAAAAATGTGTTGAATGACTATGATTGGTTGTTTGCAAAAATAGATGAGGCAATCTTAGGCAAGGTTGCCACCACCCTAACGGGGTGGCAATGGTGATGCAAAAAGTAAGTGGCAAAAACATGTTCAACCAATTACATGCCAACAACACATTTTATAATTCATCATGACTTTCTTTCAATTTTTAGTGGCAATGAAAACTGGGGTCAATGTAATTAATGTTAAAGTGCAATTTTTTGTGGGTTATAGTGCATGCCGAATCGGCAAAAGATGGTCCTCCCCCATGACTTTTCGATGATGCCGCTCGAGTGGCAATGGTTGATGCCGATCGGCATCCGATCCCTAGCCTCTATGACTTTGCCATTGCCACCCCTAAAGGAAATGTACATTCAACTTCCAAAGGCTGAATATTGCACATGCGGGTTACCAACTCTTCTTTAATAGCTACATATGCAATAACTATTGGTCCTCCCACCAAGCTTTTCTTTTTTTGTCTTGTTTTGTCTAATTTCTAACTTTTTTTTTAATATACCTTGCTATGTTTTGTCAGGAGGCTTATTCCGAGGCGCTTCAGCTTATAAAATAAGTAAGCTTATAAAACAAGTTTCGTTTGTTACACAGGCTTATGAAAGCTAATAAGTTATAAAATAAACCACAAGCCTTCATAAGCTCAAGCCTATAAAATAGGACTTATAGGGGCTTATGAATAGTAAAATTACTTAAAAACCTTTAAAAATATAGCTGAAAATATATGCGAATTTTATTTGATATATTTTTATGTGATTTTACATTAATAAGTTTCAACTCTAATTAATTCGCCAAATATCTATATAAAAATATAAGCTTCAACTTTCAGCATATAATATAAGCCGCAGCCCTAGCTCTAGCTCTAGCTACAGCTCCAACTATAGTCCCAGTCCCAGTCCCCGCCTCAGCCTCAACTCATTGCGCCAAACATATGCATCGGCTTCAAAAAGCACAAGCACTTCGGTTATCAAGTACCTTCAAGCATGTCGGTCTTAATAAAGAAAGTAGTCTAATCATGTAGAAAGCAAAATTTGATTATCTTGCTTGCGAGCAAAATAGACAGTTGAATCAAGTTATATTTTTACTGCAATTTATTTGTTTTCGTTGAATCAAATTATAGTTGCAGTAGCATGAGTTACATGAGTTGGAATTTGCCGCAAAAGTCATAACTACACAATGCTAAAAATATAAAGGACTCGCACGTATACAAGAGGCGTTCATCGATTCGGTTATCGGGTTATTTGGTTTATTTGATTTGGCTAGTTCGGTTAATTTTTTTCCTGGTTAAAACCGAGAACCGAACCGAGTTCAAATATGTTTAAACCGAACAGAACAACCGAAAACCGAACCGAGTAACCTGAATGACCCGTAATACTTAATTTTATTTATTCATTTATATTGATTTTTAGCAACATTTTTATTTTATTTTATTTTTTTCAGTTAAAATATGTTATATTTATACTATTAAAGAGTTTTAATGATTATTTTATGTATATAATCATATAAAAAAAATATATTACTATACGAATTCGGTTTTGGTTTTGATTGCCAAACCATATTCAAACCAAAAATCGAATATGTAATTCGGTTCCGTTCTTTACGTTCGGGTAGTTTTGATTTTTGTGGTATTACCCGATTCTAAACACCCCTTAACATGAGTGTGTTTGGTAAAAGTAGCGGTGAGCGGTGAGCGGTGAGCTCACCGCTTCTTAAAGAAACATTGGAAAAGTGAACATTCCCATAGTCAATGCTCATTACTTACCGCTCATCACTCCAAAAAGCTCCACAATGCTCCGTGCCAAACATACCCTATGGCGTATATTCAGTATATATAACCTTTTGAAATTATTAGGTTTTTGGGCTTTTGGAATTTGGACTAATACTTCTATTAGGCCCAATTTGGTTGCAAAATCTGTTTTTTTACCACAACAACAAAATTAAAAATAAATAAATAAATAAAATAACAAACCTAAACGGCTAAACCTGCCTGTCCCTGTATCGATTTCAATCTTATTAGTTTTCTGCCTTTATAATTCTAACCAAATGTTCACACTTTAAAACATAAGAAGGTTTAGACGTCTTATATTTCTCGTTCGGGGGGCAAGTTAAATACATTTTATAAGGCTGTATACACACACCCAGATAAAATAACTCCATGACAAATATCAAAGTAACGATGTTTTGGTAAGATACCAGAGTCACAGGGACACGTTTATAAATCCACTCGTGATCTCAAACTGACAAGATTTACGTGTATCTCCACAAAGAACTTAAAATATTTTCGGTTCTAGGCTCCTTGCATTATGAGCCAAAAAGGCCTTCATACCCTCTTGAAAAGATTGTGATATTTATAGACATAAAACATAGATACAAACTAATGAATAATGTTAATACACACAACACAAACACTACACCTTATGTTATGATTGTAGCAAGAATATATTATTAACAGTTGATAGATTTGAACACAACCTAAATAAATAATATCTACCAGCTATAGTACTATACAATATACATAATATGTTACACGAATGACTAAACCACTGATATTTACAATGACACACAAATAACCTCCTATATGTAAAGCTAACCTATATACATTTTTTAGCCTTGTATTCAACAACCTATTATTATCACACAATATCTTCAAATTAAACAGAAAACGCAGAGGAAATGAAGTGCCACTTACACCCATCGACCACTCGTTGAAGGCGGAGTCACCCATGGTTCAGAAGGTCCACTGGTGCACCCTCTAAGCATCGCCATTAGGCCACCACCATGAACCCTACCTTCTGGTAGCGAGTAGTCACCATGACCTGTCATCTGAAGTGGAACAAATCCAGGAAGCTGGTTATCTTGAACCAGTTGACTATGAAAAGCACAAAGACCGGTTTTCCCTCTAGCAAATTTATCACAACTGGTCGATATTTGACCAACCGAAGGTTCAGATGGAACCCATGAGCAGCGTTTACCACCACCATGTGCTTTACAGAAATCAGTTCGACCTTGTGCACTTTTCCCACAGCCTTCATGTTTACATCTTTTGCCACCTCCATGACGAACACAAAAACTAGTCCGACCTCTAGCACTTTTAGTACATTCCGCTATCGCGCACCGCTTTCCACCACCGTGACTAACGCAAAAAAGGGTCCCACCATGTACACTCTTCGAACAACCGCCTTCAAACGTGCACCTTTTACCACCACCATGGCCTTTACAAAAATTAGTACTACCTTCCGCTCCTTTAGTACATCCTAAAAACGTGCATCTTTTACCACCACCGTGTGCTTTACAAAACAACGTGCTCCCTTGAGCTCCTTTAGTACATTCAGGATAGTGGCATCGGCGGCCCCCACCATGAGAAATACAAAGACCCGATATACCTTCGGCACTTTTAGAACAATTTTCCATTTTACACCGCTTCCCACCACCGTGTCGTATACATAACCCTGACTTGCCTCTGGCAGCATGGGTGCAACCCTCGTGGCTGCAACGCCTACCACCACCGTGACCGATACAGTAATCAGTTCGACCTTCAGCACTTTTGGTGCAGCCGAGAAACTCGCAACGTCGACCGCCACCATGGGCTTTACAAAACACGGTTTTACCTTCAGCACCCTTTTGACAACCGTCTCGTTGACACCTACGGCCTCCACCATGACCGATACAAAACCCAGATGCACCTCGAGCGCCACGTGTGCATCCAATAAACCGACATTCTTTCACATTTCCATTACGCCTTGGTTGTGGTGGGACCAACCCTGAATCAACCGAAGCCGATCCACCATGAATAACCAGATCTGGAATCAAAAGAGGTAGCTTCCATCGAGACGACGTTGAACCTTCATCCACATATTGAACCCCTGCTGAGGTCATGGTGCTATTCGTAACATGTGGATTGACATTATAATCAAACGGGAACGATGCTAGAGTGAGATCAGAGTCAAATGAAGCACCTCCTAAACTTAACTCAAGGTCTACTTTGGGTTCTTTAGTTCCCAATGGGGGCAAAAAGTGTAATTTCCCGGAAGAATGTTCCTCAATTTCTTTACTTGAAAATATGGTGACGTCCGAGTTCAAGGAACCACCTAACCCAAGAGACAACGAAGACCCGTCTTCCAAATCTAAACACGCGTCCATTGAACTCCGTTTTCGCTTGTTTACATTCAAAGGGAAATATGGACGGGTGTCGGCCATGATTCAAGTACTAAATAGTCAATAATACAAGTTTTTAACTTCTTTATAGGAAAAATAGATTTAAACGAATGGAAACCCCTTGAATGATAGCATGATAGGGATTTCTTCAGTTCATGCAACCCCCACTTACAAAACCTGATGTATCACTTCGATCCATTGATGAATTACGCGAATAACTTAATCATATCATAAAAATATACGCTTGAATCAACAAACTGCCAGGAAAGCCTACTGTTTAAAATAAGATAAACTCGCCATCAGGTAATGAAAAACATTAACCAATAAACAGAACATTAACCTTAGCATCATTTAACTTTGAAGCAAAAACAAATTAAAAAAACATTTAACTTTTTAAAAAGTTATATAACTATGTTCTGAGTCAATAAACACATTCAAATATTTAAGGACAGCTTTAAAAACATTTATCGTTGAAGCAAAAACAAACTAAAAAAAGTTTGGACCCAATAATGGACCTTAAAAGAAATAGGTAGTCCGTAGTTGTTTGTTTTGATCATCAAAACTATAACTATTTATCTTCTTCTTGTCTTTTTAAATAAATCAGTCTTGAACAAACAAGTCTAAAGTTGTCTAGCCAAAATTGCATATATCTTGATTATCTGTATTTGTAAATAATATCATCACTTATATACAGCGGTATTAGTGAAAAAGTAATTTTGCAGTAATGATCATGGCCGAAAAATGTATCCAACTTGACACTTTATTCATTTGTTGTGCATTTAAATGTTTTATTTCCTACTTGATAGACACTCCGTCGGTCTAACTGTTCACTTTAAAAATGCACAAAGTTTTAGAAATATCAACTAACTACACTCCTCCCCCCCCCCCCCCCCCCCCCCCCCCCCCCCTCAACAATTGTATTACATGGATCGTTTGATCCTTTTTAATATATTGTATTTCGCAAATTAAAAAAGAAAAAAAAAAAAAATGTCCCCACCAATTATATAAAATCTTTAGCCACTAAAATCTATTTTGTTCGGTTGAAATACGAAGTTAAGGGGTGTTTGTTTAAGCTTATATATGGGCTTATGAGCTTATTTGATTTTGGCTTATATTCCATAAGCTCCAATTTTCCGGCTTATTTGGAGACTTGTAGGTATAATAAACTTATATAAGCCCATAAGTGTCCAAATAAGCTAGAAATTGGAGCTTAAGAAATATAAGCCGAAATCAAATAAGCTCATAAGCCCATATATAAGCTTAATCAAACACCTCCTAACACTTACAGTTCCGATATTTTTTAATTTTTGTCGTGCGTATTGATCACAAGTGAAGTTCGATATCCATCCAAATGTAACGAAGTTTACCAAATACACATAATCGGATAAATTAAGAATTTATACATTAAACAGGAATAAAAATAGCTTCAGTTAAAAAACTAAGCATAATATATCAAGGAAATGATTGATATATATAAAACCAATTATATTAATCTATAACTACTAGATAAAAAAACCAGTTATCAAATAATAAGGAGTTTTAAGACACAGGATCAATTCATAAGACAGTTTTTTAAAAAAAAAAAACAGAGAGTGATGAGATACCTGTAACAAGGAGTGATGAATGAAATGATTGTAGAGAATAAAATAAAAAAGGGTATGGGCGATAGATATGAAGGAAAACCACCGGTAATATCAAAGAAAGAAAGGAAAGGGATGGCGGAGATATGTGGAGAAATTTAGTGGAAATTGTTGTTCTGTTGTTCTGATTATGTGGAAATGAGATGAATAATAAAAAGGTTGGAGGTGGTTTCCACGTGTGTGATTTATCACTCTTTTCCCACTCTCACGTGTTTCTTCCTCCACCGTGTAATTTATCTCCCTTCAACTTTTTTCGTATAGTCGACTAATTGATACTCGACTGAAATGAGTCAGACTTGTCGAGTAATAGGTCTAGTGCGGGTTATTCGCAAATTATTAGCATTATCTCAGTTTTTACGTTATACTAATACTAATCTTAATTAATATAATGCATTTAGGTCATTCTTAAAAAAGAAATTTTAAAAAAATAAAACTAAAAAATTTCTTTAATTGGAAGGGTTTCAAACTAATCTTAACTACATAAGAATAGGAGTTAAGTAACATTATGAGCCACTAATATTTATAAACCTCATTAACTTGCATTAGCCCATTTAATAAATCTGATATAACAATCCAATTAATTAAATTAAATTAAAAAAAAATAATAAAAAAACTGCAATATGATTTAAAAAAAAAAAAAAAAAAAAAAAAACGTGTATACTATAACTGCATTTTAATGCATATTTCATACATATAAAGCCTACAAACTAACCAACAAATTAACATGGTTTCATCTGAGCTTCTAAAGACACATTACACTATTAATAACTTAAATGGTCTACTTTTATAAAACATATATCTACTACGTTTTAAAGTATTTGAGACAATATTAAATAAGGAAAGTTTAAAATGAAAAACATTTGCTCGACACAAACATAGTCACCGGGTACCCGCTGCCGCATTGCGCGGGTACCCTTCTAGTACTTTTATAACGCAGGATTGTAAAACAATTTTTCTAATACTCATAATTTTTATTATAAAAGGAAGAAAAAAAAAACGGATAATGCTTGTTATACTCTTAGCGGTGTCTTAAAACATACACATGTGGTGCAACTATAACGGTTATAGGAATGTAATAAACAATTAAACACCAAAGTGCCTCTATAACGTGTATTTAATGAATTGCATCACGCTCTTTTAGGTTCATACCAGCAAAACCTTATAATGAGATGGGCTTAAATGAGTTCAAGTCTGATTTCAAATACATAAGAATGCATGAGGTCAAAATCAAAAAAAAAGAATAATTGAGCCTAGTTTGCTTAACGAGTTGGGTTTGATTCAATCTTTATTTTCTTTAACTTGTCAATAAATAAGTCAAGTTTGAGTTTGTGAAACTCACGAGCCTGAGCTCGAGCTTTAAGACTATAAATGAGCCTCTATACCACTGTTTTGGAAAGTGGAGCGAATTCAATCGATTAAAACCGGCAGCCAATTGGTTTTTAAAAGCCAGTTGAACTGTTGTAGTTGAACTAATACAAACTGAAAAAGCAAAACCCGATTGAAATAACTAAAAATTCGAAACTTGTAAACATAGCAATGTTTTATTGCTTTTTTTATTGGATTTTGATCATTTGAAAATTTTGTGTTTGTTTATAGAATTGGTAAGATTTGATTTTACAATGTTCGGACATATATATATTGTTTGGCTCAAACTATTATTGTTATATGGTTGTTGTTGACGTCTATTGTCTAATATTCACAGTGATGCTTTCAAAATGGAGTATCAAAAATGTTCAATCGCTCAATCTGATCGGTTAAACTAGTAACCGACAAATCAATTGGTTAGTTTGCATGTTAGATTTCTCAAGAATGAAAAATAATGTTTGAGCAATTGAAACTGAATCAATGAGAGTGCTCATTTTTGTCATGTATGATAAATGAAGTTAACACATTGACCAATGGAAAATCAAAATTAAAACACTTTTGTCAAACTCATCTAAATCTCCTAAAGAAAAAAAAAAAAAAAAAAGAATATGTACAAAAAGACATGTGTCGATTTAAAAAAAAAAAAAAAAAAAAAAAAAAAAAGTGAATAATTAATAAAAGTTTAGCAGTCAATTTTTAAACTAATTAAATGAACTTAAGTGAACTCAGTTTTGATGTACTAATAATTTATAAATTAATAACTACCCCATACATTTATATTAAAAAAAAAAAGAGTCAATGTTTTTGTTATTTATAAATATTATTATTATATATTAAATAAAAGTATGTGAACAGAATTATAGATATCAAAATGAAAGCATGAGTTATGGTTTTATGTAAATGAATACACAAGATTGTACATATACGAACAACTCATTTGATTCTTTTTTGTCAGTTTAAGTAAGTATGCCAAGAATTTTTTTTTTTTTTTTTTTTTTTTTTTTTTTTTTTAATGCTATTTTAACTATTTACGTTCAATAATGACTCATGTTATTCCTCTTTATAACTTCAACTTGTGCGTATATCGGTTTAAAAATTAATATAGTTAAAATTAAGTGACTGAAATATAAATATAAAAATGAAGGCACGACACCTCGAGTTACTGTAAGATGAAATTTTTTACAGTTTGTGCATATAGCAATAACGTATGTGATTACTCTTAAAGTTTAAATAAAGAATATCCCGAGAAACATTTTTTAAAGGTCATTAAGTGTTATTGAACACACGTAATGTGTAAAACATTATATCAATAATTAAAAATAATATTAACAATCGGATAATATCATTATGTGCTATTGAACACACATAATGTGTAAAACATGATATCCAGAAAAATATTTTTTAAGGGTCATTATGTGATATTGCACTCGAACATGTTTTGCTATGCCAAAATAAAAATTTATTAGATATAAATATATATTTTTAACTAATTATATTATTAAAATCAGATAATATACAATTTGTATGCTCAAATAATTAAAATTTATATGTATCGGCATAGTAATAATAAGAATTCTTTAAATTTGTTTTCGAGCATTACACATTAAAAAAATTTATGTCAAAACTTTGTACGTGCAGTCGTGCACTGGTGTACATAACTACCGTATCAATATATGAACAAATTAAAATAGTTTTTCCAATTTTATGCATCCATTCATCCTCAACCATGAGCTTGTGAGATATAAAATATTTGAGGTGAAATGTCATACCACAAACATACATATGTAATGTTGTAATATATGCATTATAAATATAATTTTATGATGGGAACATCGTTTATTGTGATATACTGATATGTATATTGTTGACGTATCCGTCCGGACGCCAAGGTCCGGATGTCACGAACATGGCCGAGCGCCTTCCGAAGATGAGACGTTAGCTGAATGTTTTGCCCTTATACAGAGGGGCAGGGACCCCCATATGGACACGTGCACTCTGACAGCCACCCTACAAGCCCAACCTAGGGGTAGAGTACTGTTCGTAGGGACAACTGACAACTGTTCAACTAGGAGACTGTACACTATTCATGAGGGTACGATGACACTGTTCACAAGTACAAGCAGGTAAAGGTTGGGTGGTATAAATACCCCAACCCCATTTATTGTTTCAACAACACACACACACAGTCATTTACTCACATTTATCACATTATCTTTCGATTTCCATATTCTTATTCTTACGCCGGAGCTTGGTCCTGGGATAACACCCGGGGCGAGGCTAACGAGCGTTCTTCATTTGTGCAGAAAGTTAAGTCCGAAGCAAGGATTGAAGTCTACTAAGGATTTCAATCGAAGAGCAAGATTTTGCTTCAACAAATTGGCGCCATCTGTGGGACCCGTTATCTGGTCTACCTATTGATAGCATGACGGACCTCCCACCTCTGACTCCCCTCGCAACAACAGGAGGCGGTGCCAACAAAGACGGTCCAGAAGGTTCTAACCGGAATGATCGTGATTCACCTAACATACAAGATTTGATACAGGGACACCTGACAGCCCTGAAAGAGTTGGTTAAAGAACACAATGCTCTCGAAGGAAATGTCCTTAAACCAATACGGTTGGATTTCAATGAAGACGATGGTAAGACCCCGGGCGATAGGCAAGCCAAAGACAAACCGCAGGAAGATTTAGGAAAGCCTTTCAAATCCGTAGCCAAATCACCCTTCACTAGAAGAATAAACGAATTCTCCGGACCATCACACAGGATGCCGAGCAATCTGAAGTTATATGATGGGTCCACAGATCCGGATGACCACTTGAACAGATTTGCCGGAGCGGCCAATCAAGGGGAATGGCCAATGCCAGTATGGTGTCGGATGTTTCAGCAAACGTTGGATGGGGCAGCGCAGGGGTGGTTCAGTCGTTTAGAGCCCGGTAGCATCAACACATGAGATGAGCTAGAGGAACAGTTCACCACTAGGTTCTCCTTGAGGCAGAAAGGAATTAAGGATCCGACGGAGATATTCAAGATTTCCAGAAGGGCTAACGAAACCTTGCCTGACTTTAAAGAAAGATGGACCGACGAGGCGAGTTATATCCCTGGAGTGCCGGATCTCATGCGTATATCAGCTTTTATGACAGCACACAAATGTCCGGAGCTAGCCAAGCGATTCTCTGACCAAGTACCTCAGACTGTGTAAGAGATGATGACGAGGGTCGATGACTTCGTCAGGGCAGAGGATGCGTACAAGACCACAGAACTCCCAAAAGGGGAATTACCGGAGGGTAATCGGAGGTTCAACTATTTTCCAAAGACCGAAAGGTCCAGGGGATATGCCGAACGACGTAGGAATGACCGCCAAGGTGATTTTCGTTTCAGAGAACCGTACACCCCTTATGTAGCCCCGAAGGCAGATCAAAACAGGGGAGATTTTCGGAAAAAAGACGGATGGAGGCCGGACATCAATAGGCCGGGGTTAATGGCACTTAGGAAACAACCCAAGGAAATATTGACATCCACCTCCGTTGGTGGGGAGGCCAAGCAGGGGAAATGCAGACAGATATTGTGACTATCATGGGGAGAAGGGGCATTATACCAACGATTGTCACATGCTGAAAAAGCAGCTCGAGGCAGCCCTAGACTCCGGAAAGCTAGATCATCTGATCAGGAACGTAAGGCAGAGGAAAGAGCTAGCTCAGGAGGGAAACAAAGGAAAGAAAAAGGTGATAAACATGATCGGGAGCGTGGGAACAACGAAAATAAAGACTAGGGAACATGAGGAGCCATGGATGAAGGTCCCTATTACTTTTCCTCCAACACTTTCGGATGATCTGTCCGATGAACCTCTTATAGTGGAAGCAGATGTTGAAGGATATTTGGTACGGAGGATTTTTGTGGACGAGGGAGCTTCGGTGGAAGTTATGTATGAGCACTGTTTTAACAACTTATGCCCCTCGATTCAGTCCAAGCTCAAGAAATCCGGATCGCCATTAGTGGGGTTCTCGGGAGAAGTAATCAAGCCCATTGGAAAGATTGAGCTGGATGTATGTTTTGGGGACCACGGTTTATTCCGAAAGGCCAGAATGAAATTCTCAGTAATAAGATCACCTTCACCTTACAACATTATATTGGGAAGAACCGGTTTAAGAGAGCTTAGGGCTATACCTTCGACCGTCCATGCTATGATAAAATTTCCCACTCCGAAGGGAATCGCAACCTTGGTTACTAAGGCAGCTGCAATCATGGAATGTCATGGTTTCGAGGAAGAATGGATAGGTTCGGAGGAGGAAACCGCAACAGGGATGGTCTCCGAAAAGGAGGCGGAGCTGGGGCATACAGAAGATATCATGGTCCACCCTGCCTACCCAGAATAGTTGGTAACCATCGGGAAGGGATTCTCCAAAGAATGTCGAAGAAGCTTGATCGAATTGTTAAAACGAAGCAAAGACGTGTTCGCTTGGTCGCCCGCTGATATGACAGGTATACCACGCCGATTGGCGCAGCACAATCTTAATGTCAGAATGGAAGACCCTCCGGTGGCACAGAAGAGACGGACCTTCTCTCAAGAGAAAAATCAAGTGATTGCTAGTGAAGTTCAAGAGTGGTTAAAAGCAGGAATCGTCCGGCCGGTGAGATACCCCACATGGATATCAAACCCGGTACTAGTAAAGAAATGTGACGGGAGCTGGAGGATGTGCATAGACTTTAAGAACTTGAACTCAGCCTGCCCAAAAGATTACTACCCTCTGCCGGAAATAGATTGGAAGATCGAATCAGTGATGGGTTACTGATACAAGTGTTTTCTGGATGCATACAAGGGCTACCATCAAGTTCAAATGGCCATCGAGGACGAAGAGAAAACGGCATTCTACACGGAGCAAGGAACTTATTGTTACACCAAAATGCCCTTTGGCCTAAAAAACGCCGGAGCAACATACCAACGTTTGGTAGACTCGGCGTTCCTTCCGCAGATAGGAAGGAACTTGGAAGCATACGTAGATGACATGGTTATCAAGAGCAGAACGGAGGTGGATTTACTAGCGGACATGGCCGAAACTTTTGACAATTTGAGGAAAGTAAATATGAAACTGAACCCTAAAAAATGCTCATTTGGCGTGGAAGAAGGCAAGTTCCTCGGCTACATGGTAACTTCCGAAGGCATCCGCGCAAATCCGAGGAAAGTTAAATCAATCACAGAAATGAAATCGCCAAGAACCTTGAGGGAAATGCAAAGCCTCAGCGGCAAACTGGCGGCCCTCAATCGTTTCCTGTCACGTTCGGCAGAAAGATCACTTCCTTTTTTCGAAACACTCAGGAACGTCACCAAGGAGAATAAGGATGAATATCGATGGACCTCAAAAGCCGAAGAGGCCTTCCAAGAAATGAAAAGACTAATTTTAGAGCTGCCCTCATTAACGACCCCCGTCCCAAAAGAAAGTCTGCACGTATACCTTGCGGCTGCATCGAGGGCAGTGAGTGCAGTGCTGGTAGCCGAAAGATCTGGAAAATAGCTACCGGTACATTACGTCAGCCGAACATTGAATGAAGCAGAAAGAAATTATGCCCCAATGGAAAAGCTGGCAGTTTGTTTATTGCACGCATCCCGGAGGCTGCGAAGGTATTTTGAGGCACACCCGATAAAAGTGATCACGGATCAGCCGATCAGGCAGGTTTTAAATAAGCCGGAGTCGTCCGGAAAGTTGGCCAAGTATGCCGTAGAGTTGGGGGCGTACGATATAACGTATGTCTCTCGAAACGCCGTCAAAGGGCAAGTGTTGGCAGATTTCCTAACAGAAATACCGGTAGGAATGGCCGAGCAGTACGCCAAAACGAAGAACAGGGGAATCTGCGAGGTTACCGAGAAAGCAGAATGGACATTATATACCGATGGAGCATGTAGTAAGAAAGGTTCAGGAGCTGGTTTAGTACTCATCAGCCCAACACAGGAAGAATTCACCTATGCTCTAAGGCTAAATTTCAAAAGCACAAATAATGAGGCCGAATACGAAGCACTACTGGCAGGGCTGCGGATAGCTGAACAAATGAAAATTAAGTCCATAAATGTCAAGGTTGATTCAAGATTGGTAGCAAGCCAGATCAATGGGAATTTTGTGGCTACTAAAGAAAGCATGATAAGATATCTGGAGAAAGCAAGGCAATATATTGGGAGGTTTGACAGCTTTAAAATCCAAAACATACCGAGGACCCAAAATCAAAAGGCGGATGTACTTAGCAAGATTGCTTTAGTGGCCTTCGATCATTTAACAAAAGAAGTATTGGTAGAAGTCTTAGAAAAACCCTCCATCGAAGAAGCCGAAGTGCACACGATAGTGGAAGAAGAAGGCCCCAATTGGATGACACCGATCATTAGGTGTCTGGAAGAGGGGGTGTGGCCGGAAGACGCAAATGAAGCGAGAAGCCTACGCATGAAAATCCCCCATTATGTGATGGAGGATGGGATTCTCTTCAAAAAAATCTTATCTAAAACCAATGCTCCGTTGTGTAGGTCCGTTACAAGCAAATTACATCATCCGAGAGGTGCATGAGGGAGCTTGCGGCATGCATTCCGGTCCTCGATCAGTGGTGGCAAAGCTAATTAGACAAGGGTATTACTGGCCGACGATGCACCGTGACGCAAGAGAAGAGATTCGGAAGTGTGATTCTTGTCAAATACACGCTCCCGTGCCTAAGCTGCCCAAAACTTTCCTAACTTCAATCATGGCCCCCTGGCCATTCTATCAATGGGGAATGGACGTTCTGGGACCGTTCCCAGAGGCCCCGGGGAGGGTATAATTTGTCATCGTGGCCATAGATTACTTTACAAAATGGATTGAGGCAAAACCGTTGGGCAAAAACTACCGGGAAGGAAGTAAAAAAATTCGTGTGGGAAAATATTGTATGTCGTTTCGGCCTACCGGGGGTGATAGTAACGGACAATGGGACAAATTTTGTGAATGATCCCTTCAAAAGCTGGTGTGCACAGCTGAAAATCAGGCAGATGAACACGGCCGTTGCGCATCCGCAGGCCAACGGTTTGGTAGAACGAGCAAACAAATCCCTGATGGAAGGAATAAAGGCAAGATTGGGCAGGGCAAGAGCCGGATGGGTAGATGAATTGCCCAATGTGTTGTGGTCTCACCGCACCTCACTCAAAACCAGCAACGGCGATACACCCTTCAGTTTAACATACGGAAGCGAGGCGGTAATACCGGCCAAAATAGGGATGCCAACACACCGGACCATGATGTTCGATGAAAACCGCAGTGAGGAGGACCAGCTCCTCGTGTTTGACCGAAACGAGGAAGAGCAGCATCTAAACCTGGACTTGTTGCAAGAAAGAAGAGAAGCGGCTGCAATACAAGAAGCTAAGTATAAAGCGAAGGTGGAACGATATTACAATCAACGGGTGAAGCCGATGAACTTTAGGGTGGGTGATTTTGTTTATAGGAAGAATGAAGCAAGTCGAGTAGAGAACCAGGGGAAGCTAGGGCCGAATTGGGAAGGTCCATACAGAGTTGTCGAAGCATACGACAACGGTTCTTATAAGTTACAAAATATGGATGATACGGATGTGCCGCGTACTTGGCACGCTATCAACCTCAGAAAGTGTTTCTTATAAAAACTGTTATTGTTAGAATTCCAAAGCTTTTGTACTATTATGCTTTTGTACTATGATGTTAGAAAAATATTAATGAAGTATGTAGCTTCCCGCGATGGGGAAAGTTGCGAAGTTTTACGACAAATTACGAAATACTTGTGTCTCCGGAGGCTGGCCCCCTCTGGTAGGCGATAAATGCCCGTGCGACCAAAATCGCTGCGAATGCCCAAAATTCTTTTTTGGATGCCCGACTAAACATAACCGCTTCGGATGCCCGCAGTAACAGCGGATGCCCGGACAATTATACCGTTCCGGATGCCCGAAGGCAACTCGGATGCTCAGATAACAACTAGCCTGAATGCCCGGACGGTCTTAACCGCTCCGGATGCCCAACCGACAGTTGGAGGCAAAATATAGAAATAAGTACGGTATCATGAATCAATTCTGGCGAAAGAATGATATCACACAATAAAAAAAAAAAAAAGAAAAAAAAAAAAAAAAAAAAAAGAAAAAAAAAAAGAAATAAAAAAGAAGTGAAAAATATTAAGGGGAACAATGTGAATGATGGCTGTACAATAATAGTCAAAAGAAACCCATTATAAGCGGGTATAAACCCTTGAAATATTACAAAAATCAAGGTTCAAAGTTGTGATTACAAACACAATAACTAAATCGGAGGGTTAACATTTTCCCCTCCGGTTACAACTATCTGATTACCCTCCGTCTCTGCGTTAGCTTGAGTGGAAATGTTTGTCAAGCCCGCGGGGGTTGGAGAGTCAGGAAAAATGTTCATGAGATCACCCAGGGGAAGACGATGAGCATCGCAGATCTTCTTGATATATGGATATTCAAGAGTAAACAGCTTATTGTACTCGGCCTTCCATATGTTTGGGGCTTCGGGGTTCAGATTTCTCGAAGTGCTCATAATTTTCTCAGCATCCTCCTGTTTTCTTGAAACTTTGACCCCATCCTGCCACCCAGCGGAGTAAGAAAGGCTGAAGGGTTTGCCCAGAGATTGTTTATACTCACGACTGTCAAGAAGCCTCCGAAAAACCGCCGGGATCAACGATTTGACCAAATTCGGGCGAACAATGTCCGCCTGAGCCAAGTTAGCTATCAGATCAGCCTTCTCATTGGCCAACGATCCGACCTGCTGTTGGGATACCGCTAGCTCAGCCTCTAGTTGATTGATACGGTTGGCTTGCTCTTCGTTTTTCTTGAGCCAGAGTTCCCTCTCTTGATCAAACCCGTTGGATTTTTCCAACAGATCTTTGTACCTTAAAGCGCAGGCTTTGTACTGTTGGCCCATGGCCTCATGCTCGGTAGCCAGCTCTTCATACCGAGCGGCCTGAGCATCACGCTCACCCTCGGCCCTTGCGGCTAGCCCTTGGCAGTTGTCATGAATATTTGACAGCTCCCGGTAGTCAGCATTTAAGTGACGGAACCGTCGGAGAACTTCCCCCATAGAAATGGTGCTCATCCCCAACTGTTCATAGGCTTGCCTTGCGAGGCCAATATTGTCAAGCTCATTCAGAGCGACCTATTCGGCGGGAGTGGCAAGGTGGTTGATCATTTCACGACACGCCCGGTAGGAATTTAACCGGACGTCCTCCCTAAGTGTCCTACTGGGCATGAAGTAGTCAGCCTGGTTCAAAGAATGATCTAAAAAAAAAAGAGTGAAATAAAAAGTAAGAGAAACGACCACCAATCAATCAAAAGACGTTATCATGGAACGTAGGAAATGCAAACCAGATGGTTCTGACGGAACCACATGGATGGTAGGGTGCCCCTCGGGATGAGACCGCTGTACCGATTGAGCTATAAAAAGAAAGGAGATTATTAGAATCAATATTTAAAACTGACATAAATGACCAAGACAAAGATAATTACCATCAGAGGCATGCGGAGCAGATTTTCTTGGCTCCTCAACGGCCACGACCCGGACTGGGGAAATATCAGCTCGGGCATTGGAGGTTTCAACCCTCTCGGCCCTTTCCTGATCGGCCACCTCGAGGGCCGGATGCTCCTCATTGATGGGGTCATTTTGAGGGGCAGAGTTCGGAGGTGCAAGGTTGATGGGACTTGCATCCAACGTTGCCCCCAGAGAAGGAATGGCCCCAGCAGAATTGGCACCCCCTCTGCTTTTCTTCCTCGGCGCCGCCTGGGAGGTTCCCTCACCGGCCTTTCTTTTGGCTTCGGCCCTCTGACGGGCTTCTCTCTCTTTCTTCTCACGGGCCTTCACCACCTCATCATTAGCCTTCTCGGCTATCTTCATCAAGGCCTCTTTTTGGGGGGGATTTTGACCCTCCGGGAGGGGATCCACGGTCCTCACAGGACGATTTTGACCATTCGGAATTGGGGACCCCTCCACCACATCGGTTCCATCCCAGTTGGGTAGCTCCAGAAACTCAGACATAGTAACAACTGCATTAACCAAAAGCAAAGCAGATACAAATACATGAGTAAAAAAATATATATATATAAAAAGAGGAAGAAAAAATACAAGCGTATGCGTGGAGCATTACCATGCCCTTCGGTATCTTTTAAAATAACTGTCAAGTGTTTGTTTTCCCACACCGAAGACAAACCGGACAACCAAAGAAGAACAGGAAGAGGTTTTCTTAGAAAAATCTGTGTCTCGGCAAGCCTATCCGCAGCGGCTTCCGAGTGGGAGGGGGAAAATCGTTCACCTCAGTTATTTTGGAGTCTCTGTGCCTCCAGGCCATAGCGTCCGGTATGGCCCTACGGTCAATCAAGAAAAACTTTGATTTCCAGTGCTTCAACCCGGTCAAAACCTCCTTAAAGCATTTTCTGGCCCTCCGTCCCGTACGGCTCTCGAAGGAGAACCAGTTGCCCTATTTACACAATCTATAGAACACCCGGAACAATGATACCGTCGGCCTCTCGTCCAAACTATAGCACCGGATCTCAAAAAGAGTCACCCGGTTTAGCCCTATCGGCACTATCTGAGAAAAATGGATCTTAAAGTGTTTGATCACCTGTAATAGAAATCGGGAGAAGGGAACCCTAGCGCCTCCAAGATCTAGCTGTTGTGTATATATCCCTATTTTATCCGAGGGCAATCTATCCATGGTCATGTTGGGGTCCGGAAGGATGGGATGAAGGTCGGCCGGGATATTATATGTCGAAATGATAGCATCTAAGTCCGATTGGGACAGTTGAGAGGTATGGACGTGCATGTCAAATTTTCCTACCGGTCCGTCTGCGGCCATGTTTAAAAGATACCTGGTGAGTGCTTATTCACTCACTATTATTTGATCAAATACCAACCCAAAACGACTATTTGAGCTAATAAATGCCAAGAAAACGTGTGTTTTTGTGTTTGTGATATGCAGGTACGGATAAATCATAAAAAGCTGAAAAATCACAAGAAAACCGGAAAACGAGCACGAGAATTGAAGTTGGTCAAAGAAGTCAATGCCGGGGATCCAAAAGTTATCATCGGTCCTTCATTTATTAGAGATTTACAAGAATGGCCCTTGGAAAGTACTTTTGAGAAATGGTAGAATCAGTCCTTGGAAAATTTCAATATTACATGATTGGTCCTTGTTATAAATTACTATCCTAAACCAATTAATATAACCGGATCTAGTCTACATCCTACTTGGCCCAAAAACAAACCAAAGGCCCACTCCCACTTACCTTGACCCGGTCTGTTACCCTACCCCAGTCAACCCATATCCTAACCGGTCAACACAAAAAAATAATAAAAACCTAACAAAATCCACCCCGCTCTAATAAAACCCCCAATTTCCCTTTTCACCCCATTTACCCAGCAAAATCTATTAAACCAAGAACCCTAGAAATTGACCGTACACAATTACCATAATTAAGGGTAATTGTGTCAAATCAAAGGTGTTCTAGAAGATTAGGAGTATGTCATATGGTGTCAGCATGTGTCAGAGAGCTCAAGTAGCACAATAACGACTACATGGCAAGAGCTGATTGGCATGAACGCGTCATGAGGATTGATCCAAGGGCTTGTATTCGTTGAAAGAAACACAAAATTGATCATGTGGCTGAGATAAGAAGAAAGTAGCACAGATTGTTGCACGGATCGCCAACATGGATTCAGACCCCAGACCCTCTCACTCTTCTATAAATAGGGACGTTTTTTTAGCTCATTTGATGTATTAGATTAGTGTAATGAAATGCCGTTAAATTCTCTATAGATTGTACTTAGTTTAGCTTATGTAACTTTGATATCAGTTTTAATAAAATTTTTAGTTTACTTCCATATATCTCAGCTTATTTCTGTTTTCATCATTGCTTATTTTCATTTAATTCTGCTTTTATATAGTTTATAATCAATTGATTCTCAGCTTATTTCTGTTTTCATTTAGCTAAATCATATTTCAATTTGTTACTCTTATATAGTTTTACATTCATTTACATATAAAAAATAAAAAAATAAATATAAAAAAATCATAAAAAAAAAGTATCATATATATAGTAATAAAGCTCATCATAGAGCTTATTTTTCTTTTCATGCATTTCACTTTAGCTTGCTAGCTATTAGGGAAGTGGTTAAGTCTGAGTAAGGAAACAAAGATCAAATGTTGATTGAGGCAGTACTGTGGAAGTGTGGATAAGCTGAGACAGACAGAAACGAACTCAGCCTATCTTAGAGATAGGCGACTGTGAATCCCCTCTGTTCTGGCTGAGGGGAAATCATTTGGTAAATTTCATTTGAAATTACTTTAGTGTTAGATCTAATATAGTAGAATTTGTTTTTTTTAGTTTAGTTGTTTGTGATAATTGAATTGCATTTGATTGTTATTTCTGAATATCTAGCTGTTAATCTAGGACTGAGTTTGATATTTTTCAGCTTATTATTAGTTTTAGTATACTGTAGATTGAATCTGATTCAATAAATGGTTGAGAGTTTTGGATTGTGATTTAGCTACTGTTCCATTTGTATTGTTTGAATTAGTGTTAAGCTTTTGATCTGTCAAATTGTTGTTTAGAGAATTATTTGATAAGATAGTTACTATTTTAGTAATTGTCATTGCTGATGTGGTATAAATAAGTTTCTGAGATTTGGCATAACTTTGATCCTAGTAGATTGGTTGAGCATCAGTTTATGGATATGAGGTTGTGTAGATTGAGTGATCATTAGAACAGTAGTGCAATCTGTTACATCTGTTTTACTATGAGAATTGGATCTGAGATTTTTGATTTCTGAGTAGAATTGATGCTACTAGATCTGATTTAGCTTCTGAGTCTGCTGTCTAAGTTTGGATTACACACAGAATTGGATTGTAGTTGTGTTTATTAGTAGTTCTGCATAAATAAGTTTGGTGTAGTTTAGTAGTTTGCAAGGGTGTTTGGATCTACCTAGTTCTAAGTTTAGTTGTTGTTTAGTTGCTATAATCTGAGCACATTCAAGTCTATTTAGAGTAAAAATAGTGGTTAGAGTCAATAAAACAGTAATTCATTCATCAAAAAGTAAAAAAATAGTTATCAGTTTAGCTTAGCAATTAGTATAAGTTAGTAACAGTTAGAGTTTCAGTAGTTACAATTGCATAATCAGTTAGTTTAGACATAGATGAGGTAATAATTAGCTTAATATAGCAAGTAGTGGCAGAATTAATGGATTAAATTTGCATTAATTCAAAGATAGATTGCATTTCTTATAGTCCACTGTTGCATAGCTTTGATTCATAGGCTGCTGATCTGAGTTTGATTTTTATCATCATAAAGTAGAATTTGGTGATAGTATTGCCTGATTTCACATTTCAGAAGTTCCATTGAGTTTTTGCCCCATAGAGCTTGTTAATTGAGCTTAATCTGATTAGCTTATAACTTCTGTTCATAGCCTTCTTGAGACTGAATTGGTTGTTTGGTAATTGTGGCCTGCTGATGTTCATTGATACTATTTCTGAGTTTGATTGTGTTTCTGAGTCTTATTTGAGAAGTTGAGTATTCTGAATCATAATTTTGCTTATGGAAATTGCCTGCTCTTAGTCTGCTTATAATTTGAGCTATTCATTTGAGCTTATTGCATCAAATTGGTGATACTGTGGATTTTTTTTATGTTAACATCTGTTTCAATTTATCATATCTGAGCATAATATAGTAGATATAGACTGATTTCAAAGTTTCAAGCAGTTTGGATCACAAGTGCTTATTAATAAGCACTTGTGATAAGCAGTTTTTAAGGAATAAGCAGTTCTACTTTTCAGTTTTACTTCAAATTTTTATTTTAAGTTCTTTTTGATATTTTTGATTTTCTGGAATTTTTCCAGATTTTTCCAACCATTTTTACTATTTTTATTAATTTCTTTTGATTATTTTCAATTTTTAAATAGATTTTAAATCCCAAAAATCAATAAAAAAATAGAAAAGGTTCTGAAAAATACAAAAATAATTTTAGAATTTCTTTTATAATATTTTAAAATTTTTAGAATTTAATTTTCATTTTTCCAAGTTAATTTTCTATTTTTCCTTATTTTTAATTCATTTTTAATTCCAAAAATAGGAAATTAATTCTAGAAAATAAATAAAAAGTCTAAAAAAATATTTTTCTTTTTCTTAAAATTCTTTTTATTAGTTTTAAATTTTTAAAAAATATTTTCAAGTTCGTAGGGTCATTTTTCGTTATACGTTACGTTTTAAATTTTACGGTTGCGTTACCGTTTTCACGTTTTTCATTTCGGTGCATAATTAGCTTATACTCTTTGCATGCTTTATCATTGTTTGTGAATAATTGAATTCTTTGATTGCTAATTTCACTCTATCACTCTTTCACCATTCACTTACACTACACGATTCCCAAACCGATAATTCGAATTTTCCATTCGAGCCTTCGTTGGGAGAACGACTCGGGAATTACTTTCACAAGTATTTCCTCGGAATATAAATATACTATAATTGACACGAATCAATTTTTGGCGTCAATGCCGGGGAAGGCCGAAGTGAATTTTTGAATATCATTTTTGAAAATCGTGTTTTGTTAAGCCTTCCTCTATTTTGTATATATATCTCTATAAAAATTGAAAAATCAAAAACACTTTTCTTAAAGTGTTTTCAAAAATACCAAAAAAATAATAAAAGTTACTGCCTCAACTTGATCGAAAGAAAGGGCGTTGTAAACCAAATAAGTCTCGCAATATAACGAAAACGTAATTTAGTTGTTTATCGGACTATTTCAATTACTACAACCGAATAAGCGGGAAATACGGAAGCTAAGACATTAAATTGCTAGCTGAAGAGAGATCCATTCTTCTCTCCCGTCCCGTCGCGAGTGGTTTTGAAAAAAATGGTTTTCGATTAATATTACGTTTTAAGAAAAGAAAAACAAAAGAAATAAAAAGTTTTTGTGAAAAATATAAAAAAAACAAAAAGATTTTCTTTTCTCTTTTCTTTTTCATTTTCTTTTTAATTTTGCTCGTGGTGTATGCACACCCGATCTACTTTTGAGAGTCTTACGTCTCTGTTCTCTAACCCCGAGCGGGTTTTACGACATACGAGTCGGGTTCATTTCCTTGACGACGAGGAGATGAACCAAAACGAACACAACGGACCCCCGCCGATGGGTGGTCCGCAGCACAATGTTATCCCGCCGATGGGACAACAACCGGCATTTGATCCACGTCCGATGGAAGAACAACTCCAAACACCATTTAACGGTGTGAGGAGAGCAATTGTGATTCCGGACATCAATGCCAATTTTGAGATTAATCACGGATTACTCAATTTGATCACGGGTATATCTTTTCACGGGTTCGATCACGAAGACCCCTATGCTCACATCCGAAATTTCACCGACATCGCTGAGACGATTAGAATGAACCAAGTGCCTCACGATGTGGTGAAATTGAAGTTATTTCCTTTCTCCTTAAAAGGAGCAGCCCGGACTTGGCTGGAAAAGGAACCGCCGAACTCGATTCACACTTGGAATGATCTCGCTTCCAAGTTTGTGAGTTACTTCTATCCTCCCTCTAAAACTTCTAACCTACGTTCTCAAATCTTTCGGTTCCAACAAGCTTTTGATGAAACGTTTAGTGAAGCTTGGGACCGATTCAAAGATTTGAAGGAGAAATGTCCGAACCACGGGTTTACCGACCTTCAGCAGATTGATACGTTTTATAATGGGTTATGTCATGCTGACCAAGATTCGCTTAATTCTGCTGCGGGTGGTAACTTGTTGGCTAGGAACACGAATGATGCTTTCATGATAATTGAGAATAAAGCTCGTGTGAGAATGTCAAGGAATAAACCTCAAGTTTCTAATAATGGTAAAAATAATGATGAATTGGTAAATATGATTGTGGCTTTAACAAAGAAAGTTGATGCAATGTCTATTGAAAAACCCAACCATCAAGTCAATGTGGTTAGTCGCGGTTGTGAGACTTGTGGTGGTCCACATTTGTATTATGAATGTCCGGCCACCGGTGCCTTTTCTCGTGAAAACGCGTATGCTACAAACGCGGGTAACACCGGTTACCTACAACCTCAAGGAGACCGTAATCTCCTTAGCTACCGTTCTCCTAATTTTCTTGGACCACCCGTTTTCGAACAACCAAACCAAGTCAATCAAGTCAGTCAGAATCATAATGTTGTGAATCGTAATAATCAAGGAAATCAAAATCAGAGTCGAGCTAATAACGGTTTTCAAAATCATAATCAAGGGTTTAATCAAAATCGGGGTTTTCAAGGTAATTACAATCAAGGCCCGCCTCAAGGGAACAATTTTCAAAACCAACAAAACCATGGAAACCCTGGGAATTTTCAGAACGCTAATCATGGAAATCAAAATCATGGTAATTTCCAAAACCGTGGGTAGAATTTCAACAATAATCAAAATCAAGCTGTTATTCCAAATCCGTCGCCCACGGAAGATTTGATTAAGCAATTGATTCAAAACCAACAATCTTTTATGGCAAAATATGAAGAGTCGACACGGTTGTTTGCTAATCAAATAAGTGATATTAACAAACGTTTAAATGATCGACCCTCGGGTTCGGGTATTACATCTTTGCCAAGCAACACGATCGCAAACCCGAGGGGCGAAGTAAAGGCGATCATAACTCGCAGTGGTGCTACATATGAGGGACCCACAGCTCCTACTACCTCTTCTTCTTCTTCGTCTCCGCCTAAGGTAGTAGACTGTGAGACCGAGGCGACAAAGGACCCGGTTCCTCCTATTAATAATGGAGGAACTGAAAACGTCCAACCTCCGGTTGTCCAAAAGTCAAAAGATAAAGAAAAAGTCGTTTTTGAGAATAATGTGAAATACAAGTCTAAATTGCCATATCCGTCACGATTTAATGATGAAGAGCTCCGTGCAAAATCTAAAAAACAAATGGAAAAATTTCTGGATATTTTTCAAAAATTGCATTTTGATATAAGTTTTATGGATGCTCTCGTGTATATGCCGAAATTTGCTTCAACGTTCAAAAACCTCATAAGTAATAAAGAGAAATTGCTTGAATTAGCCGAAACACCGATAAATGCTCAATGTTCCGCGATTCTTCTCAAGAAGCTTCCCGAAAAGCTTGGTGACTCGGGAAAGTTTCTCATTCCATGTTCATTGAAAGATCAAGAAGTTTGTAATGCCCTGGCCGATTCAGGTGCGAGTATTAACCTCATGCCTTTATCAATCTACGAACAACTTGGAATGGGGGCTCTTAAACCGACGAGAATGACTTTGGAGCTTGCTAATCGATCGATCACTCATCCAGTTGGAATTGCTGAGGACGTTTTTGTTCGTGTGAATTCATGTACTTTTCCGGCAGATTTCGTTGTTGTCAATTTTGAAGCTGATCCGAGAGTTCCTCTAATACTAGGGCGACCGTTTTTACGAACCGCTAAAGCCCTAGTAGACCATTATGAGGATACTCTAACTTTACGACACGATGATGATATTATGATTTTTAAAGCCGATGCTTCAAAATCAAAGAAGTATTCCGTCAAAAGCATCGATGTTTGTGATTATACCTTTGATGATTTTGTTAAAACTTTCGTCTCCGACTCTTCCCCATCATTTCTTCCGATTAAGGAATATGATTCTCTTTGGGAAGAGGTCGATGAATTTCTTGCTATCGAAACGATTCCGATTTCTGAGACTGACGATTCTTACTTTGATTCGGAGGTAGATACTATTTTTCTTAACAATTTGTTGAACGATGAACCGTTAATCCCTCCGGATAAAGTTAAGACAAAGATTGAGCTTATAATTGACGATCCTCTGGAGCTCGAGCTCGAGGAATTTTTACCAAACTTTAAGAGTTTTACCTTCGATACGACTGAGGAAATAAGTGGCAATCCCACTTATCGTTATGATTTTTATGATCCGACGTTTGAAGCTTTTCATTTCGATTACTCGGAAGAGACGAGTCGTGGCAATCCCACTTCTCATGCTTTTATCTCTCTTCCGGAGTTTGAGTCATTTCGTTTTGATGAATCTGAATATAAAATGGAAAAGTTTTCTAAATCTGAATACGAAAGTTTCAGTTTTGATCTTGAAGTTGATAATGATCCGGGTGGTGTGTTTAAAAATGAGAGTTTGAATGAAAAGTTTTTCCCATTCCTCCCACCCGGAAAGGTTTTTAAAAGGAGCTTAAATGATAAGATTCATAATTCTATAATTATGAAGTTTTCTTTTAATGAAGATGAGCTTTCCAAGATTGTTATCTTGACGTTCTTGCCGTTTATAATGTTTGGTGTGATTTCTCTTATCCTTCACTCCGTGGGGAGTGAGGATGTTGTTTTTGACCCTGGTATCGTTTTTCACAGTTTTCAAAATTAACGTACCAGCGGTTATCTATTCGGGATGGAACTTTCAAATAAATCATAAGTTTTTCAAAATATTTTGAATGAAAGCCCGAATGAGATTATTTTCCACGGTTTTTCCCCAAGGACGAGTTAATTCGGGGATCGAGTCAAGCTCATGTGACTCGGAAATAAAAAACAAGCGCTTCGTGGGTGGCAACCCATGCTTATCCAATTTCATCTTCTTATATTTCTATTTTCTAACACCTAATGTGAGGAGGGGGTGCCTCTTCTACTCTTGTGTTTCGTGGTTGTTTGTGATGTTTAGGATTGTCCATGATTTATGATGACTCTCGTGCTCGTTATCTCTTCACTTGGAGTCTCATTCATCGGTCCTATTGGAAATCCTATATTCGTAAATCTTATCGACTAACGTTTTCTTTGGCATAATTAATAAATGGCCTAGAATTTTGTTAGGATTACCTTAACCCATTAAAACATTGAGGACAATGTTTCGTTCTAGTCGGGGGGAGGGTGAATCTTCGATTCGATTTTGACCTTGCATGTTTCACATGTCGTGTACTCTTGCAACTCCGTTTTTCCACCAAAAATAAAAAAAACTGAAAAAATTGAAAATTTTCAAAAATTTTGATGAAAAAGCAATGAAAAAGCACAAAAAAATGAGAAAAAGTTGAAAAAGTTGTACAAAAATATAATAAAGTTTGAATAAGTGTTTTGACACCTTGTTGACTTTCTTACTGGCGAGAGTAGGAATAAATATTTTGACTTGACCGGGCGTGTTGAGCCCTAGCTTGTTCCCTTAACCAATGATAATCACATAAGCTTGTGCTAGTTTTGTACACAAGGAGCTATAAAATGTGAATTCTTTCTTAAGAATCTGCAAGTTCCCGTACTTGACTTTATACATGCGCAGCTTAAAAGCTTTCGCTAGTCTTTTACATCAGGAGCTAGAAAACGCGAATTCTTCTTCTAGAATTTGCAAGTTTCCGTAACTGACTTTATATATGCGTGGCTGATTATCGGCTAAGTATTCGCTGGTTTCATTATTTGGGATCTTAAATTGCGAAGAGCGAGAAATGATAGAGTTTATTTAGAAGTTAGATGCTAAACGTGGAGTAGTGGTTCTCTTTAGAGCTCATAAGAGGTACTTGTGGCTTTTTACTCCCATCATAAACGTCACCCATATATAATAGATGTTCTAGGTTAATTAGTGGTATTTCGGTTTGAATAATATTTAGTTCTTTATTTTCTTAAGAGAATTTTTGCTTTATAAGTTGGGTACATATCAAGGAACATCAAAAATAAGAGCAAAAAGTGAAAAATCAAAAGTCAAAAGTTGATTATCTATGTGGTTTTGGAGCTACCCGATAAGCTTCCATCGATATTATGAGAAAAAAGTCAAAGAAAGAAAGAAAAAAGTGAAAAGTATGAAAAAAGTGAAAAATGAAAAAATGAGAGTTGAAGTATTGTTGAATAAGAGCTTATGTGTGTAAATAAGTTGTTGGCGCGTGAGGTGCATGTGATACGTGATTAGTAATCAGTCACATGAGGTGCACGTGATCGTACTCCGCAACTTATATCTTTGATATTGTATGTACCCCAAATTCCTTGAAATGGACCGAATTTCTATTGCAGTGGTTCTTAAGAGAAAATGAATAACTACTTATCGTTTTAACTTAGGTATCACTATTGGACTTAAAAATATTGAAACGAGGAAATATGAAGCAATTCATTTATCAACAAAAATAAAATATTGAGATACAAAACCTAGGAAATGGGAGTAAGGAGTTTCCACAAGTAACTGTTATGAGTAGTGTTAGCATCTAATTTGTAGATAAGCTGTGATCTCGTTTGTACGCTTAGTTTGGGAGCTCGTGAAAAATCAAGGATGACGATTTTTATCCGTATGGTCACTTCTTAAATAGAAGTGTTTCTACTCGTTGACCCTAACAATTATTGCAAAATAATGAAAGTTCAACAAACCCTCACAAGTATGAATGAGAAAAAGTACAAAAATAGAAAGTGTAAGTGGAATAAAAGGAATGAAAGAAAAATTTTGGAAAACGGTTGCGGGAATAAATGATTTTATTACTTTTTTCGAACCGCCTTGCTACTTTTCAAAGTCAGTAAAAAAGAGTTTTGAAATTATTTATCCCAAAAGCGTGAATTGATCACATTGCGTGAGGACACGGCAATACCTTAGTCGGGGGGATTTTGGTGAGTGCTTATTCACTCACTATTATTTGATCAAATACCAACCCAAAACGACTATTTGAGCTAATAAATGCCAAGAAAACGTGTGTTTTTGTGTTTGTGATATGCAGGTACGGATAAATCATAAAAAGCTGAAAAATCACAAGAAAACCGGAAAACGAGCACGAGAATTGAAGTTGGTCAAAGAAGTCAATGCCGGGGATCCAAAAGTTATCATCAGTCCTTCATTTATTTGAGATTTACAAGAATGGCCCTTGGAAAGTACTTTTGAGAAATGGCAGAATCAGTCCTTGGAAAATTTCAATATTACATGATTGGTCCTTGTTATAAATTACTATCCTAAACCAATTAATATAACCGGATCTAGTCTACATCCTACTTGGCCCAAAAACAAACCAAAGGCCCACTCCCACTTACCTTGACCCGGTCTGTTACCCTACCCCAGTCAACCCATATCCTAACCGGTCAACACAAAAAAATAATAAAAACCTAACAAAATCACCCCGCTCTAATAAAACCCCCAATTTCCCTTTTTCACCCCATTTACCCAGCAAAGTCTATTAAACCAAGAACCCTAGAAATTGACCGTACACAATTACCATAATTAAGGGTAATTGTGTCAAATCAAAGGTGTTCTAGAAGATTAGGAGTATGTCATATGGTGTCAGCATGTGTCAGAGAGCTCAAGTAGCACAATAACGACTACATGGCAAGAGCTGATTGGCATGAACGCGTCATGAGGATTGATCCAAGGGCTTGTATTCGTTGAAAGAAACACAAAATTGATCATGTGGCTGAGATAAGAAGAAAGTAGCACAGATTGTTGCATGGATCGCCAACATGGATTCAGACCCCAGACCCTCTCACTCTTCTATAAATAGGGACGTTTTTTAGCTCATTTGATGTATTAGATTAGTGTAATGAAATGCTGTTAAATTCTCTATAGATTGTACTTAGTTTAGCTTATGTAACTTTGATATCAGTTTTAATAAAAAATTTAGTTTACTTCCATATATCTCAGCTTATTTCTGTTTTCATCATTGCTTATTTTCATTTAATTCTGCTTTTATATAGTTTATAATCAATTGATTCTCAGCTTATTTCTGTTTTCTTTTAGCTAAATCATATTTCAATTTGTTACTCTTATATAGTTTTACATTCATTTACATATAAAAAATAAAAAAATAAATATAAAAAAATCATAAAAAAAAAAGTATCATATATATAGTAATAAAGCTCATCATAGAGCTTATTTTTCTTTTCATGCATTTCATTTTAGCTTGCTAGCTATTAGGGAAGTGGTTAAGTCTGAGTAAGGAAACAAAGATCAAATGTTGATTGAGGCAGTACTGTGGAAGTGTGGATAAGCTGAGACAGACAGAAACGAACTCAGCCTATCTTAGAGATAGGCGACTGTGAATCCCCTCTGTTCTGGCTGAGGGGAAATCATTTGGTAAATTTCATTTGAAATTACTTTAGTGTTAGATCTAATATAGTAGAATTTGTTTTTTTTAGTTTAGTTGTTTGTGATAATTGAATTGCATTTGATTGTTATTTCTGAATATCTAGCTGTTAATCTAGGACTGAGTTTGATATTTTTCAGCTTATTATTAGTTTTAGTATACTGTAGATTGAATCTGATTCAATAAATGGTTGAGAGTTTTGGATTGTGATTTAGCTACTGTTCCATTTGTATTGTTTGAATTAGTGTTAAGCTTTTGATCTGTCAAATTGTTGTTTAGAGAATTATTTGATAAGATAGTTACTATTTTAGTAATTGTCATTGCTGATGTGGTATAAATAAGTTGCTGAGATTTGGCATAACTTTGATCTTAGTAGATTGGTTGAGCATCAGTTTATGGATATGAGGTTGTGTAGATTGAGTGATCATTAGAACAGTAGTGCAATCTGTTACATCTGTTTGGATCTGTTTTACTATGAGAATTGGATCTGAGATTTTTGATTTCTGAGTAGAATTGATGCTACTAGATCTGATTTAGCTTCTGAGTCTGCTGTCTAAGTTTGGATTACACACAGAATTGGATTGTAGTTGTGTTTATTAGTAGTTCTGCATAAGTAAGTTTGGTGTAGTTTAGTAGTTTGCAAGGGTGTTTGGATCTACCTAGTTCTAAGTTTAGTTGTTGTTTAGTTGCTATAATCTGAGCACATTCAAGTCTATTTAGAGTAAAAATAGTGGTTAGAGTCAATAAAACAGTAATTCATTCATCAAAAAGTAAAAAAATAGTTATCAGTTTAGCTTAGCAATTAGTATAAGTTAGTAACAGTTAGAGTTTCAGTAGTTACAATTGCATAATCAGTTAGTTTAGACATAGATGAGGTAATAATTAGCTTAATATAGCAAGTAGTGGCAGAATTAATGGATTAAATTTGCATTAATTCAAAGATAGATTGCATTTCTTATAGTCCACTGTTGCATAGCTTTGATTCATAGGCTGCTGATCTGAGTTTGATTTTTATCATCATAAAGTAGAATTTGGTGATAGTATTGCCTGATTTCACATTTCAGAAGTTCCATTGAGTTTTTGCCCCATAGAGCTTGTTAATTGAGCTTAATCTGATTAGCTTATAACTTCTGTTCATAGCCTTCTTGAGACTGAATTGGTTGTTTGGTAATTGTGGCCTGCTGATGTTCATTGATACTATTTCTGAGTTTGATTGTGTTTCTGAGTCTTATTTGAGAAGTTGAGTATTCTGAATCATAATTTTGCTTATGGAAATTGCCTGCTCTTAGTCTGCTTATAATTTGAGCTATTCATTTGAGCTTATTGCATCAAATTGGTGATACTGTGGATTTTTTTTATGTTAACATCTGTTTCAATTTATCATATCTGAGCATAATATAGTAGATATAGACTGATTTCAAAGTTTCAAGCAGTTTGGATCACAAGTGCTTATTAATAAGCATTTGTGATAAGCAGTTTTTAAGGAATAAGCAGTTCCACTTTTCAGTTTTACTTCAAATTTTTATTTTAAGTTCTTTTTGATATTTTTGATTTTCTGGAATTTTTCCAGATTTTTCCAACCATTTTTACTATTTTTATTAATTTCTTTTGATTATTTTCAATTTTTAAATAGATTTTAAATCCCAAAAATCAATAAAAAAATAGAAAAGGTTCTGAAAAATACAAAAATAATTTTAGAATTTCTTTTATAATATTTTAAAATTTTTAGAATTTAATTTTCATTTTTCCAAGTTAATTTTCTATTTTTCCTTATTTTTAATTCATTTTTAATTCCAAAAATAGGAAATTAATTATAGAAAATAAATAAAAAGTCTAAAAAAATATTTTTCTTTTTCTTAAAATTCTTTTTATTAGTTTTAAATTTTTAAAAAATATTTCCAAATTCGTAGGGTCTTTTTTCGTTATACGTTACGTTTTAAATTTTACGGTTGCGTTACCGTTTTCACGTTTTTCATTTCGGTGCATAATTAGCTTATACTCTTTGCATGCTTTATCATTGTTTGTGAATAATTGAATTCCTTGATTGCTAATTTCACTCTATCACTCTTTCACCATTCACTTACACTACACGATTCCCAAACCGATAATTCGAATTTTCCATTCGAGCCTTCGTTGGGAGAACGACCCGGGAATTATTTTCACAAGTATTTCCTCGGAATATAAATATACTATAATTGACACGAATCAATACCGAATGCGGCTGAGTTATAAGAAGGAAGGAAGAAGTGTGGGACTAACCTCGGACGAATCGCCGAACGTACGGAAGATGATGTCAGTAAAGCTCTCGGATGATAGATAAAAAACACACAGCGTGAAAAAGAAATGAGAAGCAACAGCCCCTTATATAGGGATACATGGGAAGAAGCAAAAACGTCTCATCAGTCAGAATGATGCTGACGTGGCGTCATCCTAGCCACACACGTAAGAAAGCAACTACGCTCGACGGAGACACTGTAGCAAAAACGAGGCAAAGGCCCACGGGATATCTCATTTTAAATGGGTTCAACCCGACCCACTAAGAAAGCAACTACCAAATCAGCCCAATTAGCTAGAACTGTAATGGGCCGATCCAACGGATAGCAAGGGAAGAATAAATGAGCCTTACCGAACCCAATATTGCACTAACGATAAAGGATCGATAGTCCAGTACTGGGGGGGGGGACATGTTGACGTATCCGTCCGGACGCCAAGGTCCGGATGTCACGAACATGGCCGAGCGCCTTCCGAAGATGAGACGTTAACCGAATGTTTTGCCCTTATACAGAGGGGCAGGGACCCCCATATGGACAGGTGCACTCTGACAGCCACCCTACAAGCCCAACCTAAAGGTAGAGTATTGTTCGTAGGGACAACTGACAACTGTTCAACTAGGAAACTGTACACTATTCATGAGGGTATGATGACACTGTTCACAAGTACAAGCAGGTAAAGGTTGGGTGGTATAAATACCCCAACCCCATTTATTGTTTCAACAACACACACACACAGTCATTTACTCACATTTATCACATTATCTTTCGATTTCCATATTCTTATTCTTACGCCGGAGCTTGGTCCTGTGATAACACCCGGGGCGAGGCTAACGAGCATTCTTCATTTGTGCAGAAAGTTAAGTCCGAAACAAGGATTGAAGTCTACTAAGGATTTCAACCGAAGAGCAAGATTTTGCTTCAACATATATCACGTCCAAATTTAGTGAATAACATAAGTGAAATTTAAAGGATAATGCATGTCAGATCATATAAATACCAAAATATAACATGCTACTATATTATTACTAGTATTATTCTTCAAAATCTATTTTTGAGGTATAATAAATTATCTAGATTTTTTTTATATTTAGGTGGCAAGTTCATTGGTGGCATGGAAAGGTGTTTGGCGGTATAGGTAATGGACAAACTGTTGCCGCCACAACACAATTTCACGGAAAATGTATATAGGTAAAGAGATCTCATATGTAAATCAATAACGTCACTAATGACTTCATAATATTGAAATGGTAGCGGCCCGAGGCCGTTTATAGTGCGCCCTGCGTTCCATTCTTTTATATTCTCATTAATACCCACACGAGTCCACTACCCAACAACCAACCTTCGCCATTCTTTTATACGATCGAATTGTGAGTAACGGCCGTGTTGACAGAAGTCAAATTATTAACAATAGTTATCTTTGATCTTTTCAATATTATTTAAATTTGCCACAATAATATATATAGAACTTATATACTCCATAATTGGTTATGCAGTTCGATTCGATTATATGTTTAAAATGATTAACCGTGATTCTAGCCTTTTGGATACACACATATTTAGTTATCCGCTTAGTACGGTTCGGTTTCAGATAGTGAAATAACCATCCATCCCGTGATGGATTGTTAAAATTTCAAAGTGAACTAGACTGAACCGCCCTATGAACACCCTTAATCAAATGGTTGTGCCGCGTGACATCTTAAATGCTCAAGAGACCCATCGGCAGTCCCAATGATAACCTCTCAAGTCTGATGGTCTAGTTGAATATTTCTTGGTTAAAGTTACCTCTAAGAAAATCTTATTACAAACTTTAAGCTCTTTTATGGTTGTTTCTTTAAATTGGCATAAGAATTTAAATATATTCAACTTGTCATTTTATGCTATTGAAGTCGTGTCATACTTATACAGCTCAAGCATATGCACCATAATTTAAATTTGGATGAATAGATATATACAAAAGTTGGGGACTTTTTCAGGAGCAAAAAAAAAAAAGTTAGGACTTTAAAACTAACTTTAAACGTGTCATTTTCGTCAAGATAGAGGATCAAACGAATATGCCAGACAAGATTTCAAGCACTGGTGCTACCTAGTTACATATATGGAAAAAAGAAGAAAAATGTGAGCGTACTTGATTGGTTTCTGATTAGGAAATTTTATGGGATACAAGGAACAACTACTTGTTAAACACAATTTTTTAGCATTTCTTGTTGTTCTATGGCAAAGATAAAAATGTTAAATGACTGATTTAGTCTGATTTTACGCTCAAGATGCAAGGTGCATGCGGGTTTTAATGGTATTTTTTGATGATGGTCGACTAGTAATTTAGAAAGAGCAGTGAAGCGAAAACTATCAGATATTGCATTTTCTCTCCCCATCCTCATACCCTTTTTCAATCAGGCATGGAGATCCCTTCGGGATTCAAAGATTTTTCTCACCTATCAAATAAACATAAAAATTCAATAAAGTGATTGGTAATGCATAAAATTCTTACTATAATATCATAACAAACATAAATCGTATATGGTTTGATATATTACGATATGGTTACAAATAAAAAAACATTTTTAATAAAGTATATAATATTATTATGTGAAGTGTAGATATCAGATGATAAATTAAAATACTCAAACTCGAATGTAAGTTTAGGGGTTCACTAGAGTTTTTAGGTTCTTCATGTATTTTGCATTACTTATCTTTTATATAATAAAAGAATTACATCATTTCGGAGTGTTTTTGTAAATCCCTTCTCATTGAAAAAAAATTGGACCAATAGCAGAGCTTGATTTTGCCACGTAGACGAAATTGAGCAACGTGATTGGTCAATAAAAAGTCAAAATTAAATTGATTTTGGTCAAACTTAATAAATTCGGTGGAGAAATTTGTTTAAAAGAAAAAATGCATAAAAATATAGGTGTCAAATTTATGAAAACAAAAAGTTAAAAAAAGAGGAAGTAATTAATAAAACTTTAGTGAATGAATTTTAAATTTTTATAGAGTTAAGTGTAAAATTACAAATTTCCATGTTTTTTAATAACTTTATAAAAAACACAAATAACCCCTTACACTTTATACCCCATATACTTTATAATATTAACTTTGTTTAAAATTACTTGAGTATTAGTATTAGTTTTAGACTTTCATCCATTAAAATTACAAAATTTGGTAAATATGCGAATTAGTTTTAATATACGTTAAATACTTTTTTAAACTAATGTTAGTTTTAAACTTCCATCCATTAGAATAGTTTTTTAAATAATGACTCATGTTACTATTTAAAAGTTTAATTTATGCGAACACGGGTTTGAAATACGGTTAAATTATTCGTAATGGGAATATAAATATCAAATGGTAAGCATGATACTTTGATATGAAAATAAATATACACGATTCTACTTATAACAACGATTGATGAAATTGTTATTTAAAATTCGTATATGGATATCCATAAAAATATTTTAAAAACTTTACGGAGCATATTTTAACTTTATCAACGCTCATTATGTGCTACTAAATTCACACATTTTGTACAACATAATATCAATAGTTAAAATTATTACGAATTAAAAGTATGTACATGAGAATTATTCAGCAAGAATATATAGTTTTAATCAGGTTATTACGTTACTATACTACGATAATGTTATTGAGTTGGTAATCACGGATGTGAGATACAACCATTATTATATACTTATGATTTATGTGTAAATCTTTTTTTGCTTCTGAATATAATGCGAAAGAGACCTCAACAGAACTTTGGCTTATTCCTTATCTAGCTGATAGTATTTAGTAACCTTTTTTATGGTTTAACTTTTTTGTCATACACACCAACTTTTAGTAACTCTTTTTTATGTTTTATTGAAAACTTCTACACTTAATATTTGGGTTTTTTACTATAAACACACTAAGCTATAATAGACTTAGGTGTGAGTTCACGAGTTTTCCACTAAGCTTCTAAAAAAAGCCTATAGCTTTATCATACACTTATTGTGTTATGGTAATTGAATAAGCCAATAAACACCTTTAATAAGCATAACCAAACACCCCTTTAGTTCTAATATGAAGTTTTCTTATTTGATGTTATGACTAACTTTGTTGTTATCATCATTATAATGCAAAATGTTAGTGGTTTTTGCAGTTTTATTATCTTATCGCACACACTAAAGTGTAATGCAATTTGTTGTGTGTTTTTTTAGAGAAGGATTAAGTATCAACACATCATTGTCGTGAAGGATTTTCTATGCCTCCTTAACGTATGAATGTATAATTTAGTTGAGTTGCTGATTTAGATAATACATGAATGTATTTTAATGTACCAAAGTTTTGTTTTAGTGCATATATGGGGAATTTTATGGTGAGAATTCTTTTCGGAGTGTAATTTATCTTTGAATGAGTTAATCAAACTTAGCAGGTGTTTGCTGTCATTGATAACACTGTGGGTGTCAACCAATGATCTAAAATATGGGTGTCTTTTACCTAGATAATTTAGGCCAATTGTGAAGAAAGTTGCATTAAAGTGAAAAGTCGGTAAGGATTCAAACAATCCTAAAAAACTTGCAAATATACTCTTTGTCATTTTTTTCATGCATTTATAATTTACTTATACAAGTAATAATAATTTTATTATATAGTTCGGGCTTAGAGAAAAATTATTCTTATACATTATACATAAACGTAAGATTAAATTTGAGTTCTACCCATTATATCTTTTTTGTTTCGCTTTATCTAATAAAGAAGCTATAGTATAAGCATCTATGTTAATTTGATAATTTTATTATCAAACATGAGAAGTAAATAACACAAACTTATGAAAATACAACTTTCCAAATAAAAAGGTACATTAGTAAAAATGATATGAGAGTTATTCATAATTAAGGAAATGAATCAATCGTAAAAGCTATCTAAATATGCTACATATTTTAACGAAAATATAAGTAAAGAAATACCACAATTATAAAACACATCGTAAATTGATAGCACAAGTTTGTAAAACTAAAAGCATATATCACTAACATCTCATACAAGTCAAGTATCATCATGTGATTTTACTTGAATAATAAAATATAATTTTTAATCCAAAAGCATTATCTTAAAATAATAGGTAGGTTATCACATATACATATGATTTTTTATTTTTAGTCCACCAAGTAAAACCATTATAAACATGTTAAGTGGTTCATTTCTAAATCGATAATAATATATAATTAAAACAAAATTTTAAAAACCCTGTGCGTGCACAGGTATTATAACTAGTTTGATAATAAAATATAATACTAATGGGGTTTTCTATAATTTAACAAAGTATCATGAGCAGACCTGATCTTGATATCTAGTCAGTCATCATGAGCCGTTGCTTCTACGTCACCTTGTCAAACCCTATCCGCCATGATCTCTTTAAAAAAAAAAAAAAAAAAAAAAAAAAAAAAAAAAAAAAAAACTTTTGTAATTTTCGGGAAAAAACATCGCATGCATATTGTTTTAGTCATAACTTTTAAACAGTTTGGAGTTAACTAACTTGATTAGCACAATTCTCTTCATTTTTTAGTTTTGCACGAAACCCAATAAAAACCACCATCGTTGATGTTCGACGTGTCGGCACGCGCCACCTCAACCCGCTGCCAAAAGATTTTTATTTCTTCTTTGCTTTTGCTAATGCTTTGTTTTGCTTTTGCTTATTTGTTCAAAATTTGCTACCGCTTGTTATCGGATATATTCAACAACAAGTTAATATTGTTTAGTGCTTTTGTCGCTTTTTTATGCTTTTGTTTTTGCGTGAAGGTTTATCTGCCCTTATTGTCGGATGTCTTTATCAACGTATTAGTTATCTTTAATGCTTATTTAGTTTTCTAATCCAATTCAAGCTTTCGTAATTTTGTCGCTCGAATTGCGGGAGAGTATTATATAATAAATTAGGATGACCCAAGTTCAGTTGTGGGTTTATAGGACCATAAGGGTTTTAAGGTTCTTCATGCACTTTATATTATAAATACTCGGACAACAAAACATACCACCAACTAAGTTATCTATAATCTAACACTAGATTGGTTACAACATCCGTTCAGTATTCAGATCATGTGGGAAATATCCGAATTGTAAACACCCTTATCTTTAGGTTCCGAAGATCTATGGTATCCTTATCCTCACACCATCCTAAGTTTCATAATTGGGAGATTCCTCGACGATCCCGTCCTTATCCATATTCGAGGTCTGTTTGGGGATTTACTGTCAAATTGGGTTGAGGGTCAAGTGCCTATTAGAAATCAAATAATTTTGCCATCCAACAAATCCAATGCATTAAGCTAAGTGTAAGGCTTTTGCCATAAAGACACAATGGCCCCATTTGGTTTGTTGTAATCTGGCGTAATCTAAGGTAATTGTAGTCTGATTACATTACACAGGTTGTTTGGTTTGCAGAAAAGAGTGAATTGTAATTTAGATTACATTATGTATGCTATTTGGTTTGTTATGTAATTGTAGTTTTGTTAACTCAATTACATCAAGTGATGAAATTCATATTACACAACAAATTGGATGTAAACTTTTGAATTACGTTATAGTTCAGATTTTTTATAATATAAGCATCAATATTTACAAATTAGGTGTTACTTTATTATTATTATTATTATTATTATTATTATTATTATTATTATTATTATTATTATTGATTTTTTGATTATTTAATTTAAATACTTTTTGATTATTATTTAATAATTAAATAATTTTTATTGAATTGAATTTATTATTATTATTATTATTATTACTTTGAATTTCAATTATTGTATATTAATATTCATTCACAATATAACTGATTCAATTTTATAATTACAATTTATTTGTAGTACAATTCATTCACATTCTTATTTATTCAAAATATAATCACAATTTTTTTGACCAATTTAATTTCATCAAAAAAAATATTTTGCCAACAAACGGTATTTATGTTTCCAAATGAGAAAAAGTACTTGGAAAGTTTTTAGTACTTTTAATCATAAAATTTATATTTGGTGTGAAGACCAAGGAGGTTTATTTCAAGTATTAAAGAAAAAAACTTTGTTCATCAAACACAAAACAAAAGTTGTCCGAAAAAATTTCTTAAAAAAAGACTTTTATGGAAGTAATCTTACTATCCATCTAAGGTGCTATTTGTTTATTAAAGACTCTGAATCTGAATCTAGTTCGCATATTTGAATCTGTGACTAAAATGTTTGAATCTGATTCCATCAATGTGAATAAAAGGTCGAGAAATCTGAATCTGACTCATATAAAATGTTTGTTTTTGCAAAAAGTTATCAGAATTTATTAGATTATCATGAAAACTTTTCACCCTTAACAAAACATGACTTGATATCGACTAAATTAAACGGATTATGGTTGTAGATACATGAGTAGTTGACATGGGTAACTCGTTTAATAAGGGGGTCTTGTTTGGGTTGACGTTCTCAACCTGTCAAAATATGTTTGGATTATTTTATAATGTTCAAAACAATAACAAAAATACATAATGAATAAAAAGAAAAAAAAAAATGAGACATTAAGAGGTGTTAATGCCTCTTCAACATCTAGTTCAATAAGAGTTTTTAGCATTTTACTTGCTTTTAATGAGATGAAAAAACAAACACTCTAAATTTTAACAGCATCTTAATGACAAAGAAAAAAACAAACGCACTTTTTAGTTCAAATCTCTTACTACGTCTGACTAAAGGTGCAAATAAATTGGTTAAAACCGGTTTTTGGTTTTAGAAAAACCGGTTATAAAATAACCGGTTTTTTTAATAATCGGTTTTGGTTTTTTCGGAATCGGTTTTTTTCGGTTATAAATGTTCGGAATCGGTTTTTTTTATCGGTTTTTGGCCGGTTCGGTTTTTTTCATTTTAAATGTGAATTTTTCATTTTCAAACACCTACTGATTATTTACGAGAAACTATCTCGCATTTACTAAAACACGATACCACACGCGTAACTCAACGTATATAAAAACGTTCCCAAAAATGTATTCCTTGCATTTTTGCCAAACCGGGGTACCACAATCACACGCCTAACTCAACGGGACACGGAATAAACAAAATACACTTGATAATAATAAACTACTCCCTACCCTTTTTTTTTTAATAAAACCACTCACCGCCCACCTTTTTACCCATTTTCCCAGATTTCATTTTCTTATCTTCCTTCTATTTATTATTATCTCCTTTCTCTCTTCCCCAGAGGCGGAGCCAATAGGGTGGCAGGCAGGTGTTGGGCCTCCCCCAACCGGCCCAACCGTCAGTTTCTCCAACCATGGCATCACGCAAAGCAATAAGCTACGAATATGGTGTTTTATGATAAAAACGATGCTTAAATTAGGAAGAAGAATAACAAATAAAGAGAAAAAAAATTTATGAAAAAAAGATTTTGCCGGAAATAATTTTAGTTGACGGAAAAGAAAAAAAAAAAAAGCCAAGAGGGAGACGTCAAAGGAAGATGAAGACGTCCTCTCTTCTGATTGGTTTAATAGTCACATGGGTAAACTAAAGTGAATGTGAACCTTTAGAGCATGCGGTAACGTGACTATTGTGCCCACGTTAAATGTTAACGAACCATTTTAACGCGGTGCGTTAACTTACCGCGATACAAAGTCAAGAGGTGCGTTAAGTTGCGTAGGCAAGAGCTTAACGTGCGTTAAACGAGCATCTTTTTTTAAAGAAAAAAAAAAGAAAAAAGCCCTGAACGGCTAACTTTTTTTTTTTTTTTTTTTTTTTTTTTTTTTTTTGCGTGGTTTCAAAAAAAAAAAAAAAAAAAAAAAAATCATTTCCACCCCCATATTATGTTACCGTTTGTAACGGATAGAAAAAAAAAACTTTTTCAAACCCATTTTATTACAAGTTTATACCCCTTCACCCATGTTAATTTCGTAATGTAATGTTGTGTTTGAATTAATGTTATATTTTAAATAAATGAAGTATTTGTTAAAATTTGGGGTTGAAATTGAAAATAATTGAGGTGGAGGTGAGTTAAGGTGAGTTATGCTAACGGGGTGGAAAGTCATGAGTTAAGGTTAAAAGGTAAAAACTGATGTGGCGCTGACGTGACAGTAAGTTAACTTTTAACTTGCAGTCACCTTACCACATGCTCTTATGCATAGAAGACTGAAGAAATTATTTAATTTACATTTAACTATTTACTGTTATGTTAAAAAGTTATCACATAAGTTATGTCATCACTTTTTATAGTAGTAGTATTATTAGTTGGCATCTTTTTACTCTTGAAACAATGAATGAAATATTGATAATCGGTTAGCCAATAAAAGTTTTATACGGTTTTTAGATGGCTTATGATTTATCAATTTTATGTTTAACAAGTATATGACCAATAATAATTGAGTTCTTATAGAATTGAAGCCTAGCTTCCTAATCTTTTTTCTAAACAAAAAAAAGTGTTAATGAATAGTAAAACCAACCAGAATACCGTTTTGAAAAATCGATTTGACAAAATTGATAATATTCTTCCATTTAGAACTTATAAGATCTTTGTCATTCATCCATCTTTCATATATAAGACACGTTATAACGGCCAAATGCAAAAGTTGTTGTTGCGATATTGCAAAAAATAATAATAATAAATAAATAAATAAATAAATAAATAAGTAAATCTCGGCCCCCCATAACTTGAATTTCTGGCTCCGCCCCTGCTCTTCCCCTAGATTCTCACGTTTCCATCTAGGGAATTGGAAAGGAAAAAGATCTTTGCTCAAACTAGCATCATCACAAGACTATATGAAAGAAAGCTTGGTCAAGATAGTCATTTTTTCTTCTCTTTTAATGGTGGCCGATCCACAGGGAACCACCCAAACCACACATCTCAATCTTATCACAAAGGAAGGTTTTCTTAAGGGTTGTGGTGAATCCGGTCTATTAAAAAAAACGGTTAAAACCGGTTGGTAAAAAAACCGGTTAAAACCGGAATTATAACCGGTCTAACCGGTTCGGTTAAAAAAACCGGTTTCAGTTTTTTCGGCCGATTAAAAAAAACCGGTTCTTCATTTGCATCTCTACGTCTGACTGAGTTAGATTAAGAGGTTTGTTGGAAAAACAAACACAACCAAAGAAAACCTTTTTCCGGACTTTGTTAGAAAAAGAAGCCTTTTTCGGGTCCAAATGTATTAACGTAAGATTTCATTCTCAAAAAAGAATCTAATGGTAGTGTTCCATTATGATTCCTTTGGGCTGATGAGCTAATAAGCCTATTTTGTGATCTACTTATTTAGCCCGCTGGATTTGTACTTACGTCTTACATTTTACGTAAATATAGAGCAATTTCATGTTTATGGTTCTCCATGCCAATATCAAGGTTATTCGAGACCAGCATCTAATCAAATCAACATGAATAAATCAACTCAAACCGAGAAGGTAATGTATATCTGTTTCAGCTTGAAAATTATTGACAAGTCACATTTGTAGTCAGAGACGAAACTTGAACACTGTTGGTGGGGGGGTCAACTTGAAAAGTATTTATTTTAGGAGGTCCATATACACTACGCTGAAATTTTTGTATTAAAAATGATTCAAACCATATATAAAAGGATATAAAATGTACATAGGGTCAAAAATTGGGGGGGGGGGGGGGGGGGGGGGCGGCCCCCTCGGTCCCTTCTAAGTTCCGTCTATGTTTTAGTCTAGTTAAGTGTACCGCGATATTTAAATATAAAACGTACATATGTTAATGTATACTAACTTGCAAAGTATTTTAGAAAATTTCTATAATTCTTTGCACCGAGAATTTAGATACAGTTTTTGCATTGGATATAACCCTAAGGTTTACAATTTACTAACATAAAATCAGTGAATAATTGTATAAGAAAATTGACTAATCGAAATTTTCATATGATACGAGGTGAACCAAAATGAGGTTTGGTCTAGCTACGTTCTTAGATATTTGAGGTTAACTACGTTAACTTGATGTCTGGTTTACTTGTTCTAAATTGACCAGTTATATATATCTTAGTTAAGCTTTGTTAAAACTGGCTAGATACGTCATACCTGTTATATATATGTTTACTGCAGGTTGTAAATTTGTAGATAAGAATAAGCTATTTCCATGGTAAATATATAATAAAAACATATATATTATAGTCTGCCAGTGTGAGTTTTTATAACAGCTTAACTATTGATGAAGTAAAACAAGTACGTTAACAAATTAAAGACTACATATAGCCCTAATACTTTCAAGTAACCAAGATAAGACTTAAAGCAAAACACCAGGTCGTCAAAGACAACAGACGCGTACATAGCTCAAACAAGTGCACCAAATACAGGAGGACAGTAATACTCTTCTATTGCTATCTTCCTAAATAGTAAAAACTGACTCAAAATGCAAATAAACATACGACTTTTGGTCGACTAATCCACAAGGCTTGAGTGAGCCCACCGGCAACCGCTACAGCCCATACATACTCAAACAGTAAACCATTTATAAACTTTTCATGTTGATTTATTTTATAATATCATTATTGTGCTGTCTAAATGATAAACGTATATATAGAGTGGTATTATTCTTAATCTACAAAAATAAATAAATAAATAAATAAATAAATAAATAAATAAATAAGTCTCCAGGAAGAAGCAAATTAAGTCATAGTATATAAAGTAACAAAGTCAAATGCACCCTTGATAACTAATTAAGAAGATATAATCCACTTTGAGTATGTTATGTTAAACGGGAAAAACAAGAAGGATGTTAAATCATTACTAGTTTTACAATTACGTGTTTTTGATTGATAAGAAGATTTATTGTATAGGTTTGGTTGGTTAGAAAACAACAATTAGTTAAGTAAAAAATTATTCAACATTATTAATACGATTTTTTTCGTTTGTGATATTATAACAAGAATATAGGAGCTTATTACCGTTTCTATAGATTTTACAAATTAAAAACCAGAAAACATGATTTAAAAGCACACCAGAGTTGTGTATTCAAATTATAGAGATGATACAATAGATGAGCTATATCCACTTTGGTCATCCCAAAATTTTGACCACAACATTACACCTCCATACTTTGGTGACTTCCTAATAATTGGAAGAATTTGAGAGGTCAACACGTCCGCTGGAATAAACCCGCTTCCGGCTGCTTGTGTTGCGGCTGGCAATCCCAAAAATATTTTTTTCGCCCTAATAGACCTCGTCCAAAGATTCCATGAGTTGATCAAGTTGGTTGTGCTTCCAGGAGTATATTGACATGGAGGATTATTGTAAAACTGAATCCACACATAGTCAAAAAGCCCGGTATTTAAAGCGGACCCCATTAGTCTATCTGGAAATGGGCATTGTGGGGCCCCTGTAACGTACACCTTTCTACCACCTCGATAATTTTTTAAATATCGAACTAGATCATCATAGAACTGTGATGATCCTAGTTCAATATCAAAATCAATACCATCTAATGAGGCATCACCAAGTGGGCGAAACACTGATGGTGATTTGCCTCCTAAGAAAGCGTTCCATAAATATAAAGAAACGTTATGTGCATCTAGCTTCGAAGATAGTGAATATGTTCCAATGCCACCACCTATAGCCAACATGAGCTTAACGCCTTGTTTTTGACAACTACGTATGTCGCTGCTCAATGAGACACACCCTCCTGAGGCAGGGTCACAATGGCCAGCTAGGTTAAGTGACGGGGTTGAGCCGTTACCAAATACATTAAGAAAGGCTACGTTAACATAAGGGAATTTTTTAGTGGCACATGTTGCTGCTAGAGTTCCCTCGTTACCATTTTGGCCCCAATAGATAGCAATGCCGCCACTCCCGCCAGTTCTAGCTGTCGAGAGTCCGATGGCGGATAGGCAAAGGATTACGAGGAAAAGAGAGTTGAATTGATGTGATTTTGAAGCCATTTTTGTTGCAATAAAATTGGAGTTGTGGTATGATGCATTTATAATAAGATGTGAAAGTGGGTTCGTTGACTTTCTAAATGTAAAACAACAATACAAAAATGTGACCACGGGCAGCAGCCATCCTAAGTGTGCTTGGTCACCATGCCATTAATTGTTCTATTGGAAAGAGTCCAAACTTGTTTTTATTTCTCAACATTCGAACACTCACATTTAACGAATGGAATTAATTCATTATACAATTCAAAGTTACGACTTTTAAGTTTTGTTTAAGAGTCCATTGCTCTCAAGCTTTTCACGTAAGTATTTGTATTCACTCCTTGGCTGAAATATGTATGAACTACGTCGATTTTAATACACCACTTTCGGGGACCTAATAAAGCTATAATGTAATATAGATTACACCACCACATTGTTGTATCCTCGCATCACATATAATAAGAATAGATAGAATACACAAATTTATAGTGGTTTTTACGATAGAGAATACAGTCATTTGTCGTACTCGTACATATATGGTTACAAGTAAGCTATGTTACACAAGCTATAACAAATACTTAAAAGAAGAATATAATTATATGATTAGAATTGTTCTTATCAGTATGTTGATAATTATCTCGACTAGAATTTTCCAAATACTATAATTAATTCGCGAACGATCATTTACTCTTGAAAAGGAGAGCAGCCAACTTTCATTTTAGTTAAATTCTCTTAAAATAATAAATTCGTGGTTCATGGAGATGATGTTTGAAGTAGTCTTCCATTACCACATAGATAATGTCCAACTTCTGCTTTTTGACCCATGTTTCTGGTCAACCATTAAGCAAGTTGACATTTTAATTTAGTAAAGAATTAAAACTATATTATGTATTTAAAACAAAGTTTGAACGTTGAAGATGCTATATTTTGAGATCTCTTTGTCTGTTGGTTTGATTATGCATGTCGTCAGTTATGCATAAATTTGTGCAAGAGGGCTGACCCCTTTGGTTCTCTTATGTGATATAACAAGGTTAAAATTTTATTACTTACGTACTTAGCTTTAATTCGCTAATATCCTTGACATGGAATGTATGTATGAACGACCAACGAGGAGATTTAAGATAAAAGGGAACTCACTTTTTACCCGTTTGAAGTAAATCGAGAAGGAGATAGACCATCGATTGCAACTTGTATATGATGGCCTCTCACAAGTAACAATCATATTGCAATGTGTTGGGCGTGATTATGTCATTGTCAATTGTTGGCAAACCAAATGAATCATGAGCATATCCAAAACTTGAAAGCGTGATCCAAAGTAGAAAAACAAAAGACATCAATGTCAATAATATGAGAAAGGTCGTTAAGGATTTTTATCTATGCACGGAGAGACCCAACTATAGTAAATTTACACGATAATGGTAGTTAGAGGTTTTGATTGTAGACGTTGAAACAAACGTGTAAGTAAGATAAATAACTCATCGGCTTGTGAACGTTAGTTGCAACAGTAAATTATTATGTGGTTTTTTACTCTGTTAATTTTATGGTCTTTTGAATAACACTATCATTGATACATACTATGAAAGCTTACCCGTGCGATGAACTCAATTGTATATAAGTTACAATTGATATGTTTGGAGGCTCAATGTGTTACCAGGAATTCCGATTAATTATATTATGTAAGCTTTCTTATTAAAGTTATAAAAGAGTTTTAAGTCTTTAAAAATTAACTTTCGTCACTTGAAACTCAACCTTGTATTTTTAATACTTACATCTATCGTATGATCTCAACCTTTCAAAGTTATAAAATAATTAAAACATTTAATATTTATATTTTTCACATGAAACTTTTATTTATTTATTTTTTTGTCATATTGTAGTAGTTTTAAATAAAAGTTTAAATCTTAAGTAGGCATGTATATTGCTTAAAATAAGCTTTATTATTATAATATATAATTATCTCAAACTTTTGTTATTATAGTATATAATTATCTATGTATTTGTTAAAAAAATCTATTATGATAACTTAAATTTATGTCATGAAAGTCACCTTAAATATATTAAACTATATAATTTTTATTTTATTTAAAAGATAATATTATAATCATTAATACTTTTGATTTATGTCATGAAACTTAATTTTATATATATCATATGAAACTCTAATTTTTATCATATTATATAATGTTTATAATGAAAATTAAATCTTAAGTAGTCATATTTATCGCTTAAAAATAAACTTTATTACTATATTATATAATTATTTCAAAAAATTTATTATTATATTATATAATTATCTATGTATTTGTAAAACAAAAAAAAAAAATATTAGGATCAACAATACTTACATTTATGACATAAAACCGAATCTATGTATACTAAACTATATAGTTTTTATTTTCTTTGTAAAATGTATTAGAAGATTATTACAGTAATACTTTGCATTTATGACATGAAACTCAATTTTCATATAAATATAGATTTTATATATATAAAATATATTAGAAAATATATATTACAGTCATTAATTTATAATCATTAATACTTGCATTGCATTTAATTATTATATAGTTATATAAATATATATTTAAAAAATATGTATTGTAATTAATATTTCTTTTTTTTGAACGGTGATTATTATTAAAAGAAGAAAAACTAGCAAGATGCTAGATTACATCATAATGAGGTTTGGGCTTTTAACCATTCGTCCCAACCAAAACAAGACTTACATCTAGAACGACATCAATTGAAAGACATACAAACGACATCGTCAAACAAAGACGCCTTCTTAGGACTTTTTCTATCAAATAAGGTCTTATTACGAAAAGACCATAATATCCACCATAGAACATAAAAAACTCCTTCTAGCAGAATCTTATTCTTGCGAGGAAGGCGAACACTATCAACCCAATCCACCCATTCTTCAAAAAAGTCCCATTCCACAGCGTCTAAAAACCACCAACGAAGAATCTGACTAGCCACTTGACGCGCAATCGGGCAAGAAAAGAACAGGTGGGATGTCGTCTCCACTCCTTTGTTACATACACCGCATAAAATTGAGTCAATAAGAATGCCTCGACATGAGATTTTAAATCGAGTAGGTAGCGAGTTAGTCATCATCTTCCAGGTGAGGATATTTACTTTGATGGGAACCCACTTGTTCCATCTAGTTTGGAAATTTGCACCAGGTAACATCTTCTCATCAATCAGATTACGGGTAGAGGATACCGAGTACTCCTCTGATTTTTCCAGCTCCCACACCCACTTATCAGGAGACGAACTCAGACCTGTGTCTTTTAACATATTCACCATATTAATAAACTGCTCCATCTCTATACCGCTTCTGGGAAGTCTACGGAAAGAATCATCCAAAGTTGTATGAGCCAATTTCCTTCCAACAGTGATTTGTTTATTATCCTCAAGGGCGTATAAGCGATGAAACCTAACTTTAAGCATACCCCCATCACACCACTTATCCTCCCAAAATTTTGTATCCTCCCCATTCCCTATTTTCCTCCGAAGATATTGCATAACATTTATCCCTTTATTCAATAACACATTTAACTCCTGAACAATAACCAGCCAACAGGAATTATACCCACCTGATAAAGACATACCAATTTTTCCGTTGACCCCGTGAATAGCTTGAATTACTCTAGACCAGAGAGTTTGTTTTTGAGTGAAAAAGCGCCACACCCATTTAAATAATAAACCCCGGTTCATCGCATATAAACTAGAGATGCCTAACCCTCCTCTATCTTTAGACGTTAAGGCTCTCTTCCAGTTCACCCAAAGAGCTTTCTTGCTGTTGCAATCATGTCCATTGAAGAATCTGTTTCGTAAAGCTTCAATTCTATTCAGGACACCACTCGGAGCTTTAAATAAAGACATATGGTATAAAGGCATGGAGCCTAAAACCGATTTGACTAAAGTAAGGCGGCCTCCAATTGATAGGGTTTTCATCTTCCAAATTGATAACCTCTTCTTTACTTTCTCCACAACGGAATCCCAACATTCAATCAGGGACATATTCCCACCCACAATCGTACCCAAATACATAAAGGGAATTTTTAAAACCAGGCATCCAAGCTTCAAAGCAGCTCTGTGAATTAACGTACTATCCACATGAACCCCTAAAATTTTACTCTTGCTCATATTGATACGTAAACCGGAAACCTTGTGAAAGCATTCAAGAACATGATTTAAGGTGGATATGTTAGTCTCACTCCATTAGCCAACAAAAACCGCGTCGTCCGCAAAAAACATATGAGACAAATTTACCAACCCACCCCCTAACTTAATACCTTGAAACATACCCGCGTCAACAATACGTTGGAAAGATAAATGCAAACTTTCCATAATCAAAATAAAAAGAAAAGGCGATAACGGATCACCTTGCTTAAGGCCTCTTCCAAATTGGAACTCTTCCGTGGGGCTGCCATTCACAATAATAGATCCCCTCGAAGACGTGATACACCCTTGAATCCATTTGCACCACTTATCCCCAAACCCAAACTTCCTAAGAACTTCGTCCACGAAATCCTACCTAACCGAGTCATATGCTTTTTCAAAGTCTGCCTTAAAGATGAGAGCTTGTTTCTTTTTTATCTTGCACCATTGAATCACTTCATTGAGAATAAACGGCCCGTCAAGAATCTGCCTATTAGCTACGAAAGCTGATTGGACCTCATTAACAATATCATTCAGGACACCCGTAAGTCTATTCGCTAAAATTTTAGCAATGATCTTGTATAAGCTCCTAATCAAACTAATAGGTCTAAAGTCATTGACTAAATTCGCGTTAGGGATTTTAGGAATTAACGCAATAAAAGACGAGTTACACCCCTTAGGAATATCAGAATGCAGGAAGAAAAATCTCACAGCTTCGATCACATCCTCATGAATGAGATACCAATATCTACGATAGAATCCGAAAGTAAATCCATCCGGCCTGGGTGCTTTATCCGTACCACAATCCCACACCGCCGTTTTAATCTCTTCGTTGGTTATCTCCTTCTCTAAATCTCTAACCTGGTCATCCGAAATTCTCTTTGGAAAGTCCATATCAATGCTCGCAGTTTTATTTTCCGGTTTACAGAATCTATCACAGAAGTGTTTTAAAAAATGATTCTTAACCTTATACGGATCGTCAACCCAAACACCTTCCACCATAAGACCGCGAACACTCAAATTATTGCGTTTTTTATTAAGCATACCATGGAAAAAACTAGAGTTTTCATCTCCTTCAATGGCCCACTTAATTTTTGCCTTTTGAGCTAATTCCTTCGATTTAAGCTCGCCAAATTTGTATAATTTGTTAATGACATCTGTTCTTTTGCATACTTCCTCATCCCCTCCATTTCCACTGTCAATAATGGCATCAATCACCTCAAGATCATGCTTACGCTCATCTGCTTCCTTCTTGTTATACACATTCCTATCCGCATTCCATTCCCGAATTCGTTTCTTTAAATGTTTGAGTTTAGCCATCAGGTATCGCATCTTATTACTATCCTTACCCTCATATTCTTTCCACCCATCTTCCACAATTTTATTAAACCCATCAACATCAAACCAATAATGGAAACACTTAATCGGGATAGGCCCGTAATCCACATAAACTTCTCGGAGCAAAATGGGGCGATGATCAGACAACATCCGATCAAGAGAAACCGCAGAAATATTCGGGCACTTATTAAGCAAGGTCTTAGAAACCAAAAACCTATCCAGTTTACTCATCTTCTTAGCGGACTTGTGACACCACGTGAATTGACACCCCCTAGATTTATTTCCATCAATCCCGAATTCTCAATGAACAAGTTAAACAAAGTAGCACTTTGAGTATTAAACACCGACCCGAATCTATCAGACTTGTATCTAACCTCATTGAAGTCACCCATAATTACCACCTCTCCTCTCCATCTGCCAATCACATGGTGAAGATAATCCCACAACATGTTTTTCTCCCTAGCATCATGAGGCGCATACACCGCAATCAAGAGAAGTTTGTGACCTGTAGGTCGCCAGGTCCCGTCGAGAATAACCACTGAGTCAAACACTGTAACGTTCTCCTTTGCAAAACAATTTATGTCCCAAACACATAGAATTCCACCCGAATTACCAACAGCCACGCTATGGACAAAATCAAATGCCAAATTCCCCCAACATGCCCTAACACACTGATCATGCATGTCATTCATCTTTGTTTCCTGTAACGCTAAAAAATTCACCTTGTTTTTATTACACATCTCCTTAACCCAGTCTTTTTTTGCCTTCTGGGCAAGGCCTTGAATGTTTAAGGATAGAAAATTCATCTACCCACCTCCTTCGCTCCTTGTGTTTCAATGATCTCGGCTATGTTAGCCACACAACCCTCCATTTTATATCCCATAACCTGACCCACCTTCACCACCTCATCCAAAAGATCTAAGATTGATCCTCCTGTGCGTGTCATCTCGGATGTTTTAAAGTGACCTGAAGATGCTGAAGCGTTACTAACCTCATAACCCTGTTTTTTGCTCTTACATTTCATAGAAGTGTCATTCATTCCAATACTGTTATCTATATCCTGACATTCCCCACCAACATTACAAGAATTTTCATCCTGATTTTCTTTAGGGGAAAAACCAGGAGGGTACTTCAAACTACTATCCGACTTGTTCACATTCATATCCTTTTAGTCATTCTTGTCAAGCAAAGGATATATATTAAAAGGATCCTCCGACTGAACATTCTTCCTTTGTTCTGTTCCTTCCTCCATATGTTTAGTGTCCTGATCATCTTCTTGAAACAACGCTTCTGGAAACTTTTCATCATCACCTTCATCTCCAAAAGTGTCTGGTTCCCTGTTTTGGACGTCATCCTCGTACCCATTATTGTCCTCCTGATCATCTTCATCTGAGTCTTCATTAAAATCTGGGACCCAACCCGGAGCCTCGTTAGCCCTTACCCAATAAGTACGATCACGATGAATAATTTTAAACTCATCAGATATACTCCTGGTCATCGTAGTGTGTATGCACAATCGTTTAGAATGCAAGCAAGTATCATCCTCATCATCAACATCAAAAAGGTTTCCCCATTTGTTAGCAATACAACCAAAGGTCTTTTTCGACCAGAGTTTGAAAGGTACCCCTTCTACCTCCACCCATGCTATCCTTTTAGTCACCTGGAACTCGAATGACGCCTTCTTAATATCAGAAAACCATGAGCCAATGCTAACACATTCCTGAAATTTCATCATAGTTTCCGTCGAAGCAAATTCCAACATAACCCAATATTCCCCCAAATAGTTTATTCTAACATCCGAGAAGCCTTCATTCATTAAGGTCACCCTCAAATTTTCCAAGGATGCAAACACTTTCACCCTACACATTAGAGCTTTCGATAGGTCCCTTGAGACTAGACAATCACCATCAAGGACCATAGCTCCCTGGGATTTACTTTCCGCCTCTCCACTTTGCACAAATCCTTTCACAGCCGACACATAATTAAGGTTCCCCTCTCCTTTGAATTCATTATGTTTAGTATTCCCCTTCCCACTGTTGAAAGTTTCTGTCTTACTGGTTTTTTTGCCACCAAATGTTCTCTCCTCAGAGACAGAGTTATTAACATTCGATCGCTGGAACCTAGCCACATTAGCTTGTAATTTGTGTTTACCAATCCAAACCGTTTCCAAATTACCAACTAATCTTTGAATATCAAACACATTTATAAAGCGAACAAAGCCAAAACGCTTACCATTCTTCGCTCTCTTATTAGGGATGAAAGAGTCAACCACATGTCCGTAGACTTTGCAGGCTTGAAACAACTCCTTTGCTTTTATCGATTCAGGGAAATTAGTCACATAAACGGAGGTAGATATCTTAGCGACATCATCTTCTTTTGATCTATAAGTACCCATCACCACATGTATTTGGATTGAAGGGAGATCAATTGAGCGAGGCTTATGAATGACTGTAAAGGGAAAAATAAAAACAATGATTCGAACCAAAACGATTAATGTCCTACCTATGATGTCCCACTTTTGTTGTCCCGCCTCTGGTGTCCCACCATAAGGATGTACCACCTATGACGTCCCAACTATAAGGGTGTGTTTGGTAGAGAGAAATGGAGCCAAAGAAATGGAAATCACATTATTTCTCTTGTTTGGTACATCAAGGAAATACAAAAGCGGAGAAATTTGATTTCTCGAGATTTTGTTGCTTTGTAAATTGATTTCCACTCGCTTAGGTGAAGAAATGGAGAGAATTGGATTTTGTTGCTTTGTAACTTGATTTAAAAAATAAGTTTATAATTTTTTTTAAATATATATTTTTTAGAATTGTTATTTAGAAAAAATATTTTTTTTTAAATAATTTTTTTTTAAAAATAAATTTAAAAAAAATATATATTTTTTTAAAAAAATAAATTAAAAAAAAATATAATTAAATTTTTTTTAATATATATTTTTTAGAATTGTTATTTAGAAAAAAAAAATTTAATAATTTTTATAAAAAATAAATTTAAAAAAATTAAAATTTTAAAAAAACTATTTTTTTAAAATATATATTTTTTAGAATTGTTATTTAGAAAAAATAATTTTTTTTAATAATTTTTATAAATTTTTTTTTTAAAAAAAATTAAAAATTTTAAAAAACTATTTATTTTAAAATATATATTTTTTTTAGAATTGTTATTTAGAAAAAATAATTATTTTTTAAAAAAATCAACAAATATATTTTTTTTTTCATTTCTCGGGTCAAGTCTCTGCTGTTACCAAACATTATAATTAAACAAAATTCTCTACTGATTTCTATTCTCTACTTCATTTCGTTTCTCTGAAATTCTCTCTACCAAACGTGCCCTAATGTCCCATCTCTGGTATACCATTCGAATCATCTTGATTACGAAATCAAAAGTAGGGTTTTTTTTTTTTTTTTTTTTTTTTTTTTTTTTTTTTTTTATTTTCGGAATTAATGAGGTACATGAATTGAAAAAATGAATGAAAATTGGGATTAAAATTTGCGTGAATAGATGTGAATCGGAATATGTAACCTAATGATGGTGGTGGAGGCGTTTGAACCCGCCTGAATCTTGATCGGAAATCACCTTAGAGAGAATCGCCCTTTTTAGAGCTTGAGGTACGCTTGGCTCCCGTCTTTAAACATCTTATATTGTAATTAATATTTCTTAATAATACACTTTACTGCATGAAACTTAAATTTTATCATATTACATATATACTAGTTTTTATTTTATTAAAAAAATATTATATCATTAATTGTGAGCAGTAGCAGTGAGGAGTAGCTGTGGGCTGTGAGCAGTAGCTGTGAGTAGTAGCCACAGCTCACAGCTTCATAAAGATGCATTGGAAAAACGAATTTTCTTAAAAAATATCAAAACTTATAGCTCTCATGCCAAACGAATACTAAAATTCAAAAAACTCATTATTCACCGCTCATTGCCCCAAAAAGCTCCAAAAAGCTTTGCGCCAAACATAGCCATAGATAAATTGTAGAAAATTATAGATTTTAAAAAATATATATTACAGTCATTAATTTATAATCATTAATAGTTGCACTACATTTAATTATTTTACAGTTATATGTAACATATTTGTTAATATATTTTGTAATTAGTATTTTCTTAATCATAAAAACTTTACATTTATTGCATGAAACTCAAATTTTATCTTATTATTATTATATAATTGTTTTTATTTCATTTGTAAAAAATATTATAATCATTATACTTTGCATTTATAACATAAAACTCAATTTTTATATAGATAAATACACCATATTATATTTACTGCATGAAACTCAAAATTTATCATATTATATAATAATTTTTATCTTATTTGTAAAAAAATATTATAATCATTATGCTTTGCATTTATGAAATGAAAATCAATTTTTACTTGGCTACAATGCTCAAATTTTATATAACATTAGTTTGAAATAGAATAATTTAAGAAAACTGTTTGACTTGTTCTCAAATAATTACATATTGTTAATTCAAGGCAAGACTCTTGCAATACGCCATAATAATAAGAAGTTAACTAGCAATATTCCATTTCAGCATAAAGAAATATGTAAATAGCTCGCATCATATTCCAAAGATGAAATAATATAATTTAGCAGCTTAAGCATGGTTTTTTTATTCATTTGTATTCGTGGACCAACCAAGAGATTTCCAATGCAGGTACAACTAATAGTGCTTAAGATACAGTCATACAACCCAATCAAGCTTAAGAACTAGTTGATTATATAATAAGTATGCACATACAGGCATTTAGCTATCATATAGTTCGTGTATGTGTAAGCTGACAACAAGCACCAATCAACTCCATTTTTTTATGTTTTGCGTTTGATATTCTATTCCAAGTCTTTTACTCCGACTAATTAGCAATAAAGATTGAAATGTTAATCTTGATCTCCACATATATTATCATAATTCTCATCTTTATTGATTTAATCATTAACTTGGACAAAAACCAAAATGTTTGTTACTATCTCACTAAAATGCATGAGTTATCAAGTTCAATTCTTGCCAGATGCAAACAATCATGAAATGACTACGCCAACCTCCTGAAAAAGAGAGAGAATTACATGGTTGTGTGTGTGTGAGGCGGATTCAAACCCTGTAAATTAGTCATCCAAAAGGTGGTAACACAGTGTTAACCAAAAATTTAAAAGGTTGAACGAAAAAATATGTTGCAATATTTTTCTTAATGCATATGTAATTTTGTATCTAAAAGAATAGTTTTAATATGGATGGATTATTTATCCAGTAAGATGCATTTCACATGCAAGTCAAGGGCTTAAGTCCCATTCTTGCGCCATACTTCATGGGAATGAGCCATGGCTATAAAGTATTGATTGCTTCACTTACCATCCTTTTATTCTGATAAGTTCACTGACTCATATCTGAAAATGTTTTACTTGTAATTTAGTCTATAATCAGCCTTTGTTTCAGTTTAAGCATGTGTGATGATTATCGTGCAACCCAGTAGTATCTTAGCGCTAAGTTGAGTTGTTATCACTTATCATAACACCACGATCAGTAAAGCAAAACTAACTAATGCATAACCACATGCCTATGACTAAGATGTACCATATGCTCCGACTTTAAGGCCAACCAATGACATTTGTATTGTGTTTTAGGTGATGTAAGCTGTGCAGCACTACAGAATATCTCCAATCAATAGCATCGGAATCATCTAAAGGCCGTCGTTAAGCGCTTATGCTCAAGAACCAGGTCAAAGTTGACTCTAATTACCATATATTGCTTCCTCTATTTGAAGGCACTAAGGTTCAAAAGTTAAATAATCAAATTTATTAACATCAAGTTGTTATTTATTTCCAATAAAAAAATTAGCCAATTTACAACAGATAGATGAAAACATGTGGTACAACACATAGAAACACTTCACAGTACAGGACGTACACACTATTTAGCGTCGTGGTGGAAGCATACATATAAACAACTTTGGATCAATAACGTAAACTAAACGTGATCACAGAAACATGCTAGCAATTACTAATCTTCATTCAGACCCGATAATCTTCTTCTTCAGTGCTTCAATATCATCAGCTAGCTCCTTTCTAGTTGACTGTACGATTGGTTTCAGACATAAAGAGGAATTTGTTAAACATATCATATGTAGCCATGGTGCATATTGTGCCATGTAACATTGATCTTATTATTTGGTTTGCGAAAAATGAATTAATATAAACCACTGTCATAAATGAAGGTTCACCTTAAAGAGAAGATATCGATAGATGAACCACCCAGTGTATCCAAGTCCTACAAGTTCCAAGAACTTTGGAACCTGCTCGTGAAAAAAACAGACATGAACACAGGATACCATTGATAAATGTTCACAAAGTTCATAGCGTACATATATTTTGATATACCAATCTGGAAATCTTCAATTATATTACGCAATCTTACCACAGGAACCCCATTGATGGCATCAATAACAGTGGAAGCCAACCAAATGCCAACAACTGCCCCTCCTCCATAGATAACAACCATCGGCTTGTTTTCAGTTGCATCCCACTGTTCAAATATAAACGACATGATAAAGAAAGAGCAATAAATGACGGTAACCAAAAAAGTTACAGACTGTTTTTGGTCTTGCAGCATAATCTGATTGTTCTTGAAATTAACTGTTTATTAAGTTCCGACATCATGACTCATACTACAGTATTACAGTCAATTGAAAAACATATATTTAAGGGAGCATTCAGATTTATGAGTGTCTTTTGAATGTGTGGGTACAAAGGTTTGCTCACCTTTTCCTTCAAGCCCGAGAACACCTCTCCAACTTCGGAAGTTTCAGATGTGTCCTCTGAAGAGGCCTTAATGCAATATGCTAATGACCTCTTGGATCCTGTTTCCATAAAGAAAATACGAGTATTAGGCATGTAAGTCATTCTGATGTCTTAAATACCGTATTAAACATCCCAGTTGCCAGGCAATATCCCTAGTAGAAAGAAATTCATTATCGTAGGTACAGGATTTTGAATCCATCAATACAAGTTTCGGTAGTTATAGGTAGTATCGCTCAATACTTCCAAGGTATTTGACATTGTATTCTTTAAAGTGATATCCAAATATATAATAATTGGGTTTTCATGTAGAATGAAATTAGTTTCTAGCATTTGGGTATGATGAACCTGATTCTGATTATTTGATAATATAAGAGTAGCTACAACAGAACTGATTCAAATACATGAAATTTTAGGGTCATTTTACATGTAAATACTTAACAATTCAAAATTTGTCAAACACTTGACTATCAGCAAGTCCAAACACTATCCCCTGTAGTTCATTTTGGTTTTGTAACAACTGTTATCTCCTTTTATGTATTTCATACGAGTATCAGTATCAATCTCAGTCATTACTTTCGAAACGCAATGCCAAATAGCCCCTAGACAAAAACAGAAGGTGTTAAGATAAGGTTTTCATGCCTAATCATGGCATCTACTAATCCTTGCAAGTCCTAAAAACAGGAAGAGGTCCACAATAATCTCGTTAAACAGAAAGTCTTGGAACCCTAAGCTACGTTAAACATTCAATCCTACATCTAAAGAATAATGGAAAAGTTCAAAATACACAAAACAGAAGTGCAAATATAGACATACACAAATGTATTTCAAGGAACCAAAATCCAATGACCTTTTTCTTTGGTTCACGTTAATCACAAACCAAGTGGAGAAAGATCAATTAACATCAAATCTTGTCCCCATCTCAACTTTTATTAGATATTACAATGATCATATATACTCTTTCAAAAGTCAACAACAACAATGCCCCATCCCGCCAGAGCAGGGTATGGGAAGGTAGGATGTAGACACTAGACAGTCACACCCCTGCCTGCTTCTAGAAACACCTCCGGCAATACTCTCTCTAAAGTGTAACTTCAAAATTTTGTTGGCGACCCAAATGAATTTTTACCTGACTTGTATATTAGGAGTACTACCCGACATGGAATTTCAGAGGAACAGGTATACGGCAGGACATTCATAGCGTTTACGCTTATAGATATTCTAGCCAAGGTTAATAGGTTATCTAGATGGACGCGAAGCATCCAACTACGGGGTGTTTGTTTAAGCTTATATAATTTCGGCTTATGTTTCATATGCCCAATTTTTCCGGCTTATTTTGAAACTTAACGGCTTATTTTGAACTTGTTATATCATAATAAACGGCTTATTTTGAAACTTAACGGCTTATTTTGAACTTGTTATATCATAATAAACTCAAAGCTCATGAGTTTCAAAATAAGCTGGAAAATTGGGATTGTGAAACATAAGCCGAAATGATATATGGGGGTGTTTGTTTAAGCTTATATATATGGGCTTATGAGCTTATTTGTTTTTCGACTTATATATCATAAGCTTCAATTTTCTGGCTTATCTGGAGACTTATGGGCTTATATAAGTTTATTATATCACAAAAAATAATAAACTTAAATAAGTTTATTAGTATATCATAATAAACTTATATAAGCCCATAAGTGTCCAAATAAGCCAGAAAATTGGAGCTTATGAAATATAAGCTGAAATCAAATAAGCTCATAAGCCCATATATAAGCTTAAACAAACACCCCTCATAAGCTCATACTTAAAACATCCCCCCAAACATCAATTCATAGGAGCATTCGCAAGTCACTAATAATCCTAAGAAAATTCAAAAGACGAAATAGTTTAGTTAGTTCTTACCTGCTAACTTAACCTTAGAAGAAGCAGTAAGTAATGATGAATAAGATGAACGAGATGAAAGATGAATGTTGGGTACAGAAGAAGAAGGGCGATCAAACGAAGTGGTTGGTGATCTGTTTGCAAATACGGCTTGTGCCATTGAAGAAGATGCTGCCATAACTGTATGTGTTTGAATTGATCGGAAGGAGTTGACCTAGCTAGTGTTGGGATTGGAGAAGAAACTTAAAACTGAACATGTGCTTCACGCAATAAGTCTTTTTCCACTTTTGGTTTCAACTAGAAAGGTGTTGACACGTTTTTTTAGTTGTTTATTAGAAAGGTGTTTGGTATACGTTTAAACGACAAATTACAAAATGATCGTGATTCTTTCAAATTTGTATAAAGTTTTTACACAAGAAAAACCGAGGCCCAAGATAAACTCTATAGTTTTTGTTTACGAAGAAACATGACAGGTCATGTTCATACTAATATGAGAGAATCGCAATCATTACAAAATTAGACAAATTTATGCGTGTTAGTTTAATCTTATATTTAAGCTTAACTAAAAAGCTCATGTCTCATTGGTATTTCATGTTGTGTGAAAACTCCTTAACCAAATAGTTGTAGATTCAAGTCATACTTAAAGCGTGTGGGATAGATTGCAGTGTATATTGTGTGAAATAAATAGTTGTCGTTCATAAAAAAAAAAAAAAAAAAAAAAAAAAAAAAAAAAAAAAAAGCTTACGACACATCTTGTGTTTCATAAGTTCATTTGTTAGCTTATTTTTTTGATTATAAGTATATTATAACACAAACATAAAAATAAGCTCATAAACTGAACAGTAAGGTGAAAAAGACATTTAGGGGCGTTTGTTTTTACCAAAAATGTTTGACTTGCTTGTGACATCTTATTCAGTCAAACACTGTTAGACATTGGTTTGTTTGTTTTTGTTTTTTGTGAGGCACATGCGGTCAAACATAAACATCTTAGTGAATAAGAGTTTGGGATTAGGTCGTACTACTTCAGCCACCTCCACACTCTCAAACCCTTCACCTACCTCCAACCGCTGCCATTCACCTCTAACCGCCGCCGTCAGGGATGATATATGTTAAGTTTTGTTAGGAAATGGTCTATAGGGACGAATTTTGTAATCAGGAAATGACTATTCATCCAAAAGTACAAATTGTCTTTTTCAAAAATTTACAAAAACAGTCTATGAGGTTTAACTATTGTTGCAAAATTCGTACCCGAAGACCAATCATGTAATCGTAATCCTATCCAACCTGTAGCATAAATTTACATAAATCTAAGTACAAATTTTTGTTTTCTTTGAAAATTTACGAAAATGGTATCTGAGTTTTAACTATTGTTGCATAGTTCGTCCCTAATAACCAAATATGTAACTGATATCTGTTCTTAAGGACCAAACTTGTAACACGAATTTACATAAATTGTCTCTTAAGGTTACATGAAAATGCGAAAATCATATCTGAATTTTTGCCTTATGTTAAACTAAAAATTTACATAAACAGTCCTTCTTTTTTAGAGGCTATTAAAAATTACGTCCCTAAGGACCAACATGGAACAATATTTCAGCTAAAAGCTTAAAGATGATTTATGCAACATCAGGTAATATACACGGATTATTTATGTAAATATTTGTTACATGTTGGTCATTAAGAACAGATCTTTATAGATTTTATACATTTATAGTTCATGCATATGTAATGATAAGAGTAAAATACACCGTTCATCCCTGAACTAGTACCTAAAACACTCGTGGAATCCTTTAGAAAAATTAAAGTCACCCAAGGTCCCTATTGCTCACTTTGCATCAACCAAGGTCTCTTTGACTGATATCCGTTAGTCAACATCCGTTATGTCTCCCTAGAGGTGGCAAAACGGGCGGACCGGGCGGGCGCGGGCTATGAGCTAAACGGGCTACAGGTTAAACGGACTATGGGCTAAACGGGCACGGGTTAAACGGGCGCGGGCCAAACGGGCGCATGTTATACGAATCGTCTTAAAAAAGACCTAAAACAAAAAAAAAAAAAAAAAAAAAAAAAAAAAAAAAAAATTCTCAAACGTAACATCTCATTTATATTTAAGTAACTAAATATATTATATTCATAAGTTTTTCATTAAAAACAATTTAATGCGAGAGAAAAACATGTGCCCATTTTGCCCATTTAATTTCTAAATGGGCAATATACGCCCATTTCAAAAAAAAAAGGGGGACCAAATGTACCCAAATCTTTTAAAAATTTGCCCATTTGGCCCATTTTTTTGATTTTGGGCACAAATTGCCACCTCTATGTCTCCCATGTGCCTTGCACATAAAGATATTTTGGTCATTTTGGGTCTTGTCTTATTCCATCCTCCTTCTCCTTCATCTCCACTCACCACAACCATCACCCACCATCGTTACAACCATCCACCATTTGTGTTACTTTTTTTATAACATGAAACATGTTTGTAAGCATAGATTATTGGACCTTGACAATTTTTTTTTTTTTTTTTTTTTTTTTTTTTTTTTTTTTTTTTTTTACATGTATCTAACCCCGTCGAATCATACCTTGACAGTTAAACAACAGCAAAATTTCAAATTAATATATGTCGAGTTATACAAGTTCAAAGACAAAAACTTTTTTTTTTTTACTCTAATGATAATGATAAACTCAAGAATCAAGATATACGGTGATTCTTTTAAAAAAATTACTAAATCGTATAATTTGAAAAAAGAAAATCAAACACAATTATTCACAGTGTTTTATAATCAGATCATTTGGGTCGATACTTAAACATCGCATTTTTACTTGCTTATTTTGTAGTGATCTGGTGGGGTTTGATCCTTGTGGTGTTAACTTTAAATGTGGTTTGGCCTTTTGTATAGGATTTGTGCCAGGAACTCATATTCCCTTTTGTTTAGTGTTTGTAACCTTGTATTGTGTCGTGTATTTGTTGCACTCGGTGGCTTTGGGTCCCGCTTTTTTTCTTTTATTTTCTTTTTTCTTTTTTTTTTCCTTGAGATTATAAGGGCAAGAGGTGTGGTGGCATCTCGCCGTTTCTACATGACATAAAAACGGTTCTCGTTGTTGCAGTGAAGCGCACATCTATCAAATAAGATCAGTTAAGCAGGTTGTTAGGGGTTGGCAACACTTGTGGCACCATACCACCATCCCTCACTCCCAACCAATCTCTTTGTGCCACATCATTCACCCATTTTTCTCATCCCTTACCCTTTTTTTTGTTGGCATCACTTGTGGCACCACACTACCATCCCTCACTTCATTTTTTTTTTCTTTTTTTTTAATTCCTTTAAAATAAAAATAAAAACTAAAATTCCATTAAATATCATAAAACATTACATAATATTCCTAAAAATAAAAAAAATCATTAAAAGCTAAAACACCTTCCTCTTCCTTCCCACTTCACAAAACACAAACACCACTTCCACTTCCATGGCTTCCTTAACTCACTTCTTAAAAACCATCACCACCAGTTGCTAAAAAAGTACCATATATTTATGCTGAGGGTTTATGAAAGATACCCATGATCAGATACCCATGATCAAGCCTCCAACGGTCCAAAATAAAGCCTCCAACGTTCGAATTTTTGGTCCTTACCGTGCGTGAAGACTTCCCATGCGTGAAGCTCCACGTGCGGTACCGTAGGCAAGGCGGCGGTGTTCCCGCACGGTAGCACGGTACCGTGGTACCCTTACCGTGACCATTGCCAAGCCCCTTAGAGCCACTCGGCTTATAAGTAGAAGTACTTTTTTTTTTTCTCTTTATTTATTTATTTTTTAAATTGCGTGTTTAAAGAATTTTAGTATGAGTTTTTTAAATTTTGTGTTTGTGTTTAAAGAGGAAGAAGTCGAACCAGTTTTTTTTTTTTTTTTTTTTTTTTTTTTTTTTTTTTTTTTTTTTTTTTTAATACAAGTTTCCATTCATACTCTTAGACATTAAAAGATTTTAGTTTATTCCTTTAAACATTAAAAAAAAAAAATAGTTTGTACTTTTAAACACTAAAAAGGTTTTAAATTATACTTTTAAATATTTAAAAAGTTTACTTTTTAGTTTATATAATTTGTATTTTTTTATTTGAATAGTTGGAAAAGAAAATAAAATTGTGGATGGGTGGGGCTCAAATGAAGAGGTTTGTTTTGTGTTACGATAGATGAGGTGTTTTGTTATGATAGGTGCTAAGATAATGTGGAACTGATAGGCCCAAATAAAGAGGAGACGTGCTTTACTGCACCTCTAAAAGTTGAATGCATTTGTTTGTATTGTTTCTTTGTTTGCTACTAGTAATATTTCGTTGTCTTTCTAAAAAACAAGCATCATCATTTTAATTTTTAAAAGAGGTCTAAGCGAAACAAGGCAAATTAACAAGTTATCCGAGTTCAACTCGTAAAATATTTGAAATTGACTCGATTTAAGCAAGTCGAGCTTGAGCTACTCGATTATACTTTTGACTCGAGTTCGAGCTAAAAATTACTCGGCTCGTGAGGCTCGCGTGCCTTATCAAGCTTCGACTAAATCACACTTTTACCTTTTCATATACTTGTTATTACCTAACTTGCAATAAAAGCGAGTTGAATCAAGATTTGCTATCCTTCTATCGAGCTTGTGCTTGAAATATTGAAATAATCGAGCTCGATTCAAATTTCAAACTCGAGTTCTAGATAACGAGTTGAGCTCGAGCTTCGAACAAGAGAAGAATACGTAGTCACGCAAACACACCCCTTATCTTTAATCCCTAACCCATCTTTTCACTCCCTTCATCATCATCATTATCTCCAAAAAAAAATGGAAACTTCAGCTATTTCATCAATTACTAGCTGTTCATTCAACACCAAAAGTTATGCTAATATACCCTCTTTATATTCCCATATTTCATTCCCACATTCCAATTACTTCACAAAACCCAAAACTATAAAAAGAAGCACTAGCTTAGTTTTAAGAAAATCATCATCATCAGATGAAACAACAAATGTGGTAACTGAAGATGAATGGGTTAAGAATCTACCAGATAAAAAGAAACCATTATATTCACATAGTTTACCTTGTATTGAAGGATGGTTAAAAGATTTGGGATTTGTTCAGCGAAATGATGATAGAGCTGTTTGGGTTATTGAGAAAAATGATTGGCATGCTAAGCTGTCTCTTGATGTTACTGATCTTTATATCAGGTAGTATGTTATTTTATTTGGTTTTATTATAACAACTCGTCCCACTTCGGTATGCGATAAGTTATTTGAGCCCTTTATAAGTTTAAAGTGGCTGGTTACTAATACCCGTGCACCATGGTTTTTAGTTGAACCTGAGTGTATCTATGTAGTCCATTGCTTTCGGTTTTAGATATATAGGTGTTACATTTATGTGTTAAATCATGGAAATGATAGAGAATTGTTTTGTATTTCTGTATTATATTTTACAATCAGAGGGGAACCAACAATTTATACACAATTACAGTTGATCTAAATATAGAAAAAGGAATCATTGGTTGGCTGTCATGAAGAGAAAATATATGATTTCCTAATCATACGGGTGATGACTGATTGACCACCAATCTTGCTAATCACTTTGACCATTCCTTTCTAACACTCCCCCTCAAGTTGAGTTACGGGATTTCCGAAATTCAGCTTGCCTAGACATTCGTGAAGATTCTTCTCATTAACAGCTTTGGTTAAGATATCTGCAAGTTGATCTTTTGATCGAACAAATGGAAGTGCGATGATCTTTGCTTCTAGTTTTTCTTTGATGAAGTGTCGATCTACTTCTATGTGTTTTGTTCGATCATGTTGAACTGGGTTCTCTGAAATTTGAATGGCTGCCTTGTTGTCACTAAAGATTTTGGTGGGTTCTTGTGGGGAATATCCTATTTCAGTTAGAAGTCTCCGTACCCATAAAACTTCGGTTATTCCTCTTGCAATTCCTCGGAATTCTGCTTCAGCACTTGAAAGAGCCACCACCTTTTGTTTCTTGCTTCTCCACGTAACCAGATTTCCTCCAACCAATGTGAAGTAACCTGAGGTTGATCTTCGGTCACTCTTATCTCCTGCCCAATCTGCATCGGTATACAATTGTGTTTCAAGATGCCCGTTTGGTTGAAACAAGACTCCATGTCCAGTGGTTCCCTTGAGATATCGTATGATCCTCAAGGCTGCCTCCATGTGGGCCTTTTGAGGTTGATGCATAAACTGACTTACGACTCCCACAGCATACGCTATGTCGGGTCGGGTGTGTGAAAGGTATATTAGTTTTCCTACCATTCGTTGGTACCTTTCTTTTTCAGCCGGCTCTGCTTCCTCTTCCATATACAGTTTCTGGTTCATAATCATTGGAGTGTCAACTGGTTTACAATCAACCATACCAGTTTCTGCAAGTAAATCCAGAATGTACTTCTTTTGACACATGAAGATCCCTCGTTTAGATCTTAGGACTTCAATTCCAAGGAAGTATTTAAGCTTCCCGAGATCTTTCATTTCGAATTCTGTGAACAAGCTTTTCCTGAGTTTGGCTATTTCTTCTTTATCATCTCCTGTAATAATCATATCATCAACATAGATTATTAAACATGTTATGAGATTACCCCTTCGCTTGAGGAACAATGTATGATCTGAGTTGCTTTGCTTGAATCCATATTTGTTCATGGCCAAAGTGAACTTCCCAAACCAAGCTCTTGGGGATTGTTTTAGTCCGTACAGAGATTTCTTTAGAAGACACACCTCCCTTTCTGCAAATCTGTCTGTAAATCCTTGTGGGGCTTCCATATAAACTTCCTCTTTAAGTTCTCCATGTAAGAAGGCATTCTTTACATCAAACTGGTGTAATGGCCATTCTTTATTTGCCGCTACAGAAAATAGAACCCTGATTGTATTGATCTTAGCGACCGGAGAGAAGGTTTCAGAGTAGTCAATACCGTAAGTTTGTGTATAGCCTTTAGCCACCAATCTCGCCTTGTATCTTTCAATCGTACCATCGGGGTTGTATTTAATTGTGAACACCCACCGACATCCGACAGTTTACTTCCCTAGTGGTAAGACACAAGTTTCCCATGTCTTATTTTTCTCGAGAGCTCTTAGTTCGTCTTCCATTGCCTTTCTCCAGTGTCTTGACTTTAATGCTTGTTCTATTGTGGTGGGGACTTCATTGGAATATAGTGACGAGATAAAGGCCTTGGCTCCTTTGGATAGATTTCCTTCTGCAATGCTTGCCACCGGATATTTACACCTTCTAGACTCCTTTTCTGGTGAATATCTCTTTGGAGGAACTCCCCGGTTTGATCTTGGCGGGAGTACATACCCCTCCGATACTGTCTCAACCGCTTCCATTTGCTCTTGTTCATGTGTGTTCTCACTTTGTCCTGTATGGTCAGGAGTCTCAAAAAATGAACCCGTTTCAGAATCAGTGTTAGAATTACTTACCTCGGGTATCAAGTCAGGAGCAGTTTCTGGGACGGTGGCACTCAAATTTTCAGGTTGTGTTGGGAGAGGTGTCCCATTTTGTGGACCATGGTTTCTTTCTTCTCCTGGTGTAGCATGACTTAACCAACTCAGTGTGTCCTGGCTATTAGTATACTCTGTCTCCCCCTGACCAGTGTGTTGGGAGGCATAGTAGTACTCAGTTTCAAGAAAGTCACAATTCATTGTAGTGAACATATGCTTGGTTTTTGGGTTATAACATCGATAGCCTTTTTGTGTTACACCATATCCAACAAATACACATCTTTCAGAACAAGGGTCTAGCTTAGATCTATTGGATTTAGGTATATGAACGAAGACAGTGCAACCAAATATTCGTGGTTCAACGGTAAGAACTGAAGGAGGTTTAGTGTATTCGGTGAGAATTTGTAATGGGGTTTTGGTTTTTAGGATTCGGGTGGGAAGACGGTTAATAAGGTATGCCGCGGTAACGAGGGCTTCTGGCCAAAAAAACTTGGGAGCTTGTGATTCTATGAGGAGAGCTCGAGTTATTTCTAACAAAATACGGTTTTTGCGTTCAGCGACACCGTTTTGTTCTGGAGTATGGGGGCAGGTAGTTTGATGAATTATACCCTTGGTTTGAAAGAAGGATTTCATTTCGGAATTGACAAATTCTCCTCCATTGTCTGATCTAAAAATTTGGATATTTTTCTGAAACTGAGTTTGAACCATGTTATAAAAAACTCTGAATTTATCAAGAACTTCAGATTTATTCTTCAATAAATATATCCAAGTCATACGTGTGCAATCATCGACAAATATGACAAAAAAACGAACGTTTTGCCCTCCTATGATTGGGGCGGGGCCCCACACATCCGAGTGAATCAAAGAAAAAGGTAGGTCAACCCTAGTATTATTTGGTTTAAATGTTTTTCGGTGACTCTTGGCTAACATACAAGTATCACAATGTGACTTACAATTCGAGGGAAAAATTTTCGGAAATAACATATGTAAATAACCGGTGGATGGGTGTCCCAATCTCCTATGCCATAACCACGCCTCTCGTTCCTTTGTTCCATGAGACAATAGTACAGTTCCATTTTGAACTACCTCATCCACATAATACAACCCTTGTCTTTCAGTGCCACGCCCAATTATCGCTCCCGTCCTCATATCCTGTAAAATACAAAAAGTAGGTTGCATAAGGACCGAGCAATTCAACTCTTTTGTTACATGACTTATCGACAAGAGTTTATGAGATAATGTTGGAACATGAAGACAATTAGAGAGTTTAATTGTCGGTGAGATTTCAATAGTTCCACCGTTCTCTACGTTCATTTTCTCTCCATTTGCGGTTTGAATGTATGATTTTGTTGGTTTGGTGGACATAGAAAAATCAGAAAGATCATATGTCATGGTGTCGGTGGCTCCGCAATCAAAAATCCACGGCTGCACATGTTTTAATTTATTTCTTTGAGCCATATTCGCATAACCGTAAACATGAGGAGCCTGTTTGCATTGCTCAAAGCTTTGTTGTTTTAAAAAAGAATGAGAATCAGAAACATAGATGGGTTTTTGTGGAGGTATCGAGAAACCTTCTCTCTCACCCCATATACCTGTTTCCACCATGAATGCTTCATCTCCCTCATCAGGTGCCGCCGCTACGACACCGCCAAAGCCGGTGTTGTTTTTCCGATTGCTTACATTATTAACGATGGGAGCCTTCCCCCTTTCTGATCCGAGACCTTTGTTGCCCTTCTTATGGCCATCATTCCACCAATCAGGGTAGCCAACAAGCTCGAAACATTGCTCTTCGGTATGTCTTGTCTTACCGCAATTGCCACATTTTAGGTGTGTTTTGTCCTCTTTGATTGTTGGTCCATTCTTTCTCCCCCCTGAGTGGCGATACCCTTTGGTGGCGAGACCAACACCTTCAGCTTCAGTGGCAGCAAGCCCTGCTGCTATTCCCTGTGACTCATGGTTAGTTGCTCCCATAATGCTTTGGTGAGCGGCTTCCTTGCGAACAGTAGCATATGCTGCTTCCGCGGAAGGCAATGATTCCGATCGAAGAATCTCTCTTTTGATTGATTCATATTTTCGATCAAGGGCATTCAAGAATTGAAAAAGTTTCTGTTCCGACCTTATTTTTGCATAAGCCTTAATATCATCCGGGCATTTCATAGGGTTGGGATCGATCCTGTCGATTTCTCCCCACACGCCTTGGAGTGTAATCCAAAGCTCTTCGAGAGGGCTGTCATTTTGCTTGATGTCATTGGCCTTGACATGGAGGTTAAAGGTTTGGAGCTTGTCTCTGCCACTACTGTAGGTAACCACCAAGGCATCCCATAGCATTTTTGCAGTTGGATACTCGGTTAGGTTTCCTGCTATAGTAGGTTCAATATTTTGAATTAGCCATGAAAATACGATCAGATCTTCTTGTTCCCATTGCTCGTAAGATTCGTTGTCTTGACTTGGAGGATCAGAGGTCAAATGAGATAACAGGGCCTTGGATTTTCCGCCAATGGCAACTCGAATCATTCGAGTCCATAAAGCATATAATTCTGGTTATTGAGTTTGAGGTTTATTTGAAGGTTATCTGAAAGTTTTGGAGTCTGGGTTTGAGGATTTATGCCATTCTTTATCAGATTGACAAGCTGTAATGATAAACTGGTTTCTGAGTCGTCTCCTGGCATGGCGACTTAGTTGGGATTGATTTTTTTTTTTTTTTTTTTTTTTTTTTTTTTTTTTTTTTTTTTTTATGAGGTAGATGATGAGCAAACCTTCTCTGATACCATGTTAAATCATGGAAATGATAGAGAATTGTTTTGTATTTCTGTATTATATTTTACAATCAGAGGGGAACCAACAATTTATACACAATTACAGTTGATCTAAATATAGAAAAAGGAATCATTGGTTGGCTGTCATGAAGAGAAAATATATGATTTCCTAATCATACGGGTGATGACTGATTGACCACCAATCTTGCTAATCACTTTGACCATTCCTTTCTAACATTATGGACCTTTTGGCGGACTAATCCGTTTGAGTCCACCGCCTCACAGACTCAAACCGGGTAAAGTCATCCCCTTTTTACTAAGGCTGTCGAGCCACTTTAGAGTTGTTTACCTGAGATCGCTCACATTTGCATGATCCTAGTCACAAAGCTCTCTAGGCCACCCCTAAAGTTCATTTATAGTAGGTAGTTTTACGGGTGTTTGGGATTGCTTATCCCAAGTGTTAAATAAGTAATGAGCTTGGAAGTTGGAACCACTTTTTTTTTTTTTTTTTTTTTTTTTTTTTTTTTTTTTTTTTTTTTTTTTTTTTTTTTTTTTTTAACACATATAAGCAAATCCTAAACACCCATTTTGTTTTTCTTTTTAAACTGCTTATTGCGTTTCGATACAACATAGATTCAAATTAAAGGGCTTGAAACACCACTTAACCGGATAATCTGTTTCGGGGTGTTTTAGTATACTGAAATTGAGTATTTAGGCTAAAATATTTAGCTTTAGATAATCAGTTTAGAGGCTGGTTTACATGTGAATCCATAATTGTTAAAACTGGCCAACCACTGAAACAGCTACAACTGAGTACCCGTATATCAAAACTCCAAACAACTCATGTAAACACTAGTTACTGCAGTCCGTATTGTTACAATGGTTATCATATTTTTATTATTTATATAGCGGTGTAGCCTAACCAATTTCAAAACGCTTTGTCAAACAGTCCTTAACAAGGGACTTTGGCCCGCGCGTTCCGGTGGGTTTTAGGAGACATATAGCTTCTAATGTGAGTTCGTAGTTGTTTGTTTATATGATAGCTCAACTATTATATTTCTAGTTAGAGTGTTTTACTTGAGTCCAAACATGAATTATGATTTTATTACGAATATTAAACTATGGATTATAGCTTTAAATAATTTGTTGACCTTTATAAAACACTTATAGACTTTAGATAACTTGAAAATGATAGTACTAACTACTAACAACCTCTTCAAAAATAAAAGAGTTAGCTAGAATAATTATATAATAAAAAATACATGGTTTCAAAGTCATGCGATAAATTTTTTTGAGACAGTCTAATGATTTTTTATAAGTTTGAGGGTGTTTGGTCATCCCATTAAGTTGAGGGATTTGGTGGATGGTGTTTAAAAAAGACCAAAAAATTAACATGAATTTGTTTGCAACATTTTCATTTATGAGTTGTCTTACCACCAACTCTCATACCACTGAAACATGGGCACACTTTATACACCACAACAATCACTATTATTAGCAATAGTACATTTTACTTTGTAAAATGTTATATATATTATATAGAATTTGGATCCAGTTATATGACTTAAAAATTGCATTTTGCTGCTTGACTTGTATTGTTGGTTCTATATTTCATAATCTAGTTGAGTTTGAATCCCATCTTGAGTTTTTGGTTCTTGTTAAGAAGCTAGCACCAACATCTCATTGGTCCGAAAATGTAGAGCTTAATTTGGCTCTGTGTTATGTGTAGATAAAGCATCCTTCTTGTGGGGTTTTGATAACGATTTCTGATAGAATGTGTGTTTTTGTTTGTTTGTTTGTTTGTTTGTTTGTTTTTTTTTTTTTTTTTTTTTTTTTTTTTTTTTTTTTTTTTTTTGCAATTATTTAAAAGATTTTTAGGATTGCGTATTGTATTTTCATAAAGTAGATAAGCATTTGAAGCAGGTTTGGAGGTGTTTGGGATTGTTTATCCGACTTGAATAAGCTTATTGAATACGCAGTTTGGATTTGCTTATTTCAAACAAATATTTTAGGAATTAGATTAAAAACAATCCCCAGCACCCTTTAAATGATCATTAAGTTGTGCTTAACAATCTGTTATGAAAGTAATTAAGTAGCTTAGCTTGCAACACTTTTCTAGTGGGTGCTTTATGTGTAAAACTGTAAATATGTAAATAATCCGAATTTGCTAAACACTCGATTATCCAAATATAACAAAATCTATTGCAGCTCGTTTTGTTACAGCTATTGATTATGTGATTATTATATGGATTCAGTTATGGCTTGTACAGTCGGTTAACCTAAATGGAGTCTTTATTATTCTTATTGAATGCGTTGCTGTGAAAGTTTTAGAGCTTAATTTAGCTGTTGTTAAATGTTAGAATAAATTCAATAAGTATGTCATATTGGTCGTTAGTTGAGGTTCTCAATGGAGTGAATGCTAAAAGATTTGGACTTTAAGTAAAGCTAAAAGACTTGGACTTTATCTATGTTGTTTAGCCCCTAACAAGTGGATAGAATTTTGATTCTTTATAACTTTCGTCATTCTAGTGGGAACTCATCTGGTTTTTATGCGTTGTTTACTTGTTTTGGGCCTTAGAATATGTGATCTAGAGTTTTGTAGTAATTGTGTACCTCCAAATACCACTTCTGGCTCTCACATTTAGTATCAGATGGAAAAGAGAACTCATAAGCGGGTTGTGAGGTTGGTGTATGATTTGAGTGAGTTGAGACTCTAAATTTTGTTGAAATGTCCATGTAAATTACTGATTTTCATGGTCGCATGTGTTTTTTTATCTGAGTTAATGTGAATTTAGGAATCATTATGCACTTAGGCTGTTAAGCTGATATAGACAGTTTTCCGTTAAGCTGATATACAGTAACCCACGGGTTCACAGGGTATGCACATGCATACCCTGTGTCAAACGTAGATCTTCCCCTGACTATATGAATCTTGGAAACGACTATGAATGTAGAACAGTTATGCAAATGAATAGGAACCAGCCTCATGCATATGGTACTAATTTGTCTATTTAGCCTTAATTTTGACCATGAGCTTGCTAAAACATGAGTTTGAAAATGCAGGTACCTAAAGAGTGGGCCAGGAAATCTTGATAAAGATGTAGAGAGGAGATTTAGCTATGCATTAAGTAGAGAAGATATCGAGAATGCTATACTTGGAGGGCCTTGACTGAACACTCCTCGAGTTCATCCACAGTTAAAGTTCATTGTGTAATTTTTTGATCTTCTAGCAGTTCGTTTGTTGTGTAATTGGGGTAGGAATGAATACTTATTTGTCAAAATACTAATTGCACATCTATATGGAATACTGAAATATGAGAAGTAGCACACACATCTCATATGCCAATTTCTAAATTAATACCTTTAGAAAGTCTAAGCCAGTATATAACCTTTAGCATCCCACCTTTTGCTACTGAACTGATTCTGATGATGACCCAATGATGTGGAAACAAAAGGGATCTTCACCTGAATGTAAGACTTAACTGATTACATCACACGATATGTGTACTAGATATACATTTCCTTACGATGAGATTTCGAGTTGGAATCTGATACAATGTTGCACATACTGATTCTGTAAAATATGGCTGTTTCAGTATCTACATCATATGTAAGGATTGTGTAACTTGTGCTATAAGGGTACATTTAACACGTAGTTAATCGTTACTGCATCTGACTTCAGGAGTTACAAAAATCTATATAATTCACAGTTTGTTTCTTAATTTGGATTTTTTATCACCTCAAATAGGAAATTGTTAGTCACTATTCAAATAAACTATTCTAAGCTTAGGAACTTAATTAGTTACAAGGAGTTTAGTAGCGAGGTGTGCTACACCACTCACAATTTACACAAAAAAACCCACTCGCTGACGTGTCAGCGAGCTGATTGGTTGGTTTTTTGTGGCCCACAAAAAACCAACCAATCAGCTCGCTGACACGTCAGCGAGTGGGTTTTTTTGTGTAAATTGTGAGTGGATCTAGAATTATTCTTTAGTAGCCAAGTACTCACTGGCCATCATTCTTTGCCAATCATTAGGCGACTTTTGTACACTAGTCACAATTTTGTATGGAAAAAAATTCAACACAGAAACAAAATAAAAATGTATCAGTGTGGAGCAAAGTAGGGATCATGTTGGCTTTTGTAGAGTTCAAATAGCTGTTTAGAGTATTTGAAAGCCAGCGTCGTGCACAATTCAAGGTCTTCTTGGTTCATTTCTCCTGCTGTTTTTGTAAGCTCACATCGATGGTTTCCTTGTGTGAGAGATCTAGCTAGCTCAGTGCCCCTGCAAAAGTACAATATTGAAATATTTCTATCTATATCTACACACAAACACACCTATAGAAAATGATGATTTTGGTTTTGAATCATATATAAAATCAGTACTTGTAAATTGTTTAGAATAAAAGGTGATAAACTCCCGAAGTGTCAAAACTGGACAAGTGACAGATGGGACTCGGGAACTTAACTGCAATTCTTTCGTCACTTGGCCACGGAGAATGAGAGATGGTCATTTTTATTCTTCTCTGAATTTTAGAAAACGTATATGCAAACTCTGTCCTATCTTGAAAAGGTTGCAATTATTGAATATGTGCCAAGTTTGTAACTATTTCAGTTTTAAATGTTAGTTGTTTAATCTTTTGTTCCTGTTTAGAGTCTTCGAATATGATTCTTGGATTAAATCATTTGTAAACTTGGGTGAATCTTATACCTGTTAGCATCTGCGCGGCTAAATCCACGCTTGTTGCCTAGATTTGTTACTTTTGACCGCCTCTCATCTGCTGTCTGTTGCCTAAATAATGCACATACGGCACTCATACAAAGCTCTGAAGATTTACCAAAGTCTGCAAGCATATCTGCTTCAAGCTCCCAGTTGTATTCTTCATTACCAGATATGCTTTCATCAGAAGATGACACAACAGAACTGTCGTCTGAACTTTCACTTACACTTGTCGTCTCCTCATCATCACTCTTATATACATTAGTCATCCTTTCTTCTTTTTACCGTTCGAGTGTGTGCAACATAGGAGGAGTCTTCATCATCACTAAGAACTAATTTCGGCCTCCTTTGTACTTGTTCCTTACGTTGGATGGAAGAACCTTCATCCTCTTCATAACTATTTCGACGGTTCTTAACATAGCCCATATTGTTATGAATCTTTCCTGTACAGTAAAGCAAAATTTAAGCAGTGAAAAAATTACCAATTTCACAAATGATCAAATTTATAAATTTATAGTTACAGTTGTAGATACAACACATAGTATGATCCAGTTACAAGAACCAATCAGATATAAACTAACATAGTAAAATTACACAGATACATAAAGAGTGTATAATCAACTAAAAAGAACAACTTCAAGTAAAATGATACCAAAATTCGCATAAAATCAACTTTAATCTTATGGTTCTTGAAATTATGTATAATCAACTAATAAAACAGTTACACATCACAACCACATTTTACATTTGAACCCACTTAATGGAAATTTTTTTAGAAAGGAAGAAAAAAAAAAATTGAAAATCTACAAATAAATAGCATAAGCAACTTACAAGAACGTGTTTAAAAAAAAAAAAAAAACACTCTCAAGGCCAAAAATTGCAAACCCGACTCGTTAAACTCACACAAGATCAAACTTCTTGAACAGATGCTACGTAAAAATGAACAAATATGAATAAGAAAATTTGCATTTCATAATGTAGAATTGTAGATATTAATTCATGGTATAATCAACTTACAAAAGAACAATGTACTCGAACTGAAACAAGCCCACAATGCGTTTATGATAAACTCGATCGGTTCTTGTTCCTGATGTCGCTGTAATGAACTTTGCGAGAAGCAACAAACTTTAGGGACTTGAGATCAAGAACCTTACTCTGTATAGAAACAGATTAGGAGATGTGATAATGAAGATATGGTTAATGGGTCAATTGGTAAATATGATTATGTATTTATGTGATAATGGGTGGGGTGATGATCAAGTATTTCAAATAGTGGAAAATCTTATAGGGTGTGGAAAATGTATTTTGGCGGCAAAAGTGTAAGGGAATAAAGTCATAAACCACCCTATCCGTATGCCATTCGGGTTTCAATCGGTTAACTGGGTCTACTTTATTTATTTATTTATTTATTTTATTATTATTTTTTATAATATCCAATCCAAAAACTTTTAGAAACTATAGTTATGTAAAGAGAAAATTGCATTAAAAATCAACAGTCCTCCAAAGATTAGGGCATGTTTGGTGTGGAGGTGTTGAATGAAAGATTGGAATGATCAACAAAGATATATGTTTGGTAGGCATGTATGTGAATGAATTTATGAAAGTGACATCATAGACCCATTCATTATCCAAAGGGTGGATGTCAACCAATCTAAAAAAAAAAAAAAAAAAAAAAAGTCTGACAATGCATTAAAAATATGACAATCCTCTCACATGCATGTATTTTAGTATTTTTTTCACTTTTATAATATATTTAAATAGGTCCTACATATTATACAATAATGTTATATAAAATATATTTCCAATTACATTTTACAAAACAAACAACATTAATACTATCAATCAATTTTATTTCTTTCAAACCAATCCAAAATTCAAATCTAATTCTAAACTCACTTACAAACCAAATGGGCCCTAAAAGATCAAATATCCTCCATCCGACCTACTTAATCTGATAGTTTATATTAAAGCTAGATTTTAATTTAAAATTAGTTGTAAATTGCACAAAAATATATTCAACTTAACATCAATTTCAATTTAAGATACTATACTTTTTTTCATAAATTTAGTGTACTCAACTAATTTTTTATTGCAATGTAAGACATATTCTGTACTTTTTTTTAGTGTACTCAACTTATTTTTTATTGCAATGTAAGACATATAACGGGTTTCCCAATTATCTTATAACGAAAAAATTACATGTTTCGTCCCTATGGTTTATCCTAAATAACACTCGTAGTCCCTATTTCATTTTAATTACTCCAGACATATGTTTTAGTCAATTTTTATACATTTTCATACGTTTTTTCATTCTTTTAACGTTTTCATTAGTTTTCTTACGTTTTTTACCGATTTTTACGTTTTCGACCGTTTTCATCCGTTTTCTTAAGTTATCGTCGGCTTTTTTATGTTTTCGTCCGTTTTTTACGTTTTCGTCCATTTTTTTACGTTTCCGTCTTCTTTTTTTACGATTTCGCTCCATTTTTTAACGTTTTTTCATTTTTTAACGTTTCCGTCCGTTTTCGTCCGTTTTCTTACATTTTCGCCCGTTTTTTTACGTTTTCATTCGTTTTTTACGTTCTTGCCCATTTTTTACGTTTTTGTCTGCCTTTTTACGTTTTCGTCCATTTTTTTAACGTTTTCGTCTCTTTTTTACGTTTTTGTCCATTTTTTATGTTTTCGTCTATTTTTACATTTTCACCCACTTTTTCCGTTTCTTACGTATTCTATCATTTTTTACGTTTTCGTTCATTTTTTTAACGTTTTCCTCTTTTTTACGTTTTCGTCCATTTTTTGGCATTTTCGACCTATATTTACGTTTTCGTCCTATTTTTACGTTTTAATCGATTTTCATATGTTTTCATCATTTTTTATACGAAAAAGCAAGAAAACGGACGAAAACATTTAAAAAATAGACGAAAACGTAAAAAGTGAACGAAAACATAGAAAAAGATGAAAACACAAAAAAACAGACAAAAACATAAAAACGGACGAAAACTTAAAACAGATGAAAACGTAAAAAACGGACGAAAGCGTAAAAAACGAACGAAAACGTAAAAAAGACGGACGAAAAAGTTAAACGAAAACGTAAAAAAGACAAAAACGTTAAAAAATGGACGAAAACGTAAAGAAGCAGATGAAAACGTAAAAATATGGACGAAAACGTAAAAACACGGACGAAAACGTTAAAACATGGACGAAAACGTAAAAAAACCAGACGAAAACGAAAAAAAAAAGACGAAAACGTAAAAAAAAAAGACAAAAAACGTAAAAAAAATAAAATAAAAAAAACAAATGAAAACGTAGAAAAACGGACAAAAACGTAAAAAAGCTGACGAAAACTTAAGAAGACGGGCGAAAACTTTAGAATATGGATGAAAACGTAAAAAAATGATCGAAAACGTAAAAGACTGATGAAAACGTAAAAATATGGACAAAACGTATGAAAACTTATAAAAATGGACTAAAACATATGTTTCGCGCTACGTATGTTATTTGGGATAAACCATAGGGACGAAACATGTAATTTTTTCATTATAAGATAACTGAGAAACCCGTCATATGTCTTACATTGCAATAAAAATAAATCGTCTACATTAAATTTAAGAAAAAAAGTAGAGTACCTTAAATTGAAATTGATGCTAAGTTGGATACACTTTTGTGCAATTTATCCGATATTTATATTAAAGCTAGGTTTTGATTATAATCACACATGAACATTAATATAATCACGTGTTATTAGATTTTATCATAAAAAATTACGTGTGATTTTATCTGTAACGACATCTACATCTTTTTCAAGATTCAGATCTTCATATGTTTATGCTATAACATGATTTTCTTTATCCATAACCTGATTTTCATCCACAACAATATGATTTTCGTCATCAATAACATGATTTTCGTCCTTCATAATCCGATCTATATCTAACTAATTGTTTGTTAATTTATAATTTTGAACCGAAATTCTAGCAAAGAAAACCAAAACTGATCACTGATTTTGAAAAATTATGATCAATGATGAAGATTTATGATGATCAAAAGCATTATTTTCATTTATTTCGATTTGGTGATTAATTATTGAATGTTTTTAAGCCGATTTGATGATTAATTTTGATTTTGTGTGTTGTGATAATCAAAAACATAATATTTTGTGAAGGATGAAATGGGTTTTGGGGATTTTTTGCTTTATAGCAAAATTGCTCCTCAAGTGTAAAAATCTTATTTAATTGGAGCCATTAGATGAAAGTGAAACGAAAGATGAAGATTTAACCTTTTAATCTTTAAATTTATTTTGATTTAAGTGATCTCTTATCTTGGTTATCCAATTAACATAATATGTATAACCCAAATTTGTTTTGTTACTTTTAATTGGTTGTCGTCGATTACTTGTTTTAGAACTTATATAAGTAACAAAGCACGACAACAATCGTTGATTTAGTCTTTTCTAGGTATGTTGGATACACCATGTCCAGTTTTCTGATAGATGATACCTTATTATGCTCATCCTACATGTTTTGCTTAACTTAATGAATAACAAAATTTCCTTATCTTATGGAAATTTGCATTTTTGCTACCCACTATGTTACTAACTTTCAACTTAACTCACCTTTGTGACATATTCTTAAATATATATATACTAGCTTCATAACCCGCCCGATGGGTGGTACGCTTCATAAAATTGTTTCACAAAAATATAGTGCTCATCTATTATGTGTAAACAAAATATCTGTGTGAGTTTATGAGGGCCATTTGGAAGTAAACAAATTGAGAAGATATAATACACCGCTCATATACAAATGATCTCGATTTTATCCAATGTAGCAAACTTTTCATTATAGCTCTAATGACATGTTTGTTAATAAACAAAAACAAAGTGTAGAAATTAATATCCAAGTTGAAGAATATAAAGATCACGTAAGCAGTTAACACTAAAAATACATTGCACATCATTGTCTATATTTAAGTTTAATATGCACATCACCGTAAGCTTCAAAGGCATAATAGAACTACGTAATATAGCATATTACAATCCAATTTTTTACCGCATAATCTATGACACAAACTACCAACATGTTTTTAAGCAACTTGATTTGCAGGAAGAACATACGCATTCGTAACTTTTGCCATCCCTATTCTGCAGCCACCATGTCAATCAAAAAATATATGCATGACATCTTTTGGTTAAATAAATTATTAATAGAAGATTTCAGCAAAATACATATACTGAGTTTTTATAAGTCATCCATATACCTAATAATAATACGACACAAAGAAGATACTTTTCGTTTGAAGCTATAACAATAAATGGAAAGTTTGTATTACCAATATCGGACATTCCTTAGCAAGACCAGGTCCAGCCGCAACATGCAAACCAGGACTACAATGCGCTTCATCCAAAGCATTTTCGCTGCAGTACGATACTTTACAACATACTTAGGTCAGACTGTATCTATAACAATCCTGCAAATAAACATAACAATGAACTTGTTTGATTAGTGAAGAACTTGGAGTTATATAAGCTTGTATATAAATGTATAACACAGAATATCACGCACATATTACAGTGCCATCTGACTACCATACATTGTTAGTCGATATGTAACATTGTAAATGTGCCTTCATTGACCTTATCTTGGTTAATTTTTTTTAGGTAGATACACATTTGATGTATTAATTCAATTTTCTTTCCATCATCTTATCATGAAGCACATATATATGATATATAAACATATAAATATCCCTTTATGCATAAAGGTCAATAGCTTCAATCGGAATCCTATATATAGGTAAACACTAAACAGTGTGTGATACGTGAGAATTGCGCCCTCGCAACAGGTTTTACCTCTCAAGTGATCTTGAGAAGCTTACAACCCCCACCAGGCAGTATACCTGATCGTTGTAGTATAGTATAGTGACAAGTACCGGGGGATTGATCGTTCAACTCAGGAATAGTGTCGCTAGGATTAGAAAGCCTACTAAACTAGGTCTAGAGGTGAGGGATGATTCTTTTTGTATTTTTATATTTTATGGAAAACAAGTAAAATCTCGGGTTTTGAAGGAGTGGGCGGAATTAGTTGCTAGCCAACTAACCCAATTAACTAAGATGCAATCAAAATAAAATAAAAGAAATGAAAATTAAACTAATATGCTAATGTGGTGGAAACAATAATGAGAAAAGTTGTGTTTACTTAGATTTCATTACTCCCTAGATATCTTTTACCAGTTGATTAGCTTGTTACAATTGCATGGATGACGGGTTATATTCCTTAATACCAGTGGTAGGGTCGTGTACAATATTCCCTAACTCTATAAGATCCTACTTCACTCTTATGTAGAGCCGTTAGAAGCTCCTAACATGGGATCATTAGAATTCTCTAACGCATTAAATACAACCAAAAATTGTAGTACACCTCCGATCATGTTTCTTAAGACGTTCAAGCAAGTTACCAATGGAAGTCTGCCAGTTTTCTTAAGCCTAACATCGAATACAATCATCTGTAACAATTATAGACAAACAATCAACCAATAATCAACATCTAGGTTTCACTACATCTAAGCAAACACAATAAAAGCCTAGCCTAACATGTTAAAAGAAAGATACACATACGATAGGATCAAACAATACATATACATATTGAATGATTATTGAAGTACTTATCTTTATTGAAACATAGAAGAAAGAAGGGTTTGAAACCCCTTCAATATGCAGGAAATTCGACCTAGGGTTTTTACAAAACTTGTTCCCCAAAAGTTCCAAACTTTACAATGAAAAATTGGAAAAATATATATAGACTGTGCATCCTGACGGCGTCATGTATTAACCTCTGACGCCGTCAACTCGCCACCAAGTTGAAATTCGTATTGCCTAGATCCATTTCTGACGTCGTCATGTAGAAATAAGCTTTGGGCCGTCACGTATATTTGGACCCTGACGGCCTTGGTGACGCCGTCATGCCAAATAGCCTAAAAACGTTCTGGATCGTCACGTGTATTTTCCACTTCCACATTTTTTGCCACTCTTGACGCCGTCACTAGTAAACCCTTGACGTCGTCAGGTACTGTTCCCAGCAAGGATTTTGAGACTTTGTCGTTTTCTTCACTTTTATGATCCAAAAACGTCCAAAATGCTTCCTTTTCCAGATTTTTCTCCAAAAGTACCTAAAATGACAAAAGGAACAATTTAGGGCAATAATTGATCAAATAATCACGAATTCAGGCTTAAATGACCCCTTAAAAGCGGTACAATTTTCACCTCATCAGTGTGCATATGAGGTAATGAACTGTTATGCTAAAGATGAAACCATTTATAGCAGCAAAGCTTTCTTTACAGGAAGATCATACGCATTCGTAACTTTTGCCATCCCTATTCTGCAGCCACCATGTCAAGCAAAAAATATATATGTGCATGACATCTTTTGGTTAAATAAATTATTTGATGCGTAGGGATTGCACCACGCTTTACCTCTCGAGGGATCTCGAGAAGCTTACAACCCCCACTAGGCAGTGTACCTGATCGATGTAGTATAGTATAATCACAAGTACCGGGGTATTGATCGTTCAGCTAGGAATAGTGTCGCTAGGATTAGAAAACCTAAAGACTAGGTCTAGAGATGAGGATGATTCTTTTTGTATTTTTATATTTTATGAAAGCAATTAAAAATCTCGGGTTTGAAGGAGTTTGGCGGAATTAGTTGCTAGTCAACTAACCCAATACTAAGATGCAATCAAAATAAAATACTAGAAATGAAAATAAACTAAATTATACTAAAGTTGTGAGCAATATGTGGGAGAATTGTGTTTACTTAGATTTCACTACTCCCTAGATATCTTTTACACGTTAATTACTTGTTATAGTTGCTTGGATGACGGATTGTATTCCTTAATACCATTCATGGGGTGGCGTACTTACTTCCCCAATCCTATGAGCGCCTACTTCACTCCTATGTCGAGCCGGCTAAGAAGCTCCTAACATGGGATCACTAGAATTTGCTCATGCATTAAATACAACCTATAAAACCTAGTGCACATCGGTTCATGTTTCCTAAGACGTTCAAGCATGTTACACAATGGAGATCTGCCAGTTTTCTTAAGCCTAACATTGAAATCATTCATCCATTACAACCATAAACAAGTAATTAACACATAATTAACATCTAGGTTTCATTAGATCTAAGCAAACACAAGATAGATCTAGCCTAGCATGTTGAAATCAAGACAAGCAAAAGATATATTCAAACAACACATAGACATATTGAATGAATTAAGAGAAAACTTATCTTAATTGAACATGAAAGGATTCAAGGGGTGAAAACCCTTGAAAACACTGTAAAATATGACCTAGGGTTTACAAAGTTCGGCCCTAGTTTTCTCTACACAAGTTCCTCTTTAATGAATGAAAAATAAAAAACTATATATAGAGTTTGATAGGTGACGGCGTCAAGAACAAATGTCTGACGCCGTCATCTCGCCACCAAATAGTTTCTCGGACTGCGTAGATCTGGGTCTGACGCCGTCACCAAAAATACTCTTGACGCCCTTGTTGTGACGCCTTCAGGTTTGCACTGGGTCGTCATGGATTTTACTCTTGACGCCCTTCTTGTGACGCCTTCAGGCTTGCACTGGGTCGTCATGGATTTTACTCTTGACGCCGTCATGATCTTCCTCTGGACGCCGTCAGGTACTGTTCTCAGCATGGAAAATTAAGACTTTGCCATTTTCTTCACTTTTATGCTCCAAAAACGTCCGAATTGCTTCCTTTTCCAGAATTCACTCCCAAAGTACCTAAAATCACAAAAGGAACTATTTAGGGCAATATTTGATCAAATAAATTTAATTGCGGGCTTAAATGACCCCCTAAAAGTGGTTCATTTTTCACCTCATCATATACCCTTACACTTGAGATTTGCTTGTCCTCAAGCAAATGCGCTTTTATTCTAGTCAAAATACAAGTTAGGGGTCATTTAACACTAATATAAAAGTAATTACAACAAATAATCGTTCCACTAAAGACCAAAGACAAGCACGGAGGTCATACACTAGCACCTCACAAATAGTGTTTAGGTACTCATATCTCTCGGGTGTAATAAAGTAATATCACATTATGGAAATGGAAAACATCTCTGACTACCTGTCATAGCAAAATAGATTACCATAGGCTTGGGAAAGGATCAAACCTCCACCACATGGCGTAAGCACCTAGGATAAACTATCAAAGAGGTCTTTTAAAGGGTTGTAACGTTAGGTGTAAGGATATGGAATACACTGTTTTGTTGGATATAGGCAGTCTTTACTGGTGGCGAGTTAACAATCTTGGTTAATTACATGTACAATATGGCGTTGCTAAGCCAAGACTAGACTCGACTTAAGCTAATAAATCAAAAATAACAAAAACAAAAAATGAACATAGAATGAAAAGGGATGGTAGTCCGTATGTTTTTTTTTTTTTTTTTTTTTTTTTTTTTTTTTTTTTTTTTTTTTTTTGCATACACTCTTGCCCTACCATCCAAAATAATACATCATAGGGAATGAAAATTCCCCTTACACTTGACTTTTTACATACTTTACAATAAACTAATCTAATGACTCGAATTAAGAAAATCAAAACACTTGGAGTACTTTTAAGATTAACGTACATATGGGGGTAATAAATGATTTTCTTCCCCATTACTCCATAAAATAAGTACTTTACCCATGAGTCCAATCGTCCCAAAACAATATGTACAAGGATATGACTCGACTTAGCAACCATGTAATCAATTAGATAATTAACTTAGGGTTTAACAAATAACAATAATGCACTAAAGATGAGTGCATACACGGAAGGCTAAGGCGATTTGGGTGTACATTTAAGTGGGGTGTAACAAATTCTTCCCTTAAGTAAAATGCTTAAAGTTAGAAACGAAAAGATAGGCTCGGAGGGGTGTACTAGGGGTTTCGTGTACTAAAAACGAGTACAACGCTAATGGTGTGGGAAAAATTAATTGACTTAACTAGCCAAGTAATATGACTTAAATGGTCAAGTAATTATGATACGTGTTGAACTATAAGACCTTGATAGATCTTCTTGAGCACTCTAGAATCGTTAGTTATGTCACTGTAATCAATAACACACTAATAGACAATCTCTGCAACTTGTATTTATAAAGCGGAAACAAAACACAAGCGTGATACTAAGAACTCTTGATCCTCTATGGATCTTTTTAATAATAATAAGAGTGTTTTTAAAAACGTTGTTCAATACATAATCGTGTGTTCCTTTTATACACAAGGAACCCTAAACCGTTTCTCAAGAAACGTATATTCTAAAACTTCGAAAAGATATGCATTATCACTTCCTAAATAAACTCATGCATATCCAAACTATAATACATAAAATACGGAAATACTATATCCGCAGAAACTAATAATGCTGAAACTAGTCTTCAGCAGATACACTGCTTCAGCAGGAACCAACTCTTCAGCAGTATCCTTCAGCAGAAACAGCAGCAGAATTCTTACTTAACAGAATTCCCAACAATCCTCCCCTAATCTTGAATTTAACCTGGTTAAGTTCAAGATTCTTGATAGATCTTCAAAATAACATACCAAGAGGATTGTAATAAGATAGCACCAGCAAAGAATCATCTTCAGCAGAATCTCTATGATCAGCAAATACTTGAAAGCTCCATTCTTTGCAGCAACACATGACCAAATGTACATCAAAACAAATTAGTTTCATACTATTCTCATCACTTCCAGATGTGTTAACTCCTGTGAGAGGTGAATCATTGAAAATAATGGATTTGATGTCTCTTTACCAATAGCCATCACTACTGGAGTAGCCAAGTGTTCTAAGGTACACTGATAACCGCATGATTTTTAGCAAATCATCAACTATAAACGGATTTGAGATGTCTTTACCTGTAGCCGTTTGCTCAGGACTAGCCAATTATTTTGATGAAAATCATCTTGGTTAACTGATTACCAAATATGGTTTTCCACTGCCTTTACCACAAGCCATATACATGTGGGCTAGCCAATTATTCAGAATCCATAAAGGAAAAATCCATGGTCAATTGACAACCATTTCAACTACTCAGCAATAAAGCATGGGTGAGTTGAAAACCCTATGATTTTGAGCAAATCATTACAGCTATCAACAGATTTGATATGTCTTTACCAAAGCTGTACCTTTTGGACTAGCCAACTTTATGATGGAATAGTCAACATCAGGTAAGTTGATAACCAAACCTGCATACAATACTATACAACAACATGTTAGGTTTTTTTTTTTTTTTTTTTTTTTTTTTTTTTTTTTTTTTTTTTTTTTTTTAATAATAAAAACAAATATACAACATGATATCCCTAATCAGATGCTGCTCTGGAAGTCTTAATCCTTTGTTTGAAAACCTTCACCAAAGACTCAGCAAACAACCTTGTATTTTGATTGATGCCAAACCACCTAACTTAAATTAACCAAAGAATGGTCAACTAAGTCAAATAGCCTAGATCAATGCTCCGGGTAATATAATGTATCACCGGGTCGTTAAATCCCGTTGAGGTGTGAAATGTAACTTTAGCGTGTTCGTAATCGGGTGCTATTCACAGAAAAGGGTTTGTTGTGAAAATTCTTTGGAAATTATTAACAAATATAGCTTAGGAAAGCTATGTGGTTGATTACGGGAATTTGGAGTACGAAGATTTGAGCTAAACCTAAAAACGTACGTTTTAATTAAAAAACGTATTCAGACGAATAGAACAAAAAGTACAACTGATAGACTGGGAGGGTTAAAAGTGTAAAATTGGTATTTTTACAATCCTATTAATTAAAGAAAATTTTAAGAAAATTAAAAACTATTTTTACACTATTTAATTATTTATTATTAATTAATTACTAATTATCTATTTAATACTAATTAAACTAATTAGAATTATTAAAAACACTAAAAAGATTTAGATAATTAAGAAAATTTTTATAAATCTAATTAACCATTACAGGAATCCTAAAGAATTTATAAAAAGTTAATTCTAAGTATTTTTAAGCTAATTAATTAATGATTATTCTAATTACTTATTAATTACTAATTAAACTAATTATATTATAAAAAATAGAAAATGAACAGTAAAAATTCTAGAAAAATTTATAAAAATGATTTAACTAAATTAAAAGCTAGAAAAATTATAAAAACTAGGTTATACTATATAAAATCTAATTATGCTATTTAATTGATTAATATTAATTAAAACTAAATTAAAATAAAATTAATTAGAAAAACCACTAAAAGACAAAATAAAAATCTGGAAAAATTTATAAAATTATTTTAACCTAAAATAGAATTTCTAAAAATATAAAAGTGATATATTACTTAGAAATAAATTAAAAAGAAAAATAAATTGATAAATCCTATTAAATAGAAGCTATCACTATTTTTAAAGTTGGTTTTTTGGATTTTTTTCTTTTTCTAAACTAATTATAAACTAAAAACAACTACTTTTAATAAAGACACTTTTATTTTAACCCAAGGAATAAGCAATTGAAGTGCTTATTACACCCACAGTTGACTTTTGTTGACTGTGGAGTGTTTTTAGCTCAAATGGTGAAGTGTGGGGTCCACAATGATCAAATTTGGTTTCTCAGAGTCCAATGAACAATAATAAGCAAGTTTCAAGCAAATGAATGGCCTGAATAAGCCAAAAAGCTCAATTAAGCACTTTGCTTAATGGTGACTGATGCAGTTGTGGGACAAATTTAAGGGGCCAGATTAGGTGGGGTCCACAGGCTTAAGGGTCAAACAAATGGTTCAAAATCACTCCCTGGTAGGAGGGGGTTGAGGGGAACCAAAATCAAAGGACTTGGACCATTGTAGTGGCCACAAACCACCACAAAAGGTGGTGGTGTGAGGGTGAACTACTGAGACAGGGCAAGTATCTTGCCCTGCAACTCACTTTGAGGCCTGGTGGGCCCTACTAAACAAAATCCATAAAATCTGAAAAAAATCTCAAAAATCAACAAAGTGGTAGAGATGAATCTTGTAAAATCTCAGACCCTAAAACCTTACACCAAACAAGTTACAGACCTCCAAAGTTTGATCAAAATCTGAGAATGCACAATTGACTTTTGGAGAAATTGCAAGGTTTGACTTATATGAACTTGAACAACTGATTTAGTGACTTAAAGTGTTAAGATAAGCTGTATTAAAGATAACTTAAGTAAACAATACACTTTTTGAAATGGTTTGATGGATTTTTGATACAACAGTCACCACAGTTAACTGTGGTGATCACTTGGTTGAGATTTTTGACTTTTAATGAAGTTGAGGCTCAGAATTGGGTCAATTAGACTCCAACACACCCTAAGCAACTAAGAGAAACACAGACATGCTCAATTAAACAAGTGGAACCATGCAAACAGACACCAACCAAACACCCCTTCAACAGACTTTAAAGATGAAATCTAGGTTCAAACAAGCATATAAGACACCTTACTGATTATAATTACTAGATTAAGCAATAACTAAGTAAATTAAACAGTAGTAAACAACTAAGCTATATAAGAGAGTAAAAATCAAAGTTGAAGCTTACATAAGCCTTCCAAGCTATTAGTTAATGACCAAAGAACCAAGTTAATCAATCCTATGCCCTCCCATGAGGTACCTAACCCACAGCCATCCACAATATGCTGTGCTCCTTGCTCATTCACCCATTTCTTTCATTTTTTATTTTATTTTTATTTTTCTTGATTTATTTGATAATTTTCTAAAACTTGGCTTTTGATTGATATAGAAGCTCACTGAGCTTCTACAAGCTTTCTGTATGAGTTTATAAGGGTTTACAAACAACCAAAGATCATTAATACACCTTGAATTATAACTTGAAAATTTTATGAAACTTGGAATTTGAGAATTAAGAGATAAACTTAGAACTGCATTTTCATTAATTAAAAACAGATTACATTACATAAAATAAACATGAAAAAGACTAAATTAAAGTATTACATGCCTCATATGGCTTCTATCCCTAACTACTTATACTTCGACATTAAAACAAGCCTTCCTAGCTTCCATGTGCATCCCAGCTCTCTTTTTAGAGTTCCACGTGTCTCTTTGTTGACCAAGGACCAAATCCCCATCGTTCAATTATGCTAAGATGATCTGAGCCCTAGATTGCCATTTTGGCGCCAAAACTATGTCGGGGCAATTCTGAGTGGTTCTGGTAGGTGTTGGTGAGGGATATTAATGGTGGTGGGATTGTTTGGTGAGGTTATTAATTGTGGGGGGGGGGGGGGGGAAGTTGCTGAAAAGGTGAGGAGGGGGGGGGGGGAAGTATCTCCCTGGTTTTGCGCTTCTTGTTGGGGGGAAGAAGATGGTCAAAGTTGCGTTGACCGGGGAATTATTTAAAACGGTTTTAGGATTTTGGGTTAAGTGGTGGGCTGAGTTGTGTAGCTGGATCAGACCAACGCTTAGGTTGGGTTTGGGTTGTTTGCTGGATCAGGCCAATGGGTGGGGTGGTATTTGGGTTTAGTTTTGGGTATTAATTAACAAAAGGGGTCCGGTTTGATAGTTTTAGCCATAGGGACCAATTTTGTAATTTTGCCAAACCCAAGGACTGAAATTGTGACTTTTCCCATTGTATACCAAGGACCAATGTTGCTAAGATTCCAAAGATCACAAACCAATTTTCCATTTTTCAACATTTCAAAACTTCCCAGGGACTTATTTTGCCATATTTGGATTTTCAGGGACTAAACTTGTATTTTTAGAAAACTTGCAACCCAAGTGTAATATTTTGTGATTATTTGACTTTTAAAACCTTGGGTTGACTTTTTCTTAAAAATAAATGCATAGGGACTAAAATTGACACGTTTTGAAACTTGGGGGACTGAAACTGCCAATACTGCAAACTTTGTACGTTTTTTCTTTGTTTTTGCACATTTTGCTTTTAAAATACATAAAACACAATCCCTGGGATAATTTAAGTATTTTGATATCTTTTTGATTGTTTTTGTGCGTTTTGGCAGTTTAAATATATCAAAAACGATGAGTGTTTGAGCACTCATCAATCCCCCACACTGAACTATTGCTAGTCCCTAGCAATCTTTTTAGAAAACTTGATGGATTTTAAACTCTTTACCAAAAGCCATCACTTCTGGAGTAGCCAGGTGTAAGAACTGTGGCACACCTGATAACCGTGTGATTTTGAGCAAACCACCAGCTTCCAACGGATTTGTTAAGTCTTTACCAAGAGCCGTTTGCTCCTGGACTAGCCAGCATCTTTATGGACCTAGTCAACATCTTGGTGAGCTGATTACCAATTATGGATTTTCCACGGCCTTTACCACAAGCCATAATCTTGTGGGCTAGCCAACTCATTTGTTCTTGGGGAGTTGATGAACCATACAATTTTTGGGCAAATTGCCAGCCGTCAACGGATTTGATTTATCTTTACCAAGAGCCGTTTGCTCCTGGATTAGCCAGTCCCTTTGTCGGTTAGACCTGGCGGACTGATTACCACAAAAATTTTGAAATAAAGTGAAAAATTTTGAAAATTTTGGCCAAAAACGGGGGTACTTGAAAGATATTTGTTAAAATTCGTTAGAATCCCCCCCCCCCCCCCCCCCACACACACTTAGAAATGAATATTGTCCTCAATATTCATAGTCCCGGCTATTATGCCGAAGCTATGAACGTAAAAAACCAAGATTCGAATCTAACTGTGGACATACCAATTTTCACTTTATTTATATATATATACAACATTTTTTTTTTGAGCTTTATATACATATATACATTTTTTCAAACAGCGGGGGTTGGCCATTCCCCCACACTCGGTGGTAGAAAATAGAAAGAATCAGAGATACGGGTGAAAACCCGTATTGTTGCTAGTTTTTGATCATCGAGTCGCTAGCTTGACTCTATCCCCGAATTCAATTGTCCTTGGGGAAAGTTTGGAGATCCGGGACGACCATGGATGGTACGTCCTCTCCAAAGTAGTGCTTTAACCGATGTCCATTCACTTTGAAGTTAGGACCGTCATTTTGAGATAATTCGACGGTACCATAAGGATAAACTTTTGTGATAGTGAATGGACCAGTCCATCGGGTTTTGAGCTTTCCCGAGAAGATCTTGAGTCTAGAGTTGAAAAGAAGGACTCGATCACCAACGTTAAAAACGCGGTTTTTGATTTTTGAGTCATGAATCTTCTTTATCTTTTGTTTAAAGATCAAAGAGTTCTCGTAAGCTTGATCACGAAGTTCGTTTAATTCATTTAGTTGAACTTTTCTGTGATCACCCGCCGTTCTGAGGTCGAAATTGGCATGCTTGAGGGCCCAATAGGCTTTATGCTCAAGCTCGATCGGAAGATGGCACGCTTTCCCGTACACAAGTTTATAAGGCGTACACCCAATGGGTGTTTTGTAAGCCGTACGGAAAGCCCAAAGTGCATCATCTAATTTGTCCGACCAAGATGCACGATTCTCACCTACAGTTCTTTCCAAGATTCTTTTAATGCCCCGATTGGACACTTCGACTTGTCCACTCGTTTGAGGGTGGTACGCAGTAGAAAGACGGTGAGTCACACCGTACTTTTGCATGACTTTGTCAAACTTGTCATTACAGAAGTGCGTACCACGATCACTAATAATAGCACGTGGAGTTCCGAATCGGGCAAAAAGAGCTTTTAAAAATTTCACAACTACTCGGGCATCATTTGTGGGTAAAGCTTTCGCTTCAAACCATTTTGACAAGTAGTCAACTGCCACGAGTATGTATTTATTGCCGTGAGAGGATGGAGATGGCCCCATAAAGTCGATGTCCCAGATATCAAAGATTTCACAAACTTGAATTGCATTATGAGGCATTTCATTTCTTTGTGAAATATTCCCGTGACGTTGACAAGCGTCACAGGACTTGACCAAATCTTGGGCATCCTTGTAGATCGAGGGCCAATAAAAGCCAGAATCAAACACCTTTTTGGCTGTGTAGTTGGGATTGTGGTGGGCCCCCGTGGGACCAGCATGGCAAGCCTTTAAAATTTCAGTGGCTTCCTGACCATACACACACCGCCGGATGACTTGATCCGCGCATATCTTGAACAAGTAGGGGTCGTCCCAAAAGTAATGTTTAACATCTTTGAAAAATTTATTTTTTTGTTGGGACGACATCCCTTTCACAATGAAGTTACCCGCAAGATAGTTTGCAAAGTCGGCAAACCATGGGGTAATTGAGTCTCCACGAAATGAAACCACATTGAGGGTTTCGAGAGGAAATGTTTCATTTATTTCCTTTTTCTCGAAAGCATTTTGGTGAGGGTTTTCAAGACGGGAGAGATGATCAGCAGCTAGGTTCTCAGCTCCTTTTTTTATCACGAATAATGATATCAAATTCCTGAAGGAGGAGAACCCATCGGAGGAGTCTCGGCTTTGCATCTTGTTTTGCAAATAGATACTTCAAATCCGAATGATCCGTATACACTATGCTTTTAGTCAGAATCAGGTTTGGCCGGAATTTTTCAAAAGCATACACCACAGCTAATAATTCTTTTTCAGTGGTGGTGTAATGACTTTGTGCCTCGGTCATAGTCCTGCTGGCATAGTGTATAGGCTGAAAATGTTTTGTTTTGCGTTGCCCCAAGACTGCCCCTATAGCATAATCACTAGAATCACACATGAGTTCGAAGGGCAAGTCCCAATCGGGGCAACAAGAATCGGTGCCTCGGTAAGCCTTTTCTTTAATGTTTCAAAGGCTTCGATGCACTCAGGGGAGAAGATAAAAGGAGCATCCTTCTCGAGGAGATGGGTCATAGGCCGGGCGATTTTAGAAAAATCTTGAATAAACCTACGGTAGAAACCGGCGTGACCCAAAAAGCTCCTAACACCTTTCACAGTCGTGGGATGAGGCAATTTTGCAATGACGTCCACTTTGGCACGGTCAACCTCCATCCCATTCTTTGAAATTTTATGGCCGAGGACAATGCCCTCTTTGACCATAAAGTGACTCTTCTCCCAATTTAGACATAACTTTGTGTCTTCACAACGTTTTAGCATGCTGTCTAAATGGGAGAGACATGATTTAAACGAATCCCCAATGACCGAGAAATCGTCCATAAAGACCTCCATACTTTTCCCGATCATGTCGGAAAAAATGGCCATCATACATCTTTGAAACGTGCCCGGAGCATTACATAAGCCAAATGGCATACGTTTATATGCGAAGGTTCGATAGGGGCACGTAAAAGTGGTCTTTTCTTGGTCTTGCGGGTCAATGGGAATCTGAAAGTAACCCGAGAAACCATCGAGGAAGCAATAGTACTCATTCCCCGCTAATCTCTCGAGCATCTGATCCATAAAGGGCAGAGGAAAATGATCCTTACGGGTGGCGTCATTCAATTTACGATAATCAATGCAGACGCGCCACCCCGTAACCAAACGAGTTGGAATTAACTCATTTTCCTCGTTTGTGACAACAGTAATGCCACCCTTTTTTGGAACACAGTGAACTGGGCTGACCCAAGGACTGTCCGATATAGGGTAAATCAATCCGGCATCAAGAAGTTTTAAAACCTCTTGTTTGATAACCTCGTGAATTTTTGGATTCACCCTTCTTTGATGTTGGACCGCAGGTTTGAGGTCATCCTCCATTAATATCTTATGAGTACAAAACTCAGGGTCGATGCCCTTGATATCGGAGAGACGCCAAGCAATTGCTCGCTTATGAGACTTCAAAACCTGTATAAGAGCGGCTTTTTCCTCAACACTTAAGTCTTTAGCAATTATGACAGGCAATTTATCATCACCCTCCAGAAATGCATATTCAAGATGAGGCGGCAAGTCCTTAAGTTCAACCGCGGGAAAGTCATCAGTTTTCTCAACATTTTTGACTTCCTCCTTATGAAGTGTTTGTGGTAGAACATGAAGATGAGAGGGATCTTCATTTAACAATTTTTCCAGCAGGTGAATATCCCTCTCGAGGTCGATCTCTTGGTTATCAATTCCATCGGGAATCGAATCACTTTTGAGAAAGGCCTCAATTTCTTCTAAGAAGATGAAGTCACTTCCCTCAAACGGAGTGAGGGAAGGAGAAGAATTGGCAATAATGGGGTGAGAAGATGGAGTGAAGTTTTCACTCGGAGAATTATCGACAAAACCTAAAACCTCTTGAGCGTACTCCTCAGACGCGACATCAATGACATCAATTCGGTTAACCGTTTCGGCGTCATAGTTAGAGGAGTACCTCGAAGTTTGATCGAGGTTAAAGGTTACAGCTTCATTACCAACACGAAGAGTTATTTCCTCTTCGTGCACATCAATTAACGCACGACCCGTCCTTAAGAATCCTCTCCCAAGAATGAGAGGAACTCGTGGGTCAGCATCGAACTTAACAACAACGAAGTCAGCGGGGAAATGGAACTTTCCTACTTTCACGAATACATCTTCGGCAATGCCGAGAGGATGAGAGATTGAACGGTCGGCAAGCTCGAGAGTCATGCACGTAGGAGTGAGTTGAGGAAGAGAGAGTTTCTCCCACACTGAGTAAGGCATCAGGTTGATGCTAGCGCCAAGATCAGCTAAGGCGAAGCACTCAACCATCCCAGGGAAAACACATGGAATGAGAAATCTCCCAGGGTCTCCAAGCTTCTTGGGAAGCTTCTTTAAAATAACTGCTGAGCAGTTTTCGTTCAATGGAGTCTTTGCCATTTCGTACAATTTTTCCTTGTTGCTTAACAAGTTCTTGATCATCGATGCGAATTTGGGCATCAGGATGATAGCATACGCAAGGCTAACGTCAAAGTGCAAATCTTGAAAGATTTGATAAAACTTATCCATTTGGTGACTAGCCTTTTCGCGGAGCTTTTGCTCATTAAGTCTTGACGGGTATGGTAGTGAAGGTTTGGATTTAGGGTTCTCTCCAGGAGTTGTTGATGGTTCAAATACAACTCCCGGTTTTGGTACAAGTCCAGATTTTGGTACAATTTCCGGAACAACCTGAGGGTGGACGTGTGCGGTACTTCGTGGGCTAGTAAATTGCACCTTGTCCGTGGTTGCCTCAGGCTCAATTTCAACTTGCTCGGGGTAAAGAGGAGGAGGAATAGGAGGGATATGAGGGACTGGCGGCTCTTCATAAGCTTTACCACTTCGTGTAGTAATAGCTTTGAGTTCACCCTTGGGGTTAACAACTGTATTAGCCGGGAGACCTCCTGATGTAGAGGGTGGAGTGAGATTATTCATAAGACTGGCAAGCATATTTTCAATCTTGCCTTGATTTTGATCAATTTTGTTGTTTGTTTGGATCAACTCACTCTTCAGCTCTTGACCCTGTTTGGTTATTGATGATTGGAAATCATTTTTCAAATTTGAGATTTGATTTTGCATTGCCCTTATTTTGGTCTCATTAACTTTGATGTAGTTATTGAGCTCATTTGGGAGGGGATCTTGATAATTTGGAGCTGAATACCCTTGATTACCCCTTTGGGGTGGGTACTGATTGACGGGGGCAGGGTTTTGATTTTGTAAATTAGGCCCCCTTGGTGGATTAGGATTAAACCTATTTGGATTCTGAGGAAAACCGGGTGGTCCACCCTGATTGCTAGCCCGGTAATTTGGATCCACTTGAGGACGGTATTGGTTACCTCCTTGGTTGGAATTGCCGGCTATTGCATTTACTTCGAATGGATTGCCTTCAGTGGCAGTGCAATTATAATATGAATGTGGACCACCACAAGTGACACAAACTTCTATCTTTTTGATTTCAGCTTGTGGAGAAGGAGAAGAATCTTTCTTGCTTTGGGCGAGAACAAATGCATGGACAGCTTCCGTGAGTTTATCAAGTCTAGCATCGGTGCTAGACTGAGCCACGGGTGATGAAGAAGGAACAACATCCCTTTGGGAACAAACCGATCTGCTTCGGGGAATGCGAACCTTAGATTTATTCTCAATGATTTCTAAAGCATCCTTTGTGGTGCGATTCAAGAAGTTACCTCCAGCGGAGGCATTTAGAGAGTCTTGATCAGATTGGCTTACACCATTGTAGAAAGTATCAAGTGTCATGAGATCAGAAAAACCGTGGTGAGGGCATTTTCGGAGCAATTCCTTGTAACGATCCCATGCCTCACTAAAGGATTCATCAAATTTCTGCGTGAATTTCATGATATCGTTCTTGAGACTTGTGGTTTTGGAAGGAGGAAAGAATTCATTCACGAACTTTTTCACAAGATCTTCCCATGTCTTAATAGATCGTGGAGGTTGTTTTTCAAGCCAAATCCGGGCTTGTCCCTCCAGGGAGAATGGGAAGAGAAGAAGTTTGATTGCATCAGAGGGGACATCTTTGCATTTGATGGTGTAAGTGATTTGATTGAACCATCGAATGTGATCTTGAGGATCGTCCCTCTCATAACCGTAGAATTGACGTGATGTGGCCAGATTTATTAATCCTGTTTTAAGCTCAAAATTATCGGCCATGATTGTTGGAACAACGATAGCATCTCCGTAACCCTCGACGGGTGCTTGGAGAAGCTCGTTCATAGTGGGTTCAGTTGCCATGATGAGTGCTGGAGGTGGAACAGTACGGATCTCAGATCCGACTGTTGGTGCAGAACGTCTACGAGGTCTTCGAGGTTTCCGAACCAGCTCACGTAATGGGCTAGTGGACCTTGAAGAACGAGTGCGCATGTACTAGGGATAAAAACTTTTTGGACAATATTTTTGTTATCGTCCCGTAATCCAGACTCGTTTCTCCTTAAGAATCACCTTAAAGGAAAACCGAATCAGAAAACGTTACGATATGGTTTTGTTGTTTTTTACTTTTTTTGGTGTTTTAACACTTTAGGAAAAGTGTCAATGACATTTTTATGTGTTTTGATTTTGAAAATATTCACAAGTGATGGTATTTGTACAATGAGTGAGGTGAGATAACACTAATCTCGAAAAACGCTACAGAAACGCGCACACCTCCCCGGCAGCGGCGCCATAAATTGATTGATGCCAAACCACCTAACTTAAATTAACCAAAGAATGGTCACCTAAGTCAAATAGCCTAGATCAATGCTCCGGGTAATATAATGTATCACCGGGTCGTTAAATCCCGTTGAGGTGTGAAATGTAACTTTAACGTGTTCGTAATCGGGTGCTATTCATAGAAAAGGGTTTGTTGTGAAAATTCTTTGGAAATTATTAACAAATATAGCTTAGGAAAGCTATGTGGTTGATTACGGGAATTTGGAGTACGAAGATTTGAGCTAAACCTAAAAACGTACGTTTTAATTAAAAAACGTATTCAGACGAATAGAACAAAAAGTACAAGACTGGGAGGGTTAAAAGTGTAAAATTGGTATTTTTACAATCCTATTAATTAAAGAAAATTTTAAGAAAATTAAAAACTATTTTTACACTATTTAATTATTTATTATTAATTAATTACTAATTATCTATTTAATACTAATTAAACTAATTAGAATTATTAAAAATACTAAAAAGATTTAGATAATTAAGAAATTTTTTATAAATCTAATTAACCATTACAGGAATCCTAAAAAAATTTATAAAAAGTTAATTCTAAGTATTTTTAAGCTAATTAATTAATTATTATTCTAATTACTTATTAATTACTAATTAAACTAATTATATTATAAAAAATAGAAAATGAACAGTAAAAATTCTAGAAAAAATTATAAAAATGCTTTAACTAAATTAAAAGCTAGAAAAATTATAAAAACTAGGTTATACTATATAAAATCTAATTATGCTATTTAATTGATTAATATTAATTAAAACTAAATTAAACTAAAATTAATTAGAAAAACCACTAAAAGACAAAATAAAAATCTGGAAAAATTTATAAAATTATTTTAACCTAAAATAGAATTTCTAAAAATATAAAAGTGATATATTACTTAGAAATAAATTAAAAAGAAAAATAAATTGATAAATCCTATTAAATAGAAGCTATCACTATTTTTAAAGTTGGTTTTTTGGATTTTTTTATTTTTCTAAACTAATTATAAACTAAAAACAACTACTTTTAATAAAGACACTTTTATTTTAACCCAAGGAATAAGCAATTGAAGTGCTTATTACACCCACAGTTGACTTTTGTTGACTGTGGAGTGTTTTTAGCTCAAATGGTGAAGTGTGGGGTCCACAATGATCAAATTTGGTTTCTCAGAGTCCAATGAACAATAATAAGCAAGTTTCAAGCAAATGAATGGCCTGAATAAGCCAAAAAGCTCAATTAAGCACTTTGCTTAATGGTGACTGATGCAGTTGTGGGACAAATTTAAGGGGCCAGATTAGGTGGGGTCCACAGGCTTAAGGGTCAAACAAATGGTTCAAAATCACTCCCTGGTAGGAAGGGGTTGAGGGGAACCAAAATTAAAGGACTTGGACCATTGTAGTGGCCACAAACCACCACAAAAGGTGGTGGTGTGAGGGTGAACTACTGAGACAGGGCAAGTATCTTGCCCTGCAACTCACTTTGAGGCCTGGTGGGCCCTACTAAACAAAATCCATAAAATCTGAAAAAATCTCAAAAATCAACAAAGTGGTAGAGATGAATCTTGTAAAATCTCAGACCCTAAAACCTTACACCAAACAAGTTACAGACCTCCAAAGTTTGATCAAAATCTGAGAATGCACAATTGACTTTTGGAGAAATTGCAAGGTTTGACTTATATGAACTTGAACAACTGATTTAGTGACTTAAAGTGTTAAGATAAGCTGTATTAAAGATAACTTAAGTAAACAATACACTTTTTGAAATGGTTTGATGGATTTTTGATACAACAGTCACCACAGTTAACTGTGGTGATCACTTAGTTGAGATTTTTGACTTTTAATGAAGTTGAGGCTCAGAATTGGGTCAATTAGACTCCAACACACCCTAAGCAACTAAGAGAAACACAGACATGCTCAATTAAACAAGTGGAACCATGCAAACAGACACCAACCAAACACCCCTTCAACAGACTTTAAAGATGAAATCTAGGTTCAAACAAGCATATAAGACACCTTACTGATTATAATTACTAGATTAAGCAATAACTAAGTAAATTAAACAGTAGTAAACAACTAAGCTATATAAGAGAGTAAAAATCAAAGTTGAAGCTTACATAAGCCTTCCAAGCTATTAGTTAATGACCAAAGAACCAAGTTAACCAATCCTATGCCCTCCCATGAGGTACCTAACCCACAGCCATCCACAATATGCTGTGCTCCTTGCTCATTCACCCATTTCCTTTCATTTTTTATTTTATTTTTATTTTTCTTGATTTATTTGATAATTTTCTAAAACTTGGCTTTTGATTGATATAGAAGCTCACTGAGCTTCTACAAGCTTTCTGTATGAGTTTATAAGGGTTTACAAACAACCAAAGATCATTAATACACCTTGAATTATAACTTGAAAATTTTATGAAACTTGGAATTTGAGAATTAAGAGATAAACTTAGAACTGCATTTTCATTAATTAAAAACAGATTACATTACATAAAATAAACATGAAAAAGACTAAATTAAAGTATTACATGCCTCATATGGCTTCTATCCCTAACTACTTATACTTCGACATTAAAACAAGCCTTCCTAGCTTCCATGTGCATCCCAGCTCTCTTTTTAGAGTTCCACGTGTCTCTTTGTTGACCAAGGACCAAATCCCCATCGTTCAATTATGCTAAGATGATCTGAGCCCTAGATTGCCATTTTGGCGCCAAAACTATGTCGGGGCAATTCTGAGTGGTTCTGGTAGGTGTTGGTGAGGGATATTAATGGTGGTGGGATTGTTTGGTGAGGTTATTAATTGTGGGGGGGAAAGTTGGTTAAAAGGTGAGGAGGGGGGGGGGAAGTATCTCCCTGGTTTAGCGCTTCTTGTTGGGGGGAAGAAGATGGTCAAAGTTGCGTTGACCGGGGAATTATTTAAAATGGTTTTAGGATTTTGGGCTAAGTGGTGGGCTGAGTTGTGTAGCTGGATCAGACCAAGGCTTAGGTTGGGTTTGGGTTGTTTGCTGGATCAGGCCAATGGGTGGGGTGGTATTTGGGTTTAGTTTTGGGTATTAATTAACAAAAGGGGTCCGGTTTGATAGTTTTAGCCATAGGGACCAATTTTGTAATTTTGCCAAACCCAAGGACTGAAATTGTGACTTTTCCCATTGTATACCAAGGACCAATGTTGCTAAGATTCCAAAGATCACAAACCAATTTTCCATTTTTCAACATTTCAAAACTTCCCAGGGACTTATTTTGCCATATTTGGATTTTCAGGGACTAAACTTGTATTTTAGAAAACTTGCAACCCAAGTGTAATATTTTGTGATTATTTGACTTTTAAAACCTTGGGTTGACTTTTCCTTAAAAATAAATGCATAGGGACTAAAATTGACAAGTTTTGAAACTTGGGGGACTGAAACTGCCAATACTTCAAACTTTGTACGTTTTTTCTTTGTTTTTGCACATTTTGCTTTTAAAACACATAAAACACAATCCCTGGGATAATTTAAGTATTTTGATATCTTTTTGATTGTTTTTGTGCGTTTTGGCAGTTTAAATATATCAAAAACGATGAGTGTTTGAGCACTCATCATATTTCCTGCTGAATCAGGAGGAATCTCCAACTTTTGTTGTAGCATTTTCTCCATCAGGGACACTTTCAGAGGATATCTTTTGGTAAGATCCATAATAAGCCTAAGACCAGTTGTAGTTTCCAACACATGAACATAAGGCATAGGATAGAACTTCCAACTCTGAACTTTCCATCTCTGATTGTTCTTCCATATGTCATAGCTTGCACCAGTGGGAGTAGAAGAATCAAACAACACTTGTAAATCACCCAATAAATACAATCCAGACCCTTGAGGAGTATGATTTGCATAATACTTGAGAACCAACTCATATAGAGTGACTAAATCCTCATGATCCACAAGATGTAGAATCTCTTGAAGAAATGTAAATGATATGAAAGTTTTATCCAATCTGTAAATGGTATTCAGTTGACCATTTTTAGTTAACTCCCAGTGAACCAAAACATCTCTATTTGCTACAGGCCAATCATCAGAAGATCCTACTCTTATAAAGGAAGCATCAGAAGCATTCACAGTGATAAGACTTTGTTTGGAATGTGAAGATCTGACTTTAGCCATCCTCTTTGCTCTTCTACCAGGAACATAAATAGCATCATGAACTTCTGTTTCAGCAGATTCAACTTCTGCAGCATTAGTTTCCACTGATGGATTCTCCAAATGTTCATCAGTAGAATCTTGAGAAGATTCAAGTGCAGCAGAGGCATGTTGTTCATCCATAGCCTTCCTTATTTGTTTGTTTCTAGCAGCTTGAAGTTCAACTTCTCTTACCTTCAGCTCATGAAATCTTGCAAGCTCAGCTTTTTGTTTAGCTTCTTGTTCCTCAGCTAACCTCCTAGCAGTCTCTTCACCCAATCTTTCCTGCTCCAATTGTCTCCAAGTTCTCTTTCTAGTTGGAGGATCTGATGTCATCACTTTTGCTTTACCTTTATCCACATAATCAGCAACATGTGGTACATCAGCAGAAGTATCATGTAAAGATACTTGTTCAGCAGCAATAGGAATATTCACAGATGAAACATCATCAGCATTGAGGAGAGGAATATTCTTGGAAGCACCCATTCCAGCTTTGTCATTCCTAGCCTTGATTCTGTTATAAATCTCAACCAGTTTGTCAAATGGAAGTCCCCACACTTTTGTTTTAGACCAAGCAGTATTAAATAATGAGCTGCTTTGACTTTTCACATATGTTCTCATATAATCCCTCTGTTGTGCTTGAGTCATAGGTTTATCTCTCTTAGCTTTAGCTTTTAACTCATCTGCTACCTTCTTCCTCATCTTCAGCACTTTCACAATTTCAGAAGCCCAATCTTTCTCTTCTACCCTTTTTCCAATAATATCTGCAGCTACATCAGGATTATCAAGCATTTGTTTTCCAATCTGCTGCCAATCTGACTCATCAAATTCTAGAACAGCTGCATCCAATTCCCTTTGTCTTTCAATGGGTAATGTAGAAACATATCTTTGAGTGACTGTATCCAATTCTGCATCAAACTTGGCTTGCTGTTCCTCAGCCATATTAGCACTCTTCTTATAATCTTCCCATTCTTGGAATAGTTTTTCTTGTCCAGCTCTGTCTTCAGCTGTAACAAGCTCATCCAAATCATCATGAGGAACATTATCTTCAGCAATATCATCATGAGGAACATTCACATCTGCCATAGGTTCATCATGTACATCTTGAACCTCTCTATCAGGAGAAACTTTTTGATTCTCAGATGAATGATGAATAGGGGAATTCAAATATTCTTTCCCTGCTACAAAGTATGCTTTTCCTGATGTATTTCCTTTATCAGCAGATTTGTCAGCAGCAACCCCACTTAGTGATTGTTTCTCCTGAAGTATATCTACAGCTTCAGTCATGAGCACATCATCATCACCACCAGACACTTTTGAAGTTTTAGCAGCTTTCCTTGCCAAATACTGTCTTGTACTTCTTCTTCTGCTGACTAGTATCTTTGGTTTAGATTGAGGTACTTCAGCAACTTTAGGAGGAACAACATGAGACTGTCTAGCAACTTCAGCTAGAATATCAAGAGAATCCAAATTTGTCTCCTTTGCAACTTCAGTAGAATCCAATCCATCCTTACTTTGCTTCTGCTGACTCAACTGTGCCTCCAAATCTTGAACCTTGCTTTTCAAACTTTTAATTTCATTACCAAGAGTATTCTTGGTCTCAGCAAGCTCTTTTTGGAGATTTTCAGTCATTTTCATATACCTGCAAAGAGAATCATATACAAATGTGAGAGTAATAGGGTCCTCTGCTCTACCAGCTGATTGCTCAGTGGTAAGTGGAGCTTCATTGAACCCAGCAGGAGAAACAGACTCATGTACAACATTAGGAGAGCCTTCATTAATTGGCTCTCTCATAGGACTGGGTGAAGGTAGTCTAGTAATCTCAGGTTCAAGAGTCTGAAAGTTATCTTCAAACTCATGAATTTGCTCAGCTAGAGCATCCTGAGCTGGTGAAATGGTAGAACTAGGTGACTTATGTACATGGGTAGGTGGTGGTAAGTCAGTAGAAATAGGTAATGGTTCAGCAGTTGTAGCTGGCTCTTCCTCCATTACCACTAAAGGATTACCATCAACAGCAACACCAGAAGATGATGGATTGCCATCATCAGCAGTATTAGGAGCAGGCACATAACCAGCATCATCACCCTCAACTACATTATCATTGCCTTGTAACAACATAACATCTAACATAGGGTGATGTTCCCCAGTATAATTAGTTTTCATTGAGGCAAACAACTTAGAACCTAGACTTTTAATAGGTACATGGGTTCTATCTTCAGTGGTTATGTCTAAAATTATTTGTAAGAATCTAGGGTACATTAAAAACTTATGCTGTTGTTTATCTATATTTTCTAGCATTTTATCAAAAATAAACTTAGAAAAGTTATAAGTTTGACCCTTAGAAAGACAAACAATACCACAACCCAATTGCAGAGAGAATTGGTTCCATCCACCACACTTGTTGCTTATACATTGCAGCAGCAAATGCATCAAATATCTCCACTTAGGACAAAATTGATTCTTGTGCCACTTGGATGTATCAGTACTTTGATATCCAGCTTCCCTTAGCCCAGCAAGAATCTCTGCAGTGTTGGAATGATACACACCATTCTCATCATCCAACTGAAGCTTTGTCCTAATCAACCCTTCTGTTACCACATATTCTACACCATCAATCTCAGCCACAATTTCTGTATCCGACCTCTTAGTAGCAGATGCCCAAAATTGCTTTACCAAGGATTCACAAATCAGATCGGGACTATGTGTCAAAGCATAATGAATCTTTGACCTTTGTTGAAATTCCACCATTAAATCGAATTCTTCATGTTCCTTTGCCTTTTTCAGAATAGCATATTTGTTATGGTCGCCCCTCAATTCGAGTTGAGCCATTTGAATGAACTTGTGTGAGACGGTTATGAATTACTCAGAGAATAATGGGTTTAAATGGAGTGATAAGTGAATAATTTAGTTTAGGAATAGATATGCAAAGTGGGTTAAATTTGGAAGTTTCCAATCGTGGTCAAAATTATCGGAACTAATTATTGACCGAGTCTGACAAGTAGTTCAAAAACTTCCAATTTTAAATTTACCCTTCAGCAGAAATGAAAGTCAAATCTGCTGAAGAATGATCAACATCAGCAGAATCAACCAAAAGTAAAAATATCTTCGGTCAATATCTTGGTTTTACTGTGCCACCCAACTCGCATTAATTATCGTAACACCTAAACTTGGCTTATTTAATCACCCCCAAATAACACATCTCAGTCACCAATTTACCCCAAATCATCTTTCAAACCCTAATTTCTCAATTAATCCCAATTCTCCACCAAAATCATGGCATCAAACCCAGAAACCTCATATCACAATTCCTCTTCTTCATCTTCAGAAGAGGATTTACCACCCTATCCATGGGAGCTTGATGATTCCGACTATGAAAGAGAACTAAAGAAACAATGGGATGCACAAGAAAGACAATGGAATGCTCATAGGAAGGGTGAACCAAGCCATGTACCCATTCCTGCTGAGAGAGAGCTTGTCTCTCCCTTCATCTATACCTCTGATGAAGACTCTTCAGAGGAAGAAAATGAAGATCCAACCTTTCTTCCTCCTTCCACACCAGAGAGATCCCAACCAAGATCAAGTAAGAGGGATCCATCTCTTCCAACATCACAAAATTTGGTGTTGGATCTTCCTGCTCCAGGACCTGGTCTTCCTCATCAAGAACATATTGGATAGAGCAAGAAGACTGAGATCATACGTAAGGGAAAGGAGAAGCTGAAGTAGATGATTGAGGAATGTTGCCATGGAACAAAGTTCTTGAGTATTTTCTTGACTTTGTTACTTGAGCATCTTCACAATCTTCCTTCTCTTCTTTTTACATTTTCATCTTCAGCTTCATCATTGTACTTCTCATAGCCTCAAGTATTTTGTAATAAGTGATAGAAGCTAGTAGTACTTAATTAGCCAAATGTTTAGGAATGGTCATTGTAATTCAGTTGGAACTTTGAATGTAAGCTGTAACTTGTTTCTTTGAATGAATGAAAAGATCTTCTTAATTTATCAAATGTGTAAGACCTTCAGCATAATCAACTCATCAGTAGAAACCATGTTCAGCCTTTTTGACCACATTTCTTTGACTTCTGCTCTTGGTGACTTTATCATACAACTTACAATCTCAGAACATCTGCAAAACAGACTTAAAACATGCAAATACACCAAACAACTTGCAAACATATTAGTGGGTTAGTGTTAAAAATAATACAAATTATACAAAGTTTACAGTCATTATCCTCCCCTGAGGCATATGCCTCCCCTTAAATGTTGCTGTTAAGGGTTAAGCATTCCAATATGGACCACCAAATATTGAAACCTTGGTCCATCGAATGCTTTGGTTAACAAATCTGCCACATTCTCATCTGTGTGAATTTTTACCACTTTAACTAAATGTTTCTCATAAGCATCCCTTATAAAGTGGTGTCTGATTTCAATATGTTTGGTTCTATTATGAAAAACTGGATTTTTAACAATACAAATGGTACTTTGATTGTCAATGAAAATGGAAGTATTCATAAAGTTATACCCATAATCCAGTAATTGATTCTGAATCCATAGAACCTGTCCACAACAATTGGCAGCAGCAACATACTCTGCTTCAGTAGTAGAGGTAGCAACAATGGTCTGTTTCTTGCATTGCCAAGAAATCAATCTTCTTCCAAGGAATTGGCAACCTCCAGTTGTGGTTCTTCTATCCAAATTTGCACCAGCATAGTCACTATCACTATAAGCTGCTAGCTGAAATGGAGACTCTTTGGGATACCAAAGACCTAATTTGGGTTGGCCTTTCAGGTACTTAAAAATCTTTTTAACAACATTCATATGAGAAGTAAGTGGAGTGACTTGGTGCCTTGAATATGCACTCACAGCAAATGTAATATCAGGTCTTGAGGCAGTCAAATACATCAAAGAACCAATCATTGACCTGTATAAATGAACATTCACAGGGAGATCAGGATCAATATTGTTCTTTGGTTTGGGAGCCTCATAGGGAGTAGTGGCAGTCCTGACATTTTCCATAGCAAACTTGGACAACATATCTTTTACATATTTCTCCTGATGTATGAAAATACCATCAGGTTTCTGCTGAACCTGTAAACCCAAAAAGAAAGTGAGTTCACCCATGGCACTCATTTGAAATTCTCCCTTCATCAGATCTTCAAACTCTCTACACCATGCTTCTTTGGTTGAACCAAAGATAATGTCATCCACATACACCTGCACAAGAATAATATCCCTGGAATCTTTCTTGAGGAATAGAGTCTTGTCAATGGCACCTCTTCTGTAGCCATTCTTCAGTAGAAATGTGGAAAGTCTAGCATACCAAGCTCGAGGAGCTTGATGAAGTCCATAGAGAGCTTTGACAACTTTGTACACATACTCAGGATGATCAGGGTCTTCAAATCCCTTGGGTTGAGTCACATAAACCTCCTCTTCAATCTCACCATATAAGAAAGCACCTTTAACATCCATCTGATAAACCATAAAGCCCATATAAGAGGCATAGGCCAAAAATATCCGTATAGCTTCAACTCTGGCCACTGGTGCAAAGACTTCATCATAGTCAATGCCATCCTCTTGTCTAAATACTAGTCTTGCTTTGTTCTTCACCACAATCCCCCTTGCATCTCTTTTATTCTTCAGAATCCATTTTGTCCCAATGGCATATTTACCATCAGGAAGAGGAACCAAAATCCAAACCTGCTGATTCTTAAATTGCAATATCTCTTCTTGCATTGCCTCAAGCCAACTTGAATCAGCCAATGCTTGAGGAACACTAGTTGGCTCTATCTGAGAAAGAAAGCATGCAAACAGACAATGTTTGAAGTCTGTGTGATTGTTCCTCTTTTGATTGTAGACATAAGAGATGAAAGCAACTTCACCATATTTTGTATTCTTTACAGTGCTTCTAGTTCTAACAGGATCTGTAGGATCTCCAATAATCTTTGATAGGGGATGAGCATTATGAATCCTTTTTGTAGCTGTAGGTGGAACATCAATTTTGGCATCAAGGTTGTTGACTGTAGGCCCAAAATCAGTATCATAAGAAGCTGAGTGAAACAGGCCAGGCTTTGGCTGATAATTTCCAAGATCAGAAGGACTTGGAAATCGTGTAAAGGGCTTATCAAAGTCTGCAGAGACTTCAGTAGAAATGGGAGAGTGAGCATCAGTAGTATCAGCATCTGGGACCTTATCAGTGGGAATAGGTGTGCCTTCAGCAGAATCATCAGCAGTATCCTTGTTTCCACTGACTGCTTGTGCTAATATATGTAGGATAGCTTCAGTCTCTTGTGTAACTTTATCATTGAGTTTTTGAGCTTCCTTCGTAGCAGCATGTTCTTGCTTCTGCAGTCTTGCAAGATCCTCTGCATAATGTGACTCATCATCTTGTTCAGCAGCAGAGTGATTACCTACAAAATGGTTAGGTGGAAAAGATGGTACAACAATGGTATTTTCTTCTGGCTCAGATTCACAGTCTGAGTCATCATCCATGGAACCTGCAGGGTTAGAGTTTGGATCTTTGGTACCTGCATTAGGATTAGAAGCATGTCTAGTATAACCCCAATAGTCAGTCACATGATCTAGGTCAAAATACCAAGAATGGCCTTGACCCTGAATATTAGGCTGATCTTCAAGAAATCTTAGATTAAGGGTCTCTTCTATCCGTTTGGCATTCAGATTATAAACCCTATAGGCCTTGCTATGAGCTGAATAACCAACTATATACCCCTCATCAGCTTTCCCATCAAACTTACCCAGTATATCAGCAGTATTCAAAATGGTCACTTTGCATCCAAAAGGCTTTAGGTAATGTATGTCTGGAACTTTCCCAGTGAGAAGTTCATAAGGTGTCTTGACATGAAGTCTAGTGATGAATACCCTGTTCAAGACATAGCAAGCAGTACTTACTGCTTCAGTCCAAAACATTGTGGGTAATTTGGAGTCTGCAAGCATTGATCTTGCTGCCTTAATGAGGGTTCTATTTTTCCTTTCAGCAACCCCATTTTGTTGTGGGGTTCTTGGAGTACTATAGTCCCTTCTAATCCCCTTAGACTTACAGAATTCTATGAAATCAACATTTTTGAATTCTGTCCCATTGTCACACCTAATTCCTTTAACCTTTTGATTTAGCTGGTTTTCAATTAAGATAATGAATTCTTTCAAAATAGGAGTTGTTTCATCTTTAGTTTTTAGAAAGAATACCCAGCAAAACCTGCTATAATCATCTGTGATAACCAGGCAGAAGTACTTGTGATCAATACTTCTGATAGGAGTTGGACCAAAGAGATCCATGTGCAGTAACTGAAGTGGTTCAGAAATGGTGCTCACAGCTTTGACTGCTTTGTAAGAGGCTCTGTGTTGCTTTCCCTTGTTGCAAGCAATACAATTGTGTTCATTGGTGAAGAGTTTAGAAGGAAGGCCTTGAACAAGACTAAGTTTAGACAACTTGTTGATAGTCTTGTAATTCACATGTGCCATTCTCCTATGCCATTTGTTAGATTCATCCAGGGAAGCTTTGGCTACCAAGCATGTTAGATCACCTTCTGGCTTGACATCATTCAGATTGAATGTGTATAAGTTGAAGGTTCTAGGAACTCTCAGCAATACAGTTGTGTCTTCTGGAAGTTTGAAGTCCTTGGAAAGTACAAGACACTCATCTTCAGAGAAGAAAACTTTATTCTTAGTGTCACAAATTTGTGATACAGAGAATAGATTAAAATGCTCCAGTTCCTTCACATAATAAACATTTTCAAACTCTAACAAGGGTGTCTTAATAGTTCCTTTCCCTGTAATTTTGCCATCTCCACCACCAAAGGTCACAGTGCCTCCTCCTTCTATGGGCTCAAAGTCATGCATCTTGTCTTTGTTCCCTGACATACTTCTAGAACAACCAATATCAACAATACCTACTTCAGTACTTTTCAAAGGATGTTCCTACAACAACAACAAAAATTATACAATATTAGTACACATTGGAGACTCAAGTCATTGCTGACTTGAGCCTGCCTTGTGGATCATTAGTGATAGGCCATGTAGATGTTTTAGATCCACCATTGTTCTTGGGCCTGTAATGCATATTAGGTCCCTTCTTTGTCCAAGAACAACCTGCTGAGGGCTTCACAGCAGTATTCCAATACCCACCACCATAATACATTGAGTCAGAGTGATTAGGCCAAAAACCATTAGAAAATAAAGAACTAGTGGGTCGAACAAATGGTCTAGTACTGGTTCTTCTCCATGAAGAATGTGATTCAGCAGAATTGGGTTTCTGCTGATGTGGAACAAAAGAGGGTATTTCACTAATATTCTTCCACATTTGCCTAGGTTTCCTCTAACTAACACATTCAACCATTCTTTGCTCATGAAATGTACAATCCTTAATCAAGTGATATTTACTTCCACATACAAAACACTTTTTCTTTTTAGAAGATTTATTTAACCCAAAAGAAGTTCCATAACATGAAAAAGTATTCAAATCACCATGATAAACAGAATTGTTTTTAACATAACCAAAAGTATTATTGTGCAAGGAATTTAAAAACAAGTCTTCAGTAGAAACTGTCTTGTTATCAGCAGCAACTCTAGAAGGCTTGTGGGGAGTCTTGGGTGATGTCTTTGGCATGGTCTTGGGGGTGGTCTTGGGCAGGTCAGACTTCTCACTTGAATCACAGCTAGCAAATGAGGTAGACCCTTCATCAGAAGACTTGTCACTTGTTGACATAAATAATGTGTGAAAACGTTATTCATATCTTTCGATATCTCTATATTTTGATGATCACAGAATGTAAAATCGTCAATCGTATAATTACTACGTAAACAAGTATTAAGCTAGTTTATATCGCTATATCCAACTTAATCACTTAAGGTATGGATAAACAAGTGCTTAATACATCTCATGATCAAAGGGGTATTTAATTAATTAACACAAAGTTTATTTAATCATATAAACATATTATATTTTTGAAAAACACTTTTGGTAATAAAGAAAAATGTTTTAATCATACTAAATATATAATTTCAAATATTTAACCAAAATCAGTTAGTTTTTCACCAAATAAACTTTCCCCACTAAAAGATAAGTTTTCTGGCCGTTACAGTTGGGCGGCCCCCTTAATTATAAGGGGCGGTCCCCTTAATTTTAAGGGGGCCGGCCACGATTTAAGGGGACCAGCCAGGCTCGCCTGTCAGAAATTGTCAGAATTCTTCTCCTATAAATACCACCTTAATTCTGGAATTTTTCCCTACCTTTTGCACAAAATTTTCAGATCTATAACTCTCTAAACATTCTCTAAAACCCTTTGATCATTAGTATATTAATCCTTGTTTCAAGTGATTCAATCTCTAATCATCCATTCTCATCCAAAGTGCAAAAGAAGAACACTCTCTCTACAACCAAGCTCAAGAAGTGTTGAAGAATAGTTGTGCATAGTGTATATATATATATATTCATTTGTGAATATTGTGTTGTGCATTGTGATTAGTTTTGTAGATAATAGAAGTTGATAAGTAGTGAAGTAGGATAGTTGTGAAGATAGTTGTGAAGAAGATTGGTGTGTAGTATATTGGTGTGAAGAAGTTGTGTAGAAGGCGTGATCAAGTTGTGAAGTTGTGTGGTGTGTAAATTGGTGTGTAAGGTTTTCTCCGCCAAAAGGGAGTTTGTTGACATAGTGAAGAAAACTCTCGAGTAGGTGACTCGGGGAGTGGAGTAGGAACAAGGAAGGTGTCCTTGTAGCCGAACCACTATAAATCCTTGTGTTGTGGTTTGATCTTTCTAACTCTTCTCATTACTTATTTATTTACCTTTACTATATTAGTTTTGTTAATTAGTTACCATACAATTGTTCATATAGTGCAAGTATTGAATTCACATAAACTAGAATCGAAGTTTTTAAAACAAACTTGTGTTTATAAATTTAAAAGGACGTAAAACTATTCAACCCCCCCCCCCTTCTAGTTTTCCACAATTGGTATCAGAGCCACGTCTAGCAAGATCTTTAAAATATATTGTATTTTAAAACTTGTAACGATCTATGGAATCTGAAAAATATTTAGAAGGGCAATCTATGCAAAGACCACCACTATTTGAAAGTGATGGATTTTTATATTGGAAAAATCGATTCGAAATTTATGTGAAATCAAAATATCTAGATCTTTGGCATATTATTATCAATGGTGATTTTTTACCTATTCAAAATAACCCCGAAACTAAGAAAGATGAAATCGTACCTTTTGAAAAACAAAATGATGATTTAAAAAGAAAACTTGCTAAAAATAATGAAGCAAAAATGGTTATTTACAATGCGCTACCACGTAAAGAGTACGAAAGGATCTTTATGTGTGAAACTGCAAAAGAAATTTGGAACTCTTTGTTAATAACCCACCAAGGTAATAATCAAGTCAAAGATAACAAAATAGATCTACTTGTTCAACAATATGAGCAATTTACGATTCCGGAAGAGGAATCAATTGATAATGGTTTTGCTAGATTTAACACCATAATCACAAGTTTAAAAGCACTTGATGAGAATTTCTCTAGTAAGAATTTTGTTAGGAAGTTTCTTAGAGCTCTTCACCCAAAATGTTGAGCTAAAGTGACGGCTATTGAAGAATCGAAGAATTTGTCAACGCTACAACTTGATGAATTAATTGGTAATTTAAAAGTCTACGAAGCTATAATAAAGAAGGACTCCGAAATGGTTAAAGGGAAACGAGAGCAAAGCAAGTCAATCGCCTTGAAAGCTAGAAAGGAATCCAACAACGAAGATAGCTCATCTTCCGAAAGCGAAGACGAAGAATATGCCATGGCCGTAAGAGATTTCAAGAAATTCTTCAAAAGGCGAGGAAGATTCGTTAGACAACCACACGATGAAAGAAGAACATATCAAAAGAATAATGATGACAAGTATAGCAAGAATGAAAGAAAATGTTTCAAGTGTGGTGATCCGAATCACCTTATTGGAAAATGTCCAATGATGACAAGAGATCAAAATCAAGAGCGTTTGTTGGAGGTGCTTGGAGTGATAGCGATGAAGATGAGAAAGAAACAACAAAGGAAGAAAAGTGTCTCATGGCTAAAACATCAAGTGAGGTACGTTCCGAAACAGAATATTTTAGTGATGAAAATTTATCATTAGATGAAAAAGACTTAGATAGTGAATACAATATATTATGCAAACTAGGACAACAAGTTATGGCTAAAAACAAATCACTAAAATACATAAATAACCAATTAGAAAAAGAAGTACTTGAACTAAAAATTAAAATACATCAACTTGAGAAAGGTAAAGAAACTATTGAAGAATGTAAATCATGTCAAGCACTTAGAAGTGAAAACAACAAACTTAAGGAAGAAATTTGTAAACTTGATAAATTTGAAAATAGTAGTAACTCACTTAGTAAAATTTTAAGTTTTCAAAGAATATCCGGAGATAAAACCGGTCTAGGTTTCAACTCAACCGAAGCCTCAACAAGTGAAGTTAAAAATGTTAAATTTGAAAGCGAACTTAAGGAACTAAAACCTTCAAAATCTAATCCTGAGTATATACTCATAAATGATAAGAAAATACATCTAGCTAGTAATGAAGAAATAAAACCGTTTTATAAACCATCTTTAAAAACCGAAGTAGGATCGTCCAAAACTAAAACAAGATCTAAAACACCACCACCCAGGAAACCAAATAATTCTTACCCTAGACCTAAAACACCTCAACCAAGAGTAAAGCAAAGTAGACAAAACTTTAACAATAATCAACAAATGTGGAACTTCAATCCATGGGGAATGTTTCCACCATATATGCACCCAAGTCAAATACATAACATGTTCGGGACAAACAACTTTGGTCAAATGAGACCATGGGGACCAACGTGAAAACTTTCGCCATTCATAGATGGAAATCTTTGATGCCACCTCGTGTTCGGACTTTCCTTTGAAGATTTTGAAGTTTAACGCATTGAAGACGAAAGGTACACATTTCCTTTTATTTCCTTGTAAACAAATACATGCTTAGTTTAGTATCTAGCTTTTATGTGACTTTGATTGGTTCATTATTCTCTCTAGTATTTACTTCTATACATATATATACTTATTTACTTATACTATATATATATATATATATATATATATATATATATATATATATATATATATATATATATATATACACACTTAGTTATATCTAGGATCTTATAACCTAGAAAACTCATTTGTTGATTTTCTAGAACTAGAAATTGTTCGTTTACGAACCTTTTCTTTTCCCCATTTGCCTTATTGAACTTTATTGTTCAACAACACTCATGCTGATAAAGAGAGATGAGTCGAAAAATCTATGGATGAAACAAACTCCCGGCTCCCGTTGCATTCGTCTCCTTCCTTTATTCTCGTCTTATAAGCCCATACTACATACATATATATTTATATACATACATATACTTATGAACCTTCCACAACGTTCTCGTGTACTTGACAACTTGATAAATTTCATCCGAAACGATCAAGAAAATTTAATTGGCAAATTGTCAATTAAAAGTGTCAAGTAATTCCTTTCGTGCGAATACCCTCCAACGTATTTTTGATTAAATATAAATCTAATACATACATATGAATAATTTTCTGCTCTTTCCAGAACCCAAAATCACAAAAATCGAATTTTGGAGGGCGGCCTCCTTAATGTTTAAGGGGACCGACAGCCAAATGAAGGGCGGCCCCCTTAATGTTTAAGGGGTCCGGCCATCTGATTGTTCAAATCCGTTTTTCTCCTTTTTCCTTTTGCCAAACACTCCACATTTTCATACCCCCTTCCACTGCTTCTGCTGTGACGAAAACAAAAACCCAAAAACCTCTCAAATCACTTCCAAATCACATAATTCGGGTTAATTCGCAAAGGGCAAATTCATCTAACACTATCACCATTACTTATTGTAAGTTTTTCATAACACATTTCAGCTAATTTCATCTTATTTGATCATACTCATGATTATGCATGTTTTATAAAATTCGTCAAATTTCATAATTTCCTTCGAATTAAGCCTTAAAACTCCATAACCAAATGCTTCCCCTAGAATTAGGATGATTAATAAACACTAGTAACTAGTTATTATAAACTATTATGTCGAAATTTTTTGAAAAATCTCATACACTCATTTTCAAAATTTTTAGTAAACTCATTGTTGAATAATGATTTGAAAACGTGTTAAAACTAATCACATTATACTTTTGTAAATTGTAAAACTTGAAATTACATTTTTCGACTAAGAAAAATTATATTGGTTCACAATATAGGGGTGTTTGGATTATGTCCAAATAATATCGAAACATAGTCATTATAATTTTTATAAAACTTTGTTATAATTATAAACCTAAAAATTACTAATCGGACTTGTCAAGATATATAATTCATATATATATTGACATACTAGTGGTATAAGTCAATAGTTAAGGAAGCGTTTGGTTTATTACTAAAAATGACATTTTTAAGTAAAAATACAAACCATCTTTTTCAAAAACAAATCACATGCATAAGAAACTCGCAAGAAATAGCTAGTTTTACAATCTAATGTAAATCTAGTAAATTTCATGATATATTAAGATGTTTAAAGGGGCGTTTGGATTTGTCCATAACTACTCATTAAACATCGTAAAGTATATCTAGAACGAGTTAAAAACAATATTAAGGAACATGGTAATCTACTTCTTAGGATTAGTAACGAAGTATGTTTACGTTCCAACATAAGCCTTAACAATAAACATATACTTTTATCTTTCTTTATATTTATTTTGGTCTTTTTGTATTATTGATGTGTTTAGGTGAAAATGCCCAAAGCAACTACCGAAGATCTCTCTCACACTAAAAACTACATTCCTAAAGTTTCCCAACTCCCTACTACATCTCCTTCCATTGGACTTATATATCGTCAAATTGAAGATAGAAATGTTCATGAAGGAAGTGTAGTAGATCTTGCTTTTGCTCAATCCGACTACATAAATCGCGTGTTTACAAGCATCAACTTCAATTGTCTTTATGAAATAAATGAACCTATCATTCCTCGTTTCATAATGGATTTCTATAGCCAAGTCACCGTCCAAACCAATGATCTTGGTTTCATCACCATTTCTTTCATGATTCAAAATGAATTTATCACCCTCACTCTCGAACAATTTGGTCATATCCTCCAAATTCCTTTTAGAGGTCAATCCGTTTTCACAAACGAGTGGGACCTCGAATCTCTTAATCGCTATCGACCAACCTTCGGTCCCTATTTTGACGAAATTCCTCATCCAGACGAAATTCGTCAAATCCTTGGTGTGGACCGTGCCACCACAAGTCGAAAAATAAAATCCAAAAACGTTCAAATCTCTCCATACCAACTTCTCCTCAAAGAATTAAGCCCACACATGAAGCGTTGGGAAGAACTCATTCGTGAGAATGCGTTTGGTACCGGAGGTCACCGGGACCATCTCCCGGCGTGCCTTGCTCACATGTTGTATTGTATAGCTGTCGAAAAGCCGTACAATTTGGCCTACTTCTTTATCAAACGGATTGAGTGTGCTAGAAAAACTCCCAAAGCCAACCTTCCATATGGAATGTTCCTTACTCGTCTCTATCGTCATGTTATCGAGTACTACCCCGATCTTGACAATAGTATCTATGAGTCCATCTACCCCACTCTACGTTCTCTCGCTCTAAAACAAGCTCGACGAACTCGAAGTGACAAGGGTAAACCTCGTCGTCATAGCTTTCGTGGATCATCTTCAACGCAAGACGATGACGATGAGGAGGAAAACATCCATGATGCTAGTACCCCTTCGTTTTCTGAGTTCGTTGACGATTTAGAGGATCTTGACTATCCCAACTATTCTACTCCATCTCCAAGTGATCAAACTTAAGAAGTGCTTCATGAACGAACTACCGAGATGCTTAGAAGACAAAAGAGCTTGCACGAAGAAGTTAGAGGTGGCTTCAAATCTATCGGGAAGACTTTGAAGGGTATCTTCGGGAAGAAAAAGAAATGATATGCTTGAATTATGTTTGTTAAACAATATTTATTTTTATGACTTGTATGCTATTTGTCCGAAGTATATTCGGAAGTACTTGCTATTTGGATATTTGTTTAGGATGCTAACTTGATGGTTTTTATACTTTTTAATGCATGCTCCTATTAAACTATATATATATATATATATATATATATATATATATATATATATATATATATATATATATATATATATATATGTTTGCATGATTAGTTAATGTTTAAATAAATATATGGCATGTATGCTTTCTAATAGACCAAAACAAATGTGAAATGTCCAAATAGAGCTTGCTGCAAATACAAAACAGAACACAACATTTTTCCAGAAAATTTTTGAAAAATTTTGGTTTCTGGGTCGTCAGTTGGGCGGCCCCCTTAAAATTAAGGGGACTGGCCTCCATTTAAGGGGACCGGCCATCTGAAACAGTTTTTACACTGTTCTCTTTTGCATCTTGTGATCCCTTTTGCTAGTCCCAGCTACCATTTCCCTTAAAAACTAAACTGATTTTGGAATATAACATTACAATTTCAAATTAATTCCACTTCTAAACATGTTTTCCCACTATATAATCTCCATGCATGTTTAATTCACATTCCATCATCCTCAAACATTCATCAAACATCATCATGTCATCACCAAGAACCACCTATTCAAACAATGCCAAGAAACAAAAACTTGTCATCATTCCACCCAAACAACTCTTCATTGATCTTACAAATGAAGACAACACCACTCTATCTCCACCACCTCAATGTTCATCTCCTAGTGCACCAAATGCACCCTCCAAAACACCTTCCACAAATGGAAACTCCACTTCCTCCATACCATCCACTTCATCCATAAATGACTATATCAACACCCACTTATCTCCTCCAACAATTGATCAACCATCACACCCTGCCAATGAGAACACATCTCTTGAAATCACTCTCTCATTATCACCATTAACACCTCTTGATGCACATTTCTCATCATCTCCTATCAACCCACCAACCTATAACCCCGTCCCATGGAGCTTACTTGAAGCTCATGGAGACACTTGCCTTTGTTGCATTCACAACCGAAAAATTGTGTTCGGATTAAGAGATGAGATCCAATACATGTTTTCTCATATTGAAAACATGTTGCATCAACCACCAACAACAAACACAACACCTCCACCACCGTCAACAAACACACCTCCACCATCACCATCCCCATGTTCACCATCCATTCCTCCCAATTAAACATGCTTGGTGTTTTACAAATAAAATTGTGTTAAAACTTTTTGGATGGCAAGCTCTAGAGAAGGACTCTCATGTTTGAGACTTGGTCTTTTATTTTAATGATAATTCTAAGCCTTTAAGGCTTTTGTTAGTTGCATTACTTGTTATGGTTGTAATGCTTGATGTATTTTTTTTTATTAATGTTATGCTTATGCTTAGTCCTTACTCTTGCATGCTACATACATATATATGTTGCTTGCCACTAAATATTTTTTGCAAGATATCCATATCTCGATTTCTTTTGGCCTCAAAACGAGGGGGAGTACACTTCGAGGGGGAGTTTACATTAACATGGGATAACCTTTTTGATGCTAACAAAAAGGGGGAGAATATAAACTCACAATAATACTTGAATATATACTAATTTTTGATTAATGAGTTTAAATTTTGTAATCATCAAAAAGGGGGAGATTGTTGACATAAATAATGTGTGAAAACGTTATTCATATCTTTCGATATCTCTATATTTTGACGATCACAAAATGTAAAATCGTCAATCGTATAATTACTACGTAAACAAGTATTAAGCTAGTTTATATCACTATATCCAACTTAATCACTTAAGGTATGGATAAACAAGTGCTTAATACATCTCATGATCAAAGGGGTATTTAATTAATTAACACAAAGTTTATTTAATCATATAAACATATTATATTTTTGAAAAACACTTTTGGTAATAAAGAAAAATGTTTTAATCATACTAAATATATGATTTCAAATATTTAACCAAAATCAGTTAGTTTTTCACCAAATAAACTTTCCCCACTAAAAGACAAGTTTTCTGGCCGTTACAGTTGGGCGGCCCTCTTAATTATAAGGGGCGGTCCCCTTAATTTTAAGGGGGCCGGCCACGATTTAAGGGGACCGGCCAGGCTCCCCTGTCAGAAATTGTCAGAATTCTTCTCCTATAAATACCACCTTAATTCTGGAATTTTTCCCTACCTTTTGCACAAAATTTTCAGATCTATAACTTTCTAAACATTCTCTAAAACCCTTTGATCATTAGTATATTAATCCTTATTTCAAGTGATTCAATCTCTAATCATCCATTCTCATCCAAAGTGCAAAAGAAGAACACTCTCTCTACAACCAAGCTCAAGAAGTGTTGAAGAATAGTTGTGCATAGTGTATATATATATTCATTTGTGAATATTGTGTTGTGCTTGTGATTAGTTGTGTAGATAATCGAAGTTGATAAGTAGTGAAGTAGGATAGTTGTGAAGATAGGTGTGAAGTAGAAGATTGGTGTGTAGAAGATAGTTGTGAAGAAGATTGGTGTGTAGTATATTGGTGTGAAGAAGTTGTGTAGAAGGCGTGATCAAGTTGTGAAGTTGTGTGGTATGTAAATTGGTGTGTAAGGTTTTCTCCGCCAAAAGGGAGTTTGTTGACATAGTGAAGAAAACTCTCGAGTAGGTGACTCGGGGAGTGAAGTAGGAACAAGGAAGGTGTCCTTGTAGCCGAACCACTATAAATCCTTGTGTTGTGGTTTGATCTTTCTAACTCTTCTCATTACTTATTTATTTACCTTTACTATATTAGTTTTGTCATACAATTGTTCATATAGTGCAAGTATTGAATTCACATAAACTAGAATCGAAGTTTTTAAAACAAACTTGTGTTTATAAATTTAAAAGGACGTAAAACTATTCAACCCCCCTTCTAGTTTTCCACATCACTGTCACAACAAGAGACAAAGTCAGTAGATTTCATAGTAGGGTCTGGCAAGTCAGTTGACTTTTTGCCGTAGAGATGGTGTGATCCATCAAAGTCACTAGGTATGGATAGGTCAATAGGCATATGTTCCCCTCTTATAGGTCCAGGGACAACATGTAAGTTACCTTCTTTGACAAAGTTAGCCAACCCTGGTGGTGTTGATTTACCTATGTCATTCCTAGCTTCTAAACCAACATATTTTTGAAATCCCAAACCTGTTTTAGAGTTCACAGCCTGACTACCATAAAGTTCACTAGCTAGATTCTTACCTGATATTAACCATTGTTTATTTCTAGCTATTTCTTTGTCTAACTTAGCTTGTAATTCTTGTTTTTCTATTTCAAGATCAGACTTCTCTTTTTCAGTACGTCTTAAGTCTATCTTAGCAACTTCCAAATCACTTTCTAGAACTCTTATTTTTTCATCATACTTAACTTGATTCTTTTGATACCAGACTTTTTGTTTTTCTACAATTTTTAAAGCCATTTTATAGGACTCTACTTCAACATAACACTCATTGTACTTTGGTTTCAATTCATTAAATTCTTGTTTAAGCTCATTGTATCTTACACTACATCCAAACACACAGTTGTGTACCTGAGAGATTCCCATCAAGGAGACTTGCTCCTTCTTGTCCTCTGAAGGTGAGTATGCCAGCAGATTCACTTGTGAAGAAGTAGAAGCTTCCTCTCTAGCAGGTTCATGTTCAGGCCAATCAATTTGGTGATCCAGAGTCACCATAGCCTTTGAAGGTGCAGCCTTGGTATTCCCTACTTCCACTGGATAAGAGCCATATCTAACTTCATCTCCAGCCTTTCTCTCCTTGCATTCTCTTGAAAAATGTCCTACTTGACCACAAGTGTAACATTTAACCTTCCTTCTATCAAACCTTGCAACCTCTCTTCCATTAAAACCAAACTTCCTTCCAGACTTGGTTTCAAACCTCTTAATGTTCATGGAGATCATTGCAAGCTGCCATTTTAAGTGCATCTCCTCCATCTCCAATGGATCCACCTGTTTAAAGTCCTCATAAGCAAGAAACTGCTGATGTTCATATTCAGCCACAAATGAATGAACAATATCCTCCAACACACTACTGGATTTTGATTTAGGAGCAGATTGAGTATGGGTTTGAGAAGATGCTCCTGATGAATAAGAGCTTGAAGCTTGTTGCACAGGTTTTGTAGATGCCCCAATAAATGCAGAATGAGTGGATGAACGTATGGGACTTCTAACATCAGGCTCAAGAGATTTGAGCTTGTTGTAGAGGTCATCAAAAGACATTAAGTCCAATCCACCCTTTGTTTTGAGAGCAATACTGACTTGCAACCAAGATGGTGGCAAAGATCTCAAAAACTTAGCATTGCAGTCCTCGTTGTCAGGTCTAGCCTTCAACTGATTATGTTGACTTAAGATCCGATGAAACCTGTCATAGCCTTTATGAAGTCCCTCTTCTTCAGATATCTGAAACTCTTGGAACTTTTGCTTTAACATAGACTTCTGCAACCTTCTTGATTCATCATTCCCACCAAATCTAGCTTTTATTGCCATCCAAATGTCCTTGGCATCCTCCATGAAGTGGAACTCACCCATATGGTCATCAGGTATAGCTTGGAGCAGAATTGTTCTTACCTTGCTCTCCCTTTGCACAGCCAGAATCTCTTTAGCAGTTCTGGGACCTACAATTGCAACAACTCCATCGGCATCTGTAACATGCTTCTTCAGACTATTCCCCTTTTTGACAACCTCCAATAGATTCCAATCTATGTTAGTGATCCAGTTCTGCATCTTCATGGACCACAGATGATATTCTTCAGCATTCTTCAAGTATGAAAACTTAGCATTACTGTTGGAGAGGTTGAGTTGTTGAAGAGAAGTGGTGTAGATGTTTTAGGTTGTATCAACTTCATCATCAGATCTAGGCATGTTTGTTGATTTGTTTGGATTCTTAAGGTGTAAGATTTGTGTTTCTTAGTATGACAGAGACTCTCTCGAGGCTCTGATACCACTTGTTGAACTATAAGACCTTGATAGATCTTCTTGAGCACTCTAGAATCGTTAGTTATGTCACTGTAATCAATAACACACTAATAGACAATCTCTGCAACTTGTATTTATAAAGCGGAAACAAAACACAAGCGTGATACTAAGAACTCTTGGTCCTCTATGGATCTTTTTAATAATAATAAGAGTGTTTTTCAAAACGTTGTTCAATACATAATCGTATGTTCCTTTTATACACAAGGAACCCTAAACCGTTTCTCAAGAAACATATATTCTAAAACTTCTAAAAGATATGCATTATCACTTCCTAAATAAACTCATGCATATCCAAACTATAATACATAAAATACGGAAATACTATATCCGCAGAAACTAATAATGCTGAAACTAGTCTTCAGCAGATACACTGCTTCAGCATGAACCAACTCTTCAGCAGTATCCTTCAGCAAAAACAGCAGCAGAATTCTTACTTAACGGAATTCCCAACAATACGGGTTTAACACAAGGGTGATCCTAATGCCTCTTATCATGTAGTAAATCCTACTACATGAATGTAGTCTCACTAGCGGTCTCGGGATGCATCACTAACGCAAGTTCTAGAATCTAAATGCTACCGGTACCCTCATAAGCACAAATAGTAAATGCTTTTCCTATCAAATCTAAAGGCGAACCTCACATATTTGGGTGGAATTTTTTTTGAATAGTACGGTTTTGTGCTAGTCATACAATCTCCTATCCATGAGACGCTTGCTATGGCTAAAGTTTCACTCCTAAATGTTGTAAAAATTTTTAAATTTGGCGCTAAAATTGCACTAACAAGTATTTCTCATAGTTTTATTACACATCTACTATCAAACAAACAAACTCAAGCGAAAGTGTATTTGTAAGGTGTCATCATTTTACCCTCCCCTTACACTTAGGATGAACATTGTCCCCAATGTTCAAGTAAAGAATGTAAAAGTGAAATAAGTAAAACAAATGAAATCAAATACTCCCCTGATTCGCTCGGTATGGATAATAAGTTAGCCAGGTTAGACCTTCCTCCAAGAAAGTGAACAATCAAAGCTTCCCTTCCAGAATAATAATCATCTTCTTGTCGTACATAACCTGTTAAACCTGAGAAAACAGACAAGGCAACCTCGCATAAAATTGGCGGCAATCTACATATGCTAATAAATCCTAGAAAACAAAATAAGATATAATGCTTGTGGAATGATGTTTGCAGATTTCCTGGAGATTATAAAACTGATAATTCAACAAAAACTTTAAGACTCCGTTAGAAAAACAAAACTGGTAAAATTTTCAGATTTTTACACGTGACGGCGTCAGAAGTGACCTGCAGAAATTCTTATGTTAAGTTTCCGGAAAATTTCTGGAAAAACTTTGTCCTACTTCCTGGAAAATCCTGCAAAACTTCATTATGACTCGATACAAGCATTTGACTCTAACAAATACGAATATACATGTTCACTTAATATTGTGGAGAATCATGATCGGTTTTGTTTCTTAAAAACATATTTTGGGTTTCCCCTTACACTTATCTTTTGCAAAAAATACCTTTGGATGAAGTTAAGACTAAGCTAAACAACAAATTAAAGTATTTTCACTATTTTAGTTTTGAAACATGATCTACCAACAATAAAAATAAAGCATGCATACGGAAGCAAATAATCAAACAAACAAAATAAAAATCACACAAAACATGGGTTGCCTCCCAAGAAACGCTTTTCTTTATTTACGAGTCTTGTAGCTAGACTCAAGGTCATGGGTTACTACGTGATACGGGTGAGTTCCTCATTGAGGACATCTTTGGGATCAAACTTGGGTTTTAACTTCCTATCGGTTTCCTTAGTACGGTATGACCTTTCAAACTTCTCTCCATCCGGATCATACAAAATCATTTTCATATGCCATGATCTGTCACCTTCCTTAGGTGGCTTGTCCCACCTCCATTTACACTTATCTCCCTCTCTTTTCCACTTGTTTATCTCTATATTAATAGCCATTACGCTTAAGAACTCAATCATCTTTCTAAAAACTAGGGGGTCCTCAAAAGGGTCTAGCTCTTCATCTCTAGCTATGAGTTGTTCCACCGAATGTGTTTTATCGATGAAATTTTTTTCTAGATAGAATGGGCGTTGAGGTCCTATAAAGTTCCTTTATATCCAAGGTCCATATCTGGATGGTCTCCTATTCATCTCTACCCAATGTGGTGTCGGTTCATCCTCACAATCATAGCTATGTTTCTTAACATCATATACCGACCAAGTATCGCCTTCACCTACCGCTATCTTAGACTCCTTACAATCTATCATGGCGCTAGCAGTTGCTAAAAATCCTCTTCCTACCAACAATGGGCATGTAGTGTCACTAACCATGTCTAGGACGTGAAAATCCGCTAAGATAGTTAACTTCCCTACGTGAACAACTACATCCTTAATTATTCCAACCGGGTGGGCAATACTCCAATCCGCTAGACCAATCAATACCTCCGTCTCCTCTAATTTTCCTAGCTTAAGAGTGGTGAAAAGGGATAAGGGAATCAAGTTGAGGCTTGACCCTAAATCGGCTAGTGTGTCAAAAGCTTCGGATCTTCCTATCTTACAAGGCAAAACAAATATACCCGGATCATCAAGCTTTTTAGGCAACTTGTTTTGAACGAAGGCTGTCCCATTTTTACCTAGTTTAAACTTCTCATACTTTTCTAGGAGGGCACTATAGTAGGGAGCACGGGCTAAGACATCAATAACGGGGTGTTCAAGGTGAAGCTCCTTGAATTCATCGTCAAGGTCTTGCGTAGGAGGTGTTTCAATTATGCTTTTGACCGGTTTTATATCGGGTGTTTTATTCGATTGGTCCTTTTGAAGAATTTGGTTTTGCTTGAAACACGTGCTCATTGATTTAACCGAGTAGTATTCCGGACAAGAAGTGGGTGACGAAACTGATGATATGGAATTAATGTTTAGTTTTGGGTTCTTGACCGTGTCGCTTGGGAGTGCTCCCATTTCTCGGTCATTGAGAACTTTCAACAATGTGTCAATTTTGGTGGTCATCTCGCTTTGCTTTTGTTTGAAATCGGCTTCAAACTTAGATATGCGAGCCTCTTGAGATGCCATGAACTTAGACATCAATCCTTCAAGATTGTTGGTACTACCATAGTTGTTAGAAGGATTGTTGTTGAAAGTACGGTTGGAGGGTGGACCGTTTGGTTGGTAACGATTAGGTGGATTGGAACAATTGGCTTGATTTTGTTTCTAGCTAAGGTTTGGGTGATTTTTCCAAGAGGGGTTGTAGGAATCACCGTAAGGGTTTGGCTAGGGTTTGAAAGTGTACCACTTATCTCCCGCTTCGTCGGTACGCGAGGATGCGTAGTCCGCAAAAGCTGTTCCGGGGAGTTCCACACAATCACGAGTGTCATGGGGACCACTACATAATTCGCATGAAGAAGTGATTTTGTTCACTTGGCTTGAAGGCTTAGGAGCTGCGTAAGATTTCATGAGAAACTTGACTTGGTCCTCAAGTTCCATGATCCTACGGTCAGGAGTGCTAGACTGTAGGCCCAAAATAAGTATCATAAGAAGCTGAGTGAAACAGGCCAGGCTTTGGCTGATAATTTCCAAGATCAGAAGGACTTGGAAATCGTGTAAAGGGCTTATCAAAGTCTGCAGAGACTTCAGTAGAAATGGGAGAGTGAGCATCAGTAGTATCAGCATCTGGGACCTTATCAGTGGGAATAGGTGTGCCTTCAGCAGAATCATCAGCAGTATCCTTGTTTCCACTGACTGCTTGTGCTAATATATGTAGGATAGCTTCAGTCTCTTGTGTAACTTTATCATTGAGTTTTTGAGCTTCCTTCGTAGCAGCATGTTCTTGCTTCTGCAGTCTTGCAAGATCCTCTGCATAATGTGACTCATCATCTTGTTCAGCAGCAGAGTGATTACCTACAAAATGGTTAGGTGGAAAAGATGGTACAACAATGGTATTTTCTTCTGGCTCAGATTCACAGTCTGAGTCATCATCCATGGAACCTGCAGGGTTAGAGTTTGGATCTTTGGTACCTGCATTAGGATTAGAAGCATGTCTAGTATAACCCCAATAGTCAGTCACATGATCTAGGTCAAAATACCAAGAATGGCCTTGACCCTGAATATTAGGCTGATCTTCAAGAAATCTTAGATTAAGGGTCTCTTCTATCCGTTTGGCATTCAGATTATAAACCCTATAGGCCTTGCTATGAGCTGAATAACCAACTATATACCCCTCATCAGCTTTCCCATCAAACTTACCCAGTATATCAGCAGTATTCAAAATGGTCACTTTGCATCCAAAAGGCTTTAGGTAATGTATGTCTGGAACTTTCCCAGTGAGAAGTTCATAAGGTGTCTTGACATGAAGTCTAGTGATGAATACCCTGTTCAAGACATAGCAAGCAGTACTTACTGCTTCAGTCCAAAACATTGTGGGTAATTTGGAGTCTGCAAGCATTGATCTTGCTGCCTTAATGAGGGTTCTATTTTTCCTTTCAGCAACCCCATTTTGTTGTGGGGTTCTTGGAGTACTATAGTCCCTTCTAATCCCCTTAGACTTACAGAATTCTATGAAATCAACATTTTTGAATTCTGTCCCATTGTCACACCTAATTCCTTTAACCTTTTGATTTAGCTGGTTTTCAATTAAGATAATGAATTCTTTCAAAATAGGAGTTGTTTCATCTTTAGTTTTTAGAAAGAATACCCAGCAAAACCTGCTATAATCATCTGTGATAACCAGGCAGAAGTACTTGTGATCAATACTTCTGATAGGAGTTGGACCAAAGAGATCCATGTGCAGTAACTGAAGTGGTTCAGAAATGGTGCTCACAGCTTTGACTGCTTTGTAAGAGGCTCTGTGTTGCTTTCCCTTGTTGCAAGCAATACAATTGTGTTCATTGGTGAAGAGTTTAGAAGGAAGGCCTTGAACAAGACTAAGTTTAGACAACTTGTTGATAGTCTTGTAATTCACATGTGCCATTCTCCTATGCCATTTGTTAGATTCATCCAGGGAAGCTTTGGCTACCAAGCATGTTAGATCACCTTCTGGCTTGACATCATTCAGATTGAATGTGTATAAGTTGAAGGTTCTAGGAACTCTCAGCAATACAGTTGTGTCTTCTGGAAGTTTGAAGTCCTTGGAAAGTACAAGACACTCATCTTCAGAGAAGAAAACTTTATTCTTAGTGTCACAAATTTGTGATACAGAGAATAGATTAAAATGCTCCAGTTCCTTCACATAATAAACATTTTCAAACTCTAACAAGGGTGTCTTAATAGTTCCTTTCCCTGTAATTTTGCCATCTCCACCACCAAAGGTCACAGTGCCTCCTCCTTCTATGGGCTCAAAGTCATGCATCTTGTCTTTGTTCCCTGACATACTTCTAGAACAACCAATATCAACAATACCTACTTCAGTACTTTTCAAAGGATGTTCCTACAACAACAACAAAAATTATACAATATTAGTACACATTGGAGACTCAAGTCATTGCTGACTTGAGCCTGCCTTGTGGATCATTAGTGATAGGCCATGTAGATGTTTTAGATCCACCATTGTTCTTGGGCCTGTAATGCATATTAGGTCCCTTCTTTGTCCAAGAACAACCTGCTGAGGGCTTCACAGCAGTATTCCAATACCCACCACCATAATACATTGAGTCAGAGTGATTAGGCCAAAAACCATTAGAAAATAAAGAACTAGTGGGTCGAACAAATGGTCTAGTACTGGTTCTTCTCCATGAAGAATGTGATTCAGCAGAATTGGGTTTCTGCTGATGTGGAACAAAAGAGGGTATTTCACTAATATTCTTCCACATTTGCCTAGGTTTCCTCTAACTAACACATTCAACCATTCTTTGCTCATGAAATGTACAATCCTTAATCAAGTGATATTTACTTCCACATACAAAACACTTTTTCTTTTTAGAAGATTTATTTAACCCAAAAGAAGTTCCATAACATGAAAAAGTATTCAAATCACCATGATAAACAGAATTGTTTTTAACATAACCAAAAGTATTATTGTGCAAGGAATTTAAAAACAAGTCTTCAGTAGAAACTGTCTTGTTATCAGCAGCAACTCTAGAAGGCTTGTGGGGAGTCTTGGGTGATGTCTTTGGCATGGTCTTGGGGGTGGTCTTGGGCAGGTCAGACTTCTCACTTGAATCACAGCTAGCAAATGAGGTAGACCCTTCATCAGAAGACTTGTCACTTGTTGACATAAATAATGTGTGAAAACGTTATTCATATCTTTCGATATCTCTATATTTTGATGATCACAGAATGTAAAATCGTCAATCGTATAATTACTACGTAAACAAGTATTAAGCTAGTTTATATCGCTATATCCAACTTAATCACTTAAGGTATGGATAAACAAGTGCTTAATACATCTCATGATCAAAGGGGTATTTAATTAATTAACACAAAGTTTATTTAATCATATAAACATATTATATTTTTGAAAAACACTTTTGGTAATAAAGAAAAATGTTTTAATCATACTAAATATATAATTTCAAATATTTAACCAAAATCAGTTAGTTTTTCACCAAATAAACTTTCCCCACTAAAAGATAAGTTTTCTGGCCGTTACAGTTGGGCGGCCCCCTTAATTATAAGGGGCGGTCCCCTTAATTTTAAGGGGGCCGGCCACGATTTAAGGGGACCAGCCAGGCTCGCCTGTCAGAAATTGTCAGAATTCTTCTCCTATAAATACCACCTTAATTCTGGAATTTTTCCCTACCTTTTGCACAAAATTTTCAGATCTATAACTCTCTAAACATTCTCTAAAACCCTTTGATCATTAGTATATTAATCCTTGTTTCAAGTGATTCAATCTCTAATCATCCATTCTCATCCAAAGTGCAAAAGAAGAACACTCTCTCTACAACCAAGCTCAAGAAGTGTTGAAGAATAGTTGTGCATAGTGTATATATATATATATTCATTTGTGAATATTGTGTTGTGCATTGTGATTAGTTTTGTAGATAATAGAAGTTGATAAGTAGTGAAGTAGGATAGTTGTGAAGATAGTTGTGAAGAAGATTGGTGTGTAGTATATTGGTGTGAAGAAGTTGTGTAGAAGGCGTGATCAAGTTGTGAAGTTGTGTGGTGTGTAAATTGGTGTGTAAGGTTTTCTCCGCCAAAAGGGAGTTTGTTGACATAGTGAAGAAAACTCTCGAGTAGGTGACTCGGGGAGTGGAGTAGGAACAAGGAAGGTGTCCTTGTAGCCGAACCACTATAAATCCTTGTGTTGTGGTTTGATCTTTCTAACTCTTCTCATTACTTATTTATTTACCTTTACTATATTAGTTTTGTTAATTAGTTACCATACAATTGTTCATATAGTGCAAGTATTGAATTCACATAAACTAGAATCGAAGTTTTTAAAACAAACTTGTGTTTATAAATTTAAAAGGACGTAAAACTATTCAACCCCCCCCCCTTCTAGTTTTCCACAATTGGTATCAGAGCCACGTCTAGCAAGATCTTTAAAATATATTGTATTTTAAAACTTGTAACGATCTATGGAATCTGAAAAATATTTAGAAGGGCAATCTATGCAAAGACCACCACTATTTGAAAGTGATGGATTTTTATATTGGAAAAATCGATTCGAAATTTATGTGAAATCAAAATATCTAGATCTTTGGCATATTATTATCAATGGTGATTTTTTACCTATTCAAAATAACCCCGAAACTAAGAAAGATGAAATCGTACCTTTTGAAAAACAAAATGATGATTTAAAAAGAAAACTTGCTAAAAATAATGAAGCAAAAATGGTTATTTACAATGCGCTACCACGTAAAGAGTACGAAAGGATCTTTATGTGTGAAACTGCAAAAGAAATTTGGAACTCTTTGTTAATAACCCACCAAGGTAATAATCAAGTCAAAGATAACAAAATAGATCTACTTGTTCAACAATATGAGCAATTTACGATTCCGGAAGAGGAATCAATTGATAATGGTTTTGCTAGATTTAACACCATAATCACAAGTTTAAAAGCACTTGATGAGAATTTCTCTAGTAAGAATTTTGTTAGGAAGTTTCTTAGAGCTCTTCACCCAAAATGTTGAGCTAAAGTGACGGCTATTGAAGAATCGAAGAATTTGTCAACGCTACAACTTGATGAATTAATTGGTAATTTAAAAGTCTACGAAGCTATAATAAAGAAGGACTCCGAAATGGTTAAAGGGAAACGAGAGCAAAGCAAGTCAATCGCCTTGAAAGCTAGAAAGGAATCCAACAACGAAGATAGCTCATCTTCCGAAAGCGAAGACGAAGAATATGCCATGGCCGTAAGAGATTTCAAGAAATTCTTCAAAAGGCGAGGAAGATTCGTTAGACAACCACACGATGAAAGAAGAACATATCAAAAGAATAATGATGACAAGTATAGCAAGAATGAAAGAAAATGTTTCAAGTGTGGTGATCCGAATCACCTTATTGGAAAATGTCCAATGATGACAAGAGATCAAAATCAAGAGCGTTTGTTGGAGGTGCTTGGAGTGATAGCGATGAAGATGAGAAAGAAACAACAAAGGAAGAAAAGTGTCTCATGGCTAAAACATCAAGTGAGGTACGTTCCGAAACAGAATATTTTAGTGATGAAAATTTATCATTAGATGAAAAAGACTTAGATAGTGAATACAATATATTATGCAAACTAGGACAACAAGTTATGGCTAAAAACAAATCACTAAAATACATAAATAACCAATTAGAAAAAGAAGTACTTGAACTAAAAATTAAAATACATCAACTTGAGAAAGGTAAAGAAACTATTGAAGAATGTAAATCATGTCAAGCACTTAGAAGTGAAAACAACAAACTTAAGGAAGAAATTTGTAAACTTGATAAATTTGAAAATAGTAGTAACTCACTTAGTAAAATTTTAAGTTTTCAAAGAATATCCGGAGATAAAACCGGTCTAGGTTTCAACTCAACCGAAGCCTCAACAAGTGAAGTTAAAAATGTTAAATTTGAAAGCGAACTTAAGGAACTAAAACCTTCAAAATCTAATCCTGAGTATATACTCATAAATGATAAGAAAATACATCTAGCTAGTAATGAAGAAATAAAACCGTTTTATAAACCATCTTTAAAAACCGAAGTAGGATCGTCCAAAACTAAAACAAGATCTAAAACACCACCACCCAGGAAACCAAATAATTCTTACCCTAGACCTAAAACACCTCAACCAAGAGTAAAGCAAAGTAGACAAAACTTTAACAATAATCAACAAATGTGGAACTTCAATCCATGGGGAATGTTTCCACCATATATGCACCCAAGTCAAATACATAACATGTTCGGGACAAACAACTTTGGTCAAATGAGACCATGGGGACCAACGTGAAAACTTTCGCCATTCATAGATGGAAATCTTTGATGCCACCTCGTGTTCGGACTTTCCTTTGAAGATTTTGAAGTTTAACGCATTGAAGACGAAAGGTACACATTTCCTTTTATTTCCTTGTAAACAAATACATGCTTAGTTTAGTATCTAGCTTTTATGTGACTTTGATTGGTTCATTATTCTCTCTAGTATTTACTTCTATACATATATATACTTATTTACTTATACTATATATATATATATATATATATATATATATATATATATATATATATATATATATATATATATATATATATATATATATATATATATATATATACACTTAGTTATATCTAGGATCTTATAACCTAGAAAACTCATTTGTTGATTTTCTAGAACTAGAAATTGTTCGTTTACGAACCTTTTCTTTTCCCCATTTGCCTTATTGAACTTTATTGTTCAACAACACTCATGCTGATAAAGAGAGATGAGTCGAAAAATCTATGGATGAAACAAACTCCCGGCTCCCGTTGCATTCGTCTCCTTCCTTTATTCTCGTCTTATAAGCCCATACTACATACATATATATTTATATACATACATATACTTATGAACCTTCCACAACGTTCTCGTGTACTTGACAACTTGATAAATTTCATCCGAAACGATCAAGAAAATTTAATTGGCAAATTGTCAATTAAAAGTGTCAAGTAATTCCTTTCGTGCGAATACCCTCCAACGTATTTTTGATTAAATATAAATCTAATACATACATATGAATAATTTTCTGCTCTTTCCAGAACCCAAAATCACAAAAATCGAATTTTGGAGGGCGGCCCCCTTAATGTTTAAGGGGACCGACAGCCAAATGAAGGGCGGCCCCCTTAATGTTTAAGGGGTCCGGCCATCTGATTGTTCAAATCCGTTTTTCTCCTTTTTCCTTTTGCCAAACACTCCACATTTTCATACCCCCTTCCACTGCTTCTGCTGTGACGAAAACAAAAACCCAAAAACCTCTCAAATCACTTCCAAATCACATAATTCGGGTTAATTCGCAAAGGGCAAATTCATCTAACACTATCACCATTACTTATTGTAAGTTTTTCATAACACATTTCAGCTAATTTCATCTTATTTGATCATACTCATGATTATGCATGTTTTATAAAATTCGTCAAATTTCATAATTTCCTTCGAATTAAGCCTTAAAACTCCATAACCAAATGCTTCCCCTAGGATTAGGATGATTAATAAACACTAGTAACTAGTTATTATAAACTATTATGTCGAAATTTTTTGAAAAATCTCATACACTCATTTTCAAAATTTTTAGTAAACTCATTGTTGAATAATGATTTGAAAACGTGTTAAAACTAATCACATTATACTTTTGTAAATTGTAAAACTTGAAATTACATTTTTCGACTAAGAAAAATTATATTGGTTCACAATATAGGGGTGTTTGGATTATGTCCAAATAATATCGAAACATAGTCATTATAATTTTTATAAAACTTTGTTATAATTATAAACCTAAAAATTACTAATCGGACTTGTCAAGATATATAATTCATATATATATTGACATACTAGTGGTATAAGTCAATAGTTAAGGAAGCGTTTGGTTTATTACTAAAAATGACATTTTTAAGTAAAAATACAAACCATCTTTTTCAAAAACAAATCACATGCATAAGAAACTCGCAAGAAATAGCTAGTTTTACAATCTAATGTAAATCTAGTAAATTTCATGATATATTAAGATGTGGTGACCAAGCTTCTTGCAATTGCCACAAATATCTGGACAACGACCTGGGTTATGATGCTTCTGACACCTTTCGCACTTAGGTAGGTTACCAGTGTAACCTTTTCTTTCAGTTGGTCCTGCAGCATAGGCCTTTGCCACTTCTTGCCTCTTAGGTGGCGGCTGAACAGCGTTTCCACCTTGGTTGTAGTCAAACCTTCTCTTGTTGTTGTTATTGTTGTTTGGATTGTTGTTTCGGTTATTGGAATAGTTGCGGTTCCGATTGTTGTTATAGTTGTTGTTGTTCCGAGTGTTGGTGTAGTTGGTGTTGTTTGAACGGTAGTTGTTGTTGACAGCAGATTTCCCTTTTACCACTTGAACCATGAGTTTCTGAGTTATACGAATAGCCTCTTCCATTGATTGAGGGTCAAAAGAAATCACATCTCCTCGAACACTTTCGGGCAATCCACCAACAAAGTTTTCCATCTTTTTCTCATCATCGGGAACCATAGTTGGACATAATGCAGCCAACTCCTGAAACCTCCTAAAGTAGGTCTCAATGTCATCACCTTTAGTCACAAGCTCATAAAATTCCGTTTCCATCTTTTGCACCTCGGTACGAGGGCAAAACTTCTTTGTCATCAATTTCTTGAATTCCTCCCAAGTAAGTTTGTGAGCATTTTCCATACCAATCGGCTGAGCATACGAATTCCACCAAGACATAGCTTCATCAAGTAGCATACCTGTAGCAAACTTCACCTTGCTGACATCCGGGCATCCGCACATGAGAAATACATTCTCAGTCTTTTCAAACCAGCGGATTAAAGCAACCGCTCCTTCAGTGCCCTTAAATTTGATAGGATCACTAATCTTGAAATCTTTCCATGTACATTCCCGCTTAGCAGCGGTTGGTTCAACTGTTCCTGTATTAGAAGCAGTCTCAGCAGCCCTTGCAGCAACCTCAGCTCTCTCAACCTCCAGAGCTTCTGCAATACTATCCCTGACCAACTTGCGGATAGCGGCTTGAGTCATAGTGGGGGTTTCCGGTGCAGTCTTACTCTTCCTTGGTGCCATATTTCTGATAAATCATAATGGAAATAACCATGAGAAAAATCATAATAGAAATAGTCATCGTACCAAAGATATACACCCACAACACGTATATAAATATACAACCACAACAAATATAAATACGACCACGACATGTACGAGTACAACCACAATCTGTCTAGACATCACAACGACAAGTATATATATACAACCACAACAACCACGTCACGTATATATACAACCACAACCTGTGTCGATACAACCACAACATGTACGAATACAACCACGACATGTATATATACAACCACAACCTGTATAAATGCGATAATAATAAAGAGCAACCACGAAACATCATAAATATAATCACAACACATGAATATAATACATGAAAATTTCGGCCTACATGGACCGATATAATATATAGCACAACATTTCCACATAGTAGAGTCGCACTTGATAATATTTGTTTGTACAACAATCAAAAGACTACAAGTTCTTGAACTATGTCCCACATCCCGGGACTAGGAAATAATACAAGCTAATATAATACCAGTCTACGTCTAGGCTCCTCTCGGTCTAGATGGTCCAGGCTCTCCCCTCAAGCGGCGAATCTCACGATCCATCGCCACCACGATCTCCTCAAGATGCTCAAGTCGTAACTGAGAAGAAGCATCCCTACGCTCCAAAACAACTACCCTCTCTCGAAGCAATGTCAACTGGTCTACCTGCTCCCACTGGGTCTCCTGTGTCGCCTGAGCTCTATCTCGAATCTCAGGTAACTCATCCCTAAGTAGCTCAATCTCCTCCTGGTGCCTCAACTGTCGTGCCTCGAGTCCATGGTAAGACACATCAATACTAACCCTGCCCTGAATCAAATCCTCAACCTGCTCCTCAACAGTCTCAAGTCTAGTAGTAATAACCTCATCGACTCTATACCCCAAGCTATCAACTTGCTCCTGCTGAGCATCCAACTGATCCTCTAGTGTAGCAGCTGTAGGATCCCTAGCTGCAGCCGCTCTAGAACTCTCACCTATGTGGTACACTGGTGGTGGTGAAAGGTCATCAGTCTCGGTAATGGGTGAATCTGGAGTGGTAAGCCTTGCGCGCTTCCTGAGCGGCAAGAGTGAGGTAGGTGTAGGAGTGGTAGTGGGTATGGCTGGTGGTGGTGGTGTAGGCACAGTAGGACTAGGGAGACTCCTATAAGTAGATGTAGCAATACGAACTCTCTTCCTAGGGCCCTGAACAGTCTTATCCCTAGGAAACATAAGTCTCGGCTCTGAATGGATAGTAGTAGTAGGAGATGATGGTATGTCAGTAGGTATAGTAGGATGGACATGGGGAGTAGGAGCCGTCTCCTCCTCCTCGAAAGGTTCGGTATCATCATCTGACGCCAAAAGTGGCAACTCAGGTGTAGGAGAAACAAATGGTGAAACAGCAGTGGAGGACATAGAGCCCTCATCATCAGAATCAGATATAGTGTAAAGTATGACAGTGTTGGGATTCGAAGACATGTCTCTGTGATAATCAAGGTGAAATAAAAATAAATAACTCGTAATATGGCATCACCTACAAATAAGTAAATATGCACTTATGATGAAATGATGATATGCTATGATGGTGTGGTTATAGTCTAGGGTCAATGATGCAACCTAGTTCGCTATAACCTTAGCTCTGGTACCAATCTGTCACACCCCCAAAATACCTGAATGGCAGCGGAATGGAATACCTGAGGGTGTAACGGATCATAGCACACAACCAGGATATATTGAACGACCTAAAGTGTCGTTTATAAAATACATCGTTTGATTCATTCAAAATATTCAGAGTTATAAAGACATAGGTCCCAAAAGTTAGAAAAGGTTTAAGGAAACAAGTTTAGTACAATCAAACGATAGTTCAAAGTGCATGAAATCCAAAAGTGACGCGTCATCCTTGATACACAAAGTGACTCCATGCAATGCCATGAGAATATGCCTTAGTTACCTGAGAAATACATTGCGAAAAACGGTCAACATAAAGTTGGTGAATAATCATAGGTTTATAAGTAAAATCTAGTGTACAAATGCCATAAGTAATGCCAAGAATTAGGATGTCCGGAAAGTATATACATTGGCTCTTAAGCTCATGACCCCGAAGCTAGACGATACTTGGCCCCAATGAGTGTTTACCAGGCACTCTAATAATAAAGACATGAAATGCATTCGTTCCATTTGGAGCAACCCAAACACGAATGGAGGCGTCACCCTCGATAGATCTATCCACTCACTCTCGCTTAGTACTAGAAATTAACGGTCCATGATATAATAAGGGGACTTTTCAAGACGTGGTAATAAGGAAACTTAAGCAATGTATGAATTTTATACTTAGGCATATACACAAAAATAAGTAATGCAATGTATTCTCCCCCGTGGGATTTGAAATCAAAATATAGAATTAAAACGGGGCTATGAGAACTCACCTCGAAGTGATGGTACAAAGATGGTGCAATGAGGTAAAAGTAGTCGGGACAATGAGGTGCGAGTACTAGCCGCAACCTAAATGAATAATCATGATCTAACTTAGATCAAGCCGTAATGAAGTGAATGCACATGCACATGATACTCATACCACTCGTAATTTGAAAATACTAGTTATCGTCGTAGAAAAATAGTTTCCATACTTAGGAAAATAATTCCATTTAGAGAAGTATATAACTTGTCATATTAACTCGTACGAAAAAGTTAGCGTTATAATCCTTGTATCAAAACCTTAGAATGACGTCGTCATGTCGTATGAATATTCCCTTGGGTCGTACGTATTCGTTTGTTAAGAAAATAGTCATTAGTAACGTCTCTAGAAAATATACCATTTAGTACGTACTTTATTATTTTTATTTGTGACTATATATATATATATAGTTTTGACAATGTTAAAACGGGTATAACTCGGTCGTTTTAGGCTCGTTTTCCTTGTTCTTTATGTCCACGGATTCGTCTTTGTGTATACTAGTATATTTTAGATAACTCGGCTCCTTAAAGTTACGTTTAATACCTCAAATTACCCGTCGTATTCTGCCAAACAGCAAGCAGTTTTCTGAAAAGTAGTTTTCGTCGTTAAATTTGCAAAAATCATAACTCCTTCGTTATAAACTCGTTTTAATCCGTTCTTTCGCCCAAAGTTTCGTTTTTGAATGTATTTTCTAAATCTTTGGTCAAAAATTAACCATCACCCACTGATTTTCCCACGAAATTAAAATAGGGACAGTAGGTATTTCAAAAGTTTCAAATACCATTTCCAAGTCTCCAAACTAGTTCCATCATCCATCAAACCTCTTTCAAACACCACAAAACTAATCTAATCCTACCATACACCTTCTTAGGGTGTCATGGGTTCCTAATCACCAAAACCAAGTAGATCTAACAAGGATCTAACCAAAAATCACTTCTAGGGCTTGTATGATCAAAAGTTTACAAAAATAAAGTGGTATAAGTTAATGCATGTATGAGATCTTGCAAGAAACATGTATAAACATAGTAATAACTTTGTAAAAATTATGAAATGAGTTTGGTAAACTTACTTGTAAGATTAATGAAGTTAGGATGATTAAAACCTAATAATCCTTGAGTTTTTATTTCAAAACCCTAAAAAGGACACTATAAACACAAGATTAACACTTTGATCTTTGAAAAATTTTGGTTCTTCCTTGTTCGTCCTCTTGTGGCCGTGTATATGAGTAGAGAAAGAGAGAATATGATTTTTTTTGCTAGGTGAAAATAATGAGATAAAAGTCTTGTACAAGTATATGTATTATTGGTTAGTATAATTTATTATATTATAAAAGAGTTAGTATGAATATTAATTGAAGAAGAGTATGTAAGTAGTTTTGTAAGAAAAGTGGCAAGGGGGGGGGGGGCGGCAAAGTCAAAAGGGGGGGGGGGATGAATGTAGGATTTTGTGATTAAATGTATTATTGTTATGTATTTGGTAGTTTTAAATTGTACCGAGTACCGGGTTAACTAAAAATAAATTTTAACGAAGTTAACCGGGTCATAATAAAGTTATAAAAATTATAAAAATAGGTTGGGTAAAATTATTGGGTGTTTAGATAATTATAGTTTAATTTCCACGAAAACCGTCGAAGTTTTAGTAAACTTAAGTTAATAATAAAAATAAATATCCAAAATACCGGGTAAATTAATATTATAATTTTTATATTATAAAAATGAATATAAAAATATATTGGGATCATAGTTGGGAGTATCGGACGCGTTAGTCACATTTATAGTTCGCGTATTGGTGTTTATTTAAAATAAACGTACGTAATTCGTTAATTATATTAAAAATATAATTTGAGTACCCTACGAGTGGAATAGTATGCAAGTGCCCTAATAATGATATGTCGACTATTTCTAGTCCGTATGAAATGTCCCTGATAATAATGCATGAATTCGCTCCTGAACCAATACGGTTACGCGAATTTGAACACTCGTAAACTGAATTTACGATGACATGAATAATGCACGTGAATAGTAGTTTTCTCTCGGAAATGAATAGTGTCAAGTGAATAGTAAATTTTCTGAAGGTGTCTCGGAATGTCAAATTGACCTCAAAAACGATGAATAGTAAAATGATGAATAGTGATCGATGAATAGTAATTTGTGAATAGTAGAATGGCAAAGTTTGGAAAAATGACCTGAAATTGTGGGTTGTGACAGAAATAGCTAGTTTTACAATCTAATGTAAATCTAGTAAATTTCATGATATATTAAGATGTTTAAAGGGGCGTTTGGATTTGTCCATAACTACTCATTAAACATCGTAAAGTATATCTAGAACGAGTTAAAAACAATATTAAGGAACATGGTAATCTACTTCTTAGGATTAGTAACGGAGTATGTTTACGTTCCAACATAAGCCTTAACAATAAACATATACTTTTATCTTTCTTTATATTTATTTTGGTCTTTTTGTATTATTGATGTGTTTAGGTGAAAATGCCCAAAGCAACTACCGAAGATCTCTCTCACACTAAAAACTACATTCCTAAAGTTTCCCAACTCCCTACTACATCTCCTTCCATTGGACTTATATATCGTCAAATTGAAGATAGAAATGTTCATGAAGGAAGTGTAGTAGATCTTGCTTTTGCTCAATCCGACTACATAAATCGCGTGTTTACAAGCATCAACTTCAATTGTCTTTATGAAATAAATGAACCTATCATTCCTCGTTTCATAATGGATTTCTATAGCCAAGTCACCGTCCAAACCAATGATCTTGGTTTCATCACCATTTCTTTCATGATTCAAAATGAATTTATCACCCTCACTCTCGAACAATTTGGTCATATCCTCCAAATTCCTTTTAGAGGTCAAGCCGTTTTCACAAACGAGTGGGACCTCGAATCTCTTAATCGCTATCGACCAACCTTCGGTCCCTATTTTGACGAAATTCCTCATCCAGACGAAATTCGTCAAATCCTTGGTGTGGACCATGCCACCACAAGTCGAAAAATAAAATCCAAAAACGTTCAAATCTCTCCATACCAACTTCTCCTCAAAGAATTAAGCCCACACATGAAGCGTTGGGAAGAACTCATTCGTGAGAATGCGTTTGGTACCGGAGGTCACCGGGACCATCTCCCGGCGTGCCTTGCTCACATGTTGTATTGTATAGCTGTCGAAAAGCCGTACAATTTGGCCTACTTCTTTATCAAACGGATTGAGTGTGCTAGAAAAACTCCCAAAGCCAACCTTCCATATGGAATGTTCCTTACTCGTCTCTATCGTCATGTTATCGAGTACTACCCCGATCTTGACAATAGTATCTATGAGTCCATCTACCCCACTCTACGTTCTCTCGCTCTAAAACAAGCTCGACGAACTCGAAGTGACAAGGGTAAACCTCGTTGTCATAGCTTTCGTGGATCATCTTCAACGCAAGACGATGACGATGAGGAGGAAAACATCCATGATGCTAGTACCCCTTCGTTTTCTGAGTTCGTTGACGATTTAGAGGATCTTGACTATCCCAACTATTCTACTCCATCTCCAAGTGATCAAACTTAAGAAGTGCTTCATGAACGAACTACCGAGATGCTTAGAAGACAAAAGAGCTTGCACGAAGAAGTTAGAGGTGGCTTCAAATCTATCGGGAAGACTTTGAAGGGTATCTTCGGGAAGAAAAAGAAATGATATGCTTGAATTATGTTTGTTAAACAATATTTATTTTTATGACTTGTATGCTATTTGTCCGAAGTATATTCGGAAGTACTTGCTATTTGGATATTTGTTTAGGATGCTAACTTGATGGTTTTTATACTTTTTAATGCATGCTCCTATTAAACTATATATATATATATATATATATATATATATATATATATATATATATATATATATATATATATATATATATATATATATATATATATATATATGTTTGCATGATTAGTTAATGTTTAAATAAATATATGGCATGTATGCTTTCTAATAGACCAAAACAAATGTGAAATGTCCAAATAGAGCTTGCTGCAAATACAAAACAGAACACAACATTTTTCCAGAAAATTTTTGAAAAATTTTGGTTTCTGGGTCGTCAGTTGGGCGGCCCCCTTAAAATTAAGGGGACTGGCCTCCATTTAAGGGGACCGGCCATCTGAAACAGTTTTTACACTGTTCTCTTTTGCATCTTGTGATCCCTTTTGCTAGTCCCAGCTACCATTTCCCTTAAAAACTAAACTGATTTTGGAATATAACATTACAATTTCAAATTAATTCCACTTCTAAACATGTTTTCCCACTATATAATCTCCATGCATGTTTAATTCACATTCCATCATCCTCAAACATTCATCAAACATCATCATGTCATCACCAAGAACCACCTATTCAAACAATGCCAAGAAACAAAAACTTGTCATCATTCCACCCAAACAACTCTTCATTGATCTTACAAATGAAGACAACACCACTCCATCTCCACCACCTCAATGTTCATCTCCTAGTGCACCAAATGCACCCTCCAAAACACCTTCCACAAATGGAAACTCCACTTCCTCCATACCATCCACTTCATCCATAAATGACTATATCAACACCCACTTATCTCCTCCAACAATTGATCAACCATCACACCCTGCCAATGAGAACACATCTCTTGAAATCACTCTCTCATTATCACCATTAACACCTCTTGATGCACATTTCTCATCATCTCCTATCAACCCACCAACCTATAACCCCGTCCCATGGAGCTTACTTGAAGCTCATGGAGACACTTGCCTTTGTTGCATTCACAACCGAAAAATTGTGTTCGGATTAAGAGATGAGATCCAATACATGTTTTCTCATATTGAAAACATGTTGCATCAACCACCAACAACAAACACAACACCTCCACCACCGTCAACAAACACACCTCCACCATCACCATCCCCATGTTCACCATCCATTCCTCCCAATTAAACATGCTTGGTGTTTTACAAATAAAATTGTGTTAAAACTTTTTGGATGGCAAGCTCTAGAGAAGGACTCTCATGTTTGAGACTTGGTCTTTTATTTTAATGATAATTCTAAGCCTTTAAGGCTTTTGTTAGTTGCATTACTTGTTATGGTTGTAATGCTTGATGTATTTTTTTTTTATTAATGTTATGCTTATGCTTAGTCCTTACTCTTGCATGCTACATACATATATATGTTGCTTGCCACTAAATATTTTTTGCAAGATATCCATATCTCGATTTCTTTTGGCCTCAAAACGAGGGGGAGTACACTTCGAGGGGGAGTTTACATTAACATGGGATAACCTTTTTGATGCTAACAAAAAGGGGGAGAATATAAACTCACAATAATACTTGAATATATACTAATTTTTGATTAATGAGTTTAAATTTTGTAATCATCAAAAAGGGGGAGATTGTTGACATAAATAATGTATGAAAACGTTATTCATATCTTTCGATATCTCTATATTTTGACGATCACAAAATGTAAAATCGTCAATCGTATAATTACTACGTAAACAAGTATTAAGCTAGTTTATATCACTATATCCAACTTAATCACTTAAGGTATGGATAAACAAGTGCTTAATACATCTCATGATCAAAGGGGTATTTAATTAATTAACACAAAGTTTATTTAATCATATAAACATATTATATTTTTGAAAAACACTTTTGGTAATAAAGAAAAATGTTTTAATCATACTAAATATATGATTTCAAATATTTAACCAAAATCAGTTAGTTTTTCACCAAATAAACTTTCCCCACTAAAAGACAAGTTTTCTGGCCGTTACAGTTGGGCGGCCCTCTTAATTATAAGGGGCGGTCCCCTTAATTTTAAGGGGGCCGGCCACGATTTAAGGGGACCGGCCAGGCTCCCCTGTCAGAAATTGTCAGAATTCTTCTCCTATAAATACCACCTTAATTCTGGAATTTTTCCCTACCTTTTGCACAAAATTTTCAGATCTATAACTTTCTAAACATTCTCTAAAACCCTTTGATCATTAGTATATTAATCCTTATTTCAAGTGATTCAATCTCTAATCATCCATTCTCATCCAAAGTGCAAAAGAAGAACAATCTCTCTACAACCAAGCTCAAGAAGTGTTGAAGAATAGTTGTGCATAGTGTATATATATATTCATTTGTGAATATTGTGTTGTGCTTGTGATTAGTTGTGTAGATAATCGAAGTTGATAAGTAGTGAAGTAGGATAGTTGTGAAGATAGGTGTGAAGTAGAAGATTGTGTGTAGAAGATAGTTGTGAAGAAGATTGGTGTGTAGTATATTGGTGTGAAGAAGTTGTGTAGAAGGCGTGATCAAGTTGTGAAGTTGTGTGGTATGTAAATTGGTGTGTAAGGTTTTCTCCGCCAAAAGGGAGTTTGTTGACATAGTGAAGAAAACTCTCGAGTAGGTGACTCGGGGAGTGAAGTAGGAACAAGGAAGGTGTCCTTGTAGCCGAACCACTATAAATCCTTGTGTTGTGGTTTGATCTTTCTAACTCTTCTCATTACTTATTTATTTACCTTTACTATATTAGTTTTGTTAGTTAGTTACCATACAATTGTTCATATAGTGCAAGTATTGAATTCACATAAACTAGAATCGAAGTTTTTAAAACAAACTTGTGTTTATAAATTTAAAAGGACGTAAAACTATTCAACCCCCCTTCTAGTTTTCCACATCACTGTCACAACAAGAGACAAAGTCAGTAGATTTCATAGTAGGGTCTGGCAAGTCAGTTGACTTTTTGCCGTAGAGATGGTGTGATCCATCAAAGTCACTAGGTATGGATAGGTCAATAGGCATATGTTCCCCTCTTATAGGTCCAGGGATAACATGTAAGTTACCTTCTTTGACAAAGTTAGCCAACCCTGGTGGTGTTGATTTACCTATGTCATTCCTAGCTTCTAAACCAACATATTTTTGAAATCCCAAACCTGTTTTAGAGTTCACAGCCTGACTACCATAAAGTTCACTAGCTAGATTCTTACCTGATATTAACCATTGTTTATTTCTAGCTATTTCTTTGTCTAACTTAGCTTGTAATTCTTGTTTTTCTATTTCAAGATCAGACTTCTCTTTTTCAGTACGTCTTAAGTCTATCTTAGCAACTTCCAAATCACTTTCTAGAACTCTTATTTTTTCATCATACTTAACTTGATTCTTTTGATACCAGACTTTTTGTTTTTCTACAATTTTTAAAGCCATTTTATAGGACTCTACTTCAACATAACACTCATTGTACTTTGGTTTCAATTCATTAAATTCTTGTTTAAGCTCATTGTATCTTACACTACATCCAAACACACAGTTGTGTACCTGAGAGATTCCCATCAAGGAGACTTGCTCCTTCTTGTCCTCTGAAGGTGAGTATGCCAGCAGATTCACTTGTGAAGAAGTAGAAGCTTCCTCTCTAGCAGGTTCATGTTCAGGCCAATCAATTTGGTGATCCAGAGTCACCATAGCCTTTGAAGGTGCAGCCTTGGTATTCCCTACTTCCACTGGATAAGAGCCATATCTAACTTCATCTCCAGCCTTTCTCTCCTTGCATTCTCTTGAAAAATGTCCTACTTGACCACAAGTGTAACATTTAACCTTCCTTCTATCAAACCTTGCAACCTCTCTTCCATTAAAACCAAACTTCCTTCCAGACTTGGTTTCAAACCTCTTAATGTTCATGGAGATCATTGCAAGCTGCCATTTTAAGTGCATCTCCTCCATCTCCAATGGATCCACCTGTTTAAAGTCCTCATAAGCAAGAAACTGCTGATGTTCATATTCAGCCACAAATGAATGAACAATATCCTCCAACACACTACTGGATTTTGATTTAGGAGCAGATTGAGTATGGGTTTGAGAAGATGCTCCTGATGAATAAGAGCTTGAAGCTTGTTGCACAGGTTTTGTAGATGCCCCAATAAATGCAGAATGAGTGGATGGACGTATGGGACTTCTAACATCAGGCTCAAGAGATTTGAGCTTGTTGTAGAGGTCATCAAAAGACATTAAGTCCAATCCACCCTTTGTTTTGAGAGCAATACTGACTTGCAACCAAGATGGTGGCAAAGATCTCAAAAACTTAGCATTGCAGTCCTCGTTGTCAGGTCTAGCCTTCAACTGATTATGTTGACTTAAGATCCGATGAAACCTGTCATAGCCTTTATGAAGTCCCTCTTCTTCAGATATCTGAAACTCTTGGAACTTTTGCTTTAACATAGACTTCTGCAACCTTCTTGATTCATCATTCCCACCAAATCTAGCTTTTATTGCCATCCAAATGTCCTTGGCATCCTCCATGAAGTGGAACTCACCCATATGGTCATCAGGTATAGCTTGGAGCAGAATTGTTCTTACCTTGCTCTCCCTTTGCACAGCCAGAATCTCTTCAGCAGTTCTGGGACCTACAATTGCAACAACTCCATCGGCATCTGTAACATGCTTCTTCAGACTATTCCCCTTTTTGACAACCTCCAATAGATTCAAATCTATGTTAGTGATCCAGTTCTGCATCTTCATGGACCACAGATGATATTCTTCAGCATTCTTCAAGTATGAAAACTTAGCATTACTGTTGGAGAGGTTGAGTTGTTGAAGAGAAGTGGTGTAGATGTTTTAGGTTGTATCAACTTCATCATCAGATCCAAGCATGTTTGTTGATTTGTTTGGATTCTTAAGGTGTAAGATTTGTGTTTCTTAGTATGACAGAGACTCTCTCGAGGCTCTGATACCACTTGTTGAACTATAAGACCTTGATAGATCTTCTTGAGCACTCTAGAATCGTTAGTTATGTCACTGTAATCAATAACACACTAATAGACAATCTCTGCAACTTGTATTTATAAAGCGGAAACAAAACACAAGCGTGATACTAAGAACTCTTGGTCCTCTATGGATCTTTTTAATAATAATAAGAGTGTTTTTCAAAACGTTGTTCAATACATAATCGTATGTTCCTTTTATACACAAGGAACACTAAACCGTTTCTCAAGAAACATATATTCTAAAACTTCTAAAAGATATGCATTATCACTTCCTAAATAAACTCATGCATATCCAAACTATAATACATAAAATACGGAAATACTATATCCGCAGAAACTAATAATGCTGAAACTAGTCTTCAGCAGATACACTGCTTCAGCATGAACCAACTCTTCAGCAGTATCCTTCAGCAAAAACAGCAGCAGAATTCTTACTTAACGGAATTCCCAACAATACGGGTTTAACACAAGGGTGATCCTAATGCCTCTTATCATGTAGTAAATCCTACTACATGAATGTAGTCTCACTAGCGGTCTCGGGATGCATCACTAACGCAAGTTCTAGAATCTAAATGCTACCGGTACCCTCATAAGCACAAATAGTAAATGCTTTTCCTATCAAATCTAAAGGCGAACCTCACATATTTGGGTGGAATTTTTTTTGAATAGTACGGTTTTGTGCTAGTCATACAATCTCCTATCCATGAGACGCTTGCTATGGCTAAAGTTTCACTCCTAAATGTTGTAGAAATTTTTAAATTTGGCGCTAAAATTGCACTAACAAGTATTTCTCATAGTTTTATTACACATCTACTATCAAACAAACAAACTCAAGCGAAAGTGTATTTGTAAGGTGTCATCATTTTACCCTCCCCTTACACTTAGGATGAACATTGTCCCCAATGTTCAAGTAAAGAATGTAAAAGTGAAATAAGTAAAACAAATGAAATCAAATACTCCCCTGATTCGCTCGGTATGGATAATAAGTTAGCCAGGTTAGACCTTCCTCCAAGAAAGTGAACAATCAAAGCTTCCCTTCCAGAATAATAATCATCTTCTTGTCGTACATAACCTGTTAAACCTGAGAAAACAGACAAGGCAACCTCGCATAAAATTGGCGGCAATCTACATATGCTAATAAATCCTAGAAAACAAAATAAGATATAATGCTTGTGGAATGATGTTTGCAGATTTCCTGGAGATTATAAAACTAATAATTCAACAAAAACTTTAAGACTCCGTTAGAAAAACAAAACTGGTAAAATTTTCAGATTTTTACACGTGACGGCGTCAGAAGTGACCTGCAGAAATTCTTATGTTAAGTTTCCGGAAAATTTCTGGAAAAACTTTGTCCTACTTCCTGGAAAATCCTGCAAAACTTCATTATGACTCGATACAAGCATTTGACTCTAACAAATACGAATATACATGTTCACTTAATATTGTGGAGAATCATGATCGGTTTTGTTTCTTAAAAACATATTTTGGGTTTCCCCTTACACTTATCTTTTGCAAAAAATACCTTTGGATGAAGTTAAGACTAAGCTAAACAACAAATTAAAGTATTTTCACTATTTTAGTTTTGAAACATGATCTACCAACAATAAAAATAAAGCATGCATACGGAAGCAAATAATCAAACAAACAAAATAAAAATCACACAAAACATGGGTTGCCTCCCTAGAAACGCTTTTCTTTATTTACGAGTCTTGTAGCTAGACTCAAGGTCATGGGTTACTACGTGATACGGGTGAGTTCCTCATTGAGGACATCTTTGGGATCAAACTTGGGTTTTAACTTCCTATCGGTTTCCTTAGTACGGTATGACCTTTCAAACTTCTCTCCATCCGGATCATACAAAATCATTTTCATATGCCATGATCTGTCACCTTCCTTAGGTGGCTTGTCCCACCTCCATTTACACTTATCTCCCTCTTTTTTCCACTTGTTCATCTCTATATTAATAGCCATTACGCTTAAGAACTCAATCATCTTTCTAAAAACTAGGGGGTCCTCAAAAGGGTCTAGCTCTTCATCTCTAGCTATGAGTTGTTCCACCGAATGTGTTTTATCGATGAAATCTTTTTCTAGATAGAATGGGCGTTGAGGTCCTATAAAGTTCCTTTATATCCAAGGTCCATATCTGGATGGTCTCCTATTCATCTCTACCCAATGTGGTGTCGGTTCATCCTCACAATCATAGCTATGTTTCTTAACATCATATACCGACCAAGTATCGCCTTCACCTACCGCTATCTTAGACTCCTTACAATCTATCATGGCGCTAGCAGTTGCTAAAAATCCTCTTCCTACCAACAATGGGCATGTAGTGTCACTAACCATGTCTAGGACGTGAAAATCCGCTAAGATAGTTAACTTCCCTACGTGAACAACTACATCCTTAATTATTCCAACCGGGTGGGCAATACTCCAATCCGCTAGACCAATCAATACCTCCGTCTCCTCTAATTTTCCTAGCTTAAGAGTGGTGAAAAGGGATAAGGGAATCAAGTTGAGGCTTGACCCTAAATCGGCTAGTGTGTCAAAAGCTTCGGATCTTCCTATCTTACAAGGCAAAACAAATATACCCGGATCATCAAGCTTTTTAGGCAACTTGTTTTGAACGAAGGCTGTCCCATTTTTACCTAGTTTAAACTTCTCATACTTTTCTAGGAGGGCACTATAGTAGGGAGCACGGGCTAAGACATCAATAACGGGGTGTTCAAGGTGAAGCTCCTTGAATTCATCGTCAAGGTCTTGCGTAGGAGGTGTTTCAATTATGCTTTTGACCGGTTTTATATCGGGTGTTTTATTCGATTGGTCCTTTTGAAGAATTTGGTTTTGCTTGAAACACGTGCTCATTGATTTAACCGAGTAGTATTCCGGACAAGAAGTGGGTGACGAAACTGATGATATGGAATTAATGTTTAGTTTTGGGTTCTTGACCGTGTCGCTTGGGAGTGCTCCCATTTCTCGGTCATTGAGAACTTTCAACAATGTGTCAATTTTGGTGGTCATCTCGCTTTGCTTTTGTTTGAAATCGGCTTCAAACTTAGATATGCGAGCCTCTTGAGATGCCATGAACTTAGACATCAATCCTTCAAGATTGTTGGTACTACCATAGTTGTTAGAAGGATTGTTGTTGAAAGTACGGTTGGAGGGTGGACCGTTTGGTTGGTAACGATTAGGTGGATTGGAACAATTGGCTTGATTTTGTTTCTAGCTAAGGTTTGGGTGATTTTTCCAAGAGGGGTTGTAGGAATCACCGTAAGGGTTTGGCTAGGGTTTGAAAGTGTACCACTTATCTCCCGCTTCGTCGGTACGCGAGGATGCGTAGTCCGCAAAAGCTGTTCCGGGGAGTTCCACACAATCACGAGTGTCATGGGGACCACTACATAATTCGCATGAAGAAGTGATTTTGTTCACTTGGCTTGAAGGCTTAGGAGCTGCGTAAGATTTCATGAGAAACTTGACTTGGTCCTCAAGTTCCATGATCCTACGGTCAAGAGTGCTAGAGTTGTTCGAAGGCAAAGATATTGCCTTGACCGTTTTGTTCAAATCACGGGGATCTGATGCATGGGAATTGCACCAGGCTTTACCTCTCAAGGGATCTTGAGAAGCTTACAACCCCCACCAGGTAGTGTACCTGATCGATGTAGTATAGTATAATGACAAGTATCGGGGGATCGATCGTTCAACTAGGAATAGTGTCGCTAGGATTAGAAAACCAAAAGACTAGGTCTAGAGATGAGGGATGATTCTTTTTGTATTTTTATATTTTTTAGTAAAGCAAATTAAAATCTCGGGTATGAAGCATTTGGGCGGAATTAGTTGCTAGTCAACTAACCCAATACTAAGATGCAATCAAAATAAAATACTAGAAATGAAAATAAACTATATTAAACTAAAGTTGTGAGTAATATGTGGGAGAAATGTGTTTACTTATTCACTATTCCCTAGATATCTTTTACACGTTAATTACTTGTTATAGTTGCGTGGATGACGGATCGTATTCCTTAATACCATTCATGGGGTGGCGTACTTACTTCCCCAATCCTATGAGTGCCTACTTCACTCCTATGTCGAGCCGGCTAAGAAGCTCCTAACATGGGATCATTAGAATTTACTCATGCATTAAATACAACCAATAAAACCAAGTACACATCGGTTCATGTTTCCTAAGACGTTCAAGCATGTTACACAATGGAGATCTGCCAGTTTTCTTAAGCCTAACATTGAAATCATTCATCCAATATAACCATAAACAAGTAATCAACACATAATTAACATCTAGGTTTCATTAGATCTAAGCAAACACAAGATAGATCTAGCCTAGCATGTTGAAATCAAGACAAGTACAAGATATAGACAACCAACACATAGACATATTGATTGAATTAAGAGAAGACTTATCTCAATAGCACATGAAAGGATTCAAGGGGTGAAAACCCTTGAATATACTGTAAAATACAAGCTAGGGTTCACAAAGTTCGGCCCTAGGGTTTCTCCACACAAGTTCCTCTCTAATGAATGCAAAATAGAAAACTATTTATAGAGTTTAGAAAGTGACGGCGTCAAGAACAAATGTCTGACGCCGTCATCTCGCCGCCAAATAGTTCCTCGGACTGCCTAGATCTGGGTCTGACGCCGTCATGTAGTCTCCTTATGCAGGCCGTCACACAATTAACTCTTGACGCCCTTGTTGTGACGCCGTCAGGTTTGTACTGGATCGTCACCACTTTTACTCTTGACGCCGTCATGAATTTCCTCTTGACGCCGTCATACACTGTTCCCAGCAAGGAAAATTAAGTCTTTGGCGTTTTCTTCACTTTTATGCTCCAAAAACGTCCAAATTGCTTCCTTTTCCAGATTTCACACCCAAAGTACCTAAAATCACAAGAGGAACGATTTAGGGTAATATTTGATCAAATAAATTCAATTCCGGGCTTAAATGACCCCTTGAAAGTGGTTCATTTTTCGCCTCATCATATACCCTTACACTTGAGATTTGCTTGTCCTCAAGCAAATGCGCTTTTATTCTAATCAAAAGACAAGTTAGGGGTCATCTAACACTAACATAAAAGTAATTACAACAAATAATCGTTCTACTAAAGACCAAAGACAAGCACGGAGGTCATACACTAGCACCAATAGTGTTTAGATATTCACATCTCTCGGGTGTAATAAAGTAATATCATAATATGGAAATGGAAAACATCTCTCACTCCTATCATAGCACTAACATAAAAGTAATTTCAACAAATAATCGTTCCAGTAAAGACCAAAGACAAGCACGGAGGTCATACACTAGCACCTCACAAATAGTGTTTAGATACTCACATCTCTCGGGTGTAATAAAGTAATATCATAATATGGAAATGGAAAACATCTCTCACTCCTATCATAGCAAAATAGATTACCATAGGCTTGGGAAAGGATCAAATCTCCACCACATGGCGTAAGCACCTAGGATAAACTATCAAACAGGTCTTTTAAAGGGTTGTAACGTTAGGTGTAAGGATATGAAATACACGGTTTTGTTGGATATAGGCAGTCTTTACTGGTGGCGAGTTAATAATCTTTGTTAATTACATGTACAATATGGCGTTGCTAAGCCAAGTCTAGACTCGACTTAAGCTAATAAATGAAAAATAACAAAAACATAAAATGAACATAGAATGAAAAGGGATGGTAGTCCGTATTTTTTTTTTTTTTTTTTTTTTTGCATACACTCTTACCCTACCATCCAAAATAATACATCATAGGGAATGAACATTCCCCTTACACTTGAATTTTTACATTCTTTACAATAAACTAATATAATGACTCGAATTAAGATAATCAAAACACTTGGAGTACTTTTAAGATTAACGTACATATGGGGGTAATAAATGATGTTTTTCCCCATTACTCCATAAAATAAGTTCTTTACCCATGAGTCTCAATCGTTCCAAAACAATATGTACAAGGATATGACTCGACTTAGCAACCATGTAATCAATTAGATAATTAACTTAGGGTTTAACAAATAACAGTAATGCACTAAATATGAGTGCATACACGGAAGGCTAAGGCGATTTGGGTGTACATTTAAGTGGGGTGTAACAAATTCTTCCTTTAAGTAAGATGCTTAAAGTTAGAAACGAAAAGATAGGCTCAGAGGGGTGTACTAGAGGTTTCGTGTACTAAAAATAAGTACAACGCTAAGGTGTGGGAAAAATTAGTTGACTTAACTAGCCAAGTAATATTACTTAAATGGTCAAGTAATTATGATACGGGTTTAACACAAGGGTGATCCTAATGCCTCTTATCATGTAGTAAATCCTACTACACGAATGTAGTCTCACTAGCGATGCATCACTAACGCAAGTTCTAGAATCTAAATGCTACCGGTACACTCATAAGCACTAATAGTAAATGTGTTTCCTATCAAATCTAAAGGCGAACCTCACATATTTGGGTGGAAAATTTTTCTGAATGATACGGTTTTGTGCTAGTCATACAATCTCCTATCCATAAGACGCTTGCTATGGCTAAAGTTTCACTCGTAAATGTTGTAAAAAGTTCTAAATTTGGCGCTAAAATTGCACTAACAAGTATTTCTCATAGTTTTATTACACATCTACTATCAAACAAACAAACTCAAGCGAAAGTGTATCTGTAAGGTATCATCGTTTTACCCTCCCCTTACACTTAGGATGAACATTGTCCCCAATGTTCACGTAAAGAATGTAAAAGTGAAATAAGTAAAAAGAATGAAATCAAATACTCCCCTGATTCGCTCGGTATGGATAATAAGGTGGCCAGGTTAGATCTTCCTCCAAGAAAATGAACAATCAAAGCTTCCCTTTCAGAATAATAAATCATCTTCTTGTCATACATAACCTGTAAATCCTGAGAAAACAGACAAGGCAACCTCGCATAAAATCGGCGGCAATCTACATATGCTAATAAATCCTAGAAAACAAAGTAAGATATAATGCTTGTGGAATGATGTTTGCAGATTTCCTGGAGATTATAAAACTAATAATTTAACAAAAACTTTAAGACTCCGTTAGAAAAACAAAACCGGTAAAATTTCCAGATTTTTACACGTGACGCCGTCAAGAGTAAACTCATGACGCCGTCAGAAGTGACCTGCAGAAATTCTTATGTTAAGTTTCCGGAAAATTTCTAGAAAAACTTGGTCCTACTTCCTGGAAAATCCTGCAAAACTTCATTATGACTCGATACAAGCATTTGACTCTAACAAATACGAATATACATGTTCACTTAATATTGTGGAGAATCATGATCGGTTTTCGTTTCTTAAAAACATATTTGGGGTTTCCACTTACATTTATCTTTTGCAAAAATACCTTTGGGTGAAGTTAAGACTAGGCCAAACAACAAAATAAAGTATTTCCACTATTTAGTTTAGAAACATGATCTACCAACAATAAAAATTAAAGCATGCATACGGAAGCAAATACCAAACAAACAAAATAAAAATCACACAAAACATGGGTTGCCTCCCAAGAAGAGCTTCTCTTTATTTACGAGTCTTGTAGCTAGACTCAAGGTCATGGGTTACTACGTGATACGGGTGAGTTCCTCATTGAGGACATCTTTGGGATCAAACTTAGGTTTCAACTTCCTATCAGTTTTCTTAGTACGGTATGACCTTTCAAACTTTTCTCCATCCGGATCATACAAAGTCATCTTCATATGCCATGAACCGTCACCTTCTTTAGGTGGCTTGTCCCACCTCCATTTACACTTGTCTCCCTCTCTTTTCCACTTATTCATCTTTATATTAATAGGCATTACGCTTAAGAACTCAATCATCTTCCTAAAGACTAAGGAGTCCTCAAAAGGATCTAGCTCTTCATCTCTAGCTATGAGTTGTTCCACCGAATGTGTCTTTTCAATGAAATCTTTTTCTAGATAGAATGGGCGTTGAGGTTGTTAGGAATTATACTTAAGTTGATATTGACAAAATATGAAAGATAAAGGACTTATGATGACAAAGTGAAGAATGCAAAAGACAAAGGACTTGCTTTACAAAGAAGTTATTTCAATATAGTCCTTCGTAGTATTTTGTAACCCTAGTTCTCTATTATATAAAGAGAATACAGGGAATAGGTTTATTCGAGTGTGTCACAATGTAAACCTAGAAAGGGGTGTGTGTGTAGAGACGTTTTATGGGAAAACGTCTAGGGTGATTAGTGTTAAGCCTCAACGATCTTAGATCACTGTTAGAGTGTAACCGTGCTACACTTGATCACGTAGCATTGGAGCTTTGGTGTATGTTAGAGTAGAGATTATGACGAGAAACCTTGTTTATAATATTGTTCTTATTCCGCTATGTTTTATCATGTGAACATTATTATTCCTAGATTAGACTTAATTGTCTTGAGCCAAAACGGTCCTAGAAACTATCTTTATTGACGCTTTCAGTTTCTAACATGTGGTATCAGAGCCAGGTTCTTGATATCTGGGATTTACAAGGTTTTGTTTGTCGAAGAACGAAGAAAACAAGAAAAATTCGAATTTGGTTCTATTTTCGTAACTCACTGCAGGTCAGTTTTCAAGGCGCGATATCTTCTTCGTTAACCGTTGGATCGGGCTGAAAATTTTTGTGAAGATTCTTGGTATATCTAGCTACAATCCCACTGGACGGATCTTCGATCTGAGCTCTAGATCGCCAAGAATAAATTTTTGAAAACTACTGCAGATAATGGTTTTGTAAGTCGAATTTTTGGTTTTCTTTCAAAGGGTTTCGATTTTTAATTGATTTCCTTGTTCGTATGGTCTAAATTTATCATGGAAGTCATTATTTGTTGAAGAAAGCAGGTCTGGATAACAGAATAAGGTTAACTTTTTCTGATTTTTGCTTTAGGGTTTACTAAAGTTGTTTTCTTTAAAAACCCTAAACTGGTGTTATTATTATCATAAGCTATAGATCCTGATTCTTTAATCCAACTCCTGTTGCTTGATTGGTGTTATATATCTTGCTTTGAAGAACCTGGAGTACGAGTACCTTAGGGTTTCATCATTAAGTTAGGGTTTCTGGCAAGGATACTTCAAGGGATTGAATCTGTGATCATTACTCCTGCTTTGAACGTTAACAGTTTGTATTGCTGGATCATTTTTAAAACCCTAGTTGGCAAAATGATTTGGTTTTAATGGTACTGTAGCTGGTGTAGTAGCTAAACGTATTAGGGTTCGTGAGTTGAGTTATATTCAAACCCTTCTTATTGGTCGATTGTTGTCGGGAGTAAAGCTACTGATGTCGAGGGTATATTTAATCAAGCATGCAAAGATTGAAGCTACATACTAGACGAGTATTAAATTGAACTTACTGTTGTGCTTCTATTGGTACATCGTATAAGGTTATTGGTACAAGAACGCTATGTACTGTAGTGACTGGTAACACGTAGAGTTACTGGTATAACGATTGGTGTTTGGAAGTAAGTATACTTGTGGATGAATCGATGTGGCTAGTTCTTCGTTTTCACTGCTGCACTACATGTTACCACTGCAAGTGTATTCGTTTCCACTGCAAAGTGTATTCGTTTCCACTGTAAGTGTATACGTTGCCACTGATGCTTTAATCGTTTCCACTGCTGCCTTGATTGTTACCACTGCTCCATATAATTTTCTAGTGTTATGCTTCATGTTACCACTGCTAATGTTGTTCGAGCTCTGAATGGTTTCTACTGGTGTGTTAAACAGTTTGAAGAAACAAGACAGTTTGGTTAACGTGAGATGCTCCAAGTTTATTGCAGCTACGACTCATGTTTTATTCGATTAGGGTTTCTCAGTTTGGCTACTGCTGTTGACGTGTGATATGTTCTTCTTAGATGTTTCTGGTACTAGCTAGACTACATTGCATAAAGGGACTAATGGATAGGAATTTACGTTTCCTCAAACCTACATTTATTGGTTGATGCAATTGGTTGAAGGTTTGTCGTGGTATGGTAAAGATTCTTTTTCTCATGCACATGGACCTGCTTTGTTGTATTCTACTGACATGTAAATTGCTCGGTGTTAATTCTCATTCGCTACTGCTGTTGTCTGATTTGGTAATATTATTTAAGTATCAACTGGTGTCGATATAAGTTGATCATGGTTTGAGCAGTTTCAAAGATATAGGAGTTTTGGATGTTGTATTCTGAAGTGGGAAGTAATAATATATTATGTTATGAGCTTATGGATTATATTGGACAGAATACATGGTGAGTTTATGATGAGACGAAAAATGATCCGTTTTTAGGGGGTCATTTAAGCCCGAATCCGAATTTATTTGATCAAATATTGCCCTAAATCGTTCCTTTTGTGATTTTAGGTACTTTGGGAGTGAAATCTGGAAAAGGAAGCAATTCGGACGTTTTTGGAGCATAAAAATGAAGAAAACGCCAAAGTCTTAATTTTCCATGCTGGGAACAGTAGGTGACGGCGTCAAGAGCAAATCCTTGACGGCGTCAAGAGCAAATTTCATGAATTTCCATGACGACCCAGAAGAGTTTTGACGGCGTCACGTGGGAAGGGCGTCAAGAGTAAAAGAGTCATGACGGCCTGGAAGTATATTAGTCTTGACGGCGTCAGAAGTAGATCTAGGCAGTCCGAGGAGAGTTTTGGCGGCGAGGTGACGGCGTCACAAGATTACTCTTGACGCCGTCAAACCTATTTTTCTATATATAGTTTTCTAATTTTTCACATTTAAGGAGAGAAGTTTTGGGAGAAACCCTAAGTACGATTTTGGTGTAACTTTACAGGTTTTTCAAGGGTTCCAACCCCTTGATACCTTGCATGATTAATCAAGATAAGTGTTCTTCTAATTCAATCAATATGTCTATGTGTTGGTTGTCTATATCATGTTCTTGTCTTAATTCTATCATGCTAGGCTAAATCTCCTTTGTGTTTGCTTAGATCTAATGAAACCTAGATATTGATTATGTGTTGATTACTTGTTTATTCTTGTTGCGGATGAATGATTTATATGTTAGGCTTTAGAAAACTGGCAGATCTCCAATTGGTAACATGCTTGAACGTCTTAAGAAACATGAACCAACACGCACTAGGTCTTTATTGGTTGTATTTAATGCATGAGCCACTGTTTACAATCCCTATAGTTGTGTTGGGCATGGTGTAGGAGGAGATAAGAGCTCATAGAATTGGGGAGTTATGTGTGCCACCCCATGAATAGTATTAAGGAATACGATCCGTCATCCATGCAATTATAACAAGTAATTAACGTGTAAAAGATATCTAGGGAGTAGTGAAATCTAAGTAAACACATTTTCTCCAATTACTGCTCACAACTTTAGTATAAATTAGTTTATTTTCATTTCTAGTATTTTATTTTGATTGCATCTTAGTATTGGGTTAGTTGAATAGCAGCTAATTCCGCCCATTCTTCCAAAAACCGAGATTTTTACTTGCTTTCTATAAAATATAAAAACACAAAAATAATCATCCCTCATCTTTAGAATTAGTATTTAGGCTTTCTAATCCTAGCGATACTATTCCTAAGCTGAACGATCAATCCCGCGGTACTTGTCACTATACTATACTACAACGATCAGGTACACTGCCTGGTGGGGGTTGAAAGCTTCTCGAGATACCTCGAGAGGTAAAGCCTGTTGCGATTCCCAAACATCAGTTTAATGGTCCGAGGTATGGAATATTGGTTCACACACACAAGGATGTTTGAAGATTGTGTTTTGATTTATCGGTTCGTAAAAGATATAATGGCTCGTTCTTATTTTGTTCTAATTGGTTACGAAGAAAAGTTTTTATCACTTATTTGATGATGAAGTGGAGTTTCACAAGATTGTGTTTTATCATACCTTTTCTGGTGAAGGTAACTTGTTTGTTCGTTCAGGTGACTACGAATTGACAAAACACTTGAAGGAGTTACGTTATTGTGCTCAGTGATTTTTGTCAAGAGGTTGCGATCTCCCTATACGTTAAGTATACGTTCGAAGTCAATTTTAGTACAAGATATAAGGCACAAGTTTGGGTGGTTCTACTTCAACATCAAGTTGGTTATACTTAATTTTCTTCATCAGTAATCATTACATGGAGCTTACATTCGACAAATGGTTAACATATGGGTTTCATGGGAAGCTTAAGTGTTTAAATGTTTAACCATTTATATGCTACATCGAGGTGAAGGTTTTTGCTACTGCTAGTTGTTATTACTACTGATGGTTTTGATTTCTATTGTTTCAAGTACATTTATAGATGCGGAAAACTTAATGGTGGGCGACTTTGAAACATTGGAAAGATGAATTGGACGTGTAATATTGATTTGTGGTTGTGAAGATCAAGGTTGCTTACACTTGTCCCCTATTTGATGATGACAAAAAGGGGAAGAAGAATAGTTTGAAGATTACAACTTGAAGATCCTTGATGATATGCATGGTTTAAGGGGAAGTTCGTTTATCTTTCATATATACTAGCTTCAGGGGAAGTTCGTGCTTATTAGTTTTGTCATATCAACTAGGGGAAGGTTGTTAGGAATTATACTTAAGTTGATATTGGCAAAATATGAAAGATAAAGGACTTACGATGACAAAGTGAAGAATGCAAAAGACAAAGGACTTGCTTTACAAAGAAGTTATTTCAATATAGTCCTTCGTAGTATTTTGTAACCCTAGTTCTCTATTATATAAAGAGAATACAGGGAATAGGTTTATTCAAGTGTGTCACAATGTAAACCTAGAAAGGTGTGTGTGTAGAGACGTTTTATGGGAAAACGTCTAGGGTGATTAGTGTTAAGCCTCAACGATCTTAGATCGCTGTTAGAGTGTAACTGTGCTACACTTGATCACGTAGCATTGGGGCTTTGGTGTATGTTAGAGTAGAGATGATGACGAGAAACCTTGTTTAAAATATTGTTCTTATTCCGCTATGTTTTATCATGTGAACATTATTATTCCTAGATTAGACTTAATTGTCTTGAGCCAAAACGGTCCTAGAAACTATCTTTATTGACGCTCTTAGTTTCTAACAGAGGTCCTATAAAGTTCCTTTCCATCCAAGGTCCATATCTAGACGGTCTCCTATTAATCTCTACCCAATGTGGTGTCGGTTCATCATCATTAGGAAATTCCCTAGAACTAGGAGTAAGGTTATAACTACAAGTATTCAAACCTATATCCTCTAGTGGTGCCTGGTCCAAGTGTTCTACCTCCATCGGAATACCTAAAGTTTCTTCTACTTCTTCCGGGTAAGTCACGGGCGGTGTGTGTACCTCAAATGATGGTTGAGTATTTTGTGGGCTTATGTTATTTACCTTATCATTCCATGTGTCAAGATCACCTATATCCTTATCATGTGTTTTGGTAGGATCTATCCTAAGCATTCTCCTAAGTATCTTACGTGCTTCTCTAGGCATCTCAACTTCTATGTCTAAATCATAAGGATCATCCTCAATAATCTGACTGCTATATACAAATTGCCCAAAAGATTCATCATCCGTTTCTTGAGATTCATTATCATCAATCATAAAACCTAGGTCTTTTTGATCAATGTGGTCATGCTCGGCTAAATCCTCCTCAATTGTTTTCTTAGGTAGTGATAATAGCAAACCTAGTGCTTCATCCAACTTATGATTTGTTGCAACGACTCTCTCCATAATTCCTTGGCAAACTAGGTCGCATTTCCTATTGGCCTTACTAAAACTAGGTCTTAAAACATGGAGGTTGTTCATAAGAATCTATCTTAGGTGAAGGCTCATATGATTCATAGGTGTCTCTAAAAGAGGTATTTTGAACTCTTTGGTGTTCTAGCCACTCAACCTTATCTTGCAATCTTAGAAGTCTAAGTGTAAAGTCCATTTGAAGCAAATTACAAACAAAATCACAAAGAAAAGATAGACTACGAGAAAGCAACAAAATAAAAAGAAAACAAAAAATCTCACTTGATAGGAATCTAATGAGTAGACCTAATAAAAATCAAATTCAACCTAAACAATAACTATTCCCCGGCAGCGGCGCCAAAAACTTGATGCATGGGAATTGCACCAGGCTTTACCTCTCAAGGGATCATGAGAAGCTTACAACCCCCACCAGGCAGTGTACCTGATCGATGTAGTATAGTATAATGACAAGTACCGGGGGATTGATCGTTCAGCTAGGAATAGTGTCGCTAGGATTAGAAAACCTAAAGACTAGGTCTAGAGATGAGGGATGATTCTTTTTGTATTTTTATATTTTTTTAGAAAAGCAAATTAAAATCTCGGGTATGAAGGATTTGGACGGAATTAGTTGCTAGTCAACTAACCCAATACTAAGATGCAATCAAAATAAAATACTAGAAATGAAAATAAACTATATTAAACTAAAGTTGTGAGCAATATGTGGGAGAAATGTGTTTACTTAGATTTCACTACTCCCTAGATATCTTTTACACGTTAATTACTTGTTATAGTTGCGTGGATGACGGATTGTATTCCTTAATACCATTCATGGGGTGGCACACTTACTTCCCCAATCCTATGAGTGCCTACTTCACTCCTATGTCGAGCCGGCTAAGAAGCTCCTAACATGGGATCATTAGAATTTACTCATGCATTAAATACAACCAATAAAACCTAGTACACATCGGTTCATGTTTCCTAAGACGTTCAAGCATGTTACACAATGGAGATCTGCCAATTTTCTTAAGCCTAACATTGAAATCCTTCATCCAATACAACCATAAACAAGTAATCAACACATAATTAACATCTAGGTTTCATTAGATCTAAGCAAACACAAGATAGATCTAGCCTAGCATGTTGAAATCAAGACAAGCACAAGATATAGACAACCAACACATAGACATATTGATTGAATTAAGAGAAGACTTGTCTCAATAGCACATGAAAGGATTCAAGGGGTGAAAATCCTTGAATATACTGTAAAATACGAGCTAGGGTTCACAAAGTTCGGCCCTAGGGTTTCTCCACACACGTTCCTCTCTAATGAATGAAAAATAGAAAACTATATATAGAGTTTAGAAGGTGACGGCATCAAGAACAAATGTCTGACGCCGTCATCTCGCTACCAAATAGTTCCTCGGACTGCCTAGATCTGGGTCTGACGCTGTCATGTAGTCTCCTTATGCAGGCCGTCACACAATTAACTCTTGACGCCCTTGTTGTGACGCCGTCAGGTTTGTACTGGATCGTCACCACTTTTACTCTTGACGCTGTCATGAATTTCCTCTTGACGCCGTCATACACTGTTCCCAGCAAGGAAAATTAAGTCTTTGGCGTTTTCTTCATTTTTATGCTCCAAAAACGTCCGAATTGCTTCCTTTTCCAGATTTCACTCCCAAAGTACCTAAAATCACAAAAGGAACGATTTAGGGTAATATTTGATCAAATAAATTCAATTCCGGGCTTAAATGACCCCTTGAAAGTGGTTCATTTTTCGCCTCATCAGGATCATTCCAACTTTCGTTGTCATAGAGAGCAAGATATTCTATGAGTTCCCATGATTGTTCTACACTTAGATCACGTAGCTTACCACCGGCCGATTGGTCAATGGCTCGCCTTGTGGAGAGATCGATATGGTCATCGAAGATTTGGACTTGGAGCCAAAGATCTATGCCATGATGAGGGACTTTTTGGAGTAAGTCCTTGAATCGAGTCCATGCTTCATAAAGAGTTTCATTTTGACGTTGTTTGAACATCTAGATGTCATTTCTAAGCTTGGTAGTTCTCCTCGGTGGGAAAAATTGAGCAAGAAAATGAGTGGTGCGATCATCCCATGAGGTGATGGATCCCGCGGGTAAACGTTCAAGCCATTGGCTAGCTTGATCACGTAGAGAGAATTGGAATAGGCGTAATCGGGTTGACTATCTAGTTATAACATCAAGGTCTATAGAATCCACGATTTTAAGGAAGTCCTTGAGATGTTGGTTTGGATCTTCGGAACGAAGTCCATGGAATGCACATCCGCTTTGCACCAACCGGATGGTGTCGGATCGCAAGGGGGTCACATTGCCTCCTTGGGTGAGCTTAATGGTGTTTTGGTAGCCTTGGTGGCTAAGTCGGGAGTACTCTCCTAAGTTTCGGGGCCTAAGAGGTTGGTTGTCTAGTGGTGGGTCTTGTTGTGGTGGGATGATGGGATCAAAGATGTTCCCATCGTCCATGATGTCGGATGTCAAAGAGTTACGAACAAAAACACAAAGAAATAAGATAGACTAAAGAGAACCTAAAAAAAATAAAAGTAAAATCTTACTAGAAAGGAATCTAGCAAGTAGACCTAATAAAAAGAGATTCTAACCTAGACAATAACTATTCCCCGAGCTGCGGCGCCAAAAACTTGATGCGTAGGGATTGCACCAGGCTTTACCTCTCGAGGGATCTCGAGAAGCTTACAACCCCCACCAGGCAGTGTACCTGATCGATGTAGTATAGTATAATGACAAGTACCGGGGGATTGATCGTTCAGCTAGGAATAGTGTCGCTAGGATTAGAAAACCTAAAGACTAGGTCTAGAGATGAGGGATGATTCTTTTTGTATTTTTATATTTTATGAAAGCAATTAAAAATCTCAGGTTTGAAGGATTTTGGCGGAATTAGTTGCTCGTCAACTAACCCAATACTAAGATGCAAGCAAAATAAAATACTAGAAATGAAAATAAACTAAATTATACTAAAGTTGTGAGCAATATGTGGGAGAATTGTGTTTACTTAGATTTCAATACTCCCTAGATATCTTTTACACGTTAATTACTTGTTATAGTTGCGTGGATGACGGATTGTATTCCTTAATACCATTCATCGGGTGGCGTACTTACTTCCCCAATCCTATGAGCGCCTACTTCACTCCTATGTCGAGCCGGCTAAGAAGCTACTAACATGGGATCACTAGAATTTACTCATGTATTAAATACAACCAATAAAACCTAGTACACATCGGTTCATGTTTCCTAAGACGTTCAAGCATGTTACACAATGGAGATCTGCCAGATTTCTTAAGCCTAACATTGAAATCCTTCATCCAATACAACCATAAACAAGTAATCAACACATAATTAACTTCTAGGTTTCATTAGATCTAAGCAAAAACAAGATAGATCTAGCCTAGCATGTTGAAATCAAGACAAGCAAAAGATATATTCAAAAACATATAGACATATTGAATGAATTAAGAGAAAACTTATCTTAATTTAACATGAAAGGATTCAAGGGGTGAAAACCCTTGAAAACACTGTAAAATATGACCTATGGTTTACAAAGTTCGGCCCTTGTTTTCTCCACACAAGTTCCTCTTTAATGAATGAAAAATAGAAAACTATATATAGAGTTTGATAGGTGACGGCGTCAAGAACAAATGTCTGACGCCGTCATCTCGCCGCCAAATAGTTTCTCGGACTGCCTAGATCTGGGTCTGACGCCGTCATGTATTACCCTTGTGCAGGCCGTCACCAAAAATACTCTTGACGCCCTTGTTGTGACGCCTTCAGGTTTGCACTGGGTCGTCATGGATTTTACTCTTGACGCCCTTCTTGTGACGCCTTCAGGTTTGCACTGCGTCGTCATGGATTTTACTCTTGACGCCGTCATGATCTTCCTCTTGACGCCGTCAGGTACTGTTCTCAGCATGGAAAATTAAGACTTTGCCATTTTCTTCACTTTTATACTCCAAAAACGTCCGAATTGCTTCCTTTTCCAGAATTCACTTCCAAAGTACCTAAAATCACAAAAGGAACGATTTAGGGCAATATTTGATCAAATAAATTCAATTCCGGGCTTAAATGACCCCTAAAAGTGGTTCATTTTTCGCCTCATAATTATCAATAGAAGATTTCAGCAAAATACGTATACAGAGTTTTTATAAGTCATGCATATACCTAATAATAATATGTCACAAAGAAGCTACTTTTCGTTTGAAGCTATAACAATAAATAGAAAGTTTGTGTTACCAATATCGCACATTCCTTAGCAAGACCTGGTCCAGCCGCAACATTCAAACCAGGACTACAATGCGCTTCATCCAAGTTCTGTAATGAATAAAATCATAATTATTATACTGTTTACCATAAATATAATTTATATTTACATTGAACCTAGATATATAGTGCTCCATCATAAGAATTCGGAATCATTTTTATTTACACATAATCGTTGATGTGCATTATAGACATGTCATTAACCTCTTAAAGGGTCCAAGATTATGGTTAATATAAGCTAATAAGCTAACAATCTAATATTACACCCTGCCCCACATTTGATTACAACATGCGCCCACTAAGTAATATCTGGTCATCAGGTCATGTATTATTTAGATTGTGTTAACATTAATGACATACGAAGATAACACGTTTGTTAAAGAATGAATGTAGAACATGATACTAAAAGCAAACATGGTACTTATGAGAGTCATTTTATCTATAAAGTACACATCATGGTTTCATTTCAGGTAAGGAAATGTTACGACCTTCTTATAGTAAAGTTGAAATAGCCATGCAAATGGAGAGCGAAAAACATTAAAATATATGAATAAATGTTTCATAGAACTTTTAACTGTTAACATGAAAGTACATAAACTAACATTTCCTTACCCGTGATAATTTGTATATGATCTGACATCTACTTTTTTGTATGTACACCTCTTATATACTCTACTAATGATGATGAACCTGCAAAATTAAAAAAAAAAAAAAAAAAAAAAAAAAAAAAAAAAAAAAAGATCAAAAACGAATTTGAAACAAAAAAAATTAGGTCACGTTATATTAATATGAAACCATAAAATTGACATGAAATTCAAGTTATCAAATTTGGTATAATTGATTTTGTAAACAAACGATTGAAAATCAAACAATAAGTTTAATAACTATCAAAATATGTAAACAAAACATGTACACAAATGTTACCTTCAATCTTGTTATATCAAAGATCTCGCTGAACCATGTAATGGATGGATGTTAGGAAGTGTTACTGATAGATCAATATAGCTTTAATGAAGATTAGGGCTTTGAAATACACCAAATCATACGCTCCTCTCTTTAAATGTGCAAATTAATGCTCCTTAATTTTAACTAAACTGAAAAATTCGGTCAAAGTGAATTTGAATTGCATTTTTTTAGCTAAAAAACTAGCTGCATTTACTATCAAATTAAATGCTCCAATTTTAAGTATCTATATTTTGTTTTCAAAGCTCTCAACACAAACACGCAAGTGCTCTAGTGGTTGAGTGTTTGTTGGTTGTTCAAGAGGTCTTGGGTCGAGTCCTATTACCTTTGAATTTTTTAAACATGTTCAATTCATGCATGAAAAGTGTGTGCCATGTAGGCAATGACATGGCTGGGAGTTGAATATTTGGCAATTAGGTGGCAATATTAGAGGTTTTTGTTGTATCATCATTAGCCTATTATATAGTGTAGGATATATATTTCTTTTTTTTTTAATGCCAAAATTACCTTTCCAACAATGTCATTTTTTATTGGTTTATAAGAGTTCTCACTCTTGTAACCCACGATACATTACAAAATCATTCTCCCACCAATGTTCACATTTCTCATGTAGAATCTCATTCTTAATGATTTTCATTACATATCAATGTCCTTTTTTCTCTCTTCACTTTTCTATTTCACCATAGATTTCACACTTCAGTGATAATGGGTAGATGTTCGAATTCGACTTAATTGACTCACTATAAAAAAATTTGAATTAGTTAAATCACATGAAAACTATTTGTTTGTAACTTAATAAAAAAATATAACTGAAAATATTAAGTAATAAAACTGAGTGTGTCTGCATTAAGTTATATCTTAATTAAACATGACTTAATGGAAAATTTTAATAAACAAGCCCAAATGCTTTTTTCTTGTATATTTTTGTTTCTTTTTATTTTCTTCATAAAATTTCAATGTCCTTTTTTTCAATCTCTCTTCAGTTTTCTATTTCACCACAGATTTCACACTTCAGTGATAATGGGTAGATGTTCGAATTCGACTTAATTGACTTCTCTCTCTAAAAAAAATAAAAAAAATAAAAAAAAAATCTTTAAATCATATGAAAACTGTTTGTTTGTGACTTAATAGAAAAATATTACTGAAAATATTAAGTAATAAAACTGAGTGTATGACTTAATGGAAAATTTTAACAAACAAGCCCAAATGCTTTTTTCTTGTATATTCTTGTTTCTTTTTATTTTCTTCATAAAATTTCAATGTTACGAAAGATTGCACAATATTGTGATGTTTTACAAACAATATTCAGTACATAATTACATGTTTGTAAAACTTTATGGAATGTATATCTATCCTAATTCAGATCTTATTATTATTATTATTATTATTATTATTATTATTATTATTATTATTATTACTATTATTATTATTATTATTATTATAGAAGATATTAGACCTTTTATTGCTTACAACGGAGATTGGAAATCGGATGGAAAAAAAATTCTTATTAAAGAATTCTAATAGATCTATTATTTTAATGGGTAAATTGCAAAAATGGTATTTAACGTTTCACAAATTAGCAAAAACGGGACCGAGACAAAAAGTAGCGCAAAAAAGACACCCACGTTTCACATTTTCGCAAAATCGCCACCGAGAGGCTTTTTTGGCTAACTTCCGTTAGTTTTCCCGTCAGTTAAGGGTATAATCGCATTAAATGACAAATATACCCCTTTAACTTCAGATACAACCCTAATTGTTGCCGCCAAATCTTTACCAGTGCATTTTCCTATTCACTGCCTTTGAACGATACGTATAGATCCGTATAGTTCCGGTTAGATTGCATCGATCGTCCGTGCCTTTGAACGATACGGTAAGACACAGTGCATTTTCCTCTTTAATTTCCCTCCTGTTTTGTGAGTTTTGTTTTTTTTTTTTTATTTATTTGTTAAAAGGTGTATTTGTTGTTAATGTTATGGACTTACAATTGTAGGTGGTCAGATGGGAAATGTGAAAGTAGTAGACGTAGATAATGAAACAGAAGAACAGAGTGGCGGGAGTGATTCAGAGGATTTGGACTATAATCGAAATGATGATGAAGTGTTTGATGACGATGATCATGTAATTGAAGATGTTCCCGTAAGTAAGTCTGATTTGCTATGCCATAAAGCCTGTGAAATTCAATCAGGTATACCTGTTTTTACCAAACATTATGCACTGCTTAGAGAGTATGCCCAAGAGTTGGTTAATCAAAATCCAGGCACTACTGTTAGGATTGATGTACAGATAGAACCAAATCCAGCGAGTTCAACAAGAACTTTTAAAATGGTGTATGTGTGTTTGGGAGCTATAAAACAAGGTTTCAAAGCTTGTGGCAGAGAATTCTTAGGATTAGATGGATTCTCCATGTCAGGTCCTTTTCCAGGTCAATTACTAACAGCAGTTGGGATTTATGCAAACAATGGGATTAATCCAGTAGCATATGCTATAGTTGATGCACTAAATAAGGCAACTTGGTGTTGGTTTTTGAAACTACTAGGAGAGGATCTTGGGATAGAAACCAACTGCAAGTTCACTTTCATTTCTGATAGGCAAAAGGTGCACATTTCTATTGTATAATTAATCATGTGTTTTATGCACAATGAGATCATGTAAAGTTTTAACACCATCCATAACCTTACGCGTTCACAAAGATTGATACAAGCTGTTGCTAGTGTGTTTCCAAATGCAGCACACAGGTTTTATGTTAAGCATATTCATGAGGAAATGAAGTCACATTTGAAAGGTGGTGTTTACAAGGACATGCTTTGGAAGGCTGCAAGAGCCACAACTGTTGTTGAATTCAACAAAGAGATGGATCATCTGAAGAATAACAATGCTGCAGCTTATGATTGGTTGCTGAAGATTCCAGCTGAATAATGGAGCCGATCACATTTTTCAGGTAATTCATTAATTGGCACTGGACAAAAGCATATTGATAATTGGTCATATATTAATACATAATGCGTGATTTGTTTAACAGGCAAAGCCCTATGTGGACTACTCTTAAACAACATATGTGAGGTGTTCTGTAGCCAGCTAAATGATGTCAGAGATAAATCCATCATCGTTTGTCTTGAATATATCAGGGAGTACTTGGTGAAGAGGATTGTGGTAGTTCAGCAAATAATAGAAAGGAGTGTTGGACAACTTACTCCTACTGTGTAAGCCATGGTTGATGCAAACAAAAAAGAAGCTACTGATTGTGTTGTTGAATGAATTGCAGCTTCGTTATATAAAGTATTTGTGCCTAACGAGGATCATTGTGTTGCTAACATGGATAGGAAGGAGTGTGGTTGTAGGATGTGGGAGCTGACCGGAATACCATGTAAACATGATGTGGCTGCAATAAACTAAATGAATGAGGATGGAAAAGGAGTTGTTGTACCTAAAGAGTGGGTTCATGCTGCTTACAGCCTAGAAACATGGGCGCGTATGTACTCAATCAAGATCAATGGGTGTTCTGGCCGCAGATACTGGCCAAGAATTGAGTCTACAACAGTCATAGTACCACCCAATCTCAGACCTCAGGTTGACAGGCCAACTAAAAAGATAAAGTCAAATGATGAGCATGCACTTCCAACTTCTTCATGTGTTACCCACTGATCTTTGAACAATATGTTTAACGTTATTGTCTATTGGATTCTATATTTGTAATCTTTGTTTAGCTTCATTGTGTTTAGAACAACATGTTTGAACCCATTGCAGTTGGACTTTCAAAAGTCAAACTTGCAAAAATGTTTCTGTTTCTGATGTATTCTATGTTTGTTTGCATCAACCATGGCTTGCACCCATTGCAATTGGACTTTAAAAAGTCAAACTTGCATTCAAGACTTATCAAAAAACGTATTGCAAGAACATTATGTTTGCACCCAGTGCACTTAGACTTTCAAAAGTCAAACTGCACATGTTGAATTGGAATCATGTGTTTTCACCCATTGATTACCAAACAGAACCAAACACTTTTTTAGACGTTCACCTGTTTGACTTTCATGGCAAACATCACCTAGCTAACATTTTGTGCATAAGCAGCAAACATCACCTAGCTAACATATGAGTAACATGAACATTAAAACTTTCATTTATCAATATAGACATATCAGTAACATAAACGTTAGAAGTTTCATTGATCATAGGAGTTCACAACCATTAAAATTTTTAAACACATATCTAAACAAACACTTGTTTAGTAGTTTGAAGCACTGCCTTCCGCATCAACCCTTTTCTTCTTTTTCTTCAATTCTTGTTCTCTCTTGTCCTTCATATCCTTCAGATACTTAAACGCAACTTCAAGACGGGAAATCTTTTCTCCCAAATCATCAAACTTTGGTAAAACGGTATCCACAGTCTCTTCCTTCTCCTCCTCCTCCTCCTCATCATCATCACCCAAAAGCATCTCGTAGTAGCCATTTTGTTTCCTCAGCCAAGTCAGAATCAGTTTTCTGAACTTAGGAGGTATCTGCTTATAAGAACCATGCTCCTCAATTGGTTCGATACCCTTCAAGAACTAAATCAAGTAGATAAGAGTTACTTAAAACTTTGTCTCATTCCTCTTCCTCGGTACCAATGTAGATACTCTTCCCTTTTCCATTGTTTGCCATCGTCGGTTGTTTTGATCGTTGGGATTGTGTGTGTTATGGTTGAATAAGCGGGATAAACAAGAACTTTATAGTCCTATGCAATCGCTTGGGTTGCCGAGTTACACAAAAAAAAGAGGGAAAGGTTAATCGCTTCGGATGCCAAGTGTGCCTCCAAAATTAAGTTTTATAACTTTGCAAATTTGGTCATTGAAATAAAGTTGGGGTAGTCAAAGGCGAGGAGCGAGTGAAATGGCGATTATACCCTTGACTGACGGGAAAACTAACGGAAGTTAGCCAAAAAGGCCTCTCGGTAGCGATTTTGCGAAAATGTGGAACGTGGCTGTCTTTTTTACGCTACTTTTTGTCTCGGTCCCGTTTTTGCTAATTTGTGAAACGTTAAGGACCATTTTTGCAATTTACCCTATTTTAATTCTCAAATATGTGACACTATGCACCTAAGTGATAACCTGCACAAAAACCATGCTTTTTTTAAGCTTCAATCACAATATTCAAATAGCCACTACCACGATATGTAACACTAGCAAGAAGTATGTCGACTTCACTTACAACAAGAGTGTACAACATATAGGGAAAAAAAGGTTTTTAGATAGATAAGTTACACAACTTTTTAAATTTATTTGCCTAAGTTACCCATTTTTTTTTAATTTTTATTTATTTTTATTTTTTTGTGCAAACGGGGTATTGGACTATACGGGCTTCACATTCAGGTTACCGAACTTACCAAAGTATACGTAAACATCACTGGAACTTGTAAAAATATGATATTTATGTTACTTAATTCACTCAAAAATATACGTTCAGATTACTCGGATTACATTGAAAATATAGACGTGTATGCTTCCTAAAAGTTCAGTAACCTAAGTGAACAAAATATAAGTTTGGTAAATTAGGCGAATAAAGTTGAAAATTTGAGTAACCTATCTATCTAAAAAGCCGAAAAAACTTTAAATTAAAATATTATAAAATTAAAGTAGTCATCGCATAAAAAAAAAAAAAAAAAAAAAAAAAAAAAAAAAAAAAAGTCAATCATCCGTTATTTGAAATCGTAACAACATCGCAGTGTATTAGACCAATGCTAATGGGCGTTGGTTTCACCAAGCAACCCCAAAAGCAACGCGCCACTTCTCCCTAGCACACTCCAAAGCAACGCGTCGCCCTCCAACTTTTTCCAAAATTCGGTTGCCTCACCAACCGAAACAATTACACATGCAACCCCATTTTTTTACATGACAAAAAGTAAAACTTACCCATTTGATTGTTTGGTTTGGAATGGAGGTTGCACCTGAAAACTCAATGGGTCTGACTAACTTACACATGTTAAGGCTATGGATGAATCAACAACCCTCCACCGGTGATAGTGTTTATGGTCTTTCGTTTTAATAAAAGTTAACTGGGTTAATCTAGTTTTGATAAACTTATGATAATGAGCATTTTTTTTCTGTTGAAAAAGGTTCACATATAAATTAATAAAAGTCGAACTAAAACTCAATGGGTGTGATTTGTTTAAAAAAAATTATGGGGTTGCTTTCGTGGTCACTACTAGCTAATTATGGTTAGGGTGGAGTTGTGGAGAAAGAAAGCTGGGGTGGCACTGAGGTGACGGGGTTGCTTGGGTGAAGTTATGGTCACCATTAGCATTAGTCTCAGATTACTAACCTTAGACAAGAAGACAACAAGAAAAAAGGGCCTCGAATTTAACACTAATCGGTTGCAGGAATTGATATAACCATTGGGAATGGAATTGGCTCTGAGAAAATTTTTAGTTAAGTCAAAAATTTAAAAACAAGCCAATTTCATATTTTTATCTTTAGCCCATCTCCATTTTATATATTTAAGTTTTTATAAGCTTATATGGTAACCGAATACTTCTTAAACGTTAAAATTGTAGAAGCAACACCATATGTTGAAATTATTCACAAACTAGTATAATTATTTAAAAGAAGAGAGATGCTAACTACAGTTTTTAAGATTATTGTGAAATTTTCTCTGACATGAAGGTTAACAGCTTCTAGTCTCAAAGATCAATAAGTGATCATACAACAATATCAATCACAACCACAATATATAGAGCGAGTAAAGAGACAACACGATATATATTGGTTGGGAATGGGGGATTTATACCATTCGTACGCCAGGTTGTGAATCTACGACACCGATAATATAACTCTAGTATAATCCTTATGGTGGATTACAAACTGTTACAACTTCACTCCACCTCTATACACAAAGATCGGCGCTCACTAAGAAGAGCTACTCCCAACGATATTCCGCCCTCGGAAACCACCCACAAAAATCTTGCGATTCGACTTAACCACTAAAACCACAAAGACTTCCCAACCAGAAGTATCAAACTCCAACTAAATCTTCCCCGGTCTAGGCTTAACTATCAAGGTACAAGACTTCACAACCTTACAACCAAATTGAATGTTTGATAGTTTTATACAAATGAAGCCCTAATATAACCTAGAGACTCGATTCTAACAGAAATGGTATAGAGAAGAAAGCCCTCGACATAATTCACAAGAGTGGATTAGGTTCTTGTGAATCTCTCTTGCAGAAGATAAGTGGTCTTTCAATTGATGATAAGATGAGAAGTTAGAAAACAATTATGAAGAAGACTTAGAGGGTAGAGAGAAACGAAAATAGAGAGAGAATGTTTTGAAGAGGTGAGATGTAAAAGATAAGAGTGGAGTATTTATAGGCAAAACTTTGAAAATGCATTACGAGACTGGCGGGCCAGCGCGTCCGGTACTGTGGGAATTTTCCTGGTTTTTCTTATTTCTTCCTAACTCTTGTTAAATCCCCAATTTCACTTTACCTTTGAATTTTCCAATAACATTCCAATACTCAAAGTGGGATAAGGTCAACCAACTTATTTAGCTAAGGATTATGTATTAAAACATTTGGTGAAGTGAAAACTAGATAGTTAGGGGTTTAGTCCAATTTCAAAGAGAAAGAGAACAACCATTGAACATTAGATATTGGGTAATAACCTTTGAGCGTTCACCAAGGGTTGGTTATTACATGATGGATAAAACTTTGCCTCCCATATTTGATATTCAAATCTCAAATAAAAAACTAGTTGTTGGTGATGAATTGTATGATGTGATATCTTGAGTGTGTAAGAGATATTTGCGAGGGAAACTAGTTGGCAACACAAAACTTGGAGATGAAAGGTTAACTTGTGTGAGTGAGTGTGTAAGAAAAGTATGTAAGAGTGTATCATACAATGGGTTGGCAAAACTTGGAGAGGAATGAGTAATTTGAAATTCATATTCAAATTAACTAGTTAGTGTTTGTGAGAGGGAAGTGTATGAAAGAAGCAAAGCTTTGACACATGCATTGTAAGATTGTGTTAGAAAGTAAGTTGACAATGGAGATGTAGAGTTAACTTAGAGAAGGTAGAGATAGGGAAGGGTTTAACTAAATTCAAAATTGAATTGAGAGAGTTATGAGTAAGGGTATGGTGTGTGTGTGTATGCCGTGTATATGTGTGTGTGTATGCGTGTGTATTTCAAATTCAAATTTGAATGATAAGAGTGTGTGAGAGGGATAAGTGTGTAGGATGCTAGGTTTATGACACATTGTAAGAATGTGTAAGATTGTGAGTTGGAAAAGGTTGGCAAGATAAACTTGGAGAAAACGGATGAGTGTGTGTGGTGATTTCAAATTCAAATATGAATGTAGAGAGGAAGAAGATGAATAGTGGTAAATTTGTATGGAGGGGGAAACAATATTATTTTCATGTTTGAATCTAAACCGAACTCAATTACAACCTTTTGTTTATATAGAGGGGGAAACAGTAGTTGCACATGGGTCAACAGTAAATTGACCACTTGCTATAGATAGGCACGTGCCTAGTAGGCTAGTCTGAAGCGTACTTTCGGCTTTCCCGATTTGACAACTTATTGTTCCAATGCCTTTTTCTCATATATCAATAAGCACTTGAACTTATCTTCTTAAGGAAGTTTTCCGCCCATGCATTCAGAGGTTGAGGTTGTAAAACTGAATTTAGTCTTCAGAGTCATAAAGACATTTATCAGATCCCAGTGACCCTGGTGTTGTTTTTAGCTCCTTGTAAATCACTCCCTTACACCGCATCAGTTTGTGAGATGTTTTCTTCAGTTGGTCTTTGACGTCTCTAAAGCCATACATATGTTTGAGCTTTATACAACACTCAATGATTTCTTTATCAGTGAGTATTACTCACTACTACAAAAAATCCCACAGAAACCGGTCAAAATGACCCATAAAGAGTGGTTTTGGAACCACTCTCTAAAGGGGGGTATCTCTATGATCGAAACATATTGAAACCGGTTTGGTAACCTATCTCTATTAGAAGCATCGACACCGGTTTTCTCCTTAAAATCAATCTCCATTATAGAGTAAACAAACATATTTTTACTGAACATTGACACCAGTTCTCCCACAACATGTCTTTAAAGAAGCCTCAAACCTATCTTTATGTAAAGTAAAAAGATATGTTTGTAACTCAAAACCTGTCTTTTTGGTAAATCTATTTTATTAAAAAAAATCATTTCTAAAATTTTCTTAAAAAATTTTAGAAATGATTTTTTTAATTAAGAAATATATATATAAATGAAGCAAATATATATAAATTGATTAAAAATACACCACAAATGTCAACCAACAAAGTAAATTAAGATAATACGTCAATTCATCTAAACATAAATCCTAGACAAAATCAAAACTAAAACACTAGAATTCAACAAACTATAAAGAAAAACACTAGTATTCAACGTAATTGAACATCGTAATCTGGAATTAATCGCGCCACAATGTAAATCATGCACCAATGATGGCGTTCAACTCTTTGATCTCTAACGGACGCTCATCACTCCAAAGTACCTATACGTTAATTAATTAAATAAAAACATTAGCTATCTAAAAAATAAAAAGTTGAGGACAAGAGAAGGCAAATACAACAATTTCTTTAGCTTTTGATCTCTCAAACCATTCCAAAGTGCATCTGTAAGATCAGTCAAGGTAGATGCATATGCATCACGTTCAAGATCAGTTTCAAGGTAGAAAGACAATTCTAATTATGTTCTCTAGAAATGAACTCTGAATATGTTTAAATCGCCTCTTTACAAACTTCTTTGGCCTCCTTACATGATTTCACATAACTGACAAGAACCTACAAAATAAAACCATAAGAACGAAATGTATAATATTTTCTAACCCTTCACTAAAGTATACAACACAAATGTTCTTTAGCTATATGCAATGGACAATGGTGGCCATTAGCCATACTAGCAAATAATATTGTTTGTGTGCATATCTTTAATCCTGTGAAGTAAAATATCAAAGACCATTTGCAAATGATATCCTATATGGTATTAAATGTCACTAGGGTGTCAAAATACCCGAACCTGACTAAGCCTATTCGGGTCGGGTTACTCGGGTCAAAATTTGAATTCGGGTTATTCGGGTCAACTTGAGCCACCCGAATACTAAATAGGGTAGGGTATAGGGATGAAAATGTTTGGCTAACTCAAGTTTGGGTTGACCCGTTTGACCCGAATAAGAGTTTTTTTTTTTTTTTTTTTTTTTTTTTTTTTTTTTTTTTCTAATATACTATTTTATAAATTATCTATATAAATTAGAACAAATATAAAAATTTATGACTATTTTACTCGTATTCGGGTTGACCCAAACCTGAATCGACCCGACCCGAGTTGACCCGACCCAAATTGAACCGAACCCGACTAACCCGAGTTCAAATAGGGACGGGTTCGGGTATGTTATTTTTAGCCTTGACCCGACTTTGACCTGAGTCTAATTGACCCGAACCCGACCAACCCGACCCAACTAACACCCCGTCACTCATACAAATTTAAATATGTAGCTAAAACTATAAAATCATTTGCAAAACCCATGATATGTAAATATATATTATAGTTGTACCTTACAACCAGATTTGCCAAAAGCTAGTGCAATTGCCTTGCCGACATGGGCGACACCACTAAAAGCTCTAGCCAGAATAACAACAGGGGCTTCATCTTTATGAGTTGCTTCAACACTTGGTTGTTCATCAGCAGTCACATGAGGTTTTACACCTGCAAGTCCCAATAAAATCAAAAAATCAACTTTAAATCATTTCGTATACTGTAATACTATAAAAGTAAAGTAGTTTCAACAACACATTACACTAGACATACATGTTAGATGTAATATTCTGGGATTTGTTTTTGTGGGCTATGACCCTTTAAAATTTATTTTATACTTTGTACTCTGTATAAAGTTGCAACAAATAAAATGTTTCTCAGACCCTCTGTCTTAGCAGCCGCCGTGGGTCCTTGCTCCTTTCAAGCGGCCAGCCGTTGATGCTCTTAGCAACTGAAAATTTTGGCATGCCTCTGATCCATCTGCCTCCACCAGTTCTTATCACCTCTTATATATGCAATGACAGATTTGGATCAATCCGTCTTTGCCTAGGCTTTCGTTGCAACATACTTAGTGTATAGTTTCAAATGACCCGTAGCCCTTTATTTGATTTCTATTCTATCTAAAACGTACTCTATATATACATCATGATATACATGAACTTACCCGAAGTAATATTGATTTTTAAAACAGACACAAGTACTTAAGTATACCTTTGGAGCCAAAGTAGCATACGAATAATCTTGTTTTTGAGCTTTAGCTGAGGTTGACCCATCAAATATAAAGAAAGGTCTTGTAGCAGTAGTTAAGATCCTGCGTATAATAGAGTTAATTAGCAGCACATATAGATAGTTACTTGAGTATGAATGAGAAAATAAGATATTATATCTTTTCCTCTCCAAAACATGCTATCCAAAATACAATTATTACTACCTGCAGTTTAGCAATGTTGGAAATAGTTCTCTCCCCATTTTTAACTTTGCCTCAATATAAGCTCCTTCAAACGACTTTGTCTTGCTATTTTCATGAGTCGTTACATAGTTTGACCAAATAATAGAGACAAATTAGTAAAAGATTATTGTCTTTACGAACAACAATATTAAAAAATAGTGATTCTGGCGATCTAGTCAAATGTTACAGCAAGTTTTTGAACAACAAACTGACACACACAACTAATTTGTTATTGTTTTGAACTTCTATCTGTATTATTATGTATACAATGCTAGGAGATCATGCTATTCCATCCATTAAACAAATCAACCAATGTTGTGTATAAGGACTAATATGTATAAGACTATATATTAAATGTGTTTGGTATCTTGAGTTAATCGTCACCATTAGTTTTTTATTGGGTCCTAGCATTGTACAGAAATAGAAGTTCAAAACACTAACAAATATATGACATAAGCTTAAACCAAATATACATTGTTACATGTATGACAAAAGCACAAGCATAAACCCCCATCTATGACAGCAAACACCACAACCAAACACCCTATTTACGACCACAAACACCACAACCAAATACCCTATTTTTGACAGCAAACAGCAGGCTGAGACGCCCTATTTGTGAGGCAAAAAAGTTAAACCAAATGCCCCCTTTATGACAACAGATAGCACAACCAAAACACCTATTTACAACTGATTATATTGTCTTCATATTGAAAATAAAGATTTGTTTTAGTGTCACATAATTTTAAATCCCATACAGAGCTTAAAAACAATTAATTTCAACAATTACATTCCAAAATGAAGGCTTTCTTACCTACCAATACAAAAAACATATAAACAAACGCAACCTATTCCAGAATAAAACTTAAAAACAACATTAAAGAGATATATTAAACAGGTTAATTGAACAACAACATCAATTGTAGCAGTTTGGTACCTCTTAATTGGATTAGTCTGTTACAGGATTGGTTGCGTGACAAAGGTGGCCTGTGACGGCTATGTGCGACGGTCATGGTGGTGATGGTGGTAAGCGGCAGCATAGGTTAGAGGGTTAGGGTTTGTGAAAGTGAAGGGGGGAAATGTGTAGGATTTTGTGAATGAAGTGAAAATTGGTGAGGGAAATTGGATTTAAGTTTTTTTTAAAGAACCGCGTCTTGGATTTAAGTTTTTTAAAGAACCGCGTCCCTATAGTGTTATCCAAACGTCAAAACGAATATAGCTCGGTTTTGTGGAAGAAAACATGGCTCTAAGGCTGCCATCAATGGATGGGTCGAGGAGAACGATCGTGATCGGTCGTGGTCGATCGAGGCCAATGTTGGAGATCGGTCGGCATCAGTCGTCGATCACAAATCACTCGAAATAATTCGCTGAAATGACTGACTTTTGATACACACAAACGTCCAAACGATTGACTTTTGGTAGACACTATGGCAACTTGGTCGTCAGAGAGAGAAACCTGATGTGGCAGGTCGTCTTCAGGTCACCAGTGTGCGCAGCCTAACGTTTTTCATCATAAATCCTGGTTTTGAAATATAAAACATAACTTCATATCATTTCCCAAAATACAGAATCCTTTTAGAGCTTGTTTTTCATTAAAATGGGACTATATTAAGAGGTGTAAAAAGGGTGAAAAGTCGTTAAGGGATGTGTTTTAACTTTTATTAAGAATTCGTTTGTAAGCATTTATGGCGTGTTTTAGCTTTTATTCAAGTAAACGACTAGCTTTTCGAAAAATTTATTTGCACATTATTTTTGGAATTTAGGTGTACAAGGGGGTGAAGAGTCATTAAGGGATCGAAGTTCAAAATAGAGAATTCTCACACTAGTTGTTTCTTCAAAAACGGCGTCTATAACATAAATACATAGAGACATGTTGTTACCTAAACACTAGTGTCTATGATTGTGTAAAAAGACCGGTTTTTACCCGCAAACGTAGTTTTTATGCGTTTTGTATTATGAAAACCGGTTTTTTCAAGAAAACCAATATGAGTTCCTTCCATTCCTGCTAGTTTTTTATCATAGAAATAGGGTTTTATATAACCAATCTCTATTTGGGGGTGTTTATAGCCTTTTGTGTAGTAGTGACTTTCTGAATAATAATCAGGGAGACATGTTCTCTGATAACTTATCAGGGAGCATCTCACTTCTGATAACTTATCAGGGAGCATCTCACTTCTGATAACTATCAGGTTCACATTGATAGTTATGAAGTGACATTCTCTCTGATCATTATCAGAGACTTTATGCTCACTGACTTTCAAAAGGCGTATTAGGCTATTTTAAGTTTAAATACTTGTCAAAGACAATTGAGCCGGTTTTTCAGACCCAACAACATGGGATACGATTGATACACAAGTCATTAATTTGGTTAGGTGGCAAAAGGTTAATAACCGATAACCTGGACGACCTATAATCGGCTGACTTCCATAATGTAAGGGCATACATGCTCACTCAGCGGTTGTGGCTATGAGGTCTAAGTGGCTTTTTTTACTAGATTTTATATATATGCAAACAATGACTCTATAACCCAGTATACGAACCCTTTAAGAAATGTATTCCTCGCTTTATTCAGAATCAATGTTCAAGTGTACACTTGCAATTCAAATCTACAACTTTTATTAGCATCATTTGACATTGTTTTAAATGGTTTTCTTTTCATCAACTAGACTCATGAACTCTTCATCACGTTCAAAACGATCCATGTTTTCGGGCAACATACAAACTTCCAAATCCATACTTCCTCCGCCTTCTCGTCCTTCATACAATGTAACTTTCCCATCGAACTTATTAGCATAACCACTCAAAACCGCCAATCCTTTCCCTAGTCCGAATTCATTTCCATACATATTGAACCTCGGCGAGCTTCCCATTTGTATGCTATTTCCGTCAAAAAAGAAATTCATTTTATACACATACGGACTCTTTACCCATGAATTTATATATTCCCTAATCTCTTTATCGACATGGTTAACCACTGCTTCATGCAAACGCCTTGCAGCACACCCGACACTTTGATCAAGCAATTCTCCCGCAGTCATTAGCGTTTTAATTGCCTGTATGCAATTACCTGAAATTGATTTGGTAAATTCCCATCATATCAAACATAACTTTAACCATAGATATTAGTCTTAACCATATTTAAGTTTCTTTTACAGTTAAACTTACTATAATCTTAATACATCCTTCAAGTAATCAAATGTATGTAAAGAAACTTAAAATAGTATGTAGCATTTACCAAAGTAATCTTGTGAAAAAGGTGGGGATAGTCTGCCTCTATTGTTTATAGCTAATCTGCAACCCGTTTCTTGATCCTTTGAAACGCGACGTGCACGTGTAACAGACCTCCACACGACGGCAGATGGTGACTGCAAACTCGAAATCTTGTTTGTATTGCACTCGGAATTAACTTTGGCTTTCAGTTTAGCAAGAGAATCTGACGATATATGGAATATTCGCTCTCTCAACAATGGAGGATACGACCTGTCAATGAACTCATCCTCACGAGTAAACGGGATGGTGAGTATCGGGCCGCATCCTGGTGGAGTCCATCTTTCGATAACCGGAGGACGCGAGATAGGAGCCAAACTTGAAAACTTGCCTAACCATATATTGAAGACAAACATTAATAATTAATTAATACTACGTAGTGTTTGTATATAAAAGTCTTCTTTGACGGTATACTTAAATATCGCTGGTGCTAATAAATATAAAAGCTAACAAGTATAGAGTTTATTATCTGTTATCAGTAAACTTAACACGTTGTTAAAATACACATAAAATACTAATGGGTTTAAGAGCTATTTAGTTGTCATTTGTCAACGTTACTTCATGTGTGAGAATGTTCATCAATTAAATGGTTGTGAGTAAAGTTCTACTTAAAACATTGTGAGATTTATTCTTTGTGTATATAATGTGAGATTGGTAGTTACCAACTTACCGTTATGGAAAAAAAAGTAAAAATATAGAGCTATTTAGTACACTATCAATGATACTAAAGATGTTAAAATATAAAGATTATTGCATTTAAGGGCTATTTTGTGCAAATAATAAATGGGAAAGATCGTTTTTGAAAATTCCAAGAGAAGACAAAAGAAAATGAAATTGCAAATGAGCAGTATCATTTATAATAACCCTACAGAATGACTATAATACTCTTTTAAAACAATAATGAGCCGTTTGTTTGGGCACTATAGAATCAAAAATTACAATTATTTTTAAATACAATTATTTGTTTCTGGTTTTGGATTTCAACACAGTAAATAATACCGTTGAATAAGGTATTTGATGAAACCTACCAATTTCCTATCTTTTTCTAACAATGCTACCATATTTGTTGACTTCGGTACAAAATTCAAAATTCATTTGATTTTTTAGCCACAAATGTGGTGTACTTGACTATTTTATTATTTCAGTTTTTTAATTACAAATAAGTTATTATTTTTTTTACTCAATAGTTAATTTACAAATTAAATTTATTAATATATAGTAATATTTTCTCTCTTCAAATTCAAACTCAAATCTAAATTCGAATTCAAATTCAAATCAAAATCCTAAACTCATTTACAAACCAAGCGGGCCCTAAATTTGCCAAACATAGTCTTTTAGGTTTAAAATGTACTTTATTCATCCCAAAAAAATTATAAAAAAGAGTAAACAAAAATAAAAAATAACTATCTGACTTTTTTAAATCTCCTTTTTCTTTTATCTCAAAATATTTGTCATGTTTTGACTTTGTTTTGGGATAAGGATCATCTCATGTTCATTTGAACATGAAAGGTAACGTTTGTTTGTTTTAATTGTACATTTGAATTAAAATAAAATGAATCTGTTGCAATAATGACAATGTATAATTAATACTACTTGTCATGTTTAAATGAATATGAGATGACCCTTATCCTTTTGTTAGTGTTATATAATGATTGATGAAAATTATAACAATGAAAGTACACATAAAACGCAATCCTTTCATATATTTTGCATCAAATATGATGTAACACAAAAGAAAATAGTTAAGCACGGTAAAAATAAAATAAATAAATAAATAAAAATTTCACAAAGTCAAAATAGAACAATTATTTTGGTCGGAATGAGTATTATTTAGAGATAACGTTATAAAGTTTGACAAGACAACATTTCAAAGTACAAATTACGGAATAAGTAATTGGATTATACTAGAAAGATAAAAAGATTGAAAAGTAAATAAATAAATAAATAATAAGAAAATACAAAACTGCAAGGATGTGATAAAGCTGCTTTCAAATGTATTATTAGTGGTAAAATTATAAAGTTTGTTAAGATAAAAATATTAAAAAAAATTATAGAACAAAAATTAATAAAAACTGTCTTGTTAAGGGTTTTTGGTTGGTAATAACATCATACAAATGTATATTATCAATAAAGGATTTACTATTTGTAATCCTAATGGCTAAAATTAAAAGAAAAAACATGCATTATTTGTTGTATGTTTATTAGACAGGGATAGTTAGTTACGTAGTATATAAGGTGAGTGATTATATATTTTTAAGGGAGGTGATTTGTACACCATTTCTTTTATCCGTGCACCACTAAATCATGTATAGCAATGTTGTACTGTGTGCAGCATTGATGTAATTTAGTGGTGAATGACTAAAATAAATGATGTACAAATCATCTCTCTATTTTTAATGATACAATAAAATAATGAATGTCCTAATTAACAAGTTAAATATAATATTAGAGCTATATTTTTCCAAATAAACAAAAATCATAAAAATATGTGCATCCACAAAAATAGCAATAAATTTCAGTCTTTTTCGGGGGAATAAACCTTCTATACAACTTATTTCTTTCCAAAAGTAGTCAAAAAAGGCAAGAAAAGAAAATTAATTTCTCAAAATAATAAGTCAACACCGCAAATAAAAAAAACCTAGACAAATACGGAGTATCTAAAAAAGGAATACCATTTTGCCCTTTGGAGTTGAAAACTTCAGACCAAGAGTTAAAGAAATGCCAAAACGAAGATCCATCAACAGCCATATGATTAATCGAACAACCAATAAAAACACCATCTTTTAACTCAGTCACTTGAACCGACAACAAGGACATTTCATGACCATCATAATCTATAGCTTTGTCATGGTCAAAAAATGATTGCACAATCACAGGAACATCCTTAGGTTTAAGCACATCATCTATAGTTACATTCACCTTTGCATGAATAAATCTAGCACCCGCGCTGTTTTCATGGCTCATAAATACCACCAATGAACGAGGGTTTTGTTTTTTTACTGTGGTTAAACGTGCGGCTAGTGGGTGAAAATGAGTAAGTGTTATGGAGAGTGAGTCTTTTAGGTCTTGTAAAAAAGTGTTCATGTTGAAATCTTGGTTTTTTGGTAATGGGAAAAGAAGACCCTTTTGAATGTAGTTTACTGAGATCATTAAAAGATCCCATGGAGAGAAGTATATTGGTTTTTCGGATTGTTCAGTTATGGATATTGGTTTGATGAAACAATCTGAGATGATTTCAACACTTGGAGACTCCATTGAAGTGAATGGTGATGTATTATTAGCGTTGTTTTGCAAAAAATCTCAAGATCGAGTAGTTTTTGGATGAATTTGTTGGAGATGATGATGGCTTTTTATAGGGGTGGCAAGTTGGGTAGTGTCCAGGCTGGCGGGTTTGAGTTGGTAGGTTGGCGGGTTTAAAAATCTCAACTCAAACCTGACCTATTTAGTTAATCGTGTCGAGAAGTTCGACCCTAACTTTAACATGTTTATTAAACGGGATAGTCGTGTCGATCCGTTTATGATTTGAATATAATTTTAATGAGAGATATCAAATATAGTAATTTGTATGTTAGAAACATGTTAAGCAACACGACAAATATTTTGATATAAGTATATTTCAAAAATCAATATATATCATAAGATACAAAATAGTTGGGTCATATTATGACGAAATTAAACATAATAACTTCTATATTTGATATTCTTTAATTAAATTTTTAGACAGGTTGACGGGTTGTAATCAGGTTGAGATTCTCAACTCAAACCTAACATATTTATTAAACAAGTCAGTTGTGTCGACCTATTTTCAACCCGAACTTATTAAGCCTCGAACCTAACCTGTTTATTTTCGTGTTGGTCTCGGGTGGTGGTTTAAGTTGTGTCGAGAATTACCACCCCTGGTTTTTTATATTTGGTCACTAATGGCTGTTGCCGGTTGGTAAAGCATTGATTGATTGTACAGTAAACTATAACATAGCATTATTATATGGTAAACACTACATAACATTAGGGAATAACTTGGCTATTATTTTTGTAAGCAATTAGCTATAATCCTTCACAAAAAATACAAAAGCAATGAATCAGAGACTCACAAAAAGAATCAGTGGCTCATAAAAAAAGTTAAAGACTTACATTTATAACATAAAATTGTAACCATTTAGCTACAAAATATTATAGCTAATATAAAGCTATAACTTTGAATAACTCTACATCATGGTGGTTGGTAATATATGCATTGCTTGATTGTATAATAGAATAATTAGTCAAGTTTAGAGAAAGATAAAAAGGATAAAGGAAAGGAAGTGCGGAGAAATTGCCTAAGATAAAGTAATTGTTTAATATATAGTTTCTTTGCCCGTCGTCTAAAATGGAGATTAGGGTAGTAGACTTAATATAAAATTAAACCCGTATACCAATTTGCTTAGTTATTCTCTGTGAGTTGCTTTGCAAAGTTTTGTTGAAAAAGAAAAATAAAAAAGGATAATTTCAATTTTGTGCCTAAAATCGGATTTACAACCATAATTGAGTCACAAATCATCCAACTTTCAATTTTGGTCATGTGCTACATGTGCGACTGTGTTACTCCATACATTACTTGACACGTAGCACAACACACCTTTCATTTCAACTATTTACCAATCATTATGTGACCCCACTACTATTTTGTTTTATCCGAACCTAGTGTGCGACTGGGGGCACAAAATCTTTCTTAGATTTGCATGGGGAAAGAACAACTAGCACTACTTAACATTTTTTTCTATTTTATTTTTTTTTTTCATTTTCTCTCTAGTTTCTTTCCCTTCTACTTGTACAACTGATACCATTGTGTGTGATGCTACCATAACCGCGACACTGTTCATTTCCATAATCATTATTACAATTAATGATGATTGATGATATGGTAGGTGTTACTGTTTATATGTGAGTATGTTATAGTTTAAGTTGTTTATTACTTTGATTTGATAGGAATTTATGTTTTAGATGTATTAATCCTTTTATAATTTTTCATTATATATAGTGCCACTAAGTTAACACACAATCCTATCCACTGAATAACTTAAAATTTCCGACCACCCTAGTTTAAGTATTCCGACAACACACTTACTTATCCGCCCACTTTATCTTCAACCTGCACTGAAAATGTCTTCCCCAAATTTCCCATTTCATGCTAGACTAGCGGTTGAAGCTCGCTCATTGAGCAGAGCTCGTCAACTGTTTGTATACTTTGAGAGGATCAGGGCAGCCAACTTGGCTGAAGAAGAAGAGCTGAGGGCTTATGTTGAGGAAGCCCGCCAAAGAATCATAGAGATTGATCTCTATTTGTTTGAGCTGGGCCAGGTGTGTGGCTCGACCGTGGCTGCCCATGGTCGTAGTATGCTTAGGCTAGCCCGTTATCAGGATGTGTCAAGGATTATCTTGTACCCATGTGCTGCTGATGAGGCATATTACAATGCCGATCTACTCTTGGAGTTTATTGGAAGTGTGTTGCGTCTCTAGGCGTTGGTTGTAGGTCTAGCCTATGGTTTTTGGGATGTTGTTCGGCTATATTAATTTATGTGTTTTAGGTGGATACTTTACGCCATTTTATTTTGTAGGCGTTAAGTATGTTTGTAAATTTATGGTTTTAATAGAAATGAACTATCTTCTATCTATTGTTATGTGTTGTTGATGGTAAACTGTTGGTTTTTGTGGTTGTCCAAAGACATTGAAATGATGATATATTGATAATTAAAAATATAATTGCAAATAATTGTGTTGTCTACTAATGTGGTTCATTGTTTAGTAAATGTGGAGTTTTTGATCGATATTAAACTGTAAATACTATGGACAACCAATAGCTTTGCACCCATAGTGGTTCTAGTAATCCAGTTTGCCTTTGTAATAGGTATACTAGTTATGGTTCCCAATAGACTATGGACAACTGTGTCCAAAAGCCTACTCTCACAAGCTAGACAATATGTACAACTAAAATATACATGCATCAAAAAATACATTAAGTAGTTATGGATGAACTGATGAAGTGACACCAATCTCTAATAACAAGAGACCAACATATGAAATGTGACTTTCTTATTTGTATCTCATAATCATAATCACAAAGACAACTTCAACTAAATAAAACAAAAGCTAAACTCCGATTATAAGACAAGAACTAGGTAAACTTCTAACGTTGTGTATAAGGTCAATCTATTACGCAAATTGCACTAAACTCTGGTTATAAGACAAGTGCACTAAACTATAATGGTCACAGTGACGGCAGTGGCAGCGGTGATGGTAATGGTGAAGAGACTGAAGAAAGTGTGTTATGCAATTGGTTGGACCTGAAAAGACGGAAATACCCTCTTTGTAAAGTCAACTAACGAGCAAACTTAATGAGTGTTATGCATAACGGGGCTCGAGGGACTGGACGGGTCACGTTTTGCAACATCAGGGACGACGTATGCCAAATAACCGAAACGGGGGACCAATCATGAAAATGGGGTCAACTTTAAGGACCAACGGTGTAATTTACCCTATAAACAAATATCAGATCTGAAATAACAATCATAGTGACCGCCCCTTTGAAGTCCGACTTCTTTGTCAACGATCTCCATCTCACAGTAAACCTTCTATATCACTTTAGTTTTATTTTATTTGCAATATGCAGTTGTTCTAGAATTCAGTTCAATTACTTAAAAAAGAAATACAGAATGTTATTGCTACTAGTTATTTAGGGATAATGGTGTTTCTTTATAATTTTGAAATTAGTCATATCGAATCTGCTATTAAGTCCCAATACCATATTTTATTTGCAATATGCGTTTATTTGGAGAAAAAATTATTTTATCTCGACAAATCACTTAAAAGTATAAAAACTGTGTTTAGTTGATATTTGTATTTTCTATTTTAAATAATGGGAGGGGGGTTTGTGGGTTACAAAGGAAAATAAAGAAAACAACTAAAATTTGTTTTGTAATGTTCCTTGTTAAGTTAGGAAATAAGGGATTTTGTGTTTTGCAAAATATTTTGTTGGAAAACGCTGATTCGAACGCGATCTTTGTATTCCTTGTTTTCCACAAAAAAGTTAGGTGTTTTCCCCCAACTAAACGCACCCTATATATCTACATCACAAATGTATCTCACGTGTCTTAAGAATGATTTGAACCCACAACCATTTGACTGAGAAGCTTCTCACATAACATGGAATATGATTGGTGACAAGCCATTTTGGTTAGGTGGAAAAGGTTAATTACCGGTAACCCGAACCGGCCCACAATCGGCTAACTTTTCATAATGTGGGGCACTCAGCGGTTGTAGCTATGAGGTCTAAATGTCTAATGTAACGTATAGCTTATAAAACATCCAACTACTCGTTATTATGTCTTGAATTAGCTCATATATAAATATATGGTGTGGTAATATGCTATGTTTGTTACTACTTTGTTAGAGATGTGAAATTGCACGAGAACGACAAAATGTGTGGATCCTAAATGGTTTAAGGGTATATATAGTGGTTGCTTATGGATACTAATTTATATCATAGATACACACATTATTTGGAATTTGTAGCGATAACACTTCAAAAGCGAGTAGATTAAGTAAAGTTTGTTTCTTTTTACAGGATTTCGCCATTTACTACTAAAAACATTTGTTGTCTTAAATGTTCTCCGAGTCTCTACCACGACGATGACAAAGAGCATCTACGATCACCAACTGGCAAACAATTCATACAACCTTTATGATGTCAGATTCTTCGAATATGAAATCTCCACCATAGTCACATCCACACCAGAAATTGTTGACCAATGGATCTTCGAAACCCAGCTAATCCACAGCCCTGTCATTGTCGGCCTTGACGTTGAATGGCTTCCTAACCGAACCAAAAACATTAAAAACCCCGTGGCCACACTCCAACTATGTGTCGGAAACCGTTGTCTTATTTTTCAAATCCTTCATTCTCCTATAATCCCTTATTCCCTTGCATTCTTCTTAGGGAACCCTTCCTATATATTCACGGGTGTTGGGATTGATGATGATGTCAAGAAGCTTTGGGAGGATTATCACCTTGTGGTTGCGAGGACGGAGGATTTAAGGTCGTTGGCTGTGGCTAAGTATGGTGTGAGGAAGCTTATTAATGCAGGGATTAAGAAATTGTCGTGTAAGGTATTGAGAAGGGATATTGGTAAACCTAAAGTGATTACGATGAGTGCATGGGATAGTCAATGGTTGACTCCGGGGCAAGTGCAATATGCTTGTCTTGATGCTTTTTTGAGTTCTGAGATTGCAAGGGTTTTAATGAAGTTGTAGTTCGAATTTACATGTAAAATTTTCTAGTATGCAAATAATTCTGTATTCGCTGATGGTTATATGATTTAGGGATTTTGGTATAAAACCAATCAAAAATGTATATGATGTGGATCAGTTTGGTTAAATTTTCTTTTGGTTGAATTCCTTTTTGACATCAATAAATCATCTGACTGAACTCTTGTTTGTTCTACTATTGGATGCCTCATCTATTCGGTCAAATGTTTCGGGGCATAGGCTAGTAGAGTCTCTCATGAATTGGTCAGCAACCCCTTCTGAACTGCAAATCATGGTCTCTTAACAAAGTTCAGGGTGTTCTAAGGTACTACTGTATGCATGTATTTCACGAGCTGAATACATCTACATGCTGTCTTTCTGTTGAACCTGCTTGTTATGCAAATGCAGTTAAGTGTTTGCTTTGTTTCCAGGATTCTGTTCTTCAATATTAGATATAGCATAATGGTGGTCTGTGTTAGAGATCAAGTATAGTACTGTATTAATTTTGATATGGGTTATTGCAGAACGGGTCAGGTTGGGATTTGGGTTGACCCGAAATACTTTGCATTTTTAATACTGTGACAAGTTTAACCTGTTTTCTTTTGAGCCAACTCTTTTTTTTATTTTGCTTATTTGATTTCTGAGAGATAATAAGCGAATCAACCCATTTATGAAAATAAGAAAAATGATTATTGTGCCTACTAATCAAGCCTACAAATGAACCTAATGATTTGATTGGTTGATTTGAAAAAATAATTGGTGACACCTTATTATGACTTCTTCACGGAAGGGCTGATTCCCGTTTACCATTGCTGGCCTATAAAGATGGATGACAAGTATCAATCTATCAAGTTTGATGTTGATTGGGACAACAATCACAAGAAAAAGATAGTCTACTAAGCTACTTGTTTACAAATGACACTGTTGTGCCTTAATGAAGTCCAGTGAGAAGTAACTCCAAAAACAACATACACGCTAATTGGTCAACTTATTACAGTCTCAGCTCCGAAAATGCTACATTAATTTGTCTTACAATCAAGTATATGGCCCCCATTAAGTACATAGAGTAGTGCTATAGGCCAGCAATGGTGAACGGGAATCAGCCCTTCCGTGAAGAAGTCATAATAAGGTGTCACCAAATAGGTTACCGAGTTACAAGTAAGAATGTATTTCTTATGCAGAACATGTAGATCCTTGATGTAGACCTTAAATGTGCACATATAGATGTGAAAAAGATTCATTGTAAACAAGATTATATTTTCACACAAGGAATTGAAAAGATTGATTCCTGCCTACAGGCGCATTTCCAGGCAAAGCGTGGTTGCTTAAAGTACTCTTGTGATTCTCAAATAGTACAGGTCAAATAGCCTAAGCACATCCAAACACACTATGTTCTACAACCTGTTACCCTTAGTGCAGGCAAGGAAGGTCTATGTCAACGTACTACTACTGATGACGTATAGCCTATATTTGGGCCACAAGCCCAAATGATAGACATTACTTACACCTAAGCCCACCACGAATGGGCTACCATGACAATGGTATGGGCCGCAATGTTAACACTTTGGGCTCATGAAAGCCCAAAGGCCCAATCTAACCCACCGGGTACATGATAAGGATTATCTATTCAAGGAATAGATATCCTTACCTCGGATAAGCACCACGCGTGCGAAGAGTAAGGAGCAAGAAACACGGTTTCTTAGCCCCTATATATAGAATCATACGATTCTCATTCAAGGTACGACATACAAACCCTAACTCTTCACGAGAACCCTAAATCGATTACTTACTCTCACGCCGGAGTCTAATCGGGGGAGACAATCCCTCGATAAGCCTAACGGTGTTGTCTTATTTTCTTAGTACGCAGGTAACAAGTGCTAAGGATTGAATTGGTACGAGAGTATAAGCCCATAACCAGGTACGCCCAACTTTTGTATCAACAAGTGGCGCCATCCGTGGGACCCTACTACAAACTAGAATGACGAAACATAAGAATTCAAGCCAGCGGACTCCGCAGTCAGAAAAACGTGACCATCAGAGGAAGAATCAACAAGATCCAACCTCCAGACAAGTCGCTGGGACAACCAGCACGCCTGGTCACCACGAGGCAGGAACAACCCCACCTCGTCTAGCAGTATAACTACCTACAAGAACTACTCAAGTCACACCAGTGGTCCCAAGCGTTGAGGAACTCCAACGCACCCTCTTCACCACTCCTCATCAGGCTACACCCGCGGTGAACAACACTGCGCCGCCAGGCGCGCCTGAACGGAACAGGGCGCCTAACACTGAGGCAGAAATTCTTGCAACAACTGAGGACGCACCGGATCTAACTTTGGGAAACTTTGTATCCCAAAATTATGAAACACTAACTGCCCTCATGCAAGAAGAAGCAACAAGAAGAGCAAGCGCGGGCCTACAAGCCCGACTCAATTTTGGTCCTGAACGCTAACCATCACCATTGCGTCACCCACGAGGAAGACGCACAGAACGTACCACTATCCATGATAGGTTGGGTACGATATCTGATTCACAATACTCAGGAGACAGCGAGAGGCGCACCAATGTCCACTCCAGACTTGGCAGTCGGGGAATACAAGATCGACTAGGGCCTCAACATTCGCCAAGCCAAGGATCTTCCAAACCCGGGAGTAGGAGGGTTCAAGACAGATTGGGGGGAAGAAGATCCCCAAGCAGAGATCCCTCAAGCTCTTCTTCTGAAAGAAGCCGGTGCAAGCGCCGAAAAAGAGACTACCCTTCTTCCAGCGATTCCTCGGACAACGAGGACAAAGAAACAGAACACTGGAAGTCAAGAGGAAGACGTCGCGAGGAAGAGAATGAAGATATGTCCCTCCCATGGCGTCTCCCATGGCGACGCCAGAAAATTGATGCGTTTACACGGCGCATCAGCGATTACTCAGATCGTAAACGCAGGCGCATGCCCGCTAATGTGAAAACATACGATGGAACAGGTGATCCTGACGACCACCTAAAAATTTTCGAATCAGCCGCAACCATCGAAAATTGGCCACAGCCTGTGTGGTGCCACATGTTTAATTCCACGTTAGTGGGAAACGCGCGCACATGGTTTAGCAAACTCCCAGGAGCATTGGTGGATTCGAGGAACTACGGAAAGCATTCCGCCTCAACTTCACCCAGCGAAAGAAGTGCGCTAAAAACCCTGTGGAGCTAGCAAGAGTGAAACAGCGTCAAGGGGAATCAACCAGCGCTTTTATGGAACGTTTCAAAGATGAGTGTATACAAGTTAAAGCATGTCCTGAAATCCTAAAAATTTCAGGGTTCATGAATGGGATCAATAACCCAGAACTCATCCGCAAGCTGAACGACAAAGTTCCACAAACCTTTGACGAGTTAACAAAGCGCACTAGCTCATTTATACAAGGAGAAGCAGCTGCTGCGGATAGCAAAAAAGGTTATTCAAACTATAGGCAACAAGAACAGCCGCGGAGACAATCCAATGATCAGAATAACAACCGCAGCAGGAATTACCGCAGTGGAAGAGACAACGACAAATATACTCCTCTCACTAAGACTCCGAGAGAGATATTTGTAACAGAAGGTGCGAACTTCCCAAAACCACCACCAATGCGCACTGCAGAAGAAAAGCGCCTAGGTAGTGGATACTGCGAGTACCACGGCCAAAAAGGCCATACAACTAACGAGTGCGTCCAACTAAAACAACTAATTGAAAAGCTAGTTAGAGAAGGAAGGATGGACCACCTCGTAAAGAATATCAAGGAAGGAAAAGATAAACAGAGAAACGGGGGTAGGAAAGAACCCCCAAAGGAAAAAGCTGATACTATATACATGATACAATCATGGCAACGCAAGATAAAACAAAAAGTCAGCCAGAAATTTTCCCCAGAAAAAGAGATATCCTTCCCTACTATAGCTGCGGACAACGCAGTTGTGGAGCCTCTAACCATTGAAATACATACGGGAGGACATGACATCTACCGCATGTACATTGATGGTGGAGCATCCGCGGACATCCTGTACGATCACTGTTTCAAAAGGCTGCGACCTGAAATTCAAAGTCAGTTGATACCAGCTACAACGTCATTAACAGGATTCACAGGAGAAAAGATTTGGCCCATGGGGCAGTTACGCTTGTTGGTGGTCGTAGGAGATGAACAACACTCAACCGCGACATGGATAAACTTCATGGTAATAAAGTCTCCTTCACCATACAATGGTATCATTGGAAGACCGGGAATATCATCCATGCGCGCGGTACCATCCACAGCGCACGGAATGCTTAAATTCCCAGTGAAAGGAGGAGTTGTCACTCTCTATAACACAACAGTACCACCAAGAGAATGCATCGCAGTAACAACTGAAGCAGAGACCATTCCAGAATAGCGCACGGAAAAAACGCCAAATTTGAAAGTCGCTATTCACCCAGATTACCCAGAACAACAAGTTTCGATTGGAGGATCTTTATCTGACAAAGGTAAAGCAGCTGTATGCGCACTCTTGCAAAAGAACCTAGACATCTTTGCATGGGAACCAAAGCATATGACGGGAGTACCGCGCTCTATCACAGAACATAAGCTACAAATCCGACAAGGATACCCTCCAATAAGACAAAAGAAGCGCGGCCAGGCCCAAGATTGTGCAAAGGCTATTCTGGAAGAAGTACATAAGCTCGTAGACGCAGGCATCATGCGCAAGTATACTATCACGACTGGCTTTCTAACCCATTTATGGTAAAGAAGAGCGATGGCAATTGGAGGATGTGCATGGACTTCACGGACCTCAACAAAGCATGTCCGCAGGACTGCTATCCACTGCCAGAGATAGATTGAAAGGTCGAGTCCTTGTGCGGATACCCCCTTCAAATGCTTCCTAGATGCATATAAAGGGTATCATCAGATCCAGATGGCAGTGGAAGATGAAGAAAAAACAGCTTTCCACACCAGTCAAGGAGTATACTGCTACACAAAAATGCCTTTTGGCCTGAAGAACGCCGGCGCGACATACCAACGACTAGTGGACACAGCCTTCGAAAAACAAGTAGGCCGCAACTTGGAAGTCTATGTTGACGACCTTGTCATAAAAAGCCATACAGAGGACGAATTGGTGCGCGACATCGAGGAAACATTCCGAACGTTGGGGCGGATCAACATGAAGTTAAATCCAAAAAAGTGCACCTTTGGCGCGACCGAAGGGATGTTCCTTGGATACCTGATAGAACCCGATGGAATCAAGCCTTGCCCCGAAAAGACAAAGGCCGTTATTGATCTCCCCTCACCGCGCACACTCAAAGAAGTCCAATCACTGAATGGAAAGTTAGCGGGGCTAAACCGTTTCTTATCTAAGTCAGCAGACAAATCTCTTCCCCTCTTTAAAACACTCACGAAGTGTACAAAAAAGGGAGACTTTCGCTGGACTACCGAAGCGGAAGAAGCTTTCCAACAACTCAAAAACCATCTGGCATCTCTTCCCAAACTTGTCGCACCGCGACCAGGGGAAGAACTAATCATGTACTTATCGGCAACCCATGGAGCAGTCAGCGCCGTTCTATTGACAGACAGGAACTCCGTCCAGACACCCATATATTTCGTAAGTAAAGCCCTAAAGAAAACAGAGACTAACTACAGCGCTATGGAGAAGCTGGTCTTGGCTCTAGTGTTCGCAGCCAAAAGGTTGCGCAGATACTTTCAAGCGCATCCAATAGTTGTAATCACTGATCAGCCAATCAAACAAGTTATCTCTAAGCCTGACGCATCAGGACGCTTACAAAAATGGAGTGTACTGTTAAGTGAGTATAACATCTCATACAGACTGCGCACTGCAATCAAAGGACAAGTCCTAGCCGATTTTATCGTAGAGAAGCCAGACAGCGACAGCCCGACATCTGCAGCTAAAACAGATTTACAGGAACCTGGATTCTGTTCACAGATGGATCTTCGTGTGTAGAAGGATCAGGCGCAGGCCTTATTCTTACAAATCCAGAAGGTATGGAATTCACCTATGCGCTACGCTTTGAATTCACAGCCACAAACAATGAGGCAGAATACGAAGCCCTACTAGCTGGACTACGTATTGCAATTCAAATGGGGGTTCGCAATCTAGAAGCAAACGTAGATTCGCGACTGGTCGCTAACCACGTGCTAGGTGAATATGAGGCCAAGGATGAACACATGACCCAATACCTGAAAAAGACAAAATCTTTGATCAAAAACTTTGATAGGTTCACAATAAAACAGGTGCCCAGAGGAGATAACAAGAAGGCGGACGCACTCAGCAAGATCGCATCCACAAGCTTCGCACACCTCTCAAAACAGGTGTTGGTAGAAACCCTAAAAAACAAGTCAATCTTGGAGAGGGAGATATCAACGGTGATAGTAGAACAAGATCCTACATGGATGACACCTATCATCGAATTTATTAGCAAGGGAGTCCTACCCCAAGATCATAAAGACGCTCGAAGAATACGCCGCGCAGCGCAACGATTTGAACTACGCGACAGTGTACTCTATCGACGGTCTTTTTTACAGCCATGGCTCAGATGTGTTGGACCCCTTCAAGCAGAATACTTTCTCCGCGAAATTCACGCTGGATCATGTAGTATGCACTCAGGGCCACGATCCGTGGTGGCAAGCGCTCTAAGGTCAGGATATTATTGGCCAACAATGCATCGTGATGCACGCGATCTGATAAGAAAATGCAGTAATTGCCAAGTACATAGACCAATTCCGCGCCGACCACAACAAGAGCTGACACCAATTACCTCACCATGGCCATTTTACAAATGGGGTATTGACATCGCAGGACCTTTCCCTGTCGTAGCTGGAGGAGTAAAATTCCTCATCGTAGCCATAGACTACTTCACAAAGTGGATCGAAGCAAAAGCGGTGGTGAACATTACGGGAAACCAAGTCAAGCGCTTTGTTTGGGACAACATTGTCTGTCGCTTCGGCTTACCGGGCGAGATCATATCAGACAACGGAAAACAATTCTGTGATAACCCATTCAAAGATTGGTGCGCACAATTGAACATCACACAACACTTTGCTTCAGTCAAACACCCACAAACCAATGGCCTAGTTGAGCGCGCAAATCGCAGTCTAGGCGAGGGAATAAAAGCGCGTCTTGACAGACACAAAGGAAAGTGGGTAGATGAGCTCTCGCACGTCTTGTGGGCGCATCGCACGACAATCAAAACCAGTACTGGCGACACGCCATTTTCCCTAGTCTATGGAACAGAAGCCGTCATACCAGCCGAGATAGGAATGCCAACTATACGCACAACAGAGGTCAACGTCACGACAAATGACGAGGAACGGCGCATAGACTTAGACATACTGGAAGAAAGACGCGAACGCGCAGCTATACGCGAAGCAAAGGCTAAGGCAAAAATGAAGAAGTATTATAATGCAAAAGTCAAACACACTTCATTCAGACCAGGAGACTTTGTTTACCGCGCCAACGATGCGAGCCACGCAGAAGACACGGGCAAGCTCGGACCCATATGGGAAGGACCTTACGAGGTCACAGACGCGCTCGGCAACGGCGCATACAGGCTGCGCGATATGGAAGGTCACGACCTGGCGCGCACTTGGAACATCTGCAATCTCAAAAAATGTTACTTTTAGGCTACGGCCCTTACACAAACACACTTGCACCCTACGAGGTGCCCAATAAGTGTTTGTCTTTCTTTTCTTTTCTAGGAATTGTATTTTCTATTTTTTCAAATAACTTGCAAGTATTTATAAAATGTTATGGTTTCTAGCTAACTCCATAGCACATTTTACTTTATTGCATATATGTCAATATTGTTTATCTTATATTTCTGCCTACATGGCGTGCATGCACCACTTAAAGACCCACGAAGGCATAAAGGATAAGTTAACCTACTAATTTACTCGTTGAATAAGAGGGTTGCAAACCCATCAACATTGGATCACGCATCCTTGCTAAGCGTCTTACTCTCGAGACGTCGAGGTAAGTCTCGCGTGCGCACCCCACGACGGATGCGCATATACCAAGTACACCGTACGAGCTTAGCAATATAACGAGCCAAGACACTTGGTCAAATAATCAAACTTAGCAAACAATGCAAGTATATTTAAGCCACGAACTTAAAACAAAAATGTATCTTATTCCACATTTATTAATAATAATTACAAGGAAAGATACATAAATATACAAAAAGCCTATATACTATGGCGATGCTCAGGACTCTCCTCTGGAGCGGCGGAACTCCCCGCTTCCTTAAGCTTACTCAAGGTTATGGCATCCTGCATAGATACGGTCGGAACGCTTACAGCCACGCCATCTGATCTAGGAAGGTGTGCAACGCCAATGCCACACATCACGGCCTTGCCCTTGATACCCTTCTTCACAGCAACCCTCTGCTCATGACGCTCTAGCACCTCTTTCAAAGGAATTTCCTTCTCAAGAGCAAAAGGCTTAAGGATATCGCGAGGCCGCGCGAACACAGGAACTTGAAATTGCGAGACATCAGGTTTTAGATAGTAATCTAATTCCTCTTCCGCGTTCTCCACAAGATGGCGCTGCAAAGTCAGACCTGCCATCAACACATCTATGGGGTCGTCTTGATCGCGCTCCAACTTCCCTATGTGCGGCAACTCAAGAACCTTCAGCCCCGCCATTGCCTGCAGCAGCTCATCATAAGCCGTAGGGCTGTAACCAGGGATTTCCGCCAAGTTCTTCTCCAGCAGCTTGGCCTCATGAAGGTCCTTCATGGCCTGCGATCGACCACGCGCAATCGCGCAGTGCACAACCTTTCCAAAAGCTTCCACTACCTCAGCGGACTCTAGTGTGCTCAGGGCTGCCAGGCGCAGCCCATGGCTAATCAACCATCTGCATTCACAAAGAAAATTTGTGTAAGTAAACAACATGGTGGTAAGGTAATTATGACAAAGTGAACGAAAATACCTGCGCTCGGCTATAGTGGACATCAGATGGGGGTACAACTCCTCGTCATACTCTATGCTGAGGGCGCGCAGTTTTTCCTCTTGCATCGCAATCGCCTTCTCGATGCGCCCCTGAAACTCCTGGACGCTGGCGTGATGCTCCGCCCTCTTCTCTTCAAGATAAGACACCGACCAGGAAGTTTTAGCCTTTATTTGCTCAAGCTTCGCCCTCGCATACCTAAGATCGGCCAACATGCTCACCTTATCATCAACAATCTTTTCAGCATACGCCCTCGAGGCCTCCAGCTCCACTTGCGCATTCGCCAACTGCGCACGGAGGGTCGCCAACTCCTCCTCCTTTTGGGCAAGAGTACGGCTCTCCCCAGCATACCTCCCTTTCAGCTGAGCAACAAGCTCAGCTTGGCGCGCAGTGGTCGCAGCCAGCTCATCCATTAGCTGCTGCGCCTCGCCACCATCAGCAACCTTGGTCTTCCCCTCCCTGTTTTCATTCTGCGGAGAGGAAACCTCATCCACGCAGACCCCATCCTTCGCAGCGTCATCCCTACGCGACAGAAGTAGTCAACAAATATTACAACAAGTAATATGATAAAAAAAAAAGAGAGAGAAGAGAGAAATGCACACTTACAGAAACGGAGAAACATCATCAACCTTCAACCGTGCGCCGGAGGTAGAGGTCTCTTCCGCGTTCGACTCTGCATCTCTGATGACGTGTCGACGCCTCTTCCTGGTGCCACTGGCCCCAGCCTCTCCCTTGCGCTTCGAATTCTGCGCAACCTCCTCCCTCAGCGCCTCTTCAGGTTTCAGGATCTGGATGCTGTCAAACGACCCTGATCGCGCCTCCTCATGCGCCACTTCCACATTTGGCACCACCTCCACAGTGGGCGCCACCTCCGGTTCAGGCGGCACACTCTGGACAGGCGTCACCTGAAGTGGTGGCGTGTCCTCAGGGACCGCATCAGGAAGGACGGTCAAATGCCCCTCCGTCGTCTCCAGCAGGGGTTGCTCTCCTTCCCTCAGAGGACGCACCCCTATGGTTACCTGCTTTGGCTTGTCCAGCTTGACCACCGCGAACAGATCCATCTCTGCGCGCATCAATAAAGAAAGAGAAAACAAAAGGGATTAGTTATTAAAGGCGCGAAAACAAGAATAAAAGACTTACAAAGCATGAAGAATAAGGGATGAACACCCACCCCGGCCATCCTCACTTAAGAAAGTAGGAACCTCATCTGCAGCGCCAAAATAAGCGCGGCTCAACCCCACATGTACCAAAAACTCCTCCGGATAGGGGTTAATGGCCAGTCGATTGGCATCTAAAGTTTACGCGTCAGCAAGACTGTAGGAACCGGGTGCGGAGCGCCCATCCCTTGGTAAGGATTCCTGAGTATAAAACTCAAAGGGAGAGGGAAAGACTACGTCATCTACCCAAAAGAAGAACTCCCTCCAATTCTTGAGGGCGTCAACTTTTTCCGTATAACACTGAAGCGCCCCTGGCGCTTCGCAAAGGAAACCCAACCATTTGACCACGTCGTGTGGTAAAAGGAGTGGAACAAATCTACAGTCGGTTCTATCGCAAGCAAACGGCAGTTTACTTCAAAATTCGACACCTTCGCCGCACCTATACAGTGCAGCTGAGAGATGTGAAGGCGATAGTGATTGAGCAAATCGCTCAGAAAAACAGATATGGGTACGCGGTAATTCGCGTACTCAAAAAATTTCGTGTATAGCCCTATCTTCCCTTCGGGGAAGTCAGCTATACACGCGTCGACATCTGGAGCCTCTGGACGTACATCCAAAGGCACAAAATAGTCGGAAGAAAACTGCGTAACGTCCTCAATGGACATCGCGGAGCGAAAGTCCTCCAATTGAGCAACCATTTTCATTACTGGGACGCACACAAATTACCTACGAAAGTGAAAAGGTTTCTTTGCAAAAAACGCTCTCAAAGAAGAAGGTGAATAGTGGTTAAGTGTGTGTTTTACTGTGTGATTGTAAAAAAGGGGGGCGGTGACTCTTATATAGGGTGGTAAAAACCCTAATTTCTATCCACGTGGAACCCACTCACAGTAAATGTATGGCTAGAAGTTAAACAGGTACATGCACTTTTTCCCGAATTCCAAGGGCTACGTGGACACCACCCCCGACTTTCGAGGCATCCATTTTGAAATTATTAGGTGCATTGCACCTACAAAAAGGCGGTAATATTTGTTCAATCTCCCGCCACGCTTACCGCTGATGGTATTAAGTCTAGTACCAACGGCTACGCGCCGCGCACACTAGACTGGGGGGACATGATGACGTATAGCCTATATTTGGGCCACAAGCCCAAATGATAGACATTACTTACACCTAAGCCCACCACGAATGGGCTACCATGACAATGGTATGGGCCGCAGTGTTAACACTTTGGGCTCATGAAGCCCAAAGGCCCAATCTAACCCACCGGGTACATGATAAGGATTATCTATTCAAGGAATAGATATCCTTACCTCGGATAAGCACCACGCGTGCGAAGAGTAAGGAGCAAGAAACACGGTTTCTTAGCCCCTATATATAGAATCATACGATTCTCATTCAAGGTACGACATACAAACCCTAACTCTTCACGAGAACCCTAAATCGATTACTTACTCTCACGCCGGAGTCTAATCGGGGGAGACAATCCCTCGATAAGCCTAACGGTGTTGTTTTATTTTCTTAGTACGCAGGTAACAAGTGCTAAGAAGGGAATTGGTACGAGAGCATAAGCCCATAACCAGGTACGCCCAACTTTTGTATCAACAACTACTAATTATTAAGTTCTGAGAATTTTGAGCTACTGAGTAGTGACTGGCACACGCAATCATATGAGGAGCCGAGGTTCAAATCCTAGAACTTAACGCGTTAATGTGGATAAAATTTTCACTTAGTGCAGGCAGTTACATGAAAGTATCAAACATATGAGTAGAGTGAGAATGGTGAGATCTCCGTGAGGGAGAAACCACCTAACAACTTAAAGCCCTTACCCAAAAACCACAACATCAAAGTATCAAACATTGGTTCAGAACAATCATGCCATACAACATACACCAAGCAACAAAACTGTTGCGATCCTAATCTGAAATGTCTGCTAGATATCCAAAGTAATGATATCTACAGCAGGGGAGTAAGGTTTAATGTGACTAGCATGCTTATGATAATCAAGACTGAGCTAGTACCGGGAGTTTGGCACCCACAACAATCAGATTAGGTGCTGAGGTTCAAATCCTCGAATTTTATAAAATGCCAAACCTTTAAAATGGCCAAGTGGGTAAAAGATTGAGTTAAAAGGGAAACATGTCAAAGTCAAGTGTTAGTTTATGAATTTTGACTATTTTCCATTGTATTTTATTTTGCCCTGTTACTAATCCAAGGTTACTTGTCAAGTTATACTCTTGCAAATAAGAACAAAAATTAGCATAAACTACTGTTTAATGCAAAACTAGTATTAACCATTAAGTTTCATTATAATCTTATTATGACAAAAGTAATCAATGATGATGTACAATCATAAGATCATTCAAAACAACTTCCTGAATTGAAAAACAAAACAAGCAATGGACGGAAATAGGTGTGTATAGCTAGTTTTACTTTTGCGCCAAAAACATTCAAAACAATCATAAGCCTCTTGCAATCTTGTGATATAAGGAGGATGATTTTTGAACACTCATGGTGTTGGTTATGATGAATAATACAGTGTTCGAGAATTGGTACTCTGTTGCAGGATTTCTAAATTGGTGAACCATTTGTTTTCACTGAGGATGATTTCTCATATGAATATCCAAATGCAAATCATACATTGCATAAATACTTTTTAATGTAAATAGTAAGATGGACAACGATATCGGGGTAAACCATACACTACATAGATAGACAATGACATCGGGACAAATCTTAAAACGAACAATAATAACTAACTTTTGGACTGTGTAATTCCAAACTCGCTGATTCAACTAAACAACTACTGATAATTAGAAGACATTCCAGCTACCATACAGAATCATTCGAAAGCAAGAATCTCCAAATAGCCATTCTCATAAAAACCTAGCATTTAACCTTAAACATAAAGTACTAATCCTCTAACCTTAAAAATTAAAATCAACACTAATTCCCTAATTAGCATCATCATAAAAACCTAACATTAAACGATAATTAACTACTGATCCCCAAAACCTTAAAAAACGCGCTAATACCCAAATTACCATCAGCATAATAACAAAACATTAAACTGTAAACCCAACCAGTAATTAATCCCCACAAATCAAGCTCCTCCCAATCTCAAAGCTCAAATACGCATCAACACACGCATACTGCACTTGATCAAGTGTCAACCATGCATTATCCCAACGACTCATGGTAACATGTTTCGGCTTATCCAAATCCTTCCTCAAAACCCAATGCGTTAAACCCTTTAAACCCGCATTTCGCAACTCCTTTGCACCAAACTCCTCAACAGCCAAGTCCCTTAAATCCTCAATCCTACCAACCTCAATCCCATAATCGCCACACAGCTTCTGAACATCATTCTCCACCCCAACACCAACAAATGTATAACTAGGATTACGTAAAAAGTTAACAAGCGAGTCTGGGATAAATTGTGCGTGCATTATTTGGAAAATAAGACAATTGCGGCCGACACATAACTGTAATATGGCAACAGGGTTTTGATCATAGGGGTTGGTGTTGGGACGCCACTCGACATCCAACCCAACGATGAGGTTATCGAGACGGTATCGGTGAATGTGTTCGATTTTGGATATCCAACGGTCGACAAAGTAAGGTGTTTCGGTCACAAGGGTGTTGATGGTTTTGTCAAAGAATGTGACGTCGTAGTATTTGTGGGTGTCGGTTGGGAGGTCGTGGTCGCGGATGGTGATTGTCATGGTGGTTGTACGGTGGCGCGTGGGGTTTAGGAGAGGGGTTGAAATGGGTGGAAATGAAAAACTGTAAACGCGGCTTATGGCAAACGCTATTTATGCAGCACGTAACGTACGGTTTTTACAGGTGGATATAAAACGACAAATGGCATCCCATGACTGTCTCCAATAATGGAGACTCCATGTTTATGTTTGGTTACTCCGTATTTATTTTTGTCTGTAGTTGGGCAAAACATACAAAAGATAATAATGGGCTAAAGATTGGGTCAAAGCCCAAAAAAGTAGACAAGAGCTATGGTTGAAAATCAGCCCATTATAAGTCCATAACTGAGTAACCAAACTAGTTGTGCTCGTCGATTCCGTACCAGTTGTTCGGGTTAAATTTTTTGCTAACACCAGAAACCGAACCGATTTCAAACTGGGTCGAACCAAGCCGAACCAAATTTGAATTCGATTCGTTTTCAAGATGAACCACATAATTTTTAATAGAATTTATTCTAATATTTTGATTTTTAACACTAAATATACTTTAGACAACTTACTTTCTTCATCTTGTATTAGATACCCATAAATTGGGAGCAACAACAAATAGTTCAATCATGAACAAACTTGGTTTGCTAGATGCTCCAGCCTGCTTGGCATTTTTCAACTCAACAAGATACGAGGGACAATTCCTCTTTTAGTGTCCTATTTTCCTGCAATGGAAGCACTCAGCATCCTTCGTAACTCTTTTTTTCTTTGGGGGAGGCGTAACTTTCTTCCTTTCCTTGGACTTTCCTTTCATGTTTTTCCAAGATTTCTTTCTCACCCCCCCCCCCCCCCCCATGATCATATTCAGGCTTGGAATAACGTTGTTGGAAGGCACATCCTTCTCGGCAGTTTTCAACATTGCATGTAGCTCTCCAAGAGTCTTATCCTAGCATTGCATAAAGTTGTCAAACGACATTGGTAGTGAACCCTCTTTTTCAACATCCTAGCATTCAACATCCTGCAATGGAAGCACTCAGCATCCTTCGACTTTGTAACTCTCTTTTTCTTTGGGGGAGGCGTAACTTTCTTCCTTTCCTTGGACTTTCTTTTCCTGTTTTTCCAAGATTTCTTTCTCACCCCCCCCTATGATCATATTCAGGCTTGGAATAACGTTCTTCGAAGGCACATCCTTCTCGGCAGTTTTCAACATTGCATGTAGCTCTCCAAGAGTCTTATCCTAGCACTGCATAAAGTTGTCAAACGACTTTGGTAGTAAACCCAGAATGGTATTAACCGCAAGAACATGTAGCATAGGATGTCCAAGATATTCCAACTTATAGATGTAGCTCTTCATCTTCAAAACATATGAGCTAAGCGATTGACCTTCCTCGATCTTGCAAGCATTAAATTGCATCTGGGTGTCGTACAGTTCCTGATTAGCCTGAGTTTGAAACACAACTTTCAATTCATTGACCATGTCGTAGGCTGTACGATCATCCATCTCCTTTTGGAGCTCAGGTGTCATGCTTGCTAACATTAGCAACAGAATCTTTTTGCTCAACAAACTGATTTTGATAAGCAGCAAGCTGCTCAGGAGTAGCATTTTCGGTAGGAAGGTCAGGAAGGGGTGTTTCAATATGTCCCAACTTTTCTTCATACTTGAGGATTGATTGTACAATAAATTGCACGACCAGGACTACGATGGTGATCGAAGGGTATAAGGGATGTTGTTGTTGTGCCAAGCTTGTGTTTAACCAGAAATAAGAAATACGAAGACACTACGTTAATGTAACAACCGTGGTTTTAGCAGGTCAGTTTGACTGATAGTCTTGATTCGGTTGACGTTTGTTTGGTGTGTCTTAGGTGTTTGAAGTGATATAGGTGAGTTTTAGCACTAAATCCCTTTGCGTAAATGGTTTTCATTGTGATTTGGAAAGTATGGAATTTGGGAAATGTTAGGTCACCATTTTGTAAACACAAGTATTATAACAATAGAAATGAGATGAGAAAGGAGATTTGGGTGATTATATGAATAAGAGAAATATAAGTGCAAGAGTTTCCTTAAGAAATCAAATAACCAACCAAGTATTACATGAGACTAAGGCTTCTATTTATAGGGAAGGAGCTAGGGCAACACTCCCTCTCCTTCCACTATCAATTCGTGTGGGCTTCTAAGCCCATGGACTAAAATGCTTTAAGTCTAGTAAACATGTTACATAACATAAATGTAAGTAAATAGTAACTTAAGCAACCTATTATTACAAATGACCGAGACTTGATAAAATAGTGAAAAACTATGATCCCAACAATCTCCCCCTAAGGGTCGGTCATCATGGTTGCTTGACGTCTTCATCTTTGTCGTTGACTTGTGACAAGTAAAACTCTAGACGTCTTCAAAATGTTTGAATGATAATGGATGTACTTTGCTCTATGTCTTTGTTCATTGGTGATGATGTAGTGATTGTGTTATGAAGTAATCTGCCGTTCGTCACTCCTGCGTCTGTGGTGGTTGTCCGCCATTCCAACATACTCATACATCTTTGGATTTAGACTTTCACATACAAGAAGTTCCTTTTCATACATTGAGATCTTTGTCTTTATACTTTGTAGATTCTTCTTATTGGTGTAGAATCTTTCTTTGAACTTTGTGTTGCTAAGATCTTTGGGGGAGCTTTCTTTGACTTCAAGATGTATGTATGAGCATGTTGGAATCTACCATCATGGAAGTGAGGTACCTGTGAGTAAACAGTTAGCAATAATTAACCGGTACTTACAGATAAGGAATTAGAGCTCATCAACAGCATATTGTGAAGACTCCTTCTAATCCTTATCCAGGCCGTTCCCATATCAGATACTCCCGAAGGAGCTTACGAGACCTACTAAGTAGCTCAATGTCTGGGTGAGTCTCTGGGGATCACTCCACGACTGTAGACCCTAATGGAACCACCGCAAACACTAAGCGTAACCCTTGTGAGGTTACCGAAGTGACCTGCTGTCAGGGCTGTTTGATGTTGACCCTGGCAGGATTTCCGTTCAATCATTGAGAAATACTTACGTATTCCTCTCATAAACGTTCTCGGCAGATTGCTAAGATCTGCAAAGGACTCGATAGTTTACAACTGATGCCCATTGATGTAGAACACCAGTTGTAGAAATACTAAGTGTTCCTAAGAGATCTTTGATGTATCTCAAGGCTCTAGACTCTATAAGTGCACACCTAGGTTTCCTATGCGGAGACTAGGGAGGGGTCTCCTGCTTCAATATCAACCGTCTCTAAGAGATAGGTTGATAGGTTACGCTGGTTCCCCGTGAGAATGAAACAAGTCCTTTTAAGAGAACTTGAGTGGTTAAGAAGGTTTAGTGCATTGCGTCACTGGGTCCATGACGACTTTGTCTTCAATACCGGTGTTGTCTTTTGCAACAACCAGTAGCATACGTATTGAACCCGGTGTCTGCCCTAAGGTTGAACATATGGAGGGCTATTTCTTTTCACCCTTTTCTTTACTTTTCTTTTTAATTCTTCAACTCCTTCTTTCCCTTTCATTCTTTTCTCCTTTTTTTTTTTTCGTATCATACCTAAGGACTTCTAATTCTAACTATGGGAGATGTCCTTGGGTAGATCCCTCCGGCTCTGGCGGATCATAGGACGGATATTCCTATCTTAATCACCTTATAACTCCGACAGTAGCCAAGAAACCTTTGATTGAAAATCTCTCAAAGTGTTTGTGATAAATAATTTTGGTTAACACTTTGAGAGTTTTGTGTACACTTTTGAAGGGCTCCCCCTGCACATGTGCTCATAAGTATTTAATAAATTTGCACATGCGGGAGGAGCAAGCATTTTGAATTGATCCACTTTCCGTGAGCAAGACCGATTCGAGACACGCTTACATCACTAGTTAGACTAGCTTGAAGTTATTACCCGGCCTGGTCAAGTCCACAGAAAGTTTCTCGAGACGGTACATTTCTACTAAGACATATCCTTTTCGAGACACACTTACGTGGTTAGTTAAAGAGATACATTGTCAGCTTTTAGGTGACAACTAGCTCTAGTAACTAACTTGATGTTATTACCCGTCGAGGATAAGTCCTTTCGATATTACTAACTTTTATTGTCTCATCAATTCCTGGGTCAATACTGAGTCTAGCTCGCACAGGATACAACTTTTAAGCTTTGACTTCGTATATTTTAATCACTTTTTCATTTTCTCCCCCTCAAAAATAGCATATAAAATGATGTTTTTGACAATCTTTTAGATTAAAATATGCCTTTTGAGTCTTACGGGGAGATTCACCAAGAACTTTTTGATTTTGAGCAAAGTATTTTAGTTTTGACAAGTGCTCCCCCTCAACAAGTGATTAGGTCTTATTGAGGTAAAATACTTGTCCTTTTAAGCAGAATTATGAAAAATCATAAATATTTGATTAATTCTACTCAAAAGTGAGAAGCCTTCGCTCCTTATATTTAGGATTGAGGCACTGATGCATACCTCAGGGTCCTTTATTTACAAGTTCGGGTTGTGCACTGTAATGCGTGCACAAGCCATGATGAAAATAATTCAATCAAATGAAACAATTGATATTAAAAAGAATAACCAAATGTACCAAGTTAATCTTCGTCAGGTAGTGGAGCATCAAAGTCAGTGAACTTAGGTTCTGGTCTTTCGAAGAGTCTGATAGGAAACGATGGTCTGACACCGATATAACTTTCTAGTCGTCTGATTTGTTCCCGTCGAAATAACATTTCTTCAATCTTCAAGACAAAGTTACGAACTTGTCTTCTTGAGCTGGATTTCCATCTAGGTTGTTCCCCCTTTGCTATCTTTCGGTGATCATCATTCAACCTTTTGACAAGCCCATCACGAACGGATTTAAGTGTAACATCACAGAATTTGTGTATCTCATCGAACCTCATGAAGCTTTGTAGCTTTTTGCTGTTGATGTAGGTGAAACCAAAAGGTTCTTGGTTGAGAGTAAACTGTGACGTTTGATAGATTCCATCAAATGTGAATTGCGGCTTTGTCAAATTGATCTTCTGTTGGTAACTTTCCACTCCAAGCTGAAGATCTTCCACTCTTTCTTGAACTATCAATCGTCGGATGTAAAGAAGTAGTGATGCCATGAAGTTGTACTGTACATCTCTATCGAATCCACGCATTCTTCCTTGAACCTTTTCGAGATACATGTCTTCGATGTCATTGAGATTAAGGTCTGGAAAGTCTGCTTCGGAGAACTTGTACTTCTTTTCATCTTGTCGCTTAACCACAATTTCACGCATGAACGTGTAGTTAAACCGTTTTGATTCTTGAATCTCCAAGATAGCAATGATCTTAGATTTTTGCTTCACGTTTTCCAATGATTTCTCTCCTAATCTGCTAGTATAACCGAGACGACGACGTTCTGGCCAGTGTTGAATCCCGTGTAGAGCATCTCTGTCGTAAGCTACGATGGAGTTGCTGAAAACTCGAGTAGTCTCTTCAATGGCAGGGATTTCGTATCTTGCGGCTGGTACTGAGATTGTGAGTGAGGAAGCATATTTTGTCTTGGAAGTTTCTTGGGTGAGTTGGATGTGACGAAGATCTTTGTTGAAGAAGAAGCTGTAAGGTATCTTGGGTTTATCTGGAAATCCTTTCAAGGGTAATGGTTTGGTCCAGTCAGTGAAGTAAGGCTTTTCATGATTTTTGGAACTGAGGTCAATGTTCACTTCAGGATTTAGCCAGTCAAAGTCGGCAGACATTGCACTAGCTATATTCTGCATATGATACTCGTATTCCACTTTGTTTCCGGATCTGGACTTAAGAAATTCTTGTGCATCCCTATTGATTCTTCTAAGCTCCGTCTTTGTGAGTTTGTTGATCTGAAGATCCTTCATTATGACTTGGGTGAACTGTAGAGTGTTACCAGGAAGGGGTTCTTCTTCTTCGAGAGGAGGTTGAGCTTGAACCATTTCTGTCAGCCAATCATTCTGAGGAGTGTCATCATTGTCGAGCCATGAATGACGTCTTTTCATCTTTGATTTCTTGGACTTAGATGTAGCATCTTTGTCTTTAGCCTTGGATGGTGACGATGGTCCAGCATGAGAATCGGGAATAGGTGAAGCACGATAATCGGCGTCAGCTTGACCCTGGTAGTCATCAGTAGGTTCCATGAAAGTTTCTTCCTCTTCAGTTTGACCTTGACCGGTAGCTGAGGGGTGTTGTTGATTTCCAGGAGGAGTGGAGTCCTTTCGTGGTTGTAGAGAAGATGAGGGACCGGTTCCAGACTTAGGTTTCTTGCCTTTTGAGTTTGGGTCAGGTTCGTCATCTTTTCTTGACCTTTTCAGGGTTCCAGCTGCATCTTTGCATGACTCTTTGGATATGTAAGCCACCATAGCATCATAAAGTGCTTTTTCTTCAGCAGTCTGTGTGGTTTTGGAGGCAATATTGTCGAAGAGTTTGTCAAGCATTTCATTGAAGGATAATTCAGGGACGGTTGGAGCAACAGTAGAAGCTTTTGCAGTGTGAAGCGTGAATGGTGTAGTTGACAACATTTTTCTAGTGCCACTTCTGATTCTGTGATCCAAGTTGTCCTTGATTGGTTCAAGAAGGTTTGCTACTTCAGGAGAGACTATCTCAACTAGATTTTCAGTGAGAAAATCTTGTGTGACTGTCTTAATAAATCCTGTGTAATCAGAGTTCAAGAACTTATCGATCAGCTGCTTTGACTCCTGAAAGTCTTCAACTTGTTTGGCAAGACCGGTAACCATGTTGGTTAGTTTGTTGACTTGCTCCTGAAGATCAACTGGTTGTTTCGGTTCATTGATTGAATGCTGTTTTGATGCGGTTTCCGAAGGTGTGGGAGATGAATGCTCAGGTGATGATTCAGATGATGACTCGTTGTGAGAGTTTGAAGAAGAAGCAGGAGGAGTCGGATCCTTTGGTGGAGAGTCTTGAGGAGGTGGAGGTTTTGCTGAGGAAGTCTGCTGAGAAGATGACTTAAGAAATATGTTGGTGTCGAACGCGTTCTTCTCTTCATTTTCTTTTCTACGACGTTCCTCTGCTTCTCGTGCAAGAAACTCTGGAGTAATGAGGTATTCATGTTCCTGATCCGTAGCTATGTTCTCTTGTCCGCCAACATTCTCCTCTACATTAGCAGTCTCTGTCATATTGACATCTCCTGTTTTGTCTGTATCTTTAAGGGTGTCATCAGGTTGTGGAGCTGATTCTAACGTTGTGGACACAACGGGAGGAATCATGCTGCTTGTAGCTTCTTCATGTTCTGACTGATCGATAGGTGGTGGAGTTAAAGGTTAAGACATGAGTCGGCTTTCGAGTGTTGCTTTCCTTTGTTCTTTCCGAAGTCGCTTTTCTTCAGCTCGAGTGTCGACAACTATACTCTTCAGTTTGCGTTTATCGACCAAAGGTTCAACGATTGGTTCGTCTTCATCTTCATTAGGCTCATTAATAGTGATCCATTTTCTTTTCCTTGTCTCTTCTTCATAATTTTCTAGACTTTGTTGTATGGCGATCTCTATTGCAGGAAATCCTTCATCAGGAGCTCTTACTCTCAGTTCATAGTCTGGTTCTTCCTCTTCAGATTCCGTGTCGAACTCTGATTCGCTGTCTGAAGGTGGAGGTGTAGGTTCATCCTGAAGGATGTACGCAGGAGTTACCTTCTGCTTTGGCTTGGTTGCTGGTTTGGGTTTGGATGTTTGTTTAGGTTTGGTGGAAGTCTTGGGTTTTGACTTAGGAGCAGTCTTAGTCTTAGTCTGAGGTGAGCCAGTGGTGCTTGCAGTACTCCCAGACTTCACACCTCCTTTGCTACGAGTCTGAATAGTAGCTTCTTCCTGTACCCCTTTGTAAGCATTATCATAGTACTTGTAGTTCGAACTTTTCTTGATTATGTCATTAAGAAGGTATTCGGGAAGCCTCATTCCTTTGATCTTGGTAGAGGAAGTGGTAGTCTTGATGAATGAGGTGGTGAAGTCGTCCTCGAAGAGGTGCTTCGGCTCATTAGGATCAGCCATCCTTTTGATGAATTCTGGTGTGTCATTGCAGAAATGTTCTATGAGAAGTTTGGTGAATCTTGTGAACGGGATCATAGTCTTCACACGTTCGGTTTGAATGCTGTAGACTAGATCTTTCATGATTGGAACTGCAAAGTCCATAGGTGTCAAAGTCACCATTCCCCAGAATGTTTGCAAGTGTTCAAGCCTAGGATGTTCATGACCACTTTTTCTTCCTGATATCGATCTTACAACCAACAGACAGAATGTTCTCCAAGGCTGAGGGATATTCTTGGCATTGAATCGGGAAAGTTTGACTAGAGGTACGTCATCATCAACATCATATCCTAACTCAACAAAGAAGTCAAGAAGGTCCAGTTCAGGTAGTATTGGAGCAAATTCGTTGTCAGTTTGAGGCAGGAGAAGGGCTGTACGAAGAACGTCGTGATCTACAGTGTAGACTTGGCGATCCAATGTAACAGTAAAAGATTCATCATCCAAGTTAGCCTTAGCCGTAATCCAGAACTGATGAAGGTAGAACAGAGGAACTGAAGTAGAACAGATGAGCAGATGTTTGCATGGATGTGCAAGTAGAATATCTTTGGCAATCATGCACGAGTTCTCTGTAATTCTCAATTTGTCGAAATCAACTCGTGGATTGTTGTTGCCAATCGTGACATTGTAGTTTTCGGGAGTGATGTCATCCATGGTGAGTAATGGAAGAGCTTGTTCAGGGACATTCTCGTTGTGTTCAGCCATGTTAATCTGAAAAGTATAATCATAAACCAAACATCCAGATTTGTTACGTGTTAGCACAATTTTGAGTTTGGTTATAGATATCTACTTAAGACAATTAAGCACGAATGGTTTATTTTGTTATGTGTGAAGTGACATATGATGCATACTTGAAGAACATTGATCATTTTATCTCACTGAATCAATTTAAGAAAATTAGAGCACACACTTAAGCACAAAAATGATCCAAGTAGCATATTTACACATCATGTGACAACAAATGATGATTACAACACAATCACAACATAATTACATGTATTTGAAATTACAACAAGCCATCATCATATTTTCGCAAAATTTACTAGATTTCGAAAACTTAATCTAACATGATTTCGAAAACAGTCATAAGAAATAAGGTTTTCGCAAACATGCATAATGAATGTTTTCGAAAAATATTCCAAGTGTGTTCTCGATAATAATTTTATCGAGAACATACTTAAGTGAAATATTTTCGAAAAGATTCAAGGATGCGTGATTGCGAAAGATTTTCTCATTTGTGATTTCGAAAAGAAGCATGGTTCTCGAAAACGTTTGAGCAGTGATACATTTTTATCGCAAACACACTTATGTAAGAGATTGCGAAAGATTTTCAAAGTATGTATTCTCAAAAACAATATTTTCGAAGACACAAAGCGTTTGAGAAAATTTCGCAAACACTCAATAAGAGTGTTTTCGAAATGACATGATTGCGAAAACATGATTTGCGAAAAAATGGGATTTCGAAAAATTTTTATACAAGAATTTTTCGAAATTGATCCATACGTACGTTTCTTTTGCAATTTTATTATCCAAAGGTAGATGCCTGTTGTACAGATTGAGAAACAACAATTAGAATCATGTAAACACCACACATTCAATGATTTCAAAATCTTGGTAATAATACAATATCGAAAACATGTGAATTTCAATATTTTAAACTATATCAATGCATTTGTGAGTCTTCTTGTGTGTGTGGTGATGAGTTAAGCACAAAAACGGGATCATGTAAACATCACACGAGATATATCCTTTATGAACAAAAACCCTAGTTATCGAATATCATGCATACGTGGGAAAGATTTAAATTAACTTGATTCATGATGATATATACATAGTACCGAACATATCCCACCAAGAAAATTATGCAAACAAGCCCTGAATCAAAAGTATCCAATTCGATCTAAAACCCTAGTTTTCGAAAATAACACAAACATGTATTAGGCAACGATTAAATGACATAGGAATGTTAGAAACATGTTATAGAACTAAAACCCTATCAGAAATTAGCCACCCAAACATGTATTGTGTCATCCCGAAATTTACGAAACCCTAGGTTTTCAAATCGATAAATCTTGAAATCTAACCGTTAGTTTTGCAATTAAACGAAAACCTTTGTTTGTAATCGAGTAAGGATCACGTAGAAACTTACAGTTTGAATATTGGTTGCACGGATTTTTCGTTTGAATCTATGCCGTGGATTTCGAAAGAGGGTTTAAGGTTTTGAGAAGTTGTGAGGTTTTAGACAAAAACGGTTTGTTTGTTTTAGTTATTTTGAAACTTTTGAATTTATGACACTTTTGGTCCCTAAACTTTTGATTTACATTATTGAGTCCTAAAGTTAAATGGCAAACAAGTGCAACATAAAGATATACTCCTAACCACCATTGTAAATGAAATCTTAATCGAGATGAGACGAAGGAATGAACTTTAGACTTCCATAGTATCCGAAGTACCACATCATTTAGAAAATATGCAAGTATATCAATTTGAGAAAAAGAAATGTGTAGCATTTGAGCTTATCTCCCCCTCAACACTTGTAAAAAAAATTAGAGAAATAATGACAAGATGTTGAAAAGAAGTGATATACTTGCATTTTTTTTTTAAGAAATTAAAAAAAATATGAAAATCTTTTTGTGTTTTGATTGGTTTATATTATAGAAAAAAAATATTTACAAAGATAGTTTTGATGTTTGACGATCAATTGTGTTTTAAAAACTTTTCCAGATCCTCTAGAGTCAAACATCGCATACCAATTTGGTGAACTAGACTAGCAAACCTTGATGGTGCTAAGGATTTGGTAAGTAAGTCCGCCAATTGGTACTCAGTCCCAACAAAATAAAGTTCAACGATACCCTTTTCCACATGCTCTTTGATGAAGTGATATCGGAGATCGATGTGTTTGGATTTGCAATGATGTACTGTGTTGCAGGAGATAGCAATAGCACTCTTGGAATCACAGTAGATAGGAATCTTGTTGAATAGGTAGCCATAATCCTTAAGTTGTGATCTCATCCAGATGACTTGAGCACAACAAGCAGACATAGCTACATATTCAGATTCTGTTGACGACAGTGATGTGCAGTCCTGCTTCTTAGATTGCCATGACACAAGTTTGTCTCCGAGAAATTGTAATCCACCAGATGTACTTTTGCGTGTGTCTAAACATCCTGCATGGTCAGCATCTGAAAAAGCAATTAGTTCAAAACTAGAATCCTTCGGATACCAGATTCCCAAGTTAATGGTTCCCTTTATGTATCGAAGGATTCTTTTGACCTCGCTAAGGTGTTTTTCAGTTGGTTTGGACTGATAACGAGAGCACATGTAGACATCAAATACTATATCAGGTCTACTAGCTGTGAGATACATGAGGGACCCAATCATACTTCGGTATTTCGTAGGTTCAACTGGAGTCCCATGTAAGTCAGCATCTAGTTTTGTGGTATAGCCCATTGGTGTATTGTAAGTATCACTGGTCATCATTCCATGTTTCTTTAAAATTTCAAGAGCATATTTGGACTGATTTATAAAAATTCCACAGGGTGATTGATGAACTTGTAGTCCTAGAAAGAACGAAAGTTCACCCATCATGGACATTTGAAAATTATCTTTCATTAATTTTGCAAAATCATTAGAGTAACTTCTTTTTGTTGAGGCAAAAATAATGTCATCGACATATATTTGAACAACAAGTAAGTCCTCCCCGTAGGTTTTTGTAAATAGTGTTGGATCCACCGATCCTTTAGAAAATTTATTGGCCAGCAAGAACGTGGACAGTTTGTCATACCATGCCCGTGGGGCTTGCTTAAGTTCGTAGAGTGCCTTTTTGAGTCGGTAAACGTGATTAGGACGCTCAGGATCAACGAAGCCGTCAGGTTGGCTCACATACACTTCTTCACGGAGTTCTCCATTAAGAAATGCAGTTTTCACATCCATTTGGTAAACAACCATGTTCCTGTGTGCAGCATAGGCCAAGAAGATCCGAACAGCTTCATGTCTAGCCACTGGAGCAAAGGATTCAGCAAAATCAAGTCCTTCTAGTTGGGAGTATCCTTTCGCTACCAGGCGTGATTTGTTACGTATGACAGTTCCTTCAGCATCAAGCTTATTCTTCCAAATCCATTTTAACCCTATGACAAAGACTCCGTCAGGTCTTTCAACTAATTCCCAGACTTCTAATCTTATGAATTGCTAAAATTCCTCTTGCATAGATTCAATCCAGTTGTCATACATTGCTTCTTTAATGTTCTTAGGTTCTTCGTGACAAACTGTGAGTGCATAGATACAAGTTTCTCCATCCGTGTGAAGTCGTTGTCTTGTCATAACAGGTGCATCTGGATGGCCAATAATATGAACTAGTGGATGGTCTCGAGTCCATTTGTGTGTTGAAGGATGTAGTTGATAGGTATCTCGCATGTTAGCAGGATCCAAATTGCGTGTTGACGACTCAGCTATATAAGGAACTGTAGGAGCCGGTGCAAACGGGTTAAAGAACGCATCAGGATCATGCTCTGCGGGTTGTGGAACTGATTGTGGTGTTGGATCTTCAACTGGATGGTGGGAAGTAGAACCAGTTTGTTCTACTGTAGATGGTGATGCAATTGGAGGACCGTTCCTCTCAACACTTGTAGTAGTTTGTTGAGGTGAGTCTGGTACTGGAATGTTTTCAGGTTGAGCAGCGGAATTAGGTGAGACCTCAGTAGAACGGTATTCAATTGTATCATCAAATAGTGGAGCAAACAAGGTTTCCACTTCTTTGCGGTTGAGTGGCAATGGTTCAGCCGAAGATTCCGGAGAGTTAAGACGGTTGAATTCGGGTCCTAAGCTGTGTTGCTCAGAAGCCATTTGTGTGAGTTCATCAAAATTAGCGTGAATGGTTTCTTGAATTTCTCTTGTACGACGATTCCATATCCGAAAACCTTTTGAATTTTCACAGTATCCAACGAACACTCCGATGTCAGCCTTTGCTTTAAGTTTACCTAAATCATCACGATCATTTTTCGGATAACAAAGTGCTCCAAATACATGAAAGTAATCGATATTCGGTTTTCTTTTGTGAACAATTTGATAAGGTGTTTTACGATGGCGTTTTGTTATCATGCAACGGTTTTGGGTATAACATGCGGTTGAAACAGCTTCTGCCCACAAGTAATCTGGTAATTGAGCATTAATCAACATAGTTCTAGCAGCTTCCACTAACGTCCTGTTGCGTCTTTCAACAACTCCATTATGTTCTGGGCTTCTAGGAATAGATGTTTGATGTTCAATTCCCACTTTCTCATAATATGACCTAAGTGTCTGATTCTTGAATTCAGTTCCATTGTCAGTTCTGACCATTCGTACAGTGTTGCGTAACTGAACTTGAATTTTTGTGAGAAATGTAATGATCATGGAAGGAGCCTGATCTTTACTTCGTAAGAAGTAGACCCAAGTCCATCTTGAATAATCATCTACAATTACAAGAATGTAGCGTTTACCGTTGATACTTTGAACACGCATCGGTCCACACAAATCCATGTGTAGCAATTGTAAAACATGATTCGTATTGTGCTCAGGTTTTGAAGGAAAATGAGCCCGAGTACTTTTTCCTTGTTCACAGGCAGAACATAAGTGATCTTTGGTAAAACGGAATCTTGGAAATCCATCAACAAGTTTGAACCGAGCAAGGTCAGTCATAGTTTTGAAATTCAAGTGCGAAAGACGCTTGTGCCATAACCAAGATTTAGTCGATTCTGCTTTGGAGAGAAGACATATCGGAGATGTTGCAATCATATCTGACATTGATATTGTATAAAGATTGGAGCCACGTGAGCCAGACATTAGGTCGTTTCCTTGTAAGTCACGAACAAAGCAAGTTTTCTCACGAAATGCAACTTCTAGATCCCCATCACAAAATTGACCAACAGAGAAAAGGCTGTGTCCAAGGCCTTCCACATAATAAACACGACTGATTTCAATGTTCCCACTGACATAGTCACCATATCCCATGATTAGAGCGTAATGATCATTCCCGAATCTGACAGTACCAATGAACTTTGAGACAAAGTTGTGTAACAGTTTGAGATTGCCTGTCATATGTCGGGTGCATCCGCTATCAACAATCCAGAGAACGATCTGTACCACCTGCATCACAAGAAGAAGACACAGATGGAACAGAAGTAAGGGTGGAACCCAAAGACAGTGCGGGTTCCTGTTGGTTAGAAACACATGTATTCAACAATTTAGGAATCCATTTAAAGTCTGGTTTGTATTGTAACCAAAGTTGTCAGTTCCAACTAGTTTTTGCTTTCTTTATGTTAAATGCACTAGTAGTTGGCTCATTCCTAGATTTGTTCTCGGCACCTATGGGGGTAACTTCAACTTCATTAAAAACCGTAGAAGACGGCTTTCCTAAGTTAGACTTAGAGGCAGTAGTGGGCCTAGAAGGAATGCGTGTCCTACATTTCTTATGACGATTGAGAAGAGAATTAGCTAAACATTTTGTATGATCACCAGATGATACGCTTTTACGACAAAACACACAAGATGCATTAATATTCAAAACATTCAAAGGTTCATCATTCGTTACATTTAGATTTTGATTACAATTTGCCAGATTAGAATCTAAATCTGATGCAACATGAGTTTTATTCAAATTCTTAAGTTGATCTTCTACTTCTTGAGCTTCTAGTTGTCCTCTCTTACGTTGCAAGATCCTATTCTTCTTTTTACTTTTTCGCTTGGGTCTGCTAACGCTATTAGTGGAGACTAGTCCTGTAGAAGTGGAGTTATCAACATTAGTGTTTTGAATGACATTTTCTTTAGCAGTTTTGTTTAATCGATACATTCCTGGTGCTATCACCGTGGTGTCAACCATCTTTCCTTTTTGAATTAGCTTAATTTTCTCTTTCAAATCAATGATGATGTGATTTTTATCCTAGATTTTAGACTCAAGTAAACCATTGCAATATTTGATGTCATCGCGGTTTTGTTGCCATTCGGCGTTTTCAATTTTTAAATCCGCAATTTCTTTCTCGTATCGGAGACACAGACTTTTTAAAGACTCGTTGTTTTTGCAAATCTGACAAGAGTTTGAAACATTTTGACTTTGAAGCTTCAATTCCATTTCAAGACTTTGAGCTTGACACCATTCAAGCCTTTGTTTGAGTTGACAAATTTCTTTTGAAAATTGTTTTGTCACATCATCATTTTTAATTCTCAGCTTATCATTTTCCAGTTTGAGTGTCTCAATTTCCCCATTCAACAAGTTATTATCAACACAAAGATCATCCATAAGCATAGAAGTACCAGATTTATAGAGATCATTCATGATAACAGACAAAATATCAGCATTGAGAACTTGTTCCAAGAGTCGATCAGCATCATTTTTTAAAACTCTATTTCTTTGCTTTTGAACCAAAATCTCATTTTTAGTAGAATTGAAAACGTTTATCATATTTTTGACCTCGTTTTGAAGTTCCTGATCCCAACGTGTAGCACAGAGACGGAGGTGTTTGACAATTGGCAACATTTGTTTTTGAAAAATATCTCTCTTTTCTCGCTCGTAAGCGGATTGAAAAGTTTCAATTTTTATTTCAGAATTGCGTTCAATTGTTTCCTCCAAAATTTTGATGTCTTCCATAAAAGTTTTGAAATAATTTAAGACTCGACAACTTTTCGGTAAAGGTGTAAGTTCACCGGATGATGGTAAGGGACCATTAACTTGTGCTACAGTTTGGACAGGGGCCGCATTAGAGGATGAAACATATGACTCTTCGACAAACCATGATTTCTCAGGTAAGTCCTTTTGAGTAACAAAAGATTTAGAAAGAGGTGGAGCTTTTGAATAGTCATATGGTGTCCAATATTGAACATAACTCATTTTTGATCGACTCTCGTCTTCAAGTTCTTCTTCTTCCTCAGTATCAAAAATAACAGCACGCACAATCGTATTATCAAGCAAATGGTCCATACTGTAAATTTTAGGAATTTCTTTGAAAGCCGTGTGAAGAAACATTGAATTGTAATCACCAAGTGCAAAACCTTTATCGGGTCTCGGTTTTAAAGTAAATTTCTGAATTGTTGTGACAGAGTTCCCGTGTTTGTAAACAATGTTACGAAATTCTTTGAGTTGTTTTTCAAGATCAACAATATCACCGAGTAAATCATCTATATACTTCCTTTTTCGTATTTTATGTTTACAAAACTCCTTTTTACAATTGGACAATTTTGTTTTCGTTTTTGAAAGGTCTCTTTGAAGACGTTCAACTTGCATTTTCAATTCACACTTTTCACTTTCGAGTTTCGAAATCAACTTTCCGTTTGACTCAATTAAATCTTGCATTTTGCGTTGAAGATCTTGTTCTTTGTTGTAAGAATTTTGAAAAGCTTTTTCAAAACTTTTTGTATGTTTAATCTTTTCTTGCTGACTTGAAAGTTGTATTTTATAACACTCAATATCTCTTGCAAGTGCCGCATTTGTTTCTTTTAAAGCTTTGTTTTTCTCGTTGCATTTTGCAATTAGCAATTGTTGATCATTCAGTTGTTTAGATAACATTATAAGGTCAGGGTCTGGATCAAATGATGGTTCATGTTGTTCGAAATGATCATGTTTATCATTCTCAATAGGATCATCAAATGAAACAACTGTGTCATCATCAAATATGACAACTGTGCTTATTTGTTCATCTGTTTGAGAAGATGAATATGATTTAGATGGAACAACTTGCGCCATATTTGATTCAGAAGCAGAGGGTGAGGCTATTTCATGTATGAGGCATGCTTTTTGGTCATGTACCTAAGACAAGCCGTCAGTGTCATACACTGGACCTGAATCATTAAACTAAAGTTCCTGCATGTTGGCCATAAGCATCACAGCTGCATTAGCTTCCAGATCTTCCATGTCATCATCATTGTTCACATTTGCCATGAAGTTGTTATCTTGTTCAGGGAAATGTCCATCTTTTTCATCTTGAAGAGCCATGAGTAATGCCTGCTTGTGAAACTTACTACCTCGAGTTCTCAGTTTGGGACATGCTGTCGCTATATGACCTTGTTCATTACAATTGTAGCACCACACTGCATTCCCTGAGTTGGAGTTCCTTGTTGCAACTGCTTCAGACCTTTGCTGAGAAGACCCTGAGTTGTTCCTGAACCCTCCATTGTTATTAAACCTCTGACCATTCCCAAAATTTCCTGAAGAACTTCCTGAACCAGATCGACCATAGCTACGATTCTGAATTTCCACTCTTCCATCATTGACAACAGCTTGATTCCTTGTGTTAGAAGATGAACGTTGACGGTTGTTTGTTTTGTTGGAGAATTTGCTGAAAGCACGAGCAATAAGAGCAAGTCCCTGATTCAACGTATTAAAGTCATCATCGTCATCGTCATTGGAATTTGAGTAATACACTGCATCATTGTTGTTTAATGGAACAAGTTGAGTAGAAGCATTCTGTGGAGATGAATCATAAGGGACCATTTGGTTCGAGGTGGAAGATTGTGGATAACTGAAGTAGTTCTGCTCTTGAACATATGCATGATTTGACATTGGTGGTGGAGCATAGGGAGATTGAGCTACGAGAGCCAAAGAATTTGGTGTTGGTGTTGGTGTGTATCCCCCTCGTAGAGCTCTATCTTTTTCCACTTCAGGTTCATGGTGTTTCAGAAAATCATACAACAAACCATATGGTGCATCATGTAGATTTTTAGTTTGACGTACAAATGTCACATATTTATGCCAATCTGGACCAAGACTACCGACGAATTTAGAGTTCACTGCTATCCTTGGTACTGTGATTTTGTGACGTTCCAGATCATTGACCACATTTGTGAAATGATGATAGTAGGATTCAAGTGACTCTCCTGGTTCAATTGTGATGTCTGTGTATTCCATGTAAAGTTTGGATTCCATATCATCTTTGTTCAATTGAGTGCCTTCCATAAGGAGATGAACGTGTTCCCACATAGCTTTGGCTGTTTTCTGAGCATCGACGCTGCGATAAATTGGATTAGGTATACCTTGAAGTATATAAGCCATTGCATACTCATCAGCTTCACGATGTAATTTCTGTTCTTCAGTGAGTGCAGTTTCTGGAAGAGGTCTATCACCAGGAGGACGTGGAGGATCAGCAGTTGGATCACCAGCTTCAAATCTTGTTGGCCATTCAAATGGTCCTTCAAGTATCACTTGCTTCAAGAATTGCCCATGAGGTTTCTTTAGTTCAAGAAATCGTAAGAATCGACTTGACCATTGAACATAGTTCCCAGGTGTTAGCATTGGAGGTGTTTCAAGTGATCCTGCCTCATGTCGGGATTGTTGAGTTGTAATAACTTCACACATTCTATCAAACCAGTGAGGTTGTTTGGAGGAGAACTGAGTGTTCTGTTGTGACATCTGATATGATTGTTGTTGAGGAATGATTTGATGTTGTTGCATCATGAGATAATGATGTAGTGGATTAAACGGTTGTTGTTGAACGTGTGATTGTGAAGGTTGTTGATACGGTTGTTGCTGATGGTATTGTTGTTGCTGATACTGCTGATGTTGCTGTTGCTGAGAATGAGGGAAGTAGTAATTAGGTGGTTGAGACATTTTTTAACACTTGTGTAATAATGGATCTTGTAGAAGGTATAGATTTAGCCAAATCTCGAAAACTTTGCTCAACTTCGGATTGCGAAACTTTGCACAACAGTGATTGCGAAATTTGTCTTCATCTGTGATTGCGAAATTGTTGATCAAAGGAGATTGCGAAATTTCTGCACACCAGTGATTTCGAAACTTGTAGGTTATCGCAAAACAAGGAATGTAAGTGAGTTTTCGAAACTTTTACAAATTTTCGAAAACAATGTGATTTCGAAAAAAATAGTATTTTCGAAAACACAACAATCACGAACCCACTTATCGAAATTGTACAATTTCGAAAATGTACCAAGAGTCGAAGTACTTTACTTTCTTATACAAGAAAGAAAATACTGAGTTCACAAACAAACGAAGTCGATGTAGAGCACTTAGTTAAGATCTCGATAAAGGGACAAAACACTTTCTCGATAAGCTATGCGAGTAGTATTTTCAACGAAAGCAAACCTAAAACGTGTTTTTATTTAAATATTCTTGTACTTTTAGGTATAAAATGAAGATTTCTTGAAGAAAGTTGAAAACTTTATGAACTTTTTCCAAAAATTTTAAAATCTTGAAAATAAGTACAAGAAGCTCGAAATCGATTTTTTGCGAAAATTTTGAAACTTTTATGTTTGTTTTGATTTGTAGCACAAGTTTGTAAGCAAATATGTGATAAAAACCAAACAACAAGCAAAAAAGTACGAAAATTGTAACAACAAATCGATTAAAAAAACAAGTTTTAAGAAATGAAATCAATGAAAACACAAAAGCTACACCTTCATATGGCGAATGATACCACTTGTTAGGTCACCATTTTGTAAACACAAGTATTATAACAATAGAAATGAGATGAGAAAGGAGATTTGGGTGATTATATGAATAAGAGAAATATAAGTGCAAGAGTTTCCTTAAGAAATCAAATAACCAACCAAGTATTACATGAGACTAAGGCTTCTATTTATAGGGAAGGAGCTAGGGCAACACTCCCTCTCCTTCCACTATCAATTCGTGTGGGCTTCTAAGCCCATGGACTAAAATGCCTTAAGTCTAGTAAACATGTTACATAACATAAATGTAAGTAAATAGTAACTTAAGCAACCTATTATTACAAATGACCGAGACTTGATAAAATAGTGAAAAACTATGATCCCAACAGGAAAGTTCATTTTGATCGCCTTTATGGTGTAGAAATGACTTATGAAGTTTTGGTGTTTTTGTGTTTTTGTGTAACGAGTCTTCATTCAAATATTTGAACGTTAGCAAGTTACGAGGAGTTTGTTTTTATGTATTATGCTTATAAAAGAGTGAAAATCTATTTTTGGAAACTTTATTTTGAAAATGATAATTTTCCGAGTCGTCGTAAAAACTAAGGTTTATTGCGTAAGACGTTAGGTTTTGTTATGGGAGTTTATAAAATATAAAAAGTATAAGGTTTTGAGTGTAGTTATTAAATTTAATAAAAAAATACATATGTATTATAAAAATCAGCTAGAAGGGGGAAAAAGGGGAAAAGAAAACCCAATTTGATCCCAAATACAATTCATAGCAATAAGGAATCTTAGTCCAACCAAAACAAGCCTAACCCCAACCCATATAACCCCATGAACACCCATACCCCTATTTTTCTGCATATTTTGATCAACCAAAGCAAGAGGGAAAGAAGAAAAATCAGGGTTTATAGTTTTGAAGCTAAAATCAAGAATCAAGGTAAAATCCCTAAAACCTATGTTCAATTATTTGATTAATTATTGGAATTCATGTAATATTAAATATGATGTATTTAGGGTTTATAAACTTCTGTAAATTAATGATGTAAAACCTGTTAGAATCATTAATTGATAATAGTATGGTGATTGGTTAAAAGAATTGAGCTTAAACCGCGATAGTTACGTTAGGGTTTGGATAGAATATTAGTGCTGTAAAGATACGAGTGTATTTAACAGATGGTGAAGAGTTAGATCACTAATTTTTGGTCTAAATTGAATTTTAATGAAAGAACTTTCCAAAAATTCCGGCCACGATCGATTTAGAGGACCGGAAGTTAATCTTTTGATTTTTCTTTGTTAATGTGTCAAAGCTGTAAAACCGGGACAGATTTAGGTCATAAGTTTGGTAGTGAGATGTGGATGAAAAAGTGAGATTTAGCTTAGCCCTTCTGGTTGAGTTAAGTTTCATATGTACTTAGACTCCCACGCGAAGGATTCACGATAAAAAGTTGTAGAAGTATTTTAATTTAATTAAAACTTTTTGGTGTGCGTTCAGATCCGAATCTGGATAGTTTGTAATTTTGATTTTATGAAGAGTACTTGTGTATTTTTTTGGACCATGGCCTTCTGGTAGTAGCTTTTATACATCAAAGGGACTATGGTAAATTTTTTGTGTGAGTTATTGAGCCTTTAAAGTTAATATTTCATGTGGGCGAATGTACCCTAAAATTCTACGTTTTCTGATTTTAAAAGTGCAAGGGATTTAGTGAGTATTAATGTTTGGTGATGGTTAGAATGGAGTCTAGGAGATCCATGGTGGGTCATATGAACCTTAGACATCCATCATATGCGTATTACATGCGTTATAGCTTTTAGCTTGGCCATGTGTAATGTGGATTTATTTTGTGTGATATAGATTTGTGATTTGTGTTTGTGGAAGCTGCAAAGTTTGAGGTGAGTTTCATAGTCCCACTTTTTACTTGTTTTAAACTTGGGATGGGAATGATGCTTGTGATAATTGTTTTGAGTTACTGTGATTATGTGTGGTTTAAAAATCTTGGACTTATAATGTTATTGTATAAATGCTATATGTGATGATAATGTTATGTGGATTGGATAATGTGATGATAATGCTGTGTGGTCCAATTGGGGGGGGGGGGGGAGTATCCAATTGGAGAGTAATAACTCCTACTCGATATAATGTTGTGTGGTCTAAATGGAACTCAATTGGGAGGATGCTTATCCTGTTGCTCGCGCATGCGACCAAATTGATGATGAAATGGGAGCGGGGGTCACGTTCCGGCCCGAATGTTGTGATGTGTATTCAATTGGGAGGATGCTTATCCAGTTGCTCGCGCATGCGACCTAATTGATGTTAAAATAGGATCGGTGGACACGTTCCCTCCAAATGGTTGCCTTTATGTGTGTTGGTTGCCTTGTGTATACATGTAGCTTGTATGATAACTATAATTATTTGTCCAGCAATGTTTTATAATCACAGTAAATCGGTTGCCTGTTGTGTATGAGTCTTAAACCTATGAATCTCACCAACATTATGTTGACGTTTTAAGCATCATTTTCAGGTGAGCTTTAGAAGGATAAGATAGAAGGATGTGATTAGACGAGACCTTAGTTGCATTGGAAGTGGGTTATCATCTATGATTGAATTTTATGTATTTGTTTCGGATTTTGTTTTGGTTATTTTGTTTTGGGGTATTGTTACAACACTTTGTGTTTGTACTTTGCTCTATTTTTGTGCATGTAGTTGTTCTCTATATAGACACCAGGTGTTGTGATAATATCCATGAAGTTATACCTCGTGTTTCCGCCTTGGCGAGGTGTGACAGTTAAGTGATTGTGCAGGGGTTGGGTGTAACCTCTCGTAATTTTCCCTTACGATTAGTAAATGCTCACGAAGAAATAAAATGATGTTACAATAAGTTAACACCACTTTTACGGGCAACAATTTTTTTTTTTTTTTTTTTTTTTACTAATGACTTGATATTGGAATCACTACGACAACTGTGATTGACTGTTTACCTAGGAACGATGCTTACACACAACCTAGATAATCTATATTTATTGCGAACTATAAATATATAAAACGTTTATATTTATAACTATACGTTTCGTCCAAATACCGTATACTATTTATACATTTCCCGAGCCTATGAAAATTCCCGAGAACGATCACTAATATTTTTGGACTTCGACACGATACCCGAAACACACCATGTCGGCCCCCATCACCCAATGGGCCACGTAAACCAAGTTACAAACCAAACGGACTCTTTTTCTTTCTTTTCTTTCTTTGGGCCGAAACCAAACCAGCAGCCCACCAGGCCAAGCCCAAACCACACCCTTAGTTTTATTTTTCTTTCTTTTGCCTGTCGCGATACACGTCCAAAACACCCCTATTTTCTTACGATTTTTATACACGACACATATATATTTTTGCTTGTCTCGTTTCATCTAGTGCCCAAGAATCATGAACGATAAAACTTGCACCCTCCTTTGCTCGTTTACTACCCCAGAAACAACCCAAGTAAAAGACCAAACGCAACATTTGAAAGATAGGTCAAAACGTGGCATAACATTCCTACACACCTCCCTTGCTCCCCAATGACAACTAAGCGAACACTATACACAATGTGATTGTCAGGAATGAATAGGAAGAGATCTTACAAGATCTTAGCCTTGTACACCCACGATTGGACGAGAGAAGAGGCGCTACTATTCGTTTGCATGATACTATCCATCTCATGTGAACTTATCATGTCTCTACACTTCATACACTCACTATATAAGCTTCCACATGCAAACACAATCGATACATACACTATACGTACCAATACACATAAAACTTAACGAAGGAAGAATTGTTGAAGGACGAACGGATTGCCCAAGCGTACCACGTCTCAAAGCAGCCTAGGACATCAAGCTTGACATCTCTTGAACCTTTGGTGGAACGTGAAGTGAACCACATAAGCCTCGTACCCTCACACGATCTCTACACTACGTTTTACTCCACCTTTTAGAGGTGAGGTGAGACCTTGAACTTTCTTTCTATATTTATATACGTATGATTATGATTTTTGCACCAACACTTACTATAAATATCACGTAAATAATAAAAACGACATATACTTTTTATGTCACGTACCATTTGTTAGTTAGGTCCTTAACGAGACCCTATAAAAGATTAGAACTCATAACTAACATATAAGCATAAATATCACACGTTTCTAAGTAGTATTTGACCTATATGAGTTATACTAAAAGACTTAGAATATTTTTCAAGTTTTGTAGTTTTTGCGTTATGAGTTTCGGCCGTATACTTTGGCCTCGCCATTTTATATTTCGACACAGAACCATCCTATATTTGAACGTGAACTACTTAATCAGCTGGTAAACTAACTAGACTAATAAATAACTAGGTCTAATAACTTGATTTGGTCACCTAAACGAACCTAAAGCATATCGCTATTTTCATAAGTTTTTCAGGAAATAAAAACTATATTTGGGCCGTTAAGCCCAATAAGCTGTTTATAGCTTATTCCGATAAGCTGATCATAAAAGCTCTTTCGAAATGTTATTAGAACTTAAAATAATGGATTTTGATAAACCTAGTGTTCCCCCAAACCCCTTGGACCACAAAACATTAACGGGCCCTTAATTTGGACTCGTTAAGCCCATTTAATGAAAAATAAGAAAATTAAGCTAATAAGCTGTTGAAATAAGCTATTTTGAACGTTCTGAGCTTATTGGAATAATAAAAATGTTAAACCTTAAGTTTGGTAATTTTTGGACTATTTTTGCAAATTTTCGTTAACGAGGGACTAAAACTGTCAAACTTGTAAAGTTTGGGTAAAAACTGTCAAAAACTGTTTTTCTAAGGTTATAAATTGTTAATATTGAGACTTAGTATTAATAAATGTAAATATTGATATGATTGGACCTAAAATGTAATAATATATAACTTTGTACTAACGATGTAAATATATTCCGTTAAGGGTAAAAAGTGTAAATTTGAGAAACAAAAAAGGATTGAATTGTAATATTGATTTGAGTAATAATTTTATATATAAATATATTTATATATAATAAGATAATAAAAGTATAAACGTAAATTATATATATATATACGTATAAAATTCGTATAACTATAATTAAACTTTAGACGATAAAACAATATGTAATTATTTTCTTTTACATCTACGACGTAACACATCACCTATACACATTATGATTTATTCATGACTAATAATTAATGTTCGCAATAAAGCGAGACTTAGAAACTGAAACTTGCCATATCTTTTAGGTTGTGTGTGAAGCCGTTGCCTTGCATCGTTGAGATTACGATTATTCGACTGTACTACTAAGGTGAGTTCATAGCCCACATTTAACTTGTTTTTATGTGTGTGGGGGGGGGGGGGATACATGCTCAAAAACTGAACACAAGTCTTTTCTTGATATTGTTATTGCTTAAGTAGCTATTGCCAAAAGTCCCTCGATCATGAACCTTAATCACTTGCAGGGTGAACGTAAATAATTGTGAATAGATCTATTAGGGATTAACAATCCCCATTTGGTTGCTAGAGGAAAGTCACCAAATGCACTTTATTTGATATCATAGGTTACTGGCAAATACCTATCTTGGGGGCAACTTATTTCACATCATTATTATGGATAATTTTGATGTCTGTTGAATCGTTGAGTGTCATGAGCTTAAGGCAATAATGGAAGCGACTTTCAACTTGTTTATTTGTATCGATATTACAATAAACATCTATCTCTTGTGTTCAAATTATTAATTACAAACCTATGAATTTCACTCAACTTTTGTTGACTTTTAGCATGTTTATTTCAGGTGACTAAATGGAATGGATGGCAAAGGCACGAAGTGGGCAAATAAAGAAATGTTTATTTCTCTTTGAATAAAAACTTGTTGTTGAATAATGAAACATCTTGGCAACATGGATATTTGGTATTTTGAATAAAACTTAAAACGTCTCATTTGAGTCGTTTTTCTATAATTGTGACAAAGATCCTCGATATAATACCCCAAAAGTCTTACGCTGTCAGTATAAGTCTTCCGCTATATTGTTCGTTTTTGGGGGTGTTATAGATTGGCATCAGAGCCACGGTTATAGTGAACCAAGTGTTTTTGGAACATTGGACTATAACTACGCTTTTTAACGGGACAAAACTTTTATAAAATACCATCCTACGCCCTTCGTGCCTGAGCATTCCAATAATTGGTAAAAAGTATTATTTACTTTATAGCATTTTAAATTGATTATGATTATGCTTACATTTACTAATTGGGAAATTACTACAGTGTCATGTCTTCGAACACCCATTCTATCAGCTTGTCATCAAACTCAGGAACTGAAGGTGTTACTTCAGCCTAGGCTACATCACCTATGCCTATGTCTCCTGCAACAGACAGATACATGCAAAGCCAGCAGTTTCTGCCTGCATCTGACACAGAGGCTTCTCCTCTGGCATCATCTGGTCCGATTCGCCAAACTAGGCAAATTCAACAACTTCAGTCGTATGAAGCAAGTACTGCTGTACCAGCACCAGCTCTTTTCATACCACCTAAATCAGTTATGCCACTACCACCTGCACCACCTGTGATACCACCACCACCTACTATCTTCTACAGCTAAACCACTACTGTGCCACTAACACCTTCACCCATAGCATCTCCTCCACTAGCATCACCACCTGCACCTTACCGCAGTGTCCCAGTATCACCTCACCAAAGGACTTACCCAATCCGCCCAACATCCTAAGAATCCTGTGTTCACCGCAGACGCCGAAGGACCTATAAGCGTGTGGATGCTCGTAAATGGTCATTCTTGTTGTCAATCATGCAATATTGGAGATCTCAAGAAGGAACACCAACAACAAGGGAACTTGGGGAAAGTTCTTACTCCACCTCACGAGTTCTCCCAGTCACCGGGGAACCTATACATCACCCCATACCATTGTTAGCAGCAAGAATGGTTCGTCACGAAGATCGACTTGATTCCATTGCTAGCATACTCAACAAGATCCCTCATGAGTATCTCGAAACCTTTGAAGATGATATGAATAGTCTTATAATTGGTCATCTTGCTATGGAAGATAAGGTTGAGAAATTGGATTCTCTATTTTGGGAGTCAATGGAATTCATAGGAGCACTATGTGGGGCTAACACTTCAATAGAAATAATGATGGGAACTTTGGACCGAGAACTTGAAAAGATTAGCACTGAGAACCTACATCTTAGGCAAGCCTTGCTAGAATCCCGAGAGAGGGAAAGGGCTAGAGATCAAACAATGGAAACCATGTCCACTGCCATCCAAGAACTCCAAAACCGCCTAGACAAAGCCTTAGGGAAACCATGAGACCATCGACTTGTTAGTAAAATCAATGTCCTACCAATAAAGGAATCTTGTCATGTTTTGTAAACATTAGCACAAGTATCGATAAGTGTTGTAACACATTGACATTGATCTATGGAATTTATTTTATCTTTATTTACGTTGCGACCTTATACATTATATCGTAATATATTGGTTTATGCAGGTCAAACTTATTCGTAATTCCTATGTATGTCATTCCAACATACGATAACATATTACGACTTAGACCTTTTCAATGATCAAATCATTGTAACTATGACCTATATTTACTATTTATTACTCGATATATTCCAACGTAATAGGATTATTACAAATGTTCTAATGATATACCTTCTTTTATAGTAGCAACATGGCTAGAACTAGGAGAACAACCACAACCGCTACACCAACAAAAACTGAAGTCATGACCCCAGCAGCGATACAGCAAGCAATTGCTGATGGTGTCAATGCCGTTTTAGCTGGACAAGCCCGCAATAGAGATGTCGGTGTGCAAATGGCAGGAAATGCACCTACACCGCGTTACTGCACTTATAAGGACTTTATAGCATGCCAACCAACATACTTCAAAGGAACCGAAGGAGTGTCGGAATTAGCTCAATGGTTTGAACGAAGTGAAACAGTTTTCCAAAGAAGTGGATGCTCGGAAAACAACAAAGTTAGCTTCGCAACGGGAACACTCATGCAAGATGGTCTATCCTGGTGGAACTCTACTGTTCAAACACTAGGAACAGCGGCAGCACATCAACTTACTTGGACTAAATTCAAGGCTAAAATACTAAAGAAGTATTGTCCCCGTTCCGAACTACGAAAACTCGAGGATGAGTTCCATGCTTTAATAGTGAAAGGCGTTGATTTGAAAAGTTACAATAGGAGATTTCAAGAACTCAAAGTATTATGCCCTTCCATGGTACCTGATCATGAGAAAACCCTAGAGAAATATGTCGAAGGACTCCCTCGGAGTATTGAAGGGAATGTCACCTCAGCTAACCCGCCAACCTTAGAAGCAGCTTTGGAACTTGCTCAGAAACTTCTAGACCAAGAAGTTAAATACAATGAGCTTAAAAGGAAGTTAGACGGCAAGAGAACCACCCACCATCACAACAACAACCAACAAGGTAACAACAGCCATCACCGCAACAACAACCACCGCAACAATAATCGGAACCACCAACAATACCACAACGATCGAAACACTCACCACTAACAGCAGAATCGAAGACAAGAGAACCCCCGAGTCTACGCCGCCACAGAAGGTGTAGGATACAACAGTCAAAAACCCCAATGTCAACGATGCAAACTTCATCGCGAGGGTCGTTGTACCGTCCGGTGTGACAAATGTCGTAAGATTGGTCATCAAACCAGACATTGTAGGATTCCGGCTACAGGAAGCAACACACAGGCTGTATCACCTACTTGTTACGGATGCGGAGAAGTAGGGCACATCCGGAGAAACTGCACAAAAGGAAATGAACAAACCAACGCTCAAGCTAGGGTATACCTCCTTGGAGATGGAAACGAACCTGATGTAGTCACTGGTACGTTTCTACTAAACCATCATAATGCTAGAGTATTATTTGATTCGGGCGCAAATAAGAGTTTTATATCAGATACGTTTGCCCCTTTACTGAATGTTACCCCCTCTAAGCTGAACACCACTTACGAAATCGAGATGGCTAACGGGAATTTAATAGATACCAATACTGTCATGAAAGATTGTACCCTAACCCTATCAGAGAAACCTTTTGCCATTGATCTTATGCCGGTTCAACTTGGTAGTTTTGATGCTATCGTCGGCATGGATTGGCTATCCCATCATCGTGCTAGGATTCACTGTGACGAAAAGGCCGTTCATATACCACTCAACGGTGAAACACTCATTGTCCAAGGCGACAAAAGTAAACCTCGATATGGAATTATCTCATGTATGCGAGTGATAAAATACATGAATGAAGGATGTCAGGTATTCATGACTCGTGTTACGGAAAATAAGTCATCAGAAAAGCAGCTTGATGACGTTCCTATCGTTAGGAATTTTCCTGAAGTTGATGAGGCGAAAAATGAACCACTTTTAGGGGATCATTTAAGCCCGGAATTGAATTTATTTGATCAAATATTGCCCTAAATCGTTCCTTTTGTGATTTTAGGTACTTTGGGAGTGAAATCTGGAAAAGGAAGCAATTCGGACGTTTTTGGAGCATAAAAGTGAAGAAAACGCCAAAGTCTCAATTTTCCTTGCTGGGAACAGTAGGTGACGTCGTCAAGAAGAAATTTCTGACGGCGTCAAGAGTAATTTCCATGATGACCCAGTACAGAATTGACGGCGTCACGAAGTAGGGCGTCAAGAGTAAAATGCATGACGGCCTGGAAATGCATAACACATGACGGTGTCAAAAGTAGATCAAGGCAGTCCGAGAAGTATTTTGGCGGCGAGATGACGGCGTCACAAAATTTGTCTTGACGCTGTCAGACCCTATTTCCTATATATAGTTTTCTAATTTTCACATTAAAAAGAGAGAAGTTTTGGAGAAACCCTAAGTACGAACTTGGTACAAATTTTACAGGTTTTTCAAGGGTTCTAAGCCCTTGATCCCTTTCATGTGTAATTGAGATAAGTATTCTTTTAATTCAATCAATATGTCTATGTGTTGGTTGTCTATATCTTGTTCTTGTCTTAATTCCATCATGCTAGGCTAGATCTATCTTGTGTTTGCTTGGATCTAATGAAACCTAGATGTTAATTATGTGTCGATTACTTGTTTATGGTTGTATTGGATGAATGATTTCGATGTTAGGCTTAAGAAAACTGGCAGACTTCCAAATGGTAACATGCTTGAACATCTTAGGAAACATGAACTGACGTGCACTAGGTTTTATTGGTTGTATTTAATGCATGAGTAAATTCTAATGATCCCATGTTAGGAGCTTCTTAGCCGGCTCGACATAGGAGTGAAGTAGGCACTCATAGGATTGGGGAATTAAGTGCGCCACCCCATGAATGGTATTAAGGAATACAATCCGTCATCCATGCAACTATAACAAGTAATTAACGTGTAAAAGATATCTAGGGAGTAGTGAAATCTAAGTAAACACATTTTCTCCACTTATTGCTCACAACCTTAGTTTAATTTAGTTTATTTTCACTTTTAGTATTTTATTTTGATTGCATCTTTAGTATTGGGTTAGTTGACTAGCAACTAATTCCGCCCAAATCCTTCAAACCCGAGATTTTTACTTGCTTTCTAAAAAATATAAAAATACAAAAATAATCATCTCTCATCTTTAGAACTAGTATTTAGGTTTTCTAATCCTAGCGACACTATTCCTAGCTGAACGATCAATCCCCCGGTACTTGTCACTATACTATACTACAACGATCAGGTACACTGCCTGGTGGGGGTTGTAAGCTTCTCAAGATCCCTTGAGAGGTAAAGCCTGGTGCGATTCCCACGTATCAAGTTTTTGGCGCCGCAGCCCGGGGAATAGTTATTGTCTAGGTTAGAATCTCTTTTTATTAGGTCTACTTGCTAGACTCCTTTCTAGTAAGATTTTATTTTTATTTTTAGGTTTTCTTTAGTCTATCTTATTTCTTTGTGTCTTTGTTCGTAACTCTTCACCACCCGACATCATGGACGATGCGAACATCCTTGAACCCGTCATCCCACCACAACAAAACCCACCACTAGAACCCCTTAGGTCCCGAACCTTAGGAGAGTATTCCTGACCTAGCCACTAAGGCTACCGAAACACCATTGAGCTCACCGGAGCCAATGTGACCCCCTTGCGATCCGACACCATCCGGTTGGTGCAAAGCGGATGTGCATTCCATGGACTTCGTTCCGAAGATCCAAACCAACACCTTAAGGACTTCCTAAAAATCGTAGATTCCATAGACCTAGGTGTTGAAACTAGAGAGACAACCCGATTACGCCTATTCCAATTCTCTCTACGGGATCAAGCTAGTCAATGGCTTGAGTGTTTACCCGCGGGATCCATCACCACATGGGATGATCTCACCACTCGTTTCCTTGCTCAATTTTCCCACCGGGGAGAACTACTAAGCTTAGAAATGACATCTTGATGTTCCAACAACGTCAAAATGAATCTCTTTATGAAGCATGGACTCGTTTCAAGGACTTACTCCAAAAAGTCCCTCATTATGGCATAGATCTTTGGCTCCAAGTCCAAATCTTTTATGACCATATCGATCTCTCCACGAGGCGAGCCATTGACCAATCGGCCGGTGGTAAGCTACGTGATCTAAGTGCGGAACAATCATGGGAACTTATAGAAGATCTTGCTCTCTATGACAATGAAAGTTGGAATGATCTCCGTGATTTAAACAAAACGGTCAAGGCAATATCTTTGCCTTCGAATAACTCTAGCACTTCCGACCGTAGGATCATGGAACTTGAGGACCAAGTCAAGTTTCTCATGAAATCTTACGAAGCTCCTAAACCTTCAAGCCAAGTGAACAAAATCACTTCTTCATAAGAATTATGTAGTGGTCCCCACGACACTCGTGATTGTGTGGAACTCCCCGAAACAACTTTTGCGGACTACGCATCCACGCGTAACGACAAAGCGGGAGATAAGTGGTACACTTTCAAGCCCCAGCCAAACCCTTACGGTGATTCATACAACCCCTCTTGGAAAAATCACCCAAACCTTAGGTGGAAACAAAATCAACCCAATTCTTCCAATCCGCCTAATCGTTACCAACCAAACGGTCCACCCTCCAACCGTACTTTCAACAACAATCCTTCTAACAACTATGGTAGTACCAACAATCTTGAAGGATTGATGTCAAAGTTCATGGCATCTCAAGAAGCTCGCATAGCTAAGTTTGAAACCGAATTCAACCAACAAACGGAGATGACCAACAAGATTGACAACTTGTTGAAAGCCCTCAACAACCAAGCGTTAGCCACACCTAGGAAGGACACTAGGGATACCAATAACGGAGTCCAAATTAAGGACCCCTCATCATCCAAACATGTCCACTTTGTCAATGTTGTCACAATTAAGCCAATAGATAAGGAGATAGAAGGGAGTGACAAAGATGAAGTTGGAGTAGAAACCGAGACTAGGGATGAAAGTAGGGAAGTTGAGGTTAAAAAGGAAGAGGAATTAGAGGAAGTAGAGCCTAAAGAGAAGTACTTTGATAAGTTGCCCACCAAGGAAGAACGGGAATACCATAAGGATTTATTCGATAGTCCCGAGAGACCATATATCCTTGGCACACCCCTTATCAAAATGGGAGACCCCTCTAACATTAACATACCATGCAACATAGGGCATATGCATATATGGAAAGCTTACATTGATCTTAGATCTCCCGTAAACATCATGACTAGGACTTATTACAATTGGGTAATGAAGGAGCAACTTAATTTTAGGATGATGCCCAATAAGAATCTGATAAGTAATTTTGCAGGAAGAGTGAAGGGATTACATGTGATTATAGGGAATCTCACTTATGAGATCGATTTTATGATAGTACAAGACACTCGTCTGGTAATAGATGCTTGCCTAAGCCAAATAATACTTGGAAAACCATTTGTTGAGGCCACTAGGATGAGTTATGATCCGACTCTAGGGATAGTTAGATTCAAGCAAGAGAATGATGAGGTTACCTATCAAATGCCCTACAAGATTGAGCAATACCGCCTTCTCTCTAATTTCGAAAAGGAACACAAGCAAGCGGCTTATTATAGGAATGAGGAGGATAGACGTAGAGGAGTAGAGTATGTAATGAATAGGATGCTTGGTTTTTACAAAGAATGCTTGCAACTAGGTCCAGAATACAAAACTGGTTTAGAAGACGACCTAGAGAGTGGAACCAACGACGAGGTCACGTAGTAACCCATGACCTTGAGTCTAGCTACAAGACTCGTAAATAAAGAAAAGCGCTTCTTGGGAGGCAACCCATGTTTTGTGTGATTTTTATTTTGTTTGTTTGTTATTTGCTTCCGTATGCATGCTTTATTTCTATTGTTGGTAGATCATGTTTCTAAACTAAATAGTGGAAATACTTTACTTTGTTGTTTGGCCTAGTCTTAACTCTACCTAAAAATATTTTTGCAAAAGATAAGTGTAAGGGGAAACCCCAAATATGTTTTTAAGAAACAAACCGATCATGATTCTCCACAATATTAAATGAACATGTGTATTCGTATTTGTTAGAGTCAAATGCTTGTATTGAGTCATAATGAAGTTTTGCAGGATTTTCCAGGAAGTGAGACCAAGTTTTTCCAGAAATTTTCCGGAAACTTAACACAAGAATTTCTGCAGGTCACTTCTGACGGCGTCAAGAGTTAACTCTTGACGGCGTCACGTGTAAAAACCTGGAAATTTTACCAGTTTTGTTTTTCTAACGGAGTCTTATGGTTTTTGTGAATTATTAAGTTTTATAATCTCCAGGAAATCTGCAAACTTCATTCCACAAGCATTATATCTTATTTTGTTTTATAGGATTTAGTAACTTATATAGGATGCCGCCGATTTTACGCGAGGTTGTCTTGTCTATTTTTTCAGGATTTACAGGTTATGTATGACAAGAAGATGATTTATATTCTGGAAAGGAAGCTTTGATTGTTCATTTTCTTGGAGGAAGATTTAACCTGGCCACCTTATTATCCATACCGAGCGAATCAGGGGAGTATTTGATTTCATTGTTTTTACTTTTTCACTTTTACATTCTTTACTTGAACATTGGGGACAATGTTTATCTTAAGTGTAAGGGGAGGGTAAAATGATGATACCTTACATATGCACTTTCGCTTGAGTTTGTTTTGTTAGATAGTAGATGTGTAATAAAACTATGAGAAATACTTGTTAGTGCAATTTTAGCGCCAAATTTAAATATTTTTACAACATTTAGGAGTGAAACTTTAGCCATAGCAAGCGTCTCATGGATAGGAGATTGTATGACTAGCACAAAACCGTATATTCAGAAAAATTTTCCACCCAAATATGTGAGGTTCGCCTTTAGATTTGATAGGAAAAGCATTTATTATTAGTGCTTATGAGTGTACCGGTAGCATTTAGATTCTAGAACTTGCATTAGTGATGCATCCCGAGACCGCTAGTGAGACTACATTCATGTAGTAGGATTTACTACATGATAAGAGGCATTAGGATCACCCTTGTGTTAAACCCGTATCATAATTACTTGACCATTTAAGTTATATTACTTGGCTAGTTAAGTCAATTAATTTTTTCCACACCTTAGCGTTGTACTCATTTTTAGTACACGAAACCCCTAGTACACCCCTCCGAGCCTATCTTTTCGTTTCTAACTTTAAGCATTTTACTTAAAGGAAGAATTTGTTACAACCCACTTAAATGTACAACCAAATCGCCTTAGCCTTCCGTGTATTCGCTCATTTTTTGTGCATTATTGTTATTTGTTAAACCCTAAGTTAACTTTCTAATTGATTACATGGTTGCTAAATCGAGTCATATCCTTGTACATATTGTTTTGGGACGATTGGGACTCATGGGTAAGTACTTATTTATGGAGTAATGGGGAAGAACATCATATATTACCCCCATATGTACGTTAATCTTAAAAGTACTCCAAGTGTTTATTGTAAAGTATGTAAAGATTCAAGTGTAAGGGGAATTTCCATTCCCTATGATGTATTATTTTGGATGGTAGGGTAAGAGTGCATGCAAAAAAAAAAAAAAAAAAAAAAAAAAAAAAAAAAAAAAAAAAAAAATCGAAAAATCAAGAAAAAGAAAAAAACAATAGAAAAAGAAAAAGAGAAAAAACATACGGACTACCATCCCTTTTTATTATATGTTCATTTTATGTTTTTGTTATTTTTCATTTATTAGCTTAAGTCGAGTCTAGCCTTGGCTTAGCAACGCCATATTGTACATATAATTAACCAAGATTGTTAACTCGCCACCAGTCAAACTTCCTTTATCCAACAAAACCGTGTATTTCATATCCCTACACCTAACGTTACAACCCTTTAAAAGACCTCTTTGATAGTTTATCCTAGGTGCTTACGCCATGTGGTGGAGGTTTGATTCTTTCCCAAGCCTATGGTAATCTATTTTGCTATGACAGGTAGTGAGAGATGTTTTCCATTTCCATATTGTGATATTACTTTATTACACCCGAGAGATGTGAGTATCTAAACACTATTTGTGAGGTGCTAGTGTATGACCTCCGTGCTTGTCTATTGGTCTTTAGTGGAACGATTATTTGTTGTAATTACTTTTATATTAGTGTTAAATGACCCCTAACTTGTCTTTTGAGTGGAATAAAAGCGCATTTGCTTGAGGACAAGCAAATCTCAAGTGTAAGGGTATATGCTGAGGCGAAAAATGAACCACTTTTAGGGGGTCATTTAAGCCCGGAATTGAATTTATTTGATCAAATATTGCCCTAAATCATTCCTTTTGTAATTTTAGGTACTTTGGGAGTGAAATCTGGAAAAGGAAGCAATTCGGACGTTTTTGGAGCATAAAAGTGAAGAAAACGCCAAAGTCTCAATTTTCCTTGCTGGGAACAGTAGGTGACGGCGTCAAGAAGAAATTTCTGACGGCGTCAAGAGTAATTTCCATGACGACCCAGTACAGAATTGACGGCGTCACGAAGTAGGGCGTCAAGAGTAAAATGCATGACGGCCTGGAAATGCATAACACATGACGGCGTCAAAAGTAGATCATAGGATTGGGGAATTAAGTGCGCCACCCCATGATTGGTATTAAGGAATACAATCCGTCATCCACGCAACTATAACAAGTAATTAACGTGTAAAAGATATCTAGGGAGTAGTGAAATCTAAGTAAACACATTTTCTCCACTTATTGCTCACAACCTTAGTTTAATTTAGTTTATTTTCACTTTTAGTATTTTATTTTGATTGCATCTTTAGTATTGGGTTAGTTAACTAGCAACTAATTCCGCCCAAATCCTTCAAACCCGAGATTTTTACTTGCTTTCTAAAAAATATAAAAATACAAAAATAATCATCTCTCATCTTTAGAACTAGTATTTAGGTTGTCTAATCCTAGCGACACTATTCCTAGCTGAACGATCAATCCCCCGATACTTGTCACTATACTATACTACAACGATCAGGTACACTGCCTGGTGGGGGTTGTAAGCTTCTCAAGATCCCTTGAGAGGTAAAGCCTGGTGCGATTCCCACGTATCAGAAGTTTTCCCTGAAGAATTACCTAGTATTCCACCCGCACGTCAAGTAGAATTTCAGATTGAACTAGTGCCTGGAGCGGCACCAGTGGCCAAAGCACCTTATAGACTAGCGCCATCTGAAATGGAGGAATTGTCATAACAATTAAAGGAATTGTCCGAAAAAGGGTTTATTCGACCAAGCTGATCACCCTGGGGAGCTCCAGTTTTATTCGTTAAGAAGAAGGATGGATCATTTCGAATGTGCATCGACTACCGGGAGTTGAATAAACATACAGTAAAGAATCGATACCCATTACCTCGAATTGACGACCTATTTGATCAATTGAAAGGATCGAGTGTGTACTCAAAAATTGATCTGAGATCGGGATATCATCAGTTAAGAGTTCGAGAAGAGGATATTCTGAAAACTGCATTCAGAACACGCTATGGTTACTACGAGTTTCAAGTATTGCCATTCGGTTTGACCAATGCACCAACAATTTTCATGGATTTGATGAATCGAGTATGCAAACCTTATTTGGATAAGTTTGTAATAGTATTCATCGATGATATTTTGATCTACTCTCGCAACAAAGAGGAACACGTGGAGCATTTGCGAATCATTCTAGAACTACTCAAGAAAGAAGAACTATACGCTAAGTTCTCCAAATGCGACTTTTGGATTCGCACCGTGTAATTTCTAGGGCACATCATAGATAGTCAAGTCATTCACGTAGACCCTGCAAAGATTGAGGCTGTAAAAGGTTGGTCGTCTCCTACAAACCCCACGAAGATACGTCAATTTTTAGGTCTCGCAGGTTACTACCGAAGATTTATTGAAGGTTTTTCCAAGATTGCAAAACCTTTGACTAAGTTAACCCAAAAGAACGAGAAGTACATCTGGGAAGAAAAGGAAGAAGCAGTCTTTCAGTTGTTAAAACAAAAGCTTTGTGAAGCTCCAATATTGGCCCTCCAAGAAGGAAATGAGGACTTTATAGTATATTGCGACACGTCTTATCATAGATTAGGAGCAGTTTTGATGTAAAAAAGCAAAGTGATAGCTTATGCATCTCAACAATTGAAGAAACATGAGGAAAACTACACGACTCATGACTTGGAGTTAGGAGCTGTAGTGTTCGCACTCAAGTTATGGAGACACTACTTGTATGGTACCAAATGTACCGTGTACACAGACTACAAAAGTCTTCAGCATATTTTGGATCAAAAGGATTTAAATATGAGACAACGTCGCTGGTTAGAACTACTCAGCGATTATGATTGCGAGATACGTTACCACCCAGGAAAGGCTAATGTAGTAGTAGATGCGTTAAGCCGGAAAGAACGATTGAAACCACTCAGAGTTAGATCACTAGGGATGACTATTCACTCACCCCTTCCATCCCAAACCCTTACCGCGCAGAACAAAGCTCTTAAGGAAGAAAACCGACCCAAGGAAAAGATTTATGGCATGCCCGAAAATAAGAATGGTTTCGTGAAGAAATCAGATGGAACGCTGTGTTTCAAGGACAGAAGTTGGATCCCTCTGGTTGGAGGTATTCGTGAGCTCATCATGCATGAGTCCCACAAGTCAAAATACTCCATTCACCCAGGTTCCGACAAGATGTATCAGGATTTAAAGCAATTATATTGGTGGCCAAACATGAAGGCTGACATCGCATAATATGTCGGTAAATGTTTGACGTGTTCAAGAGTAAAGGCGGAACATCAAAAACCTTCAGGTCTACTTGTACAACCTGAACTTCCTATGTGGAAATGGGAACAAATCACTATGGACTTCATCACCAAACTTCCAAGAACTTCATCCGAATACAACACGATATGGGTTATTGTTGATCGTCTCACAAAATCTGCTCATTTTCTACCCATCAAAGAAACTGATGAGATGAATACACTTGCTCATTTGTATGTGAAGGAAATTGTCACTCGACATGGAGTGCCAATTTCAATCATCTCGGATCGAGATAGTCGTTTCACCTCTCATTTCTGGAAATCCTTACAAAAAGCCTTAGGAACTAAACTAGATATGAGCACCGCATACCACCCTCAAACTGATGGTCAAAGTGAAAGAACTATTCAAACCTTGGAAGACATGCTCCGAGCATGCGTAATTGATTTCGGAAAAGGTTGGGATAAGCACTTACCATTAGCAGAGTTCTCATACTACAATAGTTACCACGCCAGCATAAAAGCAGCACCATTTGAAGCACTTTACGGTCGAAAGTGCAGATCGCCCGTTTGTTGGGCCGAAGTTGGAGAAAGATAACTTATAGGACCAGACCTTGTTCGGGAAACTACTGAGAAAATCATTAAGATTAAGCAACATTTACAAGCAGCCCGAGACCGACAGAAAAGCTACGCCGACATAAGAAGGAAACCCATGGAATTCCAAGTAGGAGATAGAGTCTTATTGAAAGTATCTCCATGGAAGGGAATGGTACGATTTGGAAAACATGGAAAGTTGAACCCAAGATACATCTGTCCATTCAGAATCCTGGAAAGGATAGGACCCGTGGCTTATAAGCTCAAACTACCCGAAGAACTTAGTCGGATTCACGACCCCTTTCATGTGTCAAACCTTAAGAAGTGTTTATCCAATGAATCTCTCGTTATTCTATTGAAAGAAATTCGACTAGATGACATCCTTGTCTTTACCGAGGAACCAATTGAAGTCATGGATAGAGAAGTCAAACAACTCAATCAAAACCGTATCCCTATCGTCAAAGTTCGTTGGGACTCCAAGTGAGGACCAGAATATACTTGGGAGCGCGAGGATCAGATTCGCTCCAAGTACCCACATCTCGTCACCTAAGACACCCTTGGCAACTATCTTAGACTAGAATTCCGGGACGGAATTCCCTGTAAGAGGTAGGTAATGTAACCTCTCGTAATTTTCCCTTACGATTAGTAAATGCTCACGAAGAAATAAAACGATGTTACGATAAGTTAACACCACTTTTACGGGTAACAATTTTGTTTTACCAATGACTTGATATTGGAATCACTACGATAATTGTGATTGACTGTTTACCTTGGAACGATGCTTACACATAACCTAGATAATCTATATTTATTGCAAACTATAAATATATAAAACATTTATATTTATAACTATACGTTTCGTCCAAATACCGTATACTATTTATACATTTCCCGAGCCTATGAAAATTCCCGAGAACGATCACTAATATTTTTGAACTTCGACACGATACCCGAAACACACCATGTGTGCCCCCATCACCCAATGGGCCACGTAAACCAAGTTACAAACCAAACGGACTCTTTTTCTTTCTTTTCTTTCTTTGGGCTGAAACCAAACCAGCAGCCCACCAGGCCAAGCCCAAACCACACCCTTAGTTTTATTTTTCTTTCTTTTGCTTGTCGCGATACACGTCCAAAGCACCCCTATTTTCTTACGATTTTTATACATGACACATATATATATTTTTGCTTGTCTCGTTTCATCTAGTGCCCAAGAATCATGAACGATAAAACTTGCACCCTCCTTTGCTCGTTTACTACCCCAGAAACAACCCAAGTAAAAGACCAAATGCAACATTTGAAAGATAAGTCAAAACGTGGCATAACATTCCTACACACCTCCCTTGCTCCCCAATGACAACTAAGTGAACACTATACACAATGCCCAAACCACACCCTTAGTTTTATTTTTCTTTCTTTTGCCTGTCGCGATACACGTCCAAAACACCCCTATTTTCTTACGATTTTTATACATGACACATATATATTTTTGCTTGTCTCGTTTCATCTAGTGCCCAAGAATCATGAACGATAAAACTTGCACCCTCCTTTGCTCGTTTACTACCCCAGAAACAACCCTAGTAAAAGACCAAACGCAACATTTGAAAGATAAGTCAAAACGTGGCATAACATTCCTACACACCTCCCTTGCTCCCCAATGACAACTAAGCGAACACTATACACAATGTGATTGTAAGGAATGAATAGGAAGAGATCTTACAAGATCTTAGCCTTGTACACCCACGATTGGACGAGAGAAGAGGCGCTACTATTCATTTGCATGATACTATCCATCTCATGTGAACTTATCATGTCTCTACACTTCATACACTCACTATATAAGCTTCCACATGCAAACACAATCGATACATACACTATACGTACCAATACACATAAAACTTAATGAAAGAAGAATTGTTGAAGGATGAACGGATTGCCCAAGTGTACCACGTCTCAAAGCAGCCTAGGACATCAAGCTTGACATCTCTTGAACCTTTGGTGGAACGTGAAGTGAACCACATAAGCCTCGTACCCTCACACGATCTCTACACTACGTTTTACTCCACCTTTTAGAGGTGAGGTGATACCTTGAACTTTCTTTCTATATTTATATACGTATGATTATGATTTTTGCACCAACACTTACTATAAATATTACGTATATAATAAAAACGACATATACTTTTTATGTCACGTACCATTTGTTAGTTAGGTCCTTAACGAGACCCTATAAAAGATTAGAACTCATAACTAACATATAAGCATAAATATCACACGTTTCTAAGTAGTATTGGACCTATACGAGTTATACTAAAAGACTTAGAATATTTTTCAAGTTTTATAGTTTTTGCGTTATGAGTTTTGGCCGTATACTTTGGCCTCGCCATTTTATATTTCGACACATAACCACCCTATATTTGAACGTGAACTACTTAATCAACTGGTAAACTAACGAGACTAATAAATAACTAGGTCTAATAACTTGATTTGGTCACCTAAACGAACCTAAAGCATATCGCTATTTTCATAAGTTTTTCAGGAAATAAAAACTATATTTGGGCCGTTAAGCCCAATAAGCTGTTTATAGCTTATTCTGATAAGCTGATCATAAAAGCTCTTTTGAAATGTTATTAGAACTTAAAATAATGGATTTTGATAAACCTAGTGTTCCCCCAAACCCCTTGGATCACAAAACATTAACGGGTCCTTAATTTGGACTCGTTAAGCCCATTTAATGAAAAATAAGAAAATTAAGCTAATAAGCTGTTGAAATAAGCTTTTTTGAACCTTCTGAGCTTATTGGAATAATAAAAATGTTAAACCTTAAGTTTGGTAATTTTTGGACTATTTTTGCAAATTTTCGTTAACGAGGGACTAAAACTGTCAAACTTGTAAAGTTTGGGTAAAAATTGTCAAAAACTATTTTTCTAAGGTTATAAACTGTTAATATTGAAACTTAGTATTAATAAATGTAAATATTGAGATGATTGGACCTAAAATGTAATAATATATAACTTTGGACTAACGATGTAAATATATTCCGTTAAGGGTAAAAAGTGTAAATTTGAGAAACATAAAGGATTGAATTGTAATATTGATTTTGAATAATAATTTTATATATAAATATATTTATATATAATAAGATAATAAAAGTATAAACGTAACTTATATATATACGTATAAAATTCGTATAACTATAATTAAACTTTAGACGATAAAACATTACGTAATTATTTTCTTTTACATCTACGACATAACACATCACCTATACACAGTATGATTTATTCATGACTAATAATTAATGTTCGCAATAAAATGAGACTTAGAAACTGAAACTTGCCATATCTTTTAGGTTGTGTGTGAAGCCGTTGCCTTGTATCGTTGAGATTACGATTATTCGACTGTACTACTAAGGTGAGTTCATAGCCTACATTTAACTTGTTTTTGTGGGGGAGGGGGATACATGCTCAAAAACCGAACACAAGTCTTTTCTTGATATTTTTATTGCTTAAGTAGCTATTGCCAAAAGTCCCTTGATCATGAACCTTAATCACTTGCAGGGTGAATGTAAATAATTGTGAATAGATCTATTAGGGATTGACAATCCCCATTTGATTGCTAGAGGAAAGTCACCAAATGCACTTTATTTGATATCATAGGTTACTGGCAAATACCTATCTTGGGGGCAACTTATTTCACATAATTACTATGGATAATTTTGATGTCTGTTGAATCGTTGAGTGTCATGAGCTTAAGGCAATAATTGAAGTGATTTTCAACTTGTTTATTTGTATCGATATTACAATAAATATCAATCTCTTGTGTTCAAATTATTAATTACAAAACTATGAATTTGACTCAACTTTTGTTGACTTTTAGCATGTTTATTTCAGGTGACTAAATGGAATGGATGGCAAAGGCACGAAGTGAGCAAATAAAGAAATGTTTATTTCTCTTTGAATAAAAACTTGTTGTTGAATAATGAAATGTAAAACCCGAACATTTTTAACTTATTAGATACCCAAAATACCCTCTAAATTTGAACTTATGAAAAGACGTATAATTAGTTAAGACATTACAATATATTATAACTTAAGAAATCAAAAACCTTGATACTTGAACCATATACATTTATACAATTAATAAACTTATGATAAATTAGAATTCACAACTTTGTACCTAGAAAACCCATATCACACGTCTTAAAGGTTACAAGGACCGATTGATATTATTTTGTACAAACACTCTTTAAATTTGAATTAGGGAAGCTTAATATGGATAATCACTCAATTATAAACCTGCCAACTCATTGTCCTCAATCACCCCATAAATTTCACCCATATCACTCCCTAATTTACGAAACTTAACTAGAGTGAAAATCTTCCGTATCTCATTTATTTACAAAGGATGCACACCATCCCCATTTATTTTTATTCGTATGTTTACACCTCTCCCATTTGTTTCCATACACATGCACGCCTAAAGTCAAACAAACACAACAACATATCATTATACAATTTGTAACAAAAACTCATACAAGAAAATTATTCTCTCTTCTACTCTCTCTCATACACGACACTAGATAACTCAAAACATAAACCCTAAACAAAGAAAATGGCGGCACAATATTTTCTTCTCCCTATTCGATCAGCAAGCTTGTAACCTCTCCCATTTGTTTCCATACACATGCACGCCTAAAGTCAAACAAACACAACAACATATCATTATACGATTTGTAACAAAAACTCATACAAGAAAATTATTCTCTCTTCTACTCTCTCTCATACACGACACCAGATAACTCAAAACATAAAACCCTAAACAAAGAAAATGGCGGCACAATCTTTTCTTCTCCCTATTCGATCAGCAAGCTTTGTGTATAAGGTTTAAAAAGGGACGTGTACAAGGCTGGCTAGGGTGGTGCCAAGGAGGTCCAGTCGCGGGATCAATACGTGGTACGAAGGTGTATTGGTTCTGGCCTAATTCTTGCCCGACAAGGGTCCTAATCGCGGGTTTATTAGTGTTCGAAAGGGGGTGCTGAGATCGCGAGTCTGTTGGAGTCGAAGGCTTGGAGGCTGCTGGTGTCGACTTGGTTTGGGCTAGCCTTCGACCTGGTCTCGTTTCTTTTCTTTGTGTGTCGCATCAAGGGGTAACTTATCCAAACCTTGCTCGACTACTTTTCTTATTGTTGTTTTTGTTTATGGTTTGATCGAATGCATGTCTCCCATAACCGGTTAGAAAATCACATATAAGTCATACATAAAATCATATCAGATTCGCATGAAATAATGATTTAAATGATGCATGTAATTGACACATGACTTGCTCTTTCGCTTCTGTTTTGGTAACTTGTTTATTTGCTTATAACCTTAACCAAATCGACTCTAAATCATGTGAACAACTCGAATAACAATACTTGTAACAAATCAAATATAAATTTGTGAATATGATTCGAATGGATTACAACATGGAGGGTATAACGTGTGAGTTTAATGGTCAAATAAAGGGTTTGTTAATTCGATATTTAAAATAGAAAAGGGTTATATGAAGATAAAAATAAAACCATGCCACGCTTGATCATTCTTGTTTCGTTATTTGAAAAGTAATATAGGGTGCGAATCGATTTCGGGTTTATTTCATACGAATTATGATACGATGCCAGTTTTATATGAAGGTTTTATGACTTTTATGAAATGTGTTTTTAAAGGAATACTTTTACGATAAAAATGTTTTAAAAATTTTTCAAAAGTCCTTAATCTGTTTCATTCTTTAAGATTTCTCATGACTTTCTTTAACATCTTTTGACTATTTAACTTCAAATTTTAAACCTTTGCTATGAACTCCTTTTCTATTATGAACCCTTGATTTGGACCTTTGACTTGAACCATTGCTATGATCCCTTGTATGATCCATATTTGATCGATCCATTTATGTTATGATTTGTTTTGATATTTTTTGTATGCTATATTCCATTTCTTATAGCATTACTATGTCATTATATGCTGCCCATTATTTGATTAAATTGTAGCCAGTCATGGGGAGTCCATGGCCTTGCCACTGATGCACCAGTAGTATTGACACTATCTGTGGAGGTGGGTTTTAATCCACAACGTTCCCTTTAAGCTAGCTATTCAGGCCTATATTTATTATTGTATATGCTTACTTAGCCTAGAGCTTTGTGCATATATATTTGTTTTGCAGGGGGCGTATGGATGAATCCTAGGTACTCAGTTTAGTATTATTTGGTGAATGTTTTGGTGTGCGTGCAATACACCCCTTTCACATTTGGTACAATGGAGGTCATGACTCCTATGTACATTTAGTATATATATATATATATATATATATATATATATATATATATATATATATATATATATATATATATATATATATTATTGGGCATTCCTATTTGTTCTACTTCTCTATGATTCTTATTATCTTGTCATCTCTAATGTGATTAACTTACGCTTGATTTATTTCTTTTGCTTACACTTATGACTCATTTCATTTCCTTGAGTGTTTGGTATCCATTATCCGTATTTCATTTGATCATATTCTATTTTTATATATTCTTGATTTCTATCTCAGCAGGTTCGCTTGGACTTATGTCATATTCACCTTCGTTTTCCTTTTGTTATTAGTTTTCGTTTGTTTATATCTGTTCACTGGGCTTTTTAAGCTCAGCCGCATTTCTTTTCCTGCGGCAGGTTTTAGAAGGAAGCTAGGTTGAGTGAAGAGTGCTTAGGAGCTCTTAGTGGACTACATTGTTGATAGCCTTCCATGGATTAGAGTTTTGACTTAAAGTTTTCCTTTTGGTTCTTAGCTTGTTATCAGTTTTGGAAGTTGTAATGTTTAGAATTTGTCCTTTATCTTTTCATTAGAACTGCATTGTAACCCTTGTATTAGTAATGTATTTCAGTTTACTTGTGTTCTGATTTGACTCCAAAATGTTACACTTTAGCCCTTTTTGGGTTGGGGTGTTACATGAAACATCTTGGAAACATGGATATTTGGTATTTTGAATAAAACTTAAAACGTCTCATTTGAGTCGTTTTTCTATAATTGTGACAAAGATCCTCGATATAATACCCCAAAAGTCTTCCGCTGTCAATATAAGTCTTCTGTTGTATTGTTCGTTTTTGGGGGTGTTATATTGGGCCCTGCGAACCACCTCCAGCGTGTGAATAAGTGTTTGGTATGAAAGGTTTAATGAGAATATAGTAAAGTGAAGTAGTGAAGATTGCATGCCAGACTTGTGACTCGTCCAAGACTATTTATAGGTGAAGAAACAACCTTCGAGAGTGTTTGCACATTTTTAGGAGATCATGAGGGCGTCCCATGATTTGTGGTAACCGCTAGTGCTTAGTGTCCCACTCTTCCTGATTTAGCGGGAGAGCTAAGGAGAAAGAGGAGACGTGGGTAAGACTTGGTCTTAGCATTGTTTGGACTTGACATTGTTCCGTCCTAATAACCTATCGAAGGATACCCCGAAGGACTTAATCCTTTAACTGGAGAATTCCCACTCGGTAACTAGATCATAGGTGATTAGTTTTACGCCATTGAAAGTTTTAGGAGGCTAGCCATAGCCTTCGATTATGTAGGTTACGAGCAGGACCGAAAGGGTGTCCTTCGACCTGGTCGGAGGGTACATTATCAAGCCCCCAGTCGAAAGTGATGTGCATGTACGAAGGTACATTGCTGACGAATCAAAAATAACAACTATACACAGAACCATTATCGTATCAAAAACATTACAAGATAAGGTGTGTCTAACTAATTACGCATTAAATGCGGCAATTATTACCCAAGCCACTTTCCTCTGATTTATAATAACGATAGTATCGGTAACCCCAAACATCTAATCCAATTTGAAATACCAATTTGCAATCTGGATAGACTCGATTCCTATAATTGTATATGTGAGCCAAGACAAATACAATGGCCATCTAGGGTTTCTCCGATACGCCCACTTGACTCAAGATCCTAATATCGTAGTCAAGCAGAGCGTATATCTGCTCCATGCATCCATCCTTGATCTCCATCTTGTTGCATTTATAAAAGTTGAAAAGTACAATCATATTCTAATACTTACAATTGAAATAAATATAAAATAGAAATTGAATGCAAATTACAACTTGGTATCAACTCTGAAATCTAAACGCCTTAAGGGCGTAAAAACTAATTATCAAATTATCAATCACGAAAAATAGGCTATGGGCATGACACACTATACATGATAATAATAACGATTATTAAACTACTATTGCCTTGCTCATGATCAACTTTGCATCAGGTTGATCATGATTAATGTAAAAAGTTAAAACAAATAATTTTAACAAGCAAATCTCAATAATTAAATACACTATTTAATTTCCATCTTTTATTACAATTATGTATATATATTCAAATATGACAGATCTAACACTAAATCTATCAAATAAATACATATAAGAATATATATAGGGAATGTGATTAATTTTGCAACACGGTCATCATGTCACATTTATGTTTGCGTTACCAAACTTCATACGAAAATCCAACAGGATTTAGATCTAAACACTATAACCATAAAGCTCTTGTTTAAAATAAATCACAGATCATCATAAACTCGTATAAGTGGCTCTGATACCCCTGATGAAAAATGTAGGGATAAATTTTAAAGTTCTTTAACAATTAACAGAATAAATAATCAACGTAAGATAAAAACCCTACTAAGCTTTTCCAAGAGCCAATAATCCATATACAGATTAATGACTAATCAAAATAAAGCAACAACACTTGCGTACCTTTTGGTTCGAGTGGGAGATCAACATGGACACAGAGCTCTAAGAGTAAGACCTCTTCACAGTTATTGCACACTAGCTCTCAAATGATTTCAGCACGCATGCTAGCGGTTGATCCAAGAAACAATGCGAGACAATCTAATTGTGCAAAAACCAAGAACACGAACACTTTACGGTGTTGGTGATTGGCGGCCGAACATAGGAGATTGAGGGAGAATTAGGATTTTGCAAATTAACAATTGATTATTAAACCCTAATTATTATTTTGTATTTATAGCATTCCTATAAGATAAATAATATATTTAAATTCAAAATAATCTCCAAAAGCAAGAGATGATTACTAAGTTTAAAAAGATTTGATATTATACAATACTAATAATATCATTATGTTTTTAAATAAGTCAAAGAATGTGGTTGGTCGCATAGTGGGCCCCTACATGGGCTTCACCCACTTGGTTTTGGTTCTAACCCGTTCCTACTTAATTTGGTCCAACCAATTTAGCCCACTGTTATTTCGTATACTTAGACCGTTTATATATTTACAATAAATATATAATGCCACGATCTCGAGTTATTGTATGTGACCCCGTGGAATCATATATTGATGAAAATATTTTATTTTGTTATATCATGCACATCATCGTACATAAATAATAACTCAAAAACATTGGCTCATTATCAAAACACATTTTGATGAGCTGTGAAGATCTGATCAATGATACAATTGCATTCATATATCTAAAAATCACGTAACGAACAACAATTTAAAAATTCTTAAAGGTTAGCCTGATACATTGCAGGCCCATAAACCTACATCGACTTTTACGCAAATATTGCTATCACAATACGTGGAATAAATGTCCCATGTGGTTATGACCTTTTCGATAAGCATTAGTCTATTTGCGATCCCTTAAAAAGGGAAAAATTCTAAAAAGTCTAAAAAGCCTATCATATAGTGCCACATGTCCCCCACCCACCCCCTCCTTTTTTTTAGTAGTATTTTTGGTTAAGGGTATAATGGTCATTTAACTCGTTTTTCTAATTCCACCTCAAACTTCAAACGTAAATAACGCTCAAACGACAAATTTTTATAAAAAACCAATTTCACCATAATTTTTAGAATTTAATTCTCTTTAATTTGGTATGCATTATAATATATGAATCGAAACTTTTTTTTTTCAACATTTTAAGTGGGTGTTGATTTTCTTGATAATTTTAGCATTTTCGGCTCTAATTTTGTCTAGTTTAAAGGCCGACTTTTGCAAAACTTAAAACACGAAAGTTGTAGCTTCTTGGCCATTCTTTATCCAGAAATTTGAATCACTCAAATCCGATATGATATGAGTAGGATATCGCACGTTAAAGATGACGTCTTAGTCATATTTAGTGCACACAAAGTGTTTGATAAAATGATTAAAAGAGATTTTTCATATAAAAATACATTTAAATGCACTAATTGGTCAAGTTATTTTCAGTTTAACAAAACTATCAGTTTGTTATGCTAAATAGAATTGATGAACCCAAACATTTGATCAAATTGATGAACCTGAAAAGAACTGTGATCAATTTGATGAATGTAAAACCTCGCAAAAATTGATATAATTAAAAACGTTTAATTATATATTAATCTCAGTCATTATTTTAATCACCATTTTTACGGGAAAATTTGAAATTTTCTTATTATATTAAATGGTCACGATTACGATATTGCAAAATTCACCAAACGACAAAACAAGTTCTCGACACGTTTAACAAAATATTAAAAACTCACTTATCCTAATTACTAACAAATTACAACCAAACGAGCCCTTAATATATTTCAGCCCAACCCCATTCGAAAAACACTATTCATCAGCCCAATGTTCAAAGCCCAATTTCTAGTTATAATATTTCATTCAGTCGACTAAACTAGCTCCAAAATGCCTCTCGTATTCTCTATTTTTATACACGACTATTATATATTTTTGCACTACCTCATTCCTCACCTTGCCAACTATTAGCATGTCGAATTTCAAATCCATACATAGGTCGAGTTTTGATATGTTTCTAGGAGGCAAAGTGATTGACAAAAATTCCAACCAATCGATATAGAATAAATTCATTTCTTAACCGTTTCGACTCTAGTTTGTTTCTATGAGTTCCAAATAATATTTATAAGATGATTACATGTTTAGAAATCATAATTGATCAGCCAAGGCCAAGAGATACACGATTATACAAATCGTGTACATGGTTAAGGGTGGTCGACATATATGGTGACTCACAAGGACAACTTCCATATTTTATGCTCTCTCATTCATCCTAAAGTCCTATGATCATAGTAAAAATATAAGAGAAATAGTTCATTACTGACATGACATAGTAATATATGTTTGTTGTGTTATTTAGAACCATACGATATACAAAATCGTCTCATATATCTATCACACCTTCACCACCTTTCTTCCTCCACAAAATACTTCTAATAACTCTCAAAATAACCTCTGAAAGTCCAGAGGTAATACATTTGTACGTTTGGAAGCAAACAAGGAGTAACGAGTTAGTATTACTTGGGTTATATCGAACGTGTTTATTTCTTGTGTTTTCCTTCATCCCTCTCGACTCTCTACCACCTTTGAAGGTGTAGTAAGTTGTTTCAAGCTCTTGTCAATTCATATCACTTGTAAATTAAGTTCCATGCATCAAGTATATATTTTTTCGATCGTATATAGTTCATATATATTTATTTCGTACATATTCATATATAGAACAACAAACGTGGCTAGCCTCTATTTTGGAAGGCCTAGGAGTCACGTAGCACACATATTTCACGTTCATTTCAACGTTACATGCATCAAATAAACTTGTTTTGAACCTATCAAACTCATGCATGAAAACTATATAAACACTTAGAAATATTTCTAAGTCTTTTCACATATAAATAAACGTCTCAAACATGCCAACAAACGCTCGTATAACTTTAAATATCGCGTAGTAAGCGTATCATATTATTACACGACCTATTAGACCTCCTAGCTAGCAAACGATTTCGTATATACAATATGTAAAAATAACTTGATCTCGACACTAAATTTTTTCACCAAAGTGAATCGCCATCGATCACATTTAAAACCTATGATTTTTACCGATTGGGCCTTAAAGCCCAATAAGCTTTTTTTAAGCTCTTATGATAAGCTAGATTATCTAAACTTTATGATATAAAAATAGAACAAGAAAAATGATATTTTTGATGAGCCCAACTCGTCTTACGATGTACGAATTTTAAAACGTTAACGGGCCTTATTTTCAACTCGTTAAAGGCCCATAAGCTGAAAAATAAGCTTTTAACCAAATAAGCAGTTAAAATAAGCTTGATATTTATTAAATAAGCCACGGAAAATTTTATATAATTTTTCTAATCGTTTTTGTAACTTTGGACTAAAAATGTAACGCGACAACACCTAGAAGGACTAAAATTGTAAATATTGAAAAGTGAGGACTAAAACTGTAAAAATAGAAACATAAGGGTAAAAATTGATAATAATTAATATTCTAAGCCTAGGTTTGATTACTGGACAATTTAGAGGACTATATATGTAAATTTTATACATAAAGGACTAACGGTGTAACGCTAACGCCGTTAGTATGAAAAGTGTAAAATTGGAAAAGGACAAGGACTAAACATATTCTATTTAACATTCTTACATATTTTCTATTTTTGTAAATTTATTTCATATGCATTTAAAACTTTCATTTTTATTTATATATTTTATTTAATGTAACGTTAATAATATATATAATGATATTTCAAAAATTAATATTATTACTTATGATTAAAAAGGTAAAACTTCGATGTATAATCTAAATAACGTATTTTGTCATATCATGCATAGCAAGAGCAAGGTTGGATCAAGTGGTTAACACCCTTGCCTCTGGTGACAGAGGTCAAGGGTTCGATCCTCACCCCTTGCAAGGCCGGAGGTCCTTTTCTACCTTTGGTAGAACCGGAAGCAGCCTCTCTACCTTAGGTAGGGGTAAGGCTGTCTACGTCTCAACCTCCCCCATACACCGTGGAAGATGGTATTGGGACCCATAACCCATGAAAGACGGTATTGGGAGTTACTTTACTTTACTTTACTTTTGTCATATCATGCATAGCATAAGAATTACACTGCACATCATCTATTCGTCATAACGAATAATTATTATTCGATATTCGTTTACCAAATAGTATTTGGTTAAATTCTCAGATAAATTTATTTATCAGGTTCCGTATCAAAGACGTTTCCATAATCATTCTCATAATCTCATCCTACTTAACTTTTCATCATCCCAACATCAATCAAGGTGAGTCATAGCCCCATTTCCAATACTTGTTTTTAACTCATTGGGGGAGATACATGCTTACATATACTTTGATAACTTTATAAGTATATGAATAAATTACATGATTCAAAGTAATTTCCTTATTAATAATTACCTGATGAAGTTTATGAATTAAGATGTGATATATATATGTTATTGGCGAAATACTTAACTGAAATACTGAAACTCAAATGATAATGTTTCCAAATTGATTATTGTGGCATATGATATATATATGTTATTGGCGAAATACTTAACTGAAATACTGATACTCAGATGATAATGTTTCCAATTTGATTAGTGTGGCATGTGATATATATATGTTACTGGCGAAATACTTAACTGAAATACTGATACTCAGATGATAATGTTCCCAAATTGATTATTGTGGCATGATACGTGACTATACTATAATATCCTGAATGATTCCATTATTACCTTGATATTGCCTAAGTTACCTATCGCCATAAAGTCCCTCAATCATGAGCCATTAATCACTTGTATGTGAGCGCGAATATAGTGAACAGCTTCGAAACCTGTTAAGGATTGACCTCCTATCCCACTAATACTTGACGGAATGCCATATGCATATGGTTAGTCGTATTAGTCGTGATACACTATATTTGAATAAAAATAGGAATTGGCAAATCACCTATTATAAGAGGGCAAAATTTATCATTGACTTGATAAATCACCTCTTTTGTTAACGTTTTGCGTGTCATGAGGCTTGGTGCAATATCCATAAGGAAATGTATGTTTTCAACATATATTTAGATACAGTTGTATAGGAATTTGACCAGACTTGAATTGTATATGTTATTAAATTAGCATCATGAGTTTCCAGCTCATGTTAGGATTATTGATTCCTTATTTGAATTTGATTGAATACTTATATGATTTATCTGTTATTATAATCTACATTACCCAATACTTGTTTTATCATTGTTAATACTTATTACAATTATTACCAAATATTCCTGAATCAAATGAAAATAAATGATTTTCCATTAAACTCTATGAACTCACCAACCTTTGTGTTGACACTTTTAAGCATGTGTATCTCAGGTAATTTAACGGAGTAGGACAAGACATGGAGCGGGCATTTATTATTCTGATAAATTAAAATGGTGTAAAAATCAAATATGTCATTCTTTCAAGCCTTTATATCTTTTAATAAGATTCTAAATCAAATGGTTCATCATTTATCAAAAATATTATTTGAATGACAAATAACTTTCAAAACGCTTCTTTTAAGCCGTTTTATGAGATTATAACTTCGATCCTCCCAGTAAAACCCAAATTACTTTTCCGCTGCTACAAACTTAAATTTGGGGGGTGTTACAATGAACCTGAAAAAAGTGATCATTATAAAAAAAACAAGTAAAATTTGATGAACTTGAAAAGAACTTTGATCAATTTGATGAACCTCTCTTAAATAAAATTGATGAACCTGAAAAAAGAACTTTTATCTCAATTTTATAAGTAAACTGATGAAACTACGATAACTGATGAGACTAAGATAACACAAGACAATAAATTGATGAACCTAAACACATAACACAGGACAAATAAATTGATTAACCTAAACACATAACAAAGGCCAAATAAATTGATGAACCTAAACACATAACATAGGACAAATAAATTGATGAACCTAAACACATAACATTTTATTCATCAGTTACTTTAGTTCATCAATTTTTATTCATGAACATTAAAATTGATGAACCAAAGTAACTGATGAACAAAATGTTCATCAGTTACTTTGGTTCGTCAATTACTTTGGTTTATCAATTTTTATGGTAACATTTTGTTCATTAATTACTTTGGTTCATCAATTTTAATGTTCATGAATAAAAATTGATGAACCAAAGTAACTGATGAACAAAATGTCTTTTTTAAAAATCAGTTAATATGATTCATCAGTTAAAAAAAATAAATAAATAAAAAAAAATAAAAAAAAAATAAACATTTTGAATCTTACATTAATAAAATGACTAAAGGTGCATTGTTGTACAAAAATTAGTGCATTTAACTCGATTTTAAGACAAAAAATCTAAGCTAAACATTTTATCAAACACGTTGTGTGCAACAAGTATGAGTAAAACGTCATCTTTAACGTACGATATCTCACTCATATCATATTCGATTTGAGTGATTCAAATTTCTGGGTAAAGAGTAAACCAAAATCTACGACTTTCATGTTTTAAACTTTTTACGATTCGGCATTTATGATGGTACAAAATAAGGTAGAAAATGCCCAAAAAATCAATAAAATTAACACCCATTTCGTATGTAAAAAAAAGTTTTGAAATTTTTAACAAAATTTATACCAAATTAAAGAGGATTAAATTTTAGAAATTATGATGAAATCAATTTTTTCTAAAAGTTTGTCGTTTAAGAGTTATATGCGTTTGAAGTTTGAGGGTAAAAAAGAAAAAACGGGTTAAAAGACCAAAATGCCCTTTGACCGAAATTAATAAAAAAATAAAAGGTTTTGACTATATCTAATCTAATGGTGGAGATTACTTTTTATACTTTTTAATTTTTGCCAACTTTGCAAGGGATCCGGTGTCCACACCATAATCCACGCATTATGTTGCACTGGACTTGGGGACTTACCACATGTGTATATACTGACCCATTAATTCTCTGGTCCGATGACACACACACATACACCAAAAACCCCATTCCAAGCCCGTGATTCCTAGACTACACCAAAGCCGTCAACAAAATGGAACATTCCCAAGCATATCAATAGAGGGTACAACCCTCCTTCCACGTACATTTATACCTGAAGACGTACAATATACTAAATTTATGGGGGTCTTTTAAATAAAACCAAACGTTATTTAGTACACTCGAGCGTGATCAAACATTATTGGCGACTGTTACACATCATGGTATGAGTCACCTATCTAGTCGAGTAATTCACAAATCATGGTGCACACATCACATACATGTTCTTATGGACCTGCAAGAAATCATTATCTCTTTGTCTCCACACCCAACACAATCTTCCTATCCTTACTCACTTATATCATCTCCATATGACCAGGTCTTAACCTGACATTACTATGAAGGTCATGTGCAATAGCGTGGCGTTTACATCAAATGCAATACCCACATTATCTCCAAGAGGAACAATCAACTCATGGTGTTGATTTCGGTTCACTTGCAGTTCATGACCCATACGTGAGTACGTGACAAGGATAGGCAGATGCGTCATTAGGGAGGAGGAAAACCTGGATTATGTACAAGTCTAGCATACTATGATCCAAATATCATACAGTACTATACAAGACTAGGGGGCATGATAACGTATGTATATAACAATATATACATTAGGTCCTCCGAGCTTGGATATTACTAAACAAGTCCATCAGTCAAATAAGGGTGCAATGACCTAAATAATGGACAACCCACAAGCCTCCATCACCCCAACTCTTGCCATAATTCCCTCTCATATATACTAGATGATATGAGGAATAAAGGCAAGCTATTTCACCACTTCACATATGGAGGTCATCTCCATCCTCATCTACCACATCAAACTCTTCTCATCATCCTCTCCAAAGAGAAGAGACAAAGCTACCCGACCGATAAAAATTTTTGTTGTTTTTTGCATCCACTGCACTTGATGAGGGATGGTGATTGGCTCATAAAGTCCGATACTAGCTGCGATAAAATATATAAAATAGATCTAGAGAAGAAGGATAGCATAGGCATGGCATGTACATATTCACTCAATGGTTTTGAAGAAGGAGAGTACACCGAGACTTTTGTGTCACCGAATCAATATATGAATTGATAAGTATCCATACATAGTCTTTCATACTCTTTTAACTTAATTTTTTTTATTGTATTAGTTTAAAACTACCGCATGTTCGTTTGATATGTGTGGTTGCACTTTTACCATGTATTTATGCTATAGTAAACAAAGTTCAAATTTGGATTGATGAATTTCTAATTTCTTAGTGAACTCCATGCCTGTTTTACAGATTCAGAAAGTCGGTAACGTATTTTCAAATGGTTTTATGCATTGCACCAATACGTTATCCATCTTTAGATCATCTTGAATAAAACTACTTGATGCCTTTCTGATCCTTTGTGCCTCAGTGCCTGTCATGTACATGCGAATTCATAGTTGCTTTGTTTTGAGGATTCTAATTGTCACTATAAGATGTAGCATTATGGTGGGCTGGGATAGGGGTTAAGAAGGGTATCTTTTTGGTATGGGTTATAGCAAAACGAGTCGGGGGATTTGGGTTGACCCGCAATACTGGTGAGAACTTTAGCCTTATTTCTTTTGAGCCAACTCTTTTTAATCTTACTTTATTTACCTCTCAGAGATGAAACATAGCCAAGTTAACCCATCTATCAATAAACTGGTCAAAATGTCCCTATGTTATATCATTTGACTTTCTATGTCTTGATTTTAAAATTTCTAATCGAGATGTTCTGTGTGTAAGACAAATTAATGTAGCATTTAGGAAGCTGAGAATGTAATAAGTTAGAAATAAACAATTTGCATATTTGTTGATATGTTGTTTTTGGAGTTACTTTTGACTGACAGGCCTTCAACAATGCACAACTGCATAATTTTTAAGCAAGCAGACTAAATCTAGCTTCTGATTGTTGTCCCAATCAGCATCAAACTTGATAAATTGGAAAATTCTCATCTATCTTAACAGATTCACAAGAAAGAATGTCTTTCTTACGTGCAGACCATGCAGATATCTTAGTATAGACCTTGAATCAGAAAAAGAAAGAAGAAGAAGAAGAAGAAGAAGAAGAAGAAGAAAAGAATGAGTTTCTGAAAACAATGAGTTCCTGAATCCTGAAAACAACGAGTTTCTGAAAACCATTCAGATCTCTTAGTGTAGATGTCATAATGAGTTCCTGAAACTGGTTAAAAGAAAAGAACGATTTTCTGAGAACACGATAATATTTTCACAGAAGACATAGATTGATTCTTGCCTATGGGTGCATTGTTTGGCGAAGTGTGATTCCTAAAACCACTCTTATGACTCTCAAATAATACAATTCGAATAGCCTAAGCACATCCAAACACTATTTCTAAAACCTGTTTCATTACTTATGATCATCTTACTTGGTCAATATGAAATGATTATTTCTAAATATACGTTAGAATAAATGGTGCGAAATTTGAATGATATATAACGCTTACCTATCCCAAATAGACCGATCTCGGAAAACAATATTCAAAGAGTCATCAACACTACTGTAATGTCAAACGTGGCAGTCTTTCTTTATAATGTGCAGGTGGTCAAAGTAGTCAAATCGAAGGTCCAGGTTTGCTACTAGCAACATCCCCAAAGAGTGAAAATGTCTCATGTTCTGAAGCCTTTTTGTGTGTGTGTGTATATTTTGGTGATCATGTATAATGAATCTTTTTGGGTGATAATCATCAGGGTGTGGAACAAAATTGCCCAGAAAGTAATTTAAAGAAATTTCAATTCTTTTTCAAAAAATTTCGGGATCTACAGCAGGGAGTAAGGTTTAATGTGACTAGCGTACTTATGATAATAAGCCCCAAAATTTTGAGCTAGTGACTTCTGGCACACAACAATCAGGTGAGACCGCGTACCTTACTGGGTTATTAAGAGTTATATCTGCTTTTTCCCCCCATTTTATCGATTCATCTTAATAATCCAGGTTACTTGTCAATCATGTCCCCATACCTCGCTCAGACGGGATTGTGTATTGTTGTTATTGTACTTGTCAATCATGTAAGAGTAATACGATCTTGCAAATAAGAACAAAAGTTAAATTCTAGTAATTTGTTTCTAAACTTTGAAAGTTCAGAAATAGAGAAGCATGAGCATAATGTAAAGTGTAAAATACTGTCTAATGAAAATCTAGTATTAAACATTAAATTTCATTATAATCTTATTATGACAAAATTAACTTATGACAAAAGTAACTGATGATGATGTGCAGTCATAAGATCTTCATGATCAAAACTTCCTAAACCCCAAAATAGCAAGCAATGGGCGTAAATGTGTAATAGCTAGTTTTAATTTTGCGCCAAAACATTAATACAATCATTAGCCTCTAGCAGCTTGCAATATCATGAGGATGATTTCTGAACACCCATCGTGTTGGTTATTTTGAAGAATCTATGTAAAACTTAGTACTCTGTTCACAAGATTTCTAAATTGCTCAACCATTTGTTTTTCTATGAATGATTTCTCACATGAATATTTCAAAATCCAAATGCAAAACCATACACTACATAAATACTTTTTAATGTAACTAGAAAGATAGGACAATATTATTGGGATAAATCATACACTGCATAGATAGACAATGATATCGGGATAAGTCTAAAAAAGAACAATAATAATTAACTTTAAGACTGTGTAATTCCAAATTCGCTGATTCAACTAAACAACTACTGATAATTAGAAGACATTCCATATCCCATACAGAATCATTCGAGAGCATCAATCTCCAAATCGTCATTATCATAAAAACCTAGCATTTAACCTTAAACATAAAGTAGTAAGCCCCTAACCTTAAAATCAACACTAATCCCCCTAATTAGCATCATCATTAAAACCTAACATTAAATGATAAACTACTAATCCCCAAAACCTTAAAAACGCGATAATCCCCAAATTAACAACAACATAATAACAAAACATTAAACCTTAAACCCAAACAGTAATTAATCCCCACAAATCAAGGTCCTCCCAATCTCAAAGCTCAAATACGCGTCAACACACGCATACTGTTAAAAGTTACGTATAAATATTAATAAGTAAATGACTAGTATCGAACCCGAGACCTCGGGATTGCACACATTACAAACAAGAATAAAAGTATATTTAATATATATGATATATGTATCGAATATATATATTTAAATTAACACTTGAGGGACTTAATGATCGTTAAATATTAACTGTAAGTACTAACTATCATTAGTAACGAAAGGAAAAGGACTAGAGTGTAACTAAGAGCCAAGAAGGATCTAGAATCCCTCTTGGGACTCCTAGGCCGGTCGAACAAGGGGAGGGGAAACCCAACCCACATCAAACTTGGACTCTAAGTTTATCTAGTATAAATACAAGGCCAAGGGTAAAGCTTTCACATCTTTTGTACACACACACAAAACCCTAAAAGTTTTCCTTGCCTCTTTTCTTTCTTGGCCGATCGGCACAACAACCCTTAAGGGTGTTTGGGTTGATTTTTGTGTTAAACAAAAACAAGTGTTTGTTACTTGCATAACCTTTTATTCGTTGGTAGTTTGTGTGTACAAGAACGAGGTAATTACTCACTATAGTAATTATCAAGAGATCGATAAACAAAACAGTAAGGGGTTTATCATTGATCTATTATACACAAGATTCAAGGTTTATTGAAGTGCATCGGGTACGTTACTATTTATGTTTTAGTTAATCTTTATACTTGTTATACTTGATCCTAGCTTCCGCATATTGTGTTATTTGATTGTCAAACTCTAACAGTGGCATCACGAGCCATGTATAACATGTTATTGATTACTAAAACGTAATAAAAATCGGATCTTTAATTGTTTTAGATACATTTTTTGATCTAGGATTTTTTCTTAAAATTTTTTTTTTATAAAATTTAAACCATAACCCTAATTTTTTTTTGGGGGGGGGGGGGTTGATTTCCACATAAAACCCTAATTAGGGTTTGTGGTTTAACTTGATTAATTTGTAATCACATAGAAACCCTAGGTCTTTAACCGGTTATGTGAACGTATCTTGTGACCTATGTGCTAATTGTTAGGTTAATCCATGACAAAACATGCATGTTAGTCATGGATCTTGTTGTTTTGATTTTTTTTGTCACATGTTTTAGATAGATCTATAATTGAGGAAGACTCCAATACATATATATTAAAATCAATTTATATGCTATGTGGTGTGTATATTAGCTTTGGCCTACGCAATTGATTCGTCAATGTATGTGACTCTCTTCCATCAAGAGGAGAAGGCCTTAGTTGATTACATGCATGTTTATACCTAGACTTGATTTTATTAGGATCTTTTCTAATAAGGATTGCATGTGGCTATTTGTTTCACTTCTATTATTATTAGTTGTTATGTTTTTCTTTAAATTACTTGTTTTTATTGTTTCTTATTGTTGGACTAGTTGTAAGCAATAAAAAGGGTGATTTTCATAAAGAAAATAATACGGACTAATAATGGTGAAACCCTAAAGTGATAAAGAATGAATCTTGCGAAGTCTTAAGTGCCAACAACGGTTCGCTTCGCATGGTAATTCGCTCCAAGACGAGACTAGCAAGATTCATACTTTATTACATGATTTTGAGATTGAATCCATAAACTTTTGCTTGATTGATGTTTTGTACAACATGCTTTTAAAAGTAACTCTTTTAAGACAAATTCATAATCATGATATGAAGGCTTAGAAAAGAGCCTTAGAGTCTGCCTTGGTTATCACAATCTTGAAAACGTCTTAAACGAATTTCTTTTAAAATCGTTCTTGTAGAAAGTCATCTTAGGGTTTATTAAACCTCAAGTAAAACTTTGTGTATTAATTTCACGAATTGGTAATAAAAAGTTTTTTTGAAAACTTATGCTATAAAGATGAGTGCATGCATCTTTATACATATTTTGATTAACATATCAAAATTGAATACCCTTAAAATTTAAGTTACATGCCATCTATCTATAAGGAACACTTGGAATTTTAATTTAGTAAACGTGAGACCTAGGCTAAATTATTATAACAAGGTAAAATTCTTTTAACGCGTGAGACCGTAATTGTAATTTTACAATTTCTAAGATAGACGACTTAATTAAGTTGTGCGTGAGACCTAGAACTTAAGGCATGAGATGGGATGAAACATGCTTACAAGGCAAATTGATGAATCAATTTTATGTAAATCCCATAATGATCTAGGAATTGGAAATCTTGTTTGCCAATTATTGTTCGACAGATTACTATCTTTTGTACTTTCACCACTAGCAGATCAACTGATGTGGTGGAACTATGTAAAGTTGGATCCTAGATTTTCAAGAAAATTTTGGTGGTTATATGAATATAGCCTATGGGTATTTTATTTTCTTGAAGATATTTATTATCGAAAATACTAATGTTTGAACTTTTATCTGTAGATATGGCTCAACCCGATAACCCAACTGTGATTTCTGCTTTCAAGAGTCATCTTGAAAGAGAAAAATTGACTGGAAAGAATTTCAATGATTGGCACCGTTCGCTCAGAATTGTCTTGAGGGCGTCCAGAAAGCAAGATTACTTGACCGATGAATGCCCTGCTGAGCCTGCTGCTACTGAACCAGAAGCAGTTAAGGCGGCATGGAGGGTGGAACATGCTAAGTTTAATGAGGTTGCTTGTTTAATGCTCACTAGCATGAGTGTTCCATTACAAAAGAAGTTTGAGTACTTTTTCCCAAAAGATATGCTTGAAGTACTTCAGCAATCTTATGAGAAACAACCTGCAGTTGAATTGTATGATGAACTTGACAAGCTACATAAATGCAAGCATGGTAATGGTAAACCAGTTGAAGATTATGTGACTGAGATGAAGGAATCTTTTGATCAGCTTCACAGAATTGGATTTGGTTACCCGAACAATGTGCAAGTACACTTGATCAACAGGTCCCTTAACAAGGACTTTGCTGGTTTTGTACAGAATTTCAACATGCACTGCTCGGGGAAGACAGTCTCAGAATTACTCGCATTGCTTGTTGATTATGAGAAAAGTCTACCAGCCAAGGTCAAGGCCCCTACCCCGCAAGTGTTGGCGATTCATGGGGGGAGAATCCAGAAGAAATCGCATGTGAACAAAGGCAAAGGGAAAGGTAACAAAGGCAAGCAGGTCATGGCCTATCAACCTCAACCCAAGATGAAGCAACATCAGCCTAAGCAGAACAAGGTGAATCCGCCAAACAAGAAGGATCAGGCTTGTCACCATTATCATGAAAAGGGCCATTGGAAGCGCAATTGCCCTCTCTACATTCATGACTTGCGACAGAAGAAGCAGGGGAATGAAGCTGGTAACCCCAGCTCATCAGGTGCGTTCTTTATGATTGAATTATTCACTCTTACTCCTAAATTGAATTCATGGGTATATGATACGGGATGTGGCATTCATATTTGCAATTCCTTGCAGGGGTTTAGAGTTGAGAGAAAGCTGGCCTATGGACAACAATTCTTGCACGTTGGTAATGGAGTGCATGCAGGAGTTGAAGCTATAGGAGTTTATGATTTAGTGTTGCCTTCGGGCCTAGTACTATCTTTAAATAATTGTCATTATGCAGCGTCAATTGTTAGAGGTGTAATTTCATTTTCATGTTCGTTGAACCTTGGTATTGAGCATACTATTTCTAGCAATAGAATTTCAGTTTCTTTAAATGGTGTTTTTTATTTTAATGCTATTGCTGTGAATGGTGTCTTTGAAATTGATATGAATGATAATGATAATGCTTTTGTTAATAATAATTCAATGTATAGCATCAATAATAAGAGAATCAAGAAAGGTCTGGATTCGTCTTATCTTTGGCATTGTCGACTTGCTCACATTGGCAAGGATCGCATGAAAAAGCTGCAACATGATGGGCTTTTAGAAAAGATCAATGATGAATCATTTGATAAGTGTGAATCTTGCATTGCTGGGAAGATGACAAAGAAACCCTTTAAAAATAGGATTGAAAGGGCTAATGATCTACTTGGTCTCATTCACACAGATGTATGTGACCACTTAGACATGTGTCAAGGAGAGGTGCTAGCTACTTCTTAACATTTACGGATGACTACAACCGTTATGGTTATGTTTATTTACCTAAACATAAACATGAGGTGTTTGAAACATTCAAACTGTTTAAAGCAGAAGTAGAGTTGCAACTTGGAAAGAAGATTAAAGCTCTTCGATCCGATAGAGGTGGTGAATACCTGAGTCAGGAGTTCATAGATTACTTAGCAAAGGAGGGAATTGTCCAGCACCTTACTTCTCCATATACTCCATAACAAAATGGTGTATCTGAGAGAAGGAATCGTACATTGCAAGACATGATACGATCTATGTTTAATCTAACAACTCATCCTTATTCGTTTTGGGATTATGCCTTAGAATCTGCGGTTCGCATTCTTAATATGGTTCCAACAAAGAAGGTTGATAAGACTCCATATGAGTTATGGACTGGAAAAGCTCCTAACTTGTCTTATCTAAAGGTCTGGGGTTGTGAGGCGTATGTTAAACGTGACTCAGCAGACAAACTCCAACAAAGATCTGTGAAGTACATCTTCGTAGGATACCCTAAGGAAACTATGGGTTACTACTTTTATTACCCAACTGAGAACAAAGTTTTTGTTGCAAGGTATGGAGACTTCTTGGAAAAGGAGCTCATATCTCAAGAATTCAGTGGGAGAGTATATGATCTGGAAGACGATCATGAAGATGTAGCACCTTCTGAAAACACTAGCCAACTTCCTGAAGAACCTGAAAGTTTAGGTCCTCCACCAGAAGTTGAAGTGATTCCCATTCGTAGGTCAACTAGACCTGTGAAAGCACCAACACGTCTATGTCTAAACATGGAGTGTGATGATAACTTGGTAGGAGATCTTGATGAACCTATAAGTTATAAAGCTGCCATGAATGGTCCTGAAAAGGAAAAATGGCAGGTTGCTATGAATGGGGAAATGCAATCCATGGAAGACAATGAAGTCTGGGAAGAAGTAGACCTACCTCCGGGTGCCAAGTTAGTTGGGAGTAAATGGCTCTACAAGAAAAAGACTGATATGGATGGCATTGTACACACCTATAAGGCCCGTTTGGTAGCTAAAGGCTATACTCAAACTTTTGGTGTTGACTATGAGGAGACCTTTTCTCCTGTAGCTGACATTAGGGATATTAGGATTCTTATAGCTATAGCCGCTTACTATGACTATGAGATTTGGCAAATGGATGTCAAAACCGCCTTCTTAAATGGTCGCCTAGATGAAGACATCTATATGGCGCAGCCTGAGGGGTTTGTAAATCCAGAATTCCTAAATCGTGTATGCAAGCTTAAAAGATTCATTTATGGATTGAAGCAAGCATCACGACAATGGAATAAGAGATTTGATAGTGAAATTAAGAAGTATGGATTCAATCAAAATCTTGATGAGCCATGTGTATATCACAAAGCGAGTGGGAGTAATGCAATTTTCCTTATATTATATGTTGATGACATATCGATCATGGGAAACGATATTCCAAGTTTGCAAAAGGTTAAGGCATATCTTGGAAGTTGTTTTTCTATGAAAGATTTAGGGGAAGCTGCATTTATTCTGGGAATCAAGATATATAGAGATAGATCTCAGTGATTAATTGGATTAAGCCAAAGTGCTTACATTGATAAAATATTGAAGAGATTCAATATGCAAAATTCCAAGAAGGGATATTTGCCGATGCAAGAACAACATGGCTTGAGCGAGAAAGTTTGTGATTCAACACCTGAAAAGGTGCAACGCATGAAGAGAGTCCCTTATGCTTCGGCTGTGGGATCTATTATGTATGCGGTGAAAAGCACAAGGCCTGATGTGGCATTTGCTCAGAATTTAACCAGTCGATATCAGTAGAATCCAGGTGAGAAACACTTGACTGCTGTTAAGAATATTCTTAAGTACCTTAGGGCTACTAAAGAAATGTTCTTAGTTTATGGGGGTACTCCATCAGCAGAACTTGATGTTACAGGTTACTGCGATGCTTCTTGGAAAGGTGATAAAGATGATACGAAGTCTCAGACTGGTTATGTTTTTGTCATTAATGGAGGAGCAGAAAGCAGAGTGTACTAGCGATGTCTGCTACAGAAAGTGAGTATATGATAACGCTCAAATTTAACATATTTTTAGTCGCGTTATTGTTTGATTTATGGGTGGAAATTGGTCATATTTGTATATATTTGTTACTTAATCGTGGAAAAGTGTTTATACATGCAAATATAGCCAAAAGCAGGTAAAAATGATTAAAAGATGAAGAAATGAAGTGGACATGCATTTTTGGAGAGTTTCAAGAGGATCAAGGAAGAAAGAAACGTTGCATGGACAAAAGGATTTGATAAAGACAAGTTTACTACACGAAATTATCAAGTTCTAATGGACAAAGACATGCCAAGAAGAAAAATATTGCATGCAACGTAAAACGACAAAGAAAAGACATAGAAACATGTTCAGACTAAATCCAACCGATCGGTTGCAACCCGCAATCGGATCGGCTGGAAATGTGCCAAGATTGACCATCCGATCGGATGGTGAGAAACCGATCGGATGGGGTTAACTGAAGTTACAAGTTTTGCATTTATTGGCGAATTTACTCCCCATAATCATGTGTGGTTGATCATTTCTGCTTATTAACTAAGGATGGACGTTTTTACTTGAAGGATAAGTGTCATTAAGCTATATAATGAGCACTTAGGGCCTTGAGTTACTTGTACCACCATTATCTAACTTAGTATTACACCAAATCTTGTTAGTTTATCTTATATTGCCTGAAAGTTTACTAAGTGTTGTAAAAACGTCCAGAACGTGTTGAGTTAGAGTCTCAAGCATTGGTTCGAGTGTGGAGTTGTTTACTTACGTTGGTGAGCAATTGGAGGAGTGTGGTTGCTATAGTTCCACAAGTTTATTCATTGTAATTCTCAAGACTAGGTACACCTTGATACTTATAATGAACAATTGTTACTTTAAGTTTTATGAAAGTTTTCTTATTTAGTTGTGTTTTAATATGATTGCTATGGAGTAATTTGTGATATACTTGTGTATATGATGTGATTGGTTAATGGAGTATTATTTTATGAAAAAGGTGATGCATGAAAACGTATCTATTTTATGAGTTTGATGATATAACATCTTTTCTTGCTTAATTTGTCGGTAAAAACAATTTCTTGAAAAAATAGGTCCGAAAGGATTTTCAACTTGTTTTTATTCCAAAATATTACTGCACCAAATTAGTATGGAATAGGATGCTTGACAACCATCTTATTTACTTGTTAAAATAGATTTGAGACGATTTCATCACGAAAAAGGACCGAAAGAATTCGTAGGAATTCATAAGAAAAGAATTCATTTTCTAAACAACCATGTGTTTATAGGATTGTCATACTAATTTGATATGTCTGAAAGGAGTCATTTAGGTGATAGAATTCTTAGTAGTAGTGAAAACATGACATACATCATAGATTGTATAACTACTCAATTTTAGTTGCGCATCATAACAAGTTTTACACCAAACTTCGTACTCAAATTGTTCCGATACTCCTAATTACCAATCAAGGAATTATACACAAGTATATGTTTAGTTTTTATTGAGTTTCTTTTAAATTTAGATTTTACATAAATTTGGATTGACAACCCTTATTTAACAAACGTTTTTCTTATTACTAAAACCACCAAATCCCTTGGGACGATCTCGACTTACCCACCTTTATTACACCGGACGAGTATACTTGCTCCTATGTGCTAGATAATAATTGAATAATTCGTGTTTATAAATTTTAAAACTTGTACTAATAAAACGCACATCAAGTTTTTGGCGCCGTTGCCGGGGATTTGATTAATTTTCTTAGTTTTTAGTAATAAAATTGTTTGTAATTTGTGAAATTTTAAAGTTTTTAAAGTAAAAAGTAAAAAAAAAAAAAAAAAAAAAAAAAAAAAAAAAAAAAGTTGGTTTTGACCAACCGAATCGGATGGATACCCATCCGATCGGTTGGTGGTCTCGGTAAATTTTATAGGATTCTGTTTTTAGTAATTAATTTTTATTTTTTCTGTTTTTAGTTAATTAGTTTTAATAATTATATAATTAATGTTAGTTTTTAATAGTTTTAAGTTGCAATTATTAGTCATTTTAATGTTTTAGTAGTTTTAATTTCAATTAACGATTTAGTAATTTTTAAAGACACCTTAGTTAATGCTTTCATTGTTTTTAATTTCATAATTAAAGTTTTATTAAATATTAGTTTTATATAAAAAAAAAATATTTAGTGTAAAAAACTCAACCGATCCGGTTGCGGGTTCCAACCGATCGGTTGGAGGAGGTAAATTGTGCCAACCGATTCGGATGGGTTACAAACCGATCGGTTGGGCGTCTCGGTAAAATTTTTGACATTTTTAATTTTTAGTTTATTTTCTATTCTTAGTATTTTGTTTAGTTAATTTACTTGTTCTTATTTCATATTAAGAGTTATTTGATTATAACTAACCCTCATGCTAATGATTTGGATTTTTTTTTGGTTATGTTATAGTTAGTAAGTGCTTAAGTTGAAATGGAGAGTTTGAGTCAGATTTATGCGTATTTGAAAGACTTGGAAGATATGTTCAAGGATTCCGGTGATTCCTTGGAAAAGTTGGAGAGTATGTTGGAAAAAGCCAAGTTGGATTTAGAAGGAGAAGAGGTTGTTGGTGACAATGTTTCTTATTTGCCACATGAAATGTGTTACCCAAAGAAGGAGAAGGAGAGCAAAGTTGTTGTTTTTATTAGAGCACCACCTAAGAAATATGATGCTCCACACATGAGGTATTCTACACCTTGTGCGGTGGAAGGAGTTAAAGCGTGGGATGTGGAATTAAATATGGAATATGGAGACAATTACATTTCGGAAGAAATGCTTGACAAACTTGGTTTTGTTAGGCTTGATTATGGAAGTTATGGTAAGAAGGAAGTGAAAGGAGTTAGAGTGAATATTCATGGTCACATCTTTAAAGTTGATTTTGTTGTTTTGGAGTATACTAATGAAGATGAACCGGAAGTGATTTTTGGTAGAGATTTTTTAGTGAATACCAAGTGTAGTTTGGATTTTGCACTTGGGGAGTTAAGAATTAACATAAGTGATTTAGAAGAAGGGAAGAGTGTGAATGATATGCTTGTTGATGTTTGTGAAGGAAAGGAAATGATGAAGGAAGGAAGGGATGAAGTTTGTAAGATGGGGAAAGCTAACCGAAACAAAACACCATTTAACAAATTTACCCAACCCTCCACCCAAAAAGAAAACAAGCCATCATCATCATCATCATCCAAAACACCACCTAATTCACCAAAAAGTACCAAACCTTTAACCAAAGAGCAAAAACAAGCTATTTTGGAAAATCTTGAAGCAAAAATTAGTGAATTGATGGAAAACAAACCGGTCATTGAGGTGTTGAGGAATTATATGGAGTATAGGAAGAAATTAGATGGAGTTATGTTGGCAAAGTCTAAGTTGGAGGATAATAGTTTTGATGAAGTAGAGGAGAGAAGGATAATTGAGAATGGGCTCCCAAAGAAAATGAATGATCCCGGAAATTTTGTTTTACCGGTTAAAATTAATGGGACAACTTCTTTATATGCATTAGCCGATACAGGTTCTAGTGTGAGTATTATGCCTTATCCATTGTATCATAAGTTAGGATTAAGAGACCCTACACCTAACAATTCTAAACTCACTATGGCGGATAATTCTAAGGCAAAAGCAATGGGAGAAGTAAGAAATGTGAGAGTTTGTCACAACTCATCATTTCAGGTCATTTCCCGAACTTTGGAAAAACACTATTCATCAAACACTATTCATCAAAACACTATTCATCAGTTTACTATTCATCATTTTTTGTGTCAGTTTGACATTCCGAGAAGCATTCAGAAATTTTACTATTCACGGAACACTATTCATTGCGGGAAAAGATTTCATCATTCACGTGCATTACACATTTCATCGTAAATTTAGTTTACGGGTGTTCAAATTCGCGTAACCATATTGGTTCGGGTGCGAATTCATGCATTATCAGTAATGACATTTCATACGGACTGGGGATAGTCTGCATATCATCAGTAGGTCATTTACATGTTATACCACTCTTAGGATTTTCAAATTACTATATTCAGTATATTTAACGTTTTACGTATTATGATTTCTAAATAAACGTTAACACACGGTTTATACACGACGAATATATTTAAATATTCCCACAATGGTCCCGACATATTTTTATATCCATTTTAACATCATAAAAGTTATAACATTCAGTTACCTAGTATTTTGGAAATTTATTTTATTTATAACGTACGCGTATGAATATAACGACGGTTTTCGTGAAAACTAAACAATAATCACCCGATCACTCAGTAAATGTACCCAACATATTTTTAACATATTTTCAACATTATTATGACTTTATTTCATCCCGGTTAACTTCGTGAACAATTATTTCTATCAAAACCGGTACCCGATTTTAACGAATAACACAAACTAGTGCAAAATTCTTACAAGTATTTCTAATTAATTCACAAGTACCCTAACCCCCCCCCCCCCCCCTTCACCCCTTGAAAAACCGGCCATGTGCCCCCATTTTTAACCCCTTGCAATAACTTTCCTAGTTTTAAACTAATAAACACCTTAAAACCTTAACTTTACCAAATTTACAAATCATAATCTCACTTTTTAACAAAGAACAAAGTTCATCTTTCTCTTCTTCCTCTTCTCATTCCCACGACCCAAAAACATCACCAAGATCAAGTGATCTTCTTCCATAAATTAAAACACAAAACTTGTTCATTTTACAAGCCTAATCAAGAATCAAGCAACAAAAACACAAGAACATCAAGCATAATCATCCAATAATCATCTCATTTTGTCAAGTAAGTTTTCATCTTTATTTTTTCATGGATCATCCTATTTTTACATGTATTACATAAGTATCATGCTAAAACCATGTACAAGTAGCTATACCACACTTTATTTTGGCTAAAAAGAAACATACAAACCCTAACTTTTTAGTTATGCATCCCCTTGCTCTAATAACTTGGTTAGGAGTCCATGGCACCCTAAGAAGGTGTATGGTAGGATTAGATTAGCTTTGTGAAGTTTACAAGAGGTTTGGTGATGGTAGAAATTAGTTTTTAACCTTGGAAACTTGATTTGGAACCTATTTTAGACATGCTGTCCCGTTTTGTAAAAATCTGGAAAATCAGTAAACACCAAGGAAACTTTGGCAAAATTTTTAGAAAATACTTTCAAAAACGAATCCATAGGCGAAAGAACGGATTAAAAAGAGTCTATAACGAAGGAGTTATGATTTTTGCAAGATTGTAGACGAAAAGTATTTTTCTGAAAATGTATGCTGTTGGACGTTTTTCATTGGACAAAAAGAGACTTTAGACGTAACCCGGAGGAGCCGAGCTTTCCAAAATATATTACTACATACTAAGACGTAACCGTGGATATAAAGAACAAGTAAAACGGACAAGTAACGACAAAGATATACTCGTTTGAATATCGGCTAAAACCCTTTTATAATTGACAGCTTTTAATATAATTTGGCGCAAAAACTACGAAGTACATTTTCAAGCTAGAAGTAGTATCAAGTACCGAGCTTTATAACTAACGTAGTATTAGTTATTATGAGTATGTTTTCATCATTTCAAAGATTACAACCCGAGTATTTCAACGCTAACATGGAAACTTACGTCATATATATATATAAGTATATATATATTATAACTAGCTTATTATATTTTCTAATAGCAATATTTTTCCAAATTCTTGAAATATATACTTTTGATAACAACAAGTGTTTTTCAAAGAGTAGAGTGGTATAGGAAACATGTGCATGGACATTCATAACATCATTTCATGATCTAAAGTAGATCGTTCATCATTCACATTAGGTTGCGGCTAGTGTGCGCGCCTTGTTTTTCAGCTCATTACATGTTCATGGTACCATCATATTGGGTTGCGGCAGCAAATTATTCATTGGGGTTCATTTCATTTCATGACAGTTTCATCAGTTAAGGTGAGTTTTCATAGCCCCGTTTTCAATTCAACATTTTTGATTGTTTTCAAATCCCACGGGGGGAATACATTGCATCAATTATTTCAGTACGAGCCCAAGTATTCAAACATGTACATAGCTTAAGTTACCTTGCCATGTGCTAAGTCCCCTGTAACATCATGAACCGTTAATTTACCGTTAAGCGAGAGTGAGTGGATAGATCTATCGAGGGTGACGCCTCCATCCGTGGTAGTGGATACCAACAGTAAGCGGATGCATGTCATGTCTTTTACATTTGAATGTTTCGGCAGAACATTCGGGAGGGGCTTACAGTTTCATCAGTCATAGCTTCGGTGTCATGAGCTTAAGGCTATTGTACAATTTTCATGAGATTTTTATCTTGCACTTTTACTTGTGGTGGCCGTACATCATTACATTTTACAAACCTATGGAATTCACCAACATTCGTGTTGACGTTTTAGCAATGTATTTCAGGTTATTAAGGTAGCTCATGTGACATGCATTTGGACCTTCATGGAGTCGCGGAGTCGACGCGTCTCATCATTATTTCATGCACTTATGTAAACGTTTGATCTAGTATGACTTGTTTTTCATAAACATGCAACACATTTTGGGGACCTCATTTTGTAAACTCTGGATTATTTCAATGATCAAATGCAGTATTTTCCAAACGACACTTTAGGTCGTTCAATGTAACTGTAACTGTGGTGCTATGACAGACACCCCCAGGTATTCCATTCCGCTGCAAGTCAGGTAAATTGGGGGTGTGACAGATTGGCATCAGAGCTAAGGTTATAGCGAACTAGGATGTATCTTGGACCCTAGACTATAACCACATCAGCATAGCATCTCATCATTTCATCATAAGTGCATAATCATGATACATGTTGTTTCATACATACCCTGTGCGAGTTATTTATACTCATATCCGTATATGTATATCATTTTATTGACCTGGTTCACAAGTGACATGTCTTCAGATACTCACCCTGACATCCTTTTATCGGATTCCGACATTGAAGATGCCTTGTCATTTTACACTACCATTATACCACCAGTTGCATTTACACCACCATTAGTACTATTGATTTGCCATAGGAACAGAGTCTTCCTATCATTCAGCCCGTACATAGAATGCCTTTTGGTAGTGTATTCAGAATTAATCTTAATGGACTTATTAGGATGCTTATTGCAAGGAAGATAGTGTCTTTTCTTTCCATCACTAGTAGGGCACTTACTACTCAGGTACTATCACCACCATCAGTTACTTATTACACTATTGGCCTTCCCACAGTGTGTACTTTAGTTTTACCTTTTGGATGTCGCGAGGTAGCGCGAAAGAGGGTAGTATTCCATTCACTAGTACCATCATTGTCATTTCCTTTTCCATTCCCATTTGCTCAGACTTCAATCGTTTCGCAACATTTTAGCATTGTCTCATCAGGAATTAGGTTGATTTCGTTTTTGACGAATTTGTAGACTATTACTATTCGACAAGATTCACTCACGTATCCAATACACCATTCAAGCTATTTTACTATCATATGGGGAAATTGTTTTACAGAAAAATTTCTGAAGTAAGCTATTTTATTTCCATCCTATAAATTGATTTTTCTGTCATTACACCAAGTATTTACTGTTATTACGTGAGGCAATTTTTATATTATTTGAAATAAAACATCAGGATACCATTTTAATAACAATGCGTTGAACACCATCTAAAACTTTTGAGGAAAGTTATGATATTTTGACAAAAATCTAACATCGCATCATTAGTCCTCAATTATACATAGCCTGATCACCTATGTAAAATTCAGGAAGGATTATGCCATGAAGGAAATAATTACCTTTTCAAAGGATTGTTAATAACAATCTTCATCCAAAAGTTTTGTAAACAAAGGAACTCTTTCATAAACATCCCTTTTGCCGAACTATCCCTGGATACTTACCCCACCAGTCACTCATTCAGACATTAAGTTGGATTTTCCCATTGACTTCTCTAGAAGAGACTTTCCATATCAATTACATGCAGGATTCCTTTATACAATAGAAGCAATGAAAGGATTACAGAACTACTAACCAGAACTAGAAGTATATAGAGAGAGAATTCATAACTCAACAACAATCCTCAGATACTGCGAGACCATCCTAATCACCATCTCTGACTTAGTTGTCAAATTCTATCATTTTAAAGGTACTAGCTAGACTGAGCTACAGATTGAACTCAATATAAATGTCCGCAGGACAACACAATAGAAATAAACCAAGCTTCTAATTGAGACAGTAGAGCATTTCATTTAAACATGGCCTCATCCATACATAAACTTTCCTGCAGTAATTTTTCACAAAGGACAATTGTTTGAAACAAGAATATCGATGTAGATTCCTCTAAGGCATTATGTCTAGAAATTTCAGATAACCTCACCTTCATACCAAGCAAGGGATCAAGCCAGAACATATCTCCTCATCTACATGGGAAAACAGAATAGACATTCATCGACACAACATCAAGTGATACCTTCGTCTTGCCAATTACAACGATGAACTATTTCAGGACTTAAGTTAGTCTAAATGCCTATGCTTGTAGTTATGCCAGATAACCATCAATAGACATTATCCAACCTCAGGAACTAAGTGTTAGACATCTATGCATTTAAGCGAACATTTCCTATTCTACCATTTTATCCTTTTCAGTGTTTTCACTTTTAAATAAAGTTGATGCGTTTACATAAATCACATACCTTGTGGAAAAATGATTTCTGAAATTCCTATTTTTAAACAAGTACGATCCTTTTTGGTCAATCTTTAGCAACACTATGGTACAATGAGAAATATACATAAACATCAAACTTTGGTAAGCAGTCTTAATCACAACATGTTTGAAAACATTTTTCTACTTCATAACTACTGAAATTTTGAATCCTCAGGAAAAATATTACTTAGTAAATCATTTGCTCCATTTTTCTAAGTTCGTTTATTCAGAAAAAGATTTCAACCAAAACTCACAATCGCGAGACAAATATCCAGAACCAACTTCCCTACAACATCGCTTATGCATTTAGGATTTGTGACTTGACAATAAAGAATATTTGGAATATGTGATGAAGGAATTAGGAAGGACATCACAAATTGATCACGAACTTCAGTAGTGAAGACCAAACCCACTAGACAAAGAAGGACATATGTATTATCATCAGTTGGAACAAAACACAAGGAATCAAATTCTTACCTATATGCTATCCCTTCAGATAATGCCAAGTTCGAAGGACCGAACGTTATGGAATTAGTCACAAAGGTTTATTGTACCCATTTCAGTATTTCCTGTTAAGGAAACCGATTCAACTTGGACTTCAGGTAATCATTTCAGGATTTCCTTCAGAAACCCATTTAGATGTGAACATCACCTATCACCCTCAGAACGATGGTCAAAGCGAGAGAACAATTCAAACATAGGAAAGTATGCTCAGAGCATGAGTGATTGACCCTATAAATGGTTGGACTAAGCACTTAACATAAATCAAATTCATCTACAACAATAGTTATCACACCAACAGCGAGAAACTGGCAGAAGTTAGGTTGGTACATAATACACATCATTTGGATTGGGTATCCTGAACAACAAACCATCCAGATTCAAGTGGGAGAACAAACTAAGTTAAAAGCTATGCCTTGGATTGGCATGATACAAATTGGATAACAAGAAAGGTTGAACCTTTAGCATATTGGACTATTTAAGATTCATTTTAGAATCGACCAACTAGCATACAAACTTGAGTTCTGGCAGAATTCAGCAGTATATATTACCAGTGTCACATTTAAAACATTAAGAAGCGCAGACCATCGATTGATGGGCCAAACTCAGAAAAAGCTCAACTCACTAGTTCAGTAGGCATTCATGAGATAACCAGAAATTTTCTACAAGTCAAGAATCAGTTACAAGTTCAATAAGTCGTAAACCATTAAAACTTCAAGTTCTGCAGAGTTATGCAGAAAGTTCTGCCTAGGAAAGGCATGTTATCATTCAGAAAACTTGGAAAGTTACACCAATATACACTGGACCATTTATATTTCAGACAGGGTAGGCCTAGTGGCCGTCAGATTTGAACATTGCCAGAGAACAACAGGATTACACGAACATATTTCACATTTTCAGATCCCCAGAAATGACTTACAGATGAGTCACTCATGATTCCATTGGAAGGGATCCAACCCAAATGAAAATCTCAGACCTTGTAAGAGAACCAACAGAAATCATGGACCGTGTGGTCAAACAGTTGAATCAGAGTCAAATTCCTATCGTTAGAGATCGCTGGAATTCTCGAATATCATCACCTTTTCACCAATACGTTTTCAGAGACCAACATAAACTGAACTTCGGGACGAAGTTCCTTTTAGAGGGGAAGACTGTCACAACTCATCATTTCAGGTCATTTCAGGTCATTTCCCGAACTTTGGAAAAACACTATTCATCAAACACTATTCATCAAAACACTATTCATCAGTTTACTATTCATCATTTTTTGTGTCAGTTTGACATTCCGAGAAGCATTCAGAAATTTTACTATTCACGGAACACTATTCATTGCGGGAAAAGATTTCATCATTCACGTGCATTACACATTTCATCGTAAATTTAGTTTACGGGTGTTCAAATTCGCGTAACCATATTGGTTCGGGTGCGAATTCATGCATTATCAGTAATGACATTTCATACGGACTGGGGATAGTCTGCATATCATCAGTAGGTCATTTACATGTTATACCACTCTTAGGATTTTCAAATTACTATATTCAGTATATTTAACGTTTTACGTATTATGATTTCTAAATAAACGTTAACACACGGTTTATACACGACGAATATATTTAAATATTCCCACAATGGTCCCGACATATTTTTATATCCATTTTAACATCATAAAAGTTATAACATTCAGTTACCTAGTATTTTGGAAATTTATTTTATTTATAACGTACGCGTATGAATATAACGACGGTTTTCGTGAAAACTAAACAATAATCACCCGATCACTCAGTAAATGTACCCAACATATTTTTAACATATTTTCAACATTATTATGACTTTATTTCATCCCGGTTAACTTCGTGAACAATTATTTCTATCAAAACCGGTACCCGATTTTAACGAATAACACAAACTAGTGCAAAATTCTTACAAGTATTTCTAATTAATTCACAAGTACCCTAACCCCCCCCCCCCCCCTTCACCCCTTGAAAAACCGGCCATGTGCCCCCATTTTTAACCCCTTGCAATAACTTTCCTAGTTTTAAACTAATAAACACCTTAAAACCTTAACTTTACCAAATTTACAAATCATAATCTCACTTTTTAACAAAGAACAAAGTTCATCTTTCTCTTCTTCCTCTTCTCATTCCCACGACCCAAAAACATCACCAAGATCAAGTGATCTTCTTCCATAAATTAAAACACAAAACTTGTTCATTTTACAAGCCTAATCAAGAATCAAGCAACAAAAACACAAGAACATCAAGCATAATCATCCAATAATCATCTCATTTTGTCAAGTAAGTTTTCATCTTTATTTTTTCATGGATCATCCTATTTTTACATGTATTACATAAGTATCATGCTAAAACCATGTACAAGTAGCTATACCACACTTTATTTTGGCTAAAAAGAAACATACAAACCCTAACTTTTTAGTTATGCATCCCCTTGCTCTAATAACTTGGTTAGGAGTCCATGGCACCCTAAGAAGGTGTATGGTAGGATTAGATTAGCTTTGTGAAGTTTACAAGAGGTTTGGTGATGGTAGAAATTAGTTTTTAACCTTGGAAACTTGATTTGGAACCTATTTTAGACATGCTGTCCCGTTTTGTAAAAATCTGGAAAATCAGTAAACACCAAGGAAACTTTGGCAAAATTTTTAGAAAATACTTTCAAAAACGAATCCATAGGCGAAAGAACGGATTAAAAAGAGTCTATAACGAAGGAGTTATGATTTTTGCAAGATTGTAGACGAAAAGTATTTTTCTGAAAATGTATGCTGTTGGACGTTTTTCATTGGACAAAAAGAGACTTTAGACGTAACCCGGAGGAGCCGAGCTTTCCAAAATATATTACTACATACTAAGACGTAACCGTGGATATAAAGAACAAGTAAAACGGACAAGTAACGACAAAGATATACTCGTTTGAATATCGGCTAAAACCCTTTTATAATTGACAGCTTTTAATATAATTTGGCGCAAAAACTACGAAGTACATTTTCAAGCTAGAAGTAGTATCAAGTACCGAGCTTTATAACTAACGTAGTATTAGTTATTATGAGTATGTTTTCATCATTTCAAAGATTACAACCCGAGTATTTCAACGCTAACATGGAAACTTACGTCATATATATATATAAGTATATATATATTATAACTAGCTTATTATATTTTCTAATAGCAATATTTTTCCAAATTCTTGAAATATATACTTTTGATAACAACAAGTGTTTTTCAAAGAGTAGAGTGGTATAGGAAACATGTGCATGGACATTCATAACATCATTTCATGATCTAAAGTAGATCGTTCATCATTCACATTAGGTTGCGGCTAGTGTGCGCGCCTTGTTTTTCAGCTCATTACATGTTCATGGTACCATCATATTGGGTTGCGGCAGCAAATTATTCATTGGGGTTCATTTCATTTCATGACAGTTTCATCAGTTAAGGTGAGTTTTCATAGCCCCGTTTTCAATTCAACATTTTTGATTGTTTTCAAATCCCACGGGGGGAATACATTGCATCAATTATTTCAGTACGAGCCCAAGTATTCAAACATGTACATAGCTTAAGTTACCTTGCCATGTGCTAAGTCCCCTGTAACATCATGAACCGTTAATTTACCGTTAAGCGAGAGTGAGTGGATAGATCTATCGAGGGTGACGCCTCCATCCGTGGTAGTGGATACCAACAGTAAGCGGATGCATGTCATGTCTTTTACATTTGAATGTTTCGGCAGAACATTCGGGAGGGGCTTACAGTTTCATCAGTCATAGCTTCGGTGTCATGAGCTTAAGGCTATTGTACAATTTTCATGAGATTTTTATCTTGCACTTTTACTTGTGGTGGCCGTACATCATTACATTTTACAAACCTATGGAATTCACCAACATTCGTGTTGACGTTTTAGCAATGTATTTCAGGTTATTAAGGTAGCTCATGTGACATGCATTTGGACCTTCATGGAGTCGCGGAGTCGACGCGTCTCATCATTATTTCATGCACTTATGTAAACGTTTGATCTAGTATGACTTGTTTTTCATAAACATGCAACACATTTTGGGGACCTCATTTTGTAAACTCTGGATTATTTCAATGATCAAATGCAGTATTTTCCAAACGACACTTTAGGTCGTTCAATGTAACTGTAACTGTGGTGCTATGACAGACACCCCCAGGTATTCCATTCCGCTGCAAGTCAGGTAAATTGGGGGTGTGACAGAGTTCAAATTGGTTATCAAGCATTCTTGGCGGATTTTCTTGTGTTGGATGTTGCGGTTTATAAGGAACTACCTTTGTTGTTAGGTAGACCATTTTTAAGAACTTGTGGAGCTATAATAGATATGGGAAAAGGTACCATGACAATTGATGATGGAGTTCTTAAGAATACTTACTATCCAAAGCCTAGAGGGGGTAGTAATGGAGATGATAATGATGAGGACAAAGAGGAGGATTACCTTGGTTGCTTTGAAGTAGGAAGGGATGAATATGGTAGACCTAAGTTTGGTCCATGCACACCTAGTTTCTTTGATATTGAAGATGAAATGGAAAGAGCTCTAGCAATGGAGGCTTTCTTTAATCCATTTAAAAATATTTTTGTGTTTAACAAGTTGACAGATTTTCTTGGATCTTTACCGGTCCAATTGAAGAACTTGGAATGGGGTTCCGAAGGTTATAGCATTTACAAAAGAGAAGAAGGAGATGGTGATTGGCATTGCAAATTTGATATCACATGTCCTAGCGGAAGGAACTTTACACGAACTTTCAAAACTCAAAAGACTACTAGGAAGTTGGCAAACAAGTATCGTGGAGATGACATTCTTAGGAATGAATATTTCTATGGATGAAGAAGAATGATCACAAAATTAAAGCACATCTTGTGCTAGTTTGTTTGTTTCGTACTTTTATTTTTCATGCATTTTATTTCATGTTTTTAGGTTTTATGCATTTCATGTTTGAATGAGACTATTTATTTATCTATCTATTTATTTAGCTATCTATCTATTTATTTATCTATTTATCTTTTTATTTAGTTTTAGTTTTTAGTTTTTAGAGGTTAAGTTATGTTTGTAGTTTTACATTTAGAAGTAGAAGTAGATGACCAAAATTTTTGGTAGACAAAGTGTGTTTGGAATACATACAAGATAATAAGTTTGAGAAAAGAAAAAGCTACTAGCACTTGTGTCAAGTTTAGTAGTGGAGAAAAAAAATTTGAAAAATCAATTTCATACCAAACCGAACGGATGGATTCACAACTGATCGGATGGAGTTGAATATATAAACCAAAATTTTCAAAAACTTAAGAAAAACACATACACACAATCCACCAAAAATTGGGGTTAAAAATTCGACCATAAGAAGTTGTTAGAAGGTTGCAGGAGTGATAATTAATCATCAATGGCATCAAGTCAAGTAACTTATATCATTAATTTTGTTCAATTAAGTTTTAATTCGGATGATTGAAATTTGGTCACGAATTGGGTATTTTTGAATTAGTTCGAATTGAGATGTAATATTTTGGGGATAAGTGATTAGATGATAGGAGAAGGTATTGCAAAAAGAATTAGATCAATTGGTTAAGTTTTGAGTAAGAATTCATTGATTGAATTTTCGGATTGAATTGGGTATAATCTTTAGAGCTAGTTTATTTGCAATTGATGAATCCCAGAAGTTATATGATTGATAATTAGTGATGTTAGGTTATTGCATTGTTGATTAGAGCACTAATTGGAAGATTTTAGTAGATGATGTTCTTGGTTTTTATAGAATCATTAGGTTGATGATTGGAAATGTTAAGAATCATTGATAGGAGAGTTTGAATGTTAGAAGTACTCAAGAATGGGAGATTACAAGTTAGATAGAAGTTCGGATTGATTGGGAAACGTTTAGGATGGATTGAGGATGAATGTAGTATGCAGAAAACTCCAACCGAATCGGTTGCGAGTTGCAACCGATCGGTTGGGAGTGTGCCAAAGTTGCATCCGATTCGGTTGGACCTCAAACCGACCGGATGGACGCCTCGGAAAAAATTTTGACAATTTTTGAAAATGTGTTTTCTAGTTTCTAAATTGATTGATATTAGTTCTTATACTTATATACTAACCTAATTTGAGATTTCTTTCAGGGAAATGTTGCAAGATTGGGACGAAATCCGATTGTTAACAAGTATTTGAAAAGGAACGAGAGGAAGAGGATTACTTTCAGTTTGAAACCAGAGTCTAATGAAAATGTCAAGTTTTCTCATGTGCAAAACAAAGATGAGAAGAATGCGTATAGAGAACGTCTTTCAAAACTTCAAGAGAGGAAGATTGCTAAGCCTAGGTTAATTGATTGGGAATTGCTTGAGGAGTATGAATGTGAGGATCAATTGAGGAGCATGATGACTATGGTTTATGTGTATCCTGGTGATGGAGATAGGTTTGAAGATTATTCTTGGGAAAGAGCTTTTAGTATTCGTGAGGATGTTTACAAAGAATGGTGTTTGGAGTTCTTTTCTACGTTCTACTTTGATAGAAAGGTAAATGATGTTCTTGGGGATGTTTGTGTTTGGTTTAGATTGTGTGGTCGCGAACATGCTTTATCTTTGCCAAAATTTGCAGTTGCACTTGGTTTGTATGAGGAGAGTGAGATTCAACAGAGGTTGTTTGTACCACATTTTGTGAGTTTAGCTAGAGCTAATGATCAATACACGGGTATTGATGAATATTGGAATAGAATTGGTGATCCAACTTGTCTTAGGAGAAATTCTTCTAGGATTAGGAATCCATTGTTGAAGGTTTTACAAAAGTTGATTTCTTGGGGATTGATACATAGGAGCGGTGGACAAGACAAATGTAGTCAACCGGACCTATGGGTGATGAAGTTGTTGGAGGAAAACAAGAATGGGAATGTGGCATGGATTATTGCCGAATATCTTTCTAAGAGAGCACCGGGGATTAAGAAACAAAGTGATGTTTTTGGAGGTCATTATGTGACCACGTTGGCTAAAAATCTTGGGTATTTTAATGATGATGAGTTGAGGAAGTGTAGAGTGAGATTGGAGAGTGAGATATGGGATGCTTTTAGTTTTGGGAAAGCATTGGATAGGATTAACAAGACTTTGGGACCTTGGATCGAACCAAGTGTGGGGGCACAATCCGGAGCCTATGCGGGAGCGCCATCACAACCTCAAATAGGGAGTTTTTCGGGTAATACCCAAAGTGGTTTTGATTCAGGATGGGGTGATTGGAACCGTGAATTAAATGCTATTGAGTGAAGGGATGTTTGGAGAGATTCAATGCAAATGAGGAATAATTACAACTATGATTATTCTATGCCTATGATCCAACATTTGGCACAAGATGCAAATTATGAGGTACCTCCCTACAACCCACCAAATGTTCCACCATACCCTTTACCATATTCTCCATATCCTGGACCATACCCCTATCCTTATCCTGGTTATTCACCATTTCCTGAGCCATATCCTCCATACGGTAGACTTCCCGAGTATGGTAGTTCAGGTGTTAATGTGGGTGGACCAAGTTTTAATCCTGGAGGATCGAGTTATGATGTTAGAGGTTCGTCATCAAGAGCTGGAAAGAAGAAGAGACGAGTGGTGGACGAGGACGATGAAGAAGATGTTGATGAGGATGAAGAGGAAATCGAGGACGAATTCATTCGTTCAGATGTGAGTTATTGATTGTGACGTTTGATCACATGAATTATGGTTGGTTTTAAAAACAATTATGTGTCGAACAATTTCTATTTCTATTATCTTTAACTATTTCTAGTAGGATTTATAACGTAACTTAATTTTCTATTTATTTGGTTTAGATATGTTTTTGTTTGTGTTTGTTTGGTTGTTTCGTATATTTTGCAGTTTTCTTGCAGGAGTTTTATTATGGAAGCATATAGTTGATCAACGTTTGGAGTCGGTAAACTCATTTGCTTATTATGATTAAATATGCATGTTGCGTATTTAACTCCGGTATTTTCTAAATTTTTCCATTTCCTTTACTTTGAAGTTATTTTTTTTATTACATTGAGGACAATGCAAAACTTAAGTGTGGGGGAAGGAAGAAAATAGAAAAATTGCATAATTTTTAATTTGTTTTAATTTTTAAATTTTCGTTTTAAATTAAAGTTTTTAGAGTCATGAACTTTAGTAACTAGTAGTAGTTCGCCCTTCATATTTTAGTTAAAATAAGGTTGATTTCATGGTATATAATAATGATATTTTTTGAGAATAAATTTAAGTTTTAAAGAGCAATTCGTCTCGGAATTGATAACATTTGCTAGCACAATTTTATACCCTTATTACTTTAAATTGTGAGGATTAGTTTTTTTTATGAGAATAGTATTTCTTATACTATTTACATATTTCATGATGAGTGTGCCGGTGGTTGTGTTAATTCTAGAACTTGTACTTGTTATGCATTACGGTTAAAATCATTTTCGAATGATAAGGATATATTCATATGATAAGAGGCAAACTTAGGAATAAAACCAAATGGCCATCCGTTTACAAAATAATTTTTGCTAACCACATTGGTTAGTTAACCTCGTATTTGGAACCCATTTGTTAGCGTTTATCTTTAGTGCTAGATACCCTTAGTTTCACCCTTTGAGCCATCCTTTTCATTTTGTTAAATCCAGAAAAATACAAAAAGATTTTACACCTTAAACCTTAGCCTAACCCTTGTCAAAGTCTAAATGGTGTATTGCTAGTTGCTTGGTTAGTTTTTGATGATTATTAGTTAGCCACACTTCATAATTCATGTGTGTGCCATTCCAACAAAGTCGAAGGTGCGTAACTTCGTGTTTTGTATTTTTTGTGGTGTATGCTTATGCGAAGTGTGGGGGAGATGTTACTAAAATAAATAAATAAATAAATAAATAATAAGTCATCGCAAATATAAGGTGACAAATATAGCCAATGTGTTATATTATTATGAATAAAGGAAGTCATGAGATATGTTGTTAGCCGATGTGCTAAGTTTGAAGAATATTTTTATGGTGAATCGATGTATCGACATGTGAAAGTTCGAAGAGGAGAAAGATTGTAACTATTATCATTTTTGGGTTTGTGGATTATTTGAGATTAGCAACTATGGAACTTAGACTTTGATTTTATTTTTCTTTTAAAACCAATTTCATAAATATTCCCATGCCTTATCCTTACCTTTTTGACTTAGTGTAATTATTTTGCACGAAAGTTTATAAAACCCTTAGCCTAAACATTACAACCCAAATAAAATACCTCTTTGATGAATTATTCTATTGTTTTGATACTTGTACAAGCCTATGGTAAGAAACATAAATCATGACTGTGCAATGAGTTATCTATTAATCGTTACACATATTGAGTGATGAGTGAATTTCAAATTATCTTCGTAAGGTGCTTAGAATTGTTATCAAGCTCTTTATTTACTTGATTGAGTTCAAACAAGATATTTACACTATTGCCATTGAATTCAATTTTCTTTTGATTAAGACATGCTCGAGGGCGAGCAAAGCTCAAGTGTGGGGGATTTGATAACGCTCAAATTTAACATATTTTTAGTCGCGTTATTGTTTGATTTATGAGTGGAAATTGGTCATATTTGTATATATTTGTTACTTAATCGTGGAAAAGTGTTTATACATGCAAATATAGCCAAAAGCAGGTAAAAATGATTAAAAGATGAAGAAATGAAGTGGACATGCAATTTTGGAGAGTTTCAAGAGGATCAAGGAAGAAAGAAACGTTGCATGGACAAAAGGATTTGATAAAGACAAGTTTACTACACGAAATTATCATGGAAATATCAAGTTCTAATGGACAAAGTCATGCCACGAAGAAAAATATTGCATGCAACGTAAAACGACGAAGAAAAAACATAGAAACATGTTCAGACTAAATCCAACCGATCAGTTGCAACCCGCAACCGGATCGGCTGGAAACGTGCCAAGATTGACCATCCGATCGGATGGCGAGAAACCGATCAGATGGGGTTAACTGAAGTTACAAGTTTTGCATTTATTGGCGAATTTACTCCCCATAATCATGTGTGGTTGATCATTTCTACTTATTAACTGAGGATGGACGTTTTTACTTGAAGGATAAGTGTCATTAAGCTATATAATGAGCACTTAGGGCCTTGAGTTACTTGTACCACCATTATCTAACTTAGTATTACACCAAATCTTGTTAGTTTATCTTATATTGCCTGAAAGTTTACTAAGTGTTGTAAAAACGTCCAGAACGTGTTGAGTTAGAGTCTCAAGCATTGGTTCGAGTGTGGAGTTGTTTACTTACGTTAGTGAGCAATTGGAGGAGTGTGGTTGCTATAGTTCCACAAGTTTATTCATTGTAATTCTCAAGACTAGGTACACCTTGATACTTATAATGAACAATTGTTACTTTAAGTTTTATGAAAGTTTTCTTATTTACTTGTGTTTTAATATGATTGCTATGGAGTAATTTGTGATATACTTGTGTATATGATGTGATTGGTTAATGGAGTATTGTTGGTCCCTTTTACTTGGTTAACTATAACTACAAAGCTAAAGTAACCAAGTTCTATGACATTAAACAAAGATGTATAAAAAGATTAACAATAAAGAAACGTAAACATAAGAGACAATATTTTCCAACGTTTAATTCTTTATTAGAAGTTAATCAAAAAGAATCGTACCCAAGTGTTTGCGGAATAACACTTGGGATTGAAAACAACAAGTATGGTATTGACTCCTCGCTAAACTCAATCTATGTTGAGTGACAACTTTCAGGACCCACTAAGCTATCTCAGGGGTTGTGTTGTTCTTTGGAGGAGTAAAAGTGGTTTGTGAATGCTTTGCATTAATTGCACAAACTTGTCAACTTTTACTCCTCTCTTATGCTACCTATTTATACACAAATGTGAACAACTCTATTATACAATGGACCTAAGTTTTCCTCAATAAAATCTTGATAGATTTTATTCTCTGGCAAGGGAAACTTCTTTGGGTTAAGTCCAAAAGGCACTTTCTGATGACAGCCTGGTTTTAGCCATTTGAGGAAAGTTTGACCTTAAAGTGATAAAGCACTTTAGTGAAACAGATCAAACTTTCCCGCCCAGTCCCACCAAAACTTCAGTCTTCTAGTCATCAGTCTTCAGTACCATGAAGTTGTTGAGGAGTCATGGGGTTCAGTGAGTTATTGTCATCCTCACTGAACCCATCACCTTCTTGTTGGCTTAGATCACGCTTCACTTAGTTCCGCCTCACTGAATGGAGAACCTTTCTTCTAAGGTCGGTCTAAGCATCCTGAAGATGACTCACTGAGTTACTGTTCACTCAGTGACTTGTTTATACTTAGGTTATTTTACGTTCAAATCCTTGTTAGAAGAAGATTGGGGAATTCAGTGACCTAACAATCTCCCCCTATTTGAACATACAAATAGCCTAAGTGTTTCTTGATTCAGTATGAGTTGGTAGGGGTCTTCATCTCTTACTGAATGTTGTTGTAATTATAAGTAGGACACATAATTTTAAACAAAACATCAAAGTTTATTCATAATTATTACAAGTCCTACAAATTACAAAAATAAAAGGATAGTTGTTGCAGATCAGATGTTCAGGTGGTATCCAAGGTTTTCAATCTTTGCTTTCTTTGATCTGAGTAGGTGTCTTTCAGGATGTTCATTGATCATTGCTTCCAAGTCCTGGCAGAATCTTTTGTTCTCATCACTCTTGATGGGGGACGCCAACATGAGGTACATGAGCATAGCTTTGATTCCTGCCTTATCCATGTCAGACCACCTTTAGAACGCCAGGCTTCCATACTCATCAGTAAAGCATAAGCCTCTTTCAGGAGCTTCAAGGACCGCATTGTTCACGAACGTGATCCCTTCAGGAAGCGACCTGTCACACTCTAACCCTGGTACTTTGATCTCAGGCTCCATCTCAATTTGTTTCCTTTTCCTCTTGGAAGCCTTAGATGGAGCAGTTCCTTCTACTGAGCCAGGAAAAAGTGAGGGAATGTTAAGAGCCTCAGGCATTGCTCTCAGTCTGTCATACCTATCCTTCAGTGATTCGAGAAGTTTAGCTACCACGACGTTGTTCTTTTTGGCAATGATTGAACGAAGCTCATCAAGCTCAGTGATGCCAAAGTCTGCAAACTTGAAAGGCTTATGGATGTCAATTATTCTTTTATCACGTCCCCTGAAGATGGTGACCATTGCAGGATCGGTGTTTCTGTGGATTTGAATGTCAGTGATGGTTTTAGGTCTTAACCTTTCTTTCATCACCCAAGTATACTTTTCGATCCTGTGTTTTCTGATTTGAGCATCCTTCCTGAGCTTGTTTTCCCTTTCCATTTTGAGAGCATTTAGCTCTTCTTCCTGAGCCTTTTTAAAGACAGCACCAACTTGTACAGTTGCTAGTGCCTCAGTATTCAAACCAATCTTTTCAGCTTCCTCATGAACAACCTTAATGATAGCAGGCTTGCTCATTCTCTCTTCCTCAGCCACCTTGAGTAGTGTCTCAGTCCTTTCCATGTGAGCTTGAATTTCGTCATGAGTGAGAAGATGTACTACCCCATTGATTTCAAACGGGACCTTGATAGGTGCATCAGGGTCAAATCTGACCATGGTTGAGGCTGGCTTGAGAACATTTTCAGGACTAGAGGTGGTAGCAATACTTTTGCCTCTGTCCTGTCCGAGAGAAGAGGAGACTGGTTCCTCCTGTGGTGGAACTTCAGTGATTGGTGTTGCTTCAGTGACATGCTCCCCCTCAGTGTGAGAGGGCTGTCCAGCTTCTTGTTCAACAGTATTAGGGGCTTCAGTAGCATTCTCCCCCTCAACATTTGCCTGAATGTCAGTGATGGCAAGTGTTGGCTGTACTGAAAAAGTAGATGCACCCTTGAAGGCTTGAAAAATTTCGGTCATCATAGACTTGATCTCCTGAGTATCCTGCTGAATGATGGACACCCTGGAGTCAAGTGCAGCCTGTGCATTTTCAAGAGCTGTCATCCTGGATCCCAAGGTCCATGCCAGAGAAGTAGACCTTTGGGACTGATATGTCACTGATTCCTCCATTTTGATGAAGGAAGATTGGAGAGACTCCACAGTAGTGGTGAGACCCTGAAGATTAGAACCCTTCAGCAAGTCAAGTAATTCAGTGAGAGCCACTGAGTTTACCTGATACGTCTCGGATGCCTGAAGTAGTTTCCTGGTGAGTTCAGGATCATCCTTGACTGATTCTTGAACCGACTGAACCCGTACATTCAGCTGGTTGAGGGTTATCAAAAACTGATTCAGGCGAGTGATCATCTGTGTCAGGGAATGGTTGACTGAGGAATTTTGTTCCCTGACATCTTCATCGAAGTCTTCGACAGCATCTTTGAGATTATGATAGTGAACCGCCTGTTCAGTGTGCATGTCAAAGACCTCATCAGTGATCCCCCTGTACAAAATGTTAGTAATCTTTTTGATGAATTTGGTGAAGGTCTTCACAGTGAGAGGAGCCTGATCATCTCCTGAGGACTCTGGCTCGGAATATGTGTCATCATCGTCATGGTTTGAAGATTGAGGAGACTGAGGAATTGGTTCAGGGACTGTCTCCTCAAGCTCCATATCATCTCCGGCCTTGAAGACTTCCTCATCACTGTTGAATTCATCATCAGAGTACAAAACAGCCTAAGCTTCAGCTAGGGACTGAATCTGCAAAATAGGGTTAGTCGGCTCCTCTTCATAAGAAAACTCGCCTTTGTTTTGGCCAGGTCCTGACCCCTCAAATCCGGTAGGTTGGGTTTTACCTACCTGGTCTTCAGGGTCAGTTCCCGAGTTATGCGCACCTTCGGGGTTGGTTGTGAGTTCCATATCAGCGGGTGGTATGTTTCCCTCTGAATTTTTGTCCCTCGTGACCCCTTCAGGCACTGATGGGTGTTTCTCAGTACCATCACTAGGAGCCATGATTGTTGTGTCCCTATCATCGGGTTGTATGTTTCCCTCTGAGTCTTTGGGATGAGTTGTTGTGCCCTCAGACAAAAGCTTTGATTGGCGAATGTCCTCATCAGGCACCTGAGTGGTTATGCCCCCCATTCCAACAGGCTTGTGCTGGCCTGTCGAAGATTTAGGGGCGAGAACTCCCTGTTGCTTGGGTTGTGATTTACCCGAGCCTTTGGCAGGATGTGATTGTTTGTGGGTCCCCTTCTCAGTGGAGTAGTGCTGCCCCACCGAGGGTATAGGATCCCTTACTCCCTGATACTCTGGTTGTGATTTGCCAGAGTCTTTAGCAGGATGTGAAGGTTTAGTTGGTTCCGACCCCACTGACTTGTTTATGCCAGCAGGGCCTTTGGGAACGGGTTCACCCGAGGACACTGAGTGTGATGTCTCAGTTCCCTCCGTTGGCCTTTGTTTTGGGGCCAAAGATTGGCTAATGATCCTGAGGGTGTCAGCAGTCAGGGTCTGTTGTTGTTGCCCCCTTTTGTCAGGCTTAGGGGCAGAGGTCTCAGTGGCGAGTGGCTTGGGTTGAGCCACCTTCCTGGACCCCTGTCCCTTCTTCCTCTTCACCTTTTTGGTGGGAGAGGGAATTGGTGAAACAATGTTGTCACCCTGGATAGCAGTCAGCATGTATGTGGTTAGGGCGACAGGTGTAACCTCATTAGGGTCACGTGAGTAGTTTGCCTTATGCAAGACATCAGGTTCAAAGCCGACACTATCAGGCTTGATATACTCAGACCCTAGTAGGTCATTCAGGGCACAGGAAATAAATCTAGGGTAAGACATGTGTTTTTGCCTAGACTTCCCACCCAATTTTCCTATGAGGTCCCTGAAGATAATTTCTCCAAGGTCAATCTTTTTACCCTCAATGAGACAGTACACTATCATTGATTGAGTAGTGTTCAGTTGCTCAGTTGAGGACTTATTCCCCCCAAGGACCTGAATAACGAATGTCATCAGGATCCTCCAAGGAGCAGGGAACCATGTTTTGATGATGGGGGCTTTGTTCAGTAGGGCCCCTAGAGCAACATCAGGATGATTCTTATCATAGGGCCCTAGTTCTAAGAGGAGTTGTTTAACCTCCTCTTCAGTGGGTGGGGCAACAAAAGTCTCAGTGTAGTCAAGGCCAGTGGCTTTGACAAAGGTTTTGTAGTCAAGAACAAGGGACTTTGTCCCATTCTTCACTGAGAACTTGATTTTGGCCTCCTTTGGCGCATCAGGGTTTTCAACCACCGCTGAGCACCAAAATTCCCTCAAGTAGTCATGATAGATGACTGAGGGGGTCTTTGTGAATGTGGTGGTGAGAAAACAGTTTTGTAGGAACTTCACCACATCCCTGTACGCAGGGAACCCTTCAGGGTAGGCAAAGTTCCCCACCACATTGTTTTTGGTGAGGTCTACGCTTTCCATTTGGAATTCCACATTGGGTGCGTATTTTATGACCTTAGAAGATGCCATTTTAGTTTTAAAAGGTCTGGTTTTGAATAAAGAAGAAGCACACACAGATTTTGAAAGCAAAAGTTCTTGAAATAATTTTGCAAGAGTTTTGTTAAGATTTTTAAAAGCGTGTTTGTGTTCTTCTTTGTGAGGGTATTTATAGGGTGGGAATTAGGGTGGTGATGTTGCGGATACCAAAGGTTTAATTTATTTAACCGAAACGGAATAATAATGTTGGTTTGATATCCGCATTAAATATCACGATTCCCATTACCCTATTTTCTCTCACATCGTGGGTGAACAGTTGTGCGGCTCTGCAAATAATGCACTTTTGCAGAGTAAAAATCATCACAACTTTTGTGTTTGAGGGAGCATTTAATGCTCAGTGGTGTTTGGTGAGAGAGATGTGGGGGCCCAAGGAGTGGATGCCAGTTGTGTAAGTGACATATATTCCTATATTTAATAGGATTCAGTTACCTACCTGGGACATTAACTAACTAAGTACTTAGAGCATTTAGTTAGGGTATCCAATGCCATTTTTCATCCTGAGCCCCCTGAATGAATTTTCATTCAAAAAAGTTTTCAGGAAGGGTGTGATCAGGGACCTAGAGAATATACATCAGGTTGGAACACTTTTAATCAGTTTCCTGATTCTATGTCCAACATGCCCAATTCAGCTTTCAATCTTGTGAAAGTGGGTTCATCCTGAGGTTTTGTGAAGATATCAGCTAGCTGATATTCAGTGGGGATGAAATGTAGTTCAATTTCTCCATTAGTGATGTGGTCCCTGATGAAGTGGTATCTGATGTCAATGTGTTTGGTACCATCTTATACTGAATGCCATAGTCACTCAGTTGGCTCTTCATCCATAGTACATTTGCACAACATCCTGCAGCAGCCATATATTCAGCTTCAGCTGAGGACATGGCCACTAACTGTTGTTTCTTTGTACTCCAACACACAAGTTTACCACCAAGAAATTGGCAGGATCCTGAAGTACTTTTCCTATCCATATTACATCCTGCATAGTCAGAGTCAGTGTACCCTTTGAGATCAAATCCTGAACATTTTGGGTAATACAAACCAAGGTTTGGAGTACCCTTCAGGTACCTGATGATTCTCTTGACAGCAGTGAGATGTGATTCTTTAGGATCAGCCTGGTATCTGGCACACAGGCAGATTGAGAATTGGATATCAGGCCTTGAGGCAAGTAAGTACATCAGGGAGCCAATCATTCCTCTATATTGGGTTTGATTCACTGATTTTCCAGTGAGATCAGGGCCAAGGTTGTTTGGAGGAACCATAGGAGTTTTTACTGAAGAGCAGTCAGTGAGCTCATACTTCTTCAGTAGGTTCCTGAGGTATTTTTCTTGGAAAATGGATATTCCTTTTTCAGTTTGTTTAATTTGGAGTCCAAGAAAGTATGTGAGTTCACCCATCATGCTCATTTCAAACTTTGTGGTCATCAGTTTCTCAAACTGTTTGCAAAGTTTGTAACTTGTTGAGCTAAAGATGATGTCATCAACATATACTTGGACAAGAATGACATCATCCTTTGTTCTGTAGATGAACAGTGTGTTGTCAATTCTTCCTCTGACAAACTTGTTTTGGATCAGGAAGGCTGAAAGAGTTTCATACCATGCCCTGGGTGCTTGTTTCAGTCCATAAAGGGCTTTGTTAAGCTTGTTGACATGGTTAGGGTATTCACTACTTTCGAAACCAGGAGGCTGTTGCACATAAACATCTTCTTTGATGTTACCATTCAGGAATGCACTTTTAACATCCATTTGGTAAACTTTAAAGTTCATGTAAGTTGCATAAGCAAGGAAGATCCTGATGGCTGCCATTCTAGCAACAGGTGCAAAGGTTTCCTCATAGTCTATACCTTCCTGTTGATTATATCCTTTGGCAACCAGTCTTGCTTTGTTTTTGATGACTGTGCCATTCTCATCGGTCTTGTTTTTAAAGACCCATTTCATACCAATGATTAAAACACCCTGGGGGCATTCAACAAGGGTCATGACATCATTTCTGTCAAATTGTTCCAATTCATCTCTCATGGCCTGAACCCAACTTTCATAAGTCAGGGCTTCTTTGACATTTTTAGGTTCAATCTCTGAGAGATAGTCAGCATAAAGACATATATTGGCAGTGGCAGCCTTGAGTTTAGCAGCCTTGCTTCTTGTGAGCATGCCTTCAGTGGGTTCACCAATGATGTTCACAAGCTCAATGATTTTGGATCTAGTCTAGCTATCCTGAGGTTTGGGATAGGAATTTGAGCTTGTAGGAGCCTGATTAGGTTCAGACTCAGGAACATGAGGTAACTCATTAATATGTGCTTCAGTGACTACTGTAGGAACAATTTGTTCTGAGGGTTCCTGAACAATTTGTTTAGTGGTGTCAGTCTCATTTGAGGCAGGCTGAGTTTCAATGAACTCACTGATAGGTGGTTGGGGTAGGTTGTGAGGGATGATGTAATAGGAGACATCAGCATCAGCTTGGTATTGGGTTGAGGGATTGTTCTCAGGATGATACTCATCAGGAGGATATCTTGATGAGTCATCAATACCAATTTCTTCTACTGAGGAATTTGAGAACCTGATGGATTCAGTGCTCTCATCAACAGTAATGTCATAAGTTTCCTCAGTTTGTTGTCTCCTTGTGTTGAACACCCTGAAGGCTTTAGAAACCAGGGAATATCCCAGGAAGTATCCATCATCAGATTTGGCATCAAATTTACCCAAGTGATCCTTGTGATTATGTATAAACACGGGACACCCAAATACATGAAAGTAGCTGATGTCAGGAATCCTTCCTTTGAATATTTCATAAGGAGTCTTGTTATGCCTTTTCACAATGATTGACCTATTTTGAGTGTAGCAGGCTGTTTTAACTGCCTCAGTCCAAAAATGTTTTGAGAGGACTGAGCCATTTAACATTGTTCTTACTGCCTCAATGAGTGTTCTATTTCTCCTTTCAGCTACTCTATTTTGTTCAGGAGTATAGGGAGAAGTGAAATTTTGAGAAATTCCTTTCTCATCACAAAAACACTCAAGGTCGTGGTTTTTGAATTCAGTGCCATTGTCAGTCCTGATCTGTTTAACTTTGACATCATTTTGATTTTCAATGTTCCTGACAAATGACATGATGGTATCAGCTGCCTGACTCTTCTTGGTCAGGAAGTAAACCCAAGTATATCTTGAGTATTCATCCACAATGACCAGAGTATACTTCTCATGGTGAATGGACATTGGACTGACAGGTCCAAAAAGGTCCATATGAAGAAGATGTAGGCAGCTTTTGATGGAAAAGGTTTGTTTGGTTTTGAATGATGCCCTTTGGTGTTTTCCTTTTTCACAAGCAGAACAAGGCTTGTCTTTGGTATACACCAGGGATGGAAGGCCCAGAACTTTGTTCTATTTGGCCAGGTTGTTGATGCTCTTGAAGTTGAGATGAGAGAGTCTCCTATGCCATAGCCAGTTGATTGTCTCACTTACCTTTGAGAATAGACAAGTCCCACTCTGAGTCAGGGATGACATGTCAAGGACATATACATCATCCCTACTAGGGGCAATCAACACAACTTCCTTATTAGCATTAAAGATGGTCCCTCTCTTGTCATCAAACTGAACTATGTAGTTGGCATCACATAGTTGGGAAACACTTATCAGGTTGTACTTGAGACCATTAACATAAGCTATTCTTGTAAAAACTATACCATTGCAGTTTACTGAACCATAACCTTCAGTGGGAGCTGATGAGTTATCACCAAATACTACTTTGGGTCCTGGTTCTTCCACATATTTGTGTAGAAAACTTTTCACACCAGTCATGCTTCTGGAGCATCCACTGTCTAGATGCCAAGTAAGATCCTTGATGTGTTTCTGCACAAACAGTAAACTGGGTTAGTTTTTCTTGTTGACCCACTTTCTAGTGGGCTTGGTCCTCAGGGACTTTTTGAACTCAGTTAGTGAATCATGGTCTGAAGTTGTGTGACCTGAGCTTCCACATGTTTTACATTTTGTGGAGGTTGATGCCTCAGGTGACTGAGAAGTGTTGGTCTGGTTTTTCCTTCTGGACTGAATAACTTTGTCATGTCCCCTGGTTTCATAGGAGGGATCTCCACAGATGTCACATCAATCTTTCATCATACAATCATCAGGAAGATGATCATTAAAACCACAGTGAGGACATGGTGAGAAAGGCTTAGCCTTCAGTCTATGTTTGGAAGGTGTGGCATACTGATAGCCTTGGTTTTTGTATAGACCCCTTGCTTTTAAAGAAGCAGTGTGGGGGATGTGATCACAAGTTCTGTGGTCCTCTTGTTTGCATATCATACAAAACAGGACTCTGTAGCATTTATCAGTGCTGTGATTTGGATAATTGCACAGTTCACATCTCCCTGAGGGTCTGGGTGTGGTTTTAGGTTTGGAAGAACCTGAGGATACTGAGGGCTTTGTTGATTTTGAGTCAGAGTTTTTCTCAGTAGACTCGATTTTCTAAACAAGTTCAGTAAGCTGATCAACTTTTGAATCAGTGCTTTCATGCTTCACTTCAGTGGGTACTGAAGGTTTTTGGTGTTCAGTGGGTGCAGGAGTAGGTCTTTTCAGAATAGTCTTTCCTAACCCCGATTTCTCTTTGGGAGAATGTGGTTGATAGACTAATGGTGCAAGGTCAGAATTGGGTACCGCTCCCTGAAGTTGTTTCAGTGGAGGGAGTGGTGAATCAGACTTAGACTCAGTGATGGACTCAGTAGGACTAAGTTCATCAGTGACTCCTTGATACGTGGGAATCGCACCAGGCTTTACCTCTCAAGGGATCTTGAGAAGCTTACAACCCCCACCAGGCAGTGTACCTGATCGTTGTAGTATAGTATAGTGACAAGTACCGGGGGATTGATCGTTCAGCTAGGAATAGTGTCGCTAGGATTAGAAAACCTAAATACTAGTTCTAAAGGTGAGGAATGATTATTTTTGTATTTTTATATTTTTTAGAAAGCAAGTAAAAATCTCGGGTTTGAAGGATTAGGGCGGAATTAGTTGCTAGTCAACTAACCCAATACTAAAGATGCAATCAAAATAAAATACAAAAAATGAAAATAAACTAAATTAACTACGGTTGTGAGCAATAAGTGGAGAAAATGTGTTTACTTAGATTTCACTACTCCCTAGATATCTTTTACACGTTAATTACTTGTTATAGTTGTGTGGATGACGGATTGTATTCCTTAATACCATTCATGGGGTGGCGCACTTAATTCCCCAATCCTATAAGTGCCTACTTCACTCCTATGTCGAGCCGGCTAAGAAGCTCCTAACGTGGGATCATTAGAATTTACTCATGCATTAAATACAACCAATAAAACCTAGTCCACATCAGTTCATGTTTCCTAAGACGTTCAAGCATGTTACCATTTGGAAGTCTGCCGGTTTTCTTCAGCCTAACATCGAAATCATTCATCCAATACAACCATAAACAAATAATCAACACATAATTAACATCTAGGTTTCATTAGATCCAAGCAAACACAAGATAGATCTAGCCTAGCATGATGGAATTAAGACAAGAACAAGATATAGACAACTAACACATAGACATATTGATTGAATTAAAAGAATACTTATCTCAATTACACATGAAAGGGATCAAGGGCTTAGAACCCTTGAAAAACCTGTAAAATTCGTACCAAGTTCGTACTTAGGGTTTCTCCAAAACTTCTCTCTGTTTAATGTGAAAATTAGAAAACTATATATAGGAAATAGGGTCTGACGGCGTCAAGACAAATTTTGTGACGCCGTCATCTCGCCGCCAAAATACTTCTCGGACTGCCTTGATCTACTTTTGACGCCGTCACGTGTTAGCATTTTCCAGGCCGTCATGCATTTTACTCTTGACGCCCTACCTTGTGACGCCGTCAAATCTGTACTGGGTCGTCATGGAAATTACTCTTGACGCCGTCAGAAATTTCTTCTTGACGCCGTCACCTACTGTTCCTAGCAAGGAAAATTAAGACTTTGGCGTTTTCTTCACTTGTATGCTCCAAAAGCGTCTGAATTGCTTCCTTTTCCAGATTTCTCTCCCAAAGTACCTAAAATCATAAAAGGAACGATTTAGGGCAATATTTGATCAAATAAATTCAATTCCGGGCTTAAATGACCCCCTAAAAGTGGTTCATTTTTCGCCTCATCATATACCCTTACACTTGAGATTTGCTTGTCCTCAAGAAAATGCGCTTTTATTCTAATCAAAAGACAAGTTAGGGGTCATTTAACACTAATATAAAAGTAATCACAACAAATAATCGTTCCACTAAAGACCAAAGACAAGCACGGAGGTCATATACTAGCACCTCACAAATAGTGTTTAGATACTCACATCTCTCGGGTGTAATAAAGTATAAATTACAATATGGAAACGGAAGATATCTCTCACTACCTGTCATAGCAAAATAGATTACCATAGGCTTGGGAAAGGATCAAACCTCCACCACATGGCGTAAGAACCTAGGATAAACTATCAAAGAGGTCTTTTAAAGGGTTGTAACGTTAGGTGTAGGGATATGAAATACACGGTTTTGTTGGATATAGGCAGTCTTTACTGGTGGCGAGTTAACAATCTTGGTTAATTACATGTACAATATGGCGTTGCTAAGCCAAGACTAGACTCGACTTAAGCTAATAAATGAAAAATAACAAAAACATAAAATAAACATAGAATAAAAAGGGATGGTAGTCCGTATGTTTTTTCTCTTTTCTTTTTTCTATTTTTTTTTCTTTTTCTTATTTTTTCGATTTTTTTTTTTTTTTTTTTTTTTTTTTTTTTGCATACTCTCTTACCCTACCATCCAAAATAATACATCATAGGGGATGAACATTCCCCTTACACTTGAATCTTTACATACTTTCTAAACTAATGACTCGAATTAAGAAAATCAAAACACTTGGAGCACTTTTAAGATTAATGTACATATGGGGGTAATAAATGATGTTCTTCCCCATTACTCCATAAATAAGTACTTTACCCACGAGTCCCAATCATCCCAAAACAATATGTACAAGGATATGACTCGACTTAGCAACCATGTAATCAATTAGATAGTTAACTTAGGGTTTAACAAATAACAATAATACACTAAAGATGAGCGCATACACGGAAGGCTAAGGCGATTTGGTTGTACATTTAAGTGGGGTGTAACAAATTCTTCCTTTAAGTAATATGCTTAAAGTTAGAAACGAAAAGATAGGCTTGGAGGGGTGTACTAGGGGTTTCGTGTACTAAAAATGAGTACAACGCTAAGGTGTGGGAAAATTAGTTGACTTAACTAGCCAAGTAATATGACATAAATGGTCAAGTAATTATGATACGGGTTTAACACAAGGGTGATCCTAATGCCTCTTAGCATGTAGTAAATCCTACTACACGAATGTAGTCTCACTAGCGGTCTCGGGATGCATCACTAACGCAAGTTCTAGAAACTAAATGCTACCGGTACACTCATAAGCACTAATAGTAAATGCTTTTCCTATCAAATCTAAAGGCGAACCTCACATATTTGGGTGGAAAATTTTTCTGAATATACGGTTATGTGCTAGTCATACAGTCTCCTATCCATGAGACGCTTGCTATGGCTAAAGTTTCACTCCTAAATGTTGTAAAAAAATTTAAATTTGGCGCTAAAATTGCACTAACAAGTATTTCTCATAGTTTTATTACACATCTACTATTAAACAAAACAAACTCAAGCGAAAGTGCATATGTAAGGTATCATCATTTTACCCTCCCCTTACACTTAAGATGAACATTGTCCCCAATGTTCAAGAAAAGAATGTAAAAGTTAAATAAGTAAAAAGAATGAAATCAAATACTCCCCTGATTCGCTCGGTATGGATAATAAGGTGGCCAGGTTAAATCTTCCTCCAAGAAAATGAACAATCAAAGCTTCCCTTCCATAATGTAAATCATCTTCTTGTCATACATAACCTGTAAATCCTGAGAAAATAGACAAGACAACCTCGCATAAAATCGGCGGCATCCTATATAAGTTACTAAATCCTAGAAAACAAAATAAGATATAATGCTTGTGGAATGAAGTTTGCAGATTTCCTGGAGATTATAAAACTTAATAATTCACAAAAACCATAAGACTCCGTTAGAAAAACAAAACTGGTAAAATTTCCAGATTTTTACACGTGACGCCGTCAAGAATTAATTCGTGACGCCGTCAGAAGTGACCTGCAGAAATTCTTATGTTAAGTTTCTGGAAAATTTCTTGAAAAACTTGGTCTCACTTCCTGGAAAATCCTGCAAAACTTCATTATGACTCAATACAAGCATTTGACTCTAACAAATACGAATACACATGTTCATTTAATATTGTGGAGAATCATGATCGGTTTGTTTCTTAAAAACATATTTGGGGTTTCCCCTTACACTTATGTTTTGCAAAAATACTTTTAGGTGGAGTTAAGATTAGGCCAAAACAACAAGGTAAAGTATTTCCACTATTTAATTGAGAAACATGATCTACCAACAATAGAAATAAAGCATGCATATGGAAGCAAATAACAAACAAACAAAATAATCACACAAAACATGGGTTGCCTCCCAAGAAGCGCTTTTCTTTATTTACGAGTCTTGTAGCTAGACTCAAGGTCATGGGTTACTACGTGACCTCATCGTTGGTTTCACTCTCCGATTGTAAATATTCTTTGTAGAAACCAATCACCTTTTTCTCAATCGCCCCCATAATCCTTTGGGCCAATTCCTTATCGACTTTATACCTTGGTCCTAGGGTCAAGCAGTCTTTATAAAAAGGACTCCTCTTTTCCCATACATAATCCATGCCCTTTTTCTTATCCTCTTCATTGATGTCCTCAAAAGCACCAACGTTGTCCTTATCAAATCGGGATATAAAGCGAAATTCTTTCATCCTATTAGGCATCCTATAAGTGATACTATCAGTGTTACTTGCAAATCGGATTGTTCCTTCCATCTCATCATATTCCAACTTAGACTCCTCAACAAACGGTTTGCCAAACACAACATTGGATAATCGATAGTCAATAACATTAGCAAGATCCTCCACAATCATAAAGTCGGTGACAAAAGTGAAATTACCAACAAAGACATGTAAACTTTTAACTCTCCCAACAAAGTTACAAACTCCATCGGGGTATTTGGGATCTCTTCTAGGTTCAAGTCTTGTTTTCACAATATCATTGTAGACATTTGAGGACATGATGTTGATTGGGGATTTAAAGTCAATGTAAGCATTTTCAACGTGTCTATACCCAATCATACATGGTATTTTAGCATTCTTAGGATCGCCTCTCATTATCTTAGGTTCGATTATAGTGAAAGGAGATCGCAGGTTATCAATAAGATTATTATAATATGCAATCTCCTCCTTAGTGGGGTATAGATTAAAGTAATCATTAAGCTTCGGATCTATTTCCCCCTCTTCTAGTTTCTCAACAACATTCACAAAATCATTAGGCCCTAGGTCCTCATTTGAATACAAGGCGGTCGCTAGGTCACTAAATGCATGTTCGAGCTCAACCTTAATCAACCTATTAAGCTCCCTAAGTTCCCTAATCTCACTCTCAATTTGTTCACGTAACACAGCCACTTCACTAGGGGAAAGGGGTGGATTCGCGTTTTCCATAATGGTCAACGGAATAGTCAATGAGTTTAATTTACTAACAAAGGCACAAAGAAAAAGATAGACTAAAGAAAACCTAAGAATAAAAATAAAATATTACTAGAAAGGAATCTAGCAAGTAGACCTAATAAAAAGAAATTCTAACCTAGACAATAACTATTCCCGGGCTGCGGCGCCAAAAACTTGATACGTGGGAATCGCACCAGGCTTTACCTCTCAAGGGATCTTGAGAAGCTTACAACCCCCACCAGGCAGTGTACCTGATCGTTGTAGTATAGTATAGTGACAAGTACCGGGGGATTGATCGTTCAGCTAGGAATAGTGTCGCTAGGATTAGAAAACCTAAATACTAGTTCTAAAGGTGAGGGATGAATATTTTTGTATTTTTATATTTTTTAGAAAGCAAGTAAAAATCTCGGGTTTGAAGGATTAGGGCGGAATTAGTTGCTAGTCAACTAACCCAATACTAAATATGCAATCAAAATAAAATACAAAAAATGAAAATAAACTAAATTAACTACGGTTGTGAGCAATAAGTGGAGAAAATGTGTTTACTTAGATTTCACTACTCCCTATATATCTTTTACACGTTAATTACTTGTTATAGTTGCGTGGATGACGGATTGTATTCCTTAATACCATTCATGGGGTGGCGCACTTAATTCCCCAATTCTATGAGTGCCTACTTCACTCCTATGTCGAGCCGGCTAAGAAGCTCCTAACATGGGATCATTAGAATTTACTCATGCATTAAATACAACCAATAAAACCTAATGCACGTCAGTTCATGTTTTGGAAATCTGCCAGTTTTCTTAAGCCTAACATCGAAATCATTCATCCAATACAACCATAAACAAGTAATCAACACATAATTAACATCTTGGTTTCATTAGATCCAAGCAAACACAAGATAGATCTAGCCTAGCATGATGGAATTAAGACAAGAACAAGATATAGACAACCAACACATAGAAATATTGATTGAATTAAAAGAATACTTATCTCAATTACACATGAAAGGGATCAAGGGCTTAGAACCCTTGAAAAACCTGTAAAATTCGTACCAAGTTCGTACTTAGGGTTTCTCCAAAACTTCTCTCTGTTTAATGTGAAAATTAGAAAACTATATATAGGAAATAGGGTCTGATGGCGCCAAGACAAATTTTGTGACGCCGTCATCTCGCCGCCAAAATACTTCTCGGACTGCCTTGATCTACTTTTGACGCCGTCATGTGTTAGCATTTTCCAGGCCGTCATGCATTTTACTCTTGACGCCCTACCTTGTGACGCCGTCAAATCTGTACTGGGTCGTCATGGAAATTACTCTTGACGCCGTCAGAAATTTCTTCTTGACGCCGTCACCTACTGTTCCCAGCAAGGAAAATTAAGACTTTGGCGTTTTCTTCACTTTTATGCTCCAAAAACGTCCGAATTGCTTCATTTTCCAGATTTCTCTCCCAAAGTACCTAAAATCACAAACGGAACGATTTAGGGCAATATTTGATCAAATAAATTCAATTCCGAGCTTAAATGACCCCCTAAAAGTGGTTCATTTTTTGCCTCATCACTCCTAGCAGCTCCTTGATAGCCTGACTTTCAGGCTCCAGAATTCTTCCAGTATTAAAATTTGGCATTTTACTATCAGGATTGTTTCTTTCAATCCAATCACTGGGTTTGGGAGCAAGTTTTTTGCTAGAGAGTATGTTGGTTAATAGAAAAGTTGTAGAATGGCTACTCTCCCCAGAAACTTCAGTGAGTTGATCATCACCCAGACCTGCCTTTTTGGGGCTGGGTGTGAGACTCAGTGTTTCATAAAGTTTGGGGTTTTTCTGAGTCCATTTCCAAATAATTTCCTTTTCTTTCTTAAGTTCTTCCTGAAGATCTTGATTTTGTTTTACAATTTCAGAGTTTTGAATTTGAAGTGTAACACTTTCAAGCTTGGCTTGTTTTAAAGCAAGTAATTCATCTCTACAATGATTTAATTCAAAACTCAGTTTGTTAAATTTTGAAAACAAATTAAGTCTTTTCTCTTCAACATACTTAAGATCAACATTAATATAATCTAAGTAAGATTTCCAATCATCATTATCATCCATAGAAAGTAAAAGATTTACCTTCCTCATAGTGATGTTAACCCATTCACCATTTCTTGCATGACTCTTCCCCACAGCAAGTTTGTTGTCATCTGACAGAGCCATCAGGGCACTGATGTGAACTTCATCATCATCAGAGGACACTTCAACCTCATCCCAGTCATATGTTTCAGCAACAAGCCCTTTGTTCTTGGCTTGAGAAGGCTTTGGAGCCTGAGGAGGCTGAGAGACTGTTGAGGATGATTCAAGAAGGGTAAATTTAGCTTTTGCCTTTCTGTACTTGGCTTCAAAGTCAATTTGAGGGACTTTTTCAAATCTTTGACTAGACTGAAGCATTTTTGGTTGAAATTTGCTGAGGCCTGAAAAAGAGTTATTTTCTGAAAATTTGAAGGATGGTTCTGAGGTTGTTTTTGAAAAACAGTCTTTGGCAAAATGGCCCATTTTGCCACATTTAAAGCATTCAGTGTTGTCATTTGCTTTTGAAGGAAATTTGTTTTTCTTAAAAAATCTTTTTGAATTAGCAAGGAGTGCTCTTTCATGAAATTCAATTTGAAGATCATTTAGGTACTCCTCACTGGTTCTTTGGTCAACCTCATCATCAGATCCATCCAGAAAATCCTGCACAACACCTTTTGAATAGAAAGTAGTTGATATGGGTGAAATTGTCAAGGCCTTTTTGGTCTCCTGAGCTTTATCAGGGTATCTCCTGGTGATAAGATTGTCTTCATAGACAAACTTCCCATAGATGGCAGGGAGCTCAAGGTTCTGAATATGGTTTGCATTTCTCAATCCCTGAGAGAAGTTTAACCACTTCTCAGGGAGACTGTTGACAAAACCAACATTGATCTCATGTTTTGACAGTATAACACCATCATTGGTCAGCTCATTCAGGAGGGTCTTATACCGAGTATAAGTCTCAGAGAGACTTTCAGAATCCTTGGCCCTGAAGGTATTGAATTCAACCTTCAGGTCCATGATTCTATTCTCTTTGGTATCAGAAGGCCCTTCATAGCTATAAACCAGGTCAGTCCATGTCTGCTGGGCGGTGGGACAATTGATCACTGATTCCATTATATCATCAGGGAGGCTTGATATAATGATGCTTTTCAGGCGCTGGTCTTGATTGACCACCCTCCTTTCATCTGGGGACCACTGAGCTTCAAGTTTAATTAAACCTTGGGCAGTTGTTGGGACATATGGACCATCATTAATCAACTTAATGTAATATGGTTCCATCCCAGTTAAGTAGCAAAGCATTCGCTTTTTCCACTTATTAAATTTGCCAACTTCTAGTCGAGGGGCAGTTGCTGAATAACTTCCACCCTTTTTGTCGACAAGTTGGGAAACATCTATGTCAGTCATAGTGGGATCTTGATTTTAAAAACTTGAGCACTCTTAAGTTTTGAAAACAGGTTTAAGTTTTACAAATCAGAGGCTCTGATACCACTTGTTAGTCCCTTTTACTTGGTTAACTATAACTACAAAGATAAAGTAACCAAGTTCTATGACATTAAACAAAGATGTATAAAAAGATTAACAATAAAGAAACGTAAACATAAGAGACAATATTTTCCAACGTTTAATTCTTTATTAGAAGTTAATCAAAAAGAATCGTACCCAAGTGTTTGCGGAATAACACTTGGGATTGAAAACGACAAGTATGGTATTGACTCCTCGCTAAACTCAATCTATGTTGAGTGACAACTTTCAGGACCCACTGAGCTATCTCAGGGGTTGTGTTGTTCTTTGGAGGAGTAAAAGTGGTTTGTGAATGTTTTGCATTAATTGCACAAACTTGTCAACTTTTACTCCTTTCTTATGCTACCTATTTATACACAAATGTGAACAACTCTATTATACAATGGACCTAAGTGTTCCTCAATAAAATCTTAATAGATTTTATTCTCTGGCAAGGGAAACTTCTTTGGGTTAAGTCCAAAAGGCACTTTCTGATGACAGCCTGGTTTTAGCCATTTGAGGAAAGTTTGACCTTAAAGTGATAAAGCACTTTAGTGAAACAGATCAAACTTTCCCGCCCAGTCCCGCCAAAACTTCAGTCTTCTAGTCATCAGTCTTCAGTACCATGAAGTTGTTGAGGAGTCATGGGGTTCAGTGAGTTATTGTCATCCTCACTGAACCCATCCCCTTCTTCTTGGCTTAGATCACGCTTCACTGAGTTCCGCCTCACTGAATGGAGAACCTTTCTTCTTAGGCTCGGTCTAAGCATCCTAAAGATGACTCACTGAGTTACTGTTCACTCAGTGACTTGTTTATACTTAGGTTATTTTACGTTCAAATCCTTGTTAGAAGAAGATTGGGGAATTCAGTGACCCAACAAGTATTATTTTATGAAAAAGGTGATGCATGAAAACATATCTATTTTATGAGTTTGTTGATATAACATATTTTCTTGCTTAATTTGTCGGTAAAAACAATTTCTTGAAAAAATAGGTCCGAAAGGATTTTCAACTTGTTTTTTTCCAAAATATTAATGCACCAAATTAGTATGGAATAGGATGCTTGACAACCATCTTATTTACTTGTTAAAATAGATTTGAAACGATTTCATCACGAAAAAGGACCGAAAGGATTCGTAGGAATTCATAAGAAAAGAATTGATTTTCAAAACAACCATGTGTTTATAGGATTGTTATACTAATTTGATATGTCCGAAAGGAGTCATTTAGGTGATAGAATTCTTAGTAGTAGTGAAAACATGACATACATCATAGATTGTATAACTACTCAATTTTAGTTGCGCATCATAACAAGTTTTACACCAAACTTCGTACTCAAATTGTTCCGATACTCCTAATTACCAATCAAGGAATTATACACAAGTATATGTTTAGTTTTTATTGAGTTTCTTTTAAATTTAGATTTTACATAAATTTGGATTGACAACCCTTATTTAACAAACGTTTTTCTTATTACTAAAACCACCAAATCCCTTGGGACGATCTCGACTTACCCACCTTTATTACACCGGACGAGTATACTTGCTCGTATGTGCTAGATAATAATCGGATAATTCGTGTTTATAAATTTTAAAACTTGTACTAATAAAACGCACATCAGTATATAGCTGCTTCAGAAGCTGCAATGGAAGCTGTTTGGATTAGGAAGTTCGTTTCAGGGCTTGGGGTTATGCCTTCGATTCAGCGACCTAAGAAAATGTATTGTGACAACTCAGCTGCAATTACATTTGCCAATGAACCTGGAATCATGAAAGGCACCAGACATTTCCCGATTAAGCATCACTATGTTCGAGAACAAATCGAAATAGGTGAAATCGAAATGCTCAAAGTTCACACAGATGAAAACTTAGCAGATCAATTTACAAAGCCTTTGCCTGGCACCAAGCTTTACAAGCATGCTGAAGGAATAGGACTTAAATTAGCTGAAAGTTTCATGCCCATTTGTGATTAGTATTTGGATAAGGGATGTAATGTACAATTATTATTTTAATGAAATAAAGTATTGTTTATGTTTATTTATTCATTGTCTTGATAATATATCCTATATTTGCATGTTTAAGATCCATGAATAAGTTATTATTCTAAATTGTCCGTTGTAAATTAATGATATGGGAATATCATTAAACTAAGACAATTTTGAGTATTGGTTAAGGATATAGTTGAAAGTATATTGATGCGTAGTCATACCAATTTCACATGATATTCAATGAATTGAGTATTGGACTTATCCCAACAATATGATTTAATATTTAATGTGAGAATCATATTTAAAGTTATCCTCAGACTTGAGATACCAGATAAGTGTCATGGATGTAGTGCATTTCTGTGGAGCAATCTACCGCTTACCGTAATTGGAAGTCATAAGAGTTGTGTTCAGAAGTGTTGCGAAGTTCATGGGTTATTCTTGTAGTCAAGAGAGAATTTGTTCCTTTTGATTTGTTCAGAAGTTTAATACTGATTGGCCCCTTGTAGGGTTGACAAAATGTTTGCGTGGCCACGCCCAAAGTCTATCTGGAATACGTTCAGATGTTTTGGTAATTTTGTTCAATCATAAAGAGACGAGAAACAGAATTTAATAAAGATCCTCACATCTTTATTAATGTAGTATTAGAAGCGAAAGGATAATTATAATGATGAATCATTAAAGGTTTTCCAGGAAACCTAGCTCGAATCGAACTAGGGGCATTGGAGTGTTGCAAGACGCCAACCAATGTCATTTTACTATTAATAGATATATGAGTGGGAGCTGTTAAAAGTTACGTATAAATATTAATAAGTAAATGACTAGTATCAAACCCGAGACCTCGGGATTGCACACATTACAAACAAGAATAAAAGTATATTTAATATATATGATATATGTATCGAATATATATTTAAATTTGTTGGGATTCTTGATTTGATGTGACAAAATAGATAAAAGAATGAAACAAGAAGGGCTAAAGATGACAAAGAGAGAAAGTTACAAAGAATAAAGATACAGGAAATATTCTATTATGAAGAAACGATTTTGATAATATTCTGTATTTTAGTTTTATTATTATCTCTTTGTAAACTCTAATATCTCTCTATATAAAGAGACATAGGGTACAGGTTTTCATATGTCTTTCACAATGTAGTCGACTAGAAAAGTGTGTGTGTGTGTTCTAGGGCGTGTAAACTATAAACGCCTAGAACTAGTTAGTGTTAGTTCGTATCCTCTAAGATCTGAGATATCTTAGATCCTTGTTACAGTTAGGTAACACGTTGTTATTCTGATCAAATAATAATTAGAGGTGATTGGGAAAAACCTTGTTGTCAATAACATATGATTTGTTTTAATTATTCCGCTGTATATTGTCTATGTTATTGTTAACCCTAGATTCTCAAAACGGTCCAAGGAGTATAATAAACTCCACAATTGGTATCAGAGCTTGGGGAGCTCGTTACCTAGGGATTCACAAGGTTTTTAGTCGAAGAATGATGCTGAAAATCGAGTTTGGTTTCAATTTTCGTAACTTTCTGCAGGGCTGTTTTCAAACGACGATTTCTCCTTCGTTAACCGTTGGATTGGGCTGAAATTTTTTCTGGAGGTTCTCTATATATCAAGGTATATTCTCACCGGAGGGATCTTCCATTTGAGCTCTAAATCGTCAGGTATTAATTGTTTAAAACTGCTGCAGAAGAAGTTTCAGAAATTCGATTTTTAGGGTTTATATATTCTTTTAACTTCGTGAATTCGTGTCACTTGTTATTATTCATCATGGAAGTTGGATATATATTGTTTGGTATTGAAGAATTCATGATTTTGTTTGTAAAAGTCGCGTTATTCACTAAACCCTAATCGCTATTCGTAGTATGTTGTTCTCGTAAAGTTTCTACAGCTAGTATTATTGGAAACTACTGCTCGTTGTAAGATTCTGCTGCTCATCATATTATACTACTGCTACGTATATTTTTACTCTGCTGCTACTTCTATGAATGTTTCTGCTGCTGCACTTAAAGGTTAAAAACTCTGCTGCTAGCTTTATTGTTCCTGCTGCTTGATACTGCTGCTACAACATTCATTCTGCTGCTAGTTTTAGTATTCTGCTGCTTGGGTATAAAACTGCTGCTGGTTATAGGTTTGATTCTACTACTGCGTTTATTGGATGGAGTTGATTTACACACACAAGAAGATTTTGGTTTATGTTCTTAAAAGATTAAAGGCTCGTTCTTATTGGATTAATTGATTACGAAGAAGATTAATTATCATTTATTTGATGTTGTAGTTGCGTTTCACAGGTTTGTGTTCTTATCATACCTTTTAGCAAGAGGTAACTTGTTTGTTTTATACGGTGGTGACAACAGCTTGATGAATCTAGTAATGTGTGATTTTTCTTATGATGCTCTATGCACACATTGGCTATCACTTAAAGGAGTTATGTTATTGTGCTCAGTATCTCATTGAAGATGAGGATTTATCTAGGGATCGAGGTCTACTTATATGTTTGGTCTTGGATATAAGTTTGGAGTCACGTGGTTAGTACAAGATATAAGACGCAAGTTTGGGAAATTCAACTTCTTCATCAAATTCGTTATACTCAGTTTTCTTCATCAGTGATCATTACATAAGAGCCTACAGATTTGAAGAATCATGAAGATGGTTAACACATTGATTTCAGGGGAAACATATTATGATGTGTTTAATCAGTTCATCTACATGCACCACTCAAGGGGAAGATCATATTGCATACGTTCCCTATTTGTTGATAACAAAAAGGGGAAGAGATTTTGGAGTGGCATGGCATGGATTAAGGGGAAGACATAATTGTTTCATTCAGGGAGATGCATACATCTCAACCTATCTACTTCGTCTAGGGAAGTTCATACACGACTTTGTTTGTTTTGTCATCATCAAATAGGGGAATATTGTTGGGATTCTTGATTTGATGTGACAAAATAGATAAAAGAATGAAACAAGAAGGGCTAAAGATGACAAAGAGAGAAAGTTACAAAGAATAAAGATACAGGAAATATTCTATTATGAAGAAACGATTTTGATAATATTCTGTATTTTAGTTTTATTCTTATCTCTTTGTAAACCCTAATATCTCTCTATATAAAGAGACATAGGGTACATGTTTTCATATGTCTTTCACAATGTAGTCGACTAGAAAAGTGTGTGTGTGTTCTAGGGCGTGTAAACTATAAACGCCTAGAACTAGTTAGTGTTAGTTCATATCCTCTAAGATCTGAGATATCTTAGATCCTTGTTACAGTTAGGTAACACGTTGTTATTCTGATCAAATAATAATTAGAGGTGATTGGGAAAAACCTTCTGAGTATGAGCTTGTGATCTAAGGTACCCATGCTGAATCCTTCTGAGTATGAGCTTTGGAAGAGAAGGATCAGACAGTACATTCGCATGATTGATTTCAACATGTGGAATGTGATTGTTAATGGTGATTCTGTACATGAGAAGAGTGCTGATGGGAAGGAGATACCAATTAAGTCTGCTGAAGCCAACACAGTAAGGAAGATGGAAATCAAAGCACATAGTATTCTCTTAATGGGAATACCTAATGAATTCCAAATGGACTTTGATGACTGTGAATCTGGAAAAGAATTGATGGATGCTGTTGAATTCAGGTTTGGAGGGAATGATGCTACTAAGAAATCCAGGAAAAACATGCTGAAGCATCAGTTTGAGAATTTTACTTCTGAAAGTCGAGAGAAGATAATTGGCACATACAACAGGCTAAACCAACTTGTTAGTCATCTAAAGCTTGTTGGCTATGTGGTTCCACAAGAAGATGTAAACCTAAAGTTTCTTAGAAGTCTTGCACCTGAATGGAGTATGCACACAGTTGTGTGGAGGAATAAGCCTGATTTTGAAACTATGAAGCTGGAGAGTCTCTACAACAATTTAAGAGTGTATGAATCAGAACTATCTACCTCTTCTACTTCATCTTCTGGTACTCAAAATCTTGCCTTTGTATCCTCTAAAGGAAAAGGAACTCAAGAATCTCACTCTACTGCTCATTCTACTGCTTATGGAGTATCTGCTGCTGATGGATTTGCTGCTGGTTCAAATGATAAGATTTCTACCAGTGATATTGCTTTGTGTGCATTCTTGGCTGAGCTCACAACTACTATAAGGTCACATGTCATTAATCAAGACTTGGATTATATTGATCCTGATGATCTTGAAGAAATTGATCTTAAATGGCAAATGGCTATGTTAACCTTGAGGGCAAGAAAGTTCTTGAAGAAGACTGGAAAAGAAGTCAAGTATAAAGCTAAGGACAGTCCAGGCTTTGACAAATCAAAGATAGAATACTACAATTGCAACAGAAAGGGACATTTTGCCAGAGAGTGTAGAGCTCCAAAGAAGAATGCTGATGCTACAAAGAAGGTTACTGAAGAATCAAAGACTGCACTGGTGTCTTGTGATGGACTGGGAGATTATGATTGGAGTGATATAGCTGAAGAAGAACCAAATTTCTCTTTGGTAGTTGTTGCTCAACCCAAGGTGCAGAACTTTGCACTTATGGCCTATGGTTCATCATCAGGATCTGACTCTGAGGTATCAAATGATTCAGACTTATCTATGTGTTCTTTTAAATCTTGTGCTGACACTATAGAAGAACTTAAGTCTAGGAATGAGAGTTTAAATAGAGAAGTTAAACACCTAAAACTTGATAACTTAGGTTACAAAGTAGGTATTCAAAATATTGAAAGAAGGTTAGAATATCTCAAAGAGTGTGAGAAGGAATATGTAGATCAACTTAATCTCAGAGATATAGAAATTTTTAAGAAAAACAGTGAAGTAGAAGTTCTTAAAAATAAGTTAGAAGAAGCTGAAAAAGAAAAAGAGGAAGCTCTTGCTGAAAAAGATAAACATGTAGTAAGAGTACAAAAACAACAATATGCTTCTGATTTGGTTCATAAATCTATTGAGAATAACTTGATGAGAAAAGGTAGTGGAATTGGGTATAATGAAGTGGCTCCTCCAGCCAAAAGTGCTTTTGCTCCACCAGGAAAAGAACTATCCTTCATTAGTGAGCTAAATATTGAAAAACCTGTAGGTGAATGTAGCACAAGTGTAAATGAAACACCTAAGGTTGAGGCTAGAAAATTCCCTGAAGCTCCTATTATAGAAGATTGGTATTCTGATAGTGATAGTGATGAGGAACAGGTTAAACAGGAACAAAGTGTGAAAAAGGAAGAAATTCCTACAAAGTTTAAACCTAAAATTGAACAGGTTAAGTTTGTCAAACCTGTGTTAGGAAATAACTTCTCTAGGAAAATGGTAGAGTACAATGAGGTACCTAGAGAACAGATGGAAAGGTTCAATAATAAGCCTAGGGGTAACCAGAGAAACTTCAACAACCTAGTTTCACACAGATTAGGTAATCAGTTTCAATTACAAAAGAAGGCTTGTTATAAGTGTGGTAGCTTTGGCCACTTGATTGTTAGATGTCCTGAACACCAAAAGCCTGTTTGGAATCAATACACTAGGGTGAATCACAAATATGTAACTAAACAAACTCACCCACATCCTAATAGAAATATGGTTCCAAGAGCTGTTTTGTTGAGATCTGGTGCTACTAGATCTATTTATGCTGCTAAATCAAATGGTGTTTTCAAAACCACAACTGGTTCTTCTACTGGCTCTACTGCTAGTAAGCATTCTGCTGCTAGTAAGCAACCTGCTGCTAGTACAAAACTTTCTACTTCAAGGCCAAAAGTTTTAATAAATACAGTTGTTGGTAATCACTTTTATGCTGTTAAGGCCTCAGCTTGCTGGACTTGGAAACCAAAAACTATTGGTTCAAATTCTGTTTTCAAGGATAGTAGTGCATCAAGTGATTTAAAGAAATTTGATTATGTTGATGCACAGGGCAGATCCAAGTCAGTAATGGCTTGGGTCGTCAAGAGGAACTAATGTCTCTATTTTTCATGTGCAGGTCAATCTACTGGATGAGCTTAAGGATATGGTTATTGTTGACAGTGGATGTTCTGGACACATGACAGGAGATGAGTCTCAACTTGAAGACTTTGAGGCTTTTGATGGTGGTTATGTTGCTTTTGGGAATGATCCAAAAGGTGGAAAGATTGTTGGAAGAGGAACTCTAAAAACTGGAAATTTGGACTTTGAGAAGGTGTTTCTTGTGAAAGGACTTAAGTTTAACCTTTTTAGTGTCTCACAAATGTGTGACAAAAAGAACTTTGTTCTTTTTACAGACACTGAGTGTATGATCCTTTCTCCTGATTATCAGTTACCAGATGACAAATATGTGCTTTTGAAGGTCCCTAGAAATGAGAATATATACAGTGACCATATTAAGAACATTGTTCCTAAGAGGGCTTTGACTTGTCTAATTGCAAAGGCCACTATTGATGAGTCCAAATTATGGCATAGGAGATTGGGACAACTGAACTATAAGACCATGAACAAATTGGTAAAAGGAAATCTGGTCAGAGGAATGCCTACAAAGAATTTTGTGAATTGTGAAACTTGTGTTGCCTGTCAAAAGGGTAAACAACACAGAGTTTCATTCAAGTCCAAAACTGTGAACACAAATACTGAGCCATTACATCTACTGCACATGGACTTATTTGGGCCTGTATTTGTCAAAAGCTTGAACAAGAAGTCATATTATCTTGTTGTCACTGATGACTTTAGCAGGTTTACTTGGGTATTCTTTCTAGCCACTAAAGATGAAACTCCAGAAATACTCAAGGCATTTATTACAAGAGTTGAAAACCTGTACAATCACAAGGTGAAGATAATCAGATGTGACAATGGTACTGAGTTCAAGAACAGTGTGATGAATCAATTCTGTATGGGGAAAGGAATTCTTAGACAGTATAGTGTAGCAAGAACTCCACAACAGAATGGTGTTGCAGAAAGAAGAAACAGGACACTTATTGAGGCTGCAAGAACAATGTTATCTGATTCAAAACTACCTATTCCTTTTTGGGCTGAAGCTGTGAACACTGCATGCTTTGTGCAGAACAAAAGTAAGGTAGTCAAGCTTCATAATAAGACTCCATATGAGTTATTTCATGGGAAGAAGCCACTGATTGATTTTCTCAAACCATTTGGATGTCCTGTTACAATTTTGAACACTAAGGATCAGCTAGGCAAATTTGATGAAAAAGCTGATGAAGGGAATTTGGTTGGTTACTCTGTGATTAGTAAAGCTTTCAGGGTATACAATAAGAGAACCAAACATGTAGAGGAGAATTTGCATATCAAGTTTTCTGAGAACACATCTAATTCTGAGGGAAAAGGACCAGAATGGCTGTTTAATGTTGATATGCTTACCAAACCAATGAACTATGTACCAGTTATTGCCAGTGTTGATAAACCACAAGAAGAATTTGTTTTGGTTGAGAAATTAAAGGTTGGTCCTACCTTACTACCCTTTCAGTCAGATCCAAGTCCTAAAGAAGATGTGGTTACTCAAGAGAAATCTAAGGAAACTGAAGAAGGTATTGAAATACCTATTGAAGCAGAAAAAGAAACTAATGAGGCTCTCAAAGTAGTTGTTGATGTCTCTCCTACAAAGCCAGAAGACTCTTCTGCTGACTCAGAAGACTCTACTGTTAGGCCAAAAGTTACAACTACTGCTCCACCACATTCTGCTTCCAAGCCTACTAACTCTACTGCTACTTCAATGTTTCCTAATTTGGATTCTCAGGGTAGACCTATTGCTGATTCTATCTATCCTGATGATCCAAATATGCCTCCTCTTGAGAATATTTACTATGACACAGATGATGATGCACTTGATGGTCAGTTATTTGGAGCTGCTGCAGATTTTACTAATTTGGAACTCAATATTCCTGTTAGTCCTACAACTACCACAAGAGTACACAAGGATCATCCCAAAGATCAAATCTTAAGTGATCCACAATCATCTATTCAAACTAGGCAGATGACTAAAGCACTGAAAGATCTTCAACATCAAAGTTTCTTTGCCGGATCTCTGCATCAAAGAAATAGTCATAAAGATCTTCAAAATTGCCTGTTTGCATGTTTTCTTTCTCAAATTGAACCCAAAAACACTTACAAAGCCTTACAAGAAGCAAGTTGGGTGGAAGCAATGCAAGATGAGCTTCTACAATTTAAGCTGCAAGAGGTTTGGACTTTGGTTGACCTGCCAAATGGAAAAAGAGTGATTAGCACAAAATGGGTTTTCAGATGCAAAAGAGATGAGAGAGGAATTGTCATCAGGAATAAGGCAAGATTAGTAGCACAGGGATACACACAACAAGAAGGCCTTGATTATGATGAGGTATTTGCTCCAGTGGCAAGAATAGAAGCAATTAGAATATTCTTGGCTTATGCTTCATACAAAGATTTTGTAGTGTATCAAATGGATGTGAAAAGTTCTTTTCTGTATGGGACTATTACAGAAGAGGTTTATGTGTCTCAACCACCAGGCTTTGAAGACCCTGATCATCCTAACAAAGTTTACAAGGTAAATAGAGCAATGTATGGCCTACATCAAGCCCCTAGAGCTTGGTATGACACTTTGTCAACATACTTGCTAGAATCTGGGTTTAGCAGAGGAAAGATTGATAAAACTTTGTTTCTCAAAAGACAAAAGGATGATATTTTGCTGGTTCAAATCTATGTTGATGACATCATCTTTGGGTCTACAAACAAAGCTATGTGTGTTAGTTTTGAGAAGCTTATGAAGGACAAGTTTGCTATGAGTTCAATGGGAGAACTCACCTTCTTCTTAGGTCTGTAAGTTACACAGAAAGAAAATGGTATATTTATCAGTCAGGATAAGTATGTCAATGATATTTTGAAGAAATTTGGTTTTGAAGATGCTAAACCTACCAAGACTACCATGGAAACCAATAAACCATTGCTGAAGGATGAATATGGAAATTGTACAGATCTATGATTGGCTCATTGATGTATCTTACAGCATCAAGGCCTGATATCATGTTTGCTGTGTGTGCCTGTGCAAGATTTCAAGTGTGTCCCAAGGAATCACATCTCAATGCAGTGAAGAGAATTTTTAGATATTTGAGGCATCAACCAAAATTGGGCCTCTGGTATCCTAAGGATTCACCATTTGATTTGGTCTCCTATTCAGATAGTGACTATGCTGGAGCTTCTTTGGATAGAAAGTCTACAACAGGGGGTTGTCAATTTCTAGGAAGCAGATTGGTGTCATGGCAATGCAAGAAGCAAACAGTGGTGGCAAATTCTACAACTGAAGCTGAGTATGTGGCTGCTTCAAGTTGTTGTGGACAAGTTCTATGGATGCAGAATCAATTATTGGATTATGGGTACAATTTCATGAATACCAAAATTCATATTGATAACAACAGCACACTTTGCATAATTAAAAACCCTGTTTTTCATTCTAAAACAAAACATATTGAGATAAGACATCACTTTATCAGGGATTGCTATGAAAAGAAGTTGATCCAAATTGGTAAAGTTCATACTGATAACAATGTTGCTGATCTTCTCACTAAACACTTTGATGTGGGGAGGTTTCAATTTTTAATTGCAAACATTGGTATGATAAATCTTTGAAAAACTTATCTCTTTGTTTTTGTACAAGTGTGTAAAGGCATTGTGCTGCTTGTTACTCTGCTGCTTATCTTAAAGCATCTGTTTGTGATGGAATGTACTATGCTGCTATTTCTAACTCTACTGCTAGTACATATGTTTGTTTGCTTTGTGGTATTTGGTCTAATATTGTGCAGGAATAAGTCTAAATGATGATTTGCAATAACAATATACTGACAACAAAAGAAGAACATCTGTCATTCATCATTCATCAAGTTCAGAAGTTCATACATCAAAAGAGAAATTACAAAGATTACTTCTGAAGAGTGCAACAATCTAAGATGAAATTAAAGACTACAAGCACTACTTCCTAGGGCATGGAAGGCCAAGAACAATTTTTCTCTCCTTAGGAAGAGGAGAGTTTGTCTTCCTTGTCTTCTTTGCCTTGATAGATTTCTTTGGTCGTGGCCTTGATGACTGAGGCCTCTCAGGAGTGGAAGGTGGTTCATTTGGAGGCTCATCCTCATCTGATGAAGTGTAGATGAATGGGGAAACAAGCTCCCTTGGGGATGGTTGCCTGACAGGGGTCCAAGCTGTGTCTTCTGATGACTCTGAAGACGATGGAGATTTTGGGGACATCACAGCTTTACCCCTGGATGTGCTTGGGGTTTGATTTAAATGCATAAGATCTTTGAACACAGGGAGATCATGCTTTCTCTTCTTCGCTTGCTCTTTGGTTCTACAACCATCATGAGGAGGACGGAAGGGTGGCACATATGTTTCAAAGGGGGTTTCATCTTCAGATGATGAATCGAAAGAGATATTGATGATTTCTGGTGTTGATTTCATGATTATTTGATTTGATTTGGGTTAATTGAAGTTTTGATTTGGTTAATTGGCGTTTTGTTTGCGATTAGGGTTTGATTGTGATAAATTAGGGAAAAGATTTAGTCCGTTTTTATAGGGATTACGGAATATAATCACATTAATTGCTGAGGATTTTTGACTTTTTGACCAAGTGTATTTAGTCAACTCTGCTGCTGGATTATTTCACTCTGCTGCTAGTTATATAACTCTGCTGCTAGTGTTATTGTGCTGCTACAGTTGAAAGTGTGAGGGTGGGATGTGTAACTTCTTCAATCAGTTTAAAACCTAATTAATCTTCCTAATTGGTTTTCTCATGTTTCAAATTGAAGTTATCACAAACCCTAACACTCCATCTCTCTCAAAGTCAAAAATTCCCAATTTCCCTAAACCCTAACTCATGGATTGCGTTCGTACCTGGGCAAAGCAACACAACAGTGTGGTCGTTTTGGATGCTGAATCAGTTAATGAAGATTTCACAGACATGGTAAAATTTTTGAATGCTACTTCTCTTAGGTATGCACTCACTGTGAATCCTACTATATTTGCTTCCCACATCAAACAGTTTTGGCTTACCGCTAAAATCAAAACTATGAATGGGGAAAAACATGTTAGTGCCTTAGTAGATGGGCAAAAGGTTCGTGTATCTGAATCATTAATAAGAGAAACCCTTTTCTTAGATGATGAAACAGAAACCAGTTGCCTGGCCAATTCTGCTATTTTTGCTGGGTTAAAAGATTTGGGATATGAGGGGAATCATACAAATTTAAAATTTCAAAAATCTCTCCTCTGTCCTCAATACAAGTTTTTGATACATCTTCTTCTTCATTGTTTGAGTCCTAAAACTTCTGGATGGCATGAGTTTAGTACTACTATTGCTTCTGCAATGGTCTGTCTAAGCAAAGGTAAACCATTCAATTTTTCAAGAATGATTTTGGAAGGGATGTTTCAAAGTATCAAAGAGTCTGGTTCATATTTGCTTTATCCAAGGTTTATACAACTCTTTGTTCAAAAACAACTTACAAAGTTTAGAGGCCATGTTGCTACTTATGATGCTCCAAAATTGGTTTCTAAAACTTTTACTTTCTTGGTTAAACATGGAAAAGGTTTTTCAGGCACACATATAAATCTTACACCTCAAATGGTGCAACTTGTGCAAAACAATCAGGGTGAAGGATCAGGAAATCCCACTGACTCCCATCACACACCCAATTTTAGTGCATCTGCTAGACAACCTAAAATACTCTATACCCGTAGGAACACCAAAAAGAACACTGATCTTCCTCAGGATAGTGTTAGTATGGCTGTACCAGATGAGGCTGTCCTAGGTGATGATGAGGACATGTTGGCAAGGGCTGTCACTACTGCTTCTAGCTTAGCAGCAGAGCAGGATAGTGATAACATCATTAAGACCCAAACCAAGGCAACATCTAGAGATGATGATTCTTCTGAATCAAATTCTCGGGATGGTAACCCTAGCCATATGGCAAATACAGGGGGCTCAGATGATCAAACTAGGTTTGATACTGAGTTTATGTCCCAAGATTCACCTCTCGGACCAGGTTACACAGGTCGAAGTGATGAGGACAAACCAGTGACCAATGAATTGACGGAAAACCTTGTACATGATGACAATGTCCATGATTCACCTCTCGGACCAGGTAATACAGGTCGAAGTGATGAGACTATTATGAAACTTATTCAGGATTTGACGGTTACTTGTACCAACTTGGGGTTGAAATGTACTACATTGGAGGACAAGGTTCTTACTCTTTCATCTGTTGTTGCTGATCAGGACAAGACTATCATCAAATTGCAAAAACAGATTAAGAACTTTCAGAAATCAAGATCTTCAACCTCTTTGAAAAGATTGAAGAAAGTGGGCACTTCTCAGGTTGTAAGTTCTCCTGATGTCTCTACTCACTTGGAAGAGGATGCTTCCAAACAGGGGAGGAATGAAGAGGCAATGGGTTCAGGGGAGGCAAATTTGGAAAAGGTTGATAGTGCTCTGGGTTTGAATGATAGAATGGTTTCAGGGGAGGCTCCAGTGATTGGTGATATGGATGTTGAAAGTCCTCAGGATGCTGAAGAGTTTGTGGTTGCTGATAAATCAAGGAATGAGGTTGTTATGGAAGAGGTAATTGCTACTCAAGAGAAGGTGGTAGAACAACTTACAACTTTGGAGCCTGAGCAATTAGTAAAGGCAACAGGTTTGATGGGTGAAACATTGATGAAGTTGGGAGATTTAGTGAAAGATAAAAGTCTTGACTCTGCTGCTCAAGATTCTGCTGGGTCTGGTGACAATGCTGCTACTGAAGCTATGGTATTGTTGAGCAAGAAGACTACACCATTATCAATTCCTTCACTACCACAACAAACTATAACAACAATCAAATCATCAGCACCTAGAAAACCTGAAAAAGAGATTGTTATTAAAGAACCTGCTGCTCAACAAAGGAAGGTTATTTCGTCATCTTCTACTAATAAAGGCAAGGGCAAGCAAGTTGAAAAACCAAGGATTATGTATAAGGGGATTGATTTCACTGATGTACCTTTTGATTCTTGGCCTAAGGCATTACAAGTTGAACATGATACAGCTGCTGCACTTAGAGAACAAGAGTTGATTAATATGGAAGAACAACAGTTAGCTGAGAAAGAGGCTGAAGGATTAAAGAGGTATGATGATTGGATAAATGAGAAGATCAGAATAGCTGCTGATATTGAACTCAATAAGCTGATCAAGATTGAAGAAAATGAAGTTCCAACTTTTAATGTGCAATCTTGGTACAGTGAGTTTATTACTAAGAAGAGAAATGAAAATGCTACTGCTAGAAGAAAGATAAAGATATTTAAAGGTCCAACTGTAAAACAACAAAGAAAAGAATATGAAAGGTATCTAAAGAATATGGCTGGATGGACATTGGTACAGTTGAAACCTTATTCTGACAAAGAAGTTTTTGACTTATATCAACAAGCTAAGAGGAGAACAGATACTTTTTATGCTATGGGATGTGCTGAGGATTTGGAACAAATTGCTCAGATGAACAAGAAGTTGGTACCTGAAAAAGTAGCTGAAGCAGAGAATATTCAAGAAGCTGATGTTGTTAAACAGCTTGATATTGATGCAGCAAATACTATTTCTTCTGTGCAAGGTGGTAAAAGAAAAGGTGTTATTCATAAGTCATTTGCAAAGAAGAAGAGAAAGATTGGGGAAGGAAGCAGTTCTAAGCCAGAAGGAGATGAGTTCAAGAATGATTGTAATCACATTCCTCCTGAGCATCTGAAAGAACAATTGAAGGTTTACACTATGGTTGGCAAGATGGAAGATCCTGAAGTGGTTGATGCCAAACCAATAGGTGTCAAATATCCTATTATCAAAGTAACCACAGGTTATGATGCTAACTTTGGAGCATTTCATGATGTCCAGAGATCTGATGGTAAGACTCACAGGTTTCTTAGATTTCAACAGATGCTACACTACTTTGATAGAGAGGATGTTGAAGACTTATGGAAGTTATACAAGGCAAAGTTTGGAGCTGAGAAGTTTGATGGTAAAAAGTATGAGATACAGAAAATTGATCATATCATAACTTCTTCTGATAATGTTATGTGGAGAGCTCTTAAACTTATGTTTGAACCTTCAATGGATGATTCTGAATGGACAGAGATAGTAGATTACAAAGTAAGAAGATGGAGACTTTTTCAAGATTCTGGAGTTCATGTGTTAGATATTGGACCAATTACTTTGTATATGCTAGCTGAAATGGATTACCCAGTGGTAAGATACTGGAATATTGTCAATCAGATGGTTAATGGTGATAAATCACTTAAGTTGCAGAAAGACTATGATTCTGATGATCAAGCATTTAATTTGCTGTCAAAGTATAAGAAGATATTTGATCAACTGAATTCTCAAGAGTTAAAGTGTTTGGAAGCATCCTCCTAGTGATTAACTGTGCTTAGAAGAAACTTAATTATTTAGAAATAAATAATAAGTTTAGGGGAGGATTGTTGGGTCTGAAACTGCTGCTATGAACGAAACTGCTGCTAGTGGTAATGATTCTGCTGCTGATGTCAAAGTGCTGCTGAGGTTAAATGCTGCTGACAGAATCTACTGCTGATGGGATAAGGATGTATACGGTTTAGATAAATACAAAATAGATTGTGTAAATATTATATTTATCTAGAATATACTTATCGTGTAGAGAAAGGTATTGTAAACCTAGTAGGATTCCTTAGTCTATAAAAGGAGGATCCTAGGGTTAGTTTATGCACGTATTATTATTCACTTCAAGGTGGTAAAACCCTAGCATTGTTGAGTGCTCGTATTAATAATATTGAAGTGTTGAAAGAGAATCATTATTCTTCTTAAGTTAAGCTTTTACATTCCGCATATTAGCTTAAGTGTTTAATCAAGTTAACTTCTATACAAGATCGTTTAAGCTCAACTGGGATCAACAAAATTAACACTTGAGGGACTTAATGATCGTTAAATATTAACTGTAAGTACTAACTATCATTAGTAACGAAAGGAAAAGGACTAGAGTGTAACTAGGAGCCAAGAAGGATCTAGAATCCCTCTTGGGACTCCTAGGCCGGTCGAACAAGGGGAGGGGAAACCCAACCCACATCAAACTTGGACTCTAAGTTTCTCTAGTATAAATACAAGGCCAAGGGTAAAGCTTTTACATCTTTTGTGCACACACACAAAACCCTAAAAGTTTTCCTTGCCTCTTTTCTTTCTTGGCCGATCGGCACAACAACCCTTAAGGGTGTTTGGGTCGATTTTTGTGTTAAACAAAAACAAGTGTTTGTTACTTGCATAACCTTTTATTCGTTGGTAGTTTGTGTGTACAAGAACGAGGTAATTACTCACTATAGTAATTATCAAGAGATCGATAAACAAAACGGTAAGAGGTTTATCATTGATCTATTATACACAAGATTCAAGGTTTATTGAAGTGCATCGGGTACATTACTATTTATGTTTTAGTTAATCTTTATACTTGTTATACTTGATCATAGCTTCCGCATATTGTGTTATTTGATTGTCAAACTCTAACACATACTGCACTTGATCAAGTGTCAACCATTCTTTATCCCAACGACTCATGGTAACATGTTTTGGCTTATCCAACTCCTTCCCCAAAACCCAATTCGTTAAACCCTTCAAACCCGCATTTCGCAACTCCTTTGCACCAAACTCCTCAACAGCCAAGTCCCTTAAATCCTCAATATTACCAACCTTAATCTCATAATCCTCATACAACTTCTCAACATCATTATCCACCCCAACACCAACAAATGTATAACTAGGATTACGTAAAAAGTTAACAAGCAAGTCTGGGATATACGGTGCGTACATTATTTGGAAAATAAGACAATTGCGGCCGACACATAACTGTAATATGGCAACAGGGTTTTGATCATAGCGGTTTGTGTTGGGACGCCACTCGACATCCAACCCGACAACGAGGTTGTCAAGACGGTGTCGGTGAATGTGTTTGATTTTGGATATCCAACGGTCGACAAAGTAAGGTGTTTCGGTAATTCGGTTACGAGGGTGTTGATGGTTTTGTCGAAGAATGTGACGTCGTAGTATTTGTGGGTGTCGGTTGGGAGGTCGTGGTCGTGGATGGTGATTGTCATGGTGGTTGTCCGGTGGCGCCTGGGGTTTGGGAGAGGGGTTGAAATGAAAAACTGTAAAATCTGCTTATGGCATACGCTTTTTATGCAGCACGTAACGTACGGTTTTACAGGTGGGGTAGTGCCTATATAAAATGACAAAACTACGTGCCATGGACACTGCATGTTTATATTTGTGCTTCTTTATCCATACTTTTTTTTTTTTTTTTTTTTTTTTTTTTTTCATGAAAATGTGAAAGATGTATTTTCACCAATCTTTGTCCATACTTAAACTAACTTATCAGATAACTTTCAAAATATTTTTCTTTTATAAGTTGGAAAGTAATAAAATATATTTCGAATTTTATGCTTAGAACTGAAGGATAAAACGATGCTTAAATGTTGTACTCGTATCTTTTATACAAGAAGAGAAAACCAAAATGGTATAAAAGGTATTTGATTGGAAAAAATTGAACCAGTAGAAAATCTCCATTTGATATGTTTTAAAATTGAGTACTTTTACCGGTCAAAAAAGTCAAAACTGAAATAACTTTTGGTCAATGCTTAAACAAGGTTAATCTTACTATATTATAAAAGAGAAATGCCTTCTAATTTTAGCATGCTTAATTTTAAGCCTTACAAATTAATAAGCTTAAAGTACAAGTGATGAAAATATAATTAGACATTTACAAGTTAATAAGCTTAAAGTACACACCAATTTTCCCCTCATTTAATTCTAACATACCATTAATACCAACATTAAATATAATAAATAAAACATTATGTACATTAAATACAATTAATTAACCGGTCAATAAATACAATTAATGCACTTATTAAAACACCCCTTACATAAGAAATACAAATTATCAAGCATATTGTACAACCAACTTAAACACAATTCCTGCATTAAATGTCACTAATACAAATAATAAAGCACATTATACAAATATTCAAGTCCGAACGGGCAACGGGTCAAATGGGCTCGAGCCCGAACGGACACGAGCTAAACGAAATTTTAATATCCGTAAATTTATTGTAAAAAAGAACATAATAAACTAAAATTACACGATTCACCGGAAAATTTTAATTTAGGGTACTCACCGCTGCAACGCGCGGGTACCCTGCTAGTTTTTATTAAAAAGCAAACACATAATTCCTCCGTGTCAAAAAGAGAGTCCACAAATAAAAAGTGAAAAAATTATGATATGTGTAATTAATGCTAGTTTTGATTGATAAAAAGTCATTTCTACCCTCATAAGTATAAAAGTAAAAAATGAGTAATTAATGCAAATTTTGATTAGAATAGTAAAGTAGGAAAATTAGTCATAATTACCATTCATATATAAAAACTGAATACTTATTTTGATACAAACATAAATAGTAAGAAATACAATTATTTTGAGAAGGAGGAAGTATGACTTTTAGTGTAAAAAAATGTAATATTCTATTTGGCTAATAAAATTTATTATCAAACCCTAAACAATTAAAAGTGGCTAATCATAAATCATGTTTTATGAACCTAAATGTAAAATCTCAAAATTTCATTAATTTTTAAATATTTATATACTAAATAAGTGTCCTGTTTGACTTTTCAGAGCCAGACAGGTTCAACTTTAACCTTTATTTTTATTTTTTATTTTTTTTTTTGTTATATAATAATTGATAAAAATTATACCAATAAAAAATATACTTAAAATTCAATCTATTCATATATTTTGCATAAAATATTATATAACACCCGCGAAAATAAATAGGGTCAAAGATAAACCAATTTAACTCTGAAAAGTTAAACTGCACACTAATTTTGGGATGAAAGTAGTATTTAATAAATACCCATACATTTTAAACTTATAAAAAAAAAACAACTTTTTTATTCAACTAGTATGATACCTGTGAAATATTGTGATGACGACAGAAAAAAATACATAAAGCAAGAATAATTAACTCATATATATAGTAATAATAAAGAAGAAAAAGTCAGCAATATAATGATTGTTAGCAGTGATATTGATATGGATGACACTCTTGAAGAAAACATGTTATATGTAATATGATTGTAATTTATGTCATGAACTATGTTTATACGTGTCTTAGTACCAATAAAACTTACTATAACCTTATTTTATGTCGTTATTCTCCTCAAATAAAATAAGAAAAATGCACTAATATAATTCAATGCATTATATAATTGAAATAGAGTAACTCATTATTTACATGATTGCATCTTGATATAAGATTAGGGTTTTGCTAAACATAATCTTAAGAGCTACGTTTAAGTAACACATATATACATAGTTGGTGGTATATAAAATCGATTGAGAGTTAAATATAAAAGATGAGCAATTGTTATTATTATTATTTAAAGTACAAACAGTTAATACGTTCCTCAATATGTATATATTAAATATAACCTCTAAACTACATCTAATAGATTATAAGTCATAAAATATGCTTGGTGGTTCAAATCGGCTGTTTTAGGGTCGAAGTGGTTGTGTGGTTCAGATCGGGAGGTCATGTGATGGTGAGGTCGTGTGATGGTGAGGTCATGTAATGATGAGGTCGTGTGATGCCTGATGGTGAGGTCATGAGACGGTTGAGATGGTAAGGTCTTGAGTTATCTAGGTTGTGAGATGGGTTCAAATCGTGAGGTCGTGAAATGGGGTTCGTGAAGATGGTTCAAAAGTGTGATTTTGTGATGGGTACAAATAGTGAGGTCATGAGATGGCTCTAGTCGTGAAGATAGTTCAGAGTGTGAGGTCGTGAGATTGTTTGTGATATGATTGTGCTCGTGGCGAAGTGTCAAATAGTGAGGTCGTGAGATAGTTAAGATAGTGAGGTCATTATATGGTAAGTTCTTGAGTTAGCTAGGTGTGAGATGGTTTCAAAGCGTCAAGTCGTAAGATGGTGGTCGTGAAGATGGTTCAAATAGTGAGGTTGTGTGATGGGTTCAAATAGTGAGGTCGTGACATGGCTATGTTCGTGAAGATGGCTTAGAGTTGTCAAATAGTGATATCGTGAGATGGTTAAGATAGTGAGGGCGTGAGATTGACAAGATTGTGTGGTAGTGATGGTTTGATTCAGGAAGGTCGAGAGTTGAGGGTTGAGGCGTTGTTTTTCAATATTGATTGTGCTTGGTGGTTGGTTGGTTTAGCTTTTTTTTGGGTCATTGTAGAGTTTGTGGTGCGGATCTTGTGTTTGTTCAGAATTTCATGTTGGTGTGAGCTAGTTTATGTAGTTTCATGAGGGTCGAGATGTTGGGTTAGGTGAGCAAAGGTCGGGTAGTTTTGATACGTGGTGGTTTTACAATCATAAGGTTCTTCTTCGTCAACGGATTTTATATATCACTGTGCTACCACTCGATTTGTTTGCATGGTTGAAAGTTTATGTTTGAGGTTTTTACAGTGTGAAAGTTGTGTGAAGGTCGTGGGCGGGTTTTTTAACCCATCTTCATGCTCTCAAATCGGGTGATGCCCTTAAGTGGTTACGTGTTGTGCTAGAGTTTGAAGACGGGTTGTCCTCCTTTGTTTGTTGGATCTCCATTGTCAATTCAAGGATCTTTTCGGATAGAGATTTTAGAGTCACCATAGTTTAGCGAAGGTTATTGTCAATGTCGAGGGTCATGTTTGTGGTTGTTGTAATTTGTGAGGGTCGTTATTATTACTCTTGATCGAGTTTGATGTAATTCCTAACATTTTGTTACTTTTAATTTTACGAAAATTTATTGCCTTAAAAAAAAGGAAAAAAAAAAGTAATAAAAAAAAATTATGGTGGGGTTTATGGGATGCCATTTGACGCTGGAGTGCGCATAAAGCCACACCACGTCCACCTTTTAACCAAATTCCATTATTTTCATCCCTTTTTCTGACTTTCAACGACCGCAACCAGTCAACCACCATGACAATCACCATCCACGACCACGACACCCCAGCCGACACCCACAAATACTACGACGTAACATTCTTCGACAAAACCATCAACACCCTCGTAACCGAAACACCTAGCTTTGTCGACAGATGGATATCCAAAATCGAACACATTCATCGACACCGTCTCGATAACCTAATCGTCGGGTTAGACGTCGAGTGGCGTCCCAACAATCGTTACTATACAAATCCTGTTGCGACATTACAGTTATGTGTCGGCCGCAATTGTCTTATTTTCCAGTTGATCTACGCACCATTTATCCCAGACTCGCTTGTTGACTTTTTGGGCAACATTTCGCACACTTTTGTCGGTGTTGGGGTGGATAATGATGTCGAGAAGTTGTTGAAGGATTATGGGATTAGGGTTGGTAAGACCGCGGAATTAACGTCGTTGGCTGTACAGGCGTTTGGTGCCAAGGAGTTGAAAAATGCGGGTTTAAAGGGTTTAACGAATTGGGTTCTCGGGAAAGAGTTGGTTAAGCCGAAAATTGTTTCGAGGAGTCGTTGGGATAAGCAATGGTTGACACTTGATCAAGTGCAGTATGCGTGCGTTGATGCGTATTTGAGCTTTGAGATTGGGAGGAGCTTGATTTGTGGGGATTAATTACTGGTTGGGTTTAAGGTTTGTTTTAGCACATTATGTTTAAAGTTTAATGTTCTTTGTCTAGTTGTATGTGAGTTGCCCACCAATCTAATGGTTGTGGGTTCAAGCTTCGCTAAAAGTGTTTGTGATTTATTTGCGAGATAGGTGGTATATGTGTGAAAAAAGTTTAATGTTCTCTTATTATGTTGATGGTATCTTGCAGGCATTAGTATTTTATATGTTTTAAGGTTTAGGGATATGTGTTCACGAATGATCCCACATCTATATCTTTCAATTTGTAGTCGTTTGTTTAATTAGTTGAATTGATGGATCCTGAATTGCTTTGGTTTTAAAGGTAATTGCTTTTTTTTAAACTGCGTATATGTTTGGTTTGTATTTAGTGGATCAAGAATTACATTTATATGGTTTGTATTTGGGTTTAAAATGTGCATTTGATTTCTGTTAAGCATAAAATTGAATTACCTATGATATAAAAAAGAAATTGAGATCATCTCGTGTTTATTTTGACAATCATGTTGGAAGTACTTGCAAAAGAAGAAAATTACAAACTGATATAATCTGGTGGTTTTTATAGATAGGTTTGCCAAAGCCAGCGATACACTGTTATGGCGACACAAATCATGCCAATGTCCCTTTGCCGAAACCAACAACGTTGAACCCGCTTTTGCCGACTAACATATATCTTACACCTACTAGTACATCAATGTAGAAAGACTTTATAACATTAAATGAAACATTTTCCAGTAAAACCTTGTTAACAAATGGTTGAGAATTGAGAAATCATCAGAACAACTTAACGCTTAATAACTTAACACTCAACCAAATAGACTTGACCATCTCTAAGAGCATAGGGTACATTTGCGTTTTGGCTTGGCGCCATCGCACCAGCCAAAGAAACCCGACGGCGCACGGTACCGCTTGTGGCGCCATCGGGCCTTGCGCCGTGGTGGCCAGCCAGCGCCGTCGCCCTATTTTTTCTTCTTCTTCTTATTATTATTATTATTTTTTTTTTGATTTTGGAATGTTGGAAGTGGGACTTATGTTTTGAAATTGTACCGTTGCATTCTCAAACGGGTATATACCTGGTTTTTTTGTCCTCATTTCCCATTTTCACATTAATAACACAAATTAAACACAAACAATACCTTATAAATACCCCTTCAAATCTAATTTTAACTCATACACTTCCAATATAACTCTACCTCTATTATTTCTTTTCATCCAAAATGAATCCCAGCCAAAAACGGATTAACAACATGCTAAACAGCAGCAGCAACAGCAACAACCAAATTCGGACCATGCATCCTACCATCTAGTTGACGAAGACAATGTCGATGAAGAAGATGAAGAAGAAGAAGAAGTGGTCCCGACCCCGACCTCCAAAAAATCGAGGTCAAAGACAATGGCGAAGAAGCCAAAGACAAAGACCAAGAAAACCAACAAAGACAAAGAAAAAGAAGTTGAAGAAGAAGTGGTCCCGTCCCGACAACCTCGAACTTTTTGGAGCCAAAACGAGGAGTACCTCTTGGCGGAATGTTTCATTCAAGTTTTCGAGGATCCAAAAACGGGTGCGAATCAAAAAATGGATACGTTTTGGTACAAAGTACTCGACGCATACAACAAGGAAGCAAAGAGGCTCAACTATACTATTCGTACCAAAAATATGATGATGGGAAAGTGGACTCCAATGAATAAAGATGTCAAGAAGTGAAATACGGTGGTAGATGAAACTATTGTTATGAGTGGGGAGAATGATAGAGATTTTATGACCCGTTGTCACATATTGTTTAAAAAAACAACTGGTTATGATTTTAGACACATGAGCGCTTGGGAGTTTCTGAAAGACAAGCACAAGTGGAAAAATCCCGACTCGACTTTGGCAAGATGTAATCGTCTTCGGCCTACGAACGAGGAGCCCGAGCATTTTGGAACCGATAAGTTGCCACGGCCCGACGACATGTACCGGGTTTCTAAGAGTCAACGTTCGTCAAACTCGACCGCTAGTTCCGGTTCAAACCCGACATTGTTTCAAGAAATGTTGCAACAACAATACGAGTTAGACCGCAAGGCAAAGATGGATGTTCTCGAGCGAGAGTCACTCGCGAGAGTTACTTTATATGAATCTCAAAAGATTGCCGAGGAGATGCGGGTGCTAGAAATGGATACTAGCAAGATGAATCCAATCAACGCAAGGGCCGTGAATGCACAACAAGCTCGAATTCGGGTAAAGTATCCTACCGACGAATATTAGGGTTTTATTTCTATGTTTATGTACTAGGTTTTTAATTTTATGCAACTTTATTTATTTATTTATTTATTTTTTAATGTAATGTTTGTTTTTTTAATGTAATGTGTGATTTTAAATTAATAGAGTTTATTTAGTTAATATTGTGTATGTTTTATTTTAAGTGAAAAAAAAAAAGGCCGACGGCACCAGAATTTCTGGTGCCAACGGATACGGCCAAAATGTGATATCGTGGGATTTCTGGTGCCGTAGAGATTTTTGCTGACGTGGCAGCCCTTTTTGCCCATGGCACGAGCTCCACGGCTCAAGGGGTAACCAATGCTCTAAAAATGAACTTTTTTCAGTAACACATTACAAAAAAAAAATAATAATAATAAAAAATAAATAAATAAATAAAAAAGAAAAGAAAAAAAAAAAAGTCTTCGGAAAAATTCCAAATTATTCACATTCCATTCGTCAGTAGAAGAGAACACCACGGATGTGCAACCACAAGTACTCATGATATCCCAAGAGGCTTCTGATTGTTTCAGTATTTTGACACAAAACATAGCTATTACATGCCCTATCCAAAGAATGTAAAGCTTTCTAATTGTTGTCAATCACAACAAATGGTGAGTTTTGGTACTCTGTAAAAGATGATCCATCTTATATCTGCTATCTGGCCATTAAATTTATTGTATAGATCATGATATAATGTTCCAATTACAAATAGAAAAAGAGAAATGACATATCCTCATACTACTTGTTCCTATTTATGTTCTTACTCACAGAATCCTAACAATTGTTAGAATTGATGATTTGGATGTAAAGAGATAATGAGTGGAGAAAAAACTTATAATATTCTTATGTGTGTGTAGAAAGATAAGTAGGCATATAGTTGAGTAAGATATAACAAAATTAATACAAATAACATCTCACACCTAAAGGCCTTTGCTCTCAGTTGGGTCAAACACAAAACAAAGATTATGCTCAAAAGTTGTGTCAAGCCTGTAGAACCGTAGAGGGGGGGGGGGGGGGGTGAATACATTTTCTTCGGCTTTTAAGACGTTTAAAAACTTTAAGCCTCAAAGAAAACCAAGTGGTTGTATAATCAATCCAAACAACCACAAACACAACTAAAGTATATAAAGCAAGTAAAGAGAGACACCACGATATATACTGGTTCGGGATGGGAGGTTTATACCATCCGTACGTCCAGTTGCGAATCCACGACACGATACTATTCCACTAGTATAATCCTTTTGGTGGACTACAAACCGTTACAATTCACTCCACCGATATTCACCAATATCGATGCTCACAAAGAAGGAGTTACTCCCCAACGGTATTCCGCCAACGGAAACCACCCAAAAGAATCTCGTGATTCGACTTCACCTAAGAGTCACCAAGACCACTACCAAGACTTCCCTCCGGAAGTATCAAACCCCAACTAGATCCCCAATGATCTAGGCTTGGTCACCAAGACACAAGACTTCCCTTACAAACAATTGAATAAATGATTAAGTGTTTGTTTAATCAACAAAGCCCTAACCTAACCTAGAGACTCGATTGTAATAGAAATGGTATAGATAAGAAGACCCTCGACACAATCACAAGAGTGGATTAGGTTCTGTGATTCTTCCCTTGCAAAGATATGTGTTCTTTCAAAGATGTTAGTATGAAAATCAAGAACACAAGATTAGAGATAGAGATTTGAGAGTGTTTAGAGAGAAATAATCTAGAGAAAAAGAATAATGGTAAGGGGTGATGAATACAAGAGGCAAGGTATGTATTTATAGGCCAAGAACCCAAACTTGGGAAATTTTACTAAGGCCGGCGCGTCACCCGTGCGTCAGCGCGCGGGCAGCGCACCAGGCTTTTGTAAACATTTCCCAAGTGTTTGGTATTTGGATCTTATAAATACATATCCTTGCTAAACCCCCAATTGTACTTCACACTAAACCTTAACATTAATCATTTTAAGGTTTACCAACTCAAATAGCCAATTAGAAATTGTTTTGTGAAGTGTTTATAAGAAAACCAAATACAAAAGGTAGAAAGTGTAGATAGGGTAATTTGAAAGGGGTAGAAGTGTTATTCCTCACATGACATAGAAAAAAGAGAAAGAATATGCCAAGGTATATTCCATTGCTTGGGGGGAAAGAATGAGATGGAGGGTTGAGATGAGAAAGTTTGAATTGGATGGCTAGGATCAAAGGGAGCCTCCTTTCACTACTAGACAAACAGCTATTCTTGACTCCATATGCGAGTCAAGAAGAGGCCTTATGACTCGCAAATGCGAGTCAAGGATGGACCCGTCATAAAGCTTCATGACTCGCATTTGTGCGTCATCCCTTTATGACGCGCACTTATGACCCACGTTTTATGACTCTCTTTTTTGCGAGTCATAACCTAATTTTTTTTTAAAAAAAAATTAAGTTTTTTCAGTTTCTAATTTTCTATTAAATGACAATTAAAAACCTGATAATACAAAATTAAAAACACAAATATCAAAATAGCGCATTTCATATATATATATATATATATATATATATATATATATATATATATATATATATATATATATATATATATATATATATATATATATATATATCAAAACAATGAGGTTAATTCAAGTACTAATTCACGATAAGTCACAAGTTAATTAACGAAAAAAATTACATATCGATATGCCTAGTTTTTATATAGATCAAGTTTTTAAACTACCCCTGTGCAGACAGCATGATTAATCTAAATATGTCATCGTCAAAGTTTACTTCTCTAGCTGCTGCAGATCGATATCCCATGCTGATGCTAACTGCAACAAGAGGTGGTCTGGCACCCTCGAGCAAGGGGTTTTATTTGATCCATCAAGCTGTTATTCAAGCAAAAATGTACATATATTAAAACAATAAAACTCACTTTACTAGTATATAAGTTTCCTATGTAGTTGCTAACGGAGTTTACAATCTCATGGTTACAACATCACCATTAGCTTACCTACAAATATCAAACAAGAACAACACTACATACTAACACCAAAAGTCCAAAATTTGCTTATCAGCTCATAAACACATTTTAAATATGGGGTCGTTTCCACTTTCCAGTTATCTACCAATCCACACTATAATATACTATTCTAATGATATTATACTTGCAGTCAACCAGTCATAACTAACTCATAATGTATAAAATGTTTGTGGGTCAACCTGGCCAGACCCGTTTCACTCATAACAAATAGTGACCCATTTTGACCCATTAGCTACAACCTAAATAAGACTTCATACCTTCGACTAATATCTTCCCATGTAAGGAATTCATTGTCAAGACTATAGTACAACCGGATGATCTCTCTTTCCCGTTCCCTTAGAGTTGTGGTCATCAACTTGTTCACTTCATCCTGCAAATATGAGAAGAATATCAATTTTTAGCAATTTTAGGATACTAGTTCATTTATCCCATAACATCTGCACAGATGCATGCTACTTTCGACAATCAGGATAAAAAATGGATAGTTATAATCACTTTTCAATATGTTTTTCTTGCAGCCACATGGCGTGTGTAATTAAGGTTAGCTGGTAATATATGACAACTTAATATGACAATATGCTGAATTTTGTAAAACATGTGCAAGTACCTTGAGTGCCCCGTGATCTACTCCATGCCAAGGGTCGTTCCCTGGGTGATCATCCGCCATGTACTGCAACAACAACAACAACAACAACATTAAGTAGCTATAACTACCAAGTGGTCATCAGGTATTTAACTTAAACCCATTTAAATATGAACAAATCAATTATGGGTAGTATAAAAACATTTAGTTAAACTAAACGGGTCAATAGGTAGAAAGTTGCCTTAAGGATGATTTTAACTTCTTAAACCTTATTACTCAGAAATAATGATTCTATACTGATGCAATTTTGGTAATCATATTTGACACACTATATATTCAAAATTTCTAAGGTGTTTCAGATCAACCTGACAGGACCCATTCCTGTTTCGACTTATTATATAAAGCTACCCATTCTGTAATGTTACCCGACTTGCACGACAGCCCATTTTGCCACATCTAAATGGTACCAATCGAGTCTACACAGACAGTCAGATACTAAGCTATATTTTTTACTTACACAGTGAATGACACCAACCAACGACACCCTTTGTGGGTCTCGCTGTGAACCGAACACAGCAAAACACACCCTATACGGGTTTCCTTACTTTGATAGAAGCAAACAAACACCCTCTTGGTGTGGTCGTGAATCGTACCCTCAACCAAACCATCACCCTTTGGGGTGGGCTGCTACAACAGGTAACAAACAAACACTCTTGTGTTTTTCTTTAACCGAGACCAAAACCAAACACACTCAAGTAGGGTTGTGGTGTGAGCCGCAACAGCAGACAACAAACACACCCTTTGTCGTCTGTGGCTGTACAGAAGCAAACTAAACCAGGCGAACCCTCTTGGGTCGTGGTTTCCAATCGAGACCCATGAACCAAAACAATTAGGCCATAAGCTCAAATACACTTAAATAAATAAAACCAAATAAGCTCAAATAAGCAGTTAATAAACAATTCAAGACTATACCCATGGCCAACTCGTGACCCAAATGGGTCGACTGACCCGAAACCCTACACACGGGTTTAGACCCGATCTGAATCAAATCGATTCAAACAAACAACCTTTAATCAGGTTTCACCACACGATAACAAATCAAAAACGTATTTTAATCCACGAAAACTTTATAAATCGGTTGTATATTAAGAAAATAATAAACATGGTTGAGTTTTGTCATACCACCAAAAAACCGAGTGAGGAGTAGTGAGATGAAGGCGGCGGTGGTGCGTCTGTGGTGGTGATTACTCGAACCAAGCGAGAGCCGATCATCACCATCTAAACCCGTAGCCACTCACCCTTGATCTTCTCCTTGATGGTGATGGTTGTGGTGTTATCAAGTAGTGATGGACGGCGGTAGTCGGATGGTGGTGATGTTGTTGTTCACCAAAGAGAGGAGGGAGGGATGGAACATTTGAGAGAGAGAAGATGAGATATGATATATCTTTTTGAAATAATGAATAAAAGGGGATTTGAAAGTTTTCAAGCTTTTGTGGTCCGTGTTTTTTAAAAAATTTGAGATATGACACGAATTTTATGACACACAAAAATGCCTGTCGTCTAGCCTTCAGATTTTACAATTTATGACAGTTTTTTTTATGACTTACAATTTTGCGTGTCATTATATTGTGTGCGTCATAAAATGCGAGTCAAGGATAGACCTTTTTCTAGTAGTGTTTGGTTTTCAAATAATTTGACATATGGGAAATATGGAGGGTTGAAATGTGTTTATTTGAAATGAATGGTTGAGATGTAGAGAGTTGGGTTAAGGAGGGATATTCCAAAGGAATATGCTTTGCTTGAGGGGAAATAGTGAATCAATGGTTGAGATGGTTTTGGTTTGAAATGGATGGCTTGGATTAAGACCATGTGATGGTATAGAGAGGAGAGTTGATGGATGGTTGAGATGTGTTTAGTTTGAATTGAATGGTTAGGATCAATGAAGCCACATTTGAAATTCAAATTAAATCCCATGTGATGAAATAGAAGGTTGAGATGTGTTGTAAGGGAATGGATGGTTGAGATGTAAAGTGTGTAAGGGAATATGTAAGAGTGTAAGAGATTGTGTAAGAGAATATATGATTTGGATATGGTGGTATTTGTCTTTTATAGAAATGAGATTAAGAGAAGATTAAGAAGTAATCTAATTGTCATTAAGAAGAAAAGGTTTAGACAATTAAGATTATAAGTTGAGAAAATCACAGGTTACTTATAAGTTCAAGTAACATAACATCGAGAATCCATAGTTTCATATCTCGTGGCTTTCCACTACTCGACGTTCTCAACTAATACTTTGGTTCAAACAAGTTAAGTGTTTTGCCTTGATTGTAAAGCATAACCCAAGTGGGAAAGGATGCGTTTACGCAAAGTGACCTTTGACTTAGTTTGACCAATAAGAGAGTAAACCCGTTACGTAATTAGAGAAGACGTAAGCACGGGATATGAGCATATGGATGCTTTAACACGATGTCACGTGAAATATATAAGCTCACTAAGTTTAGAAAAGTCTTGGCTAGAGGCGATAGTTAGAAAACATGAGTTGGCGTTTTCCCGTAAATGGGTGCTTTAAAAGTAGGATCTCTCAAGTCTCAAAACTCGTTTCGAGTGTTCTCAATTAAGCACATAACATATTCATACCTGTATTGAAATATCCACATTTGTCGGGTAAGGGGAAAGCCGACTTTCAAAATTCGCCCGGAGCCATACAGTGGCCTGGCGCGTCACCCGCGTGTTGACGCGCGGTCAGCGCGCCAGGAGCAGATATGAGCTCTGGGGAATTTTAGCTAACGTTTGTTATTTTATGTGTTTCGATGGTTTATTTGTCATCATTAAAACATAAAAAGATCTTGATCATGTTGCCTCAACAAAGCCAAAAGTAATAGTTAAGAGCCTACGTGTCATAATACCATTATCATCAAAAAGTGTTGTCATTTCAGCGCCGCAATTTCACTTTCAACACCAACAAATCAAAATGCTCTCACTTATAACACAATTAACAACACCTTTTTTGGGGCACACCAATTTTATTTTTTTCTTTTCCATTTTTTCAAATATACTAATTTTTCATTTATTAAATAAAAATACAAATTTCAAAACAAAAACAAAAAAACAATACAAAAATTAAAAAAAATATATGAAAAAAAAATTAAAAAATCCAAGACTATAAAAATACATCAAATTATCAACAAACTAGGTTTTTGTTGTTGATGTCGTTGCAAATATACTCCATAAGATCTCGTTGAAAACTTGTGTGTGTTGCTTTATCGCGTAATTCTTTGGCTACCCGTCGGTGAACTTCGCACCTCTCGAGCCAAATACGTTGCATATTTGGTTGCGGACTAGTATACAAGTTATTGAATTCACTTAGCTTATCGCAAACTTTTGATATTTCAAAATCATGTTATGCAATATGATGCAAGTATACATGATTCTTTATATATTGTTGACATGGCATTGACGCGTCAGTTGTTATATAATTCCCCAACGTCCTTGGAGAGTTGGAGGACACCAAAAGCTCGTTCGACATCCTTTCATTCACCTCTTGTCGCCTTTTAAATAATGCGTGCTTTTTGTCTCGTGCTACCATAAATGATTTGACAAAAGTTGCCCATCGAGGGTAAATCCCGTTAGCTAGGTAATACCATTTTTTATACGTAACTCCATTTACTTCAAACGGAGCTACATGGGCGATGTCATCAAGAAGGTCATCGAATAACGGAGAATTATATAAAATGTTAATATCGTTATTCGCACCCGCTACCTAAAAAAATGCATGTCAAATCCACAAATCATACGACGCAACAACTTCTAGCTTTATAGTTGGGTATTTTTTTATCACCTCTCACAAATTGTACGTGCTATGATTTCAGACAGTTTTTCCATTCTCAATGCATACAATTAATGCTTCCAAGCATTCCCGGAAACCCATGAACCCTCTTATGTGTTGCATATATAGTTTAAATGTCGTTAAAATCGGGTTTCCTTAAAAGTTCAGGCATGTACAAATCAATAACGCACTTAGTAAAATTATCTAGACAGCCATGTGCACAATGTTCATCCATTTGTAGATATTCATAAAACGTTTCAGGTGTTGTGTCATATGTCAATTGGTGTATGGCGGAAGTGCATTTTATAATAACACTAAAACTCATTAGACCTTTAGCAACGGGTCAGAGTTCAAAAATTTTAAAATAGTGAGAAATAGGATCAGAAGTATAAGTTTCAATACCTTTGACTATGTCTAAAAATAGCTTCCTTCTCATATGATATCGACGTCTAAAATACGTCGTCAGATATTTTTGATCATCACTAAAATAGTTGGCCGACAAACGCGCTTCAACAACATCACGTTCAGGGTATATGTGATTACAGATATGAGAAGTTGAGCTTGTTGTTGTTGTTGCATAGATTGCTGACACTGATACGCTTGCATCATGAAGAGAATTTCATCATCGACATCGAAAAAGTTAACATTTTCATCATTCAGATTTGGATCCATAGTTTACAAAGATGTTTGTTTTGATAGAGAGAATTAAGAAATTTGTGTGAAAATTGGTTAAATGGATAATGGGGTATAATAAATATATAGAGTAGGATTTAAAAAAATGTATAATATTATTTTATAACTGTTGGCACTAGCCAATGGCTAGATTTTTCGAAAAATAACCAAACCAACGCACAATGGTGAGTTAATGTGCAAACCAATGCCACATACCCCAGTGCGGTAACGCCATTAATGCCGGCACCACTTCGGACCGACGCCCACCCCTGCGTTATTATACCGTGAGCTCTAAAACACAGCCCCACTTGTTAGACATATATACCAGAATAACCAAACTAAATTTAACGGTAATTAAACAATTTTGGATGTGTTTGATTTGTTGTTTGGTAAGCATCGTTTTCTGCTAATTACAGGTTCAAACATTGTACCATGGGTAGCTAGAATATGTTCTAAGAGAGTTGCGTCAAACACGAGCTTCAACTTTATATTGAACTTTTGCATCGGTGGTATCACTTCCTCACTATAAATGTCTAACTGACCAGTGAATGAGGGCTTTGAGAAATCAGATCGACTGTATAATCTCAAATTCTAATTAAAAGTCATCTAAGACAACATATCATATCAAATCTAGGCAGCTCTCCCCCCCTACCCACACCCATACACACAAAAACACAAAACTTCTCACCATCTTAGAATCATTCGTCCAAAGTGCTTATTTGAGATGAAACTAAGACTATTGTTGCAATTTTTTGCTTTACTTAACACTATTGGTTATATAATATTTGCCAAACGTCTGGAAATTACTTATCAGGTTAGTGTATCTTGATACAATTAAAAAAAAGTCCAAACTGTTAAATGTTACGTATAAACATTAATAGGTAAATGTCTAGGATCGAACACGAGACCTCGGGATTGCACACTTTACAAACAAGAATAATGTAAATAAATATATATGTTTATTAAATGTATGAAATATATATATTTATGTCACTTAATGGACTAAACGGTCGTTAGTTGTTAACCGTATGGACTAACTATCGTTAAATAAGAAAAACAAGGACTAGAATGTAACTTAGGTGACAAGGAGGTTCTAGAACCCCTTTGGGTTTGTCTAGGCCGGTCGACCCACACCTCAATGGGTCGATCCACCCTTGCTTGGTCACCAAGAAATCACCTAGTATAAATACAAGGCCTTGGGGTTAGACTTAACAATCTTTTGTGCACACACTCTAACCCTAAAACCTTTGTTTGTGTTTTCTTGTGCTTGGCCGATCGTACCACCCCCAACTTAGGGTTCTTGGTCGATTTTCTTAGTACTAAACCATTAGTGATTTGTTTACTTGCAACAACCTTTATTCGTTGGAGTTTGTGTGTACAAGAACGAGGTAATTACTTACTTTAGTAATTATCAAGAGATCGATAAACAAAACGGTAAGGGGTTTATCATTGATCTATATTGTCCAAGAATCAAGGTGTTATTGAAGTGCATCGGGTATGTTTACTATTTACGTTTTGGTTAATATTTATATGTTATACTTGATCCTAGCTTCCGCAATACGTGCTATTTGATTGTTAAACTCTAACAGTGGCATCACGAGCCATGTATAACATGTAATTGATTACTAAAACGTAATAAAAACCGGATCTTTAATGTTTTAGATACATGTTTTTTTTTTTGATCTAGGGTTTTTCCTATTTTTTCTAAAAATTTCGAAACCCTAACCCTAATTTTGGGGGGGGGGGGGTCGATTTTCCCATGAAACCCTAATTAGGGTTTTGTGGTTTTCTTGATTATGTGTAATCACTAGAAACCCTAGGTCATTAACCGGTTAATTGAACGTATCTTGTGACCTAATTGCTAATTGTTAGGTTTTAATCCGTGACTTACATGCATGTTTGTCATGGATCTTGTTTTGTTGTCACATGTTTAGATAGATCTTAAATTGGGGAAGACTCCAATATATATTAAAATCAATTTTATATGCTATGTGGTGTGTTTTAGCTTTGGCCTACGCAATTGATTCGTCAATGTATGTGGCTCACCTCCATTAAGAGGTGAAGGCCTTAGTTGATTACATGCGGAATTATACCTAGAATTGATTTTATTAGGATCTTTTCTAATATGGTTTGCATGTGGCTAATTGTTTCACTTATATTATTATTGTTTGTTTGATTTTCTTTGCTACTTGTTTTATTGTTTTTTTTTTAGTTGGACTTGATGTAAGCAATAAAAGGGTGTTTTCATAAAGAAAATTAAAACGGACTAATAATTGTGAAACCCTAAAGTGATAAAGTAAGAATCTTGCAATGGTCTTATGACAATCGTGGTCCGATTCGCACGGTAATCAGCTCCCAGTCGAGACTAGCATTATTCAAACTTTATTACTATTTTGAGATTGAATCCATAAACTTTTGCTTGAATGATGTTTTGTGCAAATATGGTTTTAAAATTAAGTCTTTTAAGATGATATTCATAACCGTGATTTGAAGGCTTAGAAAAGAGCCTTAGAGTCTGCCTTGGTTATCACAATCTTGAATATATCTTAAACGAATTACTTTTAAAATTATATGTTGTAGAAAGTCATCTTAGGGTTTTGGCATAAACCTCAAGTAAAACTTTGTGTATTAATTTCAGGAATCGGATATAAAAGTTTTATGAAAACTTATGTTATAAAGATGAGTGCATGCATCTTTGTACATAATTTTGATTGACATATCAAAAATTAATACCCTTAAAAATTTAAGTTACGTGCCATCTACCTATAAGAAACACTTGGAATTTTAATTTAGTAAACGTGAGACCTAGGCTAAATTACTATAACAAGGTAAAATTCTTTTAACGCGTGAGACCATAATTGTAATTTTACAGTTTCTAAGGTAGACGACTTAATTAAGTTGTGCGTGAGACCTAGAACTTAAGGCATGAGATGGGATGAAACATGCTTACAAAGGCAAATTGATGAATCAATTTGAGTAAATCCCATAATGATCTAGGAATTGGAAATCTTGTTTGCCAATTATTGTTCGACAGATTACTATCTTTTGTACTTTTACCACTAGCAGATCAACTGGTGTGGTGAAACTATGTAAAGATAGATCCTAGATTTTCAAGAAAATTAGTTGGTTATATGAATATAGCCTTGGGTATTTTATTTTCTTGAAGATATTGATTATCGAAAATACTAATATTTGAACTTTATCTGTAGATATGGCTCAACCCGATAACCAAACTGTGATCAATGCTTTCAAGAGTCATCTTGAAAGAGAGAAACTCACAGGAAAGAATTTCAATGACTGGTACCGTTCGCTCAGAATTGTCTTGAGGGCGTCTGGTAAGATGGATTTCTTGACCGAAGAATGCCCACCTGAGCCTCCTGCTACTGCTACACCAGAAGCAAAGGCGGCGTGGAAGGTGGTACATGCTAAGTACAATGAGGTTGCTTGTCTAATGCTCACTAGCATGAATGCTCAATTACAAAAGAAGTATGAGTATGCGTTTCCTAAAGATATGCTTGAGATGCTTCAACAATCTTATGAGAAACCGCCTGCAGTTGAATTGTATGATGAACTTGACAAGCTACACAACTGCAAGCATGGTGATGGTAAACCAGTAGCCGATTATGTGGATGAGATGAAGGACTCCTTTGATCAACTTCACAGAGTTGGTTTTGGTTACCCCGAGAATGTGCAAGTGCACTTGATCAACAGATCCCTTAACAAGGATTTTGCTGGTTTTGTGCAGAACTTCAACATGCATTGCTCGGGGAAGACAGTCTCAGAATTACTCGCATTGCTTGTTGATTATGAGAAAGGTCTACCAGCCAAGGTCAAGAATCCCACCCCGCAAGTGTTGGCAATTCATGGGGGAAGAATCCAGAAGAAATCGCATGTGAACAAAGGCAAAGGGAAGGTTAACAAAGGCAAGCAGGTCATGGCCTATCAACCTGAACCCAAGATGAAACAACATCAGCCTAAGCAGAACAAGGTGAATCCGCCAAACAGGAAGGATCAGGCTTGTCACCATTGTCATGAAAAGGGCCATTGGAAGCGCAATTGCCCTCTCTACATTCATGACTTGCGACTCAAGAAGCAGGGGAATGATGCTGGTAACCCCAGCTCATCAGGTGCGTTCTTTATGATTGAATTATTCACTCTTACTCCTAAATTGAATTCATGGGTATATGATACTGGATGTGGCATTCATATCTGCAATACCATGCAGGGGTTTAGAGTTGAGAGAAAGCTGGCCTATGGACAACAATTCTTGCACGTTGGTAACGGAGCGCATGCAGGAGTTGAAGCTATAGGAGTATTTAATTTAGTGTTGCCTTCGGGCCTAGTACTATCTTTAAATAATTGTCATTATGCACCGTCAATTGTTAGAGGTGTAATTTCATTTTCATGTTTGTTAAACCTTGGTTTTGAGCATACTATTTCAAGCAATGGAATTTCGGTTTCTTTAAATAATGTTTTTTATTTTAATGCTATTGCTGTGAATGGTGTATTTGAAATTGATATGAATGATAATGATAATGCTTTTGTTAAAAATAATTCAATGTATAGCATCAACAATAAGAGAATCAAGAAAGGTCTGGATTCGTCTTATCTTTGGCATTGTCGACTTGCTCACATTGGCAAAGATCGCATGAAAAAGCTGCAACATGATGGGCTTTTAAATAAGATCAATGATGAATCATTTGATAAATGCGAATCTTGCATTGCTGGGAAGATGACTAAGAAACCCTTTAAAAATAGGATTGAAAGGGCGAATGATCTACTTGGTCTTATTCACACAGATGTGTGTGGACCACTTAGACATGTGTCAAGGAGGGGTGCTAGCTACTTCTTAACATTTACGGATGATTACAGCCGTTATGGTTATGTTTATTTACTTAAACATAAACATGAGGTGTTTGAAACATTCAAAGTGTTTAAAGCAGAAGTAGAGTTGCAACTTGGAAAGAAGATTAAAGCTCTTCGATCCGATAGAGGTGGTGAATACCTGAGTCAGGAGTTCATAGATTATCTAGCAAAGGAGGGAATTGTCCAGCACCTTACTTCTCCATATACTCCACAACAAAATGGTGTATCTGAAAGAAGGAATCGTACATTGCAAGATATGATACGGTCTATGTTTAATCTAACAACTCTTCCTTTCTCGTTTTGGGATTATGCCTTAGAATCTGCGGTTCGCATTCTAAATATGGTTCCAACAAAGAAGGTTGATAAGACACCATATGAGGTATGGACTGGAAAAGCTCCTAACCTGTCTTATCTTAAGGTCTGGGGTTGTGAGGCGTATGTTAAACGTGACTCAGCAGACAAACTCCAACAAAGATCTGTGAAGTGCATCTTCGTAGGATACCCTAAGGAAACTATGGGATACTACTTTTATTACCCACCTGAAAACAAAGTATTTGTTGCAAGGTATGGAGACTTTCTTGAAAGAGAGCTCATATCTCAAGAATTCAGTGGGAGAGTATATGACCTGGAAGACGGTCATGAAGATGTAGAACCTTCTGAAAACACTAACGAACTTCCGGTAGAACCTGAAAGCTTAGGTCCTCCACCTGAAGTTGAAGTGATTCCCATTCGTAGGTCAACAAGACCAGTAAAAGCTCCTACTCGTCTATGTCTTAATGTAGAGAGTGATGAGTATATACTGGGTGATCTTGATGAGCCTACAAGTTATAAAGCTGCCATGAATGGTCCTGAAAAGGCCAAATGGAAAGAAGCTATGGATGGGGAAATGCAATCCATGGAAGACAATGATGTCTGGGAAGAAGTAGACCTACCTCCGGGTGCCAAACTAGTTGGGAGTAAATGGCTCTACAAGAAAAAGACTGACATGGATGGCGTTGTACACACCTATAAGGCCCGTTGTGTAGCTAAAGGCTATACACAAACTTTTGGTGTTGACTATGAGGAGACCTTTTCTCCTGTAGCTGACATAAGGGCAATTAGGATTCTTATAGCCATAGCCGCTTACTATGACTATGAGATTTGGCAAATGGATGTTAAAACCGCCTTCTTAAATGGTCGCCTAGATGAGGACATCTATATGGCGCAGCCTGAGGGGTATGTAAATCCAGAATTCCCAAATCGTGTATGCAAGCTTAAAAGATCCATTTATGGATTAAAGCAAGCATCACGACAATGGAATAAGAGATTTGATGGTGAGATTAAAAAGTATGGATTCACTAAAAATCTTGATGAGCCATGTGTATATCACAAAGTTAGTGGGAGTAATGTGATTTTCCTTATATTATATGTCGATGACATATTGATCATGGGGAACGACATTCCAAGTTTACAAAAGGTTAAGGAATATCTTGGAAGTTGTTTTTCTATGAAAGATTTAGGGGAAGCTGCATTTATTCTGGGAATCAAGATATATAGAGATAGATCTCAGCGATTAATTGGATTAAGCCAAAGTGCTTACATTGATAAAATATTGAAGAGATTCAATATGCAAAATTCCAAGAAAGGATATTTGCCGATGCAAGAGCAACATGGCTTGAGCAACAAGGTTTGTGCTTCAACACCTGAAGAGGTGCAACGCATGAAAAGAATCCCTTATGCTTCGGCTGTGGGATCTATAATGTATGCGGTGAAAAGTACAAGACCTGATGTGGCGTTTGCTCAGAATTTAACCAGTCGATATCAGCAAAACCCAGGTGTAGCTCACTGGACTGCTGTTAAGAATATTCTTAAGTACCTTAGGGCAACTAAGGATATGTTTTTGGTTTATGGGGGAAATCCATCGGCAGAACTTGATGTTACAGGTTACTGCGATGCTTCTTGGAAAGGTGATAAGGATGATACGAAGTCTCAGACGGGTTATGTCTTTGTCATTAATGGAGGAGCAGTGGATTGGAGGAGCAGAAAGCAGAGTGTACTAGCGATGTCTGCTACAGAAAGTGAGTATATAGCTGCTTCGGAAGCTGCAATGGAAGCTGTTTGGATTAGGAAGTTTGTCTCAGGGCTTGGAGTCATGCCTTCGATTCAAAGACCTATAAAAATGTATTGTGACAATTCTGCTGCAATCACATTTGCCAATGAGCCTGGAATCATGAAAGGCACCAGACATTTCCCGATTAAGCATCACTATGTTCGAGAACAAGTCGAAATAGGTGAAATCGAAATGCTCAAAGTTCACACAGATGATAACTTGGCGGATCAATTAACAAAGCCTCTACCTGGCACTAAGCTTCACAAGCATGCTGCAGGTGTAGGACTTAGATTAGCTGAAAGTTTCATGCCCATTTGTGATTAGTATTTGGATAAAGGATGTAATGTACAATTATTAATATTTACTGAAATAAAATATTGGTTATGTTTATTTATTCATTGTCTTATTAATAATATATCCTATATTTGCATGTTTAAGATCCTTGAATAATTTATTATTCTAAATGTCCATTGTCGATTAATGATATGGGAATATCATTAAACTAAGACAAATTTGAGTATTGGTTAAGAATATACTTGAAAGTATATTGATGCGTAGTCATACCAATTTCACATAATATTTGATGAATTGAATATTGGACTTATCCCAACAATATGATTTAATATGTAATGTGAGAATCATATTTAAAGTTATCCTCAGACTTGAGATACCAGATAAGTGTCATGGATGTAGTGCATTTTTGTGAAGCAATCTACCGCTCACCGTAACAGGGAGTCATAAGGATTGTTTTCAGAAGTGTTGCAAAGTTCATGGGTTATTCTTGTAGTCAAGAGAGAATTCATTCCTTCTGATTTGTTCAGAAGTTTAATACTGCTGGGCCCCTCGTAGGGTTGACAAAATGTTTGCATGGCCATGCCCAAAGTCTATCTGGAATACGTTCAGATGTTTTGGTAATTTTGTTCAATCATAAAGAAACGAGAAACAGAATTTTAATAAAGGAACTCACATCTTTATTAATGTGGTATTAGTAATGAAAGGATAATTATAATGATGAATCATTAAAGGTTTTTCCAGGAAACCTAGCTCGGTTTGAACTAGGGGCATTGGAGTGTTGCAAGACGCTAACCAATGTCATTTTACTATTAATGAATATACGAGTGGGAGCTGTTAAATGTTACGTATAAACATTAATAGGTAAATGTCTAGGATCGAACACGAGACCTCGGGATTGCACACTTTACAAACAAGAATAATGTAAATAAATATATATGTTTATTAAATGTATGAAATATATATATTTATGTCACTTAATGGACTAAACGGTCGTTAGTTGTTAACCGTATGGACTAACTATCGTTAAATAAGAAAAACAAGGACTAGAATGTAACTTAGGTGACAAGGAGGTTCTAGAACCCCTTTGGGTTTGTCTAGGCCGGTCGACCCACACCTCAATGGGTCGATCCACCCTTGCTTGGTCACCAAGAAATCACCTAGTATAAATACAAGGCCTTGGGGTTAGACTTAACAATCTTTTGTGCACACACTCTAACCCTAAAACCTTTGTTTGTGTTTTCTTGTGCTTGGCCGATCGTACCACCCCCAACTTAGGGTTCTTGGTCGATTTTCTTAGTACTAAACCATTAGTGATTTGTTTACTTGCAACAACCTTTATTCGTTGGAGTTTGTGTGTACAAGAACGAGGTAATTACTTACTTTAGTAATTATCAAGAGATCGATAAACAAAACGGTAAGGGGTTTATCATTGATCTATATTGTCCAAGAATCAAGGTGTTATTGAAGTGCATCGGGTATGTTTACTATTTACGTTTTGGTTAATATTTATATGTTATACTTGATCCTAGCTTCCGCAATACGTGCTATTTGATTGTTAAACTCTAACACAAACACTATCTGTTTTGTGTTCTGTTACAACTATGGGTTGATAATCACCATAATAAGAACTGCACAAGCTGTTTAAATAAGCAATCACAAACAACTCTCAAGGTAAATGACCCCATAATAATAAGATAGCAGCAAATGGTTTTTGTTGCCTCATGAACTAATATGATTATCCAATACTTTTTATTTGGCCTCCTAAAATGAAATACACCCTATGCTTTTCTTAGGTGTAAGGCAGCAAAAACTATAAATACATGTGTAAAAGTTTCGTCTTGGCCACATTATTGTTGATAATTGCACACTAAGTCAAGCATTTTAATTAAGCGTCCTGTTATGCGTCAAATACTTTTGGCTATTAGTTAGGCTTGAAGGATGCTTAACTTGATGTAGTAATCGGATTTAAAGCTTATGACCATTTACAATTGAGTTGTTCCTCATCAATATTGCTATGATTTAAAAGCATTTATTCTTTTCAGATTATTTTCAGTTTATTGCTTCTGATGAGAGGATAAAAGCCATAAGGAAAATAATCATACTTTTTCTTTGCATAATTTACTGGAGTATTGTGTAGGCTACTATCTTGTAGAAGTATAAAATTGTTACTAAAACCCATATTTTGCAAATTTTTTATTTTTGGACAACGTCAGCTTCTTATCCCGGAGCACATGGATATATTCCATCTTACCAGAGAGATTGAAGCTTCCGATATGTCATCACTTGAGGCTGTGATGAATTGTGACGAAGAGACTGAAGTTGGAGGAAGAAGCTGAATGTTTGATTGGACAGGTAAGCAATCTGGCACTGATGATTCGAAGTATTTAAAGGGTGTTTTAGAGGTGGAAATTTGTTGGTCAGGTAACGGGTCAAAAGGGGCAGATACAAAAAGACCATGTTTGTCCATCTGTTATAAATAAGTTAATTGTGTCAGTTATGATATTACAATGAAAATCTATATCTTCGAGTAAACGCTTAAAATTTGGACTCTAACTATTGTTCAACCCGTTTGACCTTTGACCTTTTAGCTTTTTTTAACCATTTGACCCGTTAGAAAAATTCACAACAAGATCAACAAAAATGGTTCGACCTTACCAACTCTGGCTGTGTACTAAAGATGCAATTTAGTTGCTACTGATTGTTTCTATTGCACAAAGGCTTAGATAACATTTACTTTCTCATTTGGAATTAGGATGATGGCGGTGAAGAAGTTCTCGAGAAAGTTTATGAACGTTTGGAAGCTATGGATGCATCTACTGCTCAGAAGCGTGCTGCTGAGATTCTGAAACGGTCTTGGTTTAAACAAAAAGGCAAGAAAAGAAAAGAGACTTTTCTGGTGGATGGAGAATGAAGATTGCTTTAGTAAATGCTGTCTTCATAACCATCTGTCATAATTTGTCTTTGAATGTTTCTTTAAGTAGTATCATCTTTTTTTTTTTTTTTTTTTTTTTTGAAAGGCGGTTAGTCGTCTTATTGTATGGGCTAAGGCCCGATTATTATTGTTAGGGTTTGTTTACTATATATGTATGATACGTGCTAATGAATGCGAACCAAATAAACCCTCCCACCGATCTTTAGTCGATCGTTCAACCTTCTCTTTGCTTCTGTTCGATCTTATTTTCCATTATTCAAGTTTAGTCGATCACTCCTAGCCACCACACAACCACCATGACAATCACCATCCATGATCACGAACTCGGTCTCGATACACACAACTACTATGACGTCACATTCTTTAATGACAAGATCAATACCCTAGTCACAGCAACACCCTCCTATGTTGATCAATGGATCTCTAGAATCGAACATATCCACAATCGCCGTCTTCGCAACCTTGTAGTCGGTCTCGACATCGAATGGAGGCCTAACCAAAACGCTGACATGGAAAACCAAGTTGCTGTATTACAGTTATGTGTGGGTCGTCGTTGTCTTATTTTCCAAATCATGCATGCACCCTTTACCCCAAAATCACTTATTAAGTTTTTGAGTAATCCTAATTACATTTTTGTTGGCGTTGGGGTCAACAATGATGCTAGTAAGTTGTGGAGGGATTATAGGATTGGGGTTGGTAGGATTGCGGATTTAAGGGCGTTGGCTGTTCAGGCGTTTAATGCGAATGAGTTGAAGACTGCGGGGTTAAAGGGTTTAACAAGGTGGGTTTTAGGGAAGGATTTTGTTAAGCCAAAAAATATTACGATGAGCCGTTGGGATAATGGATGGTTGACTCTTGATCAGGTGGCGTATGCGTGTGTGGATGCTTTTTTGAGCTTTGAGATTGGGAGGAGCTTGATTTATGGGGATTAGTATTGATTAAGGTTGGTACTATTCTATGATGTCTGGTTTGATATGTTTATGTTTTTAATATGATGATGATTTAGAGATTTGTGTTTACAATTGATCCGCTTTGTCTTTTAATATTCGCTGTTGATATGTTTATGTTTTTAATATGTTGATGATTTAGAGATTTGTGTTTACAATTGATCCTCTTTGTCTTTTAATATTCACTGTTAGTATTTTAGTATAATAGAATCAAAAGATTAATTAGGGGTGTTCATTGTTCGGTGCATGTTTGATTTGACACCAAAATTTTAATTGGTGTTTGGTTTCGTTTTGACAAATATATAACACAGCCAAACTGACAAATATATAACATAAATTGTGTAGTAGTGTCTCTATCCACATAATTTTTTTTAATTATATATATACAGATTTGGGTCCGTAGTGACGCTGCAGTGAATCTCGAAGAAGACATTGATGACTTGAAAATTTTGAAGATGGTAACAAACTCTTTCCATTCCATTCTTTATAGGCATGACCTTTTATATATGTATGTATGCATCTTATATACACATATGCCACATATTTATTTTTCATTGCTTTTTTAGAGATGAAAAGAACATCAAATGCAAACATTGGAGAAGATGAGTGAATTTGCAACGGAGTTTAGATGCTTGAAGATGGAATATTAATAAGATTTCCGAAGACTTTTGTCGAAGAACATTTTATCGCTTTCATTTATTTACTTTTTGGTTTCTTAAACTTTTGTTTTGTTGATTTCCTTAAGCATTTTTGAGACTTTTTGATTTGTTAATTTTATTTGAACTTGCATGTTTTTATTTGTGGCTTATAGATTATATTTTGAAGTTTACTTCAATTCAGTTTTAAAATTTTAATTTGGTGTATGGTTTGATTTTATCCATTCTATAATTGGGTTTGGTTCGGTTTGGTTTTGGCTTTGAAAATTTTCAGACTGATGAAACCGAACCATAACCGAAAACCGTGTTACTGAACTGATGAACACCCCTAGGATTAATTGTGAATGTTGGTCTAAATCGTGAAATTACTATTTCTATGGATGTTTTTGGTTATTTTTTTTTTCAAGTCTTAGTTTAACTTGTTTGTTGGGTGATTGAATACTCATTTGTTGTTGGATCAATTGAGAGATATGCTTTTTAATTTAACTTCCTGAGTTTGAATAATTATATACATGAAACTGGGATACTCCTAATTTCTTTTATCTATTTGCTATTCGTGTTACTAACCACCTAGACAAATTCTGGTTATAAACTAACTGACAGCATAATAAATTTCATGTCACTGGAAAACTTTGTTTATAATATAAACTCAGCCTAAACCCTCGCCCCTTTGTATGATTGTAGCTAGGATTCTCTTGTGGGTCGCTTCTTCATTTTTCTCCCGTTAAACCCTCGCCCCTTTTGGTATCTCATATCTTCAGGCCCGTTTTCATCAATTGATTTTTGCTTTTTAAGAGCAAAAACGGCACTCATACATAATTATGGATTTTTACCAAAATTAGCTAACATATCTCCTTCCAGATTCCATTTTCGATTCCAAACTTTTTTTCTCCCTAACATCTCTATAACTACTTGAAGCTCGCTTGATTCGTCTTCTTGCTCATCACAGACATCACTACTTCCACAGGCACTGTCAAATTCACTTTCAGAACTGGGAATGATAAATCCACCCAAAGAATCATCTTCACTGTCCAACTCATCCTCCACATCACCATTATGCATGTGTCCCTCATTTGAACTAGTTAAGTCAAAATCGCTTTTGTCTTGTTTGTTTCTAGATCCTTTTTCTCAGCCTTTTTCGGCATGGCTTACTTACATTTTCCTTAACATCATCCTGAGAATCTGTCTTAATCCTAGTATTAGGTCTTATCATGAGTGTGGAAATTGGAGCATTGTCATCATAACTAATTTTCATCATCACTTAAACTATTGGGTTTTGTCCGTACAATAGCTATCTACTTTCTCAAATGTCCCGATATGGTACGTATACTTTTTTCGTGCCAGTATGGTACGTCTACTTTTGGTTTCGTGTTACTATGTCCACTTTTTTGACCGGATACCGGGTGCACCTGCTAGCAATTTCCCAACTTGTGATGTGGCTTTTATATTTGGTTTTTTTAATTATTTTTAATACTGATGTGGAGATATACACATAATATATACACTAACCTAACCATTCCCCCCCCCCCCCCCCCCAAATGTTTTCCCCCAAATCAACCTAAACCCTAATTTATGTAAATTCAAAATTAACACAACCCATGAAGAAGATATCCATTATTGTTCATCATGAAGTGCAACAACTCAAGGCTGATGCAGATAGTGAAAGAATGTTGTTTGTTTCCTGTTCATGGTATGTATTTCTGTGCTCCTAAACAAGATTTAGGTACACATTTGAAACCTATAAGGAATGATAGTGAGTTAGTAAATTTTGTGCAATTAGCTTTTGACAATGGTTGCAAAGTAGAACTATATGTTGAACATCATGGTTATGATGTTTTAGAAGATGCCCATATAGATACTAGTGTTGAAGCTGAAGATGATGGATTTGATTCTGAAATTTAATTAGAAAACTTAGCAGGATATGTTGGACCAGAACACGTAGGTGAAGAAGATGTGGTGACTTCAAAGATAGAACTTAATGACCTTTTTCTAAACAAGTTAGTTGGTGGTAAGTACATTAGGGATGATGATGTTAGTAGTTCTGCTAACTTAGGTGAAAGTTCTGCTAGTGCTTCTAGGAAAAATGAGGCTGAGCAAAGAGAAGTTGATGACAGATTTAAGGTGAAAAAAGGGTATTTCTATGATGTTTTTGATCCTAATGTACCATGGGATCAGATGACCCCATTATTGGGTATGGAATTTGAACACCCAGCCCAGCTTAAAGAATGTTTGATTAACTATGGGGCAAAACATGGATATCAGTTATGATTTAAGAGGAATGGTTATAGAAATGTAATAGTTTTGTGTGGAATAAATGTGGAAGAAGGTAGGTGTTCTAGCCAGAAAGGTAAACAAAAGGTTGATGAGGACATATGAACACCTAAGGGCAAGCAATCCAAGTCACCTAAGTCTAAGACTAAGTCACCTAAGTTTAAGTCTAAGACTAAGTCACCCAAGTCTAAGTCAACTAAGCCTAAGTCACCTAAGACACATCATCAACAAGAAAAGAGGCAAACAAAAAGTATCGTCAGCAGGATCTTGAGCTAGCAAAAAGACTTTGTCTTTATAGAAATAGAGGAGCTGATGGATCTAGGGGACCATCTGAGAGGATCAGGAATCAAAAGAGGAAGGAAGACCTCAATGCTCCTGGACAACACCCAGATACAGCACTTGATGTATCAGATTCTAAATGAAGAATGGACAAAGTATTTGAAAACCCAAAGCACAATATCTTTTGTTAGACACTAAGTAGTGGGTCTGTCTTTGAACAATGTCTTTATGTTTCCAAGTTGTTATGTTATAATTTAGTATGGACCACTTTAATGTATCATGTGGATGGTACCACTTTAAACAATGTCACAACCATGTGGGTCACTTTATGTTTCGGTATTGACTCTATTATTGAATATGCATACTCTTTTATTTGACTGTTTTGTTTGATACATGCATCAAAACATATTACATGTATATTAATAGATATTCATCATAGATAGAATTGGAAATTACATAGATATTGTCATTGTCATTGGGTTATAACCTATACATAAACAACTACCAACCATGCATCAAAAGATCAACTATGAATGGGTTATAACCCATACATACACAACTACCATCCTTAAGCTAAACAACTAAAAGCTGAATACATAGACATTAAGCTAAATAACCTAGTGTTTTTTTCCTTTGCTCTTATTGTCTGCAACTAGTCCTGATAGCTTCTTGATACCAAAAGTCTTACTTTTTATTGCAACCCAAGTTTTTTTATTTGCAAGCCCTTAAACTGCTACTGGTCCTGGTGGCTTTTGGATCCTTTTACCTGCACTTTGTTCACTTTCAACATTTTTGGTAGGTTTTGACTTTTTGTTTTGCACACTTCTTGTGATTGGTTCAACTATTTTTGAGTTTGAACCTTTGTTTCCCTTAACAGTGCCATGGTCATCTTCAGAGCTTGAATGGTAGCTAGAAATATAGCTAGATATAGATGAAGAGTTAGAGCTCGAATCATCATTTGGGTCATCAGCAGGACCAAGAGGAGGAAAGTATTCACTCCAAGATGGTGGTTCAATGTGTTCAACACTTGAATCACTTGAAATGGTTATCACATCTGGTTGATTACTAGAACTCATGGTTATGAACTTTGGTGCGCTTGATTAGGGTTTGATAGGAATAAAATGGGGTGTATTAGTGTGGTTATAAATGGATTAAGGTCCTTATAGTCAATGTAATAAATAACAGGTTGGTAGAGTCCCATTTTGTTTCAACCAATTTGACTTTTGTCTTTTGACACAGTTGACTTTTTGTTTTGACCCATTGAACCCATTTGACACATTACACTTTAACACATAAAATTTATTCCTTACCATTCAACAAACCATTACATTACATCAATAAAAACTACATAAAACCTACACGATCCTACCATTCACATTACCATTACATAACAACATTAAACCTACACAATACTACCTAGACAATACACCCCTAAAATCATTAAATCATCCTCCTTACCAGCTTAAACTACATAAACACCTCAAAATCCATCCAACCCTAAAACCATTAACATCATTTGAGTAGGAAAGACATCAAAAACACGACCACAGTAACCACAGTCACTACTTTTTTTGTAGCATTCACCAGTGGTTGTTTTCTCATTAGTAATTGACTGAGCATGCCACGTCAGCAACAACATTAGTAACTGATAAAAATTGAAAAAGTGGCCATAGCAACACGACACCGAAAGTAGATGTACCATATTTGCACGAAAAATAATACACGTATCATATCGGGACATTTGAGAAAGCAGACAACTATTGTACAGACAAAACACTAAACTATTTGATGAACAAACTTTGAAGCAATCCATATCATCATGTATATTACTGTTCTCATCATCACTTATGATATTGGAAGTTCTTATCCTTTTAGCACTTGGAAAGTCATTGAGATCCTCTTCATCAATATGTTTTATATTAGTCTTCTCGACGTTATTATTAATGAAAGAACATGGAATGTTATTGTTGGAATTATTATATCATGACTATCATATTAATAAACCAAGAACATCAAAGTGAGCATGAGCGGAAGCAATTATAATAGATCAAATAACATGTAATTAATTAATCATTAATTTAAATAGTAAACATACCGTAGTGATTCTAGTCCGAACAAGAATCAATGCAATCTTCCGGAACCAATGAACCCTAATTAGGGTTTATAAGGATTATATGAATTACCCCTTACCGTTTTGTAATTCAATCCAAGAATCAAACAATAGTGTGTTTGATTCACGTTCTTGTACACACGTACTAATTCAAGGAAAAGATTATGCAAGTAATTATCACAAAACAATTTTGGAGACAAGAAAATCGAAACCCTTATGGGTGTTCGGTTTTGGTTCGACCAAATACAAGAGAAGAGAAGAAAACCCCAAGTTGTGTGTGTACAAGTTATGAGAAAAAACAACACCTTGGGTTTGCTTATATACTAGAGTTTACTTGGAGCTCAAGGCACAAAGGAGGTGGACACCCCTCCTTGGCCGATCGGTTGGAAGCCCACAAGGGGTGTTCCGGAACCTTCTTTTGTTTCCATGTAATGTCTAGTAATTAGTTTCCTAATCTTCGTTTAATAATTAATTAGTCATTAATCAATAATACTAATTATTATTTAATTGTTTTGTGTTTAATAATTAATCATAACATTTTATAAATAATTATTACATTTCCTCTTCATACGTATTGTGTGCAATCCCATGATCTCAAGTTCGATCCTAACACACGACTATTATTATTTTGTCTATAAATCCAACAGCTCCCACTTAGACATATCATAATAGTTTGATCACATCGATTAGCGTCTTGCAACACGTCGATGCCTCTAGTACAACTTGAGTAAGGCTCCTGGAAAACCTTTTAATGATTTCTCATTATTATTATCCCTTTGTTTCTAATACTACGTTAATAAGGATATGGATCTAGGTCATTCCTTAATTAACCATTCTGTTTCTCGTTCTTAGAAATTGACAAGATTACCAAATCTTTTGAACCTTTCATAAAAGACCTTGGGCGTGGCCACGCAAACACCTTGACAACCCTACGAGGGGCCCAGCAGTATTAAACTCCAAAATTAATTTGAAGGAACAAATTCTTTATTGACTACAAGCAAAACACACAAACTTTGTAACACTTCCGAAAACAACCCTTATTACTACCATTTACGTATAGCGTTAAGTTGTTTCACAAAAATGTACTACATTCATGACCGTTATCTTGTATCTCAAGTCTAAGGATAACTTCTTATGATTTACTTAATGACAAGATCCATAAAGTAACATCATATAGTTGGGATAAGTCCTATATTCAGTATCATCGAATATCATCTGAAATGGCATGACTACGCATCAATATACACTAAGTATATTATACCAACTTCATACTTGTCTTAATTTAATAATATTCCCATATTATTAACTGACAACGGACAATTTAGAACAACTCTTATTCATGGATTTAAACATGCAAAAATAGGACAACAATAATTAACAAATGGAAATAAACATACCAACATACTTTATTTCATTAAAATAATAATTGTTTACAACATCCTTTATCCAAATACTAATCACAGTTATGCATGAAACTACTAGCTAATTTAAGTCCAATTCCATTGGCTAATTCATTAAGCTTTTCTTTCGCCAAAGCCTTAGTGAACGGATCAGCTAAGTTTTCATCTGTGTGAACCTTCAATAGATTTATTTCACCTTCGTCAACCTTTTCACGAACAAAGTGATACTTCCGTAGAAAATGTCTGGTGCCTCTCATGACTCCAGGTTCATTGGCAAATATGATTGCAGCAGAATTGTCACAATACATATCAATAGGTAATTCAATTGAAGGCATAACACCAAGCCCAGAAACGAATTTCCTAATCCAAACAGCCTCTATAGCAGCTTCCGAAGCAGCAATGTATTCAGCTTCTGTTGCAGACATCGCAATTGTACTCTGCTTCTTGCTCCTCCAATCTACAGCTCCTCCATTGATAACAAAGACATAACTCGTCTGAGACTTCGAATCATCTTTATTACTTTGAAAGGATGCATCACAGAAACCTGTAACACAAAGTTCTGTAGATGGATTTCCACCATATACCAAAAACATATCTTTTGTATTCCTCAAATACTTAAGAATATGTTTAACAGCAATCCAATGTTTTTCACCTGGATTCTGTTGAAATTGACTGGTAATATTTTGAGCAAACGCCACATCTGGCCTTGTGCACTTAACCGCATACATAATAGATCCTACAGCCGAAGCATAAGGAACATTACTCATGCGATCCACCTCTTCAGGTGTTGAAGCACAATACTCATTACATAAGCCATGTTTTACTTCCATCGGCAAATATCCTTTCTTGGAATTTTGCATATTGAATCTCTTCAATATTTTGTCAATGTAAGCACTTTGACTTAATCCAATTAACCGCCTTGATCTATCTCTATAGATTTTGATTCCCAGAATGTATGCAGCTTCTCCTAAATCTTTCATAGAAAAGCACTTTCCAAGATATGCCTTAACAGCTTGTAAACTTGGAATGTCTTTTCCCATGATCAATATGTCATCAACATATAGAATTAGGAAAGTTACATTATCACTCCCACTAGCTTTGTGATACACACATGGCTCATCAAGATTTTGAGTGAATCCAAACTTTTTAATTTCTGCATCAAACCTCTTGTTCCATTGTCGTGATGCTTGCTTTAATCCATAAATGGATCTCTTAAGCTTGCAAACACGATTTGGAAATTTTGGATTTTCAAACCCTTCTGGTTGTGCCATATAGATGTCTTCATCTAGATGACCATTCAAGAAAGCGGTTTTCACATCCATTTGCCAAATCTCATAGTCATAGTACACTGCTATAGCTATGAGAATTCTTATAGCTCTTATGTCTGCTACAGGAGAAAACGTCTCCTCGTAATCTATTCCAAAAGTTTGAGTAAAACCTTTAGCAACCAGACGAGCCTTATAAATGTGTGCATATCCATTCATGTCAGTCTTGATTTTGTAAAGCCACTTACTCCCAACTACCTTGGCACCAGGAGGCAAGTCAACTTCTTCCCAGACTTCATTGTCATGCATGGATTGTATTTCCCCATCCATAGCAGCTTTCCATTTAGCTTTTTGAGGGCTTTTAATGGCAGCTCTATAACTAGTAGGTTCATCAAGATCCCCTAGTGTATGCTGATCGACCTCTACATTAAGACATAGACGGTCAGGAGCTTTCACAGATCTTGAAGATCTGCGAATGGGAATTACTTCAACTTCCGGTGGAGGACCCAGACTTTCCGGTTCTATAGGAAGTGTGCTAGTGTTTTCTGAAGGCAATGCATTATTTATATCATCTTCTAAATCATATACTCTCCCACTGATTTCTTGAATGATAAATTCACTTTCAAGAAAATCACCATATCTTGCAACAAACACTTTGTTCTCAGGTGGGTAGTAAAAGTAGTAACCCATAGTTTCCTTAGGGTATCCTATGAAAATGCATTTTACAGATCTTTGTTGGAGTTTATCTTGTGAGTCACGTTTAACATACGCCTCACAACCCCAGACCTTTAAATAAGACAAGTTCGGAGCTTTTCCAGTCCATATCTCATATGGTGTCTTATCAACCTTCTTGGTGGGAACCATATTTAAAATACGAACAGCTGATTCAAGAGCATAATCCCAAAAAGACAAAGGAAGATTAGTAAGATTATACATTGATCGAACCATGTCCAACAATGTACGATTCCTTCTCTCAGATACACCATTTTGTTGTGGAGTATATGGAGATGTGAGATTCTGGACAATTCCATTCTCAGTTAAGAAATCTTTAAAATCTTGACTAAGGTATTCACCACCTCGATCAGAACGAAGAGCTTTAATCTTCTTTCCCAATTGCAATTCTACTTCTGCTTTGAAAACTTTAAATGTTTCAAACACCTCATGTTTATGCTTAAGTAAATAAACATAACCATAACGGCTGAAATCATCCGTAAAAGTTAAGAAGTAGACAGCACCTCTCCTTGACACATGTCTAAGTGGTCCACACACATCTGTGTGTATTAAACCAAGTAGATCTGAAGCTCTTTCCATATTATTATGAAAAGGTTTCTTCGTCATCTTCCCAGAAATACAAGATTCACATTTATCAAATGACTCATCATTGATATTATTCAAAAGCCCTTCACGTTGCAGCTTTTGCATGCGAGTCTTGCCTATATGGGCAAGTCTACAGTGCCAAAGGTAAGACGAATTCAAGTCATACTTCATTCTCTTACTTATGCTGTACATCGAATTATTATTATTGTTGGAAGTCACACAATTATTCATATCAATTTCAAACACACCATTCACAGCAACAGCATTAAAATAAAATACACCATTTAAAGAAACAGAAATTTTATTGCCATCAATAGTATGAGAAAAACCAAGATCCAACAAACATGAAAAGGAAACAACACCTCTAATTATAGAAGGTGCATAATGACAATTGTTTAAACAAAGTACTAAACCCGAAGGTAAAACTAAATTAAACATTCCTATGGCTTCAACTGCTGCTTGTGCTCCATTTCCCACATGCAGAAATTGCTCCCCATAAGCTAGTCTCCTTTCCTCTCTAAACCCCTGCAGTGTATTACAAATATTAATACCACATCCAGTATCATATACCCAGGAATTTATTTTACGAGATAGAGTAAATAATTCAATGACAAATAAGTTACCTGAAGTGCTGGCGCCCATGTGCCCAGTCTTCTTGACCTTATTGTTTCGCAAGTCATCGAGATAAAGAGGACAATTCCTCTTCCAATGGCCCATCACCTTGCAGTAATGGCATCCTTGATCCTTCTTTGGATTATTCTTGATAGTAGGGTTCTTCTTAGGTTGAGGTGGTTGATAAGCCATAACCTGCTTATTCTTATCATCCTTCTTCTTTCCTTTACCCTTCTTCTTGTTCGCATTTGGCTTGTTAATTCTACCCCCTTGTATTGCTAGGAACGTAAGTTGGTGTTATCAGTTTGAGCCATTTCTACAGATAAAGAAAGTTCAAAACATTAGTATTTTTGATAATACAATTTTTCAAGAAAATTAAAATACCCAAGGAAAATAAATCCATAGAATAATCTTGAAAACTAGGATCCTCCATAAACATAGTTTCATCACATTCAGTTGATCTGCTAGTAATGAAAGTATAATATGAGGTAACTTGTCGTACAAGTAATTGGCATAACATTTGTCCAATTCCTAGATTTATGGGATTTACAATCACAAAACATTTGTATTGTAAGCATGTTTAGTCCCCATCTTAATGCCTTGAGTCAAGTCTCACTTCCTACTCAATTTAAGTCGTCTAACTTAAAAACTGTAAACTCACAAATCCATCACATCAGTTGATCTGCTAGCAATGAATTTATGAAATTTACCTCTCCATTGCAATCTCGCCAAGTCTCACTATGACGTAAATTACAACTTCAAGTGTTCTTAATTAGATGGCATTCAACTTAATTTTGTAAGGGTATTACTATTTTGATGTGATCAAAATAATGTATGAAGAAGCATGCATACAACTTCATAACATTGGTTTTACAAAACAATTTTATTACCAATTTGCTAAGAGTAAAATAACAAAGTTTTGATTGAGGTATCGGGTTCACCAATTAAAGAATAACCATCAATTATCGTCCACTATATCGTACTTTTGCATAAGCTCGAAAGCTTAGTGTTTCGGATAATCATTGTGGAATTGTGGATTATTCACCCTTAAGATGACAATGTACATGTAATGGTTGTTCGGTAAGTCTAATTTACACACAAACGAGCGTTAAGACAGAATGTTGTCTATCTAAGGCCACAATTTAATGCGTTGCCATCCTTATACCCATCTTATAGTGTGTAAACTTCGGTCGAGCCTATTTAACCATTACGTACAAAAACATCAATCAACCAATTCTTTGAAATTTTAACTCTTAAAAACCAAAACAATTTCGCCATTATTTAGTCCGTATTATTTTTTTTATTCAAAAAATTACCCTTTCGTTTAAATAAACATGTCTAACACAATAAATAAACAAAACAAGTAATAGATAATAAAAAAAAAAAATAATAACTAAATAAACACATATACATAATCATAACAATTAAATATGTATAAAACATGTAGCCACATGCAAATCTTATTAAAAAGTCCTATTAATAATCAAATCTAGGCGTATTACGTATTAATTCAATTAGGGCTTTCTTTTTCTTAGAAAAAGAGCCACATACATCGATAAATCGATTGCGTAAGCCAAAATTAAATAAATACCACATAGCACATAATTGATTACTTAATATTGGAGTCTTCCCCAATTCGACATCTATTAAAATTTACATGTTTTAATATATAACTTAACCATTAATATATATAAGCAATTTAAACAATTTAAATCAACACAATAAAAATCCATGCAAACATGCACTTTTCATGGATTTAGCTTAACAATTAACACATTGCACCAAGATCGTTTACTAAAACGCATAAACAATTACATGACATCTTAGGGTTTCTAGTCAAATTTTATAAAAAAAATAAAATCAAAACCCTAAAAACCCTTAGGTCAAATCGACCCAAATTAGGGTTAGGGATAAAAAACACAAACCCTAAAAAAACATGTAACTATACGAATCAAAAATCCAATTTTTATGCGTTGCGATAATTAATTACACATTATAACGGCTCTAGATGCCACTGTTGGAATTATTATATCATGACTATCATATTAATAAACCAAGAACATCAAAGTGAGCATGAGCGGAAGCAATTATAATAGATCAAATAACATGTAATTAATTAATCATTAATTTAAATAGTAAACATACCGTAGTGATTCTAGCCCGAACAAGAATCAATGCAATCTTCCGGAACCAATGAACCCTAATTAGGGTTTATAAGGATTATATGAATTACCCCTTACCGTTTTGTAATTCAATCCAAGAATCAAACAATAGTGTGTTTGATTCACGTTCTTGTACACACGTACTAATTCAAGGAAAAGATTATGCAAGTAATTATCACAAAACAATTTTGGAGACAAGAAAATCGAAACCCTTATGGGTGTTCGGTTTTGGTTCGACCAAATACAAGAGAAGAGAAGAAAACCCCAAGTTGTGTGTGTACAAGTTATGAGAAAAAACAACACCTTGGGTTTGCTTATATACTAGAGTTTACTTGGAGCTCAAGGCGCAAAGGAGGTGGACATCCCTCCTTGGCCGATCGGTTGGAAGCCCACAAGGGGTGTTCCGGAACCTTCTTTTGTTTCCATGTAATGTCTAGTAATTAGTTTCCTAATCTTCGTTTAATAATTAATTAGTCATTAATCAATAATACTAATTATTATTTAATTGTTTTGTGTTTAATAATTAATCATAACATTTTATAAATAATTATTACATTTCCTCTTCATACGTATTGTGTGCAATCCCGTGATCTCAAGTTCGATCCTAACACACGACTATTATTATTTTGTCTATAAATCCAACAGTTATACGGTGTCAGTTTCGCCTCCAGTTCCTAGTTCTTTTTCTTTATATTTTCACTTCACCTTCCAATTCAAGACATCTTTTTCTGGGGGTTGATTTGCACACCACATTTTTTTATTCTTTCACCAGACTTTGTGCATTACAGTGTTGTACGGTGTGCTATACAACTTTTACAAAATGATGTTTTTTTCAAAAAATTTAGTGTGCAAATCAATCCCCCTATAGTACTCCAATTCGTCGGCAGAATTTGTGTCTAGAACCATCTTTTTCATGACAACCTTTCTACATGGTTCTCCATATCACTATTGTGGCACGATAAATTAAAACCGAGATTCAAACATTAACAAAAACACATTAACTGCAAATGGTAACAAAAAATATGTGAACGTTTAAACAAATTTGGATCATTGAGGCATTGAACAAATAACAAAACTATTCTTAACGTTAATGTAACTCGAGTTAGGTGGTGCTTGAAACTACTTTAGTTTATTGTTTTTGAATGTTTTTTTCTTGCTTAACCAAGGGTTCCAGCCTTTTTGTTCGTCTAATCCGCGGGGTTTGAACCCACCCTCACACATACTCAAACCAGGTAAAACTCTCCTTTTTCACGAGGTTGTCGTGGCCACATTAGGGTTGTTTGCACCTAGTGAGAATTCAACTAACCAATTAACTAAGCTATATATCTTAAAGCTAGCCCCAAAGATGCGTGTTCAGTTTGAGCTTTGTTCTCTGCTAGAATTTTCGACAAAACCACCAATATGCTACACCTTTGGGGTTGGAATATGTAATTTCTACACGCAGTTAATTAATTAGCAACATTTCAACAAATATTATCAAACACCCTTCACTTACATTGCAAAATTATTCATATTATACCTTCAATAATTCTATAAATCGTATAATAGCCTTAAACATAGAAGTCCCTAATAGCCCTTTACTTTTAATATTGAAGAACTATGCGTAATAACGTTATTAATATAAAGAATACATTTGCATATAGTGAACTTGCGATATTATTATTTTTTGTTTTATTTTTCTTTTCTTCTTCTAATAAAAAAATTGCCCGAACAAAGATGTTTAGTTCTCCATTACTACGACAAATATATGTAAATAGAGAATAGAGACGTGGTGCCGTGTGCCGACGATTTAGTTACCCTATTGAAAGTAGGGCTTTATTTCAAATTCAAACATATGCTGAGCGGTTAATTATTGTATTGACATAAAATGCTAAATTGCTAGCTTTTTAATACAATGATCGTATTAATTTTTTTTAACAAAATGTTTTATATATCACTAGCATGATACCCACACAAAGCAACGGGTTCGGAGGCGAATGTTATTTAGCGATATTTAGATTTTAAGTTTTTTTACGAATATTGTTAATGATTTTATGTAATGGAAGATAGTTTTAAGAGATTGTGTGTTTGTGTTGTGAGTTTGTGAGAGTGGTGTGTATTGGTTTATGTTGTATTAGAAAATTCACTTGCACTTGTTGTATATGGATTTGGTTTTGCAACAATTTAACAAAAGTCCACTGTCTTCTAACGGTTAGAATGTTTGGTTTTCACCCGGGTGACCATGTCGGGACAATTACATATATGTACCTACTAAAACTTGCATATTTTCATATTTTTTCAAAACATGCTTCACTATCATATATTATGCATTATAAACTTTTATTTTTGACGCAGGACGAGCGGAAGCGAATTTAGATAAACCCTAATCCAAGGGTGAAACCAAGGTGCACCTTGCGGGAATAAAACCCAAAACAAGATATAGACTCTAAAACACAATTTATTAATGATAACCAAGATGAATTACAATAATAATAAGCCCTATATTTATAGGGTAGTAAACTTGGGGAAAAAGCTAAACCAAAATATTCTAGAAAAAACCAAACAAGAAAACTAAAAATAAAGTCACGACTAAAGATAGTAGCCTTACTTCAGAAACCAGTAACCTTACTTCATAAACTAGTAGCCTTACTTCAAGATATTGCAGTAACCTCAGTAAGATATACTGCGTTCCAGTACCCTTACTTTGGTTTAGGAGTAACCTTACTCCTACCGGTAAGGTCCGTATCATTCCCCCTCACTTTAGAAGAACTTGTCCCCAAGTTCTTGCACTCTTCAGCTTTCGATGTCTTCAAATCAGGTGGTCTTGTACCACTGGGAAGAATAGCTATATTCTTTTCGAGCCACTTAACCACATAAAAGTTATTCTTACCCATATGTATGGTATCCACATCATGTTGCCACGATCTTCCTAGCAAAACATGACTAGCACCCAAGTCCACAACATCACAAAACACCTCATCACGATAAGAATTTCCAATAGCAATTGGAACCGTGCAAACCTCATTCACCTTCACTTCGGGACCTTTCTTTATCCATCCTAACTTATATGGATTAAGATGTTGCTCTGTTGGTAACTTCAACGCCTACACAAGATCTTTGGAAACTAGGTTTTCACAACTTCCACCATCAATGATCAATGAATGAATGTTGTCTTGAAAGTTGAATCACACACTTAGTTTAAAAAATCTTGTTCCTTTGCGAAAAATATTCAATCTTTGTTGCACACAAGGTACGTTGCACCATTAAGTTCACAACTTCGCCTTCAACATGAGCAAATTCATCTTCATCAACTTCTTCAACATAAGCACACGTCTTCCTATTAGGACAAGTGTTTGACCTATGACCCGGTAAACCACACCTAAAACACATAGGTGGTATAGCTTTGTCATACGGATTGGGATCTGTCGTTTTAGCAACTTGTTTCTTCGCACCACTTCCACTAGCCACAACTGGAGAAATCAAACTAGAAGATTCATTAGTTCCAACTATCAATTGAGTTTGATTAGATTGAATTACCTTAGTAGAATATAAATTATCTTCCAATGTATCTTCAAATTTCGTAACTCGTTTAGACATTGACCTCTCAACCTTCATAGCTAAAGTTTGAGCCTGATCAATGGTCCAAATTGACAATAGGCTTAGCTCTTCTTGAATTGATTGATTCAACCCACTCAAATGCCTATCAGCCACTTGTTCTTCGGATTCCTTCAAGTTACACCTAGCTTGTAACCTCAAGAATTCACCCGTATACTCCACCACAGTTCTTTTCCCTTGAACACAAGTATGATATTGTTTATATAAAATTTGTTCAACATCATGGGGTAAAAACCTACCTTTTATCATTCTCTTCATCCTTGGCCACGTGTTGATTGGATACTTGCCTTGTCTCCTACGGTTGTCTTGCTCGTTTTGCCACCAAGCGCCAGCTCCTCCACGTAACTTATAAGCTACAATCTTGAATTGCTCTTCTTCAGGAACATCCGTGATGTCAAAGAACTTATAAACCTCTTACAACCAATCCAACACAGCTTCAAGATCAAGATTCTCAAGAAAGTTAGGAATCTCAGCCTTAACGCGGTACCTTTGACGATCTCCATAATCATGAATAACCCTAGGACCACGATTTCTACCTCTTGGACCTCCAGTCAAAACCCCATAATTTCCATCTCCTTCCTCATCTGAGGACACGAATTCTTCTTGTCTCCAAACTTGTTTTGGAGATTGGTTACGCTCATGATTTCCAAAGAAACCCTGGTGAGTGCTTATTCACTCACTTTTATAAGACCAAAACCGAACTCAAAAGACCAAAAATTAACCAATTATGCCAATGTTTTTGTGTTTTTGAATGTGCAGGTACGGATATTCTAGAAATGGACGAAAATCATGGAAAATCAACAACACGAGCACGGGATTTGGAAAGAGTAGCAAAAGCCGAAGCCGGGGAAGAAATTATGGTCAAAAAGTCAAAGTCAACTTTGGAGAATCATTACTTAGCAAGATTAGCCCTTGGATATCATTTTTTAGAATGGCAGAAGAGGTCCTTGAAGTTTTGGCAATTTACAAAATTAGTCCTTGGATTTTTATTATACCAAAATCTAAAGTTGAAATCCAATAATAAAAAAAAAAACCTGACCCACAAAAATAATAGCAAAGCCCAATCATTCAAATACCCATAACCCAGCCCACTCCCCATTTCTTCGGTCAAACCTCAACCACAAGTCAAACATAAAAAAAATAAAAAAAAAAAAAAAAAAAAAAAAAAAATACACCGCGCTTTTTTTTTTTACCCGTACAATTTCCCCCAAATTCCCTTTCCCCCAAATTACCCAGCTTCCCTCAAAGAACCCTAGAATTACCATTACTTCAATTCACCCACTCTCACCCAATTATTTACCCAATTAAGGGTATAAAGGACAAATCTCCACAGCCCTGACACCTCTGACACAAGGAGAATGACACATGGATGATTGTGAATGGCTAAGACGCGTCATTGGATAAAATAAAGGGCTCTGATTGGTTCGCGATTGTCACATGGAATCTAAAAAGGATATTCGATGGGGATGCTTGCTTCTGGATCCTTCTGAAGACCCCTGAGCTCAGGCTATATATAGCCCTTCTCCTCATCACATGAGAGGCTGTTAGCTAGGAGTAGGAGTAGGAGTAATATAGAGGTAGATTAGTAGTACAACTAGTTGTAGTTTATTGTAATTCAAGCTTTTAAATTCTGTATTCACTTTAAGTTTTCAGTAAAATTTGAGTTTTCATTTAATGTTCTTATCTTTTAAATTCCAAAGCAATTCATTGTTTCAAATCTGTTTTAAGTTTGCATTTACATGATCTCATAAGCTAATTCAAGCTTAATCATAGATTGTAATGAGTTTTATGGTTTAGTTTCTGTTTCATATTGGCTTTCATCTTAAGGTCAATGATAGTCAACTAAGGTTGAGATGATGATTTTGGGATAATTAGTGTTGGATAAAGGTTGCAGAGGTGGTTTAAGCCTATCTAAAGATAGGCCTCTTAGGAAAACCTTCTGTTCAGCTGAAGGTGTAATCGTAAGATCTCATTTTCATTTTCTTAGTTTATCATTTTATTTCATAAGTTGTAGTTTAGATCTGTGATAATGTGTAGTTAACTGTTTCATTAGTTTGATATGTGAAAATTTGAGCTTATGTGATCAGTTGGAAACATTTGGTAGTAATACTCCTTTTTCTCTAATTTGAACTGTTTTGATATAAGTGTTTATGTGATTCTGATATGCAGTTGGTTATTATTGAACTCATTTGCTGTTTTAGCTTCAATTAATGTTAGAATTTCAGTTTGTATCATTGGTTTAGTGAGTATTAGTTTAATCCTGTATTTGGTAGTTGAATCAGCCTAGCTTAAGGACTGCTTGGCTTAAGAGTTTTCTGTGAGATTTAGTTATAACTCTGCCTATTTCTTTGCATGTTTAGCTTACATTAGATGAACAACAGTTAGCTAGGTCATAATATTGGTTAGTCTAGTGTATAAAGTCATATTCACTTAGCATCTCATCGCTGCTTGCTGTTTTAATAATTTGATATTGCAAACTTGTTCCCTTGATGTATTTTTTTTTTGTGTTTTAGACTTTTATGTTAAACATGCTCAAATAACATCCAGAGATAGATTTAGGCATTTGAAATCAAGTTTGGTCCAAGTTAACCGGTAATTAAAAAGTTAGCAAAATTGCTGTTTGATTAGTTTTTTTTTCCTTGCTGAACTTGCTTCAGATAAGAGCATCAATTGATTGTTTTTGACAGAGCTTTTAGGTTTTGTAGAATCTCAGTAGTATAGAGTTTAAATTTGCCCACTCATATCTTAGTTTAGAACTTTATTGCTTCAGCTTATTGTACCTTCTTATTGATGGTATAGGGCTGAATTCTGTTTGAATAAGCAGAGCTGCTAGTGCTTAGTTGAGTTTATCTTGTGCTAATTGATCACTTTTGAGTAGCTTTAGTTATGTTTAATTGATTCCTTTCTGTTTTGAGTTCCTAGCTTAACCTGTGTACTTATTGCTTATTCATTAGCAAGCTTGATTGCTTATTTGCTTGCATTTATTACTCCTGTGCTTATCATTCATCATTTCTGAGCATTATTCAGCCTTATATAGTATATAGCATCTGTGGTATCATTTTGGTTAAGATTTGTGGCAAGTGCTTATAAATAAGCATTTGCCATAAGCTGATTTGCTTGAATAAGCACTTTTACTCATCTTTTTCTTTCCAAAATGTTTCTGCAAGTTCATTATAATATCTTAGATTATCTGTAAATTTTTCATAATTTTCTGAGTTGATTTGATATTTTTCTTAATATTTCTTCATTTTTAATTTTAAATCACTTTTAAATAACAAAAAGCCATAAAAAATCAGAAAAAGCTTTGAAAAATACAAAAATATTTTTAGAAATTCTTTTATAATATTTTAGAATTTTTAGAATTTAATTTTCATTTTTCCAATTTGTTTTTCTATTTTTCTCTATTTTTAATTCATTTTTAATTCAATAAATAGAAAATAAATTCTAGAAAATAAATAAAAACTCAAAAAAAAAATATTTTTCTTTTTCTTAAAATTCTTTTTATTAGTTTAAGATTTTTAGAAAATATTTTCGAGTTAGTAGGATCATTTTTCGATAAACGTTACGTTTTAAATTCTACGGTTGCATTTCCGTTTTTACGTTTTTCACTTTGGTGCATTGTTAGCTTGTAATCTTTGCATATTTCATCATTGTTTGTTATTACTTGAATATATTGATTGCTATTTTCACTTTCTCACTTTTCAATTCACAATTTCACGAATCGATATTCTCGATTCCATTCGCCTTCGTTGGGAAACGACTCTGGTGATCCGTATTTTACGCGGATCACTTCGATACTATACTATATATTATATAATTGGTTTTCACGACGAATCAATTTTTGGCGTCGCTGCCGGGAAGGCCGAAGTGAATTTTTGAATATCTTTTTGAAAAATCGTGTTTTGTTAAGCCTTCCTCTACTTTGTATATATATTTCTATAAAAATTGAAAAATCAAAAATACTTTTCCTAAAGTCTTTACATAATACCAAAAAAATAATAAAAGTTACAGCCTCGACTCGAGCGAAAGGAAGGGCGTTGTAAACTAAAAAAGTCTCACAATATAACGAAAACGTGAAATTAATTGATTATCAGATTACTTCAATTCAATAACCGATTAAGCGGGAAAATTCGTTTCTCTCGTTTCGACGCGCGTGGTTTTGAAAGAAACGGTTTCAATTAACGTAACGTTCTACAAAACGAAAATAAAAGAAAATAAAAGTTTTTGTGATTTGTTTTTCTATAAATATAAAAACCAAAAATAATCTTCTTATCCTCTAAAATTTGATTCTTCTTCTCAAACCCTCTTACGTTTAATTCTTATGGATCCGATTTGTTTCAATTGTGGAGAACCGTTTTTCGGAGGGTTGTGTGTGTGGTGTACGTGCGACCAATGTGGTGATAATATTCGTGATGGCGTTTGTTGGAATTTTAATTCTCCCGAGTATGATCAAAGATCGTTCAACAATCCATCAAACGTTCCCGATTACTATACCTCACCACCACCTTCGTTTTATTGCTATAATTGTGGAAACCCATCCGAAGAAGGAGTGCCGTGTGGGCAATGTTATTGTGATGTATGTGGATACACCGATTGTATGTGCTATACTCCGAGTGCTCACACGTCTTACGCTTACGATCCGAGCTTTGATCTTTATCCTCAAAATTTTTATGAACAAGATCCGTATTACAATGGTGATTCATTTCAAAATACATCGAGTTTTGAACATTGTTGGGGATCGTTTGAAAATTTTTATGAGCCGAATTCATATTACGATTCTCACGGTTTTAACCAACCCCCACAAACTTCTGAATTTACTAATCAAATTTTTGAAATTAAATCCATGATTGAGACATTAAAAGAAATGGTGGCTAATCGTTATACGCATACTCCCGAGCCTCATGTGAAATCAATGGAAGAACTTCTTGCCGAAGAAAGAAAATCTCAATTCTGTGAGTGTTGTATGTACGACGATGATGATTCCATGATTACGATTGTTCTTAACCCTCAAAAAGAATCTATCTCTCCTTCCGTAGAACCCGAGGACTCTCTTACAATGGGGGACGAGCATCTAAACACTATTCCGGCAACGGAATCAGACGAATTCAATAAGTCTAGTGTTGAGAACCTCGTTCCAATCCCAAGTGAGTCCGAGGAGATTTCTAACGATGTTGAAAATAATCATCCTGATAATCATGTTGATACGAATGATATACCGTTTGATGAAAATCATGTTGAAATATTCTCCGATTCTGACGATGACGATTCTATATCTTGTGGAGAAATCGATTATGTTGATGAAGAACTTTCTGAGCTTGTAAGTTTAGAAGAAGAGAATGACGAAGATGTTGATACGGAAATACAAGATGAAGCTCTTCGTGAAACATTATTGAATGTCAATCTTCTTATATCTCGTATTGAGGCATTGAATGATCCACCGACTTCTTCTCTTATCCCCGTTATGGATAGTGATTTCTTTCCCGAGCTTGAAATTTTTCGATTTGAAGAGACGAGTAGTGGCAGTCCCACTATTCATGCTGATATCTCTCTTCCGGATTATGAGTGTTTTCACTTTGAGATCGACTCCATACCTATTTCCGATAATCCGTTACGTTACCCTCTTTTAGAGGATGTCGATCTATTTCTTGCTGCGGATGACTCGATACCACCGGGTATTGAGAATGACGAGAATGATATTTCTTCCGATTTGCTTTCTTCTCGTCCACCTGCAAAACCACCAGATATAGATTGTGAATCTGATACGGATGAAGTTATTGTTGGAGTGGTGGACGAGACTTATGATCTTGATAATCGCGTGCTTGATTCTAATGATGTCTATTCTTTTACTATCCGAGTGTTTCAGCCATTCTTTTCTTATCCCATCATTTCTTCTTTCCACTCCACCGGGAGTGAGGATACCGTTTTTGACCCTGGCATCTCTATCTTTTGTGCTAAGTGTCCGTTCTATCTGCTCTCCCCAAGGACGAATTAATTCGGCGATCGAGTCAAGCTCATATGACTCGGTGAACAAAAACAAGTGCTTCGTGGGAGGCACCCCATGCTTATCCTTTCATCTTCTTAAATTTCTTATTTTCTTTCTAATGTGACGTGAGGAGGGCTACCTCTTCCAAATCTTGTGTTTTGCTGTTGTTTGTGCATGTCCAGGATTTGCCCGAATAATGAAGACTATCGTGCTCGTGGTTTTGTCTCCTCTCGAGTTTCATCATTCGTTGCTTATCATATATCCTATAATCTTATCGACTAACGTTTATCTTTTGGCATAATTAATAAACGGCCTTAGATTTATGTAGGAGAACCCTTACCGTTTAAACATTGAGGACAATGTTTTGTTTTAGTCGGGGGGGGGGGGGGGGGGGTGGGTGATCGTTCGATCTGATTTTTGCCTTGCACCATGTCGTGAACTCTCGCAACTTCGTTTTTCCACCAAAAATTAAAAAAAAAAAAAAAAAAAAAAAATTGAAAGAATTGAAAATTTCAAAACTTTTGAAGAAAAAGTCATGAAAAAGTACAAAAAAATGAGAAAAAGTTGAAAAAATTGTGCAAAAATATAATAAAGTTTGAATAAGTGTTTTGACACCTTGTTGACTTTCTTGCTGGCGAGAGTAGGAATAAATATTTTGACTTGACCGGGCGTGTTGAGCCCTAGCTTGTTCCCTTAACCAATGATAATCACATAAGCTTGTGCTAGTTTTGTACACAAGGAGCTATAAAATGCGAATTCTTTATTAAGAATCTGCAAGTTCTCGTACTTGACTTTATACATGCGCAGTTTAAAAGCTTTCACTAGTCTTTTACATAAGGAGCTAGAAAACGCGAATTCTTCTTCTAGAATTTGCAAGTTTCTGTATCTGACTTTATATATGCGTGGCTGATTATCGGCTAAGTATTCGCGGGTTTCATTACTTGGAATCTTAAATTGCGAAGAGCGAGAAATGATAGAGTTTATTTAGAAGTTAGATGCTAAACGTGGAGTAGTGGTTCTCTTTAGAGCTCATGAGAGGTACTTGTGGATTTTTACTCCCATCAGAAACGTCACCAATATATAATAGATGTTCTAGGTTAATTAGTGGTATTTAGGTTTGAATAATATTTAGTTCTTTGTTTTCTTAAGAGAATTTTTGCTTTAGAAGTTGGGTACATATCAAGGAACATAAAAAATAAGAGCAAAAAGTGAAAAAATCAAAAGTCAAAAGTTGATTATCTGTGTGGTTTTGGAGCTACTCGATAAGCTTCCATTGATGTTATGAGAAAAAAAAAGTCAAGAAAGAAAAAAATGAAAAGTATGAAAAATATGAGAAAGTGAAAAAAGTGAAAAATGAAGAAAAGTGAAAGTTGAAAGTTGTATTGAATAAGAGCTTATGTATAAATAAGTTGTTGGCACGTGAGTTGCATATGTTTGATTAGTAATCAATTACATGAGGTGCACGTGTAGTACTCCGCAACTTATATTTCTGATATTGTATGTACCAAAATTCATTGATGTGGATCGAATTTCTATTGCAGTGGTTCTTAAGAGAAAATGAATAACTACTTATCGTTTTAACTTAGGTATCACTATCGGACTTAAAAAATTATCGAAATGAGAAAATATGAAGCAATTCATTTCTAAACAAAAATAAAATATTGAGATACAAAACCTAGGAAATGGGAGTAAGGAGTTTCCACAAGTAACTGTTATGAGTAGTGTTAGCATCCAACTTGTAGATAAGCTGTGATCTCGTTTGTACGCTTAGTTTGGGGACTTGTGAAAAATCAAGGATGACCCGAGGTCGTATTCCGTGTGAAGGGTGAATGGAATTCCGAATTTCCGATTCGGAAAACGTGTCGTGAAAAGTGGTAAAAAAATGATGTGAATGAGATTACACTAATGAGATATTAAATGAAGCACAAATAACCAATTAAGCACGTAATTCAACTAAACAAACCAAAAACGTAACGTAGAATCGAAAACCGTAAATTAAAACGTAAAATAAACGTTAACGTACGAAATAAAACGCGACTTTTAAGCTACGCTACTCCTACGGACTTGAAAATAATTTTCAAAAATTAAAAATGACAAAAGAAAATTTTGAGAAAAAGAAAAATATTTTTTTGACTTTTTATTGATTTTTTATGAATTAAAAACTATTTAACTAATTAAAAATTAAAAGAAAATGAAAATAAAGTGAGAAAAATAAAAATTAAATTTTGAAAATTCTAAAATAACTAAAAAGAAATTTTAAAACTAAAAACTAATTTTTTTTTACTTTTTATGTAATTTTTAGAAATTAAAAAGTATTAAATCTAATTAAAAATTCAAAAGAAATTCAAATTAAATGAGAAAAATACAAAATAAATTTCTAAAAATCTAAAATAACTAAAAATAATTTTCTAAAATATTTTTTTGATTTTTCTTGAATTTTTCAGATTTTTTTGGAATTTTCAGTATTTAAAATGTATTTAAAAATGATTAAAAATGGAAATAAAATAGAAAAAATAGTAAATGAACTCAGAAAAATTTGAAAAAATTACAGAAATTCTAAAATATTAAAATGAACTTAAGAAAAATTTTGAAAGAAAAATAAGCTAGGAAACTGCTGATTAGCTTGAAAACTGCTTATTTGAAGTGCTTATTGATAAGCACTTCTACCAAAACTGACCCAAGATTTTGACCAATGATTCTTTGGACTTAAATAAGCATGATGGAACAATTTTGAGACTCAATGATCACAGAAACATAGATATGGAGCCAAACAGTCAAATAAGCATTCAAGAAATAAGCCGAATACGCAAACAGATAAGCACTAGATTCCAACTACTGAAATAAGCAATCACTAACAATAATGAACTGATTTAAACAGAAAATCACAGATATAAAGCTCAAAATGTCACTAGCAGGCCTTACTCAAGAAAACAGATTCTAGCTTAAAGCACTCAAATAGACAAGGTAATTAAGCAATAATGATAAGCTAAACAGTGCAAGCTTATGGGGCAAAACCTACTTGGTACAGCTGAGATTCTAATTCCACAAAAATAAATGACTTAAAAGCTTATTAGTTGGCCTAAAAGTACCCTAGATCAGCTGCTATCAAACCTGCAGGGCTGCTGAATTTTGACTATTGAATTGCAATGCGACTTGACAAATCCCAATTTGAGCAACCTGATCTTATCCTAGACGTAAACTAATGATGTTTCCACCCAACAATCCTCTTAGACAAACACAAAAATATGACAGAATAAAGCTAAGGGTGATGCTATATTAACTGATGCAAACCGTAATTCTAATCCCAAGACAACTTTGACTTTTGCTCTAAGACCCACTGTTTTTATACTATATCTAACTTATCTAATACTAATGCAAGCTAGTGATGCAGTTGAAACAACAAGAAAGTAACACGAACACCAAGGAATATATTAAACCAAACACCCCTAAACTACCTACTGTCATTACTCAACACCTACTCAGATCTATTCTAATGCAAACTAACCCTCAACCTAAGTGCAAACTATAATCCAATAATACCAAATAACTAAGAAACACAGATCTCAGACATTAATCTCCATAGCAACAAAGAAACAAGCAGTAAAACAGAAGATGAAAACAGATTCACACCAATCCAAACCACTAATCTCAAACTCAGACGCTAGATTGTAAACGATATATGAAACAGTGAGCACCTAAAATCGACACTCAAATAAAAATGATTAAATGAAACAAACAATCTCACAGAAACTCGTATCACAGATAACAAAAACAGATCCAATAGACAGATGATGAAACAGTAACCACTAAACTTTAACCAACTATCAATATTAATGTGAAACCAACTATAATAAGCTAGAGGACAACTATATAAACTGAAATGAACAACAATCAAGCAACAGATATAATCTATATAATGCAACAATAAGCTTAGAAATTAAAATGAAAACTTACAAATAACCTCTCAGCTTAACAGAGAGGCTATCCCACACAGCCTGTCTTTAAGACAGGCCAACGAGCTCCTTATGGCTGTCTTTACTCCAATAAGCATAAGCTTATTACAATAAGCTCAAACAGTATGGAAAAGGATTTGAAGCAAACTCAAACAACTAAATTGATCTTAAATGAAACAGTAACAGAAGCACTTTTAACAAGACAAATTAAGATTACAGAAAGGTAATTTGACAAGAATCTAAATTGAAAACTTAAATTTCATTAAAACATAAATTGAGTACAAAGTTTGAATTTGAAATTACAATGAAAATTAAAATGACAAGAATTAAAAGTGGTCTAAACCTTTCTAAATACATGAAAAAGTGGACAAAATACAAAGGAGTGAGGGGGAGGGCTTATATAGCTGATGAGGAGTGCTTCTCAGATGCCAAGTCATCAATCCAGGTGATATGTGCTTTCTCTGAGTTCATCTTGGCCGTGTAATTGCTTCCAAATAATTCCATTCAATGTGCGCCCTTGGATTGTTTGATGTGATGTGACCAATCCTCGTGATGGCTCCTCATTGGTCCACGCGTCCCTGCCCACTTCTAACATTCCCCTGACACCTTCTAGAAGTCTAATGATTAGGTAATTATTACCCAATCGGGGTAATTTTGGGTAATTGAGCGTGGGTAGAATTAGGGTTCTAGCACAGTTAAATCTGGGTTTGTATGGGCGGGGTAAAATGAATTTGGGGGTGTGTTTGTTTATTGAGTATTCGTTGACTGGGTGGGTTTGTTTGACTTGGGTAGAAATTAAGCAGGCCGGGTCAACTAATTAGGAGTGGTGGGCTTTTGATGTTGGGCTGATGGGTGTAAGGTTAAGGTTTTGGATTAAGTGTAAGGTATGGATCCGTTTAAGGTTTATTAGGATTAGTAAAATGGTTAAGTGTGTAAACTTAAAATCCTAGGGACCAATGTTGTACATTTTTAGTTTACAAGGACCAAATCTCACAAATATTGTTCAAGGGCCTTTGTTGAATATTTTCAATAATTGGAGGACCATCTTGGACTTTTCTTCAAATAATTCTTCAGAGGACCACTTATTATGACGAACTTTCAAAGTTTAGGGACTAAAGTCGTCAATCTCTTCAAACTTTGACCAGGGACAAATTATGTAATTTTGAGATTTCCTGAGGTTGAATTTGACTTTTTGAGCTTGGACTTTGACCATATGACTTCCCCGGCTCCGGCTTTTGACCTTTTTCCAATCTCGTGCTCGTTTTTGTCGGTTTTGCTATGTTTTTGTTCATTTTTCTTATATCCGTACCTGCACATACACAAATACAAAAACACACATTCTCTTGGCATTTTTGGTTAGTATTCGGTATTTTTGGTCTGAAATATGGCCTAAAAAGGATGAGTGAATAAGCACTCATCAAAATCCCCCAGACTAAGGTATTGCCGTGCCCTCACGCAATGTCATCACCTCACGCTTAAGAGATAAATAATTTCAAAACCTCTCTTTACTGACGTTGTAAAGTAGCAATGATGTTCAAGAGAGATAGTAAAATCATTTATTCTCAAAAACGCTCCGTTTTCCGATTTTCATGAATAACAACTATTACTACTCTTTTTGTACTTTTTCATTTATATATGTGACGGTTTGCCTTGACTTTCATTATCAATTCTTATCTGTTGATAACTTTCAGGGTCTACGAGTAGAAACACTTCTCACAGAGAAGAGACCATACGGATAAAAATCGTCATCCTTGATTTTTCACAAGCTCCCAAACTAAGCGTAAAATCGAAATCATTGTTTATCCAGAAGTTAGATGCTAACACTGCCCACAAAAGTTACTTGTGTATTACCTCTTGTCCCCAGGTCCTAAGTTGTATCTAAAGATTTTAATTTGTGAGAAATGAATTGCTTCATATTTTCTCGTTTCGATATTTGTTAGTCCGATAAGAGCACAAAATTTGAACGCTAAGTAGTTTCCAAACTTTCCCTCGAAAACCCCTGCATACAGAAATCGGGTCCACATGAAGGTCTCTGATTTAACACGATTTGTAGGGGCTCCCTTTTTATTTACGACCGAGACATACCATGTTTGATACCCGAAACGGAAGCTTTTTATTAGGGAAACCCCCGGAGTCGAAGCTTGGCATTTTTGCATAATCATAAGCACTTTAATAATACTTTTGTCCTTAGTCCTTTATTCTTTTACAGTCAACGGTTTATGAGCCGCCAAGATGTAAGAGCTTTATTATGACTTTGGATTTCTATCCGCTGCTTTTTTATAGCTTTGGATTCCTCTGCCTTTTTATTTGGCTTTGGACTATTATTATTGATATTCATAATCATATGCCAAACCCAAAGTCCTACGGCCTTTACTAAGATCACAACATCGGCTGCGAACCGGCAAGATGCAATAGTCTATTTCACCGTAACACTGGCAGTACCTCAATGTGTACCAAACCCCCATATGCAGAGATTTTGTTGGGAACGAGAAAAAACTAAGTATTGCCCAAACCGTATACCCTTAATTAATCCTAGACATCTATTTATATATTGGTGACGTTGCTGATGGGAACAAGGAGGCCACAAGTACCTCTCGTGGGTTTTTTAAATCCCAGTAATGCGATCCGTGTATAGCACGAAACTTCTAAATAAACTCTATCATTCCTCGATCTCCGCAAATTTAAAATCCCAAATAATGAGATCCGCGGATGCTTAGCCATAATCTTTTGATTATTTTGGTTAAGGGAAACAAGCTAGGGCTCAACACGCCCGGTCAAGTCGGAACATTTATTTCTACTCTCGCCGGTAGGAAAGTCAAAACAAGGTGTCAAAACTTATTATTCATATCATATATCTTTTTTTCATTTTCATTCTTTTTTTTTTTTTTTTTCTTTTTTTTTTTTTTTTTTTTTTTTTTTGTGCATAATAAAGTGGTGACAAAAATTAGGTGGAAAACGGAGTTGCGTAAGTTAACAGCTCAGACGATGGTACAGGTCAAATCGAATCGAAGATTCACCCCCCCAGACTAAAGTGAAACATTGTCCTCAATGTTTTAAGGGTAAAGGTAATCCTACGTAAAATCTAAGGCCATTTATTAAGTATGCCAAGAGATAAACGGTAGTCGATAAGATTTTAGATATGGTGAATTTCCGAAAGAGCAGCGAAGGATGAGACTCGAGTGGAGAGAACGACAAACCACGAGCACGAGAGTCCTCAAACTTCGGGGAAATTCATGAACATTCATAAACAACAACCACGAAAACACGAGTTTGGAAAGGGTCGCCCCCCTCACGTCACGTTATTAAAGAAAATAGAAAATATAGAAAATGGATAAGCATGGGGTGCCTCCCACGAAGCGCTTGTTTTTGTTCACCGAGTCACATGAGCTTGACTCGATCCCCGAATTAATTCGTCCTTGGGGAGAGCAGATAGAACGGACACTCGGCATAAACGGAGATGCCGGGGTCAAAAACGGTATCCTCACTCCCGGTGGAGTGGAAAAGTGAAGAAATGAGGGGATAAGAAAAGAACGGATAAAACACCCAGATGATAAAAGCAAAGTCGATTTCTGAATCACGGGTGGGTTGGGTGGGTAAAATATCAAGCACAGGATTATCATAATCAGAAATCTCGTCCACCACTCCAAAAATATCTTCATTTGTATCTGATTCAACATCTATATCGGGTGGTTTCGCCGGTGGACGAGAAAAAAGTAAATCGAAGATAGATGAATCAGCATTGGTAAGTACATCATTATTATGAATATCTTCAAGAACATTTCTTCGAAGGCCATTATCGTCATTCTCAATACCCGGTGGTATCAAGTCATCCGTAGCAAGAAATCGATCAACATCCTCTAAAAGAGGGTCACGTGACGGATTATCGGAAATAAGCACAAAATCAATTTCAAAATTAAAACGCTCATAATCCGGAAGAGAGAAAGCATGAATAGTGGGATTGCCACTACTCGTCTCTTCAAATCGAAAAATTTCAAGCTCGGGTAAGAAATCACTATCCTTAACGGGGATAGGAGAAAAAGATGTCGGAGGATCTTTCAACGCCTCGATTTTAGAAATGAGAAGATAAACTTTGGATAATTTTTCACGAAGAGCTTCATCTTGTATTTCCGCATCATAATCTTCATTATTGTCATTGATATCTCCACAAGAATCTTCATCACTCGTAGTATACTCATTGTGAGAATCGGAATAACTTTCAACTTCATCAAAATCTTCATTGTTAATCGGAGGGAGAGAAGTTAACGGTTCTTCATTCAATAATTCCTCAATCAAACGGATATCTTCCTCGGGATCAAAATTAGTATCATCAACCATCGTCGGGTTAGAATCATTGTTAGCAAGACAAGCATCAATTTCGTCTAAAACGACATCACTCCTCTCAACCGGTGTGAAAGAAGAATAAGAAGTATCAGAAACAATTTCAGAATCACCATTAGAAATTTCCCCGGACTCACTTGGGATTGGGACGAGGTTCTCAACACTAGACTTATTGAATTCGTCCGATTCCGTTGCCGGAATAGTGCTTAGATGCTCGTCCCCCATTGTTAGAGAGTCCACGGGTTCTACGGGAGAAACAACGGACGTTTTGTTAGGATTAAGAACGAACGTAATTTTCTCATCATCGTCGTCGTCGGAATCATAGTAAACAAAATTTTTGAAAGGATTAGACGCTCTCTCTTCAGCAAGTAATTCTGCAATAGTCTTTTCACGAGGCTCGGGAGTATAACGATTAGCCACCAACTCTTTTAACTTCTCGATCATGGATTTAATTTCACAAATATTATTAGCAAAATCGGAATCTTGTGGGGGTTGGTTAAAACCATGACAATCATAACATGAATTCGGCTCATAAAAATTTTCAAACGATCCCCCACAATTTTCAAAATTCGACGAATCACCATTAAAATACGATACTTGCTCATAAGAGTTTTGAAAAGGATGATTGAAATCATTTTGAGGATAGTTATCAAAACTCGTATCACAAGCGTAAGACGTTTCAGCACTTGGGGCGTAGCACATACAATTCGCGTATCCACATTGGTTACAAAAACATTGCCCACACGGTAATCCCTCGTCGGATGGATTTCCACAATTAAAGCAAGTGAACGGAGACGGTGGTGGTGTTGGATAGTAATCGGGAACGTTTTGAAAATTTGTGTTTCGAACATACTCGGAAGTATTACAAAACAAACAAACTCCATCGTGAATATTGTTACCACATTGTTCGCACGTACACCAAACACATGAACCTTCAAAGAACGGTTCACCACATTTAAAACACATCGGATCCATAAGTGAGAAAGTGAAAGAATTATCGGTTTAGAGGGTTAAAGAAGAAGAATCAAATGATAAGAGGAGAAGAAGATTATTTTTGGTTTTTTAAATATCATAAAATCAAATAAAAGGAAAATCAAAATGGAAAAGGAAAATCTTTTTGTGTTTTTAATTTTGGAAAACAAAATTCGAAAACTTAAAACTTTTATTTTCTTTTGTTTTTCAAACGTTACGTTAATCGTAAACCGTTTCCCTCAAATCTACTCGCGACGGAACGGGAGAGAAGAATGGATCTCTCTTCAGCTTGCAATTTAATGTCAAAGCTTCCGTATTTTCCGCTTATTCGGTCGTAGAATTAAAGTAATCCGACTAGCAACTAATTTCACGCGATCTTATATTGATAAGCTTATTTAGTTTACAACGCTCCTCCTTTCGGTCGAGACGAGGCAATAACTTTATTATTTTTTTGGTGTTTTTGAAAACACTTTAGGAAAAGTGTTTTTGATTTTTCAATTTTTTTTTGGTTTTTATAGAAAATATATACAAGGAAGGTTTTCAAAACACAATTTCGAAAAACGAAAATGAAAAATTCACTTCAACCTTCCCCGGCAACGGCGCCATTTTTGATTGAATCGTTTTATAGTATAGTTTATAACCGAAGAAATGCTTAGGAAAGTATTTCCCCGGGTCGTGTCCCAGCGAAGGTATGAATGGAACTTCGAATTCCCGAATCGTGAAACGTGTCGTGAAAAACGGTAAAAAGTGATTTGATGAGATTACACTAACGAAATAGTAAATGAAGCACAAATAATCAATTAAGCACGTAATTCAACTAAACAAACCAAAAACGTAACGTAGAATCGAAAACCGTAAATTAAAACGTAAAATAAACGTAACCGTACGAAATAAAACGCGACTTTTAAGTTACGCTACTCCTACGGACTTGAAAATAATTTTCAAAAATTAAAAATGATAAAAGAAAATTTTGAGAAAAAGAAAAATATTTTTTTGACTTTTTATTTATTTTTTATGAATTAAAAACTAATTTAACTAATTAAAAATTAAAAGAAAATGAAAATAAAGTGAGAAAAATAAAAATTAAATTTTGAAAATTATAAAATAACTAAAAAGAAATTTTAAAACTAAAAACTAATTTTTTTGGCTTTTTATGTAATTTTTGGAAATTACAAAGTATTTAAACTAATTAAAAATTCAAAATAAATTCAAAATAAATGGGAAAATTGCAAAATAAATTTCTAAAAATCTAAAATAACTAAAAATAATTTTCTAAAATATTTTTTTGATTTTTCTTGAATTTTTCAGATTTTTTTGGAATTTTCAGTATTTAAAATGTATTTAAAAATGATTAAAAATGGAAATAAAATAGAAAAAATAGTAAATGAACTCAGAAAAATTTGAAAAAATTACAGAAATTCTAAAATATTAAAATGAACTTAAGAAAAATTTTGAAAGAAAAATAAGCTAGGAAACTGCTGATTAGCTTGAAAACTGCTTATTTGAAGTGCTTATTGATAAGCACTTCTACCAAAACTGACCCAAGATTTTGACCAATGATTCTTTGGACTTAAATAAGCATGATGGAACAATTTTGAGACTCAATGATCACAGAAACATAGATATGGAGCCAAACAGTCAAATAAGCATTCAAGAAATAAGCCGAATACGCAAACAGATAAGCACTAGATTCCAACTACTGAAATAAGCAATCACTAACAATAATGAACTGATTTAAACAGAAAATCACAGATATAAAGCTCAAAATGTCACTAGCAGGCCTTACTCAAGAAAACAGATTCTAGCTTAAAGCACTCAAATAGACAAGGTAATTAAGCAATAATGATAAGCTAAACAGTGCAAGCTTATGGGGCAAAACCTACTTGGTACAGCTGAGATTCTAATTCCACAAAAATAAATGACTTAAAAGCTTATTAGTTGGCCTAAAAGTACCCTAGATCAGCTGCTATCAAACCTGCAGGGCTGCTGAATTTTGACTATTGAATTGCAATGCGACTTGACAAATCCCAATTTGAGCAACCTGATCTTATCCTAGACGTAAACTAATGATGTTTCCACCCAACAATCCTCTTAGACAAACACAAAAATATGACAGAATAAAGCTAAGGGTGATGCTATATTAACTGATGCAAACCGTAATTCTAATCCCAAGACAACTTTGACTTTTGCTCTAAGACCCACTGTTTTTATACTATATCTAACTTATCTAATACTAATGCAAGCTAGTGATGCAGTTGAAACAACAAGAAAGTAACACGAACACCAAGGAATATATTAAACCAAACACCCCTAAACTACCTACTGTCATTACTCAACACCTACTCAGATCTATTCTAATGCAAACTAACCCTCAACCTAAGTGCAAACTATAATCCAATAATACCAAATAACTAAGAAACACAGATCTCAGACATTAATCTCCATAGCAACAAAGAAACAAGCAGTAAAACAGAAGATGAAAACAGATTCACACCAATCCAAACCACTAATCTCAAACTCAGACGCTAGATTGTAAACGATATATGAAACAGTGAGCACCTAAAATCCACACTCAAATAAAAATGATTAAATGAAACAAACAATCTCACAGAAACTCGTATCACAGATAACAAAAACAGATCCAATAGACAGATGATGAAACAGTAACCACTAAACTTTAACCAACTATCAATATTAATGTGAAACCAACTATAATAAGCTAGAGGACAACTATATAAACTGAAATGAACAACAATCAAGCAACAGATATAATCTATATAATGCAACAATAAGCTTAGAAATTAAAATGAAAACTTACAAATAACCTCTCAGCTTAACAGAGAGGCTATCCCACACAGCCTGTCTTTAAGACAGGCCAACGAGCTCCTTATGGCTGTCTTTACTCCAATAAGCATAAGCTTATTACAATAAGCTCAAACAGTATGGAAAAGGATTTGAAGCAAACTCAAACAACTAAATTGATCTTAAATGAAACAGTAACAGAAGCACTTTTAACAAGACAAATTAAGATTACAGAAAGGTAATTTGACAAGAATCTAAATTGAAAACTTAAATTTCATTAAAACATAAATTGAGTACAAAGTTTGAATTTGAAATTACAATGAAAATTAAAATGACAAGAATTAAAAGTGGTCTAAACCTTTCTAAATACATGAAAAAGTGGACAAAATACAAAGGAGTGAGGGGGAGGGCTTATATAGCTGATGAGGAGTGCTTCTCAGATGCCAAGTCATCAATCCAGGTGATATGTGCTTTCTCTGAGTTCATCTTGGCCGTGTAATTGCTTCCAGATAATTCCATTCAATGTGCGCCCTTGGATTGTTTGATGTGATGTGACCAATCCTCGTGATGGCTCCTCATTGGTCCACGCGTCCCTGCCCACTTCTGACATTCCCCTGACACCTTCTAGAAGTCTAATGATTAGGTAATTATTACCCAATCGGGGTAATTTTGGGTAATTGAGCGTGGGTAGAATTAGGGTTCTAGCACAGTTAAATCTGGGTTTGTATGGGCGGGGTAAAATGAATTTGGGGGTGTGTTTGTTTATTGAGTATTCGTTGACTGGGTGGGTTTGTTTGACTTGGGTAGAAATTAAGCAGGCCGGGTCAACTAATTAGGAGTGGTGGGCTTTTGATGTTGGGCTGATGGGTGTAAGGTTAAGGTTTTGGATTAAGTGTAAGGTATGGATCCGTTTAAGGTTTATTAGGATTAGTAAAATGGTTAAGTGTGTAAACTTAAAATCCTAGGGACCAATGTTGTACATTTTTAGTTTACAAGGACCAAATCTCACAAATATTGTTCAAGGGCCTTTGTTGAATATTTTCAATAATTGGAGGACCATCTTGGACTTTTCTTCAAATAATTCTTCAGAGGACCACTTATTATGACGAACTTTCAAAGTTTAGGGACTAAAGTCGTCTATCTCTTCAAACTTTGACCAGGGACTAATTATGTAATTTTGAGATTTCCTGAGGTTGAATTTGACTTTTTGAGCTTGGACTTTGACCATATGACTTCCCCGGCTCCGGCTTTTGACCTTTTTCCAATCTCGTGCTCGTTTTTGTCGGTTTTGCTATGTTTTTGTTCATTTTTCTTATATCCGTACCTGCACATACACAAATACAAAAACACACATTCTCTTGGCATTTTTGGTTAGTATTCGGTATTTTTGGTCTGAAATATGGCCTAAAAATGATGAGTGAATAAGCACTCATCAAGTAGTGTTAGCATCTAACTTGTAGATAAGCTGTGATCTCGTTTGTACGCTTAGTTTGGGGACTTGTGAAAAATCAAGGATGACGATTTTTATCCGTACGGTCACTTTTCTATGAAAAGTGTTTCTACTCGTTGACCCTAATAATTATTGCATAATAATGAAAGTTAAGCAAACCGTCACAAGTGTGAAGTATGGAAAAGTACAAAAATAGAAAGTATAAGTGAAATAAAGGAATAAAAGGAAAATCGGAAAACGGAGCGTTTTCGGGAATAAATGATTTTATTACTTCTTTCGAACCTCCTTGCTACTTTTCAAAGTTAGTAAAAAGAGTTTTGAAATTATTTATCCCAAAAGCGTGAATTGATCACATTGCGTGAGGACACGACAATACTTTAGTCGGGGGGATTTTGGTGAGTGCTTATTCACTCACTTTTATAAGACCAAAACCGAACTCAAAAGACCAAAAACTAACCAATTATGCCAAAAATACGTTGTTTTTGTGTTTTTGAATGTGCAGGTACGGATATTCTAGAAATGGACGAAAATCATGGAAAATCAACAACACGAGCACGAGATTTGGAAAGAGTAGCAAAAGCCGAAGCCGGGGAAGAAATTATGGTCAAAAAGTCAAAGTCAACTTTGGAGAATCATTACTTGGCAAGATTAGCCATTGGATATCATTTTTCAGAATGGCAGAAGAGGTCCTTGAAGTTTTGGCAATTTACAAAATTAGTCCTTGGATTTTTATTATACCAAAATCTAAAGTTGAAATCCAATAATAAAAAAAACCTGACCCACAAAACTAATAGCAAAGCCCAATCATTCAAATACCCATAACCCAGCCCACTCCCCATTTCTTCGGTCAAACCTCAACCACAAGTCAAACATAAATAAAAAAAAATACACCGCACTTTTTTTTTACCCGTACAATTTCCCCCAAATTCCCTTTCCCCCAAATTACCCAGCTTCCCTCAAAGAACCCTAGAATTACCATTACTTCAATTCACCCACTCTCACCCAATTATTTACCCAATTAAGGGTATAAAGGACAAATCTCCACAACCCTGACACCTCTGACACAAGGAGAATGACACATGGATGATTGTGAATGGCTAAGACGCGTCATTGGATAAATTAAAGGGCTCTGATTGGTTCGCGATTGTCACCTGGAATCTAAAAAGTATATTCGATGGGGATGCTTGCTTCTGGATCCTTCTGAAGACCCCTGAGCTCAGGCTATATATAGCCCTTCTCCTCATCACATGAGAGGCTGTTAGCTAGGAGTAGGAGTAGGAGTAATATAGAGGTAGATTAGTAGTACAACTAGTTGTAGTTTATTGTAATTCAAGCTTTTAAATTCTGTATTCACTTTAAGTTTTCAGTAAAATTCGAGTTTTCATTTAATGTTCTTATCTTTTAAATTACAAAGCAATTCATTGTTTCAAATCTGTTTTAAGTTTGCATTTACATGATCTCATAAGCTAATTCAAGCTTAATCATAGATTGTAATGAGTTTTATGGTTTAGTTTCTGTTTCATATTGGCTTTCATCTTAAGGTCAATGATAGTCAACTAAGGTTGAGATGATGATTTTGGGATAATTAGTGTTGGATAAAGGTTGCAGAGGTGGTTTAAGCCTATCTAAAGATAGGCCTCTTAGGAAAACCTTCTGTTCAGCTGAAGGTGTAATCGTAAGATCTCATTTTCATTTTCTTAGTTTATCATTTTATTTCATAAGTTGTAGTTTAGATCTGTGATAATGTGTAGTTAACTGTTTCATTAGTTTGATATGTGCAAATTTGAGCTTATGTGATCAGTTGGAAACATTTGGTAGTAATACTCCTTTTTCTCTAATTTGAACTGTTTTGATATAAGTGTTTATGTGATTCTGATATGCAGTTGGTTATTATTGAACTCATTTGCTGTTTTAGCTTCAATTAATGTTAGAATTTCAGTTTGTATCATTGGTTTAGTGAGTATTAGTTTAATCCTGTATTTGATAGTTGAATCAGCCTAGCTTAAGGACTGCTTGGCTTAAGAGTTTTCTGTGAGATTTAGTTATAACTCTGCCTATTTCTTTGCATGTTTAGCTTACATTAGATGAACAACAGTTAGCTAGGTCATAATATTGGTTAGTCTAGTGTATAAAGTCATATTCACTTAGCATCTCATCGCTGCTTGCTGTTTTAATAATCTGATTTTGCAAACTTGTTCCCTTGATGTGTTTTTTGTTTGTGTTTTAGACTTTTATGTTTAAACATGCTCAAATAACATCCAGAGATAGATTTAGGCATTTGAAATCAAGTTTAGTCAAAGTTAACCGGTAATTAAAAAGTCAGCAAAATTGCTGTTTGATTAGTTTTTTTTTCCTTGCTGAACTTGCTTCAGATAAGAGCATCAATTGATTGTTTTTGACAGAGCTTTTAGGTTTTGTAGAATCTCAGTAGTATAGAGTTTAAATTTGCCCACTCATATCTTAATTTAGAACTTTATTGCTCCAGCTTATTGTACCTTCTTATTGATGGTATAGGGCTGAATTCTGTTTGAATAAGCAGAGCTGCTAGTGCTTAGTTGAGTTTATCTTGTGCTAATTGATCACTTTTGAGTAGCTTTAGTTATGTTTAATTGATTCCTTTCTGTTTTGAGTTCCTAGCTTAACCTGTGTACTTATTGCTTATTCATTAGCTAGCTTGATTGCTTATTTGCTTGCATTTATTACTCCTGTGCTTATCATTCATCATTTCTGAGCATTATTGAGCTTTATATAGTATATAGCATCTGTGGTATCATTTTGGTTAAGATTTGTGGCAAGTGCTTATAAATAAGCACTTGCCATAAGCTGATTTGCGTGAAATAAGCACTTTTACTCATCTTTTTCTTTCCAAAATTTTTCTGCAAGTTCATTATAATATCTTAGATTATCTGTAAATTTTCATAATTTTCTGAGTTGATTTGATATTTTTCTTAATATTTCTTCATTTTTAATCATTTTTAAATAACAAAAAGCCATAAAAAAATCAGAAAAAGCTTTGAAAAATACAAAAATATTTTTAGAAATTCTTTTATAATATTTTAGAATTTTTAGAATTTAATTTTCATTTTTCCAATTTGTTTTTCTATTTTTCTCTATTTTTAATTCATTTTTAATTCAATAAATAGAAAATAAATTCTAGAAAATAAATAAAAACTCAAAAAAATATTTTTCTTTTTCTTAAAATTCTTTTTATTAGTTTAAGATTTTTAGAAAATATTTTCAAGTTAGTAGGATAATTTTTCGATAAACGTTACGTTTTAAATTCTACGGTTGCATTTCCGTTTTTACGTTTTTCACTTTGGTGCATTGTTAGCTTGTAATCTTTGCATATTTCATCATTGTTTGTTATTACTTGAATATATTGATTGCTATTTTCACTTTCTCACTTTTCAATTCACGATTTCACGAATCGATATTCTCGATTTCATTCGCCTTCGTTGGGAAACGACTCGGGTGATCCGTATTTTACGCGGATCACTTCGATACTATACTATATATTATATAATTGGTTTTCACGACGAATCAAACCCTCATTGTTAGGACGGAATCTAAGGTTACCACGTTCGTTACCCTCACGATTTGGATGATTACCATCACCACCCCCGATCACGGATCGGATCACTTCAAGCACAGCGGACATACTCACGAATTTGGATGTGAGATCATTCATCGCACGATCCATGTCTTCGGTCGACTTTACCCCACCAACAGTACGGGTTTTTAGATCTTCTACACCGTTCACTATCTAGGATACTAACAAGCTCTAGACCTTTAATTGATGTAGAACCTTCTACACCAAATTACCACCAGGATACAATGTATCTCTGATGCCAACTGACGCAGGACGCACGGAAGCGAATTTAGATAAACCCTAATCCTTTATGTTCGAATTGGCCTTTGGAGCCAAAAGATAATGGATAACGCCATAATGGAATGGATTGTGATAATGGATAACGCCATAATGGAATGGATTGTTTTTAAATGGACCTCGGTAACTGATGTTGTTAAACATTTAAAATTGGGCACAATCGTGAAAAAATACAACTGAAAAAATTGAATACAAAATTTTCCTTGCCGTTTGAAAAAAATAACATAAATGAGGATTGCAAAATATGGATACAGTCATACAGACATTTCGAATAAGATTATTAATTGGATCAAAACTGTAATATATTACCAAAATATCCTGACTAAGAAAATAATTAGTCTACTACCATTAGTTGCTACCATAATGTGGATATTTCTAGCAAATAAACATCAGCACCAACAGTAATTAATAAATCTAGAAAGATGCTAGTATTACACCCAAACTGATATCCGGCATAATTAACATTTCTTAGCATGAGTTTGCAAGCAAAATCTTCTCATTCTGACGTACTTCATGGGAAATAAGGATCTTCTTTATTGAGGTAAATCTCAAATAATTGTTTCGAGTAGTAAGTTGCAATTCTACAGCAATCCTCTATCCCGTTTTTGTCATATTGCTTCAAATCCTCCACTGATTTCTTTAGATCCCCGGCAGGTCCATGAGAAATTCAGCCAACTCACTACCCCTACAAGAAGATCATCCATGAGAATTCAACAATGGTAAAACATATATACTGGTATAGAGTAAATCAGTAACACTAGGATTAGTGATTAATATTATGAAAGAGACGTGTAGCTTTTAAATAATATGTAATTTTATTGTCACATAAAACATCATGTATTGGTCATTATGAGATGAAAAACCCCACCTTGGTGCATCATCCTGGTTAAACCCTCGACCATTTCGGTATATAGTTACTTTAAATGCCTTCTCATCCTCTGTTTGCTGTCTATAAAGAGCACAAAGGGCCCTCATACACAACTTTGGATCTTCACCAAAAGCAGCTAGCATTTCTCTCGATGAATACCACTTATAATTCAGAACCTCTTTTCTCCTAATGTTGTCTATAGTTTCTTTATAGTCATTTAATACATTTTCAGGTTCCTCAAAACTATGGCTACTTTCAGAAGCACTCTCACTCTCACTCTTGGAAAGAATGTCGGGACTGTCATTTATAAAGTCACTACTAGTAGTCTCATTATCGCTAGTTTTGTCATTGCTTGGAATGACGTCGGCAGCCCTTTTCCTTTTAGCACTTCTACTATTCGAACAATGAAATTTAAGGCCATCCAAATCCTCTTCATCAACGTCTTGAATATCAGTCTTATTAAAACCATCCTGATCATAGCTAGTGTCAATAACACCAAAATATGGGGTTTGAGCAACACCTGGAGTGGATGGGGCCATTTTCTTACTAGAGCATCCGTCAGCCTCAAACGGTAATCGCCTTCTAACTTTGCAGCTAAACTTAGAGACCACATTAACGTCCTGTTTAGCTTTCTCATTCATGTCTGATTCCAATTCATAGACTCGTGACATGATCAACTCATTAACCTTTTCTTTCAGCTTATAAACTTCGGATTCAGCCTTTTGTTCCTCATCCCTTACCTCAACAACCTCCTGAATTTTCATGAGTTTCCCCTCGAGTACCTTGTTCTTATTCTTTAAATCTTCAACCTCGACTTCTAACATCAAACACCTTTTTTCATCGTTTTCGCTCTTCTTTTCCAATTCGAGGCATCTTTTTTTGTAACTTTCCAACTCGCTAGTCATCTTTTCTGCATTACAACAAATACTATGTTTATAATTCACCCACAATAAAACATATTAAAATAGTAAGGGTGCGTTTAGTTGAGGGAAAACACCCTTGTTTTCCACAAAATGTTTTGTGGAAAACAAGGAAAACAGAGATCGCGTTCAAGTTAGTGTTTTCCAATAAAATTCTCTACAAAACACAAAATTCCTATTTCCAACTTTAATACACAAAACTACAAAACAATTTTTTTTTGTTTTCCCCTATTTTCCATTAAAATACCCCAAAATCCGTTTTCGTCAGTTGTTTTACGTTTTCGATTGATTTTTTACGTTTTCGTCCATTTTTTTACGTTTTCGTCAGATTTTTTACATTTTTGTCCGATTTTTTACGTTCTCGTCCGTTTTTACGCCTTCGTCCGTTTTTTTACGTTTTCGTCCGATTTTATTCGTTTTCATCCGTTTTTTTTACGTTTTCGTCCGATTTTTTACGTTTTTTTACGTTTTCGCCAGATTTTTTACGTTTTCATCTGATTTTTTACGTTTTTGTCTGTTTTTTTACGTTTTCGTCAGATTTTTTACGTTTTCGTCTATTTTTTTACGTTTTCGTCTGTGTTTTTATGTTTTCGTCAGGTTTTTTAAGTTTTCGTCCGATATTTTCGTTTTCATCAGTTTTTTTTACGTTTTCGTCAGATTTTTTAAGTTTTCGTTCGATTTTTTACGTTTTCATCTATTTTTTACGTTTTTGTCTGTTTTTTAACGTTTTCGTTAGATTTTTTACGTTTTCGTCAGATTTTTTACGTTTTCGTCCGGTTTTTTACGTTTTTGCCTTTTTTTTTACGTTTTCGTCAGATTTTTTACTTTTTCGCCAGACTTTTTACGTTATAAAAAAACAGATGGAAACATCCAAGATCAAACAAAAAAGTAAAAAGACGGACAAAAACGTAAGAAAATGGACGAAAACGTTTAAAAACGGATGAAAACATAAAAAATTAGACAAAAACGTAAAGAGTCTATCGAAAACGTAAAAAAACGGACGAAAATGTAAAAAAAAGACGTAAACGTAAAAAATATGACGAAAACGTAAAAAAACTGACGAAAACGTAAAGAAACGGACGAAAACATAAAAAATCGGATGAAAACGTAAAAAACTGACGAAAACATAAAGAAACGGACGAAAACATAAAAAATCGGTTGAAAACGTAGAAAAACGGACGAAAACGTAAAAAATCTGACGAAAACGTAAAAAACGGACGAAAACGTAACAAAAAAGATGAAAATGAAAAAAATCGGATGAAACTTAAAAAACCTGACGGGAAAGTTTAAAAACGGGCGAAAACGTAAAAAACAAACGAAAACCCAAAAAATCGGACGAAAATGTAAAAAAACAGACGTAAACGTAAAAAAGCTGACGAAAATGTAAAAAAAAGGATGAAAACGTAAAAAATCTGACGAAAACGTAAAAAAATAGACGAAAACGTAAAAAAAACAAACAAAAACGAAAAATATCGGACGAAAACGTTATTTGATATTATATTTTAATTTTTTAATTTCTTTATTTTCTCGTATTAGATTTTTTTAGTTATTTTATAATTTAGTTGGTTAGTTTGTAATATTTGTTTTTGTGTTTTGATTATGTTTTTATAATATTACTAAGGTGAATAGTGAATTGAGATATAAAACAACGATACTTAAACATGTTTTCTAGTTTTGGAAAATAGAAAACAGAAACGCATGTTTCTCAGATTAAACGCGTTTTCTAAATTTTCCATTGTTTTGTGGAAATCAAACTCCCCTCCCTTTTTCTACAAAACAAGAAATAGGAAATGAAAGAAAATGTTTTCCAACTAAACGCCACCTAAAAGTTGGGGCAAATTATATATGGTGGTTCAACTGGGTCATTGTGCTTTTTTATGCCCTACCCTGTCAACTAAAGCTACGATAATGATAGTGTTTTTACAATTAAGGTTTTCCTTGTCCTATGTGGTAATCCAAACCCATGGGGTGTCTTTATTAGCTAAGTTTTTCAGCTTATATGATTATTTGAATTTGGAAAAGCTCATAGCAAAAACTTGGTAATGGCAAAAACTTCGTGTTTTTAGGGTGCGTTTGGTATCGTTGATGGGAATGAGAATATGACTATGAGAATGAAACTATGATTATCAAAGTGATTAAAGTTGGTTGTTTAAGATGAGGGGCCATCACCAAAGTAACGAATGATAGATATATACATCAAGAGAGCTAGGTACGCATTTTTTATAGGTAAGGGACCCACCATTACAATCAAACTCATACATATTGTTATTAAAGTGATTAAAGGTGGTTGTTTAAGATGAGGGGCCACCACCATAGTAATGAATAGTAATGAATGATAAATATATACATCAGCTAGGTACGCATTTTTCATAGGTAAAGGAACCACCACTACAATCAAACTCATGCCTATTGTCATTCATGACAGCATACCAAACGCACCCTTAAAATCTTTAATACAGTAAAAAACGAGTGATGAACAGAACAATGAAACTGAATATTATATGAACAAATATGAAAGTAAATGTCAACTTACCCGAATACAAGTGAATGTTGTGTTAGCCTATATGTTATTTAAACAGCATGTGACGTCATCACGGGGATGTTTAATCGATTGAAAGCAGGGCAGGTTCTGTTCGAAACAGTGGTCTCTGGTTTGGCCAAAGGTATAAGTAAGCAAAATAATCATGCTTATATAAAGGACACGTAGAGTCAACAAGATTTTGACAAGTTATCTAAGATTTTACATAGAAAAGGACACGTAGCTATCTAAGATTTTAACAAGTGGTTATAACTGTAGAAAACAGAGTAAAAATTTTAAAAGGGTAAAACTACAAATTTCGTCCCCCAAGTTTTGATTTTTGCACTCTAGCTGTTCTCAAACTCTAGTTTTCTGTTAACCGTCTTCACAAGCCATTCACGTGTGGGCTTTTAAGTCTTTTCCTCTTTCCCGCCCAACTCAAGTCTCTACGCCTACCCCGCTTGTTTAACACTTCCTGAGAAACCCTGATTTTCAGGGAATAAATTTGCAATAAAACTTTGATATATATATATATATATATATATATATATATATATATATATATATATATATATATATATATATATATATATATATATATTTGCCACCACACATTTTAGTGAAAGAGTACAGTCCGATCAAAACATACCTACACTTAATAACAAACTCTAACAACATGGTGATATATGAATGTGGGAAAACAACCAAAATCAAAACTTCTTGGACCAACAAGAACCCCAAGAGAAGGTTCTATGTTGTCCACGCTGGTAATCCTCCTTTTTAATTTTCGTGATTGTGTGATTATTTTAATTGCACTTTATATGCGACTCAATGTGTGTTGTCTATATGATCTAGGGTTCAAGTTGTTGCTCTACATAGTTATTGATGTGATTCTTGGCCTGTTGAGGGCTGGGAATGAGCTAGAAGAAGACTTGGAGGAGCAGGTTTTGATGTTGAGGGAAAAGGAGGTTTCGGTGAAGAAGCTTAAGAAACAACTAGTTTTAGCTTGGATTTTGGTTTTCGTTGTGTTTACGTTTTTTTAATTTGGGTAGGAGTTGTGGTGCTTAAGGTCATTGTCTTTTGGGTATCTATCTCTACCCAGTGTTTTAAAACATATTTGAACCGCCGGTTTAACCGTGATCCGGTGGCTCGACTGGCCAATTAAAAAACCGATTTTTAATACATTGTCTCTACCATGGGATTAATGTCATCCCTATTTTGTAATGACCTTTTTATGTTAATAAAAATATGTTAATGCTTTAATAGTACTACTTGGATCAATGTTATTGGGTATTGTTAATTCAAATTGACAATGTCAAACATCACCATTGGTACGAATTGTTGTTGGTATCAAACATTAACTGGTTTGGCTTTTAAAAGTAAACATTTGTGTAAAAAAGTGTCCATAACCACATCTATGAACTGGTTCTTAACCGTTTTAACTTTTAAAAGTCATCAATTCATACAAAATGTATAACAAGTTGTTTGTGTTTGACTTTTTACAGTCAACTCTTATTTCATTTGCATCATGTATGACTCTTAATCAATTAAGCCTGCAATTATGAAACCACAAATGCATACAAATACCCTGCCAAACCACAAATAATTAAAAGAAAAAATTCCGAGATTAGACCAGTCACTCAACTTTTATACATTTTCTAGACCAAAAAACGCGCTCTTCCCAAACTAGACCGAACGACTTGCGACTTTTTTACTTTCAAATAGAAGTCACCAAGTGGCACAAAGAGTACGCGACTTTTTTTTTACTTTTTGTACTTTTTTCTACCTAAATTAAGCGACTTTTGTACTTTTTGTACTTTTAAGCGACTTTTTTGTGCCACTTGTCGACTTCTTATCAAAAGTAAAAAAAAGTCGCAGGTCGCTCGGTCAGTTTGGGAAGAGCACCTTTTTTGGTCTATAAAAGGTATAAAAGTTGAGCGACTAGTCTAGTCTTGAAATTTTCTCTAATTAAAAATGCTTACAAATGCCAAGGCTTACCCAACCAGTAGGCTTTCATAACTTATGCTGCTGCAATTGTCTTACAGCCATTACTAAATTGTCTTCAACACACAAACATGCATAAAATAAATTGTCTTAAAATACAAGATAAAAGACCATAACATAAGGTAATAGTTTTGGTAATTGTAACATCAAAGAAATCAATTCGTTGGCTCTTTTCATGCCCTTCTTGCTCTCTTCTTCCTTTGATTTCCACCATCCTTTGTTGCTTGTAAATCCATTGGCTAACTTGTTCTTCAAGATTCTTCCCTTTTTCCGTTAACTTACTTCTCTTTTGGACCTGCACAAGCTCTCTTGTTATGGCCTTTTCCATCACATTTACCACAAGAGACTGTATTGCCCTTCTTTGACAACTTTATATCCTCCACCATGATCTTCATAACTTTCTCAGCCCTCTCATCCTTGTACACTATTCCCCTCTTCATTTCTACCAATGGAACATGGTTGTTTGGGGGGCAATAACAAACTAGGGATCTTGCATTTTGGCCAAAAAGTGTATCACTAACAGGTTCAACCTTATATTTTGACATCCGTTAGTGTTTTGACCATTTTTTACTCTTATTTGCTTATGAGTAGAAACAATGTAAGGGGATTACTAACATTAACGATAATTTCGATAATAGTTGCTTGGCTAGGATTATTTCGTCACCCGACGAGTCTAAATTTTGGCATGAAAAAAATCAGAAGGCATGAAATGCTACCGTGTTTTGTAGCCAATATGATATCTGAGCCAAGGCGAAAATATTATTAGACTGGTTATCTTTTCACTTAATTTGTGTATGAGTTGGCTATGTATAAGTTGTGGACATAAGTTTACTACGCAAAATGGAAGGATGGTTGAGCGCGAGAATGACTCGCCTTGGCAACCTCTATTATTGCAACCAGGCCATGAATTAATTTGAGCCAAATGTTCATAAAAAGAACCTAAGTAACAGAACACTGATCGTCAAGTCTTATCGATTGGATGTATGAGCTAGGGTATTAGACTTGGGATTTCAAGGATTGTCAAATAGGGTGAACTTGCGATTTTTTTTCTAATTAAGAGCATCGCACAAACAAAGATGTTTAGGTCTCCATTACTACAACAAATATTTTTACATAGACAATAGAGTGTGACGTCGTGGGATGGCGATTTAGTTACCCTATTGAAAGTATACTTCATTTCAAATTTAAATATATACTAAGACTGAGTGTTATGGTGCTAGGTGACCACGCGTGGAGGCCTGTTTTGGTGCGGAAAGCTATGACGGGGGTGGTTTAATGGCGCGCGAAGGTGAGCAAGTGGGGTGGTTCGGTGACACCTAATGAAAGAAACGAAACGGTGGTGTTTTTATTCTTCTTATTTTTTTGTTAGCATGTGTGAGGTATATTGTGGGATATGTTTGTATAAAATGATGTATTTTTATGTTTTTTGTTAGGTGATGACCATTAAGGCTTAAAGATGAAAGTGAAGTGATGTGTTAAAAATGTGTGGTGAAGGTTGAAGGTCAGGTGACCTAGGCTAAGCTGTTGATTACTGTGGTGATATACAAAATTGCTAAATTGTTTGCTTTTTAGTATGTTGATCTAATTAATTTGTAACGAAATGTATAACATAAAATTTATCAAAGTGTCGTATCCTCTAATTTTTTTTTCAACAAAAATTATCATAACTTTACCCCAAAAAAAAAAAAAAAAAAAAAAAAAAAGTGAATTTTACGCTTTGTCAAATAAAAATGGTTTATATTAATTTGAAAGTGAAGATCTAATTTTTATCTTTTGTTTTTGACCACGAAAATTCACACTTTTTGTTGCGAGTGTATAGTTTTATTTTTTTGTCATTAGGGGCTTGGCAGTGGGTGCGGGGAGGCACGGCACGGTGCCCTTCCCCTGCGGGAACACCGCCGCCGGTGCCTCCACACCGCGCAGTAGCCTTCACGCACGGCAAGTCTTCACGCACGGGGAGGGGAGAAAAATTCGAACGTTGGGGCTTTGTTACCGTTGGATTGGAACGTTGGGCTTTATTTTTATTTTTTTTTTTCTTGATTTGTGAGTATAAAGAGAACGAAGAAGAAGGGTGAGGGACAAACAAGAAGAAGAGGCACAATTGAGGGTGGGAGTGTTATATGATGTGTTTTAGGGTTTTTGTTTGGGCTTCTGGGCTTTTGATTATTGGGTTGTGTGATTTGGGTTTTAGCCTGTTGGGAAATACTTTTTTCTTGGGTTTAAACTTTAAAGAATAAAAAGTCTTAATGTGAGTCTGACTAGTATTATTGATATCAAAGTGGTATTTGATTCATGGTTATTAATAGAATTTAAAAACGAAAAAAAAAAAAAAAAAAAAAAAAAAAAAAAAAAAAAAAAAAAAGTGAGTGAAGGGTGAGGGGTGTGATGCCAACAAAAAGTGAGTGAGTGAAGGAAAAAGTGGGAGGGTGATGTGGTATAAGAGGATTGGTTGTTTGTGAATGAAGAGATTTGAGGTGAGGGGAGTGTTGCCAACCCTCTTACGCTTGAATTGGCCTTTGAAGGCAAAAGATAATGGTTAAAATTAAATGGGCCTCAGTATATCTGATATTGTGAAGATTTAAAATCTGATCCAATCTAGTTACATATTTGTCAACTACGAGTAGTTTTTAGGAGTACATTTAGAAAACTGAACACAAAAAGTTATCTTACATACATGATGCTTATGGATACATCATACATGGACATTGAGATTATCAGGGCGTAGCCCAGGAATTTGTTTTTGGTGGGGCCAAAAAATTAAAGGACGTTAGCAAGTGCTAGAAAAATCATAGTAATATATAACTATGTAAAAATGTTGCAACCAATTTGTTCGTTTAGCGTTTTAGTTGCACATGGCTCTCATCGGCATCATCAAAATCATCTAAAAGTGAATCTAAACTAAAATCCTTAGCTATATTTTTCTCAATGTAAAAAACTAAACTATCAGAAAATATGTTGAGGATTATTTATTTATTTATTAAGTCAATGAAGTTTTGTAAAGTATTTATAGAAGAATAAATAAGGGGCAATGGATCAGTTGTATAACAATTTGTATTCCTAGATGGACTTTATCAAAGGTGGGAAAAAACAATATTATTTACACTTTACAATATTGGGTTTTTTATATAATATTTGTGTACAATTTTTAGAGCTTTGTGGGTGGACCATGACCCACCTTACCCCACATAGCTCTGCCACTGGAGATTATGCCAAACAGGTAATATATTATCAAAGTATTTAGATAAGAGAATGATAAGTCTACATTAAAGCAAGAAAGACATTACTCCGTATGATACATCAATATTACCATTAGTTGCAACCATGGTGCACAAGCAAATGAACATTAGAAGTAACCAGCTTAACATATCCTCTACCTTTTCGGAAAGACAGATATAGTTTTTAGATTAACTTAAAACTAGCAAGATGCTAGAAGTTCCAATGACACTAAAAGATAGTTTCTGTAACCAGTTTAACATGTCTTATAAGTGCAAGTTTGCTAGCAAAATCTTCTCATTGTGACGAATGTTATGGGAAGTATGGATCTTCTTTGTTCTTGTAAATCTTAAATAACTGTTTGGAGTAGTTAGCTGCAAGTTTCCTGCATCGCATTATCCCTTTTGAGTCGTATTGTTTCAAATCCTCTACTGTTTTGTTTAGATCACCAGCAGGGTCTCCGTCCGTTAGAAATTCAGCCAGCTTACTACCCCTACAAGATCATACTTACATGTCTCAACAATAAACAGCAAAATATTACATTAGATCATAAACGCGTGGATTAAGATAAAGTCTTTATATAATAATTAACACGATCACTTTGACGTGTCACCGGCCACCTGTTACCAAAATACCCCTGCCACGTCATCGAAATTTATTATTTTGAGATGAATTGTAATTATGTTGATCGGGTTGTTAACTAAAAAAAAGCAGATTTTTCTCAATGGCACAACAAGTGACTATATTTATCATTTATAGACTTTTTATTGACAAAAATTAAGTTATCATGAACAGTCATCGTCATAGTCTGTGCGTGAGTTTAAAACTCTTAAATGATTTTGTACTTTTGTTGCAACATAGGACATTATGTAAAGGAGATGAAAAGTCTCACCCGGGTGCATCAAACTGGTTAAACCCTCGACCATTTCGGTATCTTGTTCCTTGTGATGCTTTCTCATCCGCTGTCTGTTGTCTATAAATAGCACAAACAGCCCTCATACACAACTCAAGATCTTTGCCAAAATCAGCTAGCATATCTCCCTCTAAATCCCACTTTCTATTCCAAGCTTTTTTCCTCCGATTCTTTTTAGTTTGTTGTAAGTCACTTGATGTAGCTTCACATTCATCACCAGTATCGCCACCTTCATAGGAACACTCAGAATCACTTTCAGAACTCTCAACGATAGATCCATCTGAAGTATCATCTTCGCCTTCCCACTCCTCGTCTGAATCATCATCATCTTCCTCATCCTCACTTAGATTATATTTATAAAGGTTTATGGATGTATTCACGTCATGATCACTTTCATCACCAATATCACCACCTTCATTGGAACGGTCAGAATCATTTTCCGAAATGTAAATTGTAGATCCACTTAAACTATCATCTTCACCTTCCGGCTCCTCCACTAGATCATCATTATCTTCCTTCTCCTCACTTGGATTATCTTTATTCAGGGATACAGATTTACTCGAGTCATTATCACTTTCATCGCCGCTATTGCCACCTCCACAGGCACGGTTAAAATCCTTTTCAAAACTGTCATCCATAGATTCATCAGAGCTTTCACAATCCTCCTCTAGATCATCATTATTTTCCTCGTCTTGGTCAGAGCTTTCAGAAACCTCTTCTAGATCATCATCAATTTCCTCATACTCACTGGAAGTATGTCCATTATAAAGGGAATCAGTACTATTTAAGTCATGATCACCTTCATCTTCAGAATCCGTCTTAATCCTAGGTCTTCTTATGAGTGTGGAAATTGGAACGTTGTCATCACAACTAGTCTCAGTATCGCTCCTTCTGACTTTGAAAACCCTTTTACTTCTTGCCCTTTTAGCACCCCAAGAACGAACTTTATAGCCAGCCATATCTTCTTCATTTGCATCACTATTCTCATCATCACTTATGATGATATAACTAATTCTTTTCCTTTTAAAACTTGGAATAATTCTAGGAAAGACATAAGTATCTTCTTTGTCAATGGGTTCCAGATTAGCCTTCTCAACTTTATCCTTGAAAGAACAAAAACTTATAGACTCTGACCTATCCGTCTCTAGTTCCTTGTTATTCTTCTTCAAATCTTCGACCTCGGTTTTCACCATCAAACACCTCACTTCATTCAAAAAATAGTAAGTAAATAAACATTAAATATTGACAAGTTGAAAACATCCTAAGCTATTGGGCCATTCATTAAATAAAACACAAAAGTAATCTTAACAGACATCCTAGTATTTGAAGTTTGAACTAATTCACATAAGCAAACCAAAACACCCTCAACCATTTGTTATTATCAAAAGTGACAGAACACTTTATAAAAGATAAACTAACAGTCAATCAAATAACTAATTCTCAATACATTATGGTGAAGCAGAAAATAAGAAGTGAGGTTTCTTAAAACAAATGAGATGATTAGAAACAATGAAATCTTAGATAGGGAGCTTACTTTGGATGGATCAATGAAAATGATGATTGGTTCGCATTGACAAACAGGCTATGAAAAACTGATCATCACTAGGACTGAATTTATAGAGTGAAATTAAATTCAAAATTTTAAATTAAGTGTTTTAAATTAGTGTTTGATTTCGTTGCTAAATTTATGGAGTAGTAATAGGTGAATCTGTTACAAAGAAAAACAATTGTAAATAAGTCACTCAATTATATAACTTTTTCATCAATGATACCAAACTATAAATACCGAACTCACAAACCACTAGTAAGTAGTAACTATAGTGTATATAGAAAAAGAGTAAACAGAAGTACATTACAACGTATATAAATTACTACTCAATAAATTGATAATCTCGATAAAATTAATAATTTGTCCGGTCTCAACTTTGAGACCAGTACAAATTTAGACATCGATTGATAAAATAATAAGATAATATATTTTTTTAAAACTCTAGTGTATATATATCGGCGCCAATGAAACTATAAATTAATAATTACTGAAAAATTCTATACGTATATATATACTAGACGAGTACCCGTGCATAGCAACGAGATTTTATAGTGACAAATAGTTTATTGATAAAAAAAAGTTTATATGTTATAAATGAAAAAATAATAAAAGTTTGAAGATTTGAGAATTAAACATAATGTTTTGAAACCCGGTTCAACCCGGGTGGTTCAACCGGTTGAACATTCCAGTCGAAAAATTGATCGATTTAAACCGGGTCAACTTGCTAGGTTTGGTCGAAAACGGGTCAAATTAAACCGGTTCAACCCGTCGGGTTTGAAGCATCCCGGGTCAACCCGGTTTGTGATTTGTATTAATTGTTTTAATTAGTTGTATTTAATTTGATAGATATGTTTTTAATTGATTGTATAATGTGAATAAATTATTGTACTTTTAAATAATGAGGTGTTTTAATAAGAGTATCAATTACATTTCATAATTTCCTTTAATAAAATTTTTCAACATTTCACATTACTTGACTTTTCACTTTTTCACTTTGATCATTTTTCCTTTATATATATATATATATATATATATATATATATATATATATATATATATATATATATATATATATATATATATATATATAGTTAGGATCAAATATGAAGAATAATTAAAATAGGAAAGATAAGAAGTAATTACAACCACACATTCTAGATGCACCTACAAAAATGGATGCATATTCATTCAAATTTTCCCTCCCATATAAAAATGTGTGGCTAGAATTACTTCTTACCCTTCTCATTTTAATTATTCTTCTTATTGGATCTCTACCCTATATATATATATATATATATATATATATATATATATATATATATATATATATATATAGACCAAGGATCAGAGGTGCAGATTTCATTTTTTTCATGCGGACGTACGGATGAATCTACACCGTCTATTCCAGATCTGATCTTGATTTTTTGTAAAAAAAGTCAAGATCTGATCTTAATATCATCGTAAGTTTTAACCATCAAAACGATGTTTTTTTTTTTTTCAGCGATTCTTAATTATTCGTTGTCATCTTTAGTTTTTTAATTTTTTTTCATACTTTTTTTTATTTCTTTTAATAAAAAAGTTGGTATGATATTAAAAACGATGATGCCTTCTGTGATATCAGAAGTATGATATTTAAAAACGATGATTGTTACTGTGATATTAAAAAAAATAAAGAAAAGTTGTTTTACATATTAAAAATAATTGAGATAGTAACAATTTTACTTAAAAAGTCATCTTGATACTGGTAGAAACCTTAATATCCTTGCTTTTTTATTACGATATTAAAAAAAGTTGGGGTGATATTAAAAAAATATACATAACTTTGATATTAAGAAAGTATGAGTATTAAAGTGATATTAAAAAAAACCATAGTATCATAATACCTTTTAACCATGAAAAACGATTCTTTTCTGGAACTTTTTTCAGCGATTTTTAATAATTTTTTGTCCTCTTTCTTTTTATTATTTTTTCAGATTTTTTTGAATGGTACTGTGATATTATCTGCATCATCCCTACTTAAAAGCTAATCAGCACCTGATATATATATATATATATATATATATATATATATATATATATATATATATATATATATATGTGTGTGTGTGTGTGTGTGTGTATATATATATATATATACACACACACACATATATATATACATATATATATATATATATATATATATATATATATATATATATATATATATATATATATATATATGTGTGTGTATATATATATATACACACACACACACACACACACACACATATATATATATATATATATATATATATATATATATATATATATATATATATATATATATATATATATATATATATATAAGGCTATACGTAATTGGAACTTGTCCCAACTAAACTAACTTTTTACTTATTCAAAAACAGTGAACGTACCAAATTCAATTAGTTTGTGAATGTGAGATCATAAAATGTTAATTTAAATTTGTTTGTTTTTAGTTTATTTTTCATCTCTAACTATTATGTTGTATGTGAAAATTTAAAGGCATACGTAAAACTTCTTTAAATTTATACATTATTAATTTATCGATATAATAATATCTCGCTAAATTAATAAAATGTCCTGATCCCAACATCATTAATTTATAGAGGTTTTACTGTAGAATAAAAATAGAGTAATCAAATTCTTATACTTGTAATTTATGGAGTTTGGAGAAAAGAAATGTTGGTGTTCCTGAGTAAGAGAATAAACAAATAGACGTTGATCCTTTTACGATTGCAGCCTTGGTTTTACCAGACGAATAAATGTACATAGCGACGGTGTATAGCAACAAATAATTTGTGATTTTGGTGTGACTCTTTATGCAACAGTTAAGGGTTCAATTTGTTGTCTTTGCGATAAAAATGTGTTATTTAAAAATGAAAAATTATAAAAGTTTAAAGATTAAAATATATCTTAACTGTTACTTTAATAGTGGATATTGTTACTGTTTTAGTCAAAGTTATATTAGTAATTAAACTTTACTATTTTTTAAGTTTTAAAGAAAAATGTCTCCTTATATGCTAGACGAATACTCGCGCAAAGCGACGATGTATAGTGACAAATAATTATACTTGTGAAATCGTGATTCTGGTTCAACCATTGATGCAAAGTGTGTTTTATTTTTTTTTTAATACATTGCATGTGTATTTTAAAATTAATATAGTGTGTTTTTTTTTTAAATTGTCAAGTTTAAAATTTATTAAGAAAAAACATAATTTAAATTACCAAATCTTTAAAAAGTTGTTAAGTTTACGGGGCCATGTAAGGTAATTTAGGCAATATACAATACTAAATTAATTTAAGTTTTAAGTTTCAAACAAAAGAGATGAAATTATGATGTTTATATAGTAGAGATTAAAATAATTTTTTGGAAACTATTAAATATAAAAATTCTTCTCTTCACAAATCATATATGATTTAAGATCATTTGAGAATCAAACTTTTTTTACATACTAATGAACTAATCTTCACCGTACATCCCTATTTGATCTAATGGATGATATAAATCCCAACAATTAAAAAAAACTCACTTTCATCTTTTTTTCTTAAAATATTAATCTCTTTCAATCCGTTAATCGTTAAGCGAAAAAAATATACCGTTACCACGAACATTTAATTATCTTTCTATATATAGGCACTTTGATATATTTTCAACTTTTTTTTCATCTTTTTCACGTTTTTTTGTTTTCGTTACCGAAAAAATCACATGTGATATGTAATCACATGTGATTTTTTCGGTAAAGGAAGAAAACGTGAAAAAAGCGAAAAAAATTGTCGAAAGTATATATCAAAGTGCCCGTCTATAGAAAGATAATTAAATGCTCATCGTGATAGTGTAATTATTTTCGCTTAACGATTAACGGTTTAAGAGATATTTAAATTATAAAAAATTGGTAAAATATTAAAATGCTTTTAATCTAAACTGTTGATTTATTTTTAAATGAATGATGGAAATGAATCCCTTGATATGTATGAAAAGTTTGGTATTTAAAATAACTCTCATGATATATAACCAAATTGTAAATTTCAAAAAGTCTTCTCATACCATTCATAGATCAATAAATTATTCATTTATTAAGAAGGACTTAACCGTGTTTTATTAAAGGGTCTTCATAAATTAACGACATCATTTGATGAATTCACAACAATTGTATGTAAAGTTACATATGTAACCTCCAAACTATTTTTACTAGTATTCCCCCATCTTACAGGTAATCATGTTTTTCTATCCTTAATTAAATCGTTGTTGTCATACCTTTCATGGCATCCACCTTTTGTTTCATCAAAAGTGTATAAAAACAAAGAGGTGTGCTACACCCACATAAAGTTTACAAAATTTCACTCATTCGCTGACGTGGCAGAGTGTTGATTGGTTGATTTTGTGTGGCCCACAAAAAATCAACCAATCAGCACTCTGCCACGTCAGCGAGTGGCTGAAATTTTGTAAACCTTAGGTGGATCTAGTATTTTACAAAAACAAATACCATCGTTAATAATTAGGGTTTTAGATTTATGGGTGTGTGACTCAAATTTGATAAATTTAGTTAATTTGTTGTGTCGTTTGTTCTCTCAATCGGGTTTTTTAGTTTCATTAATCAAATTAAGTTAAAAGCCCATGCTAGCTAACAATACGTGATATCATCGATAACTTTGAACTTGCGAATTTCAAACTTTCCAAAGTGATGCGTCGCATAGGTTATAACATCTATTAATCGAGTTGTTGCATGGCAGTACATATATTTGGTATTGGGATCCATATGGCTGATGTAGCAAATATTGCTAGAGCAATTGACTGCTCTTATGGCTCTCTTCTATTTAGCTACCTCGGGTTACCTTTGATAAAAGTATGAACAGAGTTGATTCATGGAATGATGTAGTTGGTAAGCTCTCAAAAACGCTCGCAACATGGAAAATCAACCTCCCCTCTATTGTTGGAAGGTTAACACTTGTCAAATCAGTGTTAGGGAGTCTTCCCCTCTACTATTTTTCAATATTTAGAGCCCCTGTTTCAGTTATTTCGCATATTGAAGCTTTAAGAAGGAATACTTTTTGGGTTTCAAAGAGAATGAGAAAAAGATCGTTTGGGTTCGTTGGCAAAAGACATTGGCGGACAAGAAATATGACGGCTTAGGTGTAGGGAGTATTAAAGCAAAAAATATGAGTCTTCTTGGTAAATGGAGATGGCGTTATCTTAATGAGACATGTGCTTTATGGAGGAAGGTAATTAGCAAAAACCATGGTTCTCACGGCAGTTTTGAGGCAATTAGTGGTAGTGGGCAGAAAGCTGGCGTTTGGGCAAATATTATTGGTTGTTGCTCGAAATTGAATCAAATAGAAATTTCTTTTAACAATCTTATGGTTAAGAAAGTTTCAAGTGGTAACCAAAGGAGCTTCTGGAATGATGCTTGGATTAAAGATCTCGGCCCTTTAAATTTTCGTTTTCCACGTCTATTTGCTCTTGAAGCGAATATAAATTGTCTAGTTGCAGAGAGATGGGCTATGCTTAATGGCCTTTGGCAAGGAATGTGGGCTTGGAGAAGACAACCTACTGGTCGCGCATTGGATGAGTTTTGTTCGCTATCCTATCTTATCAATGGGCTTGTTCTAGATATTTCTCGTGAAGATAATTGGTCGTGGTCGTTAGATGATTCAGGTTCCTTCTCGGTGAGGTCGCTATGCAAGACTATACAAGCAATTCTTTTGGTTTCTAAGATTGATTCTACGTCTTTTAAGTGGAACTCATGGGTCCCCCGGAAGGTAAATATTTATGCGTGACGGGTTGATCTAAATCGTCTCCCGACAAATTCCAACTTGCTGCAGCGAGGTGTGCACCTTCCTTCTTCTATGTGTGCCTTTTGCTGTTTGGTTGAGGAGACTAGAGATCACTGTTTCTTCTTATGCCCAATAATCAAGATCATTTGGCTCAAAATCTGGATATGGTGGGGTTCTCCTTTGTCTTTTAACCCATCTCTCTTGGACATTATTTCTGGAAATATCGGCTTCCTTAAAGACAAATGGGTAATAAACTTTTTCATGCTGTTTGCATTTCTTCGATTTGCATATTTGGAATTGGAGGAAGAAAATTTGTCACTCGGCTTCAGAAGATGAGAGGATTGCTTTCCGTAATGAAGACATATTCCCCTTAATCCCAAGGACGTCTCTCCTGTGGGCCTCAAATAGAGCATCTAATAACCGATTCTCATGGAGTAATTGGATTCATAAGCCCGGTGATTTGAACATCTCGTAGTTCGTTTTGGAGTTCAAGGTGGTTTTTGTTAAATTTATGTTTTTCTTTCTTTCTTCTTCTTTTCTTATGCTCTTTCTCATAGCATTTTAGTTTTGTATCTTTTCCTTTGTTTGCCCTTCGTAGCCTTAATATATCTTCGCTTTCCAAAAAAAAAGAGTCAACGTCTCTAATTAGTGTCATGAGCTTCTTGCCCGTTATATATATAGTCATATGATTATTCTTCAAGCACCGCGTTATATTAGATCACTCATCACTGTTAATAATTGTAATTGATGTTACGAAGAGAATTACTTCCACGAATAATTATATTTGATGTTATGAAGAGAAGTAGAGAACTACTTCCTGGTACATCGGCACATCTATAATACTATAAGATTCAGTCCCTAAATTTAATGTGGAGTTATGATGATAAAGTTTTTAGAGTTAGAAACAAGTTGGAGTCGTTTAGTAGTTGCATAGAGTACAAGATAGCTAATGCTCGGAATTCAATGCAGCCTCATAATAACTATACAATCATGAAAGGAGATGAAGTGCAAGGGTTGCCCGAATTGATCACATGACATTTAGTATAGAATTAAAGTCAGTTAGATGAAGTGCAAGGGTTGCGAAAGGTTGCAAGAATAATTAATGATTTAACCTAATTCATGCCTATATAAACCGGCGAAAATCACATTTAGTATGTACATTTGAAGATGATTCACACATCTTTTAGATCTTTGATTGTTGGTAGCGGTATGTAAATTCTTTTTTGCAACATTTTGGAGATGATTCACACATCTTTTTAGATCTTTTTAATTAACTTGGTCTTTTTTTTTTCTTAATTTAGTTATCATACGCAGGTATCATGAAAAGCACACAAGATCATGCATGCTCTGATAAATGGAACCAATGATTGGGATACCAACTATTTTCTTTGTTTCTTACATATTTAGGTGATTGTTATAGATAAGCATATATATAGATATATGTATTATGTTAATGCATTTTCATATACAAGTAATTTATGTGCGTTTTCTATTGATGTAGCTCACATGTGACATGTGCGAATTGATTCAAGAAAATGTGCACGAGCATGTATGTAAAGCAACATTTAAATGGTTAAATGATACTTTTTAGAGTGATTAGTTTATGTAAGTAGTTGCTTTCGAATGCTCTTTGAGAAATATTAGAATGAATTTATCGTGTGCAATTGAATTATTATTGAAAAGAAGAAGGTCCGCGCATCGCAAAGTGTTTTCTTTTTCTATATGTATAATCATTAGTGAGAAACCAATATTTACACCCATTAAATGAGTTTGCCATAATAGCAAAATACGACATATTAAAAATGTCACATTGAGTAATGAATAGAAAGGAAAAAATACATAATTTTGACTTAAATCCGTTTGTAAATTATAATATCAAATAAAAAAGTTGAGTTTTAAACATAAGTAAAAGTTCAAACTTTTATCAAAAAACAAATCCGGTGCATTTAATGTGAAGTATATACAACATCGAGATGGAAGTGTAAGGCTTGCCGGAATTTATCACATGATATTTAGTAATTAGTATAGAATTAAAAGTCGGTTATTGATTGAGATGAAGTTGAAAAGGTTGCAAGAATAATTGATGATTTAACCTAATGCAATATATATATATATATATACTAGCTTAAAGACCCGTTGACACCGGGTTATTTTTTAAAGAAATAGAGAAAATGAGATGATAAGAAAAGTAATAACGTAAACATGTTCCATTTAAATTATGAAAGAAAGAGTGAGATAATGTGTCAATTATCCGATAAGCAATATAGTTTGTTACAATTATACTAACAAACGTCCAAGTATTGGCGATTGTAAAATTGATTGTCTCGAACATAAAATGATTTGTGTGAGTGCCTATCGATTCAAAACCCAATCCATGCCGTAATGATACGCCTTCAAGTAAAATATAACTATGACCAGCTTACTCCTCATATTTTTTCTTAATATATTATTTCTTTAAAAATCCCCGTCTATCGGCCATTAAGCTTGCTCTAATTGTTCTAAATCCAATATGGTCTATTTCATAGAAGTAAACGGTTAAATGTGAAATGTAGCTTCCATAGCCACATGTATTGGCATCCCAACTATGTTTAATAAAAGTTATTGGTACATGAAAATAGGAAAATGAGCATAAATTTAACATGCTTGCATATGTGATATATTTCAAAACCACACTCTTCACATGTAAGAACTTGGAGACTTGTCCCATTACATAATTCATTTGCTTTATCAATATTTCTCAACAACATAATCGGGACTCCCACTTTTAAAGCAAGTATGTGGTTTGGAACACCTAAGAAATTCAATCCATTGATAAATTATCGTGAGAAAATGGATTGATCTATGTCGACGCCACGTTCAGAAGATCCATAACGAAGTTTACCCATTCCAATCTTTATCAATATGTTTCTTGTTAATGGTTTATGTATTATCGTATTTGATAATGTACATTCTATTTGGAAATCATAAATGCAAGTTTACCCATTCCAATCTTGAGCATTCCCTTGTCCATTGACCTAACAGCCCTTTGATTAGAAGATCCATAACGAAGAAGTTGGCACGTGAAATAGATAATATCAAGTTTTAACAAAAAGTATTAATGTTGAAACCAAAGTAACACAATGGAATCTTAAAACTCATAAATACACTATGATCACAACATATGAATTAACTATTATCATGTAACTTGTTGTGACACTTACCTGGTAAAAAAGAATAGTTTTCTCACCTCCACTAATCCCAAAGAGCACAATGGTGCTATATAAGGTAAGCTTGAAAACACGTACTCCAAAAAAATTAGAAGAAAAATGAGATATAGATAATAAGAAACTTTAATATTCAACCCCATACCATGTCAAAAAAGATTTACATTGCATCATCAAATATCGTGACGTAATTCTCAGTTTATAAGTTGTTAAACTTGCCCTTAGAGAATGGATCCATTCCTCAAGAGAAGTACTCTTGCATCCTCAAGCTTCTGAAAATTGTAGTAGAATTTTAATAAACAATTAATGTACAAATAATGATAAAAGCTCTATTTTTATGACAATGGTCAAAGTATGCTCACAAAAACAATCTTAGGAGGTTGTATATGTCGAACACTTATAGGTTTCCGAAACAATAATAGAAAGGGCAAAAATAAATAAAACATGAATCACACTTTATATTATCTCTTTGTGTAGAAGTATCATCATCTTAGTTAAAAAAAACAAAAAAAATCATCATCCATTGTTGTAGTTAACAATGTTGACAGGAACAGATTTAATTTATGAACATATTAAGCAATCTCATTCTAAATATTGCCAATAATAAAATTAAAAATTACCTAAAAATCAGTCGAAAACAATGATAACCAACATAGGACAGAAGTTCATTTCAATGTTTTGATTCTCAACACACCAGGCCTTCACAGTGCATCTTTTTATTGCCTATCTTAGAGTAGTTATTTACAACATCATGCTGCAATACAATTAACACATACATATACACATATTATAATATTAAGAGACTTTGATACATACTCATACGCTCACACTTTCACCCGGCTGCAACTTCCTTAATCTAATCTATTGAAAAAACACCAAAGCAATCAATATCTTTTACTGCATTTATTGCAGGTAATGCAACATCCTCGACACTAACAGCAGGAGCCACCTATTGCTAATATATTTCCTTACTATTTGGTCTTATCCCACTGACGCAAGCATTGAGATTTGACGATATAGTTTATATAATGAACAGCAATTGCCAAAGTGACATGAGTGCACATATTTGGATGAGATGTATATAATCAATAATAAATGGTTATAGTCAAAATTAAGCAGCTAAATTATTTCATACAACATAACGATTAGCAAACACCTTCTGCAAACTTTTGCGATTCAGTCATCTACGTTAACGAAACTATTACCAGTCAAAATGATAGCTTTTACATCATCCCTCCTCACAGCTTCTACAAACTTTTCATTTAATCCAGCAAGAACTTAACAACAAAAACACAAATCAGGTCCTCGAATTAATCAATCAAACAACAGATGTACATAAAATGCCATAAATTAACCAAAAGTCAAGATTTAACACAGCTGAACAAAAGAACCACTGGATGTAAATCTTGCATAAAAAATGAATGGGACTCCCCAATCATAAACAATGTTATTGGGATTCCCGAATAACAAATACTAAGTAGATTGGCTAAAAGCATATTAAAAATGCAGACTTGTCCAAAACTTGTTTAAAATAAAACTTAAGACATCAATGTATTGCCACTCCTCATACGCTTCAGCTGCTACTTCTTCATGGGTCTTTCCCAATCTTCACTGCCACAAGTTGCTTCTTACCATTTGATGACTCACTGCCTGGTTCATCATCAGCATGTCTCTTGTTTGAATTTTCCTTGGTGTTGGTACTCAGGGCACTACTTTTCATCGCAGGAACTGGTGTTGTGTTCTCATCAGTTTGTGACTCTAATTCCTACAAAATATTATACATGTAAGTGAACATATATGGCTTTGTTTGCTTGACACATATTGCTCAAATAAAAAATACTTACAAATGGTGTGATATCTGGGACACTTTTACTTGTCGCTTCATTATCCGGCTTGGAAAAAAATTAAAAAAAAACAAATTTGTTAGTGGATGTGTACAAACCTAAGTGGATGTGTACACAGTTATAGGAAAATAGTTTGTTCTAAAAGTTCAGTTTTCTCATTTAGACATCAAATAAGAAGGATACATAGGGATGAAAGAAACACACCTTAATCTCATCAAAGGAAAATCCACAGCCTTTTTTGAGCTTTATGTTGTACTTCTGGTATCTTTCCAAGGACGTCCATATTTGACATCGCCTTCCATTTGAAAGAAACTATACTTACATATTCGACATTGGACCTGTATAACCCTTTTTTTGGATTCTCCTTGACTGTTTTCCCATCGTTGTTTTGATTACATGTTTGAGTAAAATACATAACCCGTTGCAGGTTGCCCCGAACGGCCCTTTAGATTTTGTTGTAGCAGGCAGTCATAAACACCAGCTAAACTGGTGCATGAGGCATAGCCAAACAGTCCTTAAAGTTGCAATTTGAAGTTAACTTTCGGTGACTGTCAATCCATTCAACTAATATTCCCATTTTAATTAATCTTTCAAATTGACCCGTTTGAGATATGACACAACTTAAACCGACCCATTTATAAGTAAACGGGTCAAATTGCTATCTCTTGTATTATTCCTATCAGGTATAAAAGGTTACCATTCCTGTGAGTTCTACCTGTGATAGTGTGATAAGGGTATTGTAAACATGCACACTATGAACGGACATGGATTTGACTACCTTATCTCCTTCCGTTAGACTTCCAGATTTGATATATATGTGAGCAAGATTTGACTGCATAGGCGTGAACCTGCCGGCCTGCGGTTAAACTCTTTATACCAGCACAACCTCTAAGAACACTGCCATTAATAAATTCCAGTTGTAAGAAAATCATAACCCAACTCCAAAATATGCAATGTAGGTAAATAAATTTAGACAGTTGGGGATGGTATGACATGTTCATTGCTGATTTATTGTTTAGAAAACATGTACGACCAATATTATTTGGCTAAAGTAACTACAGGTAATAAAGGGGTGTTTAGGAACCTAAACTAATTTACTGAATGAAACCATATTATAAGTGAACTGAAAACTTGTACGACTAATGTCTTTCTCCTTGACAACATAGTAATGGAGCTTGCAAATCTGAATCTATCACTATCAAACCTTACATACATCAAAATTAGTATTTTCACACACAAACATAGCATATATGAATGCTTAATCAAGATAATAATCTAAAAACATGCATTAGTACAACAACTAATCTATTTTTAAAGAGAAATGAACGAATAATGAAGACCAACCTCTTGAGAACTAATTTATATTATGGGTTAAAGACTTACTGTAATTAGTACCATATATGGACCCCTATAAATAAAGGGAATTCGTTGGAACAAAAAAAGGCCTGGCTGGGTATTCATTTAAAGTAATTAATTAATTATTTTGACTTACTGTTTTTACGTAAATTATAAGTAGAAAAGCAGTTGTAAATACTATGGAATAAGGTTTGATCCTATTCAAATATATCAATCAATTCCAATTCTTTCTTTTTCTCTTGATTCTTTTCTGATCCTTTACAAAATCCCCAGAACATAAAAAAATAGCGGAACAGAACAAGAGAAAGGAGTAAAACTTGACTCAAAGAATGATGTAGAAGTAGAATAAAAAATATTTTTAGCTCTCACATCTACTTACAATTGTGGGAATATTCTAATATATTTCATGAATTATTAGAAACTACCTTAACACTATTAACAGAACATGTAGCTATGCATTTGAGAGATAATACAGCATGGGTTGGAACCAAACTCACCGTGACGATTCTGAAATTCTGAAGTTGAATGATCTTAGAGCCTCAAAACTGAAAGCATACTGTTTGAGGTGCATCTTTTCAAGAGCAGTCACAATTATAGGAACTCTTGAACTACATTCTAGATGTGCTTCCTGTCATAAAGTTGCAATCATTTCAGCAGTCATTTGGCGGTCGAAAGATGTTATTAAAGGCTTTTTGGATTGCTTATTTTTTAGCAGCCCGTTCGGTATCTTGGTACCCATAAAGCGTGTTGATAGAACCTCGTCGTCCCCATTAATCGATGCCAAATAATCGCACTGGTAAGAAACAAACATAATCCCATTAGAGTTATTATCTTCAAAATAAACTTAGCACAAAATTCAAAGTCAAACTTTAGATGTGAACATGTAGTAGTCCGGATAAGACTCGAAAGTAGTAGTATTAAGTAAGTAGTAGTTTCTTCCTTTCCAAGTTTGTCTACAATATGCTTGTCTCATAAACAGAGGATATTCCCAGCTGATCCAAGTATCAGTCCTGCATAACTGTATTATAGATGAGGATCTAAGAAAAATTGATGGAGTGCAAGACAACTTAAAGGAAAACATATAAACTTTTTATCAAGCTGAAATCGTATCTAACAATATCTCATCGGCAACTGCTAATGGTGGCATGGACAAACTTTTAAATGTTAATCATGATCAGATATCAGTCCTGCATAACCTGCAAGTGACAGACCACATTAGCCCGAAAATAACTGCAACTAATCTTGCTGAGCCTGCTCTTAACAGCCAAAGAATTGCTGAGAATCATCAGTATGCAATAACCGGAAAATATGTTTACAATAAAATTACACTCAATGAACCAAGAAACAACAACACACATTTTCCCTTTCCACGATACATCCCTGCATTCTCAATGGCAGGGACTACACCCAAGAGTATGAAGAAGTTGATTGTTGTGCACAATATCTTGCAAAAAAAGGCCTTTTACTAACCTTCCTCGTCAACTTTCAAATTGTCTTTCAATCAGGAACTCCGAGGTTCAGGCTTTACACTTATTGGTTCACTGCGAAAGAAGTGTAGCATACTTCATTAGCTATTATCTCAAACTATTTTCATTTAAAAATCAAATTTGTATTTTGTTCGTATTTCCATAACATTCTAATAAAATATCAGTTGGATCCCATACTACTGCTTATATGATTAATAAATCCAAAAAGGAGTAGAGATCAAACCTTGAAGAGATGGTATATTGGATACTTACCCACAGTTAAATCCTATAAGCAACTGAAGAGCTAAAATCGGCCACAGAATGAATAGTTTTGATGGTCTCTGATCACAACATTCATGATTAGGAACGCAATTGAAGAAGTATCACTTTGCAGTGCCGAGTGGTGTACATCCAGCAGGTTGACCAACCTCACTACACCCATCAAATCATTCTGCAAATACGAAATATATACATCTGCGATAGTTAAATATACTGAATAAAGTAGAAGGGGCAAGATATTGTGTTCCTCAAAGCCGCTTAGATTAATCAAGTGTTTAACGTGAACTATGGCAAGGGTATTTCTTACACTACATATAAGATGGCGTTGCATCACCGACATCAAATGCGACATCTGATGCGGTCTCACTTATTGCACATGCATCGGGGTTTGAGGTAATATAGTGGTTAATTGCATATTATACCATGCTCAAACTGTTAAAACAATAAAGCATCAGTTACAGTTGGGGACTGATGGAAATAGTAAACTAAAAGGCATTTAGTTGAGCATATATATGTGGCATGAGCCACATCATGTACAACTGGGGAGTGACGGAAACAGTAAACTTTATGGCAGTAACATTCACTAATATATAGTCAACACCCATCAAGCACATCGTTGAAGAACTAAATGCTCTAAAGGAAACCAAAATTAACTTTTATAATAGAAACCTTCATACGTCATTATCTAAATCTATTTATCTTGACCGTAAATAATCAGAATATCATAACCATAATCAGGTTACACAATACTCATAACAAAGGGGCTGCTTATATGCACCATAATAATGAGCATCAACCAAACACCACCTTAGAGACACTTAAAACTCCTAATCATTTAATGTGTTCAAGGCTAAAAGCATCATTTTAATTCAGTATTCATTGTGTATCTTTACACATACACACGCGCACACATTTTATACAACTTACCTGATCAATGTGGTTATATGCGTGGTAGAAAAAAGATGCCAAACAACACAATCCTTGCAATATGAAAACAAATCATAAGCTTTCATCTCAACATTCTACTATACTGCATGTCTCTTTTCTACAATTGCTTCCTCCGTCCGGCCCATTTTAACAATACCCTCCATCATACATTCTACAAACACTATAATACAAAGAATTAGTACCAGTAACGAATGTGGTCATTCGGTAAACTAAAAGGATGAGCGTAGAGAAGCCTGAGTTTGAGAAGGTCCATGAGCTAAGGTTTCTCTCATATTGAGACCACCTGTTGTACTTATAGACGCCGAGATTTAAGCTGGTTGAACATATTAATTTCGGTCGTAAGTTTTATAGAGTCTGCAGCAGACCCATTTGACCCGTAGTTGAGAAAATGTGTTATTTATGGCAGTAACATTCACTAATATATAGTCAACACCCATCAAGCACATCGTTGAAGAACTAAATGCTCTAAAGGAAACCAAAATTAACTTTTATAATAGAAACCTTCATACGTCATTATCTAAATCTATTTATCTTCACCGTAAATAATCAGAATATCATAACCATAATCAGCTTACACAATACTCATAACAAAGGGGCTGCTTATCTGCACCATAATAATGAGCATCAACCAAACACCACCTTAGTGACACTTAAAACTCCTAATCATTTAATGTGTTCAAAGCTAAAAGCATCATTTTAACTCAGTATTCATTGTGTATCTTTACAGATACACACGCGCACACATTTCATACGACTTACCTGATCAATGTGGTATCTTTTACAGGCTGCAATTTTCTGATGTCCATTTTTTCTTTTTCTTTTGCGATTCATAAACTTAAAACAGACCTCCAAGCCTCCCTCTAATGGATGAAGGAATGGTTGTATTACCTATCTCATTAGCCCTGTCACTATGATTAACAAAGCTATTGGGGAACATCAAGGTTCTTCATGAGCTTGACATTGATAATTGTATGTAGAACATTGTTTTCATTACCCCGAATCCATTCCTGCACTTTTGCTATTAATGAGCCTGTAAAATAATGTTTTACATACTCACTTACCACCATGGTTGAGAAAGTCCGCTGGGAAAGATGATATAAAGTTAGGAATGTACTCAAGAGGTACATCAGATGACGACATCACAGAAACAGTTGCTTCATTCGTGCCATGTTTCTACATTCTAGAAGCAACAACCGCCACACATTCAGCAAGACTCATCAGCCCAGATCGACCAAAAGAATAAGTTTTTGCAAGAGATGCAAGATTGCTTAGTAAAGTCATCTGTTCCTGATACATCAGTAAATTACTAATTATACACATTTTAACACCCTTAACTACTTTATAGTACACCTATGACCAACCCATGGCCCATTTTATTATGAATCTTAGGAATATGCAAGTAAATATTGAAAATATGTATGAGTAATTGAGTATATATCTATATCCCTCGACTCTAAATTTATATAACCCAGAAACAGTTTTGCTTTGTCATGTGGTGACTGTTAAGTAAATTTTCAACCAAACATTTATTGTAGGTTTCATTAATTTATGGCTCATCAAGTGCTTGGGTGATGAGGCGAAAAATGATCCATTTTTAGGGGGTCATTTAAGCCTGAATTCGAATTTATTTGATCAAATATTGCCCTAAATCGTTCCTTTTGTGATTTTAGGTACTTTGGGAGTGAAATCTGGAAAAAGAAGCAATTCAGACGTTTTTGGAGCATAAAAGAGAAGAAAACGCCAAAGTCTTAATTTTCCATGCTGGGAACAGTAGGTGACGGCGTCAACAGTAACTCCCTGACGGCGTCAAGAGCAAAATTCCATGACGATCCAGAAGAGATTTGACAGCGTTATGAAGGTAGGGCGTCAAGAGTAAAAGTCATGACGGCCTGGAAATGATTAAGTCTTGACGGCGTCAAATGTAGATCAAGGCAGTCCGAGAATAGTTTTGGCGGCGAGGTGACGGCGTCACAATGTTTTGTCTTGACGCCGTCAGACCTCTTTTCCTATATATAGTTTTCTAATTTTTCACAATAAAGGAGAGAAGTTTTGGAGAAACCCTAAGTACGAACTTGGTGCGAATTTTACAGGTTTTTCAAGGGTTCCAAGCCCTTGATACCTTTCATGTGTAATTGAGATAAGTGTTCTTTCAATTCAATCAATATGTCTATGTGTTGGTTGTCTATATCTTGTTCTTGTCTTAATTCCATCATGCTAGGCTAGATCTATCTTGTGTTTGCTTGGATCTAATGAAACCTAGATGTTAATTATGTGTTGATTACTTGTTTATACTTGTATTGGATGAATGATTTATATGTTAGGCTTAAGAAAACTGGCAGATCTCCAATTGGTAACATGCTTGAACGTCTTAAGAAACATGAACCGACGCGCACTAGGTCTTTATTGGTTGTATTTAATGCATGAGCCACTGTTTACAATCCCTATAGTTGTGCTGGGCATGGTGTAGGAGGAGATAAGAGCTCATAGAATTGGGGAGTTAAGTGTGCCACCCCATGAATGGTATTAAGGAATACGATCCGTCATCCATGCATTTATGACAAGTAATTAACGTGTAAGAGATGTCTAGGGAGTAGTGAAATCTAAGTAAACACATTTTCTCCACTAATTGCTCACAACTTTAGTATAATTTAGTTTATTTTCATTTTTAGTATTTTATTTTGATTGCATCTTAGTATTGGGTTAGTTGATTAGCAACTAATTCCGCCCAAATCCTTCAAACCCGGGATTTTTAATTGCTTTTCATAAAATATAAAAACACAAAAAGAATCATCTCTCACCTTTAGAACTAGTATTTAGGCTTTCTAATCCTAGCGACACTATTCCTAAGCTGAACGATCAATCCCCCGATACTTGTCACTATACTATACTACAACGATCAGGTACACTGCCTGGTGGGGGTTGTAAGCTTCTCGAGATCCCTCGAGAGGTAAAGCCTGTTGCGATTCCCACGCATCAAGTTTTTGGCGCAGCAGCCAGGGGAATAGTTATTGTCTAGGTTAGAATTTCTTTTTATTAGGTCTACTTGCTAGACTCCTTTCTAATAAGATTTTATTTTTATTTTTTAGGTTCTCTTTAGTCTATCTTATTTCTTTGTGCCTTTGTCAGTAAATCAAATTCATTGACTATTCCGTTGACCATTATGGAAAACGCGAATCCACCCCTTTCCCCTAGAGAAGTGGCTTTGTTACGTGAAAAAATTGAGAGTGAGATTAGGGAACTTAGGGAGCTTAATAGCTTGATCAAGGTTGAGCTCGAATATGCATTTAGTGACCTAGCGACTGCCTTGTATTCAAATGAGGACCTAGGGCCTAATGACTTTGTGAATGTTATTGAGGGACTTGAAGAGGGGGAAATAGATCCGAAGCTTAATGACTATTTTAATCTATACCCCACTAAGGAGGAAATTGCATATTATAATAATCTTATTGATAACCCGCGATCTCCTTTCACCATAATTGAACCTAAGATCAAGAGAGGCGATCCTAAGAATGCTAAGATACCATGTATGATTGGATATAGGCACATTAGCAATGCTTACATTAACTTTAAATCTCCAATCAACATTATGTCCTCAACTATTTATAATGATATAGTGAAAACAAGACTTGAACCTAGAAGAGATCCCAAATACCCCGGTGGAGTTTGTAACTTTGTCGGGAGAGTTAAAGGTTTACATGTCTTTGTTGGCAATTTCACTTTTGTCACCGACTTTATGATTGTGGAGGATCTTGCTAATGTTATTGATTGTCGATTATCCAATGTTGTGTTTGGCAAACCATTTGTTGAGGAGTCTAAGTTGGAATATGATGAGATAGAAGGAACGATCCGATTTGCAAGTAACACCGATAGTATCACTTATAGGATGCCTAATAGGATGAAAGAATTTCGCTTTATATCCCGTTTTGATAAGGACAACGTTGGTGCTTTTGAGGATACTAATGAGGAGGATAAGAAAAAGGGCATGGATTATGTATGGGAAAAAAGTAGTCTTTATTACAAAGATTGCTTGGCCCTTGGACCAAGGTATAAAGTCGATAAAGAATTTGCTCAAATGATTATGGGGGCGGTTGAGAAAAAGGTGATTGGTTTCTACAAAGAATATCTACAATCAGAGAGTAGAACCAATGATGAGGTCACGTAGTAACCCATGACCTTGAGTCTAGCTACAAGACTCGTAAATAAAGAAAAGCGCTTCTTGGGAGGCAACCCATGTTTTGTGTGATTTTGTTTGTTTGTTTGTTATTTGCTTCCGTATGCATGCTTAATTTTTATTGTTGGTAGATCATGTTTCTAAACTAAATAGTGGAAATACTTTACTTTGTTGTTTCGGCCTAGTCTTAACTCCACCTAAAGGTATTTTTGCAAAAGATAAGTGTAAGGGGAAACCCCAAATATGTTTTCAAGAAACAAACCGATCATGATTCTCCACAATATTAAATGAACATGTATATTCGTATTTGTTAGAGTCAAATGCTTGTATTGAGTCATAATGAAGTTTTGCAGGATTTTCCAGGAAGTAGGACCAAGTTTTTCCAGAAATTTTCCGGAAACTGAACATAAGAATTTCTGCAGGTCACTTCTGACGGCGTCAAGTGTAAAAATCTGGAAATTTTACCAGTTTTGTTTTTCTAACGGAGTCTTATGGTTTTTGTGAATTATTAAGTTTTATAATCTCCAGGAGATCTGCAAACTTCATTCCACAAGCATTATATCTTATCTTGTTTTCTTGGATTTAGTAACTTATATATGATGCCGCCGATTTTACGCGAGGTTGTCTTGTCTATTTTGTCAGGTTTTACAGGTTATTTATGACAAGAAGATGATTTATATTCTGAAAGGGAAGCTTTGATTGTTCATTTTCTTGGAGGAAGATTTAACCTGGCCATCTTATTATCCATACCGAGCAAATCAGGGGAGTATTTGATTTCATTCTCTTTACTTTTTCACTTTTACATTCTTTACTTGAACATTGGGGATAATGTTCATCTTAAGTGTAAGGGGAGGGTAAAAAGATGATACCTTACATATGCACTTTCGCTTGAGTTTGTTTTGTCTAATGGTAGATATGTAATAAAACTATGAGAAACACTTGTTAGTGTAATTTTAGTGCCAAATTTAAAATTTTTTACAACATTTAGGAGTGAAACTTTAGCCATAGCAAGCGTCTCAAGGATAGGAGATTGTATGACTAGCACATAACCGTACTTTCCAAAAAATTTTCCACCCAAATATGTGAGGTTCGCCTTTAGATTTGATAGGAAAAGCATTTACTATTAGTGCTTATGAGTGTACCGGTAGCATTTAGATTCTAGAACTTGTGTTAGTGATGCATCCCGAGACCGCTAGTGAAACTACATTCGTGTGGTAGGATTTACTACATGATAAGAGGCATTAGGATCACCCTTGTGTTAAACCCGTATCATAATTACTTGACCATGTAAGTCATATTACTTGGCTAGTTAAGTCAACTAATTTTTCCCACACCCTTAGCGTTGTACTCATTTTTAGTACACGAAACCTCTAGTACACCCCTCCGAGCCTATCTTTTCGTTTCTAACTTTAAGCATTTTACTTAAAGGAAGAATTTGTTACACCCCACTTAAATGTACAACCAAATCGCCTTAGCCTTCCGTGTATGCGCTCATTTTTAGTGCATTATTGTTATTTGTTAAACCCTAAGTTAACTTTCTAATTGATTACATGGTTGCTAAGTCGAGTCATATCCTTGTACATATTGTTTTGGGACGATTGGGACTCATGGGTAAGTACTTATTTTATGGAGTAATGGGGAAAAACATCATTTATTACCCCCATATGTACGTTAATCTTAAAAGTGCTCCAAGTGTTTTAATTTTCTTAATTTGAGTCATTAGATTAGTTAATTGTAAAGTATGTAAAGATTCAAGTGTAAGGGGAATGCTCAATCCCCTATGATGTATTATTTTAGATGATAGGGTAAGAGTGTATGCACAAAAAAAAAAAAAAAAAAAAAAAAAAAAAAAAAAAAAATCGAAGAAGTCAAGAAAAAGAAAAAAAAAATATAGAAAAGAAAAAAAGAGAAAAAAACATACGGACCACCATCCCATTTTTATTCTATGTTCATTTTATGTTTTTGTTATTTTTCATTTATTAGCTTAAGTCAAGTCTAGTCTTGGCTTAGCAACGCCACATTGTACATGTAATTAACTAAGAGTGTTAACTCGCCACCAGTAAAACTTCCTTTATCCAACAAAATCGTGTATTTCATATCCCTACATCTAACGTTACAACCTTATAAAAGACCTCTTTGATAGTTTATCCTAGGTGCTTACGCCATGTGGTGGAGGTTTGATCCTTTCCCAAGCCTATGGTAATCTATTTTGCTATGACAGGTAGTGAGAGATATCTTCCGTTTCCATATTGTAATTTACACTTTATTACACCCGAGAGATGTGAGTATCTAAACACTATTTGTGAGGTGCTTGTGTATGACCTCCGTGCTTGTCTATTGGTCTTTAGTGGAACGATTATTTGTTGTAACTACTTTTATATTAGTGTTAAATGACCCCTAACTTGTCTTTTGAGTAGAATAAAAGCGCATTTGCTTGGGGACAAGCAAATCTCAAGTGTAAGGGTATATGATGAGGCGAAAAATGATCCGTTTTTAGGGGGTCATTTAAGCCCGAATTCGAATTTATTTGATCAAATATTGCCCTAAATCGTTCCTTTTGTGATTTTAGGTACTTTGGGAGTGAAATCTGGAAAAGGAAGCAATTCGGACGTTTTTGGAGCATAAAAGTGAAGAAAACGCCAAAGTATTAATTTTCCATGCTGGGAACAGTAGGTGACGGCGTCAAGAGTAACTCCCTGACGGCGTCAAGAGAAAAATTCCATGATGATCCAGAAGAGATTTGACGACGTCATGAAGGTAGGGCGTCAAGAGTAAAAGTCATGACGGCCTGGAAATGATTAAGTCTTGACGGCGTCAAATGTAGATCAAGGCAGTCCGAGAATAGTTTTGGCGGCGAGGTGACGGTGTCACAATGTTTGTCTTGACGCCGTCAGACCTCTTTTCCTATATATAGTTTTCTAATTTTTCACAATAAAGGAGAGAAGTTTTGGAGAAACCCTAAGTACGAACTTGGTGCGAATTTTACAGGTTTTTCAAGGGTTCCAAGCCCTTGATACCTTTCATGTGTAATCGAGATAAGTGTTCTTTCAATTCAATCAATATGTCTATGTGTTGGTTGTCTATATCTTGTTCTTGTCTTAATTACATCATGCTAGGCTAGATCTATCTTGTGTTTGCTTGGATCTAATGAAACCTAGATGTTAATTATGTGTTGATTACTTGTTTATACTTGTATTGGATGAATGATTTATATGTTAGGCTTAAGAAAACTGGCAGATCTCCAATTGGTAACATGCTTGAATGTCTTAAGAAACATGAACCGACGCGCACTAGGTCTTTATTGGTTGTATTTAATGCATGAGCCACTGTTTACAATCCCTATAGTTGTGATGGGCATGGTGTTGGAGGAGATAAGAGCTCATAGAATTGGGGAGTTAAGTGTGCCACCCCATGAATGGTATTAAGGAATACGATCCGTCATCCATGCATTTATAACAAGTAATTAACGTGTAAAAGATGTTTAGGGAGTAGTGAAATCTAAGTAAACACATTTTCTCCACTTATTGCTCACAACTTTAGTATAATTTAGTTTATTTTCAATTTTAGTATTTTATTTTGTTTGCATCTTAGTATTGGGTTAGTTGATTAGCAACTAATTCCGCCCAAATCCTTCAAACCCGAGATTTTTAATTGCTTTTCATAAAATATAAAAACACAAAAAGAATCATCCCTCACCTTTAGAACTAGTATTTAGGCTTTCTAATCCTAGCGACACTATTCCTAAGCTGAACGATCAATCCCCCGGTACTTGTCACTATACTATACTACAACGATCAGGTACACTGCCTGGTGGGGGTTGTAAGCTTCTCGAGATCCCTCGAGAGGTAAAGCCTGTTGCGATTCCCACGCATCATTGGGCCAAGCTATAAAAACTCAATAGTGATTAAATCAAACTCATGATAAACTTTTTTAGCAAAGAATCAAAAAATTATTAAATCATCGATTAATTTATACCTTTGGAACTATTCTTCTTTGTCAAGACTTTCATGAGTGTTCTTTAAGACTTTCATGAGTGTTGAACTGGATCTCTACAAATTTACCAAAACGACTAGTAGAAAAACGAACGGGTCAAAACTGGTCATTTGGGTTGTAGGTCAATATATGGGTTAGGTTCAATTACTTGGAACACTTGATGTTGAAAAGAATTATAAATCTATGAAATAATCAGTTTGTTAAATTTGATTAAAAAAATCCAAACTTATACTATAACCTTCAATTTTATCAAACGCGGGTGGTGAATTAGTTAACCAACTGGTTTTTGAATTAGTTGCTCCATCATGTCCATTATTACAAACTAATAATAGAGTAGGCTAAAAGGATAATTAGAATCAAGCAGATAAACGTATCCCACAACCAATAGTTCACATAAGTCTAATCTTCCTAAGGCCTTCCCACGACAAACATATTCTAAAAATATCAGATGAAATAAACGTATGATTTATCATATTTCCTATACAAAACATCATAGAACAACAGTATACACATCAGCAATGGTCCATTTCAATTCACTCATGATATAATAGATTTGGAAGTGTAATTATGAACAAATTGACCTATAACACTTTTACTTGTATAGTAACATGATGCATAGTATTCAAACACAAAACTTAAATCCAAACACCACCCAAGAATCTGCTCAAAATAAAACTTTCACAAAATCCAAACATCACCCAAGAATTTTCAAACTTTGCATAATCAGAAAACACTCAAACGAAGGCAAAACTGATTATTGTGTCAAGATGGAAGCAAACCCAAACACTATCTTAGTCACTGATGTCGAATTGTTAGAACTGATTATATTATCATTTATTTGCACCCTTTTTGGGGATATTGACAGGTGGTACTCAAGTGTCAAGTAATAACGTACACATTTTTGTATAAGGTTTAATTCAATGTGAATAACTAAATACCTGAATACCAGATACCATATCTTCTTTATCTTCCTAAACCACAACTTGTTTAATTCGCTACATTGAATCCTGCAAGAAAAAAAATTGCATTATTACATTGTTAAAAATAAATACTTAATACGTATAAGCATAACATTGTTAGATACAAAGCATGTATATATCATATCGTTATCATTATCACAAAGCATATAATTCAATTCCATTAAATAATTAATAATGAAATTAAAAAATAAATCAGGATTATAACAAAAATTCTACCTACAATGGCAGAGCGATAAAGCTTGACAAACCTGGTTAATATTCCCAATCAAATTCTACCTTCAAAAATAGATTATAACATTAAGGTAATGTTTTAAAAGAGAAAGATGCTTACTCATGTCAAAATTGCTTTTTTGGCCATGAATACCTTGATCTTAGGTTTTATGATATGATCCAAACCCGGAATTAGCTTTAAAACAACATCGACCTACAATCAAAAGTAACAACATTTGAGGCATAAATTATAAAATGCAAAAAATAGTAAACACGATACAATAAATATGTAGATGCAATGAAAATCAATTTGGTTTCATAATCATTTCATCAAACATGTTGTGGGCACACAATTACCTGATTTATGAGGTTTTTACTCGTTATAGTTTCTAACATACTATGCCTGCAATAAGAAAAACAATGACACAAACAAATCAATTCATGAACAAATTAAGCAATTCATATTTTTCTTCTAACAATAGCTACCTATAACAAATCTAAATGGCAGCTTTGTCCTCTAACAATAGCTACCTATAACAAATGAAAATGGCAGCTTTGTCCTCTAACAATAGCTACCTATAACTAATGATTTGGGTAGCTTTGTCCTCTAACAATAGCTACCCATAACAAACGATTTGTACAAAAAAAATGATAAGAACAAATAACAAAATTAAGGAGAAGATTGAGAACCTATTAGAAAAGGAAAAAAACCTCATTGAGTTGAATTCGACTGACTTAGGGTTCATGATAATCCTTGAATCAAACATATATAGACCAATTGGTAGGTTATTTTTGGATGTTTTTTTAATGCATTGAATTTGGTTGGTGAATTGAAACTGAAAATTAAGCGTATGGAAGAAGCCATGGGGATTTTGAATTGTTGAGATGAAACTGAATATTGATTTGATATTTTTTGAATGATTCTTCTTGTGCAAGAATGTGTTTTTAATGTTATTCAATACCTTACCAAAATAAACCAAAAGTGGAGCGTATATTTTTTTGTTTGACTTTGTCATTGTGAGTTTGAAAGTAGGAATGCATTAGGGTACTTGTACATTTTGTTCTAAATAAGGAATTTTAAAGGTGTAATTAATTTTATTTTTTAATGCTCCTGCTTTAGGGCGCTTGTACAAAACTTTATTTTATTAGTTAATATATATATATATATATATATATATATATATATATATATATATATATATATATATATATATATATATATATATATATATATATATTATGTTAATACAATTTTATAGACAAGTAATTTATGTGTGTTTTCTATTGATTTAGCTCACATGTGCGAATTGTTTATAGAAAATGTGCACGAGCATGTATGTAAAGCAACATTTAAATTGTTAAATGATACTTTTTAGCATGATTAGTTTATGTAAGCATGCAACTTGAATAATTAATATAAAAGAAAAAGTACATAATTTTTGCTCAAACCCATTTGTAAATTTAAAAAAAAAAAAATATATGTTTAAGACATAATAGTGGAGTCCAAAGGTTTTAGAAATTATTAATAGTGTGTTAATTAATATTCATTTTGTTAGCTACTTAGAATTGAGTTTATTGATAAAATTTATTAATATTAGTTAGACTTCAATGTTAATTTTTAATAAAATTAGTTGTACAATAAAATGAGATGAAGCTAAAAAGGTTTGTAACGATTTTTATACAGTTTATGTTGCATTATTATATATATATATATATATATATATATATATATATATATATATATATATATATATATATATATATATATATATATATATATATTATTACACAAACTTTAACTTACAAACTTAATAAAGAAAAATATTTAACGCACATTAAACTATGACCAATTAGATAGACCCCGTGTGCTTCATATTACCATGCAAAAACCATCTAATGGACAAATATTGTAAGGCTAAGTAATAGACCAAAAGAAATAAAGTCATTTTTTTATCATGCAAATAAAATAGGCCAAAAGAAATAAAGTGATCACAACTTATTAACTAAAAGCTCATATATAAAATACAACACCACAAAAGCAAAACAACATCAAACACTTTTAAATTTTTATACAAGAAAGTTAAAATATTTCAGACAACATACTAAACAATAATTAAGTATACACTCGTCAATATACAGAAAAAATACACGATTAACAATTAGATTCTTAGCCCGTGCATAGCACGGGTTCTGCATGCCTTGTACATGTAAAACTTTAGTCACTAATATACCAACCATTTAATAAAACAAATACAATATCATACTTTTATTTTACCGATCTTGATTACCTATACATGTAGAACAAGTGTTAACGCGGGTTTACTTTTGCAAAATATAATGAACACCTTTATGTAAATTTTTTGGTGATAAATATGTAACGAGCGATCTTAGTTAATTCAATTGCAATGTTAACTGTGATGCAATATATATAGAAGGAGTAGAAAATGTTTAAATAACAGGTGGCGGTTTAGAGCTAACGGTAAGGTGACTTTGTCACCCACGTTAACTTTTAACGCACCCCTAGTTTGGACCGAGTTACCTTACCGCGAGTGAAAGTCAAATGCACGTTAACTCGGCACGTTAAGTGCTTAACGTGCGTTAAGCAGCACGTTTAAAAAAAATACAGTTTTGGCCCTTGTAATATTAGTTCCTTTTTTGAATATCAAAATGAAAAATTACAAATTCAACCCCTACGATTTAAAAATCAAATCTCAACTTAAACGTTTTATTGCCGTTGTGACTTAAAAAAAATAAATAATAATAAAAAAATAAACGTTTGAATTTAAAAGATCTCGCCTTGTATTTAATTTTTGAATTTAAAATTTATCCCGCCTTCTGTTTAAACTTTGAATTCAAAAATATCCCGCTTCTTATATTTTATCCCCCTATAAATACCACACAATACAACACTTTTCTTCACACACTCCTAAAGCATTTCACAATGAACAATCGGTGGTCAATGGAAGAAGAAGATCTGCTAGCTCGCGTATGGCTTGAAGTTCATGATTCTGGAGACTTTGTGAATGGACGTTCTTTTTGGAATGAAGTTACACAAAAGTTCAACAATCAGATCAATGGTGAGAACCGTAATAAAAATAGTATTACGGCTATGTGGAGTAGAATGAATGCTGAATGTTGTAGGTATAATACTATTTACAAAGAGTTGCTGCGTACAAGTGAAGACCCTTGTCGTCTCAGCAATGCAAAACGAATTTATTATGAGCGCTATGGGAGAGAGATATATTATCAACATGTGTGGTTCGTTCTAAGAAACACAGATGCATGGGACACAAATGATGAGTAGTGGTATTTTATGTTAAGTATTTACGTATCGTGTTTTATTTGTTTTCCGTATCGTGTTTTATTTGTTTTCCGTATCGTGTTTTATCATGTAATGTTTACGTTTAATTTTTAGTTGTTTTAATTCCGTATCGTTTTGTTTATGTAATGTTTACGTTTTAATTCCACCTTCTGTTTGAATTTTGAATTCAAAAATATCCCGCTTCTTGTGTTTTATAAGATGTTTTATGTAATTTGTGTTTTATAAATGTTTATGTTTTATTTAAATGAAGTATTTGTTAAATATTGGGGTTGAAATTGAAAATATTTGAGGTGGAGGTGAGTTATGTTACCGGGGTGAAAAGTCAAGAGTTAAGGTTAAAAGGGAAAAGTTGACGTGACGCTGAGGTGGCAGTGCGTTAACTCTTAACCCCAAGGTCACCTTACCACATGCTCTTAAGGTCAAAAGGTACAAAAATCGACAAAGAAACTATGAAAAGTATAAAAGTAACTTTACCATCAATTGCCATGGAACTATCAAAGGCTTCCGTGAATTTATCACAGCCTTTGTTAAAATGGGTTTATCAATTAATAGTTTCTTAGAATAGATTAAGGGGTAATTAAGTTTCAACTTTCAAGTTTAAAGATTTCACATAAACTTTTTAAATGTAGTCAAGATTAAGATTGTAGAATAGAGAAGTAGAGATAGGTAGATATCTATCTATACGTACATAGAGAATAGAGATGTGATGTCGAGGGCCTGGGATTTAATTATACCCTATTAAAAGTAGGCTTTATTTCAAATTCAAATATATGCTGAGCGGTTAATTATTGTATTGACATAAAATGCTAAATTGCTAGTTTTTAGTACTACTTATAATACCTGTGCACGCATGGAATTTTTTCAGAAAAATTTAGTTATATAATATTATCATTTAAAAACAGAAAATCTTATGTATATTTTTAAAAATTAGAGCATCAACATTTACGAAAGTAAGAAAAATAGTTAACAGAAATTGTAAATATAATCATGGCATCGACCTTGTATTAGGTTTTGAACATGTCTCTTTATAATGTTATTGGGTCAAAGGTTCTTTGATCACATGGGTTTATACATAAATCAAATTTGTTTTAAAATTTTTGTTTATTATATGGACATATAAGAATATAGAGGTGAAAATTGTGATATAAGTACAACTAATAAGTATGCATGGGTTTTTCATTAGAGTAAATTTCACCGTTGGTCCCTAAACTTGTCAAGATTTGCGCGAATCGTCCTTAAACTATTTTTTTTCATTTTCGTCCCTGAACTCTTTAAAAATTGCGCGGTTGGTCCCTAAACTTTTTTTTGACTGACGGACATTATTTCTGGCCGTTAAGTGCCTTGTAAAGTTACTTAAATGCCCTTCTCATATAACAAACACACAATTGAAAATAAAAACACACACATGTGCTGCATATGTGAAATCCTTAGGGTTCTTCAACGTCCCATCTCCTTCAATCTCACCCCATAATAACCCAAACCCATTATCATTTATATATAAAAACTGTAACATGGGATGCTTTATTGCTTATTTTTTTCATCAACAGAAAAGGGCATCAACATAAAAGGGCTGAAACAATTGATGTTAATCAAACTTCTATGTCTGGATTTGCTTCTGGATTAGGTGGGTTTTCAGGGTTTCGTATTCCAACACGAATTCAAGGTGAAGATGAGGAACATGATGGCGTATGAGATAAGTCGTATTCTTCTTCCTCGGATTCTTGTCATTGATTCACATTCATCCTCTCACAAAACAGGTCATATATGAAATTCCTTAATTTCATGTTTTTTAGGATTGCTTATTCAAAATGCTTAAACTAGTGCTTATTCAAAATGCTAAAACTTGTACTGCTATCGATATTGAGTTTATGCTACTTCCTACGAGTTAGTACTGTTAGTTGATGGATAGTACTGGTACAAGATCATTTGTACTGGTACAAGATCATTTGTACAATGCTGCAACATAACCCATTTGGGCCACAGCTTCGAATAGCTTCATTTGAGGCAACTTTAAAGCAGTACACAAAGAAGTTAAATGAACTAGAACCTAAGGTTTCATCAGAAAGTGTTTTGAATGCATCAGCATTGGGTAGTTATACCATTAGTCGTATAAACTTTTCACCAAGTTAGATTTAACCTTTCATATACCAATGATGACATTTCTTTGAGATTAGATGCGAAGAGCATGTAGCTATTTTCACCATTTTCTTTTTTCTTAGTATTTTCTGGTTAGCAATTTTGCTACTAGTGTTATCACTTTCGTTAAGAAAAAAGAAAATGGTGAAAATAGCTACATGCAAGAAAATGAGCAATCTCAAATACTTGAGTAGTTTCTATATTTCGGTCATGCCTAAGGATTCATTGGATGCCCTTTTGTTGATTTTTAATGTGCATGTCTGTGGTAGTTTTCTCACGTTTTCGTTTTGCCTGCTTTAATCTCTCTTTTAGTGCGGAACAAGATGGCTCACTGGCGGATTCAGATGGGCGTAAGGAAACTGGTTCAAAAAAGCGGTAAGTATTGCTCTTTCACTCACAAGCTTGTTAGAATTTTGACATCTGTTAGAGATTTAAGATAAGATTGTTACTCATGGTGAGTTGGTGACCTTGTTTGTAGTCGTATCACGTATGTTTCGGGGATTCTTTTTAAGGGAACATTATTGGTTTGTATGCATTTCTTTGACTTTGATGCTTTCTCACAATGTAGTTGTTAGATTTATATCACGAGATAATGCTACAGCCCAAATAATAAAGAAAAACAATTTAACGGGGGGATTCTATAGTCGATGCACATTTATAGCTTGCTACGAAGTACGAACTATAAAATACTGTATCCTTTGTGAAAGATTGGTTGAAATTTCACCTACAAATGAAATCCCACGTTCTCTTTACTTTTAGTGCTAAACTGCAGGATTTTGCTGCACATGTTTTATGTGATGAGAAAATGCTGACTATCTTTACCTTGTGTACAACAGGGAGAGGACTAAACCTTGCAGTGGTACGAGTTCCAAAGCATGCCGAGAAAAACTGAGGAGGGATAAGCTAAACGATAAGTATGTCATACTCTTTACCTTACACATTCTGTCCTTTTTTTCATGATAACAATATACCATGACTACTTTACGTTTGTTGAATTGGCGTCGATTCTTGAACCTGGGAAGCCCCCTAAAATTGACAAGGCTGCTATATTGGTTGATGCCGTGCGGAAGCTTGCTCAGTTAAGAAACGAAGCCCAGAAGCTGATACACTCAAATACAGAAATTCAGGAGAATATTAAAGAGATGAAGGTGATCCCAGTGCCATGTTTTTTCCATACTATACATCTACTGCTATTTTATATTGGGTTGTGTTTTTTATTAAATGGGTCATATAAAATAAAAAATAGCTTAAAGGGGAACGGGTCATACAGGTTGAAAGTTTCTTTTTAATGCATACAACCTCCTAAAAGGTGTGTGCGCGTCAACCCAACCCGACCCATACTAAAAGCAACCCTTTCACGAAAACTTAGTTTGATCTGTTACCCGACACTCCCATATTGCTAACTCGATTATATATTTTATATTTTTATTCCAAGTTGTTAATTTATATATTTTATATGACCTGTATAGAATGAGAAGACCGAATTGTGAGATGAAAAGCAGAGGCTAAAGGCTGTGAAAGAGGATCTCGAACAAAAAGTCAAATCAATGAACACCCAACCGAACTTTATGATTCCTCCACCTGGAATCCAGGCTGCATATCCTGCTGCCATTGCAGTAGCTCAAGGCCAAACAATGGGCAATAAATTTGTTCCTGTCGTCAGTTACCCGGGAATGGCAATGTGGCAGTTCATGCCACCAGCTGCTGTTGACACCTCTCAAGATCATGTGATCCGCCCTCCGGTCGCTTAATTTGACCAGAGGAGCGCTTAATGACCGTGTTAGGTTTCTTTTTGTGTAATTTAAGGAGTCAGGCATATGGTTATATCATATATACCTTTTTACTTATAGCTGTGGTGTATTTACTAAGATCCAACATCTGTGTAATTGTGTGCTATTGTTTAGTTTATGTTGGGTGTCTCCTTGGAACTTAATACATATAGCCTGCATGGTATCTCCGTTTAGAACTCTATCACCTGGTAAACTAAAGAATAAATCTTGATGCTAGGATCGCTAGCGAAGTACTGTTAGTTTACTCCATATTTAAATTAGACATGAGATTGTTTGGGTTCTTATTAACAAGTTTGAAACGCAGACATGATAACTTGAGCTGCACTTAAAACTACATGTTCGAATAACATGTCCACTAACTTGAATTCCAACTGTTCATAAAAGACTGAAGGTGTTTAGCAAACTTCTTTGCTTTTTGCAGCAATTCCTTACATCGAGTCATAAATATAATATTTCACATTACAAATGTAGCAAAACAATGTCATAGCAGCTTTAACTGCAAATACAGTATGTCCCGGGCAGAATTCAAAAGGTCTGTAACTTGTTTTATAGACATACCATAAGCACAATGGAGAAAATCAAGAAAACAAACAAATATGAAAAAGAAAAGATAACGATTGATTAAAGAGTTGAACATGATGCTACTATCCACATCATTACAACTGATTATTTTGTGATTATTTCGGGTGTTATTTACAGAAGTCATCAGAACAACAAACCCTGACACAATCACGACAACCCCACACACCCAAGTAAAGCCCTCAATGAGACTCACTCTTCTTTACATTAGGAACATTGTATAAACACAAACCCCCGTGGAAATAAAAGAAGCCGATGCACACCTGCAATACAAAGTCAACACAGGGCACGACTGTCAGCATCATGTTCTATACCAAAAACAAGCAGACAGGGCATCAAATACTGGATTTCTGTCATATAACAGGACTCATAACCAAATATGGCAGTTTCGACCCATTTGTTTATAAACTGATTGGTTTGGGTTGTGTTCTATATCAAATGGGTCAAAATGTCAGATTAAAAAATTATATAAAAAAATATGAAATAAATTTGAAGTCCACAATTTATTTGTGATTAATACGATTTAGATTATAAAATACTAATATTTCATTGATTTCACTGCAAAAAATTGTTAGATTGTAAATTAAAAAAAAAAATAAAAAATAAAAAAAAAATAATAAAAAGAAGAAGCAAGAACTGTTTATTTTTCAAAGTAAAAAAAAAGCAAAGCAAAAAAGTATACGTGGGTCACCCCAATCCGGTCCAGTCGATTTCAACCCATAAACGTTTCAAGCCGAAACCCTTTGAATCCGTTACCCAACCAGCCAGACCAGCCCATCTTTCCACCTCCACTATTTTTGGTGCAAAAGGGTGAAATATATTAATACTCAAGAAACTGTTACAATAATAAAACACATATCTGGATTGGACATGCCCAACCTCCACTTATTGTAGTCACTGGCTGAAGATATAAAAAATCTTACCTTTAGTCGAACTCATCACCTTGATCTTCAGACTGGTTCTCAAGTTTCTGACCTATGTTATTATTTACAAGCTCAGTCTGGGTCTCACTCACCGAGTGTTCTCTATTATGTACAATCTCAGGTTGAGTGTGAGATATGGGACTGCTGTCGTTATTTACAAAGCCATTTGCATTTGGCATTTGACTAGCATCCTCCCCAGTTTCTTCATCGCCATTTTCAAATCCATTGTCTGTAACAACCGTGTCTGTTGTTGAATAAACAGGATTAAAGCTGCTCCCACGTGAAAGCTTATCTTGTTCATACAACCCAGAGGTGCTGTAAAGAGAGACCCCATTACTATTGTAATCTAATGCAGGAACCCTGGATATGAAAAATAATATAAGGTTGAGTCACACTGGTTAGCATAGCAAAATAGGCACAACTATTTAAATGAAAAAATACCACATATACTAGGTGACAATTTCGACCCATCTACTTATGGAAGAGTAGATTTGGGTCACGTTTGATCTTAAACAGGTCAGATAAAAAATATTAGCTAAAAGGGGAAAGGCCAATCAGATTCAAAAATCGCCAACTATCTGGGTATATAGGATGTGATTCACATACAAATACTATGTGTTCGACAAGTTTACCCTTTAAATTTCAAAAACTTTTTATGTCTTCTCTTATAACGCTAGGGTAAAATTTTACTACTAGAACAAAATTTTCTTGTTGTATACAGATCACCTCCATTTTTAACGTGCACAACCTCATACTAGTGTAACCAGAAAATACTAAGAAAAAAGAAAATGGTGAAAATAGCTACATGCTCTTTGCATCTAATCTCAAAGAAATGTCATCATTGGTATATGAAAGGTTAAATCTAACTTGGTGAAAAGTTTATACGATGGTATAACTACCCAATGATGATGCATCCAAAACACTTTCTGATGAAACCTTAGGTTCTAGTTCATTTAACTTCTTTGTGTACTGCTTTAAAGTTGCCTCAAATGAAGCTATTCGAAGCTGTGGCCCAAATGGGTTATGTTGCAGCATTGTACAAATGATCTTGTACCAGTACAAATGATCTTGTACCAGTACTATCCATCAACTAATAGTACTAACTCGTAGGAAGTAGCATAAACTCAATATCGATAGCAGTACAAGTTTTAGCATTTTGAATAAGCACTAGTTTAAGCATTTTGAATAAGCAATCCTAAAAAACATGAAATTAAGGAATTTCATATATGACCTGTTTTGTGAGAGGATGAATGTGAATCAATGACAAGAATCCGAGGAAGCAGAAGATGGCTTATCTGATACGCCATCATGTTCCTCATCTTCACCTTGAATTCGTGTTGGAATACGAAACCCTGAAAACCCACCTAATCCAGAAGCAAATCCAGACATAGAAGTTTGATTAACATCAATTGTTTCAGCCCTTTTCTATTGATGAAAAAATAAGCAATAAATCATCCCATGTTACAGTTTTTATATATAAATGATAATGGGTTTGGGTTATTATGGTGTGAGATTGAAGGAGATGGGATGTTGAAGAACCCCTAAGGATTTCACATATGCAGCACATGTGTGTGTTTTTTTTCAATTGTGTGTTTGTTATATGAGAAGGGCATTTAAGTAACTTTACAATGCACTTAACGACCAGAAATAACGTCCGTCAGTAAAAAAAAAGTTTAGGGACCAACCACGCAATTTTTAAAGAGTTCAGGGACGAAAATGAAAAAAAATAGTTTAAGGACGATTCGCGCAAATCTTGACAAGTTTAGGGACCAACGGTGAAATTTACTCTTTTCATTATGTATTAATATCAATTAATATTTTGTAAAAATTTTATTGGATGAAAGATTTAACTTTGTTTAGCTGACATAGATGTTAATGTTGAGGTTGATGCTGTTGTTTAACTTTAACTATTGATATTATTTTGTACAAAATGTACAAGTTTAGTATCACATACGTTGATGAAGTTAAAATATACTCCGTAAAGTTTTTTAAAAATATTTTTCCGGATATTCGTATATAAACTTTAAATAATAATTACATGAGTCGTTCAAAGTACAATCCCGTATATTTATTTTTATATCACAGTAACTCATACTTACCATCTGATATTTATATTATCGTTAATAATAATTTAACTGTATTTAATATTCAAACCCATGTACGTATATATTAAACTTTTAAATAAGATAACATGAGTTCTTATGTATATTTAACATATTATAAAGTGTAGGTGTATAAAGTGTAAGGGGTTATTTGTTTATTATCTAAAGTTATAAAAAAAAAAACACAGAGATTTATAATTTTACAATTAACTCCATATAATATATTTAAAATTCAACCACTAATGTTTTATTAATTACTTTCTCTTTTTTTTAAATTTTATTTTCATAAATTTGACACCTATATTTTTATGTGTTTTTTTCCTCAATCAAATTCTTTACCAAATTTTTTAAAGTTTGACCAAAATCAATTCAATTTTGACTTTTTATTGGCTAATCATATTGCTCGATTTCGCCTATGTGTTAAAATCGAGCTTTTCTATTGGTCCAATTTTTTTCACTAAGATTGTTTTGTAAAAAAAAACTCCAAAATGATGTAATTCTTTATTATCTATACTATTATATAATGTATTTGAGATAATTTTATAATTAGAAATGCTTAAAATTCATACTTTTACTTGCTTATTATGGAAAATTTTCAAAATTAATTGGTTATGAAGCAAGTTGGTTAGTAAGTTTGTTAGGAAGCATGTTTGGTTGTTCAAACTAAAATTATTTGGCTTAACCATCTCTACTTATAAAGCATAAAGACAACTAAATGTGTAACCAAGTAACCGAATAACGCAAAATATAGTTGCAGGTACCCGCAACCGCATTGCGCGAGTACCGTTATAAAAATAAAAGATAATGATCGTATTGGAAGTTTGAATTAATTAACATAAGCAATCCAAAACACCCTCAAACATTTGTTATTATCAAAAGTGACAGGACACTTTAAAAAGATAAAGAAACTATCAATCAAATAAACAATCCAAGATCGATACTCTTGATTAACATTAAAGAATTACTATTAAGTAGGACCTTTGATCTATAATTTTATGGACCATATATTTACATGAAACTTAACCATGCTAATTCTCAATACATGAATACATTATGGTGAAGTAGAAAATAAGGAGTGAGGTTTCTTAAAACAAATGAGATGATTAGAAATAATGAAATCTTAGATAGGGAGCTTACTTTGGAAGGATCAATGAAAATGATGATTGGTTCGCATTGATAAACAGGCTATGAAAAACTGATCATCACTAAAAGACTGAATTTATAGAGTAGAAATTCAAAATTTTAAATTAAGCGTTTTAAATTAGTGTTTGATTTAGTTGCTAAGAAAACAAATAGAGGTCGATCCCTTTTAGGCAGAATTGCATATATATCCCTCCCAAAATGAATAATTGCATATATATCTTTTGTACAAGTTTTTGATACACATAGTATAATGTCTTTTAAGCATGTTTTGGATATATATATGCAATTATGCATTTTCAGAAGGTTATATATGCAAAAACCCCTTTTATGATTGAAGCATTGCTTCTATAGGTAAATAATATAGTCATTTAATTTGGTCATGGACTTCTTATCATTTTTTTGGTTTTCTTCCCACTTATATTTCCTTTTTCCGAAAATGAAACGTGAAAGCAGAGCACATTTAATCTATACTACTTATAATGGAAAAATGGTCAAAATGAAATGTTGAGTTTTCAACAATAGTCAAATGAGAGAGAAAGTGAAATGTAATTAATACTCTTATTAAAACACCCCAATACTTAAAAGTACAATTATTTATTCACATTGTACAACCAAATTAAAGCATATCTACCAATAAAATACAACCAATTCAAACATAAATCGAGTTGACCCAGGACGCTTCAAACCCGGCGGGTTGACCCGGTTTAATTTGACCCATTTTCGACTCAACCTAGCAAATTGACCCGGTTTAAATCGACCCATTTTTCGACCGGAACGATTCAACCGGTTGAACCACCCAGGTCTAACCGGGTTTCAAAACATTATCCATTACTTAAAAGTAAAATGATTTATTCACATTGTACAACTAATTAAAAACATATCTACCAAATTAAATACAACCAATTAAAACACAAACCGGGTTGACCCGAGACGTTTCAAACCCGTTTTTCGACCGGAACGGTTCAACCAGTTGAACCACCCGGGTTGAACCGGGTTTCAAAACATTATGTTTAATTCCCAAATCTTCAAACTTTTATTATTTTTCGTTTATAACCTATAATTTTTTTTTTTATCAATAAACTATTTGTCGCTATAAAATCCCGTTGCTATGTACGGGTACTCGTCTAGTATATGAGGAAAGAGCGGTGGTAAAATAAAGTTGAAACCATACCTAATAACAGAGTATTAGTATATCACTGACAAAGAGAATGAAGCAACTAACAGCTTTGATAGTTTAGTAGAAAAGCCAACAAGAAGATCAACCCACGAACTCCCCTGTGCAGACCATACCTCCCGCCAAAACCTACCCACTTTCAGTTTAAGAGATGCAGTAGGACTTCCTAGAAACAACTAGCTTCAACAAGTGTTGGTAAATGGAAATCGTCAACTGTTACATGAATCGGAAATTTCATGGTTACTTTTTTCAAAGAACAAACATGTGACAGTTACAATTGATGTAACCAGAATGCACAAATACACATCTGGAACACGATTATATCTAAAACATAGCAAAATTTTCACATCAAACGATAGTTTAGTCTACCATACAGCACAAAAGGAATCATATTCTACCAAATCTATAGCTAAATGCTACATAATGTGCATAACATATCTACATCAGATTTACATGACATCTTGTCATCTACGGAACCAAAAGCTTTGTCATTATGGGAGAAAATAAGGATCTTCTTTGTTCTGATAAATCTCGAATAACTGCTTAGAGTATTTAAGTGCAAATGACCTGCACAGCTCGATCCCCTTTGAATCATACATTTCCAATTCTTCCACTGTTTTGTTCAAATCAGAGCCTCCACCCATCAGAAATTCCGCAACTTTACTACCCCTACAAAATCATGAATCGCTAATTTCAAGTACTAAGGTAGTGTTTGATAATGACTTAAAGAGTCTTAATTCAAAAATAGGTAAATTTATTAAGTCATTAGTTGAGTGTTTGTTTGGTGCTTAATTTAAATGGATGACCTTCTAGAAAAAGCCATTGAAGTGAGGGTCTCCATATTAAGTCATCACTTTTATCATACTTTTACTTATTTACCCTCCCACTTCTTAACCTCTAATTCAACACTTATTTTAAATAAAAGGGTATAACAATAATTTTTCTAATTCAGACACTTTATTAAGCACACAAAACAAACAATCATTTATTCGTCTACAAACACATATCATATATTCAGACAGACACTTTAATTTAAGAGGACTTAATAAAAAAACAAAACAAACAGGCCCTAAATCATGAATAGTCAAAATAAATATTTGGAAATGCCATCATGTATTATTCAGTCAGTTTAGCACCATATAAATAAGACACACAAACGGAAAATGTTAAATGACTAGGTCCTCAGTCATTCACTCATACATGAAGCACACCCCTACTACTGTTGACATACCCAAGTGGCCATTTGCATAAAATGGCATCATATTTTTTCAGTTATCCCCTATTTGGTCATGTTTATTTTGGTAAGTGAGTCATTAAAAGATGGTTCTGTGTCCCGTTTGATCATTTTGTAACCCATAAGTCTAGTATTTAAATATAAATATTAACGCTGTAAACATAACATTTTAATCAAAAAAATGTCATTCTTGAAAGTCGACTATAAAATATCCAATCCGGATACAAAATTATCTTAGCATGACTGGAAGCACATTGATAATTTATGCAAATAAGCCATATAACAGGTATTGTATAAGTTTACCTGTATGCATCAGGCTGGCTAAACCCTCGTTCATTATGGTGAATAGTTCCTTTAGATGCCTTCTCATCCTCTGTTTGTTGCCTATAAAGAGCACAAACGGCCCTCATACACAACTCTGGATCCTTACCAAAATCAGCTTGCATTTCTCCCTGTAAATCCCACTTATAATTCGAAACCTTTTTTCTCCTAATGTTGTCTATAGTTTCTTTATAGTCATTTAACACATTTTCAGGTTCCTCAAAATTATCACTACTTTCAGAAGCACTCTCACTCTCGGAAAGAATTTCGGGACTGTCATTTATAAAGTCACTTAAACTTTCCGACCCATAGCCATCTACATCATCATTGCCGTCCTCATCCTCACTGGAACTATTTCCTTGAAGGGAAACGGTCTTGTTCTGGTCGACCCCTCTTGTATCTTGTTTGTTTTTGGAACCTAACTTTCTTAGCCTCGTTAGGCGCCGCTTGCTTGCACATTCTGTAACTATATCCTCAGAGTCTATCTTAGACTTAGAGCTAAGTGGTTTCGTCAATGTGCTAATTAGAACATTGTCGTCATAAGTAGTCTCATTATCGCTAGTTTCGTCATCCCTTGGAATGATGTTGGCAGCCCTTTTCCTTTTAGCACTTCTACCATTCGAACATTGAAATTTAAGGCCATCCAAATCCTCTTCATCAACATCTTCAAGATTAGTCTTATCAAAAGCAACATGATTACTTGAATAATAAATATTTTTATTTTCTGAAGTTTCATCATAGTTTACATCCTCATCGCTAATGTCAATAACATTATGCATATTACTATTCTCATCATCACTTCTTATAATATTGGAAGTTCTTATCCTTTTAGCACTTGAAAAGTCGTCGAGATCCTCTTCATCAGAAATATTTTTATTTTCTGGAGTTTCATCATCGTTTACATCCTCATCGCTAATGTCAATTATAACATTATGTATATTACTATTCTCATCATCACTTCTTATGATATTGGAAGTTCTTATCCTTTTAGCACTTGGAAAGTCGTCGAGATCCTCTTCATCAATATGTTTTATATTAGTCTTCTTGGCGTTATTATTAATGAAAGAACATGGAATGTTATGCAGTGTCAGTTTCTCCTCGAGTTCCTTGTTCTTTTTCTTCAAATTTTCGACCTCGACTTCCAATTCAAGGCATCTTTTTCTGTAGTACTCAAACTCGTCAGCACAATTTGTGTCTAGAACCATCTTTTTCATGACAACCTTTCTACGTGGTTCTCCTCATCACTACTGTGGAACAGTAAAATAAAACCGAGATTCAAACATTAAAAAAAAAACAAAAAACATATTAATTAACTGCAAATGGTAACAAAGAATATGTGAACATTTAAACAAATTTGGACCGCTGAGGCATTGAACAAAAAAAAAAGTATTCTTAATGTTTTTTTTCTTGCGTACTCATATATGGTATCTGGGCTCTTTGTTCGACTAATCTGCGCGGTTTGATCGCACCCTCACACAGACTCAAACCACGTAAAGCTTTCCTTTTTCAGGAGGTTGGTGTGGCCACGTTAGGGTTGTTTGCACCTAACGAGAATTAAACTAACCAGTTAACTAAGCTATGTATCTAAAAGCTTGCCCCAAAGATGCGTGTTCAGTTTTTTGAGCTTTGGTCTCTGCTAAAATTTCCGATACACCTTTGGGTTTGGAATATGTTATATCTACATGCAGTTAATTAGCAAAATTTCAATAAACATACTCAAACACCCTTCACTTACATTGCAAAATCATTCATATCATACATTCAATAATTCTATGAATCGTATAATAGCCTTAAACTTAGAAATTCCTAACAGCCATTTACTTTTAAAATTGAAAAAATTGTATGTGACGACGTTATTAAATTATATAAACAATATATTTGCATATAATGAACTTACTTGCGAATTTTATATATATATATATATATTTTTTTCTGATAAAGAGCGTCGCCCACCTACTGGGACTTGCTCCAGCTGTATCATTCCCCCACCACAAATGCTCAGTTGACCAGTCAAGGACGGCCTCTTGAAGAAAATGGCCTGGGTTCAATTCCAACTCCTAACTAATTAGATCAATGAGAATAGATGATCATTGGCTGGAGCCAGGTCCTTTGGGAAGGGTCCGGTTGGCATCAAAAGATGCATCTCTTCGTGGATAAGAGATGCATGGGATCGGGGTGTTCCATATACACCTTTGGAGAAAGAGTGTCGCCCAAACAAAGATGTTTAGTTCTCCATTACTACGACAAATATATGTACATAGAGAATAGAGATGTGATGTCGTGGGCCGGCGATTTAGTTACCCTATTGAAAGTAGGCTTTATTTCAATTTCAAATATATTCTGAGTGGTTAATTAATAATTATTGTATTGACATAAAATGCTAAATTGCTAGTAGTTTTTAGTATAATGATCGTATTGGAAGTTTGAATTAATTAACATAAGTGATCAACACCCTCAAACATTTGTTATTATCAAAAGTGACAGAGCACTTTAAAAAGATAAAGAAACAATCAATCAAATAAACAATCCAAGATCGATACTCTTGATTAACGTCAAAGAATTACTATATATTTACATGAAACTTAACAATGCTAATTATCAATACATTATGGTGAAGCAGCAAATAAGGAGTGAGGTTTCTTAAAACAATTGAGATGATCTTAGAAACAATGGAATCTTAGACAGGGAGCTTACTTGGGATGGATCAATGAAAATGATGATTGGTTCGCATAGACAAACAACAGGCTATGAAAAACTGATCATCACTAGGACTAAATTTATAGAGTAAAAATTCAAAATTTTAAATTAAGCGGTTTAAATTAGTGTTTGATATTAGTTGCTAAATTTATGGAGTACTAATTAATAGGTGAATCTGTTACAAAGAAAAATAATTGTAAATAAGTAACTCTTTTTGATTTTCATCAATGACACCAAACTATAAAATACCTAAGTCGCAAACTAGTAGTAACTTCATAAGTGCAAAGAAGAGAAGTAATAATAATAATAATAATAATAATAATAATAATAATAATAATAATAATAATAATAATAATAATAATAATAATAAGTAAATAAATAAATAGATAAATAAATAATTAAAAAATAATAATAAAATAATCTTATACTTGTACTAGTATTTTTTTGAGTTGGAGAAAAAAAAATGTTGGTGAAAAAAAAATCTTGTACGTGTATTTTTGGAGAAAAGAAAATGTTGGTGTTCCTGAGTCGGAGAAAAAAACAAATAGAGGTTGATCCTTTTGTGATTGAAGCATTTGCTTCTATAGGTAAATAATATATTTTAAAGTTGGGAATTTTATAGTCATTTAACTTGGTCATGGACTTCTTTATCATTTTCCTTCCGAATCATCCTATTATGACCAGGAAAGTTAATCAAATATTGTCTCTTGAAATATTTTGAGAATAAAATCTTTTTGATTTTCATTTCCCACTTATATTTCCTTTTTCCAAAAATGAAACGCGAAAGCAAAGCACATTTAATATATGAGGGAAGAGTGGTGGTAAAATAAAGTTGGAAGCATACCTAAAAACAGAGTATTAGTAGGAGTATATGATTGACAGAGTGAAGCAACTAACAGCTTTGATAGTATAGTAGAAAAGCCAACAACAGAGATCAACCCAAAAACTCACCTATGCAGTGTGCAGACCATTCCACCCGCCAAAACCTACCCACTTTCAGTTTACGAGATGCATTAGGACTTCCTAGAAACAACTAGCTTCAACAAGTGTCAATTGGTTGGTAAGGAGTACTCGTCAACAGTTTTACATAACTTGGAAATTTCATGGGTACTTTTTTTAAAGAACAAACATGTGACAGTTACAATTGATGCAACCAGAATGCATACACATCTGGAACACGATTATATCTAAAACATAACAAACTTTTTACATTAAACAGACAGTTTAGTCTACCATACAGCACAAAAGGGAATCATATTCTACCAAATCTATAGCTAAATGCTGCATAATGTGCATATCATATCTACATCAGATTTACATGACATATCTTGTCATCTAAGGAACCAAAAGCTTTGTCATTATGGGAGAAAATAAGGATCTTCTTTGTTCTGGTAAATCTCGAATAACTGCTTAGAGTATTTAAGTGCAAGTGACCTGCACAGCTCGATCCCCTTTGAGTCATACATTTCCAATTCTTCCACTGTTTTGTTCAAATCAGAGCCTCCATCCATCAGAAATTCCGCAACTTTAGTACCCCTACAAAATCATAAATCGCTAATTTCAGGTACTAAATCATGAATAGTCAAAATAAATATTTGGAAATGCCATCATGTATTATTCAGTCGCTTCAGCACCATATAAATAAGACACACAAACGGAAAATGTTAAATGACTAGGTCCTCAGTCATTCACTCATACATGAAGCACACCCCTACTATTGTTGACATACCCAAGTGGCTATTTGCATAAAATGGCATCATATTTTTTCAGTTATCCCCTCTTGGTCATGTTTATTTTGGTAACTGAGTCATTAAAAGATGGTTTTGTGTCCTGTTTGATCAATTTGTAACCCATAAGTCTAGTATTTACATATAAATATTAACGCTGTAAACATAACATTTTAATCTAAAAAATGTCATTCTTGAAAGTCGACTACAAAATATCCAAATCCGGATACAAAACCATCTTAGCATGACTGGATGCACATTGATAATTTATGCAAATAAGCCATATAACAGGTATTGTATAACTTCACCTGTATGCATCAGGCTGGCTAAACCCTCGTTCATTATAGTGAATAGTTCCTTTAGATGCCTTCTCATCCTCTGTTTGTTGCCTATAAAGAGCACAAACGGCCCTCATACACAACTCTGGATCCTTACCAAAATCAGCTTGCATTTCTCCCTGTAAATCCCACTTATAATTCGAAACCTTTTTTCTCCTAATGATGTCCATAGTTTCTTTATAATCATTTAACACATTTTCAGGTTTCTCAAAATTATCGCTACTTTCAGAAGCACTCTCACTCTCGGAAAGAATTTCGGGACTGTCATTTATAAAGTCACTTAAACTTTCCTCTTCACCTTCCGACCCCTCTACATCATCATTATCATCCTCATCCTGACTGGAACTATTTCCTTGAAGGGAAACGGTCTTGTTCTGGTCGACCCCTCTTGTATCTTGTTTGTTTTTGGAACCTAACTTTCTTAGCCTCATTAGGTGCCGCTTGCTTGCACATTCTGTAACTTCATCCACAGAGTCTATCTTAGACCTAGAGCTAAGTGGTTTCATCAATGTGCTAATTGGAACATTGTCGTCATAAGTAGTCTCATTATTGCTAGTTTCGTCATCGCTTGTAATGATGTTGGCAGCCCTTTTCCTTTTAGCACTTCTACTATTCGAACAATGAAATTTGAAACCATCCACATCCTCTTCATCAACATCTTCAAGATTAGTCTTATCAAAAGCAACATGATTGCTTGAATAAGAAATATTTTTATTTTCTGGAGTTTCATCATCCTCATCGCTAATGTCAATAACACCAACAATTGGGGTTTGAGCAACACCTGGAGTGGATGGGGCCATTTTCTTACTAGAGCATACATCAGCCTCAAACGGTAATCTCTTTCTAACTTTGTTAGAGACCACATTAACGTCCCGCTTAGCTCTCTCTTTCATGTCTGATTCCAATTCATCGACTCGTGACATCAACGCCTTAACCTTTTCCTTCAGCTTACAAACTTCGGATTCAGCCTTTTGTTTCTCACATTCCAAAACCTTCATTTCTGTCATTAACTCATAAAACTTCTCTACCTCGTCTTCCCCATCCCTTGCCTCAACAACCTCCCGAATTTTCTTCCTCTTCCCCTTGAATTCCTTGTTCTTATTCTTTAAATCTTCAACCTCGACTTCTAACATCAAACACCTTTTTTCATCGTTTTCGCTCTTCTTTTCCAATTCGAGGCATCTTTTTTTGTAACTTTCCAATTCGCTAGTCATCTTTTCTGCATTCCAACAAATCCTATGTTTATAATTTACCCACAATAAACATATTAGAATAGTAAAAATTGGGGCAAATTATATATAGTGGTTCAACCGGGTTTTTGTGCTTTTTTATGCCCTACCTTGGTAACTAAAGCTACGATAATGACAGTATTTTTACAATTAAAGTTTTTCTCGTCCTATGTGGTAATCCAAACCCCATGGGGTGTTCGTACTAGCTAAGTTTTTCGGCTTATATGCTCAGTTGAATTTGGAAAAGCTCGTAAGCTCTTTTTTTGGCTTATTAACTTTTGTCAACATGAGCTTTTATGGCTTGTGCCTATATGCTCAACTTAACAAGCCGTAAAAAGTGGGCTTATGAATTCTATATACAAATAAGCCCATAAACCAGAAAAATAAGCTAATACAAACCCCCCTGCATTTTACGTAAAAACGGATAAGGTTTTCCATATTCAGGTTACCGGGGCGGACTAATTGAGGTATCCACGGGACCGTTTCCGACCCTTTCCCAGGACACCCCTAAATGTGTACCTAGTAAGGTTTGTGAGGAGGTTAGGTGTCTCACTACTAGGTCATTTGGTGGTAGTTTAAAAAACCCAACATATATAGCTTCTTCTTATTTCTGTTTTCTAAATAAGCCAATTACCCCGAGGTGTTTGTTTAAGCTTATATATCGGCTTGTCTGGTTTTCGGTTCATTTATTTTATAACTTTTCGGATTATATAATCCCAAAATAAGCAAAAAAAAAAAAAAAAAAAAAAAAAAAAAAAAAAAAAGTTTTATGAAACATAAGCCGAAAACCAAAAAAGCCGTAAGCCCCACTAAGTTCAAACAAACACCACCAAAATAAGCTAACACAAACACGCCCTAAAAATTATCCTAAAATTCATACCAAGAAGTTTGGTAAAAGAAACAAATTCGGACCCAATTAGTTTAAATTGTAAAAGTTAACTAGATTCCATAATTAAAACTTGGTATCGTGTTTTTAATCTTTTATAAAAAAACAAGTGATGAACAGAAACAATGAAACTGAATATTATATAAATGTGAATTTACCCGAATAGAAGTGAATGTTCTGTCAGCCTTTATATTATTTAAACAGAATGCGACGTCATCACCGGCAAATTTAATCTATTCAAAGCAGGGCAGGGTCTGTCTGTTCGAAACGGTGGTCTCTGGTATATAAAACCGTTTTTCTTTTAATTTTTTTTTCAACGACTTCACACAATTAGTTTAAGGGGTGTTTGTTTTATGGTTATAGACGAGCTTGCCAAAGTATGGTACTACGTATTTGATACTCCGTACTATTTTGATTTTTTTTAGTATTTTTTTATTCAACTATAACATTAAATTATATTATTTGTGTTATATAATACTTAGATACAAAATGTATAAATGGATTTATTTCAAATGTATTTTTATTAGTATAACTTTTATCAAATATTATATAGTACAAATAAAAATATTTACAGACAAATTTAAACAAGAATTACTCAAAAAAATCAAAATGGACTCTTAATATGGGACAGATGGAGTATATATTTACTATTTGTGGAAAACTAGAAGGGGGTTGAATAGTTTTACGTCTTTTTAATTTGTTATAAAAGATAGTTTTAGTGTTTTCTTAGTTTTTAAAACTTAGATTCGATAATATGTGATCTCAAGTCTTGCACAATATAAACAACTATCAATAAATAAGATATAACAATGATAAGTAATGAAATAAATAAGAGATGGAAAGATCGAACCGCAAGACAAGAGATTTATAGTGGTTCGGCTACAAGGACACCTTCCTTGCCCTACTCCACTCCCCGAGCACCTAACTCGAGAGTTTTCTTCACTATATCAACAAGCTCCCTTATGGCGGAGAAAACCTTACACACCAATTTACACACCACAACTTCTTCACAACTAAGTCACAACTTCTACACAACTTCTTCAAACCAATCTACTTCACAACTAACTACTCAACGCCTATCTTCTTCACACCAATTCACTTCACAACTAACTACTCCACACATAGCTTCTTCACTACAATCTAATTCCTAACTTTTCTTCTTCACACCAAACAGCTAACTAATCACACAATCTATATATCTAGCACAACTATCTATAATCAAATAGTCACAACAATCTTCACAAAGAATAATGTAAATAATCTTGATGATGCACCAACAACTTGGATGTGGAGGTCACAACAAGTTGTAATACTTCTTGTCTTGGGTGATAGAAGTATTCTTCTCTTGCACTTGAAATGATGAAGTTTGAATCACTTTGAAATAAAGAATTATGCACTTATGATCAAAGGATTAGGAGAATGGAAATGTGGATCTAGAACAGAAAGTTTAGGAGTGCAAAAGGTGAGAAAATTCTGTGAGATGAACCAGTATTTATAGGGGAGAAAAATACTGTTCTGGAGCGTGGCCGGTTCCCTTAATTAATGGCCGGTCCCCTTAATGATTAAGGGGGCTGCCTAAGGAATTAAGGGGGGCCGCCCCTTCCGAACGTTGAATTTTCTTGTCTTTTAGTGGGGAATATTTTTCTGGATAAAATTTGCCATTTTTTGTTGAAAATTTGAAATCATATATTTATAATGAATTAAACATATTCTTTTAATTCCAAAAGTAATTTTGTAAAAGATATAGAATGTTTAACACATTTTATAAAAATTCTAGTGATTAGAAAATTTTCATTTGATCAGGAAATGCAATAAACCCTTTGTTTATACATACCTTAAGTGATATGGAAGCAAAGCTAAATATTAAGCACTAAAAACTTGTTTACGTCATAAGTTTTAGATTAATGAGTTTATGCTTTGTAATTATCAAAACATAGAGACATTGTTAATATGCTAACAATGTTTTTAGACATTATTTATGTCAACAATCTCCCCCTTTTTGATGATTACAAAACCTTAAACCCATTAGGTCTAAAAAATAATTTTTAGACAAGTATTATTAGAGTTTAACATTCTCTTCTCCCCCTTTTTGTAAAATCAAAAAGGTTAATGCTCCCCTTGATGTATGATCCCCCTCATTTGAGAGCACCAAGGGAATGAGCTATGAAATCTTGGCTACACAAAATATTAAAAGAGAACAAGGCACATATACATGCAAAGCAATAATTATGCAAATAAAAATAGATTCATTCAAGCATCATAGAAAGCATTACAACATTTAATATGCTTAAGACATATTGATCATAATAAAACAAAAGAAAAGACATGGTCCTATATTGCCTAAAAGAGCACTTAGACTTGCTTGGAACCCATGGTTGATTGTTTTATTTGCTTGAAGGATAACATAAGCATAAAGCTTAGTTGTTAGATAGAGAAGGATATGGAGTGGGGTATGGAGCGGAAGAGGTGGACCTTACGATATTGTATCGTGTTAAGGGTGGTATAGGATGAGGACGAGTGAGGAGATATTCAATCCAATAAATATCTTCACTCCAATAAATATCTTCACTCAAGTATAGGATTTGTTTTTGAAGGAAGATGCAACAAGCGCAATAGTGAGTGTGGTTTGTAACTTGATCCAAGTTGAGAGAGTGAGGTAGGCAATTGTTGTAGGGTGATGATGGAGGTTGCCATTTGTTGCGTTGTGCAAGATGCATGGCATTGAGCTCACTAAGATCATGGATTTGGGATATTTCATCACGGAACTTTTGCTTTTCCGTGGCTATGCGGAGAAAGTCATTGTGTTGATATGGATGAATTGGGTTTGTGTAGTTGGAATTGTAGTGGGATGGTTGATCAAACTTGTATGGATCATTACAAATGGTTGGAGGATGGGATGAGTGGTTTGGCATGAAGGAAGATGTTTGGCCAAAGTTGTATGGTTTGTAAATAGGATCAAATGAATGTCCTTGTGAATTTGGTGTAAAGTTTGGGAAGTAAGTGGTTGGAGGTGTTGAGTGATTTCCAACTTCATTTGTTATGATGGATTTGTTACGAGGGCTTTTTCTTCGCCAAACGGGTTTTTCCGTCATTCTTGCAAGCCTTGAGGCTTTTGGTTTTGGTTTGTTTGGAGAAGTCATGAAGGGATGAATGAAGAGTTTTGAGGATTGGGGGTATTTATAGTGTAAGATTTGTGTGTTTATGGATGGATAAAGTTTGTTTGGGAGATTAGGACAAAATGTGTTGGTTGAAAATGGGAAATGTAGGTTGAAATGGGCTAAAAAGCAGAAAAGATTTTATAAAGCCGACCATCAGATGGCCGGTCCCTTTAATTAGGGGGCGGTCCCCTTAATGATTAAGGGGACCGCCTTACAAAATTAAGGGGGCCGCCCATCTGGTGATTTCCAGGTTGCCAGAATTGGGTTTTTGGCAGAAAATTTGCAGAAAGGTTGTGTGTTTGGATTAGGATTCAAGCAAGTTCAATTCCTTTAGGCAATATAGCATCTAATCTAATCAAGATATAGTCATGCATGCAAAAACACATAAGCAAAAGAGCAAATAAGCAACACATAATAAGCAAGAGGAGATAAGTAATGGCAAGATCACTTAAACTTCCTAAGGCACCTATCTTAGATCAAAGGCAAAGGCAACTAGTGAGTGGAAAACTAGTGATGGAGCAAGATGATAATATTATTAGTGAATTTGTCCTACTGTGTGTCTATATGCAACAAATGTGGAGTTGTGATTGTTTCGACTCCTAAATGCAAAGAAAAATAATGATCCTAGGAAACAATCCAAAAGATCTCCTTGATTCAATTTTTGCTCGATCATGAATGTCAAAGATATATATTAGATTATATACCTTGACAATTTATGTGAGAGTTTATGCATGATTTTGAAAGACAATGTTTTTAGCATTAGTCAACAATGCAAGGAAAATGATGTTCATGTGATTCCTAGATGTGAGAATAATTTTTAAAGAAAATTGATTGGGTTTTACAAAAGAGTTTATGCAAAGAAAATAAACTTTCCCAATCTTTAATTTTGTGCGAAATAGATTCCTAGACTCAGAAATGAAGAAGTGGACGAAAAGTAAATTTTTTGCAAGTATAAATTTGTATTAGTTCAATATAATTTAGTCAACTTGTTCCATCATTCCTAATCCTAAACGCAAGTGGTTGAATAATTCACGCTTAAGGGGTTTTGTGAATATATCCGCAATGTTATCTTCCGATGCAACTTTTTCTATAGATATGTTTCCTTTTTGTACATTATCCCTAAAAAAGTGGTAGCGTATTTCTATATGTTTAGTCCTAGAGTGTTGCACCGGATTTTTACTTAAATTTATCGCACCTTTATTATCGCACATAATGGGGACATTTTCTAACCTAATGGCATATTCTACGAGAGCTTGTTTCATCCATAGTGCTTGTTGACATGCCTTTCCAGCGCTTACATATTCGGCTTCGGTGGTAGAAATAGCAAGAGCGGTTTGCTTTTTCGAAAACCAAGATGTTAGACAACATCCCATAAACGTGCAAATACCGCTAGTGCTCTTTCTATCTACGTAGTCTCCCGCATGATCCGAATCCGCATAGACGATGGTTTCTATGCCGGATCCCTTAGGATACCATAATCCTAAGTGTATAGTGTCTTTAATGTATCGGAAGATACGCTTAACCGCTTCTAGGTGAGAGGTTTTGAGATCCTCTTGAAAACGGGCACAAAGGCAGACACTAAACATGATATCGGGTCTACTTGCCGTCAAGTATAGTAAACTACCTATCATTCCTCTATACTTGGTGTTATCTACGGACTCACCTTCATCGTCCTTTGTGAGCTTTACTTCCGTAGACATGGGAGTTTTCATGGGTTTTGAGTCTTCTAGGCCAGATTTCTTAAGCATTTCCTTAATGTACTTAGATTGGTTAAAAAATATTCCATCTTCTAATTGTTTTATTTGTAATCCTAGGAAGAAGTTAAGTTCACCCATCATACTCATCTCAAACTCATCATGCATGATTTTGGCAAATTCATCACACATGTCTTGACAAGTCGATCCAAATATAATGTCATCAACATATATTTGGACAATGATGAGATTTGGGTCTTTCCTTTTAGTGAAAAAAGTTTTATCTACCATTCCCATGGAATAATCATGTTTAATAAGAAAAGCTTTCAATCGATCATACCAAGCTTTGGGAGCTTGTTTGAGTCCATACAAAGCTTTCTTTAACTTATAAACATAATCAGGTTTTGCGAAGTCAATGAATCCTGGAGGTTGTGCCACATATACCTCCTCATTGATAAAACCGTTAAGGAATTCACTTTTCACGTCCATTTGGAATAACTTAAAATCTAGGGCGCAAGCATAGGCAAGTAATATCCTAATCGATTCTAATCTAGCTACAGGGGCATAAGTTTCGTCATAATCAATTCCTTGTTGTTGATTATAACATTGGGCAACTAACCTAGCTTTATTCCTAGTAACTATTCCATTCTCATCTAACTTATTCCTATATACCCATTTAGTTCCTATGATGGTCATATTCTTTGGATTTGGGACTAATTCCCAAACATCATTTGCCTTAAATTGATTTAATTCTTCTTGCATAGCTATAACCCAACTTTCATCTTTTAAAGCCTCGTTAATATTCTTAGGTTCTATTGCTGAGAGGAAACAAAAGAAATTGTTTTTATCTTGGGCTTGTGACCTAAGGGTTCTTTGGTTAAGATGTCCTATTATATTATCTAATGGATGTGATCTAGATTCTTTAATATTAACAATTTCGTTATTTCCTAAGTGAATGTCTTCATTATCATTTCCTATGGGTTTTGTTTTACTAACCTCAATAGCTTCATCTTCGACTAAATCATCATCTTCTAAAGGTAGTGTTTTAGGAGGTGGTGGTGTTTCATCAAATATTACATTTAGTGATTCCTCTACTTTCATGGAGTATTTGTTAAGTATTATATATGCTTTGCTATTTTGTGAGTATCCTAAAAATATTCTTTCATATGATTTTGGATCAAACTTAGTGAGGTAATCCTTAGTGTTTAGAATATAACATTTACTTCCAAATACCCTAAAGTAGCTTAAGTTTGGTTTTCTACCTCTTAATAACTCATAAGGAGTTTTTCCTAGAATTCTCCTAATTGATACCCTATTTAAAATATAAGTCGATGTATCTACGGCGTGACACAAAAATTTTTGTGGGATGGATTGTTCATTTAACGTAGTTCTACTCATTTCTTGTAGTGACCTATTTTTTCTTTCTACTACGCCATTTGATTGAGGAGTACGAGGAGCGGAGAAATTGTGAGATATTACATTTAACTCACAATATTTTCCGAATTGTACTTCGTTATCAAATTCCCTACCATGGTCCGTCCTAATGGCAACTATTGAGCATCCTAATTTATTTTGAATCATTTTACTAAATATTTCGAATTTTTCAAAGGCTTGGGTTTTGTCACTTAAAAACCTAGTCCACGTGTATCGTGAGTAGCCATCTACTATTACTAAGGTATAGTTGTTTCCTCCATAGCTCCGCACAGCGGATGGACCGAAAAGATCCATATGTAATAATTCTAGGCACCTAGTAGTGGATACTATATTCTTAGCTTTGTGACTAGCATGAGCTTGTTTTCCAATTTTACATGCATCACAAAAATGCTTGTTATATTTTAGATTAGGCAAATTTCTAACTAATTCTTTAGAGGCCAAAGATTGTATTTGTTGCATGTTAGCATGTCCTAATCTCTTATGCCACAATGTAGAGTTTTCATCTAGGGTCGTTAGGCATATCCTATCCTCGGGCTTGTTTTCTAGTTTCATAACATATATGCCACCTTTCCTAATTTCTCTACATATAATTTTTCCATTCTTAACTATTTCGCTATCCTCTTCGGTAAATGTGACTCTACATTTATTATCACATATTTGTCCTACACTAAGCAAATTATATGTTAAATTATCTACATGCTCTACATTTTCAATAGTAAGTGAGTCTTGAGAAATCGTACCTTTGCCAATGATTTTTCCACGTAAGTCACTACCGAAAATAATGTTACCTCCATTGTATGCCTTATATGTAGAGAATAGCTTGCGGTTCCCCATCATGTGCCTCGAACATCCGCTATCTTTGATCCATTCGTCAGGTTCCAAGTCAATTCCTAAACATATTTCGTCGGTTTCTTTTGCCATAAAACACTTTTCGTCTCTTGGCTTTTCAACTTCTTCTTTGTCATTATCACTCCATGTTCCACTAACAAAAGCGCCTTGATTTTCATAACCCGGTGGCTTTAGACATTCGCCAATGAGATGATTTGGACTTCCACATCTAAAGCACTTTCTTTTCCCGTAGTTGTCACTTCTATTTCTTTGGAATGCTTTTCTTTCGTCTCGTGTTGATCTAGTGAATCTTCCTCGTCTCTTGAAGAATTTCTTGAATTCTCTTACGGCCATTGCATATTCTTCGTCTTCACTTTCGTCACTTGAATCATCATCATCATCAGGTTCCTTTTTAGCTTTTAGAGCAATGGATTTGGTTTGTTCTTTCTTGACTTTGACCGTTTCCGAATCTCTTCTTATGATTTCTTCATGAACCTTCAAGTTGCTAATTAGTTCATCTAGTGATAACGTCATCAAGTTCTTTGATTCTTCAATCGCCGTGACTTTAGCTCGCCATTTTGGATGCAATGCCTTAGGAAATTTCCTAACACAATTTTTACTAGAAAATGTCTCATCAAGTGCTTTTAAACTTGTGATAATAGTGTTAAATTTAGCAAAAGCATTATCAATTGATTCCTCTTCCGGAATCGAAAATTGTTCATATTGTTGTACAAGAAGATCTATTTTATTATCTTTGACTTGGCTATTACCTTGGTGAGTAATTAGTAAAGAATCCCAAATTTCTTTGGCGGTTTTACACATAAAAATTCTTTCATATTCTTTGCGTGGTAACGCATTATAAATGACCATTTTAGCCTCATTATTTTTTGCTAGTTTCTTTTTCAAATCATCACTTTGTTCTTCGAAAGATACAATTTCATCCATTTTAGTTTCAATATTATATTGAATAGGAGGAAAATCACCAAAGGTAATAATATGCCAAAGAGCAAGATCTTTTGATTTCACATACGTTTCGAATCTATTTTTCCAATATAAAAATCCATCACTTTCAAATAGTGGTGGTCTTTGCATAGATTGCCCTTCTAAATATTTTTCAGATTCCATAGATCGTTACAAGTTTTAAAATACAATATATTTTAAAAATCTTGCTAGACCTGGCTCTTGATACCAATTGTGGAAAACTAGAAGGGGTTGATTAGTTTTACGTCTTTTTAATTTGTTATAAAAGATAGTTTTAGTGTTTTCTTAGTTTTTAAAACTTAGATTCGATAATATGTGATCTCAAGTCTTGCACAATATAAACAACTATCAATAAATAAGATATAACAATGATAAGTAATGAAATAAATAAGAGATGGAAAGATCGAACCGCGAGACAAGAGATTTATAGTGGTTCGGCTACAAGGACACCTTCCTTGCCCTACTCCACTCCCCGAGCACCTAACTCGAGAGTTTTCTTCACTATATCAACAAGCTCCCTTATGGCGGAGAAAACCTTACACACCAATTTACACACCACAACTTCTTCACAACTTCTACACAACTTCTTCAAACCAATCTACTTCACAACTAACTACTCCACGCCTATCTTCTTCACACCAATTCACTTCACAACTAACTACTCCACACTTAGCTTCTTCACTACAATCTAATTCCTAACTTTTCTTCTTCACACCAAACAACTAACTAATCACACAATCTATATATCTAGCACAACTATCTACAATCAAATATTCACAACAATCTTCACAAAGAATAATGTAAATAATCTTGATGATGCACCAACAACTTGGATGTGGAGGTCACAACAAGTTGTAATACTTCTTGTCTTGGGGGATAGAAGTATTCTTCTCTTGCACTTGAGAGGATGAATTTTGAATCACTTTGAAATAAAGAATTATGCACTTATGATCAAAGGATTAGGAGAATGGAAATGTGGATCTAGAATAGAAAGTTTAGGAGTGCAAAAGGTGAGAAAATTCTGTGGGATGAACCAGTATTTATAGGGGAGAAAAATACTGTTCTGGAGCGTGGCCAGTCCCCTTAATTAATGACCGGTCCCCTTAATGATTAAGGGGGCCGCCTAAGGAATTAAGGGGGCCGCCCCTTCAGAACGTTGGATTTTCTTGTCTTTTAGTGGGAATATTTTTCTGGATAAAATTTGGCATTTTTGGTTGGAAATTTGAAATCATATATTTATAATGAATTAAACATATTCTTTTAATTCCAAAAGTAATTTTGTAAAAGATATAGAATGTTTAATACATTTTATAAAAATTCTAGTGATTAGAAAAATTTCCTTTGATCATGAAATGCAATAAACCCTTTGTTTATTCATACCTTAAGTGATATGGAAGCAAAGCCAAATATTAAGCACTAAAAACTTGTTTATGTCATAAGTTTTAGATTAATGAGTTTATGCTTTGTAATTATCAAAACATAAAGACATTGTTAATATGCTAACAATATTTTTAGACATTATTTATGTCAACACTATTTACAAAGAGGGAGGGTATTCTTGGTTCAAACTCGAGAAAAGGACTAAGGAAAGGCAATGATAATGGTGAGGAAAGGGAAAGATAATGAAAAATATAACTAATTTATTGGATAATTGTCCATTACCCACTATTAGGTAATGGGTCATTGCATTATACTATACCAATCATATTTTTTCATTACCTTTCCTATTTCTCACACCTAACCCCTGCCAAGCATGCAATGAATGTTATTTTTTTAATTTTAAATTTTAAAAACTTAAATTAATGTAGTTTATCTAATTTACCCTTAAGTATCTTTTAATACATCTAAAACTTAATCAATTCTAAACTTAACATTTCAAAAACATACACTATATTAATCTTAAAAAAAACATACTATTTGTATTTCAAAACACGCACGCTTTGCATCAAATGTCGAATCAAAATCACGATTTCGCAAGTAAAATTATTTGGTGCTATATATCATCGCTTTACGCGGGTATACGTCTAATATAATAAAGCAAGAACAATTAACAAGAATAATCAGGTTCATCTAACATGGATATGGAGAGTTTATTTATAGGACATGATGAAGTAATCCACAAGATACATAAGAGGTGTTTGGCTAAGCTTATATGATGAACTTATGAGCTTATTAGCTTATATGTGTTAAACAAGCCTAAATTAAGTGTTTAACTAAGTTTATATAAGTGGACTTATAAGATTATATAAGGGGGTTTTGATAAGCCCAAACTTTGTTGCTTATTTGAGGAGGGTGTGGTTATATAAGAATTTTATACTGTCATTTAATAATTTTACTCGTTTTATGTCCATATGTTCTTTTTGTCATTTTAACTTATTAATTATGATAAGTTAAGCCAAACACTTAGTAAGAAGGGTTTATGAGCTCATGATATATAAGCAATAAGCCGCTTATATAACATAAGCATAATCCGCTTATATAAAATAAGCATAAGCCTCATTCATAAGCTTAGCCAAACACGCCCATAGACTCCTAATATAACTCTACTACTTCGGATCAATATATACTTATATCTACATCTATATCTAAAGTTATTAATAAAACAGAGTTTGCAAAACTCATTGCAATTAATTATGTCACGTGTCATCACCATATTCAATGTTAATTTTTGTCAGCTAATTAACCACACAAACATGTTTTGATCTATGAGCATGACCGATTCGGAAACACCACATAAAACACTTTCGTTCTATGACTATGCCAGTGATTTCTATGTTGTCCACAGCGTAAAATAGGTAAATATCGCATCTATTCAAGTTATTTTAGAGTTTCGCTTTAAATCCCACTATACAACTATTTTGATGTGTTTTTTTTAATAATTAATGTAATTGTGTTTCGATTCAATTTATAATATATTTTGCTTTGATTAAGTCAATTCAATTGTGTTTTTGCAAAACCCTAGAAAAAAATTGGAGGAAATCACATTCATGAATTAGTTTATGTAATTTTTGTGTTTTGCGGATTCAAATTTTTCAATGTACTTGTAGAACTATAGGGGGTGAATATGTTCTCGACTTATTTTAAGTTTAAGTATGTTAAGTGTAAATATTAAATGCAAACGTGTGAACAATTAAACAATATAAATCGTAAGTAAAGAGTACAAGGAAAGAAGGCAAACACAATGATTTACACGGGTTTGGGATGAGGAGTTTAGATCATCCGTACATCCAGTTGCAAATCCGCGACTATTCACTAGTACCAAATCCTAGTGGTGGATAAACAGTACACTTTAGTTTTCACTGATCTACACCTATACCCAAGCTAGCACCTAACGGTGTTCCGCACCCGGAACCACCCATACAGACCTCGCAAACTCTCACATCGATTATAAAGACTTATACCAAAGAAGTTTCAAACCAAAAGTTTGACCGTACCCGGTTCAAGACTATTACACCCTTGCTTTTCCGCACCCGGAGTAAGACTTGACACTTGGTTACAAATTTGAATGAGAGTGTTTAAGTATTTGTTACAACAAGACTATCAGACTAGAAGAAGATAGAGTAAGAAGAAGAAGACTCAATCTAGCCACAACACATAAGAGTGAATTAGGTTCTTGAGTGTTCTTCTATGCAAAGAGTTTGCTTTCAATAGATGATAGAAAGATGTTAAGACATAAGAAGGATTGAAAGACTTAGAGAGATATAAAAGAGAAATAAGAAGGGTGAAGTGTTTGGCAAGAGGTGAAGTGTTAGAATGGCAAAAGGGTGCTATTTATAGGCAGGAAATCAAGACAGCCCACGGCATGTTTGCGCGCCCGAGACCAGTGTGCTGGGGTTATTTTGTCTTTTTGCCAAATAACTAGTTGTTTCCTCTTGATAAACCCTCATGTACACTTCACTTTTAACTTTCTCAAGAGTAATTCAAAGCCTGAAGAAGGGTTAGGTTAAACCAACTCATTAACCATGGTTAATTAGGGTTAAATACCTTTGGTTAGAACGAAAAGAAGGGAAACAAGCTATTAACTAATTGAGAAGTGGGAAGGGTGGTTAATGGAGAGCAAAGATATTTTTTTGTGTGGGGGGAAAGTTAGACAAAGCAACGCAAAGGAGATTCTTAATTCAAAATTCAAATTTCAAATGTTATAATCATTGTTAATGCCATAATTAATTTGTTAACTATTTACTTTGATGCAACTAAGTTAAGTACTTTGCATATTTAGTAAACCATTAACCCACAAGAGGAAAGTCCATTTAGCTAAGTACTCAAAGTAACTTTAACTTATTTGTTCAAAAGATAGTAGACCTATTTGGTTATTTATTATTATTATTATTATTATTATTATTATTATTATTATTATTATTATTATTATTATTATTATTATTTGGTATACCTGGGTTCTGACTCGACATTGCGAGCCGAATAATCCCAGGGCGACTACCCTTTTGGATAGCCCGGAGTCGTCGCGGGTGAAACTCCGTGGCTAATGGGGTATTAATTTTCTCCCCAGGGTTCGAACCCAAGACCTCTTGGCACTTTCGTCCTAAGAGGCTAAGTCCTTACGACTGGGTCACCCATTTGGTAATTAGTTAAGTCATAAGTAAATGTTCACCCATTTGTATATTTTCATTTGACCATTTTACAAAAACATAAACCTTTCAGAGTTTAGCTTGTTTTATAAAATGTTTTGAGTAGGCTTTTATAAAAGCATTTGAGTTGGGTTTTATTAAATGTTTTAAATTGGCTAACAGGCTTTGAGTTGGGTTTTATAAAAGGTTTTAAGTTGGATTTTATAAAACGGGTCTAGACACTTTGACACGATCTCCCTAAGTCATAATTCATTTGCGATACTATAAAACATCTTAAATATCACATGTATTGAAAAATCGAACTTTGTCGGGTAAGAAGAAAACCGACTTTGAAAAACCGCACGTGCGAAAGCAGAATATGGGACACTGGTCTGGCGTGCCAGCGTGCGAGCCCAGCATGATGGATCTTGTTTCTTGGGTGCTTTTGGTTTTGAGCTATCGCAAACAATTTTAAATTTCTCCTAATATATATTTATCATCATTAAAACATAAAAGAGTTATATGTATAATATTTGCACCAACAATACTATTTGTCGTAAAAACAAAACAACAAAACTGATTAAAACCTTGGAAATTGTTACTATTGTGTTTTTAGTTGATGAGTACTTGCCAATAAGTACCTAGGGATGAGCATTTCGATCCGAATTCTGGAACCGTACCGGTACCGTACCGAAACGGTACTGTTCCTGATATACAGTACGGTACCAGGACTAAGAAATAAGGTGAAAAAAAAATCAGGACCACTAATTCGGTACGGGACAGGTACCAAATCGGGAAATTCCCGAATAAAAATGGGAATAACCCGATTTCCCGGTACCGGTACCGGTATCCGAATCTCGTTCGGTACGGTACCGGTACCACTATTTATGCTCGGGAAAAAATCGGTACCACTAATTCGGTACGGGACCGGTACCGTGCTCATCCCTATAAGTACCTTATGGTATCAATGGCAATAAAGATTGAACAATCCTTCTCGCACTTGCTATTCTTCAGGTATGATTTAACTGTATTCATGTTTCTCTAATTGTTAATTTTGATTTATCTAAGTTACACTATGTATTAAGAATGACTATGAAAGGAAATCTCGCACGCTAAACAATAAACAATATACTGAAAGCTAACATGAGTCTAATTGTATGAACGAGCTTATGTTTAGTGAGTGTTTGGATGTGCATTTTAAGAATGGCTAGGATGCTACAAATCAGAATCAAGTCACCAGTTTTAATTATAAGGGTTATATAAAATAGTGTGATGTTTTTGTTGCTTGAAATTGTTGTAATAAGATAATTAAAATTTGAGTGATGCAGAAATTTTGATTATTTTATCTGTTAATACAAATATCGCCTAAAAACATTATTTATATTTTACATCTTTCTTAGTTTTGTTAACGACAAAAGATAAAGTTTATTTTTGGCAAATTATAAATATAGTTTAAAAGTCTTTTACTTAACTTCACTCAAACTACAATTACATGTTTTCACAAAGTAATTTCTAAATAAGTATACATTTGTTGAAGTACATGTATTAAAAATGTCTAATATGTATATTTAGCAAGTTTACTAATTAGTTTGTCATATTAGGATATAAGCAAGCAAACTCTTTTTAGTAAAATATTCATTTGCTAAACATTTCAAACAAACATGTTTTGATTCTATACATAAACTATTTTCACAAGTATACTTTCTTTTTTAGAAATATCTAAAATTAGAAATAATATGTTAGTTGCATCATTGCTTGCATCACACATGTCCCTTCAAGGAAATATGTGTGTAAGTGTGTAAGAAACATGTTCTATTATGTAGTGATTCACACTCAAGACATGCTGGCGGAACCCTCGGGCACAACGGACGGAACCAAAGGAAAGGTTCCGCCATTTCCGTGGGTTGGTCTGTTTGAAGGCCTACAAATAGCAACTCATTTCTTGAGTTTTGGTCATCACTCTCTATCATATTTCATTGCATATACTTCATTTCTAACTCAGTAAACTTTCATATTTGTGAATCTCTCTTTGTAGCAAGAAGATCACGATCTTACAAGCTTCAACACAACGTTGCAAGACTTGTCTAGCATAGCATTAGTGTAAACTAGTAAAGTTTATACTTCATTGTATTGTATCCATTTGTAGTGATCGGTTAGTATTTTAGTCCTCAAAATACTTAGAGTATCGGGAGTTGTTGTACCCTTGTAAAAGAACTATCGGGAGTGGTTGTACCCTTGTGAAAGAACTCGACATCTAGCTTAGTGTCAAAAATAGTGTGTAAGCGACGTGTATGGTTTTCTCCGCCGGATAAAGGAGCTTGTTGACTAGTGCAAGATAACTCTCGAGTTGGATACTCGGGGCGTGGAGTAGGGCAAGCAAAAAGAGTCCTTGTAGCCGAACCACGATAAACAATCGTGTTATGGTTTGATCGTTTCTTACTTTATACTTGCATATTATTTATTGTTTGATACGTCTTAATTAGTAATTACACGTAAAAGTATTAGAAGAAAATCAAGTTTAAAACCGGTAGTTGCTCAATTTAGTAGACATGCCAAACACTCAAACAACTGTTTACGTTTAAATGCATATTGGATTTTGCAGCTGATAAATAATGTTGAATAGGCAGTTTAGCAGTTGCTTATTCAAGTAGATTATTTTTATCATGATTCAGTTTCCAAAAAAAAAATCTTTTAATAAGCGAAATTGCAAAACACTCAAACAACTATTCATGTGTGATTATCATTATAGTGTTTCCTTAGAGCAAATCATAGTTTTGCTGAATGAATTTGGCATTATGGAAAATGGATAATAAATGGATACGTTGTCTCTGATTTATTCGAAAAAACTCTTTTATATCTTTTTATATGATTTGTTCATAGACATAACTCCCATATTCATGTGCATATCCATATATGCATACACATTCACACCAACATATGTACATAAATTATTGTACTATCATCTTCAAGTGTTTGCATGAGCATAATTGAATTAGCTAAAGATAGTACCCTTTTGTCCAAATGAGTATAGCGTAGGGTTATTTGTTATATAATATGTGGACTAAGATAGGAGCAAGACTGTGACTTATTGTAGTATGTGATGCATTTGTTGGTTATTACTGATTTTTTAAGTCTTAGTGATGGTTTTGATGAGCACGGATGTTTGATCCATATTCGTTATTTTTTATGTTTCTAAGCTTTTTGAAAGATATTTGACCCATTTGATACTCTGGGAACGGGTAACTATCAAATACAGGTCCACTGTGGCTGGGAAAGAGTTTTCATTTAGGGATAATGGCCTATAAATGTATCTTACTTGTCAAATTATCCTTTTATGTTCATCGAATTCATTTTTTTGCTATTAGATGTACCAAACTTGCATTTCGCGTCACTTGTATGTATTTTGTGACTTTTTTGCCCCTCCCAGGCAATAGGAGTGTTGATAAATTGAAGAGTAAAAAAGTCACAAAATACACACAAGTGACGCAAAATGCAAGTTAGGAACATAGAATAGCAAAAATATTAATTTGATACATATAAAAAGGATAGGGTGACAAGTAAGATACATTATAGACCAGTATCCCTTTCATTTACGTCAATGAGTTAAACATTCGCAACGACTCAATGGGTTTTCACCATTTCAAATAGTTTTGTAAAAAGATATGCGTTTAGATTATGGGTAACAGGTCAAAAAGGGGGTACGAGTACTGGAATGTTGATTTTACATGAGAAAAGAGATTGGTAGCTACTTATTCCAACTCTTTTGACTATAAATGAACCAAAACTGTTCAAGCAACTAGTAAGTGGTAGCTACTTATTCTCACATTACATATTATGGTCGTGTAAGGACATAAGTAAAACCAAAATATTCCCACATGGTGTTTACATGTTTACTTAGCTTATTGGGTAGTTGTTTCAGGTGAAAAAGGGATGCTCATTAGGGAGGTGAAGGTGTCCTTATGTGGTTTTATGTATTTCAACATTGCTGTTTTGACAAAAGCTTATCCTGATATTTACATGGAGCAACATGTGCATTTTTACAAAAAAAAAAAAAAAAAAAAAAAAAAAAAAAAAAAAAAAAAAAAGTGTGAATTGGCGGGAACACCCTAACCCCGAGTGCCTTTTGATCAGTCATTGTCCACCCTACAAGGAATAGCTCCGACAACTCTCTTAGCCCAGTAGGGCACCAACTCGAGTAGGCAGGAGCCGAGACTCGAATGCTTAATCTTTTATCCATAAAATCACTCCAGTTGGCCCATGGGTTTTTCGGAGGTGGGTACCAATTGAGCCAAATCCCTTTTTGGTGCAGCATGCGCTTCTTCTTTTTAGAGACATAGCAAGTTATGTGTTCATTGCTTGTGGCGTGATCTATATTATTTCAGTAAGTCATAAATTACTTATGCTACTTAATGACCTATCGTATATGTTAGTTTACTGAATTTGTTTTAAGAGGAGTTGTTTTTCATGTCTATAAAGATGAACAACACAATGACTACAGCTCGCCCAAACCCACAAGGTTCTTTTTGTTATGGGTCTATTAATGTGACCGACGTATATATCGGTCTCTTAAAACTTTTCATCACTGTTTGTGCTTACAAAAATGACCCGTTTTGACCCGCAAAAATTTAGGAGTTTCAAATTGTTTAATTAAAAAAAAATATTATAACGCTTCCTTGAATGTTTGTGCTGGGCGTGTCGAGTGAAATATGGCCCTTATAAACAAACAACATATTTTTAGGAGTTTGGAACCTGGTCAAGCCAGACGGCTCATCCCCACGCCGATTATTATTCATTAAGTAAAACGTTACAACATGAGGAGATAAACTTCGAATACAAGTTCGACAACATTGATCACTTAAACCAATGTCTTCGTGCGTTTGTTGAAGTTAAAACATCAATTACCTTGTCATAGTCGACATTTGCAAAAAAAAAAAAAAAAAAAAAAAAAAAAAAAAAAAAAAAAAAAAACTAGTTTCAACAAGGGGTAAATTATCTGATATTTGAAACGTGTAGAGGTCGCTCTAATTCTTGTTGATTTTTTTTCGTTTCCAGCATGACAAAATAAGAGGTAAATTATCTAATATTCTACAAAAGCAAAAATAATAATAATGGAACATTATCACCTGATCAAATTTATCAAGAGAAAAAAAGATGATCGGTTGTTTCGTTCAACTTCTTTCCAATTCGAAAATTATTTCCCGTGAATCCGTGATCACTATGCTTAGTCAAAGTGTCAAACACTCAAACAACCTTGCCTAATGTTTTGGTGTTTTCTTTTCTACTACGAATTGTACAACTGACGTTCCAAAGACCAAATATCTTTTAAATATTTAGTCAAACATATCTTTTAAATATTATACATATATTTAAAAGTCGTGCGATACGACACCGTTTTTGCGCCTGGATTTCCCACCAATTTTTTTGGGCTTATTTTGGCCCATTGATTCTTGCCCAATATCTGATCCGTCTCCATTGATTCATCTATTTCATAACCTAGAATAACACCTCATAGGCTCATATCTATCACAGATTCTGGAATCATCTCAACACACACGCATGCGTACGGATTATGTTTCAGTCAAGATCAACAAGAGTTGGTTGACAAACAAGAAGACGAGTTGATGACTTGCAATGAATACGTTTTTGTTGTTCCGATTGATTTGCGGCACACGTTATGGGATAGTGTCTTTTTTTAATCTTGGATTTTCACAACTCTTTTTGTCTTTGATTATTGACATGATTTGTCGTTAGATCATGGGATAGGGTAAATTTTTTGTATCTTCCTCGATTGGTGTCATCCATACCATATGAGGAAGATCAAATGTTTTTGTGTAACAGATTTTAGTGATGTAAGATTCAAGATTTAAGATTGAAGATGTGTGTTTGTTTGACATGTACCATAAACAATTAGCGGGCAGATTTAAGTTTTAATTTTTTATTAGGTAGGTTAATTGTAAGTTTTGATTATTTGACAAATTCAAATGAATCAAGTTTTAATTTTAGGAGTTGTTTATGCTAAACTGCTTATTTTAGAAATAAGCACTTTCGATATGTAATCACAAACACCCAATGAAAGACCATCTATGAAGGAAATTGGTTGCACAGCAAGTGTTTGATGGAATTCTTAAATGAAAAATGTAGTTATGATTTATTTATTTAGGGTGTAATTTTTTAAATTTTGTTTGCAAGATGAATAATGAAGAAGATCCCATGAAGAAGCGATGTGCGGGTGAGGAACATTAGTACCCTGAGATTGTTGTTGGTATTAAACGTGTGCTGACCGATGCCAAGCTTGCTGATCATATGAATAATATACCAAGGCATCTGATTACTAAAAGTAAGGTACTTACTTTAAATTCCGATATATGTCGGAGTATTTATTTATTGCCGAAGTCGTAGTCACAAATAAGTGACTTTTATAGTTTTTACCCTTTTTTTAATATAGGGTTTAAAAAATGGTGGCAGCCAGTTATGAAAGGAACCAAGTTTTGGGTTTAAAGAAGGACTGCATTAGTGTCGAGGTCGAGAATGGTTATAAGAACTCTTTCAGAGGTATACCTTTCTTACCTTTGATAATGGGTAGGTTCCTTTTTATTGAATAGTTTGTTTTGGATCATATGATAACTGTGGTTTTTGTGTTTCGGTCAGTCAACATGTACGAAATATTTTGGCCAATGTAGGTAGGGTACGTTTCAGAGAAACAGTGCATGGGAGGCAAGGAAGATTGGTAAATTGCCTTTTATAAAAGCTTCATATTTGTTACTGCGTATTTGTTCATTAAGATTTATGCAAAAAACATTGTTCTATCAAAATATATGTGATCTTTCAATTGTTTCTGTTTTGTTTGTTTTTAACCAATTTTTAATAAAGTCTAATTCATTGTAAATGAAATGATGATTTTTATCTTTTTCAGGGCTTTTTGGGTTGGAGGTGTTATAAATTAACTCAATTCAGGTCCTTGGTGTTTGTCGATCATAACAAGGTATAGTCTTTTTATTTTTATATAAAGGTGTAATCTTTGGGCTTTTGGCTCTATTAGTTGTTGCTGAACTGTATGCGTTCTATAAAAAATGGATGCTTGAAAGAAGGAGAATGAGAGCAGCCCGTTTGGTATAAAAGAATACAAATCCTTTTAATGAAGTGTTTTTATTATGTTTGAATAGATAATTCGTAATCTGAACATTTTTTATGTCAAACATGTAGCATGTTGGGATGCAACCAACTGAAGTGGTGTCGTTACTTCAGCTGAAAGGAGTAAACGTATTCACTTATGAGGAGGTTAAAAACGGCACTAGCTTTTCAACTACTAAATAACATTGCAACTGTTGGATATGGAATGGTAACTATTCGTGTCTATGGGTGAACGCCTTCCAAGGTCAGTGTGCTGTGTAACAGGTTAGTGTCATTAGGTTCGGTCGTATAAAGTTATTATTTCGTTATGCAACTTATCGGTCGTGTGTTTTAATTGTAATTTGGTTACAAATAATACATGGGTTGAGTCTTTCTACATGTTACCATTGTTAGCCATGTATTTCATTGAATAATAATGAGTACAATATTGTGTATAAATATGATGAGGCGAAAAATGAACCACTTTTAGGGGGTCATTTAAGCCCGTAATTGAACTTATTTGATCAAATATTGCCCTAAATCGTTCCTTTCGTGATTTTAGGTACTTTGGGAGTGAAATCTGGAAAAGGAAGCAATTCGGACGTTTTTGAAGCATAAAAATGAAGAAAACGCCAAAGTCTTAATTTTCCTTGCTGGGAACAGTAGGTGACGGCGTCAAGAAGGAATCCTTGACGGCGTCAAGAGCAATTTTCCATGACAATCCAGTACAGATTTGACGGCGTCACGAAGTAGGGCGTCAAGAGTAAAAGTCATGACGGCCTGGAAATGCACAACACATGACGGCGTCAAAAGTAGATCAAGGCAGTCCGAGAAGAGTTTTGGCGACGAGGTGACGGCGTCACAAGTTTGGTCTTGATGCCGTCAGACCCTATTTCCTATATATAGTTTTCTAATTTTCACACATTAGAGAGAGAAGTTTTGGAGAAACCCTAAGTACGAACTTGGTGCGAATTTTACAGGTTTTTCAAGGGTTCCAAGCGCTTGATACCTTTCATGTGTAATTGAGATAAGTGTTCTTTTAATTCAATCAATATGTCTATGTGTTGGTTGTCTATATCTTGTTCTTGTCTTAATTCCATCATGCTAGGCTAGATCTATCTTGTGTTTGCTTGGATCTAATGAAACCTAGATGTTAATTATGTGTTGATTACTTGTTTATAATTGTATTGGATGAATGATTTTTATGTTAGGCTTAAGAAAACTGGCAGATCTCCAAATGGTAACATGCTTGAACGTTTTAAGAAACATGAACCGATGTGCACTAGGTCTTTATTGGTTGTATTTAATGCATGAGCCACTATTTATAATCCCTATGGTTGTGCTGGGCATGGTATAGGAGGAGATAAGAGCTCATAGAATTGGGGAGTTAAGTGCGCCACCCCATGAATGATATTAAGGAATACGATCCATCATCCATGCAACTATAACAAGTAATTAACGTGTAAAAGATGTCTAGGGAGTAGTGAAATCTAAGTAAACACATTTTCTCCACTTATTGCTCACAACTTTAGTATAATTTAGTTTATTTTCATTTCTAGTATTTTATTTTGATTGCATCTTTAGTATTGGGTTAGTTGACTAGCAACTAATTCCGCCCAAATCCTTCCAACCCGAGATTTTTACTTGCTTTCTAAAAAAACATAAAAATACAAAAATAATCATCCCTCACCTTTAGAACTAGTATTTAGGTTTTCTAATCCTAGCGAAACTATTCCTAGCTGAACGATCAATCCCCCGGTACTTGTCACTATACTATACTACAACGATCAGGTACACTGCCTGGTGGGGGTTGTAAGCTTCTCAAGATCCCTTGAGAGGTAAAGCCTGGTGCGATTCCCACGTATCAAGTTTTTGGCGCCGCAGCCCGGGGAATAGTTATTGTCTAGGTTAGAATTTCTTTTTATTAGGTCTACTTGCTAGATTCCTTTCTAGTAAGATTTTATTTTTATTTTTTAGTTTTTCTTTAGTCTATCTTATTTCTTTGTGTCTTTGTTCGTAATTCTTCACCACCTGCCATCATGGCAAACGACGAATCCTTTAACCTTAGGATCACTAGGAGTCGTAGTTCCACTAGAAACCTTGTCTTGCCTTATGCGGAACCCAAAAGAGAAATGCATAGATTGAGACAATATCACTCAACTTCTGAACCATCTAGCGTTGCCATCGATTTTGATGCACCCCTTTCTGAAGAAAATTCAGAAAATCATGTCACAACCCCTAGTTCCCAACCCAACGACGAGATGAGTACCCCCGCAACTCCCATTCCTAAGCGCCTTAAGGACTACTCCTCCCCAACCTCTCGTGGCTTCTCAAACGCCATTGTCTACCCAAACGAACACACCAACGAGGTTTTGCATGCAAACGATGTTTGGCTTGTCCAAAGTGTGTGTAAGTTTTGCGGATTAGATGAGGAAGATCCAATCCAACATATTAAAGACTTCCTGAAAATAGTAGACACCCTCCATACGGATAGGGCTACTAGAGACACGTCCCGATTGCGATTCTTTCCTTTCACCCTATATGAAAAAGCCCAAGAATGGTATGATAAACTCCCTTCTGAATCTATTTTCACATGGGAGCAACTCATATCCAAATTCTATGAGAAGTTCTTTCCACCTGGAAAAACCTCAGCGTTTAGAGATAGGATCCTCCGTTTCCAAAAAGGGAAGGACGAACCCTTCCATAAATCGTGGATTAGATTGAAAGATTTAATAAGACAAGTTCCCCATCATGGCATTGAGCTTTGGCTCTTGGTCCAAATCTTCTACGATAATATCTCCTCTAACGACCGAAACGGAATTAACCAATCTAGAAAAGGGAGACTGGCCAATCTTAGTGCCGAAGAAGGATGGGATAGGATTGAAGAATATGCTCAAGACCAGGATGACACTTGGGATGAACCTGTGTCGACTGTCAGCATTTTTGAAATCACCTCAGATCGGTTGAGAAAAATTCACAAAAGAGTAGAATACCTAGCTGGATCGCAATTACCTAAACAACTGTCGAATCCTTACTTAATCTGCGATTACTGTGGGGGCCCGCATGAGGTAGAAGAATGCGGAGGAGCAACCACGACTAAACATGCATGCTTGTCAGGAGGGGACATTTATGCTGATCCCTCCCTTTTGCCTTTTTACCAAAATGACGATTACACCCTCTGGGGAAATCTGGTAAAGAGAAAAGAAGGAGAGGAAGGACCTGAATTCGAGATCAGGAGCACTTTTGAAGATGACCTTGGTCACTTCGCTCACAAAAAAGGCTTGCAAATGAAAGGTCTTAATGAGGTTTTCGACGAGCAGCAGGATGACATTGGAGAATTTTTCAACAAGCTTAACTCAGCCCTAGATAATCTTGAAATGCCATCAGTAAGCAAAAAAGACCCCATGCTCGCGATAACCACTCGAGCTGGAACAACAACCAAGGACCCACCTTACCCAAGCTCGTCCCCCATCGCCCCCGATCCAAACAAACCTGGCGAAGAGGAGGAGGATGTCGACGGCAAGACCCCCGACCAACCGCCCTTGACGACCCCTTCCCCATCAACCCTACCTAACCCACCTGTGAGAATCCCGTTTCCATCCCGATTAAGGAACCAGAAAAATGAGAATGATAACAAGAGATTCTTGTCATACCTAAAAGACTCGGTTGTCACCATACTCCTCCTTGATGCTTTCTATCACATGCCAAAGTATAGCGCATACTTTAAAAATCTACTTGCTAACCGGAAGAAACTCGAGGGTCTTGTGACTCTGGGGGAAGAATGCTCAGTGGTGACCCATCGAGGGCTACCAAAAAAGGTAGACGATCCGGGCAGCTTTACCCTGCCCTGCTCCATAGGATCTCGATCAATCAAGAATGCTCTTGCCAATTTGGGAGCGAGTATCAATCTCATGCCTCACTCTATGTTCCTTAAATTGGGATACTCTGGATTAAAATCTACCCGTATGAACATCCAACTAGCCGATAGATCAGTCTAGTACCCCGTAGGGATATGCGAGAATGTGCTAGTCAAAGTTGGGAAATTCAAATTCCCGCTCGACTTCGTAATCCTGGATATGGAGGAGGATGACTTGGTACCCATCATCTTAGGGAGACCATTTCTTGCTACCGCTCGTGCAGTCATTGATGTTTATGACGGCAAATTAACCTTACGAGTGGGAACCGATAGCACAACCTTTGACATTAAGGATTCTATGGACCTCTCCCTCGAAGCAGCCAACCGGCTCTATTTCATCGGGGAAGTCGATGAACTCACGGATGTCATTGATAGTTGTGTCGATGAACAGATCGATGAAGGCTGGCTACGGGACGAGAGTTTCCTGCCTTTGCTAGAAGTAGAAAAGATGGAGGATGTTGGTGCAATCTCCTTATACCCCAGACAAGAGACAACAGAGCATCTCGAGCTCCGAAAGCCCGAAAACAAGCTCAAACCTTCTATTATCGAACCTCCTGAGTTAGATCTTAAAGAGCTTCCTAACCATTTGGAGTATGCCTTCCTTCAGGGAGAAGACCAACTGCCGGTAATCATAAACTCTTCCTTGGAACATGAACAAAAAGGTAAACTCTTAGAGGTCCTAAAGAAATACAAAGGGGTGCTCGCATGGAGTGTGGCCGACATTAAGGGGATTGACTCAACTTTTTGCACACATAAGATTCTCATGGAAGAAGATTATAAACCTACCGTGCAACCCCAGAGGCGGGTGAACCCTAACATTAAGGAAGTAGTAAAGAAAGAAGTTATCAAACTTCTGGATGCAGGATTGATTTACCCGATCTCGGATAGCCCATGGGTCAGTCCTGTGCAGGTTGTACCTAAGAATGGTGGAATGACTGTGGTTAAGAATGACAAGGGTGAGACGGTGCCACAGAGAACGGTCACTGGATGGCGGGTATGCATTGACTATCGAAAGCTCAATGATGCCACAAGGAAAGATCACTTTCCCTTGCCATTCATTGATCAAATGTTAGAGAGATTGTCGGGACACGAGTACTATTGCTTCTTGGATGGATTCTATGGGTATTTTCAAATTCCCATAGCACCTGAGGACCAAGAAAAGACCACGTTTACTTGCCCCTATGGAACATTTGCCTACAAAAGGATGCCTTTTGGGCTATGTAATGCCCCCGCTACTTTCCAGCGATGCATGACCGCAATCTTTCACGAACTCATGGAAGACAGCATGGAAGTGTTCATGGATGACTTTTCGGTCTTCGGGAACTCCTTCGACCGCTGTCTTGCTAATCTAGAAAAGATGCTTAAACGGTGTGAGGAAACCAACTTGGTGCTAAACTGGGAAAAGTGTCATTTCATGGTAAAAGAAGGGATTGTGTTAGGGCATAAGATCTCAGGGAACGGAATAGAGGTGGACCAAGCTAAAGTTGAAGCTATATCTAAGTTACCATACCCCACGACTGTTAAAGCAATACACAGCTTCTTGGGGCATGCCGGGTTTTATCGGAGATTCATCAAAGACTTCTCCAAAATTGCTCGGCCAATGACTCAATTACTTGTGAAAGATGCTCCGTTCGATTTTTCCCAAGAATGCAAGGATGCATTCGATCTCTTAAAAAAGGAACTCACACAAGCTCCAATCATGATCACACCCAACTGGGAGTTACCATTTGAAATCATGTGTGACGCTATCGATTTCGCTGTCGGGGCTGTATTGGGCCAACGGCGTGACAAGCTTTTCCAACCTATTTACTACGCTAGCAAAACCATGAATCCCGTTCAAGAGAATTACTCCACCACCGAGAAAGAATTGTTAGCCGTAGTGTTTGCGTTCGACAAATTCCGACAATATCTTGTCCTTTCAAAAACAGTCGTCTTCACTGATCACTCGGCTTTTCGATATCTTTTTGCGAAGCAGGATGCTAAGCCACGACTAATTCGGTGGATCTTGTTGCTACAAGAATTCGATGTTGAGATTCTTGATAAGAGGGGGCAGAAAATCTGGCCGCAGATCATCTATCTCATCTCGAAAACCCCTAGGATATGCACGATAGAAGTGAGATTAGGGATTCATTTCCTGACGAACAACTCATGTTGATGATTGATTCGGAGCCGTGGTACGCCGATTTTGCTAATTACCTCGCAAGTAGAATTGTTCCTGAACACCTGACTAGGTACGAAAGGAAAAGGTTCTTTTCTCAGCTAAAATACTACTTTTGGGATGAACCATTTTTATTCCGAAGGTGTCCTGACCAAATTATAAGACGCTGTGTTTCGGAAAGTGAGGCAGTGAAGATCATGAGGGAATGTCACTCTGGTCCCTCTGGGGGGCATCATGGGATAAACATTACCGCCCGAAAGATTCTCGATGCGGGATTCTATTGGCCCACAATTTTCCGTGATGTAAAAGAAATGGTGCAGGCATGCGATGCATGTCAACGGGCCGGGAACATATCACATAGGGATGAAGCACCTCAGAACTTTATACAAGTATGTGAGGTCTTCGATGTTTGGGGGATTGATTTCATGGGACCCTTTCCATCTTCAGGGGGAACGAATACATATTAGTCGCCATTGACTATGTTTCAAAATGGGTTGAGGCACAAGCCCTTAGGACCAATGACGCCAGAGTAGTTATTCATTTCCTGAAAAAGCTTTTCGCGAGATTCGGGATTCCTAAAGCTCTCATCAGTGATAGGGGGACCCATTTTTGCAATGCACAAATGGAAAAGGTCATGAAGAGGTATGGAGTACCCCATCGGTTCTCCACCGCCTATCATCCACAAACCAATGGCCAAGTCAAAAACACCAATAGGGCTATTAAAAGAATACTTGAAAAGACGGTTAGTCAAAATAGAAAGGACTGGTCATTTAAACTCGACAAAGCCTTATGGGCATTCTGAACCGCCTACAAAACACCTATTGGAACGACCCCGTTCCGCATGGTGTATGGTAAGGCATGTCACTTACCAGTGGAACTAGAACATAAGGCTTATTGGGCGCTTAAGACATGTAACTTAGATTACACAATTGCTGGAAAATAATAGGTTCTTACAATTACACGAGCTTGATGAGCTTAGGTTAGAAGCTTACGAATCTTCCATCACATATAAAGAGAGAGCAAAAAGATGGCATGACCAAAGAATTAAGAAGCCTAAAGAATTTTTAGATGGAGACAAGGTCCTATTATACAATTCTCGGTTGAGATTATTTCTGGAAAAACTTAAGTCTAGATGGTATGGACCGTTTACGGTGAAGAATTCCTCTAAAACTGGAACTGTGGTGTTATTGGACGATGAAGGCAGGGAATTTACTGTTAACATACAACGTGTAAAACATTATCAAGAAAATAACAATGAAATGATTTGTGAGGAGGATGTGACGTTTGATGACAAGGTCACGTAGTAACCCATGACCTTGAGTCTAGCTACGAGACTCGTAAATAAAGAAAAGCGTTTCTTGGGAGGCAACCCATGTTTTGTGTGATTTTATTTTGTTTGTTTGTTATTTGCTTCCGTATGCATGCTTTATTTTTATTGTTGGTAGATCATGTTTCTAAACTAAATAGTGGAAATACTTTACTTTGTTGTTTTGGCCTAGTCTTAACTCCACCTAAAAGTATTTTTGCAAAAGATAAGTGTGAGGGGAAACCCCAAATATGTTTTTAAGAAACAAACCGATCATGATTCTCCACAATATTAAATGAACATGTATATTCGTATTTGTTAGAGTCAAATGTTTGTATTGAGTCATAATGAAGTTTTGCAGGATTTACCAGGAAGTAGGACCAAGTTTTTCCAGAAATTTTCCGAAAACTTAACATAAGAATTTCTGCAGGTCACTTCTGACGGCGTCATGAATTAATTCTTGACGGCGTCACGTGTAAAAATCTGGAAATTTTACCAGTTTTGTTTTTCTAACGGAGTCTTATGGTTTTTGTGAATTATTAGGTTTTATAATCTCCAGGAGGTCTGCAAACTTCATTCCATAAGCATTATATCTTATCTTGTTTTCTAGGATTTAGTAACTTATATAGGATGCCGCCGATTTTACGCGAGGTTGTTTTGTCTATTTTATCAGGTTTTACAGGTTATGTATGACAAGAAGATGATTTATATTCTGGAAGGGAAACTTTGATTGTTCATTTTCTTGGAGGAAGATTTAACCTGGTCACCTTATTATCCATACCGAGCGAATCAGGGGAGTATTTGATTTCATTCTTTTTACTTTTTCACTTTTACATTCTTTACTTGAACATTGGGGACAATGTTCATCTTAAGTGTAAGAGGAGGGTAAAAAGATGATACCTTACATATGCACTTTCGCTTGAGTTTGTTTTGTTTGATGGTAGATGTGTAATAAAACTATGAGAAATACTTGTTAGTATAATTTTAGCGCCAAATTTAAAAATTTTTACAACATTTAGGAGTGAAACTTTAGCCATAGCAAGCGTCTCATGGATAGGAGATTGTATGACTAGCACATAACCGTATATTCAGAAAAATTTTCCACCCAAATATGTGAGGTTCGCCTTTAGATTTGATAGGAAAAGCATTCACTATTAGTGCTTATGAGTGTACTGGTAGCATTTAGATTCTAGAACTTGCGTTAGTGATGCATCCCGAGACCGCTAGTGAGACTACATTCGTGTGGTAGGATTTACTACATGATAAGAGGCATTAGGATCACCCTTGTGTTAAACCCGTATCATAATTACTTGACCATTTAAGTCATATTACTTGGCTAGTTAAGTCAACTAATTTTTCCCACACCCTTAGCGTTGTACACATTTTTAGTACACGAAACCCCTAGTACACCCCTCCGAGCCTATCTTTTCATTTCTAACTTTAAGCATCTTACTTAAAGGAAGAATTTGTTACACCCCACTTAAATGTACACCCAAATCGCCTTAGCCTTCCGTGAATGCGCTCATTTTTAGTGCATTATTGTTATTTGTTAAACCCTAAGTTAACTATCTAATTGATTACACGGTTGCTAAGTCGAGTCATATCCTTGTACATATTGTTTTGGGACGATTGGGACTCATGGGTAAAGTACTTATTTTATGGAGTAATGGGGAAGAACATCATTTATTACCCCCATATGTACGTTAATCTTAAAAGTGCTCCAAGTTGATTATCTTAATTCAAGTCATTAGATTAGTTTATTGTAAAGTACGTAAAAATTCAAGTGTAAGGGGAATGCTCAACCCCTATGATGTATTATTTTGGATGGTAGGGTAAGAGTGTATGCAAAAAAAAAAAAAAAAAAAAAATAGAAAAAGAAAAAGAAAAAGAAAAAGAGAAAAAACATACGGACTACCATCCCTTTTCATTCGATGTTTATTTTATGTTTTTGTTATTTTTCATTTATTAGCTTAAGTCGAGTCTAGTCTTGGCTTAGCAACGCCATATTGTACATGTAATTAACCAAGATTGTTAACTCGCCACCAGTAAAACTTCCTTTATCCAACAAAACCGTGTATTTCATATCCCTACACCTAACGTTACAACCCTTTAAAAGACCTCTTTGATAGTTTATCCTAGGTGCTTACGCCATGTGGTGGAGGTTTGATCCTTTCCCAAGCCTATGGTAATCTATTTTGCTATGACAGGTAGTGAGAGATATCATCCGTTTCCATATTGTAATTTATACTTTATTACACCCGAGAAATGTGAGTATCTAAACACTATTTGTGAGGTGCTAGTGTATGACCTCCGTGCTTGTCTATTGGTCTTTAATGGAACGATTATTTGTTGTAATTACTTTTATATTAGTGTTAAATGACCTCTAACTTGTATTTTGACTAGAATAAAAGCGCATTTGCTTGAGGACAAGCAAATATCAAGTGTAAGGGTATATGATGAGGCGAAAAATGAACCACTTTTAGGGGGTCATTTAAGCCCGGAATTGAACTTATTTGATCAAATATTGCCCTAAATCGTTCCTTTTGTGATTTTAGGTACTTTGGGAGTGAAATCTGGAAAAGGAAGCAATTCGGACATTTTTGGAGCATAAAAGTGAAGAAAACGCCAAAGTCTTACTTTTCCTTGCTGGGAACAGTAGGTGACGGCGTCAAGAGCAATTTTCCATGATGATCCAGTACAGATTTGATGGCGTCACGAAGTAGGGCGTCAAGAGTAAAAGTCATGATGGCCTGGAAATGCACAACACATGACGGCGTCAAAAGTAGATCAAGGCAGTCCGAGAAGAGTTTTGGCGGCGAGGTGACGGCGTCACAAGTTTGGTCTTGACGCCGTCAGACCCTATTTCCTATATATAGTTTTCTAATTTTCACACATTAGTGAGAGAAGTTTTGGAGAAACCCTAAGTACGAACTTGGTGCGAATTTTACAGGTTTTTCAAGGGTTCTAAGCCCTTGATACCTTTCATGTGTAATTGAGATAAGTGTTCTTTTAATTCAATCAAAATGTCTATGTGTTGGTTGTCTATATCTTGTTCTTGTCTTAATTCCATCATGCTAGGCTAGATCTATCTTGTGTTTGCTTGGATCTAATGAAACCTAGATGTTAATTATGTGTTGATTACTTGTTTATAATTGTATTGGATGAATGATTTTTATGTTAGGCTTAAGAAAACTGGCAGATCTCCAAATGGTAACATGCTTGAACGTCTTAAGAAACATGAACCGATGTGCACTAGGTCTTTATTGGTTGTATTTAATGCATGAGCCACTGTTTATAATCCCTATGAATGTGCTGAGCATGGTATAGGAGGAGATAAGAGCTCATAGAATTGGGGAGTTAAGTGCGCCACCCCATGAATGATATTAAGGAATACGATCCGTCATCCATGCAACTATAACAAGTAATTAACATGTAAAAGATGTCTAGGGAGTAGTGAAATCTAAGTAAACACATTTTCTCCACTTATTGCTCACAACTTTAGTATAATTTAGTTTATTTTCATTTCTAGTATTTTATTTTGATTGCATCTTTAGTATTGGGTTAGTTGACTAGCAACTAATTCCGCCCAAATCCTTCAAACCCGAGATTTTTACTTGCTTTCTAAAAAAACATAAAAAATACAAAAATAATCATCCCTCACCTTTAGAACTAGTATTTAGGTTTTCTAATCCTAGCAACACTATTCCTAGCTGAACGATCAATCCCCCGGTACTTGTCACTATACTATACTACAACGATCAGGTACACTGCCTGGTGGGGGTTGTAAGCTTCTCAAGATCCCTTGAGAGGTAAAGCCTGTTGCGATTCCCACGTATCAAAATAATACACTAATGGGCGTAATAACAAATGCAAATCACTATAACAAATATGACAACTAGGCCTAATACATATCTACTAACAACCATGTTATATTTAGTCTTTATTTAGCTTCTATCTATGTCTAGGGTGTTAAGTGTCCGTTTCGTATTCTTAGTCATGTAGTAGTCGGTTGATTGGCTTGTGTTCCAGTCCAACCCGTTTCTTGTTATCACATCCGACATAGGACTCTTGTAGAGTCGGTTTTACCTCCCCCTCATCTCTATAAAAGGAGGTGAGGGGGGGGGGGGACGAGTTATGTACGCATTCTTTCAATACTAATCAAGAAACGATTAGGGATACTTACTTGTGCTTGTTCTTTTCAGTCGATTCAAAGTTGTTGTGTTGTGCCATATTTATTCACTTGATCTGTGATCCATGTTCTAGCCTTCCAGGTTGTTGTACGATTATACAACAAGTGGTATCAAGAGCTCGGTTCGAGGGTTCGCTGGTTACTAGGTTCGATCGATTAGAATGGTTTCTTGGGTTATCGAAGAAGCATGAGGTTTTTCTGTTTTGGGTTTCGATTTAGAACAACAAGAAGGTGCAGCAGATTAACAAGTTATATTGTTGTGTTTTTGATCGACAAAGAAGTGGTCTTTTGGATCTAGTATTTTTGTTGTTGTCTGCGTACAAAGGAAGAAGAAAGCTGTACCAGATCTAATTTCTTTATAAATAATAAAGTCAACAAAAAAGGGATAAAAGGAAGCGAATATTTTAAATAAACAAAAGGGCCTTTGTTTGTTTATTTTTCCTTTTATTGTTGTTTATTATTTAGAAAATAAAAAGGTTATTAATTAAAAGGGTTTTGCACAAGGGACTTTGTTGGTTTGTGATTGTGAGGTTTTTTCACAAGGTTTAGCAAATTAATAAAGGGATTAAAGAATGACGGGAGCCAAGTTTGAGATTGAGAAATTTGATGGAACTGGTGATTTCGGGTTATGGAGAGTCAAGATGCGTGATTTATTAATCCAACATGGATTTGAAGCAGCTCTGGAGGTTTTACCCGAAAATATGGATGCTACAGCGAAAGCTGAGCTAAACAAGAAAGCTCATAGTGCATGATTTTGTGTTTAGGTAACAAGGTTCTGAGAGAGGTTACCGGGGAGACGACTGCAGCGGGGGTTTGGTCCAAGCTTGAGACTTTATACATGACAAAGTCCTTGGCCAATAAGTTGTACCTAAAGAAGAAGTTGTATACATTCTACATGCCGGCTGGACGTACGATTTCCGAACATATAGATGAGTTCAACAAAATCGTTCTTGATTTAGCAAATATTGAGGTAAAATTCAAGGATGAAGATCTTGCTTTATTATTACTCACTTCTTTACCAGCATCATACGAACACTTTGTGGATACCTTGCTTTATGGACGGGAAGCTTTGACTTTGGAGGATGTTTTGGCCACACTAAATTCAAAGGAAATCAAAGAAAGATCTAAGGCGAAGGGGGATGATGGTGAAGGGTTATACGTGAGGGGAAGAACTGATCGCAGGAATTCGCATCAGTCTTGGGGAAAGTCAAGATCGAAGTCTCGAGGTGGAAGACTCAAGTGCTATATTTGCCAGTTTGAGGAGCACTTGAAGAGAAACTGTCCGAAGAATAATCGCAAGAAGTCAAATGGTTTCGTCAAGAAAGATGATCAGCCAAGCTCTAGTGGTTCGATTTATGACGGTTCTGAGGTGATGATGGTTATGAGTGCAGAAGCCTTATTGGATTGGATTATGGATTCAGGAGGTTCATACCACATGACACCCAGGTTAGATATATTTTTTGATTTTCTGGAATGCGATGAGGGCAGTGTACTGTTGGGTAACAATAAGGAGTGCAAGATCAGAGGTATTGGCAAGGTAAGGGTACAACTGAAAGATGGGTCAAGTTTTGTATTACACAATGTCAGGTATATTCCTGAATTGAAAAGAAACTTGATATTGCTGGGAACTCTTGAAAAAGAAGGATATACCGTAAAAATGCAGTCGGGCAAAATCAAGGTGATTAATGGTTCTAGGGTTGTTTTATCTGGAACTCGAAGGGATAATTGCGTATACTCTTTGGATGGCCATGCAGTGGCGGGTGAGCTTAATGCTAGTGTTGAAGAAAAATACAGTCTTGCGCAGGTTTGGCACAAAAGACTGGGACATATCAGTGAGGCGGGACTTCAGGTGCTAGAAAAGCAGGAGCTCTTTGGAAAGAAAAGTCTAGGTAAGCTCGATTTTTGGGAGAATTGTGTTCTGGGAAAGTCACACCAAGTCAGTTTCGGTGTAGGAAGGCACACTACTCAGGGAGTGATAAACTATGTTCATTGAGACTTATGGGGTCCGTCTCAGGTGGAATCATTGGGAGGTAAGAGGTATTTCTTATCTATTGTCGATGATTATTCCAGGAGGGTATGGGTTTATATTCTTAGGTTCAAACACGAAGCATTTGGAAAGTTCAAAGAGTGGAAGCAGTTAGTAGAGAATCAGACTGGGAGGACGGTTAAGAAGTTGAGGACAGATAATGGTCTTGAGTTCTGTAACCGGGAATTTGAGCAGCTATGCACTGAGAGTGGGATTGCTAGACATTTGACAGTTTTCGGGACGCCGCAGCAGAATTGATTAGCAGAACGGATGAATAGAACTCTCATGGATAAGGTACACTGTTTATTAATTCAGTCTGGATTGCCCAAGACCTTCTGGGCGGAAGCGACATGTACGGCCGCATATCTTATAAATAGGTCACCATCGACAGCGATTGAGAAAAAGACACCTATGGAGATGTGGTCGGGACATCCAAGTCATTATGGGATGTTGAGGATTTTCAACTGTGTCGTATATTAACACGTTAAACAAGGTAAGCTCGAGCCGAGAGCGGTAAAATGCGTTCTTTTGGGGTATCCTGAAGATGTGAAGAGGTACAGGCTATATAGGCTTGATAATGAATCACCTAAAATAGTCACTAGCAGGAACGTGGTCTTCAATGAAAGTGTCATGTATAAAGACACGTTGAAGGATTCGGTGCAGGTACTGATAAGTATGTTGAGGAATTACAAGTTGAGGTGGAACTGCAGAGGTTAAATAATCATTCGCTTGAGGAAGATCTGATTGATGGTCAGGAAGATGGCGATGATGAAGATGCAGGGGATCAGGATCATGATCAAACACCAGATCTCACAGATTATCAGTTGATTCAGGATAGAGAGCCAAGGACAAGAACGAAACCTTTGAGGTTTCGAGATGAAAGTAATATGGCTGCTTACGCATTTGCTGCAGCAGAGGAAGAAGATACTCATGAACCATTGACATACCAGGAGGCAGTTACTTGTAAAGATAGATTTAAGTGGAAAGCTGCTATGGATGAAGAGGTGGGTTCTCTGGAGAAAAATGAGACCTATGAGTTAGTGGATCATCCAGTTGGGCAAAAGCTGGTAAGCTGCAAATGGCTGTTCAAAATAAAGGAAGGGATTGAAGGTGTTCAAAAGCCTAGGCATAAGGCGAGGTTGGTGGCTCGTGGATTCACTCAAAGGGCAGGTATTGACTATAATGAAGTATTTTCGCCGGTAGTTTGACACACATCTATTCGGGTAATACTTGCATTGACTGCGTGTAGATATTATGAGCTAGAGCAGCTTGATGTAAAGACAACATTTTTACATGGGAATCTTGAAGAAGTGATCTACATGAGCCAGCCACCGGGTTATGAACAAGGTAACAAGGTATGTTTGTTAAAGAAATCCCTTTATGGTTTGAAGCAGTCACCTAGGCAATGGTATAAGAGGTTTGATGAGTACATGCTGAGCAACGGGTTCAAGCGTAGCAGTTACGACAGCTGCGTATATTACAGGAGTTATGCACCAGGTGAGTATATCTATCTACTGTTATATGTAGACGATATGCTGATTGCTTGTAAAAGCAAGGCTGAGATTGGGTCTATCAAGTCTTTGCTTAAAAAGGAGTTTGACATGAAAGAGCTCGGGGAAGCAAAGAAGATTATTGGTATGGAGATCATCAGGGATCGGAGTCGAAGATTCTGAGGGTGTCACAATCCGGGTACGTTTCTAAGATTTTAAATAATTATAGAATAGACAATGGGAAATCGGTTAAGATGCCATTGGGTAGGCACTTCAAGCTGTCGTTGAAGGATTGTTCGGTTAGGGATTGTGATGTTGAAAGGATGAGCAGGGTGCCATATGCAAATGCGGTTGGGAGCTTAATGTACTTGATGGTATGCACAAGGCCAGACATAGCGTATGCGGTAAGTGTAGTTAGCAGATATTTGGCGAATCCAGGTAAAAAGCATTGGGAAGCAGTGAAGTGGATTTTGAAATATTTGCGGGGGTACTGCAAACGTGGGTTTGGTGTATGGGAAAAATTGTAGCAACCATGTGGGCGTAACAGGTTTTGTTGATTCAGACTACGCTAAGGATCCGGATAAAGGTAGGTCAATCACAGGTTACGCGTTTTTAGTACAGGGATGTGTTGTAAGCTGGAAGGCAACGCTACAACACGTGGTGGATCTTTCAACTACAGAGGCGGAGTATATGGCCCTTACGGAGGCTGTGAAGGAAGCTATTTGTCTAAGGGGACTCTTGGAAGATTTGGGTGTGGAGCTTAACATTGTGGCAGTTAATTGTGATAATTAGGGCGCGATTCACTTATCGCGGAATCATGTTTTTCATGAAAGGACTAAGCACATCAATGTGCGTTATCACTTTATCAGAGAGGTCTTGGAAGCAAAGACGGTTGAAGTTCTGAAGGTGGGTACTGAACACAATGCTGCGGATGCCTTGACGAAGGTGGTACCTGGACGGAAGTTACAACATTGCTTGGAGTTGTTGAAGTTCGGTATAGGCTAATATAAAGCCTAAGGTGGAAATTGTTATATTTAGTCTTTATTTAGCTTCTATCTATGTCTAGGGTGTTAAGTGTCCATTTTGTATTCTTAGTCATGTAGTAGTCGGTTGATTGGCTTGTGTTCCAGCCCAACCCGTTTCTTGTTATCACAGCCGACATAGGACACTTGTAGAGTCGGTTTTACCTCCCCCTCATCTCTATAAAAGGAGGTGAGGGGGGGGGGGGATGAGTTATGTACGCATTCTTTCAATACTAATCAAGAAACGATTAGGGATACTTACTTGTGCTTGTTCTTTTCAGTCGATTCAAAGTTGTTGTGTTGTGCCATATTTATTCACTTGATCTGTGATCCGTGTTCTAGCCTTCCAGGTTGTTGTACGATTATACAACAAACCATTTGATTTGCTCCATCCATGTTAAATGGATTAGATTTTAGATATTGGTTTACTGATGCATTGTTATCATTGGTCGTAAGATTTGGTTATGTAAAGGAAACTTGGTTTCTCTACAAATTTCAAACCATGTAACTCTTCTATAAAAATATAATATCCGCCCACTATCATATTATTAATCTTTATTTAAATGATAAAGACTTTTTAACTTAAATTTTTATATACATAATTATGTACGGCTAAAGTGAATTTCTAAATCAAATGAGTTTCGTTGCAACAGGTATGAAACTATTTGTCCAGAACACTGCCTGATCCTTGACTTATTCTATATATCAGAAGCAGAATATATTTTCTCTTCTCTTCGACTATTTTGTCTTTCCTCTACTGATTTCAAAATTTTTTATTGCTTTAGATTGGATGAACGCCAGCAGTCCAAGACAACCTATGTGAGTTCGTACGTCGGTACTTCCAACAGATGGTATTGATAACGATGTTGGCCATCAATATTCGTGTACACGTAAGTATATTGGTTTTTTGATATGTTACCTTTGCATTTTGGTTTGAATGTACTTATTGTTACACTTTTACGTATGTTGCAGCAGGTGCAGGCAGCTGAAAATGCTTGAAAGAAATCCCACACGCTTTTTGGCAACAGTTCACCGGGTACATGCATACCAACCGACAAGCCAACTGCTCAAAAGCAACAACGTATTGAGAAACAAGGTACGCCCAGGAATAACTGTTACCACTAAGTTCCTAAATAGACTATTCACTAAAGAAATGAAGAACAAAACATGTTTCTGATGTAACGTTACACTTACTTTTCTTTATCATAATAGTACGAATTTGACAGCAATAATACTAAACTAGTACCAGCAATGGCGATCTTCTCCTACACTACTACATGAATTGGCTATTCCAAACACCCAAATTCGAAAATGGTATATATCATGCTTTAAGGGACGTCTCGATTAGCTTATGTTTTGGGCTTATAAGCTTATCTAAAATTGAAAAGCTCATAAACTCATTTATTGGAGCTTATAAGCTTATAACCTCGACTTGATAAGGTGGTAAGCCACAAAAGTGGGCAACCAAATTCCTGAAAACTACTCTAATCCAAATTCCCATTTAGTATAATATATCATCCAATTATGTTGATACTAACATTGTACGATCTCGGATTTAAATTTTCTGCAAGCTAATTTGCGTCTTATTAATTCGCAGGTAGCATATCTGGAAACAGCTCCATTAGTTCATCAGCTCATAAAGCAAGTATCCGTACATATTCGAATTTATAGTTTCTCACACCACTTGCTGACGTTATCTCGCCCGGCACTTCGAGTATTCTCTTGGCCAAGTTTAGTTTCATCTTTTGTTTGTAGATCTTTATTTATTAGCTACCTACATTTTCCCTATCGGTCCTTTTTTGTAACATAAAAAAACTTATATGGAAATGACTAATTAATTCCATACTATAACTGTTAAATCAAACTGATTAAGGCTTCTCCAAGTAAAACTAGAAGAAACTGCCAAAAATTGCAGGCTACTCGAATACTACACCAATAGTCACGCGTTCATATACCTGCTGGCCTCTAGAAGCGGTTAAAGACTTTTAGTAATTTATATTATCGGTCTTTCAAAAGCAAACTAACTAATATCTTTTGTGTATGTAGGGTGACAACAAAAAGAACCTCACAGAAGCACAAGCAAAGTTAAAACAGGCATTTATTGACTTCTACGAAAAGTTTCGGTAAGTAAAGAACTATTGGTGACCATAGCTTATTTTAGTTTAACATTAGGATCTTTGACTGCAAAATGTAACTGAATTTGTTCTTGCCTTAAATCCAGCTTCCTGAATAAATTATAGACTCGGAGAAAAAAGAAGAGCCAACATATACCAACAAAGAGAGCACCGGTGAAGTGGCTGAGGAGAAAAAGTGTGAAAACGAGGTGTTGTCTTTTATGATTGTGATCATGTGATCAGTGGATGTCAATATTGTTTCATAAACGTGTGAGGTTAGAGAAATGGTTTAAATGCAAATGAATCAAATGTGTTCAGGATGCCAAGCGCCACAGTTATGAAAATTGAATAAAGTTTATGCATTTTAGTCTTGAGTCGTTTGTGTTTTGAAGTGTGCTTTACTTCAGTCTTATGTAGAGTTTAAATTGTTCTCTTTCTAATGAGTTCTATATGCATGCATTGGAATTGCAACAGTTTGGTAAATCAAGAAATGAAAATAAAAGCGTTTGTCTCAGTTTAGTATTTAGTATCATCGTATATATAAACAATGAGTGTATGACTATTGGTTGGGGAAAAAAAAACAGGCCCGCCCGCAACGCGGCGGCCGGCGCCATTCTAGTTTAGTCAAATTGCCGTTTCAAATGGCGTAGGTTTTGTTTCAAGTTAGTATGTACTGGGCTTTTTCTAAATGGGCCAAAGTTAACATAGGATATACACATATGGCACTCTAGATTGCTGCCCCCTTTTTTGGGCTGGCCTGGGCCGTCGCCCTTATGGCCCATAGCTAAATCCGGGCCTGAGCACAGGCTTTCTAAACAAGAGTGAAACCCATTATCTTTATGATCGAATCAGCCTTTTAAAAGGTAGACCGTAGACGACTCGATTCTCGAATGGATTAAATGGGCTTAAGAAATTAATTCTTGTGAACACCTATAATCCAGCCCATACCTTTTTCTAAGCCTTTTTATTTTTGTTATGGGTTGATAAAATAAATGCACGAATATTTTGGTGGCTGAAAGCTATATCGCACACTTGTGTACATTTTGCCCTCTCACCTCCATGTTGCAGACTAAATTTAGTATCAACTATGATAAAATTTTGTATGTACATATATAGTATTCACGATTTCGTTCACAACTGTATCAAGGGTAACGATTTCCATAATATTGCTAATACCAGACGTATTTGATTATCTATATTATACTACTAGCATTTGGGACTATTCTATAATTAGAAAGACTTAAAATTCAGAGTTTACTTGTTTATTATAGAAGGATTTCAAAATTAATTGGTTAGTAAGCAGGTTGGTTAGGAAGCAAGTTGGTTATGCAGTTTGTTAGAAAGCAGGTTGGTTGTTCAAACTAAAATTATTTGAGTTAATCATCTCTATCATCTCTACTTATAAAGTATAAAAACAACTAAATGTGTAACCGAATAACCCAAAATAGTCGCAATTACCCCCCAATGCGGTTACCATTCTAGTAGTTATAGACATACATTATAACAATCTCAATTAGACACCATAGCTGACACTGTTGACTATAAGCTTCATTTGATACAAAATTCGAGAAAGCTGAAATCAGCACTAAATGTATAACATGCAATTGCACATTTGACCTTGGGCCACTTGGCACAATTGGCCCACTTATTGAGCTTGAACAATCAACTTCACGGTGTTGGGACCTTGGGTGACAATAAGCATTTACGATGATAATTAATTTTACCCTAAATTTATATTCCTTGGTCCCCAATATGCAACAATTAATAATAAGTGTTTTGTTACAAAATAAAATTCGAGTAATATATTATTGGGAGAAAAAGTTGATAAGTTTTATATTACTAGAACGGTACTCGCGCAATGCGGCGACGGGTACCTGTGACTATATTTTGCGTTATTCTGTTATTCAGTTACACATTTAGTTGTCCTTATGCTTTATAAGTAGAGATGTTTAAGCCAAATAATTTTAGTTCGAACAACCAAACATGCTTTCTAACAAACTTTCTAACTAACTTCCTAACTAACCCTTCTTAACCAATTAATTTTGAAATATTTACATAATAAGCAAGTAAAAGTCTAAATTTTAAGCTTTTCAATTATATAATTATCCCAAATACATTATATAGCATTATAGATAAGATGTGGTGGAGTCATGTGAGGATAGATAGGACGGGATCGAAGTCCCAAAGCTTCGCTGTCGCATGCCATATTTATTCCACCATCTTTTCTGAATAATGCATGCATTTAATCATACTAAATGATTATCTGCTCATATAGTGATGATCAATGTTGCAAAAATCGGCCGAATCGGCCGATTAATCGCCGATTAATCGCTAATCGGTGATGTACCTTGTCGATTTTCGAAAATCGGTGAAAAAATCGGCCTAGGCAAAAAAATCAGAAAAAATCGGTCAAAAATCGGCCGAATCGGTCAATTTAAAAAAAATGGAAATTTAGGCATTTTACTTAATTTGGGGATCGTTTATTTCATTTATAACGTACAATGGGCCTCATAATCAGAATTGAAGCCTTTTATTGAGGTTTGTAAACATAGAAGGCTTGGAATCAGTTAAGATCTTTAGTTTGCTCTCCAGAAATTCCCAAAACATGCAGGAAATGCCAAACCGATTAATCACCGATTAATCACCGCCTTGACCGATTACAGGCTGCAGGGTGGTCGACCGCCCGACTACCGATTCACGATTTTTGCAACATTGGTGATGATGATGCATAGTAACATTAATTTGTGTATATATATATATATATATATATATATATATATATATATATATATATATATATATATATATATATATATATATATATATATATATATATATATATATATTTATGTATTATATAGGTGTGAAATAAGTGAGCATGAATCAGTAGTCTAAATTATAATTAAACATTTAAATATTTGATAAATTGCATTTCCTTTTGTAAGTAAAGGTATTTAGTCTAACAACATTACTCAGTTTTTTAAGTTTTTAATATTTAAACAAATGTATTTTCTTTTTATCATATTATCTTATAATGCATAAAAGCCTATTAAAATTCGAAACTTTTAAAATTCAGCATTGCTTATTATAGCAAGATTCAATAGTTTGCACATAATTAAAACATGATCGAGATATTTAATGTAGTCAATTAATTAACTAGTTAATAAACACAATTAATTCAATTATTAAAACACTCTTTGCATAAAAAATACAAATTGTTAAACATATTGTACAACCAACTCAAATACAATTACTAAATGTCACTAATATAAATAATAAAGTACATTATACAAATATTCAAGTCCGAACGGGTAACAGGTCAAAAGGGCTCGAGCCCGAATGGGTACGGGATAAACGAAATTATTGATATCCGTAAATTTAAATTGTCAAGAAGAACATAATAAACTAAAATTAATGATTCACCGGAAAATTTTATTTCATGGTATCCGCCGCTGCAACGTGCGGGTACCTTGCTAGTATGAAGTATAGATTTAGGGTGCGTTTGGTATCCCACTATAGGAATGAGACTATGACTATGGAAGTAATTAAAGATGTTTGTTTAAGATGAGGGGCCCACCACTATGGTAATGAATGATAGATATAATCTATACTCCATATACATCAAGAGAGTTGGGTATGAATCTTTCATAGGTGAAGGACCCACCACTACTATCAAACTCATACTCATTGTAATTCATACCACATACGAAACGCACTCTTAGAAGACGTATAGCTTTCTAAATAAAATATTAAATAATGCATTTATTTTATGTTTGTTTATGCTTTTAATTTTGTTGCAAAAGTCTTTGTATAACTTATACAAACTTGTTATAGATATATAAACTGTACAAGGACTTGAAAAACTTACTTGAATATACATGTGAAATGCACAATACAAACAAATAGATGAACACAAATACACAATATAGGTTCATTATAAATTATATGGAGTAATATATTAACTAGTTCATTGTGCATGTAGAATAAATTCTACTGTATAAATGTATGAAGTCTTTTTCAAAAAGGTAAACCGAAAAGTTATTATTATATGTAAGTTTGATGCAGGGACGAAGCTAGAGTGAGCGTTGGAGCTAAAATTCTTTCATAACATGTAAAGAGGATTTTTGATTCACAGAAGATATTTGTCATAAAAAAAACCGGAGAAACTATGCAACAAAAAGGAGGCAAAGCTAGTAAAAATCTACTGTATAACTTAATTTGATGAACAAAATTTGGGTGGCCCTATAAGGAACAAAACTTTTTCTTTTCATCAAAACTGGGCATACAAATTTTTTCCCCTAAGTTTGTTCAAGCAATTGTTCACAATTTAACATCTCATATACTACAAGAAAAAAGGTCTTTAATGACCAGAATTTAGTGGCGACCTCTTTTCTGCTGTTAGTGACCAAATTCGTCTTGTCACTAAAAATGTTTTTTTCCTGTAGTGCATTTGTCATAGAAAAAAATATAGTTTTCGGACAATGTTCAAAACAAACTTTTGCAGTTTTTGTTAAGTTGAAGCATTTTACAAGTTACAACATCTCAAGCCTCAAGTCTTAACCCAATTGCATGCATATCATACTATATTATAAAGCATGAAGGACTACTATTAATAGAAATACTTAAAATTAAGCATTACAACTTCTAAAGCTATAAGTACAACAACAAATGCTACTTATAGAAATTCTCCTCATATTTAATTCTAACATACAATTAATACTAACATTAAATACAATAAATAAATCATTATGTACATTAAATACAATTAATTAACTTGTCAATAAATACAATTAATGCACTTATTAAAACACCCATTACATAAGAAATACAAATTATCAAGCATATTGTACAACCAACTTAAATACAATTACTGCATTAAATGTCACTAATACAAATAATAAAGCATATTATACAAATATTCAAGCCCGAACGGGCAATGGGCCAAATGGGCTCGAGCCCGAACGTGAACGGGTCAAACGGGCTCGAGTCCGAACGGACACGAGCTAAACGAAATTTTTGATATCCATAAATTTATTGTCAATAAGAACATAATAAACTAAAATATGTTCACATATTGTACAAACCAAGCAAACTACCAAACAAAAAAATAAATAAAATAATATAAACTAAGCAAAATTTCATTAAACTTTTGCCATAAAAAACTAATCAGCAAAGCTATTGCCAAAAAATGTACAAATAAAATAAATTATTAGCCGAAAAAATTAAATTACAGGGTGCCCGCAGCTGCATCGCGCGGGGACCCTGCTAGTCGTTTTTTTAATTGTTGAATGTCTTCTTTAAAAGTCCGATTAACCTTGTTTCAAAATATGTTTAAAGGCATTTATAATGAAATCAAAACTTTGAATACGTATGCATTATATATACGATATGATACGAATATCCGCGCAAATCAACGGTGTATAGCGGCAAATAATTATAATTACAAACTTGTGGTTTTGGTGTGACCTTTGCGGGTTCAGTTTATATTCATTACGAGAAAGAAAGTTTATGGGTTGAAATATAAAAAGTATAAGATTTTGTTACCATTTTTAGTTAAAGGTACGTGAAACAAAATTTAAAATTTAAAGAAGTTATTTTGAGTGTAACATATAACTCATTTTAAGTTTTTAAAATTTTAAGAAAAAGTTATTCATACTTTATATATAACTAGAAGATACCCGCGTAATGCGGTGACGAGTAATTGTTTTTCATTTATACGTTTAACAGTAACTTTACGAACGAATGACAACTTTTAATCAAAATAACTATAAGGAATAGTAATGCAAATTATTTCAAATCCAAATAAAAGTTGTCATTCTATTGCTATAATCCAAGAAGCAAGGCTTATTTATTTCTACTGTAGGTAAACAAACACAAGATGAGAGTAGATTTTTCTAATTTTGTATGTTTTTTTATATCAGTGCTCAGGAAAAGAAGAGAGAGTGTGCTTCGTATTTGTGTTTGAGTTTTAGGTTGACTTATATACCATTAAGGTTTGGGTTGTTATAAGTCGACATTTAATGGACTGTATAAATATTTGACTGTATTAACGGACTGTATAAATATTTGAAGGCTGTTACAAAGTGTATAAAAGAATGTTACTTTTTATATATGAATATTGTCATGGAAGCTATATGATGAATAATGGAAGCTATATATGAATATTGTCATGGAAGCTATATATGAATATTAACTATAAGGAATAGTAATGCAAATTATTTCAAATCCAAATAAATAATGGCTTACTAATTTTCTATTAAAGAAATATTTTTGGTCTTAAAAAATTTTAAACTTTTTTATTTAAAAGTTTAAAACACTTTATAAAGTAGTATAGATACATATACATATATATACGGATATGAATAAAAATTATACTCCGTATTTGATAGTGAAAGATAGTTTTAAATTTTGCGTGAAATGTATTGATAGAGCACATGTATATAAAATATCGTGGGGCAGAAAAAGATGTTTCATATATAATACTAGTAGGATTTTGTATTTAGGAGGGAGAATCAGAATATAGAAACCTTTTGCCCGCAATAAATAAATTTAGAACTTTGGACTGATTAAAATATCATAACAAAATAAATAAAATTTAGAACTTTGGACTGATTAAAATATCATAACAACGGAGCCACTTAAGAATTAAAACTCTGGTTATATCAACTTTGGAGTGAGTAAGCAGTTTTAGAGAAATTCATCTTTTCAAAGCTTATAAAATAAATAAGAGATAAACGGTAAGAACGTGAGTGTGTTTCTTTCCATTTTATAGGGAACTAGAAAATAAATGTATCAAAAATATAATACATCTCAATATCCACCTTCATTAAGGGTATGTTTGGTAGGGTGGAAAGGAATTGTGAGAAAGGAATAAGATATGATTTCCCGTGTTTGTTACACATGGAGAATGGAAAGATGGGTTACCGATTCCATTCTCACCTCCTAATTTTGATTCTCTAAAAAATATAAAGAATGGGAAGAATGAAAATTTATTAAAGGAGCCTTTCCCCTTCTCATTCTCGTGTGAATTGGAAGGCCGCTCAAAAAAGAAGAGTATATAACCCATAGCACGTGCACCGCACATTTAACATAAGAAATTCTCAAAACCTACCTTATGGAGATCTGTGCAACTACAATTTTCAGAACATTCATCAGCGTCCTAACCGAAAAACTGATGTTTGTGAGAGTTATTCGTCCCTATACAAAGTATCTTTTTATCTTTTTTTGTTTATTGTATTACACAGATCAAAAATTGGTAGCAAACCTTAACTGAAAAACTGTTAAATCTTTGTAAATTCGGACCTGGTGAGTTACTGTTATGGTCAAAAACCATTTTTGATTACCATCTCAAGCTAGGGTTTACTTTGAGACTGGGACATGGTGGTCTCTTGTTCCTTAAACGAAAACGATTTTCGTGTTCGAAATTGAGTTGGCGATCGACTGTTTCTACAATTAAATATAGTTTGTTCTTGCGACAATTTTGTATGCGGTTAATCATGTTGATTCATCCTTGTTACTCTACATTATGGACTGTTGTAGGTAGTTTATAAAAGGTGTTGGAAAAACACGAGGGCCTTTTAGGCTTACGAAGAGAAGAATACTTAGAGAACTTTCACAATGGAACTTTTATTCCTTAGCTTTGCTTCGGTTGTACATACAAATGTTACACCCTAAACCTATTTATACTACTCCATGGAAGATTCTAGAACCGAGATACTTCCATGGATATTCTAACATAATCTAGATAATTCTTATTACATCAGCATCCTTATCTAATTTTAGATAACTACCACTGGATATTTCTATCGCATTTGCTACATACTTCAAGTAGATATCATCTACTACAACATTCTAGAAGCTTCCATACCATTCTACGACTTTCTTGAATCTTCCATCCCATTCTTCGTCATTCTAGAAGCTTTACGACTTTCTAGAAGCTTCCATACCATTCTACGACTTTCTAGAAGCTTCCATACCATTCTTCGTCATTCTAGAAGCTTCTTGATCAAGGGCTTGGGCTTTTATGGATAGTCCAATCTTTATTGAACTAAATCAAGTTTACGATCCAACACCCCCCTTTAAACTTGATTTCCCGACTCCAAGCATTATCCTTTGTCTTGAGAAATCTCGCTCGTTGCACGGCTTGGTGTGGATATCTGCAACTTGGTTTTCGGATATCGCATGTATCACTCGTACATCCTTCCTCTTCATAGTCGATATCATGCTTTTTCTTGTACCTTTTAGTCACAAGCCTTGCCTTGTACTTCTGTACTTCGCCTTTGGCGTTTTTCTTGGCCTTGTATACCCACTTGACTCCAATAGCCTTTTGGCCTTTCGGAAGGGTCGTCAACTCCCACGTATCATTCTTCACTATTGAATTTATCTCCTCGTCCATGGCTTGTCTCCATTTCTTACTTTTCATAGCCTCCTCAAAAAATAAAGGTTCACAATCAGCGTATAAAAAAAGAAGGGGTATCTCGTCAGTTACCTCGTAGAGCTCTTGCAAACTTCTTGTCTTTGGTTCTCCTTCACTTGAACTTGAAGGTGAGTCTTGGGCTGGAGTTGGACTTTGAGGTTGTTGGACTTCTTCACTTGATTCACCCGTCTCTTCTTCGTTATTTATAAGAAGAAAGTCATACCTTTCATTTTCCTTATTGCTCCAATCCCATGCTTCTTCTTCATCGAAATCCACGTCTCTACTCACTACCACCTTCCTTGTGATTAGATTATAGAGCTTATAACCTTTCGACTGCTTGTCATAGCCAACGAATATATGCTTCTCACTTCTATCATCAAGCTTGGATCGCCTTTGGCTTGGAACGTGAACATACGCTATGCTTCCGAATACCCTTAGGTGAGAGACGGTAGGCTTTATCCCATTCCATGCTTCTTGTGGAGTCTTGTTATCTAAACTCTTTGGCTGACACCGGTTCAATAGATATACCGCACAGTCAACCGCTTCGGCCCAAAACTCCTTTGGCATCTTCTTACTTTTCAACATGCTTCGGACCATGTTGAGAATGGTTCTATTCTTTATCTCCACCACTCCATTTTGTTGTGGGGAGTAAGGAGCTGATACGTGGGGATCGCACCAGGCTTTACTTCTCAAGGGATCTTGAGAAGCTTACAACCCCCACCAGGCAGTGTACCTGATCGTTGTAGTATAGTATAGTGACAAGTACCGGGGGATTGATCGTTCAGCTAGGAATAGTGTCGCTAGGATTAGAAAACCTAAATACTAGTTCTAAAGATGAAGGATGATTCTTTTTGTATTTTTATATTTTTATGAAAGCAAATTAAAATCTCGGGTTTTGAAGGATTTGGGGCGGAATTAGTTGCTAGTCAACTAACCCAATACTAAGGATGCAATCAAAATAAAATACTAAAAATGAAAATAAACTAATTTAAACTAAGGTTGTGAACAATAAGTGGGAGAAATGTGTTTACTTATATTTCACTACTCCCTAGATATCTTTTACACGTTAATTACTTGTTATAGTTGCGTGGATGACGGATTGTATTCCTTAATACCATTTGATGAGTGCTCAAACACTCATCATTTTTTGTCAAATCTGAACTGCAAAACATACAAAAACACTCAGAAATGCATCAAAATACTTAAAATATTTCAAAATCGTGTTTTATATGTTTTAGATGCAAAACGAGTAAAAACAGTTGAAAAACGTACAAACTTTGCAAAATTGGCAGTTTCAGTCCCTCAACTTTAATAAAATGACAAAACTAGTCCCTGGATATTCAAAATATGGAAAATTATCACCAAAGGTCCTTTTACAATCATAAGTTGTCATATTTTGTCCTTTGGTGAAAAATTGAAAAGTTTTGGAAAATTACAAGTTTAGTCCCTGGAGTTTCAAACTTTGACAGGTTTGGTCCCTGGTGGGATATTTTTGAAAGAAAAAAATCAATTTTGGTCCTTGGGGAAATCGCAAATATAAATTTTAGACTTGGGATGAAAGTTTGTGAAATTTACATGTTTGGTCCCTTAAGTTTGGCAATTTGTCAGTTTTGGTCCTCGGAAATTTTAAAAGTGAAAAATGCAAAAAAAAAAAATTGGTTCTTGGATATTGGGGATTGGCAATTTTTGTCCTTTGTTGCAATTTGGAAAGTTTACATTCTCAGCCCTAACTTTTCATAAACTACATATATGGTCCTTGTGATTTTGATATTACACCAAATGAACCCTTAACTAATCCAAAACCAAACCTGCCAATTCAAAAGCCCACCCAACTAATCCTATACACCTTTGATCCACCCCCAAGCCCAATCACTTTACCTCAGCCCACAACTGGCCCACTCCACCTAAATAATAATAAAATCCCCAAAACCGTTTTATTTAATCCCCCTTCATTGACCCTTTGACCACCCCTAACCTCCCACATGTCTGCTAAACCCTGAAACACTCAACCTGCCAACCCCCCCTCCTCCACATCACCACTCCCATACCATGTCCCCCTAGCTCACCAATAACTCCAAGATACATTTAATGCTCCTTATAATCCTCACAAGCAACCCAACTGCCAAAGTCCCAATTGGCGCCAAAAAATGGATTCAAAGGTCATGATAAATTCTAGCCATCCAACAGCTGGAAACTGATGGGAAAGAGAGAGAAGCATCTGAGGATGTATAAAAAGAAAGAAAATGAGAAGTTGGAGCAGTAGTTGAGTGTTAGAGTAGAATTAGTTAGTTCTTGTAACCTAAAAATCGTAGTAGTGTAAATTTCCATTTCCAAGTTGTATTTTTAGTTCAAGTTATTGTAATCAGTTTTTTTTTTTTTTTTTTTTTTTTTTTTTTTTTTTTTTTTTTTTTTTATGAATTATAAGTAATTTCCAACTCAAAGAACCTGAGTTAATTTTCCATCTTGGCATTTTCTTACTTGAAATCTCAATTAAGCTCATATGGTGTAAAAGGTATTGAGTGTTGTTTGGATAAGCTTAGTTAAGATTAATTAAGAATATCTCAAAGTTTTTTTTAGCATTGGGAACACTCTTGTTCCAAAAATCTGAAAACCAAAGAAATAAAGAAAAATTAGTTCAAAAATATAAAAATAAGAATAAGTTGAGGGTATAAGCTCTTGAGAGCTCAAAATACCTCCTGATAAGCTCAGGAAGCTACTTGATAACTTCTTTGAGCTTATTTCACTCCTCAGCTCAGTTTCATGCCATTGCTCAAAGCTCAAAGTGAGTTTACCTTTTTTAAATCTTGCAATCTGTCTAAATCAGTTTATATAGTGTAATTTTCAGCTTATTACTATTAATCATTGCTTATTGAAGTTATTTGAGTGCCCTTTAATAGCTTGTTCATGATGTAGATTAGTTCCTTAGTGAAACTGCCTACTTAAGGAAGTGTTTGGATTAGATTAGTTTTGTTGGTTCTTGTTATTTATGTTCTAAGTCTGCTGCACCATTAACTTTCTTTAGGTATAATTAGGTCATAAGGAGCATAAAAACTCAGTCACTAGTGTAAAAAGTCAAAATCCACTTCCAAGTTCCCTAACAGTTAACTGTTAGGGATTTAAGACCCACAAACCCTTAATCTAGCTTCATAGTTGTTAATCTAGTTTAAACCAGTCTTACATTAGCATATAACAACCATTTCAATCCATTAGACTCAGTAGAAGTTCAAGAAATTCAAGATTTAAGTTTTCATCAAAAGTCAAATGTGCATGTATTTCAGGTTTTTATAAAAATTCAAGGAATTTACTTGATTTTTTTGTGATGATCTAGCCTCTGAAACTTGTTCATATTTAAAATCCACCACCTTGGCTTCAAGAACCCATACTTGTTTGATTTTTACTAATTTTCCTGAGCATTTCACAAGCCTCAAAAGAAGGCTGCAGGGCTGATACACCCCCTGCTGCAGCAGTTAATACCCTCACCACCACCACTTGGTGGTGGTTTTCTGGCCACCATAGTGGTCCACAGCCCTCAACCTTTGTTCCTTCCAACCCTCCTCCTACCAGGGTTGAGATATTGACCCTTGGTTTGACCTTGGATCCACTGGGACCCACCTAATTTGGTTGCTCAATCATGTCCCATTTCTGTGCATCCAAGAGTTTTGCAATGTGCTTAATTCAGCTTATTTGCTTATTATGTGGACTCCTTGTGCTTTTTCTTGTTTAGAAATGTTCATTTAACTTATTTAGATCTGTTTTAACCATAGTGGGTCCCACTTGTGCCCAATTCAGCTTATTTCCCTTGTTGGTCAACAAAAGTCAACTGTTGACCCTATAAGCTTGTAATCTGCTTATTTTCAGTTTATAAAAAACTTGTTTTCACAAAAAGTTCATGTTTTTAGTTGTAAATTAGTTTTTAAAAAGAAAAATCCAGAAAAGTTAATTTAATTTTAAGTGATAGTTTCTATTTAATTTTATTTAAATTTTATTTTTCATTTTTAGATTTTAATTAAGTTCTTGTCATTTCTATATTTTTATGAATTACCTATTATATTAAAGTATTTATAGTAATTTTTTCAGATTTTTATATAATCATTTAGTATTTATTAGAATTAATCTTAGTTTTATTAATTATTAATTAATAATTAGTTTAAAATAGCATAATTAGTTTTTATTAAGCAAAACCTAGTTTTTATATTTTTTTATAGCTTTTATATGTTATAAAAAATTTTTAGAAATTTTATTAGAATTTTTACTGTTCATTTAGTATTTTTAATAATTTAAAATAGTTTAATTAGGTAATTAGTAATTAATTAATAGAAAAATCACAAAAAGACAAAAATACATATTTTTATTTTTAAAACTTATTTTTAGTTATTTCATAATTTTAGAAATTTTATTTTCAATTTTCTAGTGCTTAATTAATATTGTATTATATTTAAGTTGTTTAAATATTGATAATTAGTATTAAATAGTAATTAATTAATATTAAATAATTAAATAGTGTAAAATTTTATTTTCTTTTTCCAAAAAATTTCCTTTACCTTTAAGTTTGTAAAAGTCATTTTCACCCCTGGGTGTTTTCAGATTTCACTTTTCACGTTTTATTTCGTACGTTTATGTTTTATTTAAACGTGAACGTACGCGTTTTAGATTTTAAACGTTTCTAGGTTTTCTAGTTTTACGTACTTGTTAATATAGTTTACTTAAGCTATTTTCTTTTATATTTCAGTAGTATAATCAATCACAACTCACTTATATCCCTTTCCGTCCAAATTCACCCGATCACAAACCCGTTTTAATACCATCCACACCTCGTCGGGACATAACGACCCCGGGGAAACACTATATTCCGTGGAGCATTGAGCCTTAGGAGTTTGACTTGTTTGACCACATCCGTGGTTGAATTTAGTTGACCGCTTTTGCGTCAATCAATTTTTGGCGCCGCTGCCAGGGAGGTTGTGTGCGTATCTAAACGATTTTTCTGATTAGTGAATCGGGATATACATCCATTGTATATTTACCCACCCTTGTTCATATTATCTTATTATTATCATATAAAAACAAAACCGTTCACGAAAACTTTTTAAATCAAGTTTTCAACGAACACAAAAAACACAAAAACATTTTCTTTCTCATTTGTACAAAATGTATTTCCAAAAACCCAAAAATATTCACCTTAACCCTCTCACATCTTTGATTCTTCATCCCTACCCCTCCCAAACTTTTTGATTCTTTCTATGTCTCATCCACACTTTCTGGTTTGCCAGTGGTGTGGTAGTTCTTATAATGGTGGTAATTGCCCCGGTTGTGGCATGGTAGAGTCAGGAAACGGGTCTGTCTATAACCAAGATCCCTATTCCTACCATGACACGACTGATTTGTTCCACCAGCTACCACACCATGATTCTCAGCAGTCTTACTGTTGTGAGTACTGTGGTGGTTCACACTACAGTTCTGATTATCAATCGGGAAACACGCTTGTCTATGAGCAGTTTCCTGATTACGATTATGACTCTAGCACATACAACCCACAGCCTCAACAGTTTTACTGTTGTGATTACTGTGGAGGTCCACACTTCAGCTCAGATTGTCAAACGGGTAATCCTTATCCTTGTGACAATTTTGACACATCGTATCATGATGAACCTCCATCTCCACCAATTCCTCAAAGTCTTCTCCTTGATCTTTTGGATTTAGTGAAAGATTTGAAAGGAATTACACATACCCCAGATAATCCAAAACAAAAATCGATGGAAGAATTGTTAGCTGACGAACAGGCTGCTAAAATAAATTCCCAAGATTCTTATGAAAGATCTATTCGGGAATCAATAGCAAAAGAAAAAGCAGCCAGGTCTAGCTCTCGATTCTGTTTCATTCCTGATGACAGTGATGATGAGGACACACTTGATATCCTTGGATTTTATAAAGATTCATCAAGTTCATCAAATGAGATTCCATCACTTGAGATTCCATCTCAACCTACTCTTATCACACCCGAGGTTCCCACTCACTCTCTGAGCATGGGGGACGAGCATCTTGACACTGTTCCTGAAAGGGAATCGGACGAATTCATAAAGTCTAGTGTTGAAAACCTTGTCTCAATCCCAAGAGAGTCACAGGGAATTCTTGATCATATTTGTGATATCCCTCCTCCTCTTGTCTTCCCGAATGATGATGTTCAGATGTTCTCCGATTCTACTGATGACGACTCGTTATCTTGTGGAGACATCGTTTTTATGGAAGAATTACCTTCTAAGCTAGTTAGCTTAGAAGAAGAGAATGTTGAGATTGACACTGAAATCAAGGATGAAGCACTTCGTGCAACATTATTGAATGTCGATCTCCTCATTTCTAAAATCGAGGCTTTCAAAATGAAACCTATTTCATCTCCTATCCCGATTAAGGATAGTGACATTTTCTCCGATGATCATATTCCGGAGTTTGAAGCCTTTACCTTTGATCATATGGGAGAGAAGATTAGTGGCAGTACCACTTCTCATTGATTGATGCTAAACCGGTCAACCTAAATTGACCAAGGAATGGTCAACAAGGTCAAACTACCTAAGATCAATGCTCCACGGAATATAGTGTTTCCCCGGGTCGTTATGTCCCGACGAGGTGTGAATTGTATTCAAACGGGTTTGTGATCGGGTGAATTTGGATGAAAAGGGGGGGGGGGTTTGAGATTGGTTTGAACTAAGGAATCTACAATGAAATAGCTTAAATAAGCTATATGAATAAGACTGGAAGCTAGGAAAAACCAGAAACGTTTAAAACCTAAAAACGCGTACGTTCACGTTTTAAATAACATAAACGTACGAAATAAAACGTGGAAAATGAAATCTGAAAACACCCAGGGGGTGAAAATGACTTTTTTACAAACTAAAAGGTAAAAGAAAATTTTTTGGAAAAAGAAAATTAATTTTTACACTATTTAATTATTTAATATTAATTAATTACTAATTATTACTAATTATTAATATTTAAAATACTTAAATACAATATAATATTAATTAAGTACTAAAAAGGGAAAATAAAATTTCTAAAATCATAAAATAACTAAAAACTAATTTTAAAATTAAAAATAAGTATTTTTGTCTTTTTGTGGATTTTCTATTAATTAATTACTAATTAAACATTAATTATCTAATTAAACTATTTTAAATTAAGAAAAATAGCAAATGAACAGTAAAAATTCTAACAAGATTTCTAAAAATGTTTTATAACATATAAAATCTATAAAAATTATAAAAACTAGGTTTTACTTAATAAAAACTAATTATGCTATTTAAAACTAATTATTAATTAATAATAAATAAAACTAAGATTAAATCTAATAAATACTTAATGACAAAATAAAAATCTGAAAAAATTATTATAAATACTTTAACTTAAGTGGAAATTAAGAAAAATATAAAAAAGCTAAGTTCTTAATAAAAATATAAAAATGAAAATTAAAATTAAATAGAAACTATCACTTAATATTAAATTGGTTTTTCTTGGTTTTTCTTTTACAAACTTATTTAATAACTAAAAACATAAAACTTTTATAAAAACAACTTTTGTGGAGCTCAAAATTAAGCACTTTACAAGCTTATTGGAGTGACAGTTGACTTTGGTCAACTGTCAAGGGAAATTGGTGATGTAGGCAGCTAGTGGGGCCCACAAGGGATGATTCAAGTGTGAATAAGCTGAGGGAACAGGTTTTAGCAACAAACTACCAAAAAGACTCACATAATAAGCCAATAAGCCAACAATAAGCACTTGGCTTATTGTTTCTGGACTGAAAAGTGGGACAGAGTTGAGGCCTTGATTTGGGTGGGTCCCAGTGGTTCTCAGGTCAAAGCAAAGGTCAATCCATGATCCCTACTAGGAGGGGGTTTGAAAGGAGCAAGGTGGATGGGCTGTGGACCACAATGGTGGCCAGAAAACCACCACCAAGTGGTGGTGGTGGGCTGTGGTCTGTGCAGCAGTGGGCAAGGCTGCCCTGCAGGTGAGTTTGAGGCTCAGTGGGGGCCACAAGAAAAATTCTAAAAATATAACAAGGATGGAAACTTGAAGACTAGCTGGGGGAGTACTAATCCTAAAAAACACAAAGCCTAATTCCAAATACACAAATCTGTAAAAATCCTTGAATTTTTGGTTTTTTCTGCACAACTAACTTTTGACTTTTGATGAAACTTGGATACTTTGACTTTTTTGGATTATGATCACAATTTACTGACTAACAATGAAGTTATGAGCTATGTGGGACCTGGATTAAGCTGTAAACTAAACTTATACAACAATGTGATAAGATTTGGAACTCCAAATCCTATCAGTTAAGTATGCAAGGGGAATTGAAATCGATTTTGACTTTTTTGTGAATTACCCTACTGATTTTGAGCCTTGACTACCCTAATACAACTAATTAGAACATGTTTGCAGCAATAACCATTACTCACAACCACTAGACCACAGAGTATGCCATTAAGCCAAACACACCCTAAAGTTATGATTAACACTACAACTAGCAAATATAAAGCAATAACTACTGATACAAGGCCTAAAACAGATCAAGGGGATACCAATAAAGTTATTTAGAACCAAATAACTCACAATATAAACCAGAAACAAGTAGAAACAATTGAGGCTAAACAAAGGCAGTGTGCAAACAGTTTTTCAAACCAAAGTGCCTTACACCATCAAACAATACTCAGAATTTTAGACCACTGATAAGCATAAAACAACTTGAATTAAGCATAAGTGAGACCCAATGAGCATATAGATAAGCTAAAAACAAATAATCAGTTGACAAGTAAAAAAAATTGAATTCTGCAAGTTAATGAAATAAAACTTAAAATTATATTAAACTGAGTTTTAAAAGAGTACAGGACTTGAAATTAAACTAAAAAAAAAACAAAGATTACACTAAAAATTAAACTAAATTACACTAAAAACTATTTTCTATCTAAAAACCCTACTGACTTTCAACTGCTGCTTTTCTTTCTTTATATAGAGACCCAAGTAGGGTTTTGAGACCTTCCCACTCTTTCTTGACCGTTGGATGAGCTCCCATAAATCTGAGCCTTTGAATCTTTTATTGGCGGGAAATGGGAAGGTGGGCAGTTGTGGTGTTGGTGGGTGCATTAAATGAGGAGGGGGAAGTTAGAGTGTTGGTTGAGTGATATTAATGAAGGTAGGTGGTACAGTGGAGGAGGGGGGAGGCAAGGTTACTAAAATTAGGGGGGGTAATGGTGGGAGGTTAGGGATGTACAGTGAACGGGGTTGGGGGTTTGACTGGGGTCAACGCGAGGGAGAAGTATTAGTTTAGGTTTGGGCCGGTTGGTGATTGGGCTGGATAATGGATTGTGGACCAGGCTTGGTTGTTTGGATTATGATACAACATAAGGGTCCATTTGGTATGTTAAATTAAATCACAAGGACCAATTTTGTAATTTTCATAAACTTGAGGGCTGCAAAATGAAACTTTCCCAAGGTAACCATAAGGACCTATTTTGACAACATTTGAAAATTACAAGTACAAAAATTTATATTTTCCAAAATTAAAATACCCGGGGACCAAAATTGCAAATTTCCAAACTTCAGGGACTAAACTTGTAATTTTCTCAAAATTTTCATCCAGGGATTAAAAGTGATTTTTGTGAATTCCCAAGGACCAAAATTGATTTTTTATTCAAAATTATCCCACCAGGGACTAAATCTGCCAAAATCTGTAACTCCAGGGACCAAAAGTGTAAATTTCCAAAACTTTTGAGATTTTTCACCAAAGGACTAAATATGACATTTTATGATTTCAAAAGGACCTTTGGTGATAATTTTCCATATTTTGAATATCCAGGGACTAGATTTGTAATTTTATGAAAGTTGGGGGACTGAAACTGCCAATTTTGCAAACTTTATACGTTTTTTGTTTGTTTTTGCTCATTTTGCATCTAAAACATATAAAACACAATTTTGAAATATTTTTGGTATTTTGATGCATTTCTGAGTGTTTTTGTATGTTTTGCAGTTCAAATTTGACCAAAAATGATGAGTGTTTGAGCACTCATCAATCCCCCACACTAAACTATTGCTAGTCCCTAGCAATACTGTTTTGAAAACTTGATGGATTTTAAACTCTTTACCAAAAGCCATCACTTCTGGAGTAGCCAGGTGTAAGAACTGTGTCACACCTGATAACCGTGTGATTTTGAGCCAACCACCAGCTGTCAACGGATTTGAGTAGTCTTTACCAAAAGCCGTTTGCTTCTGGACTAGCCAGCTCTTGATGGAATAGTCAACATCTTGGTGAGCTGATTACCAATTATGGATTTTCCACTGCCTTTACCACAAGCCATAATCTTGCGGGCTAGCCAACTCATTTGTTTTTGGGGAGTTGAGGAACCATACAATTTTGGGCAAATTGCAAGCCGTAAACGGATTTGAGATGTCTTTACCAAGAGCCGTTTGCTCCTGGACTAGCCAATCCTTTTTGTCGGTTAGACAAGGCAGACTGATTACCACAAAATTTTTGAAGCACCAGTGAATTTTTTTTTAAATTTTGGCAAAAACGGGGGTATTATATAGTAAAATGTGATAAAATTTGCTAGAATAGCGAATACCCCCCCCCCCCCCCCCCACACTTAGCATGAATATTGTCCTCATTATTCAAAATCCCGGCCATTATGCCGACATTTTGAACGTAAAAGGGCAACATTACAGGCTAAGCGTGGAAAACACCATTTTGTTTTTTTCACTCTATATGTAACCATAGCATGGGGGACTCCCCCACACTTAGGGTGAAAACCCTATAAGCATGCTACTGTTTTTGTTTACCGAGTCGCTAGCTTGACTCGACCCCGAATTCATTTGTCCTTGGGGAAGCATGATGTGGAAGAAACAATCTCAATCGGACTTTCATTCAAGATGTTTGGACAAACATTTGAAGCACAGGAAAGTTCCACACCGATGAGATAAGTATCCGACTCAAGATAATGATACATGAAAATGCCGGGATCAAAGATGGTGTCTTCATTCCCGAATGAGTGAAGAAGAGAAGAAGTCACCTTATAGGTGAAGAAAAGGAAGAAAACCATGATAAAAAGCATGATTTGATCTTCTTCCTCGAGAGCAGGCTCAATAGCCTGAGTTTGGATTTCAAAGGGTAAGCTCGTAAACAACCCGGGAGGGTGGGTGGGAATTTGCAAATCCTCAAGATTTAGTGCATCTCCCCCCGGGCTATCAAACTCTGGAGGAGTCATGATATGATGAGTGAGTTCACCGGAGAACTCCTCATGAAGAGAATTATTCACAAGATGTGAATTTGTGAACTCATGTTCCATTGTGGACTCATCACAATCCTCGTCAAAGATTGGATTGTTAGAAATCATAGTGAATTCAGATTCGAATTCAAATAGAGGATTGGTGAGAGTCGTATTGAATGTTTCGGGAACTAGGAGATTAATATTCTCTATTGGATTGTCGGGATAAGAAGTGAGTGACGGATCATGATATAGGAGACTTTCAATTTCTCCCAGATCGGCTTGGAAATCGAGGAGACCATCATCACTTTCCAATGAAAGTGGATCGATGTGAGCAAGTTCATCAGCGAAATCCTCAAGAAGAGGATCAACATCAGACTGAGGGAGTGATGCCTCGATATACTCAATGTCTCCATGAGATGTACAATCATCATTAAAATCTGAGAAAGTCTCAAAATGATCGTTTGAACACTCAATAGGGGAAGGAATATCACACAAATGCTCAAGAGTTCCCTGTGACTCTCCTGGGATTGGGACAAGGATCTCAACACTAGACTTTATGAATTCGTCCGATTCCTTATCAGGAACAGTGCTAAGATGCTCATCTCCCATGATCAAAGAGTGAGTGGGAACCTCGGGTGTGATAGCAGTTGTTTGAGATGGAATCTCAACTGCTGGGGTATCCACTGACGAACTTGATGGATCTTTATAGAATTGAAGGATATCAAGTGTATCCACATCATCACTGTCATCAGGGATAAAACGTAATAAAGAGCTAGATCTGGTTGCTTTTTCTCTTGCAATGGATTCTCGAATAGATTTTTCATAGGCATCTTGGGCATTTATTCTAGCAACCTGCTCTTCAGCAAGCAATTCTTCCATGGATTTTTGATGAGTGTGTCTTTGGGCAAAGTCTTTAACTAAACCCTTAAGCTCATCAACGATTTTCATCATATTGTGCATTTCTGGAAGAAGTGCTTGATTCATATCGTACTGTGGAGGTTGGTCGTAATAAGGTGTGTCAAAATTGTCACAAGGATATGGATTTCCCGTATGACAATCTGAGCTAGTGTGTGGACCTCCACAATACTCACAACAGTAAAACTGATGTGGCTGTGAGTCGTATGTGCTAAAGTCTAAATTGTTATCAGGAAACTGCTCATAGACAAGCGTGTTTCCCGATTGACAATCAGAACTGTAGTGTGAACCACCACAGTACTCACAACAGTAAAACTGCTGAGACTGATGGTGTGGTAGCTGGTGGAATGAATCAGTGATGTCATGATAGGAATAGGGATCTTGGTTATAGACAGACCCGTTTCCTGATTCTACCATGCCACAACTAGGGCAATTGCCACCATTATGAGGATTACCACACCATTGGCAAACCAGAAAGTGTGGATGAGACATAGAAAGAATCAAAGGTGTATAGAGGGGTAGGGATGAAGAATCAAAGATGTGAGAGGGTAAAGATGAATATTTTTGGGTTTTTGAATGAACATTTTGTACAAATGAGAAAGAAAATATTTTTGTGTTCGTTGAAAACTTGATTTAAAATGTTTTCGGGAACAGTTTTGTTTTGAAAATAAGAAAATATGAACAAGGGATGGATAAGTGTACAATGGAACGAATTCCAAAGACACTAATCAGAAAAACCGTTTAGATACGCACACAACCTCCCCGGCAGCGGCGCCAAAAATTGATTGATGCTAAACCGGTCAACCTAAATTGACCAAGGAATGGTCAACAAGGTCAAACTGCCTAAGATTAATGCTCCGCGGAATATAGTGTTTCCCCGGGTCGTTATGTCCCGACGAGGTGTGAATTGTATTCAAACGGGTTTGTGATCGGGTGAATTTGGATGAAAAGGGGGGGTTTGAGATTGGTTTGAACTAAGGAATCTATAATGAAATAGCTTAAATAAGCTATATGAATAAGACTGGAAGCTAGGAAAAACCAGAAACGTTTAAAACCTAAAAATGCGTACGTTCACGTTTTAAATAACGTAAACGTATGAAATAAAACGTGGAAAATGAAATCTGAAAACACACAGGGGGTGAAAATGACTTTTTTACAAACTAAAAGGTAAAAGAAAATTTTTTGGAAAAAGAAAATTAATTTTTACACTATTTAATTATTTAATATTAATTAATTACTAATTATTAATATTTAAAATACTTAAATACAATATAATATTAATTAAGTACTAAAAAGGAAAAATAAAATTTCTAAAATTATAAAATAACTAAAAACTAATTTTAAAATAAAAAATAAGTATTTTTGTCTTTTTGTGGATTTTCTATTAATTAATTACTAATTAAACATTAATTATCTAATTAAACTATTTTAAATTAAGAAAAATAGCAAATGAACAGTAAAATTTCTAAAAATGTTTTATAACATATAAAAGCTATAAAAATTTTAAAAACTAGGTTTTACTTAATAAAAACTAATTATGCTATTTAAAACTAATTATTAATTAATAATAATTAAAACTAAGATTAAATCTAATAAATACTTAATGACAAAATAAAAATCTGAAAAAATTATTATAAATACTTTAACTTAAGAGGAAATTAAGAAAAATATAAAAAAGCTAAGTTCTTAATAAAAATATAAAAATGAAAATTAAAATTAAATAGAAACTATCACTTAATATTAAATTGGTTTTTCTTGGTTTTTCTTTTACAAACTTATTTAATAACTAAAAACATAAAACTTTTATAAAAACAACTTTTGTGGAGCTCAAAATTAAGCACTTTACAAGCTTATTGGAGTGACAGTTGACTTTGGTCAACTGTCAAGGGAAATTGGTGATGTAGGCAGCTAGTGGGGCCCACAAGGGATGATTTAAGTGTGAATAAGCTGAGGGAACAGGTTTTAGCAACAAACTACCAAAAAGACTCACATAATAAGCCAATAAGCCAACAATAAGCACTTGGCTTATTGTTTCTGGACTGAAAAGTGGGACAGAGTTGAGGCCTTGATTTGGGTGGGTCCCAGTGGTTCTCAGGTCAAAGCAAAGGTCAATCCATGATCCCTACTAGGAGGGGGTTTGAAAGGAGCAAGGTGGATGGGCTGTGGACCACAATGGTGGCCAGAAAACCACCACCAAGTGGTGGTGGTGGGCTGTGGTCTGTGCAGCAGTGGGCAAGGCTGCCCTGCAGGTGAGTTTGAGGCTCAGTGGGGGCCACAAGAAAAATTCTAAAAATATAACAAGGATGGAAACTTGAAGACTAGCTGGGGGAGTACTAATCCTAAAAAACACAAAGCCTAATTCCAAATACACAAATCTGTAAAAATCCTTGAATTTTTGGTTTTTTCTGCACAACTAACTTTTGACTTTTGATGAAACTTGGATACTTTGACTTTTTTGGATTATGATCACAATTTACTGACTAACAATGAAGTTATGAGCTATGTGGGACCTGGATTAAGCTGTAAACTAAACTTATACAACAATGTGATAAGATTTGGAACTCCAAATCCTATCAGTTAAGTATGCAAGGGGAATTGAAATCGATTTTGACTTTTTTGTGAATTACCCTACTGATTTTGAGCCTTGACTACCCTAATACAACTAATTAGAACATGTTTGCAGTAATAACCATTACTCACAACCACTAGACCACAGAGTATGCCATTAAGCCAAACACACCCTAAAGTTATGATTAACACTACAACTAGCAAATATAAAGCTATAACTACTGATACAAGGCCTAAAACAGATCAAGGGGATACCAATAAAGTTATTTAGAACCAAATAACTCACAATATAAACCAGAAACAAGTAGAAACAATTGAGGCTAAACAAAGGCAGTGTGCAAACAATTTTTCAAACCAAAGTGCCTTACACCATCAAACAATACTCAGAATTTTAGACCACTGATAAGCATAAAACAACTTGAATTAAGCATAAGTGAGACCCAATGAGCATATAGATAAGCTAAAAACAAATAATCAGTTGACAAGTAAAAAAAATTGAATTCTGCAAGTTAATGAAATAAAACTTAAAATTATATTAAACTGAGTTTTAAAAGAGTACAGGACTTGAAATTAAACTAAAAAAAACAAAGATTACACTAAAAATTAAACTAAATTACACTAAAAACTATTTTCTATCTAAAAACCCTACTGACTTTCAACTGCTGCTTCTCTTTCTTTATATAGAGACCCAAGTAGGGTTTTGAGACCTTCCCACTCTTTCTTGACCGTTGGATGAGCTCCCATAAATCTGAGCCTTTGAATCTTTTATTGGCGGGAAATGGGAAGGTGGGCAGTTGTGGTGTTGGTGGGTGCATTAAATGAGGAGGGGGAAGTTAGAGTGTTGGTTGAGTGATATTAATGAAGGTAGGTGGTACAGTGGAGGAGGGGGGAGGCAAGGTTACTGAAATTAGGGGGGGTAATGGTGGGAGGTTAGGGATGTACAGTGAACGGGGTTGGGGGTTTGACTGGGGTCAACGCGAGGGAGAAGTATTAGTTTAGGTTTGGGCCGGTTGGTGATTGGGCTGGATAATGGATTGTGGACCAGGCTTGGTTGTTTGGATTATGATACAACATAAGGGTCCATTTGGTATGTTAAATTAAATCACAAGGACCAATTTTGTAATTTTCATAAACTTGAGGGCTGCAAAATGAAACTTTCCCAAGGTAACCATAAGGACCTATTTTGACAACATTTGAAAATTACAAGTACAAAAATTTATATTTTCCAAAATTAAAATACCCGGGGACCAAAATTGCAAATTTCCAAACTTCAGGGACTAAACTTGTAATTTTCTCAAAATTTTCATCCAGGGATTAAAAGTGATTTTTGTGAATTCCCAAGGACCAAAATTGATTTTTTATTCAAAATTATCCCACCAGGGACTAAATCTGCCAAAATCTGTAACTCCAGGGACCAAAAGTGTAAATTTCCAAAACTTTTGAGATTTTTCACCAAAGGACTAAATATGACATTTTATGATTTCAAAAGGACCTTTGGTGATAATTTTCCATATTTTGAATATCCAAGGACTAGATTTGTAATTTTATGAAAGTTGGGGGACTGAAACTGCCAATTTTGCAAACTTTATACGTTTTTTGTTTGTTTTTGCTTATTTTGCATCTAAAACATATAAAACACAATTTTGAAATATTTTTGGTATTTTGATGCATTTCTGAGTGTTTTTGTATGTTTTGCAGTTCAGATTTGACCAAAAATGATGAGTGTTTGAGCACTCATCAATCCCCCACACTAAACTATTGCTAGTCCCTAGCAATACTGTTTTGAAAACTTGATGGATTTTAAACTCTTTACCAAAAGCCATCACTTCTGGAGTAGCCAGGTGTAAGAACTGTGCCACACCTGATAACCGTGTGATTTTGAGCAAACCACCAGCTGTCAACAGATTTGAGTAGTCTTTACCAAAAGCCGTTTGCTTCTGGACTAGCCAGCTCTTGATGGAATAGTCAACATCTTGGTGAGCTGATTACCAATTATGGATTTTCCACAGCCTTTACCACAAGCCATAATCTTGCGGGCTAGCCAACTCATTTGTTTTTGGGGAGTTGAGGAACCATACAATTTTGGGCAAATTGCAAGCCGTAAACGGATTTGAGATGCCTTTACCAAGAGCCGTTTGCTCCTGGACTAGCCAATCCCTTTTGTCGGTTAGACAAGGCGGACTGATTACCACAAAAATTTTGAAGCTCCAGTGAAAAAAAATTTGAAATTTTTGAAATTTTGGCAAAAACGGGGGTATTATATAGTAAAATGTGATAAAATTCGCTATAATAGCGAATACCCCCCCCCCCCCCACACTTAGCATGAATATTGTCCTCAATATTCAAAATCCCGGCTATTATGCCGACATTTTGAACGAAAGTCCGATTGAGATTGTTTCTTCCACATCATGCTTCCCCAAGGACAATTGAATTCGGGGTCGAGTCAAGCTAGCGACTCAGTAAACAAAAACAGTAGCATGCTTATAGGGTTTTCACCCTAAGTGTGGGGGAGTCCCCCATGCTTTGGTTACAAATGAAGTGAAAAACAAGATGGTGTTGTCCACGCTTAGGTTGTAATGTTGCCCTTTTACGTTCAAAATGTCGGTATAATAACCGGGATTTTGAATATTGAGGACAATATTCATCCTAAGTGTGTGTGTGGGGGGCGGGGGGGGGGGGGGGGGGGGGGGTATTCGCTATTCTAGCGAATTTTATCACATTTTACTATATAATACCCCCGTTTTGGCCAAAATTTCAAATATTTTTCACTGGTGCTTCAAAATTTTTGTGGTAATCAGTCCGCCTTGTCTAACCGACAAAAGGGATTGGCTAGTCCAGGAGCAAACGGCTCTTGGTAAAGACATCTCAAATCCGTTTACGGCTTGCAATTTGCCCAAAATTGTATGGTTCCTCAACTCCCCAAAAACAAATGAGTTGGCTAGCCCACAAGATTATGGCTTGTGGTAAAGGCCGTGGAAAATCCATAATTGGTAATCAGCTCAGCAAGATGTTGATTATTCCATCAAGAGCTGGCTAGTCCAGAAGCAAACGGCTTTTGGTAAAGACGAATCAAATCCATTGACAGCTGGTGGTTTGCTCAAAATCACACGGTTATCAGGTGTGCCACAGTTCTTACACCTGGCTACTGTGATGGCTTATGGTAAAGCGTTTAAAATCATCAAGTTTTCAAAACAGTATTGCTAGGGACTAGCAATAGTTTAGTGTGGGGGATTGATGAGTGCTCAAACACTCATCACCATTCATGGGGTGGCGTACTTACTTCCCCAATCTTATGAGTGCCTACTTCACTCCTATGTCGAGCCTGCAAGAAGCTCCTAACATGGGATCATTAGAATTTACTCATGCAATAAATACAACCAATAAAACCTAGTACACATCGGTTCATGTTTCCTAAGACGTTCAAGCATGTTACCATTTGGAGATCTGTCAGTTTTCTTAAGCCTAACATTGAAATCATTCATCAAATACAACCATAAACAAGTAATCAACACATAATCAACATCTTGGTTTCATTAGATCTAAGCAAACACAAAATAAATCTAGCCTAACATGGTGGAATCAAGACAAGCACAAGATATAGACAACCAACACATAGACATATTGATTGAATTAAGAAAAGACTTATCTTAATAACACATGTAAGGATTCAAGGGTTGAAAACCCTTGAAAAGCTGTAAAATTCGTATATGGTTCGGCCTTAGGGTTTCTCCAAACTTCTTCCTCTTTAATGAATGAAAATTAGAAAACTATATATAGATATTAGAGGCTGACGGCGTCAAGAACAAATGGGTGACGTCGTCATCTCGCCGCCAAAATAATCCTCGGACTGCCTTGATCTACATCTGACGCCGTCATGTATTCCATTATTGCAGGCCGTCACACTTTTAATTCTTGACGCTCTACTTGTGACGCCTTCATTTCTGTACTGGGTCGTCATGATCTTTACTCTTGACGCCGTCAGGAAAGTACTCTTGACGCCGTTACACACTGTTCCCAACATGGAAAATTAAGTCTTTGACGTTTTCTTCACTTTTATGCTCCAAAAACGTCCGAATTGCTTCCTTTTCCAGATTTCACTCCCAAAGTACCTAAAATCATAAAAGGAACGATTTAGGGCAATATTTGATCAAATAAATTTAATTCCGGGCTTAAATGACCCCCTAAAAACGGATCATTTTTCGCCTCATCATATACCCTTACACTTGAGATTTGCTTGTCCTCAAGCAAATGCGCTTTTATTCTAATCAAAATACAAGTTAGGGGTCATTTAACACTAATATAAAAGTAATTACAACAAATAATCGTTCCAATAAAGACCAAAGACAAGCACGGAGGTCATATACTAACACCTTACAAATAGTGTTTAGATACTCACATCTCTCGGGTGTAATAAAGTATAAATTACAATATGAAAATAGAAGATATCTCTCACTACCTGTCATAGCAAAATAGATTACCATAGGCTTGGGAAAGGATCAAACCTCCACCACATGGCGTAAGCACCTAGGATAAACTATCAAAGAGGTCTTTTAAAGGGTTGTAACGTTAGGTGTAGGGATATGGAATACACGGTGTTGTTGGATATAGGCAGTCTTTACTGGTGGCGAGTTAACAATCTTGGTAAATTATATGTACAATATGGCGTTGCTAAGCCAAGACTAGACTCGACTTAAGCTAATAAATGGAAAATAACAAAAACATAAAATGAACATAGAATAAAAAGGGATGGTAGTCCGTTTTTTTTTTTTTTTTTTTTTTTTTTTTTTTTTTTTTTTTTTTTTTTTGCATACACTCTTACCCTACCATCCAAAAAAATACATCATAGGGAATAAATGTTCCCCTTACACTTGAATCTTTACATACTTTACAATAAACTAATCTAATGACTCGAATTAAGAAAATCAAAACACTTGGAGTACTTTTAAGATTAACGCACATATGGAGGTAATATATGATGTTATTCCCCATTACTCCATAAAATAAGTACTTTACCCATGAGTCCCAATAGTCCTAAAACAATTTGTACAAGGATATGACTCGACTTAGCAACCATGTAATCAATTAGATAGTTAACTTAGGGTTTAACTAATAACAATAATGCACTAAAGATGAGTGCATACACGAAAGGCTAAGGCGATTTGGGTGTACATTTAAGTGGGGTGTAACAAATTCTTCCTTTAAGTAAAATGCTTAAAGTTATAAATGAAAAGATAGGCTCGGAGGGGTGTACTAGGGGTTTCGTGTACTAAAAATGAGTACAACGCTAAGGTGTGGGAAAAATTAATTGACTTAACTAGCCAAGTAATATGACTTAAATGGTCAAGTAATTATAATACGTGTTTAACACAAGGGTGATCCTAATGCCTCTTATCATGTAATAAATCCTACTACACGAATGTAGTCTCACTAGCGGTCTTGGGATGCATCACTAACGCAAGTTTTAGAATCTAAATGCTACCGGTACACTCATAAGCACTAATAGTGAATGCTTTTCCTATCAAATCTAATGGCTTACCTCACATATTTGGGTGGAAAATTTTTCTGAATGGTACGGTTATGTGCTAGTCATACAATCTCCTATCCATGAGACGCTTGCTATGGCTAAAGTTTCACTCCTAAATGTTGTAAAAAATTTTTAATTTGGCGCTAAAATTGCACTAACAAGTATTTCTCATAGTTTTATTACACATCTACCATTAAACAAACAAACTCAAGCGAAAGTGTATTTGTAAGGTATCATCATTTTACACTCCCCTTACACTTAAGATGAACATTGTCCCCAATGTTCAAGTAAAGAATGTAAAAGTGAAATAAGTAAAACAAATGAAATCAAATACTCCCCTGATTCGCTCGGTATGGATAATAAGGTGGCCAAGTTAGATCTTCCTCCAAGAAAATGAACAATCAAAGCTTCCCTTCCAGAAAAATAAATCATCTTCTTGTCATACATAACCTGTAAATCCTGAGAAAACAAACAAATCAACCTCGCATAAAATCGGCGGCAATCTACATAAGTTACTAAACCCTAGAAAGCAAAAATGATATAATGCTTGTGGAATGAAGTTTGAAGATTTCCTGGAGATTATAAAACTTAATAATTCAACAAAAACTTTAAAACTCCGTTAGAAAAACAAAACTGATAAAATTTCCAGATTTTTACACGTGACGCCGTCAAGAGCAAGCTCATGACGCCGTCAGAAGTGACCTGCAGAAATTCTTATGTTAAGTTTTCGGAAAATTTCCGGAAAAACTTGGTCCTACTTCCTGGAAAATCCTGCAAAACTTCATTATGACTCAATACAAGCATTTGACTCTAACAAATACGAATATATATGTTCATTTAATATTGTGGAGAATCATGATCGGTTTGTTTCTTAAAAACATATTTGGGGTTTCCCCTTACACTTATCTTTTGCAAAAATACCTTTTGGGTGAAGTTAAGACTAGGCCAAACAACAAATCAAAGTATTTCTACTTTTTAGTTTAGAAACATGATCTACCAACAATAAAAATAAAGCATGCATACGGAAGCAAATAACAAACAAACAAAATAAAATCATACAAAACATGGGTTGCCTCCCAAAAAGCGTTTTTCTTTATTTACGAGTCTTGTAGCTAGACTCAAGGCCATGGGTTACTACGTGATACGGGTGAGTTCCTCATTGAGGATATCTTTGGGATCAAACTTAGGTTTCAACTTCCTATCGGTTTTCTTAGTACGGTATGACCTTTCAAACTTTTCTCCATACGGATCATACAAAGTCATCTTCATATGCCATGATCCGTCACCTTCTTTAGGTGGCTTGTCCCACCTCCATTTACACTTGTCTCCCTCTCTTTTCCACTTATTCATCTCTATATTAATGGGCATTACGCTCAAGAACTCAATCATCTTCCTAAAGACTAAGGGGTCCTCAAAAGGATATAGCTCTTCATCTCTAGCTATGAGTTGTTCCACCGAATGTGTCTTTTCAATGAAATCTTTTTCTAGATAGAATGGGCGTTGAGGTCCTATAAAGTTTCTTTCTATCCAAGGTCCATATCTAGATGGTCTCCTATTCATCTCTACCCAATGTGGTGTCGGTTCATCATCACAATCATAACTATGCTTCTTAACATCGTACACCGACCAAGTATCGCCTTCACCTACCGCTATCTTAGACTCCTTACAATCTATCATGGCGCTAGCGGTTGCTAAAAATCCTCTTCCTACCAACAATGGGCATGTAGTGTCACTAACCATGTCTAGGACGTGAAAATCCGCTAAGATAGTTAACTTTCCTATGTGAACAACTACATCCTTAATCATTCCAACCGGGTGGACAATACTCCCATACGCTAGACCTATCAATACCTCCGTTTCCTCTAACTTTCCTAGCTTAAGAGTGGTGAATAGGGATAAGGGAATCAAGTTGAGGCTTGACCCTAAATCGGCTAATGTGTCGAAAGCTTCGGATCTTCCTATTTTACAAGGCAAAACAAATATACCCAGATCATCAAGCTTTTTAGGCAACTTGTTTTGAACGAAGGCGGTCCCATTTTTACCTAGTTTAAACTTCTCATATTTTTCTAGGAGGGCACTATAGTAGGGAACACGGGCTAAGATATCAATGACGGGGCGTTCAAGGTGAAGTTCATTGAATTCATCATCAAGGTCTTGCGTAGGAGGTGTTTCAACTATACTTTTGACCGGTTTTATATCGGGTGTTTTATTTGATTGGTCCTTTTGAAGAATTTGGTTTTGTTTGAAACACGTGCTCGTTGATTTAACCGAGTAGTATTGTGAACACGAAGTGGGTGACGAAACTGATGATATGGAATTAACGTTTAGTTTCGGATTCTTGACCGTGTCGCTTGGGAGTGCTCCCATTTCTCGGTCATTGAGGATTTTCAACAATGCGTCAATTTTGGTGGTCATCTCGCTTTGCTTTTGTTTGAAATCGGCTTCAAACTTAGATAAGCGAGCTTCTTGAGATGCCATGAACTTAGACATCAATCCTTCAAGATTGTTGGTACTACCATAGTTGTTAGAAGGATTGTTGTTGAAATTACGGTTGGAGGGCGGACCGTTTGGTTGGTAACGATTCGGCGGATTGGAATAATTGGGTTGATTTTGTTTCCACCTAAGGTTTGGGTGATTTTTCCAGGAGGGGTTGTAGGAATCACCGTAAGGGTTTGGTTCAGGTTTGAAAGTGTACCACTAATCTCCCGCTTCGTCGGTACGCGAGGATGCTTAGTCCGCAAAAGCTGTTACGGGGAGTTCCACACAATCACGAGTGTCATGGGGACCACTACATAATTCGCATAAAGAAGTGATTTTGTTCACTTGGCTTGAAGGCTTAGGAGCTTCGTAAGATTTCATGAGAAACTTGACTTGGTCTTCAAGTTCCATGATCCTACGGTCGGGAGTTGTAAAACCTCACGAAAATTCGTATAATTAACTTCGGTTAATTATATAAATAATCTTTGTCATTGTTGTAATTACCATTTTTACGGGGAAATTTAAAATTTTCTTTATATATTAAAGTGGTCACGATTACGATATTGTCAAATTCGTCAAACGACAAAACAAGTAATCGACAAAATTAACAAAACATTAATTACACTAAACCTAATTAATAAAAACTTAATTACTAAAATTAACTAAAATCCAACGGGCCCTTAAACCCCCTAAGCCCAACCGGCCCACAACAAAACCCAAAATTCATTTCAATAATAATACAAATCGACTAAACATACTCCAAAACGTCTCGTTTATTTTTATTTCGTACACACGACCTACGTATATTTTTGCACATTCTCGTTAACCTCCTAGCCAACTATTAGTGTGTCAAATTTCACGTTCATACGTTAAGATTTGATACGTTTTTACGAGGCATTCCGTTTAGTCATTAATCTACCCAATCGATACATACAAAATTCATTTCTTATCCGTTTTTGTTCCCGTTTGTTACTATGAGTTTCTAGTATTATTTGTAACATGTTTTCATGTATAAATAATAATTATGATCGACTAAAACCTTTTGAATCACGAATGAGCAAATCGTTTGTAAGTTTAATTGGATGTCGACATGCTATTGACTCACAAGGAAAATTCTCACTTATCTAACCCTCCCATACTCATATTATATGTAAGATATTCATCCTAGGAAGCTATGTACTGACATTGCATAGTGTTTCATGTCCCTTGCAAATAATTTGAACGTTACGTAAACAAAACCTTCACTATATTTACTCCTACTCGTTCCTTTCATTCCCATTCATCACAAACGCTTATTTTGCTCTCTATTCATTCTAAGATACCTAAGAACGACCAAGAAAACTTTGCAAGATCATTTGGAAGCAAGAAGTTGTAATCGGTTTGATTATACGATCCATTTTTCCAAGCTATCTTTCGAACGAGAACCATTCTAACGTTTCAATCCTTCCATCTCGACTCTCTACCACCCTAGAGGTGTAGTAAGTCGTCTCCACTCTTTCTCGTTTCATACCATTCGTTATTTTCATATCATGCATCATATATATTTTATACGAACGTATAGTAACTTTGTTTCATTATTTTCATACGTATATTCATATAGTAAACGTTACGTGACTAGCCTCTATCTTGGAAGGCTTAGGAGTCACGTATCACGCTTAAATTACGTTTAAAGTTAACATGCATGCTTCATATCGACTTGTTTTGAAACCATACTCATACGTATAAACTTATCATATATACTTAGAAAATTTCACTAAATCTTTCTTATATATAAAAACGAGCTAAACACCATACAAAAGCGATGTATATCTTTTTATTTCACGTAACAAGCATATCATATTTTTCTACGTACTAATAGACCACCTAGAAAACTATTAGTTTCGTTTATATAACTTATAAAAATAATCACGTTTAGACACTATAAACGAGCCAAAGCAAATCAACATAAACCAATTTTTCAAACTAAAAATTTATATAAAACTTTTATTTTTGTCGAGTGGGCTTAACTAAGGCCCAATAAGACTTCACGTTTTAACAGCCCACTGGGCCCATAAAATACATTTTTAAAATCACAAAGTAAGCCCAAGTTCAAGCCCAAAAGAATTTTCATGCCCTCGCCTCTAAAATTTTAAATGGGCCTTAGTTTGGTTCGAATTAAGGCCCATAAGCTAAATAAATAAGCTTTTATTAAAATAAGCAGTTGAAATAAGCTTGAAATTCATAAAAGAAGCTACGGAAATTTTTATAAAATTTTTATAATCACTTTTGCAAAAATTGGACTAAAAATGTAACGCGACGACATATATAGGGACTAAATGTGAAAACTGTGAAAACTAAGGACTAAAAATGTAGAAACAGAAAGAAAGGATAAAAATTGATAATATAGTATTGTTACAAGCTTAGATTGTAATATTGGACATGTAGTGGACTATAATTGTAAAATATATATAAAAAGGACTAACGGTGTGACGCTAACGCCGTTAGTATAAAAAGTGTAAAATTGGAAAAAGGACAAGGACTACACATAATCTATTTGACATTCTTATTTTATTTTCTATTTCACGGCAACCAATCACGTCATATGCATTTTATTATGTTGTAAATATATATTATTTATTTTTACGTTAATAATATATATAACGATATTTAAAAAGTTAATATTTTACTTACGATTTAAAAAGGAAAAACTACGATGGATATTTTAAATAAAAGTATTTTCATATCATGCATGGCATAATAATTTCACTTTACATCATCTATTCGTCATAACGAATAATATTTATTCGTTATTCGTTCGTAGTTACCAAATAGTATTTGGTTATATTCTCTGATAAATTTATTTATCAGGTTCCGTATCAACGACGTTTCCATAATCGTTCTCATAAATCTCGTTCTACTTTACTTTTCATCATTTCCAAATCAATCCAGGTGAGTCATAGCCCCATTTCAAATAATTGTTTTTAACTCATTGGGGGAGATACATGCTTACATATACTTTGATAACTTGATAAGTATATGAAATAAAATAAAATACATGATTCAAATCAATTTCCTAATTGATATTAAAATAATATAATTTGTGATTTATAATATATCAATGTTTCCAATGTGATTATTGTGGTATGTGAAATATATATTTATTGATGAATTATTTGACTGAAATATTGTTATTCATATGAAAATGTTCTCAATTCGATTATTGTGGTATGTGATATAAATGTGTTACTGGCGAAATATTCAAATTGAATTTCTGATACTCAAACGATACTATTTTCAAACTGAATTTGTGATATTCAAACGATACTATTTTCAAACTGAATTTGTGATACTCAAACGATACTATTTTCAAATTGAATTTCTGATACTCAAACGATGATATTTTCAAACTGAATTTCTGATACTCAAATGATGATATTTTCAAACTGAATTTATGATACTCAAATGATGATATTTTCAAACTGAATTTCTGATACTCAAACGATACTGTTTTCAAATGGATTTCTGTGATACGATACTTGATTTCATGATGTATGCTAAATGAGCCCATTAGTCCTTGATATTGCCTAAGTTAGCTTATCGCCATATAGTCCCTCTATCATGAGCCATTAATCACTGTAAAGTGAGCGCGAATATAGTGAACAGATTCGAAACCTGTTTTGGATTGACCTCCGATCTCACTAATGCTTGACGGAATGCCAATTGCAATTGGTTAGCCGCATTAGCCGTGATACACTATATTTGAGTAAAAATAGGAATTGGCAAATCACCTATTACACGAGGGCAAAATCTGTCATTGATTTGATAGAACACCCCTTCTGTTAACGTCTTGCGTGTCATGAGGCTTGGTGCAATATCTATAAAGGAAATATATATGTATTCAACATATATTTAGATACAGCTGTATAGGTTTGACCATACGTGAATTGTTTATCTGATCGATTTAGTATCATGAGTTTCCAGCTCATATTAAGATTATTGATTCTTTATTAAATGTGATTGAATATTTATATGATTTATTTGTGATTATATTCGATACTTGTTTCATTACTGTTTGTATTTTATAAATACCAAATATTCCTGAAATCTAACAAAATAAAGGGTTTTTCCTAAAACTCTATGAACTCACCAACCTTTGTATTGACACTTTTAAGCATGTGTATCTCAGGTAATTTAACGGAGCAGGACAAGACATGGAGTGGGCATTTATTACTCTGATAAATTAAAATGGTGTAAAAATCAAATTTGTCATTTTTACAAGCCTTTATATCTTTTCATAAGATTTTAAATCAAATGGTTCATCTTTTATCAAAAGTATTATTTAAATGACAAATGACTTTCAAAATGTTTCTTTTAAACCGTTTTATGTAGTTAAAACATCGATCCTCACCGTAACACCCAAATTAATTTTCCGCTGCGACAAACTTAAATTTTGGGGGTGTTACAGGAGTGCTAGAGTTGTTCGAAGGCAAAGATATTGCCTTGACCGTTTTGTTCAAATCACGGGGATCATTCCAACTTTCGTTGTCATAGAGAGCAAGATCTTCTATGAGTTCCCTTGATTGTTCCGCACTTAGATCACGTAGCTTACCGCCGGCCGATTGGTCAATGGCTCACCTCGTGGAGAGATCGATACGGTCATAAAAGATTTGGACTTGGAGCCAAAGATCTATGCCATGATGAGGGACTTTTTGGAGTAAGTCCTTGAAACGAGTCCATGCTTCATAAAGAGATTCATTTTGACGTTGTTGGAACATCAAGATGTCATTTCTAAGCTTAGTAGTTCTCCCCGGTGGGAAAAATTGAGCAAGGAAACGAGTGGTGAGATCATCCCAGGTGGTGATGGATCCCGCGGGTAAATGCTCAAGCCATTGACTAGCTTGATCACGTAGAGAGAATTGGAATAGGCGTAATCGGGTTGTCTCTCTAGTTGCAACATCTAGGTCTATGGAATCTACGATTTTAAGGAACTCCTTGAGACGTTGATTTGGATCTTTGGAACGAAGTCCATGGAATGCACATCCACTTTGCACCAACCGGATGGTGTCGGATCGCAAGGGGGTCACATTGGCTCCGGTGAGCTCAATGGTGTTTCGGTAGCCTTGGTGGCTAGGTCGGGAATACTCTCCTAAGGTTCGGGGCCTAAGAAGTTCTAGTGGTGGGTTTTGTTGTGGTGGGATGACGGGTTCAAAGATGTTCCCATCGTCCATGATGTCGGGTGGTGAAAAGTTACGAACAAAAACACAAAGAAATAAGATAGACTAAAGAAGACCTAAAAATAAAAATAAAATCTTACTAGAAAGGAATCTAGCAAGTAGACCTAACAAAAAGAGATTCTAACCTAGACAATAACTATTCCCCGGGCTGCGGCGCCAAAAACTTGATACGTGGGGATCGCACCAAGCTTTACCTCTCAAGGGATCTTGAGAAGCTTACAACCCCCACCAGGCAGTGTACCCGATCGTTGTAGTATAGTATAGTGACAAGTACCAGGGGATTGATCGTTCAGCTAGGAATAGTGTCGCTAGGATTAGAAAACCTAAATACTAGTTCTAAAGATGAAGGATGATTCTTTTTGTATTTTTATATTTTTATGAAAGCAAATTAAAATCTCGGGTTTTGAAGGATTTGGGGCGGAATTAGTTGCTAGTCAACTAACCCAATACTAAAGATGCAATCAAAATAAAATACTAAAAATGAAAATAAACTAATTTAAACAAAGGTTGTGAACAATAAGTGGGAGAAATGTGTTTACTAGATTTCACTACTCCCTATATATCTTTTACACGTTAATTACTTGTTATAGTTCCGTGGATGACAGATTGTATTCCTTAATACCATTCATGGGGTGGCGTACTTACTTCCCCAATCCTATGAGTGCCTACTTCACTCCTATGTCGAGCCTGCAAGAAGCTCCTAACATGGGATCATTAGAATTTACTCATGCATTAAATACAACCAATAAAATCTAGTACACATCGGTTCATGTTTCCTAAGACGTTCAAGCATGTTACCATTTGGAGATCTGCCAATTTTCTTAAGCCTAACATTGAAATCATTCATCCAATACAACCATAAACAAGTAATCAACACATAATCAACATCAAGGTTTCATTAGATCTAAGCAAACACAAAATAAATCTAGCCTAACATGGTGGAATCAAGACAAGCACAAGATATAGACAACCAACACATAAACATATTGATTGAATTAAGAAAAGACTTATATTAATAACACATGTAAGGATTTAATGGTTGAAAACCCTTGAAAGGCTGTAAAATTCGTATATGGTTCGGCCTTAGGGTTTCTCCAAACTTCTTCCTTTTTAATGAATGAAAATTAGAAAAGTATATATAGATATTAGAGGCTGACGGCGTCAAGAATAAATGGGTGACGCCGTCATCTCGCCGCCAAAATAATCCTCGGACTGCCTTGATCTACATCTGACGCCGTCATGTATTCCATTATTGCAGGCCGTCACACTTTTAACTCTTGACGTTCTACTTGTGACGCCTTCATTTCTATATTGGGTCGTCATGATCTTTACTCTTGACGCCGTCAGGAAAGTACTCTTGACGCCGTCACACACTATTCCCAGTATGGAAAATTAAGTCTTTGGCGTTTTCCTCACTTTTATGCTCCAAAAATGTTCGAATTGCTTCCTTTTCCAGATTTCACTCCCAAAGTACATAAAATCACAAAAGGAACGATTTAGGGCAATATTTGATCAAATAAATTCAATTCCGGGCTTAAATGACCCCCTAAAAACGGATCATTTTTCGCCTCATCAGGAGCCGTTAGAAATCTCCGGATCCCATTATCCACAAAATTTGTTAAATTCTTTTGATAAAAATTCTCCACCTCTATCGGATCTCATGGATTTAATTTTTAAACCTTTCAAATTTTCTACCATAGCTTTAAATGTCTTAAAAGCTTCAAAAGCTTGGGATTTTTCTTTTAGAAAATATACCCAAGTTTTTCTAGAAAAGTCATCAATAAAAAGTATGAAGTAAAGATTCTTACCATGAGAGGGTGGAGAAATGGGACCGCACAAATCCGTGTGAATTAGTTGGAGAGGCTCCTTAGCTCTTGATGTCGCTTCTTTCGGGAACGAACTCCTAGCATGCTTCCCAAGAAGGCATCCTTTACACACTTGATTGGGATGATCAATTTGATCTAACCTTTTCACCATTCCCTTTGAGGATAATAACTTTAAGTCACCAAAGTTTAAGTGCCCATACCTCATATGCCAAAGCCACGAATGATCCTTAAGACAACTCTTTAAGCACTTAGCTTCATCATGTTGAATGTTTAGAAGGAACATTTGGTTTTTTTGTCATAGGGACTTTTGCTATGAGCTTTCCTTCGGGATTTCTTGTTGTAGCACTACGATCTTTGAAATGAATATCGTAGTTTTTCTCTAAAAGTTGTCCCACACTTAAAATGTTACTTTTAAGGTTAGGCACATTGTATACGTCCGAAATATATTGGTGACTTCCGTCTTTAGCTCGGATAAGTATCTTACCTTTTCCTTTCACCGGTGCCTTTGATTCATCTCCAAAAGTGACATTACCTTTACTTTTCTCCATCTCCACGAACAAGTCTTCTTCACCCGTCATATGGTTACTTGCAGCGGAATCTATATGCCATGGCTCTATCCTCTCTTCTTGTTCGTCATGTCTTGCCATTAGCAATGTAAGCTCATCTTTGTCTTCCACCTCCACAAGATTGGCTTTTTCTTCAACTTGTCTTGAGCTACTACACTCATTGGCATAATGACCATATTTGTGACAATTGTAACATTGTATATGGGGCTTACCTCCTCTTTGAGATTGAAAGCCTCTCCCACGACCTCTTCGATATGAAAACCTTTGGTTTTCATCTTCTTTGTTGGCATCTTTTCTTCCTCTTCCTCGTCCTCGGCCTTGGAAACCACCACGACCTTGAAAAGTACCGCGTCCTCGTCCTTGCTCCTTTCCATGTAGAAAGCTCTTTTCTCTTTCTTTGAAAGAGACCTTTGAGTATAAAGCTTGCTCTAAGGGTTCTTTCCCCCTTCTTTTCTTCAACTTCTCTTCATGGGCTTTGTAAAGATCCCATGAGTTGATCAGTGGTCATAGAGTCTATGTCTTTTGACTCCTCTATGGCCACGACAATGTAGTCAAAGCTTGGTGGCAAAGAGCGAAGAACCTTTTCTATCACCCTTGTGTCACTCAAGCTTTCACCATTTCTCTTCATTTCATTGGAAATGGTTAAGACACGAGTGAAATAATCCGAAATGGTTTCGGATTCCTCCATTTGGAGCTTTTCGAACTCTCCTCTAAGAGTTTGAAGACGTACCTTTTTCACCTTGTCAATTCCTTTGAGAGCATTTTGAAGGATCTCCCACGCTTCCTTAGAAGTGGTTGCATTTGCAACTTTCTCAAACATCGCATCATCAATACATTGATAGATGAGTGTAAAAGTACTTTGATCCTTCTTTCTTGCCTTTTGCAACTCTACCCTTTGGGCGACATTCAACGAACTTTCATCATCAACTTTCTCAACACCTTTCTCTAATATCTCCCACACATCATGTGAACCAAGTAACGCCTTCATTCGAATAAACCAACTACCATAGTTGTCTTTGGTAAGACGAGGAAATTGGAACAAGTTCATTGCACCTGACATCTCGATCTTCTAGCTCTGATACCACTTTGTTGGAAAAACACGAGGGCCTTTTAGGCTTACGAAGAGAAGAATACTTAGAGAACTTTCACAATGGAATTTTTATTCCTTAGCTTTGCTTCGGTTGTACATACAAATGTTACACCCTAAACCTATTTATACTACTCCATGGAAGATTCAAGAACCGAGATACTTCCATGGATATTCTAACATAATCTAGATAATTCTTATTACATCATCATCCTTATCTAATATTAGATAACTACCACTAGATATTTCTATCGCATTTGCTACATACTTCTAGTAGATATCATCTACTACAACATTCTAGAAGCTTCCATACCATTCTACGACTTTTTTGAATCTTCCATCCCGTTCTTCGTCATTCTAGAAGCTTTACGACTTTCTAAAAGCTTCCATACCATTCTACGACTTTCTAGAAGCTTCCATACCATTCTTCGTCATTCTAGAAGCTTCTTGATCAAGGGCTTGGGCTTTTATGGATAGTCCAATCTTTATTGAACTAAATCAAGTTTACGATCCAACAAAAGGTGTCATAATGTTGTTAAATAAATAGAATATGAGGTTACATATGAAGATCCAGTTGTGATATTACATCCAGTTGTTGTCTTGAGTCAAGGACGTTAATACGTGACATGGATCATGTTTCTTACAATAGCTTAGCAGCTCACGACATTAGGAGTTCATCTCATCATATTTATACCAGATTATAATAGCCTAATCGAGCTCTAGGATAAGCTTTGTAGACTGAAATTGATGTTAGCTTTCATATGCTGTTAAACCAAGTAACCGACATACTTTGTAGATGAGGTAACAACTTAATTTGTTCCAACAGATAATCCAAATCAGATGAGCAACGATCGTAGCCGCCTTTGGAGCAGCTATCGTTGTTGTAGAAGAGATAATTGTGTCACCTATTGAAGTTGATATGGAGCTACAAAAGGCGTGAGCAATATACGAAAAAGGCGTGAGCAATATACGAGACAGGAGCAAAAATATTTAACTTCAGTTAATGATTCTTTTTAAATATTGTTCTAAAGGCATGTTGAAAAAAATACAATTTGTATGTAATCATTTGACTTGTGTTATCATGTTTATCAGTAGATACAAGTGTTTCTTTGAGTTTTATCTTGTTTTCATGTTTATTTGATGCTCCCTTTCAGCATACTTAAGCTTCGATCTTTATGTTTTTATTGTAATCTTTGATCTATTGAGCTAGTACATATAAAGCAAAAATGAATATAAGGAGCATCAAATCAACTAAAACACAACGTGATGAACAACACTTCAACTTATACAATTGTTTAAATAATATAAACTGATATAAAAAAGTTTACTAGAAAAATATGACTTGACAATATGATGAATAATAATAAGTTATATTCGATTCAGCAAGTTCATTCTCAGTTCACAACAAACAAAAGATTCAATCATCTATACCATTTCACTGCTCGATTCTTTGCTTCCACCAAACACTGGAATAAGTTATCTTTCTAAGGGATTATTCTCATTCTCTACAATTCCATTCTTAATGATTCCATCGTACCAAACGCCCCCTAAGAGAATTGTTTATTGGATTTATGAGCAAACTTTATGAGTACAAGAGCATTGGGTGTAGTTGAAGAGGTTTACGGTTTACCTCTTCATTCGGGCCCACGTGTGCCACATCATCCAACACATCTTCACAATTAATCCCCTCCTCACCAAACAACAAACCTTAACTTCTTCATTTGGGCCCCACCACTTACAACTTTATTTTTTTATTCATTCATTAAATTAATTAAATTCATTTCACTAATTATACAAAGTAATACAATATACTAATTTTATTTCATTCAAATAAAAAAGTTACAATACGGAAAAAAAACCATACGATTTGCGAAAAAAAACATACGATACGATATGAAAATAACGAAACGGATAAATACGATATGCAACATCATCAAGAATTTATAAAGACTTATAATTATCGATGAGTGTTGACTTTTCTTCTCAAACTTGCAACACTTGTTCTCTGACCATTTTCAAGGCGACTTGAAGTTGCAAATCTGTTTCATCATTTCTTAAAAGAGTTTGTAGACCGACACTGATTATTGGATGGTCTTGAGGCAGCTCAAGTAACCGTTCGACCTCTGGAGCCCGAGTATGCATCTGTCAAAAAGTACGAGCTATCTCACCTAACAAGTTGTTAATCAACTTAAGTTCATTTTTTTGTTCATTGCGTAATCGGGTAAGGATTGTTCTTTGCACCTCAGCTAGTTGGTTAGCCATAGTGTTTGTGTGAAATTTAGTTGTAATTGTGTGAAAATACGAAGTTGAGTAAAGATGGTATTTATAGGGAAACTAGCCGTTAGAGAATTTTATTGGAGAAACTAGCCGTTAAGCCTTTTATTCAAATTCATACGATACGGAAATACAAACACAAACGAAAAGGAAATACAAACACAAACGATACAGAAATACAAATAAAAACGATACAGAAGAACATAAGGCATTAATCCCTATATCTGTTCCATACGGGGCTCCCTTTCAAAATGAACCACACGTTAAGATATTTGAAGCCTTGCCCACCATAGCGTTTTCTGAACATAGTGTTGGTAGTGTGTAGACGATCATTGACCTCGTCATTAAACTGCACACTCAAGTAAATATCATTGAATTTTTGACATTCATGGCAAATTCTTGTCCACTTACCCGTTATCTGGCTTTTGCTACAAATAGGACCGCCAGATAGGTTGTTGAACCTTTCTGTAACAATATTCCAAAAAACGGTTTCGCTATGGAATTCGTGAACGTTTAGCCACATGTCGGCTAGCAAGCATTCTTCTTCAACAGACCACCGATTAGCCATAGTAAAATTGTTTAGAAAGTGAAGTGTGTGCAAAATAGTATGTTATGTGATGCTTTATATAGGGGTGTTTAGAAATTCAAATTTCAAAAACAGAGTGGGATACATTTTAAATTTAAAATTCAAACAAAAGGCGGGATACATTTTAAATTCAAATTCATACAGAAAGCGGGATACTTTCAAAATTTGAATTCAAAATGAAAGCGGGATACTTTCAAAATTTGAATTCAAAATGAAAGCGGGATAAACGTCTAAAATTTCAAATTCCAAAAATCATCCTATAAATACCTACTCTTAGATGCTGAAATACACACACAATTCACACACAAATTATCAAGAATTCACTTTTCTTCTTCATACGTAACAATGTCGTACAACACATCACCTGATAACGAATCGGTTTACAACACACCACCGGAAGACAATTCCCCACAAAACACTTCACTCCAGTATTCCAATATGATAACTCACCACCTACCACTCCACCAGAAGTTATGTTTCCACCAGAAAACAATCCACCCCCAAACAATTAACCACTAAACTTTCCACCACAAAACCAACCCAATACCTTTGGGTTGACTGATGAAGAACTGTACGAGCAGGATATGCAAGTCTTCTTAGAGTTTGAAGCTGAGCAAGAACGTCAGTCAAAGGAGCGTGAGGCGTAGTTAAAAGGTAAAGAGGATCGGAGAAACCAACGAGCAAAATGGCGATGGAAAATAGGACTTCCACATGTGCCATCGAGTGAGGACGATTCGAGTGCCTCCTATTCGAGTGACGAGGGATATGGCACAGACTGAATCAGTATCTTGATTCGTAGTTTTTATTATCGTATGCTAGTTTAGGGTTTTTACTTTCCGTTTCTTAGTTTAATGTTGTAATCGTAGTTGTAAAATAATTGTACGTTGTTTCAAGTTATGTCAATCCTATGTTTAATATAGTTGCATTAGTATTTACACATTACATTCTTACAAAACAATTATCTATTTCAAATTTTAAATACCTTTTACATTTACAAATATACAAATACACTTTTAAAAACACCAAAATAAAGGGCCAAAGGAATATATATATATATATATATATATATATATATATATATATATATATATATATATATATATATATATATATATATATATATATATATATATATATATATATATATATAAAGATTGTCAGATGCTCTCTTCTTCGTGCAGATCAAGAGGGCTTCAACGGGGAGGAACGGCGATCGCTTGGTTGTGTAGTGAAGAGGCACGGCGAGCTCCACATAGGCACGACGAGCCTACACGTGTCCTCTAAATAAGTTTCGATCTGTTGCAACTCCATAAAAGTGTGCCTTAAAAAACTAAAAATATTAGACTTCATTGACATAATGAGTGAGGGTCGACGTGTTTGCCACCTAACAAGCACAAGGTACAGGGTTCGACTATGGGCATCTCATAATCACAACCGCCGAATCATTCAAGTATTCCCCCACATTATGAAATGCAGCTGATTGTGGACAATGGCGGAACCAAGATGGGTCTCAAAGAAGGGCCGAGGTCTCGGGACGGATTTTTGTAGCATAGTGTTAATTTTTGTAAGAAAATATCAAAGTTTTAGAAATGTGCATGATCCAAAAAAATGTGTTTATAATCTCATTTAGTTTATCGCAAATGTGCTTGGTCTGTTCTAATTCTCTCCCTGATTGTGGACTTGTTAGAATCACCGGATATCAACCTTCTGTCACTTAGAAATAGTACATCATATATAACGAAACCGTAAATTTCATCTTTTTTACAGTATATTACCTCAAATAATATGGTGTTAATAGACATGAAGTAAATAGTAATGTGATTTATCCTTAAGATTGCATTGATTCTTGTCCATTAACACCATATTGAAGGTAATGTATTATAACAAGATACATTTGTGGTTTAGTTATATATGATGTCTTAGTTTCTAAGTTGGAAAAAATTAATATCCGGCAACACGGATCAGTCCATAATCGGGAAGGGAACGAAAATTAAAAATGACCAAGTGCTTTACGATAAACTAAATGAGATATTAAACACATTTTGTTGAGATCAAATGCATTTTCAAACCGCAAAAAATCATAAATACAAGTCTTGGGACATGAAGAAGACAATAGTTAATTAGTTAAGAGTAAAATTGCCATTCTACTAAAAATTAAGGAAAAAAACCAGCAATAGTTATAATTTTCTTAAATTATATGTTTTTTGTCGGGGCATTTTAGAAAGAAAAGAGTAATAAGAATGCATCTTCTCAACATGTATTGATAGATATTTTAATTTCTCTAACCAACATTTACAACCTTAAAAGGATTCATAATATTTATAAGATATAAATGCACTACATAAGTTTCGAGCCGAAAAAAATGAAGAGTGTGAGAGTTGTTTATGAACTTCAAGCCTAACGCATGAGCAGGTCCCACAACCCTGCAGCATTTCCTCTTTGAGATAGCAAAGTTGCCGAGTTTTAATTGTCAACCAAAGCTTTTATCATTTGTACATCATGAGTTATTTATTTATTTCTTTTTTTCACTTTTTTTTTTTTTTTTTTTTTTTTTTTTTTTTTTTTTTAATCGTAATTAGATCATGATTTCTGAGTATCTCCTATAACGAAAAACTTTTTTGTTATGCTTAAGAAGAGAAATATTGTAAATAATTGTAAAATGTGAATTCTAAATTAGAAATGACATCTAATATTCATTCTATAAACTCAAATTCTAAACAAGAAATTTTGACGTATACTTTGTAATTTGTCTTTTCCAAATATTGTGCTTATCTAAGCTTTTTGTAACTGCAATGATAAAATCTTAACTAAAAAGTGAGGTACAATAACAATAAATAGACGCCTTAAGAACGATATGATATAACCTATATGCATATAAGTTTTAGAAAGTTTTATCACTCATATAAACTCGTAGTAAGGTTTTACAACGTTTTCATACATGAAAAAAAACTTAAGAATACTAAGTAAACATTTTCTTTTTAAAACAAAGTTCTAAAATAGTGGTTGTCCCCACATATATGAAGAGAAGAATAGAGAGGGGGTTATCCTGCTTAAACTTTACTAATTCCGATTGATTTCCTTCTTCCTTTACGCAAGCCTTGGTTCGCCCCTGGTTGTGTTGGAATTAAATAACGACTTCAATCGGGCATTACAAACTTTTAAAACATAATAATTTAATTAATTAAAAATAAGTGAAAGGTAAAAAAGAGAAAGTTCATAATGTTTTTTTTTTTTTTTTTTTTTTTTTAATATTTTAACTATGTATTTTTTTTTGTTGGCGTACAATTATTTTGAAGTGAAAGAGAAAATTATTACTAGTAAATTTTAATGTTAAAGAACAGAAACACAGTAATAAATGAAAGCTCATAGACTTCACTCGAGAGATAGGTATCTATTTGGCTATGTATTGGTGTTAGGTGAAAGGAATGATTTTGAAATGAGTGAATAATAACCTTCATCATTACCTTCATCATTATAAAAAGAAAGCAATAATATTTTTTGGCTAGTATTGATCACACTCTTCCCTAGTTTTTAGTCTCACCTCCCTATTTTTTTATTTTTTTTTTAATTTTTTTTAATTTTTATAATTTTGTTTATATCAAAAAGCTATAAACCTGAAAGTGCGGAACAGAAAATGTAAATTTTAATATGTCAAACGCTTAAAATTGTTAGAAATACGAAATAGAACTGACAAAAAACAGGGTTATACTGGAAAAAAAATATGGACAAGGAAGAGAGACAAGGGGCATGCCACCCTTGTCCCCGTACGTATAACATTGCCCTATTTTTTTATCTTGTTATTAATGGTATCGTACAATTTATGACATTTGATAACTCACTAAATGAAATTAAAGCTTTGAATTACAATATCAATTGCAACTACGATGAATGAGTTATTTGAGAGAAAATTCTTTCACCTTAAAACTCAAACTTATAAAGTAAAAATGATTAAAATGAAAAAATCAATAAAAGTGAAATATTGAAAATATGTTTTGCTAACTTATTATACCCTTGAAACCTAGCTTGAAAAACCAATCTTTAAAATGTTGAAAGTAAATGTGAAAAGCATTTAGATATATAACTTCCTACATCCATCTCTTTAAGTCGAGAGTATTCCTAGCTCTTTTTATTTAAAACACACGGTTATAGACTTTCTTATGTTACTACATTCTTAGTTGGCAACTAATTATGATGAATTGATTTTTCCGAAACTTTCTTGCAATAAATACTAACTTTCATTAATTTTTTTGGTATATAACTCCTAGCAACAGTTAGTTAATATCAGTTGATTCTTATCACAATCTCTACACAAAATTATCCACACTACTAAATAAAAACGATGAGGTGATGATGAGCATGGGACATAATATGAGCTAGAAACTGATTCGAATTTTTCCAGACGGATATGAATACCCATATGACGGTGATGGTGGTGAAAACTTGGTAACGATGATGGTTTTACTTTTGATGGGGTGATTTTTAAGATAACAAGAGTGATGGATTACAACAATTTTCATATGAATCAGTGACCGAGATTGAAGCATTTGATGATTAATGCATAACACATTTGCTTGCTTTGTCTAATTATTTATACTAATGAACTACATATAAACATAATATTCGCTTGTTGTATTCCTTTTTTACCTTTCAGTTATTAGCTGTAAAGGTATGTGTTACTACTCAAATTACAAAGTAAGCAACCAATTATTTGCATGCCGTGTATTATCATATTCGCTATTTATTTTCAAGTTTGCATCATGTAGTAGTTGCTAGTAATTTAACTTTGTCACTAGAAATCGAGTACGTAGTTATGTAGCTACCGAATTTAAACGTTTATATAAAAGATCCGAATCAAATAGACCAAGTGTGATACACTAGTGGCCCACTAAAAAACAATCAAATTGTTAAGACAATAAAAGCACCACACGATAATGTCTATAGCCTAGTCACCATCGATGTTCAGAATTCTAATAAATATTTCCTGGTTTTGGCATTATATTAAAGACAACAAGTTCATCTTTATACTCTCTCAAAACTGTTTGTTATTTTTTGGCTTCACTCCCTAAGACCTAATTAACAGTTTGGTTTTGTTTGTTTCTAATCAAAATGACTAGTGAGTGTACTTTTTTACCTGATTTAATCCATACTTACGTCGATCAGTTTGGGGAAACCAACTTCTTGTCACCTGAGACAGTGTCTGCTGACGATGTATTTAGGGGTTTCGAGGCTGATTTGGAGGGTGGTTCTGACAAATTTGTGGTTATGACATCCGTTGGGCGCTTACACGAGGCTGTGGAGGGGGGAAAGAGGAAGAAAATGAAGATGACTGCGGTGGAGCAGGATGGCTTTGGTTGTGGTAATTCAGATGGGCAGCAAAAGGTGTCACATATCGCGGTAGAGAGGAATAGGAGGAAGCAGATGAATGAGCATTTGAGTGTTCTTCGTTCGCTTATGCCTTGCTTTTATGTCAAAAGGGTAATTCATCATGGCAAAACGGTTTTAGGGTTGTTTGCTTCGTTTATGTACTTAGCACGTTTTGAATTATGTTGAACATTTATTTCTCCACTATAAAATTGAAGCTAAAAGAACAAATAACATTTGTCAGTCTTCCTTACTTGATTATATGATATTATATTGTTGTTTCTAAACAAATATGTGATTATATTGTATAATACTTATAGGGTGATCAAGCATCAATAATTGGAGGTGTAGTTGATTACATCACTGAATTGCAACAAGTTCTACAATCCCTAGAGGCAAAGAAGCAAAGAAAATCTTACAATGAACTTGTCATGAACCCGAGGCTACTTGCGAGCCCCAGAACCTTACCTATCAGTCCACAAAAATCGCAATTTAGCCCTAGGCCAATTAGCTTGCCCATTAGTCCGAAAACCCCACAACCATTGAGTCCCTACAGACCCATGCCACCCCTTCCATTCATAGCACCATCGCTTGATTATCCTTCACCGTCTAATTCTTTTACAACTTTAGAGAGTGGTAATGAGCTCATGGCGAATTCAAGGTCAACGGGTGCTGAGATTGAAGTGAAATTTGTGGGTGGTAATCTTCTTTTAAAGACTTGCTCGAATAGGATACCAGGCCAAGCAACAAAAGTGGTAGCAATTCTTGAAAATCTATCTCTTGAAGTTATTCAAGCTAACATTAGTGTCGTTGATGATACCATGTTTAACTCATTTACCATCAAGGTAAGCCAAATACGTAGTATTTTATTTCTCAGCTTATATATTTTAGTTTCATTTTCATTATTTACATCTGAATTTATTTGCATGCATGCTTGCATGTATTTTTTGAGTAACATCTGTGTTACCAATTACTCGTATATTAAAGTCAAAATATAGAGCAATTTTAACAATACTCGATCATACCGGATTCCAAAATCATATCTCCGATCCAGTGGTATCACACCTTAAGATACGGAGTACTTTTTTATATAATATATATATATATATATATATATATTTTAACAAAAAATGTATATATATTTTTAATATTTTTTAGTTGCATGCACACATTTTGAAGAATTGCTGTGTTTTTGTTATTTATTAATACAAGTACACTAATCTGCCCTCATTTGTAAACCATTATTTACGCTGTGTTCTCGAGTTATTTCATTAAAGAAAAGGGAAGGAAATGGAAGTAAAACACTTTCCTCCCATATTTGGGCGGAAATGGAAGTAAAACAAATTCATCCAAATAACACTAACTTTACTTCCAGTTTACTTCCATTTTCTTTAATGAAATAACTCGAGAACACAATGTGGGAGTAAACCTTTTCACTTTCTTTCCCTTTTCTTTAATGAAATAACTCGAGAACTGACCGTTAGTGTTTGTAGCATTGGTTTTGGTTCCAAATTTGTTCGCTTTAAGTTTTGTTCATATTACTAATTTGTATAGCTTTGTTCTTTTTGCAGATTGGAGTTGAATGCAAACTAAGTGCTAATGAACTTGCTCAACACATTCAAGAGACATTCTGTTAACTTTTAACATAACTAGCTTGTTTTCTATCTCGATCCTTTATCACTTTTGTGTGATGGTAATCTCCCTTTAATGTATAGTCAATGTACTGGGCATGGTTCAGGAAACTTAATAAGACTAGCTAGGAAATGAAAAATAAGCAATTGTAGAGATTGTGCTTCAATTGACCACAATTCTTAACCCCACCATCCCCAATTAATAAACTTTTAGAGTTGATTACTTGATTAGCTTACTTTTGTAATGATTTTATATCCTTAAGACTCTGATTATTTTAATTAATTTCCAGTTCCAGTTAGGCAGTTTCTTAACGTTTGTGACCCACACAATGTTGATTGATCAATGATCATTCTCACACTTATACAGTCTGCCTGGTGTGGGACTATGGGGAACCTGGATACTATTGAATAAAAAGTTTGAATTGGACAGGTTTTAAGGCAAAAATTGCTTTTTGTACTAACACATGCATATGCATGCATGTCTTGTATCGTAAATCCAACCACATTGGGGTTGTCCTAAACAATTATTTTGTCATCATATTTTTTTTCCACATTGGGTCTTTCATTTGTATGGTCCGGATGCTTTATAGCTTTCAGAGCAATAATTTCTTTACTCCATCTTTTCAATTTATCCCCCCCGCAACATGTGGATCATCCTCTAGTTATTACCTCAAAGTATCTCCGCCCTGTTTTAATTTCGTAGGCTGCGTCTTTAAATCTCCCACCTAAGTCGTTTCTTTATTTTGATAGCCATGCAAACAACTATTTTCAATTTGGATAATATTGTGTTTCACGGTTTGTATCTGTTTTGATTACAAACATCCTAGAAATTAACGGCACTTTAGGTAGTGAAGTAAAATTACTTTCACAATCTTGGATCATACGAACTTACAAAGGAGTAAGTTGGTTCGGCCATATTGGTTTATTTGGATCACCGACCCTAAAAGCTTGCTTGTAGTTCCATCGTGTGTATTAATAAGTAGACTTTTGGATTATTGGTATGAAAGTGTATCATAGTGTCTTAACATAACATTGCGGATATAAGTTTTAATTTAGAGAAAGTGTGTAGTGTAGTTTTCAGTATCACCTTTTAAATTTCCAATAGTTGCTTAAATTCCTACATCCACCCAACTGGCTCGAATATCCACTCTTTATTGATCCAATGGCCCCAAGACGCAAGTCACGTTATTGAGTTTACTCATCGTTGCTCGAAGTTGCATTGTCAAATATTACCACACAATCAAGTTGGCCGTCTTCCATGACCATGTTGCCCGTATTATGCCCCATTTTCTTCCCCAGCTGGTTACTCTACTAGAAAAAGTAGAACGGGCGACGAGAGTTTTGCCGACGACAAATTGTCATCGGCAAACAACACTAAACGACAAAAAAAACCACTTGAACAAGACCAACGAGCGTCGAACTTTTTGTTAAATAGAATCCCGACGACATATCGTCGGTACCATTTTGGTCAAATTTGACTTCCCCAGCCTCTAAATAATTGTGAATAATTGGGTGGGATTTTCCTCTGCCAACGTGATACCGACGACAAGTCGTCAATACAATATTTGACAAAAATATTGAACGTAATTAGCGTTTGATTAGCACTAAACCAAGATAATTATGATTATTTCTCTAGGACATGTCGTAGGGACGTACTTTGCTCAAATTTGACTTTCCTCCACCTCTAAATGATAGCGAATAATTGGGCGGAATTTTTTCCGCCAGCATGTTCCCTATGACATAACGTAGGGAAAACATTCCCGCCACATTATACCTTTATCCTACCAATTTTTTACTTATATATAACCGATCATCCTTAATTCTACAAAACACACATAACTCAATCCTCAATTCTCACAAAACAAACATAGCAATGGCTGGTTACACGCCAGAAGATGAGGGGTCAAAAGTTTTATCGAACCTACCACTCTTTGATGAAGTTCTTAATACATATGGCAATGAAATTATTGCTAAATATGGTTATTACAAGAACATTAGCTCGTGGATGAGAGATGTTACTCTGAAATGGTTAAGGACGAAAAAGCCATACTACCGACAGATGTTGGCCGGTGATAATGAAATAAAGTTATCAAAAGTTGATGAACTGGGAATAAGGATAACAAATCTTGAAGCTTTGTTTGAATATTTCATCAAGCAAAAGAATGAAAGGGAGGGGATTGGTGGTGCATGTTCTAGCAAAGTGAAAAGTACTAGCAAAAAATAATGAATGACAGATGTTTATTCTGGTCTTTATCGTGTGTTAAGTTGTGTCATTCGAGTTGTTTCATTTGAGTTGTTTCGTTAGTATGTCGTTCAAGTTGTTTCTTGCGTGTTTTAGATAAAATGTTTGCTTTCGTGTATGTTAATTGTGATATTGTTCATTCAGTTCCAGTCTTTATGCATATGTAATTTAGTGTTATAAAATTGCATATTTGAAATACCTTGTTGTGTAAAGGAGTGTTTGGATATGGATTTAACAAGCAGATTATTAGTGTCAAATACCAAGTGTAAAATGCATACGAATTACATTACAAATCGAATTACATTACAAGTAGATGATTTAGTTTGTTTAAAGGGAAACGAATTACATTACAAATCGATTAACGTTCAAACATTAAAGCATACAAATTACACGTTACAAATTAATCGATAAAAGTTTAGACATTAATTAAACCATATGAAATTACATTACAAATCGATAAACATCCAACATTAAAGCGCGCCAATTAGATTACAGATCGATAAAAATTCAAACATTAAAGCGTACTGTAGAACCGTAGAGAGGGGTAAATCGGTTTCTTCGGCTTTTGGAATGTTTAAAAACTTTAAGCCTCGAAGAAGAACCAAGTGGTTGTTCTAGAATCCAATAACCCACAAACACAACCAAAGTATATAAAGCGAGTAAAGAGAGACACCACAATATATACTGGTTAGGGATGGGGGGTTTATACCATCCATACGTCCAATTGCGAATCCACGACACCGATACTATTACACTAGTACAATCCTTTCGGCGGACTACAAACCGTTACAATTCCCTCCGCCAATATTCCCTAATATCGATGCTCACAAAGAAGGAGTTACTCACCAACGGTATTCCGCCCTCGGAAACCACCCAAAAGAATCTCGCGATTCGACTTCACCTAAGGGTCACCAAGACCACTACCAAGACTTTCCACCGAAAGTATCAAACCCCAAATAGATCCCCAATAATCTAGGCTTGGTCACCAAGACACAAGACTTCCCTTACAAGCAAATAGAATGAAAGAATGTTTGTTCAATCAATCAAGCCCTAACCTAACCTAGAGACTCGATTGTAGTAGAAAGGGTATAGAGATAGAAGACCCTCGATACAATCACAAGAGTGGATTAGGTTCTTGTGATTCTTCCCTTGCAAGGAGACGTGTTCTTTCAAAGATGTTAGTGCGAAAACCAAGAACACAAGATAGAATTAGAGTATTAAGATAAAGAATGTAAATAAAAAGAATAATGTTAAGAGGTGAGGAATATAAGAGACAAGGGGGTATTTATATACCAAGACCCAACTTGAGAAAAATTTACCGAGACTGGCGCGTCGCCCACGCGTCAACGCGCGGGCAGTGCGCCAGGGCCTCTGTAACATTTTTCCCAATTTGGGTGTTTGGCCTAAATACCTAACCTTGCTAAATCCCCAATTGTACTTCACACACTATACCTTAACATTAATTAATCTAAGGTTTGCCAACTCAAATAGTATTGTGAAGTGTTTATTAGAAACCAATTATCAAAGATAGAAGAGTAGAAAGGATAATTGGGTAGGGGTAGAATAGGTATTCCTCACATGGCATGAAAGAGAGAAGAGAATATGCAAAGGGATATTCCTCTATAGGGAAGAGTGAGGAGGTTGGGTTAAGAATGAACCATGGTTAAGTTAGGTGTAACCAAGGTTGGGTTAGAAAGAAATGTGTAGAGCACAAACCATGGTTGGGTTAGCAAGTGAGCCATGGTTAGGTTAAAGAGTATATCCAAGGGAATATTTCATCCTTGGTGTGGTTAAGAGTTAACCATGGTTGGGTAAGAAATGGGTATGTTGAGAACTAACCATAGTTAGGTTAGAAATGAACAATGGTTGGGTTAAGAGAAGAATATGCTAGAGAATATCCCATTTCTTGGAGAAGAGGGTGAAATGGATGGCTGAGATGTGCTTGTTTGAAATGGATGGTTAGGATGAAGAGTATGTAAGGAATATAAGGTATGAGTTGGATTGTGTAAGAGTGAAGAGATGTGTGTAAGGGAATATGTAAGAATGGGATGTGATGGGGAGCCTAGTGTGTGTAGAGAATGAGATGGTTTTGAGTAGTGTGTATATTTTGAAAATAAAGGTGTTGGGAGTGTAAGGAATATGTTGTAAAGATGGGATGCGTGTAAGAGTGTAAGGAATATGTAAGAGTGATTAGATGGGGAGCCTTGTGTGTGTGTGAAGTGTGTATATTTTGAATGTAAAGGTGTATGTATGTGAATGTATAAGATTGTATGTGTGTGTATAAGAGAATATATGGGAAAAGTCTAACGTGAAAGGAATATTGTAAAAGGGGAATCTTGTGGTGGAGTTGGGAGACAAAGTTGTAAGGGTGTAAGGGATATTAAGAAGATGTTGGTGGTAGGATTTGGAAGGGTTTGCTTTATATGAAAGGTAATTAAGAAAGGATTAATCTCATAACTCATGACTTTCCATGACTCGGCGTATTCAATTAACACCTTGGTCCAAACAAGCCAAGTGCTTTGCCTTGATGTAAAGCATATCCCATGCGGGAAAGGATGCGTTTACGCAAAGTGACCTTTGACTTAGTTTGACCAATAAGGGAGTAAACCCGTTACGTGATTAGAGTAGACGTAAGCACGGGTTTTGAGCATATGAATGCTTTCACTTGATGTTATGTGAAATATATAAGTTCCCTAGGTTTAGAAAAGCTTTGGCTAAAGGCGAGAGTTTGAAAACTTAAGTTGGCGTTTTCCCGAAAATGGGTATTTTAAAAGTTGGATCTCTCTAATCCTAAAACTCGTTTCGAGTGTTCTCAATTAAGCACATAACATATTCATACCTGTATTGAAAGATCCACATTTGTCAGGTAAGGGGAAAGCCGACTTCCAAAATTCGCCCCGACATTCACAGAAGCCTGACGCCTCGCCCACGCGTTGACACGTGGGCAGCGCGTCAGGAGCATACATGTGAGTCGGTGAATTTTGGCTAACATTTGTTATTTTATGTGTTTGGAATGTTTATTTGTCATCATTAAAACATAAGGAGATCTCGATAATGTTGCCTCAACAGGTACGAATTATATTACAGATCGATAAAAGTTTAAACATTAAAGCATACGAATTACTCCATATCAAAATTTTCCAATGCATTTTAAAGTCATGAAATAGGGCAGTTGAATCAACTGTGTGGTTATGGGGATGCATATATATTTCTAGCATTTTCTTGACTACTTTAATCTTTCCATTCAATTTAATGCAGTTTGAGCACTCTGCATTTCCAGGACTAGATGTTGAAGGTCCTGTAGAGTATGTTGGAGTTCTTGAAGGTCCTACGAAATGAGTTGGAGGAGTTGAAGCTCTAGGAGAACCGATCATTAGATGGACTCGTTCCTCTTTCCATTAAAAAAGATAATAAAAATAAAAAAAAAATCCCTTGATCGAGGCTGTTAAGGAGTAAAGAAAATTATTTTTAACAACTAACCAAATTATTTATATATCACACATACAAAAATGTAATTGTTCACTTTGATAAAAGGACATGCATAGTATAGTTTACCATGAGTGTCATGTTGATGCTATTCTCGTAAAACTACATCTCCTCGTCCATAACGACAAGCAAAAGGTTCAAATTGTGCCATCTTCATGATAAGAGTGAGTATGTTGGTGGTTGTGAGGATAGAAGAGTATGCAATGTGTTTGTGAGGATAAGAGCAGATCTGTTGTTATATATGGTAAAAAATAGAGCTTTTGGTGAGAAGTTTTGGAGCCAAACTTTTGGCGGGAAATAGATATCATCTCGAATCATATGTTTAACATCTCATGTATAATGATATTATCTCGACTCATTCGTTTAATATCTCAACTCATCCGTTTAACATGTTATGCATATCCATAGCATCTTGACTCACCCGTTTAACATGTTATGCATTTCCATAGCATCTCGACTCATCTATTTAACATCTTATGTGTATCCATAGCATCTCGAGTCATCCGTTTAACGTCTTACGCATATCCATAGCATCTCGACTCACCCGAATAACTATTGTAACTAAGAAATATCACTCCACCTAGTTATGAAAATAAAACAAAGTTAACCTTTCATTTGATGTCATTAGCCATTACTCATCTTGACTCATCCGTTTAAAATCTTATGGATATCCATAGCATCTCAACTCATTCATTTAACATCTTATGCTTATCCATAGCATCTCGACTCATCCGTTTAACATGTTATGCATATCCATAACAACTAGACTCATCCATTTAACATGTTATCCATATCCATAATAACTCGACTCATCCGTTTTACATGTTACACATATCCATAACAACTCGACTCATCGTTTAATATGTTATGCATATCCATAGCAACTCGACTCATCCGTTTAACAAGTTATGCATATCCATAACAACTCGACTCATCCGTTTAACAGGGTAATAAACCCTTTCGTACCACCTTTCTACGGGACCAAGAAACCGTGTACCTCCTCGTCGTAAACCTTCAGAGAAGCCACATCGTAAACTAATATAATAGTAATTATAGTATTAATGTTAAATAAAAGTATTTAATTTTATTTATATATTAAATATAAAGTATTTATATTATATAAAATATTTAATTTTAATTATATATTAAATACAAGTATTTAAGTTTAATTATATATTTTAATTTTGTAAAAGTAATTAATTTTAATTATATATCAAATAAAAGTATTTATATTAAATTACATTTTTTAATTTTATAAACGTATTTATTTTTAAATTAAATTATTTAATTTTATAAAAGTATTTAATTTTATTTTTAATTATATATTAAATAGAAGTATTTATATTAACTATTATTTTTTGAATTTTATAAAAGTATTTAATTTAATAATAGTATTTAAATACCGGGCTGCCAGGGGTGGGGCTGATGCTATGGATGAGATACAACGGTAAATTTTTTATTTTTGTTAATTTTTTTATTTTTGTTATTTTTTTTTTAATATGTTAGCAATAAATATATGTTATTTTTTTTTTGTTATTATGTTAGCAACCCTCCTCTGAACATGGAGCCGCCTGTGTAGGAGAAGTATATCGGGTTCTACTTGAAGGAAAAGAACGTCAAAAGAGCCACTTTCAATGCCCAAAACAAGATGCGAAACACGGTCTACAGTCGCTATGGATCTCAGTCATTGGCCGCATCTCGACATGAATACGTAAGACACATTATGATAATTTTACATATTGTTCATTATATATATATATAGTGTTTGATTTGTCATTTTTAATTTGTTTCATCTTATATGCATGTGTATATACAGTTTGAGACCAGCGAGAACCATGAGTACCCGTCCTTCCTAAAGACAATCAGCATTACAAGGATGGGGTATGGTAGCAGGATGCGGCACAGCTTCAATACGTAAGTACCATTTTTTTTCTTCCAAACACGCACTTTAATGACTTACTGAAACATAATGTAGTTAACTCACTAACGTATTAATTTTATAATTTTTTTCCAACTACATAGGAAGAGATGATCCGGCTGTGGGATCTTGGAGCGGATACGCCTACCGGGGTTGCCTACATCGAGGAACAGATACTTGCTATGGTTATAAAGGGCAAGCAGCGGGGTCGTATAGCCGGTAGGTGTAGTGTGTTAGCAGGCAGCGGCAAGACAAAGTTACCCATTCCGCCTTCAGGTACGTACACCGGGCCTGAGATTGACACGATGATGGCCGAGAAAGACAAGAAGATCACTGAAGCTACATAAGAGGCTATGGCCACTCGGCGCTAACTCACTCAGATGATGACTTTGTTACAGAGTAACCCCCAATGGGTTAATTTATTGAGCCAAATGCATTCTCAAGGCGAGGCAAGCTCAAGCAGCGGGAGTGACGCAGGTGGGAGTGGTGATGACGAGGATGGTTGTTAGGATGATGATGAGAGGCAGTAGGGTTATATGGGTTATTTTGTGTTACTTATCGTTGAAACTTTATTATGGCGACCCGTATCTTATTATTGTATGGTTTAACATTTTGGCGACTTGAACATTATGGATATTGCAACATTTGTGGATATGGCAGCAACATTTAGAGATTAATACACCCCTTTTGTAGACTTTGTAATGTTTTAATGTATTTTGAGGGTGTTTCGCGATAATATATAAGTGTTTAAGCTGTTATAAGTTGTTTTGGGATATTGGCATGTTGGTATTGGTGTAAAGGTTTTGGTTGTATACATGTTGTGGTAGATTTTTTTCTAAAAAATTTTCAAAAAAAATCTGGAAAACTGCTTCTGTGCAGGCTGTTGTGTAGCAGCAGCAGTATAAATTCCCTACGACATGTCATTGGCAAAATAATAGCATGAGTTATTTTCGTTGACTATTTTTGACTTTCATTGACTATGTACATTTGTTACCTTCGACATGTCGTCGTTATATAATAAGAACCATTTGACTTTTGTTGACTATGGTTTGACTTTTCATTGACTGTAATTTTTTACCTTCGACATGTCGTCGGTATTTAATAATAAACATTTGACTTTCATTGACTATTTTGTTAATTAAGTAATTAATTAACACCATTGTATCAACGACATGGCGTCAGTAAAATGCTGGTCGGACCAAAAAATCGTTTGACAGAAAATAGTTGTAGGTCCCACTATGTCGTCGGGAAAAGTTGAAGGGACAGTAAGTCCCGACGAGGCATTCTCGACTTTGACGCCCCTTCGAAATGTCATCAGCATCAACAATATGCCAGCATCATGACATCGAGATGTTGTGTTTTGGTCGTCAGGGAAAGCCCCGATTCTACTAGTGTTACCAAGTTGCCTAGTATTGTCAAACTCATGAGAAAGGCATCATACCGAAAAAATCTGCAAGAGATCTATTGTAACATTGGGTTACAGTACAGGAAAAAAAATAATATGACTAAAAGCATATGTAATGGAATATTATTTGTATGTCTGATGCGTGGGAATCGCACCTTGCTTTACCTCTCGAGGGATCTCGAGAAGCTTACAACCCCCACCAGGCTGTGTACCTGATCGTTGTAGTATAGTATAGTGACAAGTACCGGGGGATTGATCGTTCAGCTTAGGAATAGTGTCGCTAGGATTAGAAAACCTAATTAATAGTTCTAGAGGTGAAAGATGATTATTTTTGTATTTTTATATTTTTATAAAAGCAAGTAAATCTCGGGTTTTGGAAGAGTGGGCGGAATTAGTTGCTATTCAACTAACCCAAAACTAAGATGCAATCAAAATAAAATAATAAAAAATGAAAATAAACTAATTAAACTAAGGTTGTGAGCAGTAATTGGAGAAATTGTGTTTACTTAGACTTCACTACTCCATAGATATCTTTTACATGTTAATTACTTGTTACACTTGTATGAATGACGGATTGTATTCCTTAATACCATTCGTGGGGTGGCATACATAACTCCCCAACTCTATGAGCTCTTATCTCCTCCTACACCATGACCCAGCACAACTATAGGGATTGTAAACAGTGGCTCATGCATTAAATACAACCAATAAAGACCTAGTATGCCTCGGTTCATGTTTCTTAAGACGTTCAAGCATGTTACCATTTAGAGATCTGCCAGTTTTCTTAAGCCTAACATATAAATCATTCATTCAAAACAAGAATAGACAAGTAATCAACACATAATCAACATCTAGGTTTCATTAGATCTAAGCAAACACAAGAGAGATCTAGCCTAGCATAGTAGAATTGAGACAAGAACAAGAGATAAACAACCAACACATAGACATATTGATTGAATTGAAAGTACACTTATCTCAATTACAATGCAAGGTCTCAAGGGTTTGGAACCCTTGAAAAACCTGTGAAAGAGGCACCAAAATCGTCTTTAGGGTTTCACCAAAACTTCTCTCTCTTTAATGAAAAAACTAGAAAACTATATATAGGAAAATCGTTCTGACGGCGTCAAGAGTTAAATCTGACGCCGTCAACTCGCCGCCATAAACTTCCTCGGACGCCCTAGATCCACTTGTGACGGCCTATGTGACGCCGTCACCACCTTCGGTATTTTATTCTTGGCCACTTTGACGCCGTCACCAGCTACGGTAAATTATTCTTCATGTCTGACGCCGTCAAGCTTTTGGTCTTGACGCCGTCACCTTGTATCTTCAGCTTGGATTTTTGGTACTTTGTCGTTTTCTTCACTTAATGCTCCAAAAACGTCCAAAATAGCCTCTTTTCCAGAATTCACTCTCCAAACACCTAAAATCACAAAAGGAACGATTTAGGGCAATATTTGATCAAATAAAGTCGGATTCGGGCTTAAATGACCCCCTAAAAATGGATCATTTTTCGCCTCATCATATACCCTTACACTTGAGATTTGCTTGTCCTCAAGCAAATGAGCTTTTATTCTACTCAAAAGACAAGTTAGGGGTCATTTAACACTAATATAAAAGTAATTACAACAAATAATCGTTCCACTAAAGACCAATAGACAAGCACGGAGGTCATACACAAGCACCTCACAAATAGTGTTTAGATACTCACATCTCTCGGGTGTAATAAAGTAATATAACATTATGGAAATGGAAGATATCTCTCACTACCTGTCATAGCAAAATAGATTACCATAGGCTTGGGAAAGGATCAAACCTCCACCACATGGCGTAAGCACCTAGGATAAACTATCAAAGAGGTCTTTTAAAGGGTTATAACGTTAGGTGTAGGGATATGAATTACACGGTTTTGTTGGATAAAGGGAATTTTACTGGTGGCGAGTTAACAATCTTAGTTAATTACATGTACAAGATGGCGTTGCTAAGCCAAGACTAGACTCGACTTAAGCTAATAAATGAAAAATAACAAAAACATAAAATAAACATAGAATAAAAACGGTCCGTATGTTTTTTCTCTTTTTTTTTTTTTTTTTTTTTTTTTTTTTTTTTTTTTTTCTTTTTCTTGATTTTTTCGATTTTTTTTTTTTTTTTTTTTTTTTTTTTTTTTTTTTTTTTTTTTTGCATACACTCTTACCCTACCATCCGAAATAATACATCATAGGGGATTGAGCATTCCCCTTACACTTGAATCTTTACATACTTTACATTAAACTAATCTAATGACTCGAATTAAGAAAATTAAAACACTTGGAGCACTTTTAAGATTAACGCGCGTATGGGGGTAATAATATGATGTTCTTCCCCATTACTCCATAAAATAAGTACTTACCCACGAGTCCCAATCGTCCCAAAATAATATGTACAAGGATATGACTCGACTTAGCAACCATGTAATCAATTAGAAAGTTAACTTAGGGTTTAACAAATAACAAGAATGCACTAAAAATGAGCGCATACACGGAAGGCTAAGGCGATTTGGTTGTACATTTAAGTGGGGTGTAACAAATTCTTCCTTTAAGTAAGATGCTTAAAGTTAGAAACGAAAAGATAGGCTCGGAGGGGTGTACTAGGGGTTTCGTGTACTAAAAATGAGTACAACGCTAAGGGTGTGGGAAAAATTAGTTGACTTAACTAGCCAAGTAATATGACTTAAATGGTCAAGTAATCATGATACGGGTTTTAACACAAGGGTGATCCTAATGCCTCTTATCATGTAGTAAATCCTACTACACGAATGTAGTCTCACTAGCGGTCTCGGGATGCATCACTAACGCAAGTTCTAGAATCTAAATGCTACCGGTACACTCATAAGCACTAATAATGAATGCTTTTCCTATCAAATCTAAAGGCGAACCTCACATTTTTGGGTGGAAAATTTTTTCTGAATATACGGTTATGTGCTAGTCATACAACCTCCTATCCATGAGACGCTTGCTATGGCTAAAGTTTCACTCCTAAATGTTGTAAAAAATTTTAAATTTGGCGCTAAAATTACACTAACAAGTATTTCTCGTAGTTTTATTACTCATCTACTATCAAACAAAACAAACTCAAGCGAAAGTGCATATGTAAGGTATCATCTTTTTACCCTCCCCTTACACTTAAGATGAACATTGTCCCCAATGTTCAAGTAAAGAATGTAAAAGTTAAAAAGTAAAGAGAATGAAATCAAATACTCCCCTGATTCGCTCGGTATGGATTTTAGTTGGCCAGGTTAAATCTTCTTCCAAGAAAACGAACAATCAAAGCTTCCCTTCCAGAATATAAATCATCTTCTTGTCACAAATAACCTGTAAATCCTGACAAAAGTAGACAAGGCAACCTCGCGTAAAATCGGCGGCATCCTATATAAGTTACTAAATCCTAGAAAACAAAGTAAGATATAATGCTTGTGGAATGAAGTTTGCAGATTTCCTGGAGATTATAAAACTTAATAATTCACAAAAACCATAAGACTCCGTTAGAAAAACAAAATCGGTAAAATTTCCAGATTTTTGACTCCTGACGCCGTCAAGAGCAATGCCCTGACGCCGTCAGAATGAACCTGCAGAAATCCTTATGTTAAGTTTCCGGAAAATTTCTGGAAAAACTTTGTCCTACTTCCTGGAAAATCCTGCAAAACTTCATTATGACTCAATACAAGCATTTGACTCTAACAAATACGAATATGCATGTTCATTAAATATTGTGGATAATCATGATCGGTTTGTTTCTTAAAAACATATTTGGGGTTTCCCCTTACACTTATCTTTTGCAAAAATACCTTTAGGTTGGAGTTAAGACTAGGCTAAACAACATAATAAAGTATTTCCACTTTTTAGTAGAGAAACATGATCAACCAACAATAAAAATAAAACATGCATACTAAAACAAATGACAATCAAACAAATAAAAATCACACAAAACATGGGTTGCCTCCCAAGAAGCGCTTTTCTTTATTTACGAGTCTTGTAGCTAGACTCAAAGTCGTGGGTTACTACGTGATCTCATCATCAAACATCACATCTTCCTCATTAATCATTTCATTGTTATTTTCTTGGTAATGTTTTACACGTTGTATGTTAACCGTGAATTCCCTACCCTCATCATCAACTAACACTACAGCTCCAAATTTAGAGGAATTCTTTACCGTGAACGGCCCATACCATCTAGACTTAAGTTTTCCCGGAAATAATCGCAACCGAGAATTGTATAATAGGACCTTGTCTCCTTCTGAAAATTCTTTGGGTTTCTTAATTCTTTGATCATGCCATCTTTTAGCTCTCTCTTTATATGTGATGGAGGATTCGTAGGCTTCTAATCTAAGCTCATCAAGCTCGTGTAATTGCAAAAACCTATTGTTCCCCGCAGTTGTGTAATCTAAGTTGCATGCCTTAAGCGCCCAATAAGCCTTGTGTTCTAATTCTACCGGTAAGTGACATGCCTTACCATACACCATGCGGAACGGGGTCGTTCCAATAGGTGTTTTGTAAGCAGTTCGGAATGCCCATAAGGCTTCGTCGAGTTTGAATGACCAGTCCTTTCTGTTTTGACTAACCGTTTTTTCAAGTATTCTTTTAATAGCTCTATTGGTGTTTTCGACTTGGCCATTGGTCTGTGGATGATAGGCGGTGGAGAATCGGTGGGGTACTCCATACCTCTTCATGACCTTTTCCATTTGCGCGTTGCAAAAATGTGTCCCCCTATCACTGATGAGAGCCTTCGGAATCCCGAATCTTGCGAAAAGCTTTTTCAGGAAATGAATGACCACTCTAGCATCATTAGTCCTAAGGGCTTGTGCTTCAACCCATTTCGAAACATAGTCAATGGCGACCAAAATGTACTCGTTTCCTCCTGAGGATGGAAAGGGTCCCATAAAGTCAATCCCCCAAACATCGAATACCTCACAAACTTGTATAAAGTTCTGAGGTGCCTCATCCCTATGTGATATATTTCCAGCCCGTTGACATGCATCACACGCTTGTACCATATCCTTTACATCACGGAAAATTGTGGGCCAATAGAATCCTGCATCGAGAATCTTTCGAGCAGTACCATTTATCCCATGATGCCCTCCAGAGGGACCGGAGTGACATTCCCTCATGATTTTCACTGCCTCATTCTCCGAAACACAACGCCTTATAATGTGGTCAGGACACCTTCGGAATAAAAATGGTTCATCCCAGAAGTAATATTTCAGCTGGGAAAAGAACTTCTTCCTTTCGTATTTGGTCAGGTGTTCAGGAACAAGTCTACATCTACTTGCGAAGTAATTGGCGAAGTCGGCGTACCATGGTTCCGAATCAAGGATAGACATCAGTTGTTCGTCGGGAAACGAATCCTTAATTTCACTTCTATCGTGTTTATCAAAGGGGTTTTCCAGGCGAGATAGATGATCGGCGGCTAGATTCTCTGCCCCCCTCTTATCGCGAATCTCAACATCAAATTCTTGTAGCAACAAGATCCACCGAATCAGTCGTGGCTTGGCGTCCTGTTTCGCAAACAGATATCTAAGAGCTGAGTGGTCAGTGAAGACGACTGTCTTTGAAAGGACAAGATATTGTCGGAATTTGTCGAATGCAAACACTACGGCTAATAATTCTTTTTCGGTGGTAGAGTAGTTCTCTTGGGCGGGATTCATGGTTTTGCTAGCTTAGTAAATAGGTTGGAAAAGCTTGTCACGTCGCTGACCTAATACAGCCCCGACAGCGAAGTCGCTAGCGTCACACATTATTTCAAATGGTAACTCCCAGTTGGGTGTGATCATGATTAGAGCTTGAGTGAGTTCCCTTTTTAGGAGGTCGAAAGCATCCTTGCATTCTTGGGAAAAATCGAATGGAGCATCCTTCACAAGCAATTGAGTCATTGGCCGGGCAATTTTGGAGAAGTCTTTGATGAATCTCCGATAAAATCCGGCGTGCCCCAAAAAGCTGCGTATTGCCTTAACAGTTGTGGGGTATGGTAACTTAGATATAGCTTCAACCTTAGCTTGGTCCACCTCTATCCCATTCCCTGAAATCTTATGGCCCAACACAATCCCTTCCTTTACCATGAAATGACACTTTTCCCAATTCAACACCAAGTTGGTTTCCTCGCAACGTTTCAGCATCTTCTCTAAATTAGCAAGACAGCGGTCGAAGGAGTTTCCGAAGACTGAAAAGTCATCCATGAATACTTCCATGCTGTCTTTCATGAGTTCGTGAAAGATTGCGGTCATGCAACGTTGGAAAGTGGCGGGGGCATTACATAGCCCAAAAGGCATCCTTTTGTAGGCAAACGTTCCATAGGGGCAAGTAAACGTGGTCTTTTCTTGGTCCTCAGGTGCTATGGGGATTTGAAAATATCCATAGAATCCATCTAAGAAGCAATAGTACTCGTGTCCAGATAATCTTTCTAACATCTGATCAATGAATGGTAAGGGAAAGTGATCTTTCCTCGTGGCATCGTTGAGCTTTCGATAGTCAATGCATACCCGCCATCCAGTGACAGTTCTCTGTGGCACCATCTCACCCTTGTCATTTTTTACTACAGTCATTCCACCCTTTTTAGGTACAACCTGCACAGGACTAACCCATGGGCTATCCGAGATCGGGTAAATCAGTCCTGCATCCAAAAGTTTGATAACTTCCTTCTTCACTCCCTCCTTAATGTTAGGGTTAACTCGCCTCTGGGGTTGCACAGTGGGTTTATAATCTTCCTCCATAAGAATCTTATGTGTGCAAAAAGTGGAGTCAATCCCCTTAATGTCGGCCACACTCCATGCGAGTACCCCCTTGTATTTCTTCAGGACCTCTAAGAGTTTAACTTTTTGCTCCTTTTCCAAGGAAGAATTTATGATTACCGGGAGTTGGTTTTCTCCCTGAAGAAAGGCATACTCCAAATGATTAGGGAGCTCTTTAAGATCAACGTCAGGGGGCTCGATAATAGAAGGTTTGAGCTTGTTTTCGGGCTTTCGGAGCTCGAGATGCTCCGTTGTCTCTTGTCTGGGGTAGAAGGAGACTGCATTAACTTCCTCCGTCTTTTCCACCTCCAGCAAAGGCAGAAAACTCTCGTCCCGTAGCCAGCCTTCATCGATTTGTTCATCGATGCAGTCATCAATGATATCTGTGAGCTCATCTACTTCCCCGATAAAGTAGAGCCGGTTGGATGCTTCGAGGGAGAGGTCCATAGAATCCTTAATGTCGAAGGTTGTGCTATCGTCTCCTACTCGTAAGGTCAATTTGCCATCGTAGACATCGATGACTGCACGAGCGGTAGCAAGAAATGGTCTACCTAAAATGATAGGTACCACGTCGTCCTCCTCCATATCCAGGATTACGAAGTCGACAGGGAATTTGAATTTCCCAACCTTGACTAGCACGTTCTCACATATCCCTTCGGGGTATTTGACTGATCTATCGGCTAGTTGGATGTTCATACGGGTAGGTTTCAATCCGGAATATCCAAGTTTACGGAACATAGAGAGAGGCATGAGGTTGATACTTGCTCCCAAATCGGCAAGAGCATTCTTGATTGATAGAGGACCTATAGAGCATGGCAAGGTGAAGCTGCCCGGATCGTCTACCTTCTTTGGTAGCCCTTTATGGGTCACCACTGAGCATTCTTCCCCTAGGGTTACAAGACCCTCGAGCTTCTTCCTGTTAGCGAGCAGTTTTTTGAAATATGTGCTATACTTTGGCATGTGATAGCAAGCATCCAGGAGAGGTATGGTGACAACCGAGTCTTTTAGGTATGACAAGAACCTCTTGTTATCATTCTCCGTTTTTTGGTTCCTTAGTCGGGATGGGTACGGAATTCTCACAGGTGGGTTAGGAAGGGCTGATGGGGAGGGGGTTGTCACTGGTGGTTGGTCCGGGGTGCCAATGACGACATCCTGCTCCTCCTCCCCAGGTTTGTCTGAATTGAGTGTGATTGGGGACGAATTTGGGTAAGGAGGGTCCTTGGTTGTCGTTCCGGCCCGTGTGGTTATCGCGAGCATGGGATCTTTTCCTCTTTCTGATGGTGGTTGGAGGTTATCTAGGGCTGAGTTAAGCTTGCTGAAAAATTCTCCGACATCCTCCTGCTGTTCGTCGAAAAGCTCATTAAGCCCTTTCATTTGCAAGTCTTTTTCTTGAGTGAAGTGACCAAGGTCATCTTCGAAATTGCTCCTGATCTTGAATTCAGGGCCTCCCTCCCCTTCTCTTTTCCTTACCAGATTTCCCCAAAGGGTATAATCATCATTTTGGTAGAAAGGCAAAAGGGAGGGATCAGCATAAATGTCTCCTCCTGACAAGCATGCATGTTCAGTTGTGGCTGCTCCTCCGCATTCCTCTACCTCATGCGGACCTCCACAGTAATCGCAGATCAAGTAAGGATTAGACAGCATTTTAGGTGGTTGTGATCCAGCAAGGCAATCCATTCTTTTGTGAACTTTGCTCAATCGATCCGAGGTGGTTTCAGAAATGCCGATAGTCGACTCAGGTTCATCCCAAGTGTCATCCAGGTCTTGGGCATATTCTTCAATCCTGTCCCATCCTTCCTCGGCACTAAGATTGGCCAATCTTCCTTTCCTAGATTGGTTGATTCCGTTCCGGTCATTAGAGGAGATATTTTCGTAAAAGATTTGGACCAAGAGCCAAAGTTCAATGCCATGATGTGGAACTTGTCTTATTAAATCTTTGAATCTAGTCCACGCTTTATGGAAGGGTTCATCCTTCCCCTTTCGGAAACGAAGGATCCTATCCCTGAATGCTGAGGTTTTTCCAGGTGGAAAGAACTTCTCATAGAACTTGGATATGAGTTGCTCCCATGTGAAAATAGATTCGGAAGGGAGTTTGTTATACCATTCTTGGGCTTTTTCGTATAAGGTGAAAGGGAAGAATCGCAGTCGGGATGTGTTTCTAGTAGTCCCACCCGTATGGATGGTATCCACTATTTTTAGGAAGTCCTTGATGTGTTGGATTGGATTTTCCTCATCAAGTCCGTGGAACTTACACACACTTTTGACAAGCCAAATATCATTTGCATGCAAGACCTCGTTGGTGTGTTCGTTTGGATAAACAATGGCATTGGAAAACCCACGAGGAGTTGGGGAAGAGTAATCCTTGAGACGCTTAGGAGGAGGTATTATAGGAGTATTCGTCTCATTGTGGGAGCTCGGGGTTGTGATGTGATTCTCTGAATTTTCTTCAGAGAGAGGTGCATCAAAGTCGATAGCAATGCTGGACGGTTCAGGTGTTGAGTGAGTTCGTCTTAACCTACACATTTCTCTTTCGGGTTCTGCATAAGGCAAGACGAGGTCTTTAGTGGTGCTACGACTTCTAGTGATCCTAAGGTTGGAGAATTCGTTGGTTGCCACGATGGTGAATGGTGAAGAGTTACAAACAAAGGCACGAAGAAACAAGATAGACTAAAGAAGACCTAAAAATAAAAATAAAAATCTTACTAGAAAGGAATCTAGCAAGTAGACCTAATAAAAAGAAATCCTAACCTAGACAATAACTATTCCCCGGGCTGCGGCGCCAAAAACTTGATGCGTGGGAATCGCACCTTGCTTTACCTCTCGAGGGATCTCGAGAAGCTTACAACCCCCACCAGGCAGTATACCTGATCGTTGTAGTATAGTATAGTGACAAGTACCGGGGGATTGATCGTTCAGCTTAGGAATAGTGTCGCTAGGATTAGAAAACCTAATTAATAGTTCTAGAGGTGAAAGATGATTATTTTTGTATTTTTATATTTTTATAAAAGCAAGTAAATCTCGGGTTTTGGAAGAGTGGACGGAATTAGTTGCTATTCAACTAACCCAAAACTAAGATGCAATCAAAATAAAATAATAAAAAATGAAAATAAACTAATTAAACTAAGGTTGTGAGCAGTAATTGGAGAAATTGTGTTTACTTAGACTTCACTACTCCCTAGATATCTTTTACATGTTAATTACTTGTTACACTTGTATGAATGACGGATTGTATTCCTTAATACCATTCGTGGGGTGGCATACATAACTCCCCAACTCTATGAGCTCTTATCTCCTCCTACACCATGACCCAGCACAACTATAGGGATTGTAAACAGTGGCTCATGCATTAAATACAACCAATAAAGACCTAGTACGCCTCGGTTCATGTTTCTTAAGACGTTCAAGCATGTTACCATTTGGAGATCTGCCAGTTTTCTTAAGGCTAACATATAAATCATTCATTCAAAACAAGAATAGACAAGTAATCAACACATAATCAACATCTAGGTTTCATTAGATCTAAGCAAACACAAGAGTGATCTAGCCTAGCATAGTAGAATTGAGACAAGAACAAGAGATAAACAACCAACACATAGACATATTGATTGAATTGAAAGTACACTTATCTCAATTACAATGCAAGGTCTCAAGGGTTTGGAACCCTTGAAAAACCTGTGAAAGAGGCACCAAAATCGTCTTTAGGGTTTCACCAAAACTTCTCTCTCTTTAATGAAAAAACTAGAAAACTATATATAGGAAAATCGTTCTGACGGCGTCAAGAGTTAAATCTGACGCCGTCAACTCGCCGCCATAAACTTCCTCGGACGCCCTAGATCCACTTGTGACGGCCTATGTGACGCCGTCACCACCTTCGGTATTTTATTCTTGGCCACTTTGACGCCGTCACCTCTTCATCTGACGCCGTCACCAGCTACGGTAAATTATTCTTCATGTCTGACGCCGTCAAGCTTTTGGTCTTGACGCCGTCACCTTGTATCTTCAGCTTGGATTTTTGGTACTTTGTCGTTTTCTTCACTTAATGCTCCAAAAACGTCCAAAATAGCCTCTTTTCCAGAATTCACTCTCCAAACACCTAAAATCACAAAAGGAACAATTTAGGGCAATATTTGATCAAATAAAGTCGGATTCGGGCTTAAATGACCCCCTAAAAACGGATCATTTTTCGCCTCATCAATGTCTAAAACTGTAAGAGTAGTTTATTTGTTAGTGAAAAATGTGTGGCCTTTTGCTACAACCAACAAAATGTTGTCACACCAATCTAGGCATAAAGTTAAGCATTTTTAGTTGCAGCAATCATTTCTCTAAAATGCCCATAAGAAGCAATTCGCTAACAAATATGATCTCTTAGTTACGTAAGGGATCAAATAGAAAGTACGTTCCCTTCTAAAAAGTCTAGAAAGGGTCACCCTCTTGACACATGTCCCTTCCTTCTTCCTCTCTCTCTCCATTTTTTCTTGCAACCCACGATCCACCAGGTATGATTAAAAACAAGATATAACGAATACCAAATATAATGAATACCAATATATAATGAACTTTTATTGATGAATATTCATTATCATGATTGATCAACAATCATTAATGATCATGATTATGCCACCCCTTCCATTCATAGCACCATGGCTTGATTATCCTTCACATCCTTATTCTTTTGTAACTTCAGAGAGTGGTAATGAACTCGTGGCGAATTCAAGGTCAACGGGTGCTGAAGTTGATATGAGATTTGTGGGTGGTAATCTTCATTTAAAGACTTGCTCGAATAGGATACCAAGCCAAGCAACAAAAGTGGTAGCAACTTTTTTTTTTTTTTTTTTTTTTTTTTTTTGGTAAAAGTGGTAGCAATTCTTGAAAATCAATCACTTGAAGTTATTCAAGCTAACATTAGTGTCGTTGATGATACCATGGTTAACTCATTTACCATCAAGGTATGCCAAATATTTTATTTCTCAGCTTATATATTTTAGTTTCATTTTCATTATTTACATTTGAATTTATTGGCATGCATGCTTGCATGCACGGCGGAGCCACCATGTAGTAGTGGAGGGCGATGCCCCAACCAAATTCTTGTGGATACAATATATATATATATATATATATATATATATATATATATATATATATATATATATATATATATATATATATATATATATATATTTGAATTTATTTACATTTGAATTTATTGGCATGCATGCTTGCATGCACGGCGGAGCCACCATGTAGTAGTGGAGGGCGATGCCCCAACCAAATTCTTGTGGATACAATATATATATATATATATATATATATATATATATATATATATATATATATATATATATATATATATATATATATACACACACACACACTAGAAGGGTACCCGCGCAATGCGGCGGCGGGTATCCAATGACTATTTTTATAACGAACAAATATTTTTCATGTGACTTTTTAAGCACAGTAAGCCGACCAACATTTTTTTTTCAACTTTTTTTTTTTAACAATTACATAATAATTCAAATACATTTTAAACATTACAAATAAAACTTCAAATAAAATGACTAAACTACAAATCCATCTTCACATTTGTAGAGTATCAATAATCATAGCATGCATGGTTTTGTGATAGAATTATGGAAGAAGAAGAAGAATAGTAGAAGAGATTAGAGAGAGAGAAATAGTTGGGTGATTTCTAGAGAGAGAGAGAGTTGAGAGAAAATAGAAAAATGTTAGATTGAATGAAAAGCACCAACCCTCTCCACATGTGGAGAGGGGTATATATAGTTAACTACAAATGCCCACACCCGGGCTGTGGATCAGGCATACAGTGGGTAAAGACCCGTCCTTCTTCCACTGTGTTACTTAAACTAAACTAACTAATACATATAATTAACTAACTACGAGCTAACTAAAATGCTATTACATCAATTAGGTGACCAAGACTTTTATAGGAATATTTGTATTCCTAACAATCTCCCCCTAAGCGAGGTCACCTTTGAAATTAAGCTCTTTAGTCTTTAAGCATTCTTTAGTCTTTGTAGCTCGTAGGATCTGATTCTTCTCTTTTCAGCACACTTCGTACTTCAAGCAAGCAAACTTGTGATTTGAATTCCTTTGTGACGTGTGATCTTTGAGCTTCTTTGAGATCATCAGCCAAAGTAAATCTCCAAGCTCATCCATTGCAGTATCGCCTTCATGTGATGTAGTGACTTTAGGATCATCATGCTCACACTCTTCTGTATCTGGAGACGTTGCATTGGAGTTATGGATCAGGAGACTTTTTCATCAGAGTTGAGGAAGCGTTATTGGTAGTCTCTCAACATTTGTTGTAGCAAGTCTCTCATCTTCATTGATAGTGTGGAGGATGTGTGAGCATGAGGTATGGATTGACCCGATTCAGCTGGAAACTGGAGCCATCAACGCCATCTTTATATGTGTCCCTGAAATAAAACAGTTAGCACTAAAGATAGAGAACGAATATGGCTTTGTCATTCGTTCTGCGAGGACAGACTACCCTCCGGTTTTGTGAGAACCGACCTGTGATCAGGTAGAGTCTCTTTTAAAGAAGACTCTCCTTGACAGGAATTTCCAGCTTGTAGTAATGAATTTTCCAAAGAATCCACTTCGGAATCTTCATACTTAGCATGTTCTCATACCGGAACGTCTCAAAGCAGACAGCACGATAGAGTGAATCGGTGAATAGTTATTCACGGATTGATGAGAAATTGATTTATAGAAATCACTCGCGTGTCATATGATAAACATTTTTGAGACACGACGAGAGTTTTATACTTTGAATCACATTTCCATCAAAAATACTTTTGTTTGAAAGATATTACACAATCAATGTGCTCGAAAGATTAGTTGGTGAGCACATTGAGAGGTTTTAGCAAAAGTATCCGTCAATCCATATCCTGGAACAAGTTTGATTCAATTATGAATCGCACCATTGTTGCTTTCCAGTTGTCACTTGATCATTGATCCAAGATGGATCTCACATGTCACCTACCAAGAGCTTGAATAATGTTCGCTCTAGAAGGATTTCCATCTTCATTGTGAATATTTTCTTATCACTCGGATGTTCTGGCAATACCACAAGGATAGTGCGTAGGACTCTAAATATTTTACCTTATTTTCCACATTGTGTGAAACAATAAGCATATTTGGAAGTGTGTCCTAACGAGATTTATGGATGATCTCTTTGGCTCTAGACTCGATAGTGCGTTTTGATCCGCTCCTGGAGACTGGGGAGGCGTCTCTTGTTTTAGGTATCAACATAACTCGCAATGAGCGGTCGATACATTGCACAGGGTTCCCCGTGAGATTGAAACAAGCTCTTTTAAGAGAACTTGAGTGGTTGGGAAGTTTTAGTGCAGTGCGTCACTGGGTCCATGACGTCTTGTCTTCAGTACCGGTGTTACCTTAGTAACTGCCAGTAGATTATGAATTGAACCCGGTTTCTGCCCTAAGGTTGAATATATAGAGGGCTATTTCTTTTCACCCTTTCTCATTTCATTTCTTTTTCATTCTTCAACCCCTTCAATGCTTACCGAGACTTCATCACTAGAACCTTGTTGGGTTTGTTCCAGTCCTAGCTCTATCTCAGTCCGCACTCTTCCCTTTCTCACTTTACTCCTTTTTTCAATCATTCCTAAGGACTTCTAATCTATCTATGGATTGTCCCTGGGAAGATCCTTCCGGTTCTGGTGGATCATGGGAATTCATACCTAACCTTAACCAACCTTATAACTCCATGCATAAAGATAAATGGTCGGTCTTTGGTATAACTTCCACAAACGCCTTTTGCTCCCCCTCAATATGTGCATCGATATTCGAAAGTGTTTAGCACATATGTGGGAGCATATTTATTGAGTCCAAAAGATCACTTGATATCAGATTTCATATTTAAATCTCATTCTCTCCCCCGATCAAAAATTTCAAATCATTCGAGATTTTTGATCTCAATTGATTTAAATAATTTTAGAAAACTTTTGGGAGAGAAATGCGGTTAATTTTTAATGTTTTCTGATAAAAGGAACTTTTTCTTGCTCCCCCTCAATCTGTGAGGGAGGTTGTTATGTGTCAGATTTGATGAGTTTGTAAAAGATTCGAAGTTTTAGTGAAAACTCTTTGAAAATTTACTCATTCTGACACATAACACATCACAAATCATTTTGTTGCAAGGTTTTATGTACGAAGTGTGGGGAGTTTTGATGATACATAAAATTTTGAGAAATCACTCTCCCCCTCAATCAATGACGGATGTTAAAGCATAAATATTTTCATAAACTATTAACGTCATTGATTGAGTGAAAATTTTATCAAACTTTGAGTTCAAATTGATTTTCAATCAAAATCTCATGGTACCACCAAGTTTTGCACAAATACTTCCCGGAAAAATCATAGAAGGGAAAGTATTTGGCGATAAAAAGAAGACTTCTCTTCTTTATCAAGAAATAATGCACTGAAACGTACATTAGATCGAGGGTGCATGAATATAAAGTAATTCACGCTCGGATGAACAGCACCCTTTGTTAGGAACAACCGTCTTTTTGGCGACGTGTTTTCCTTAATTTTGAAGACCGGGTTGCTATCTGAAGTAATAGCAAACCATATTTTTGAAGTCCGGGTTGTAGCCTGAGATGACTACAAGCCATGATTTTAAGATCGGGTTGTAGCCTGAAATGACTACAAACCATAAGTTTAAGCGCGGGTTACAGCCTGAAATGTCTGCAAGCCATATTTTGAAGAATATTTTGAGGAACGACATGTTTTAGAAAAGACTTTATTTGAAACCGAAAAACTCTTGCTCAAGCATATGTATGATTCCGTGTCATTGTTGAATGACATTTCTAGAAATGTACATAATATTGATTACACAAGAGACATGTCGTGAGAAGAATATTTTTGGATTTTTTAATGATTTTTCATATTTTTATGGTTTTTATAGGTTTTGTATTTTTCTATTTACATATTGGTATAAGATATGTACAAAGGATACTAAACAGTTTAAGGAGATGTTGACATGAGCATCAAAATGAGATTATCGTTCAGCTCGTTGTAGAAGTATGTAGTCAACATCTCTTAAACTTTCACCACCAAAGCTTTCGAGGCTCCTGAATAATCGTCTGAAGCAGTAGTTGCCATGATATAATCTTAAACGAGATTTTACAACTCTTGTGACTTAAACCGAGAGATCGATTCTCTCCCGAGATTTTACTAAAGTCAACAAAAGAAACCGTAAGATGTGATATGCGAGTTAGGCTTAGAGTGAGATCTTGGATAGGTCACAATTAGCACTAAGTGTCAAGTCGCGACAAGTCAAGTTACAGTAGATCCGATCGTAATAAGTCAAGTTGTAAATATTAACTCACAACGTCAAATTACAATTAGACCAATCGGAACGACTTAAGTCACTACAATTCACCAAACACAGATTGATAACAAATCACTAGAATCTCACAACTGAGTCAATCGCAAGACACCCACCAAATCGATGAATTTTATTGCCTCCTCAATGTGAACCTTTGGTAGCTTCCCCCCAAACCGACAATCACCTACATGAGACCACTTCCCCCAAGATGTTGAAGTGACGCAAAAAGTCTCATTGTATGAAGCTCAGAAACCCGAAGAAAACGATAACACCGAAGTAACAGGGTGAACCATGGATCATCTCTGCGGTTATCAATTCCGGAATGTATGATGAAGCCCGATCACATGACCCTGTTGTGCATCCCCAATGTACACATTACTTTATGGTTTGGAGCAGTTGTCAATTCGGGGGAATATCAACATCTTCATTTCACCAAGTGCTTTCCAGTTAACTTACACATACCAACTCAATCCATATTGTACGCATGTATCCAACACAAGAAGAGATGATGACACCAAAGTAACAGGTTGAAGCACTGATCATCTCTTCGGATATCTCCTCCGGAATATATGATTAAGCCCAATCACGTAAACCTGTTGCGCGTCCTTGATGTACACAAATCTCTCCCCTGATGGTTGCGATCTTATCGGAATCATCATACCATTGTGTACATGAAGCATTAACCAGAAGCACTTCACCATAAACCATATCAGCTCCTATGAAGATGTCGATAAGCAATATCATCTCACGCTCCAAATATTCTTCTCATAGTTCCTCACACTGAAAGCTGAAGTAATACATACCACAAGTATTAGAAGACAACTTCCCCCACATAGTTGGAATGATACACCAAATGCCACGAGTTAAGACACTGATTATCTCTGCGGTTGTGACATATGTCTTCCCGGCATATCTTCAATTAAGACGAAGTATTAAGTTCATCACGTGTACTTATTATGCATTCAGATGCATGTCTCCTTCCCCCTTGCTGGTTTTGATACCTCAGAATCAGCAACACATTTAATGCACACGTACTAGAACTCTTGTGAGAAGAACAAACATTTGGTTAAATGGATCTGGTGAGAATCAACTGCTACAAAAAGACTCTCTTTGACTATCTTTACCACCTCTTATGTAGGCTATTTGAAGTGACCACTGATGAATTAAACCCAACATATCAAATTGGAAACTGAAGTAGACCTCCCCATTTTTGTGACTTAAGCTTGCACTAGTGTGTGACTAAGAGCGGTGTAGAGAGTTTGTTCAACATCAAATCCCTAAGTACTCTATACTCTTCAACCAACCAACCATCAAGTATAAGACGTACATCACCTCTTGACTACCGACAACTTCATGTAAGTTGTGACACTCCTTAAAGTGATAGTTATTTTGTGGTAACAAAAAGAAGAATCACCAAAATAACTAGATATCCAAGTCTTCGTCATTGTAAGAGTAAAAGCTCAAGCAAGGATCTCGAAGAATCTTCATCCAACCAACCCCGACTTCAAGATAAATTAAGATCACGCCTTTGTGAAAGTCAACTTCAATCTCAAATAAGGTATACCAAATAAACTCCGTGATTACTTGACATTCCATGTCCAAATTCTTAGCCGTTTTAACGTTATAATCGACATTATCCATTATGTTCTTGTGGTTGATTTACAAAGTGCACATTTGGAGGAACAACAATCCGTGATGAAATAGAACAAAGCGACGGATCATTATTCATGTGTGCAACTTCACAATCATGATAGTCATCATCAACACCTTGAGGAATAACTGGAGATTGGATTACTTGAGTAGTGATCAATCATCATTCGTAATACTTCTAGATGGTGCATCTTGATCAATCATCATTCATTGAAGCTTGGAAGTACTCATCAAACATAAATCCCAGACATCCTTAGTAAGTAGAACATTAGGTGTTGGAGGAGAGACGTATGACCATTCTTCAAGCATCAATCACCATGTGGTGTATTCACACTTCTCCCCCTCAAAAATTGCAAGTGAGGTTTGCACTTTTTGATTGAGCAAGTGAATAAAAATACACTCCATCATGTAGTTTATTCACTCTTCTCCCCCTCAAAAAGTGCATACGAAGTTTGCCATTTTTTGAATGAGCAAGTGAATATGAATTCAAGCAAAGATGAGTAGATCCACTTGATGACTGAACGAACATGGAGGAAGCATGAACCGTATTGTTGAGAATGGTCAAAACTAAGAAGATTTCTCTTCTTCCGAAGATAAGGCGCACTGAATCGTACACCTTTCTTTTCATTGATGAACGGGGCCTGAAGTGTTGTCAGCAGACACCATAATGATGACAATAAGGACCGAGGCTTGAACTGAAGTGTTCAAACGTCATAGTCATTGAAGAACGAGGCCTGAACTGAAGTATTCAGACGTCATTATGCACATACATCAGCATCGACATTCTAGAACTCCTGAAGCTGGGGAAATGATATCTTTAGGTCTCCAGACTTTGAGTTTTCTCATATAGTGAATGGTTGATGTACCTGCAACTGAGTAAGGACTACCTGCACTAACATCACAAACTTGATTGCACATATATAGGTTAGTGACAACAGTATCCAAACCCTTGGGGGTTTCATGGTCAACCATGGCATTACCATCAGTAAGCACCTTTCCGGTAGGTATCCACTTAAGTCCAATGTCCTTAAAAATTCTACCAGTTGGAATCCACTTATAGCAAGGTCTAGGATTACTAAGCTTCTTATGCATAGTGGAAGGCTTAACGATATTCCTAGTCTCCAAAGATTTAGCAGTTTGTGTCCACCTAGGAGAAGTTTTAGGTTTGTTTTGCTTCTTATGCATTGTAGATGACTTACTGTAATTCCTAGACTTAACAGGTTGAACCTTAGCATTGTACCTCAATATCCTACGAGGGATCTTACAAGGTTGAGAACCTAAGATTCCATCCTTATGAAGTAGTGCCCTTTTCCTAGCCTTTTCTAGATCATAGTTCTTGTGCAGGTCATTTATAACATAAGTGTTTTGAGCCTTAGTGCTAGGTTTCGACACTGTTTTCGAACTAATCCTAGAGGAGCTGGGTGTAGGAGTAACTACTTGTTGAGGCTTAGAAGAACTAGAGGCAATAATCTTGGGCCAATAATGTGTAGTGACTGGTTTTGTCAAAACTTGTTCCACATCAACTTGGGAGGAAAACCGTGTTTTTGAAAATTTTGGTCTCTCAGATCTAAACGCAGTCAATTGTCTAACAACTGATTGGTTTCTATTCGATTGAAAAACTGGTTTCCCCAAGATTGATGGTTTTGTAAACTTAGTGTTCACACTATTCCCTGTTGCTTTTCTTAGCTCGTTTTTTAATGCTGTTATTGTGAAACCCTTTTCCTGAACTTGAGCTTTGAGTTCATCAATTTTTGCAATCAAAGACGTTGTTTGCTCAACAGTTTTAGTATTCGTTTCTTTGATTGAATCACACAGTTCATTGCAATGAATTTTCAAAGACTCATTTTCATCACGTAATTTAGCCACATTATGTTCCAATTCAATAACATTGCAGTCATGTTTAGCTTTAACTTCATTACACATATCACATAACTCAGTAATACGTTTTTTCAGGTTGTTGATTGTCAAGTTCTTTGTTTCTAGCTGAGCTTTCAAATCATTAATCAAAAAGAATTCGCGGAAATCAGGAAGTTCCGGATCTTTACATGGTTGGTTAGTTTGAAAACTTTCTTCCTTTTGTTGCATTGCGATTTCAAGTGAAATACAATGTTTTTCAAGTTGTAAGAATCTCTTTGAAAGTTCATTAAACGTTTCTTTATCAACCATATCATTTGATTTAAAAGACTCAGCTGTAAACAAAGAACTTGACTCATCATCACGTTCAGCATCCTGATCACTTTCTCCCCCTTTATGATTCATATTTGTTAAAACAGAAATGGTATTGCTATCAGTCTTTTTCAACAAATATGTGTCATAACTGGGCATAACTTGATCAGTATGCAGTCGTTCATCAAAAAGCACATTATGATGTACAGTTAGGGGTACCTCAGCACATGACACTTGTTCTTTTACTGGTCTTAATTCAGTGCCCATGTCTGGAGTATCACTAGTCACTGAGTTGCAGGGTGTGGCAAGCTTGTCAGTCTCTGATTCTTTGCATAACGTGACACCTATCTCAACATCCGATGCAATACCCGAGTCACCAACACCATCACATGATTGTACCCTACATGCCTTCACCTTGCCATCATAAGCAGGTATATGCTGTGCCTTTTCGTTAATGAATCTTTTCACTTTATCCATAAGCTGGACAAGTGTGTCTCTGAACGTGTCAACCTCAAATCCCGTGTGATCAGCAAAGCACTTTTTCGTCATCTCACTATAATGGTCATACTCCAGAGTGAATTTCGAATCAAAGAACACTTGGAGTTGTTTGTTGATCACACAAAGGGCAGCCATGGATCCCATTTTGGAAAATTCTCCTTGGTCAAGTTGTTGTTGTAGTTGATCTAAGTTAAGAATCATTGTGCATGTGAAAGTCCGAACATCTTGACCAAAGAGTGTTACAAATGCACGTTCGAATCCCATCTTGAATCCAGTTCCCTCAAGAAGTACGGATAGGTGTGAATGAAGTTGTTGAAAACATTCTATGCAACAATCTTTTGCATTATCGAGCAGTTTTTGCGGCTGATGAAGTTCTCTCTCAGAAATGACAGAGTCTGAAGTGGTAGACATGATGTAACCGTGCACGGGATTTTACAAGTCTATGATTTAAACCAAAAAGTAGAATCTTTCGCGGGATTTTACAAAATCAAGACAAAACCGTGAAACACCGAAGAATAGAGTTGAACGTGTACTGAGAACTGTTGAATCGGTACAATGACAAGTAATTGTATGTTAAACGTGAAGCTTGTTTGATTGAAATCCGAATGAACCCCGACTTTCTATCTAATAAACTCGAGAATATCTCAACCCACCAAGAATTCACAATCACGGATTCGTGAAGCTCAATAAAAATGTTGATCAAAAGTTTTGCAAGATTTTTAGACCAACTCAAATATGCCACTAAAAATTGGACAAAGTCACAAAACTAAAGTACTTCATACAACAATTCGTCCCTTGTAATTTGTAGCAGCCCAACTTGAATTAATATAACACAAATCCCGCAACCTGGTTACAAAAACAAGGCTCAATACCAAAATTACAACAGATCGGCAGCCCAAGAGAAAGTCCACAATCGTTTATGTATTCTATAAGCCCGACAATATCTCAACCTAAGCTAACACTCAATCTCGGATTCTAAAGGTTCACTCAACACCGTGGCTAAAAAATTATACCAACTCACTGTCACCAATATTTAGTCCACACGAACCAAAAAAAATTTAGGGCAAAGGAATTCCTAAATTAACAAAAGCAATGTCCAGTTATCCACTTCAACATATCGGCCCAAGTTGGACAAGTAACCCCCGCAGCCCAATTAATAACTAATCCTAATCCCTAAATTCGTGCATAAAAGGTACTAAACACACTGTAACCCTAATCACTTTCCAAACGCAGTCACCACCTCTGCTTTACCTTCCACCAACGATATAATCTCAAGCGCAGTCACAAATGACGAGAATTATCTCTTCAAATCCAAATGTAATCCGAATCAAAGCCAATACCTTGATGAAGAGAACTCAAACCCACCGTTACTTAGATCTATTCTGGTTAAGACGAATCACGAGAGCACCTAGAAGGCTTCAAGATCCTTAATGGGGTCACGGTAGGTTTTGTAGTCTCGTTATCCTCTACTTGTTTGTCAATTAATCGAAGCAAATAAGGTTTATAACAAAGTTGTTATTAAACTTTCTTTTATATTCGAATAATGTTGAAGTTTTATCTTCAAATTTGACCGATGATGGTTAACGTTTCGTGTGATAGATCATATGAAATACCATGTGAATCACGAAATAAAACCGAGGTCTTCGTTATGATTTGTGTCTTCACGTTTGAGCCTGAACGAGTCAAGACCAGAGGATAACCGACTTGTTATCTTTCTTGTCTCAATTGATTCGGATAGTCGTTGGAGTTAGGCTTCAAGAATATTAATCGATGATGACTTTTTCTTTTTCGTGTTTAGATCGATGAAGGTCAATGGGTTTATTTAACACCACGAAGAAAGGAACAACTGAGATTATGTATGTTTTAAAATTGGGTAGATATGAGATGAATTGATATCTTGCAGCTTGTTGTTGAATTCGTGATATTGTAAGATGAATGAACCCAGATGAGTTTTAGAATGGATATGGATTAGTTGCTATTGAATTGGTCCTTGTTTATCTATTAAGCTTGAACTGATAGCTACTGAAAACCGATACTAAACACAACCAAGAACCGCAATTCCAAAAGTTAAACGCAGATTTGAGGTAAACGCAAGATTGAGTAAACTGAGCTACACGCTAACTTTTGAAACCAGGACTAATCGCAATTTTAAAGTCAAGAGTTAAACGCAAGAAAGAAATTTAGCAAATTACCACAAGCAGCCAAAAAGTAGTTGCTGTCAAAATTTTGTTGACTTTCCCTTTTGACACAAATGAGCTAAACGCAATATAAAAAACATGATACAGCCAAAAACTGTCACAATCTTAACTTTTGACAAAGCACCAAAAGTTAATCACAAGCTGCCAATCCAGTACTACTCGCAAACAACAAAAACCAATCGCAAATAAGAATATCATACCACGAATTAAAAAAAAACCGACTTTAAATATGTGAGATTTAAAACCAAGTACTAATCTTTGCTCATATATGATTTCCAATCATGAAAGTACAAGGATATTACGAGTTAACCCACAAATACCGTCAAATAGAGATATTTCCAAAGAAAGCATACGAGCCAAATGGAAACAAGTGAAAAACACAAAACCAAACTTACGAGACGAGTAAACACTATCCCTAAGATGAAACCATGGCTCTGATACCAATTGTAGAGTATCAATAATCATAGCATGCATGGTTTTGTGATAGAATTATGGAAGAAGAAGAAGAATAGTAGAAGAGATTAGAGAGAGAGAAATAGTTGGGTGATTTCTAGAGAGAGAGAGAGTTGAGAGAAAATAGAAAAATGTTAGATTGAATGAAAAGCACCAACCCTCTCCACATGTGGAGAGGGGTATATATAGTTAACTACAAATGCCCACACCCGGGCTGTGGATCAGGCATACAGTGGGTAAAGACCCGTCCTTCTTCCACTGTGTTACTTAAACTAAACTAACTAATACATATAATTAACTAACTACGAGCTAACTAAAATGCTATTACATCAATTAGGTGACCGAGACTTTTATAGGAATATTTGTATTCCTAACAACATTTAACATAACTTTCAGGCATAAAACTACCAACCCATGTATATTTGGATAAGCCCATTAATGGTCCAGATTTTCGAATACTCCAACTATTAATCCATCAACACATTTACTACATGATGATGATAGATTAAATGGGCCGTTACAACTCACAAGTAAATGGGTTTTATGAATATTAAAGTTGGCACAATTAAAGACATTTAATTTACATTTGAAGGTTGGCTTGCTAATTTCAATTTCCTAATAAAGAAATGTTTTTGGTCTTTTATATTTTAAGACTACTAAATATAGATGTTCTAAATACATTATAAGGTAGTGTATATATATATATATATATATATATATATATATATATATATATATATATATATATATATATATATATATATATATATATATATATATATTACTAGCTTCATAACCCGCCCGATGGGCGGGTTCGCTTCATAATAATATGGATAATACTAAGCGGACATAAATAAATATTGAAAAGTGGAAACCATCATAAACACAAAACTAACTTGTCAGTTTTATATTTTACGAATTCTAACTGGACGTAGATAAACAATTAATAACGACAAATATTTTAAACACAAAAAATGGAGAAAAAATATGGAAAGTGTTCATGTAATATATGCAAAAATAACAATGAAAAGTGATAACAAATAAAGTACATGGTTCTTATTCATATACGAAATAAAATCTCTATGTACACAACGTTGGATGTGGAGTTTTTGTATTCATTGTCTGTCTTTGTGAAATTTGTGTAGTTATTAAAAGCTTCAGTTACAATGTTGTTTACCTTGTGTGGAAAGCTCACAGTTTTGACGTTCATAGCCTTCAAATACTTCATTCATGTCGTTCGAATACTTGTCAATTATGAATATATTAAATCAAACAACGATGACACTAATTCAGAGGTAATCAAATAGTTATTGCACCAATTTAAAAATAGCAGGTCAGATTTGAGCTTAATAATTAGAGACAACACCTTTTTGAGGTCAACCAGTTTGGCACCAACACATGTATCTTTAATCAATTTTTTGAATTCATACACAGTCCAAGCTTAGCATTAGGTACGCCCTGCAAAAAATGATTAAATCATACCTTATTGGCTTTCATTTGAAATTCAAAACTATGTACTAATCATGTTTCTTCAAATCTTAATAACGTCACTGGTATTTATCACCCGTTGGCCTTGCTGCATTTCTTTGATTTGTGAATCTATTATGTAATGTTTTCCTTTTGTGCTAATTTGTCTTTAAAAGCGACTATAATGTCTTTTGACGTCAAATCGCCTGGATGGGCAGGCTAGCTTCATGAGTTTACCCGCTAATAACAAAATAGTGAAATACCATGTAAAGAATCGTAAAGAATACCATAAGATTACATAATGATGAAAACTAAAATGTGAAACTAATATATTAAAGATCTAATAAAAATACAGTAAAATCCTTCGTTTAAAGTTAATAAATAACTTTTTGGTAAATGTTATGTAGGAGTAGAATTTGTACAGTTCTCATCTTTGTGGCAATATAGAACCCTCATTCCTTTTTTACTCTATACTCATTCAATGACCACATAAACCAAGCATGGTAAAATCATATGGCACTATTGTTTATTAGATTGTCAAACAAACATTAACTTCATGTTTTTATTTTGTTGTCCACATTGAACCATTTGGGCGTATCTTCGTCTTTGTCATAAGCTTCTTGTTAAGCTTCTTATTGCTTTCCTTTTTCTTCATTTAGTTTTGACATCATGCAGATTTGTCTACTCATATTCATCCAACTCCATTTCTGTTAGACGCATTTAAAGTCTAGCTGGCAGCACTCCTTCTAAAGCCTTGCACAAATCATGTGTCAACAAATCGGGAATTCCACAGCGAACCGGATATATAGCTTAAACCTCATAAATGGCCCTTCCATACATTGGAATTCCTTCACCATTTTTTTACTTAAATGATATTTAAAATAATCAAAGCACCACCATCAATTCTTGCACTGAAGTTTACATACATGTTTCAATACTTCAAAAATAAATGAAATTTTATAGAATAAGAATCGAGATACATGAGGAAGTTACCAGGCTTAACAACCTCTGCCAAGTTGAGGTTTGATAAGTGCTATTAGCCGTGCCTGATCATGACTATGCTACACGGTTCAGGTGAAGATGAACCAAAGAAATGTTGTAATATTCTGTCCCGGGAACCGTTTTGCTGGCACTCACTTGAGGTTTTTCTTCTCCCACTAACACTTGTCGTTTCTTCCATTCCTACATGATCAACCGCCCCTACTATTGACACTTCCAGGACTGCTTCTTTTGGTAAAGGTGTGAAACACCTGACCTTCAACGTAGCACACATGTCCGTCTTTCTTTTTACCCTAAACAACTTTACAGATAACCCGTTGGAGTCGAACCCATATTTATGAACAAAGGTTGACATTATTTCCAGTCAAATTTAAAATGTACCATACTTATAACCTATAGATATTTTCTCATCACATTGTAATTACGTGTAGTTAGGAGCCGGTTGAGGGTCGTGATCTCAATATAAAGGTATGGGATCGTCATTTGTCACTTTTTTTGCTAGAAACTTACCTCCAGATCTAACATGTTCTTCACACCTGAAAACTCACATCACAAAAAAGGCCAAATTACACCTGCACAAAACAAAACAAAAAAAATTTGGTGATCGACAGTTATGTTAACGAATTTTATAGCTTATCTTTTCAAAGTTTAAAGGGGGTGTGGGATTTCTTCTTTGAAATTGCTTATTTGCTTAAACATGCAGTTAACATACCCACAATGGTAACAAACAAGATCTTTTTTTTTAACCTTTTATAATTATAAAGTATAAAAATCATCTTTTTCAATGCTTCCTTAATCTATTTTATCTCCTCTAACTTGTTCCATTTAACTCACTCCAAGCATGTATTAGTTATCATCTCAATCACTTGACAACCCAAGCAAAATTTCTTCATTTATACGCTTCCTAAACATGTAAAAATTAATTCGCTAATATGTTGTAATTAATTCGCTAACATAGCAATCGTAAACCACTTATACAGTTCCATGACCATTTATACGCCTCCTAAACCATTAAGCCAGTACCATAGCAACGTTAAACCATTTATACAACTAAGAGTATACGTCAACTAATATGACACCTTTTGTAACTCGAATCTATTCAATCATGTACCGCTGACGGTGCAGTGGCAAAATAATGAGATAAATCTTCGTTTGAGTGACTATGGGCGTAGCTTATCGAGTCATTCATAGCTAAATTGTTGGAAGGTAGGCATATATTATCATATTAGTTTTGATTAAAGAAAGAATCCAAGCAATCTTACCATGATAGCAGCTTTAATGATGTGTATGAAGGATGAAGTTGGTTGTGTTTTCTATTTGAACATTGAGTAACATGTCTACTAAGTCTTGGCCCGTATCATTATGAACACCAAAATCACCATTCAACTTATATTTCTTATTTTTATATTCTTCAAGAACACACTCAAGAAACTCATGTTATTGAAAAAATTCTCTACATTTAAGGATAATGGATTATAGCTGAGAAATTAATTTAGGACACGCGAGGTGATATTCTAGCCATACCTGTTTGAGCCTTACCAGTTTGACCCGTTTTGCTCTTGGCCAATTTATTTACCCATATGACCTGTTATTAAACGAATACAATCCACACTGATCAGTTTTCATACAAATGAATTGTAGTGGCACATCTAATCTACTATGAATAATCTAAGATACCTTTGTCCTTGTCTTCAACTTATATTCGATATTCATGACCAGGAGCGTGGTTTGGCCTGTGTTCCACAAAAAGATTAATAAGTACTTGCAGCAAACTAACAAATAACATTTTCAAAGCAAATAACGTAAAACTCACTCAATACAATCAATTTATACAAACACGGGAGTATGTGCAACATCAAGATAGTTACTACATAAAATAAAGTAGCCAAGAAGGCTGAATTGACTACATACCACAGAGGTTGAGGTCTCCCATCGTGTAAGTGAATCAAACCTCCTACAATAGAAAAGTTACCTTATCTGTTAGTAGCTATAGGTAGGCACCTCCAGATAGTAAGGAGCGTGATTCTTGTGGATTCTGCCAGATATGTTGTAGTGCGATCCTTGGCAAGGGGAAAATCAACCACCAAAGTCACCTGCATTAGGCAACGGGATGAAACCCAGATTAGCGCAAACTCCTATAATCCATTCTATATAGAAATTTCGAGATAATCCATGTATGTGACTTACTAATTCAGATATGACATGAAAGTTTTATCCATTCTATATATACATAATCTCTATTGCCAGGCAAAAAAGTTAACAAAATAAAAGATATCATGAATAGGCATCATGAATGGAAGGTTATGGACCCCAAAATTTACAATACAGAAAAAACTAATATTGAAATAACCTCGAGTGTGTGACTGCTTGTTTCTGGAATTTCTGTGCGAGCTGCTACAAAAGCTTGTAGTCCTACATTTAAACCTACAATGACAACGATTGATTGTATGTCAGTGTTATATAAAACAGAAAGTAATATATATCCAACTCAAGGTACTACAATTAAAATTAATGGATCTCCGACTCAAAGTGATGTATATCCATTCATCCCACCTTTGTTCAAAACAAAATATATCAGATAGATTAAATGCTACAATATGCATAAGTAATCATTAGAGTAGAAACCTAGCAACTGATTCGGTCCTTTTACGACAATTGCTTACATCGGCTATCCAAAGAATATATGGATGAATCCATTACCTTGGCCACTTTCCTCCCTTTGTTGCCATACTTTGTGCTCGTACAAAAGACGGATTCAATACTGAAAAAGTATGAAGCATAAAAGAAATATATCATAAAGTAAAAAAACCAAGTGAGTAACATAAAGTAAAAAACCAAGTACGAAATGTGGACCTTCATTATCATACAAAGTTAATATACCTGAAATTGTTACCTATTATCACTCCAGTCAGCCAACTTATAACAGAGTAATATAGATAATATTACAGAAAACGATCATATAAGAGTGGTACTTGCTTAAATGCAATGTTACATCATAATTGAATTTGTATTTATGAATGGACTTGAATTTTCGAACATCCAATATTTTCAGTTCATCGTCCTATGACATACATACAATATAATTAAGCAATCGCCACTCCGATAACTTCCTAATATTGCAGGAACCGAACATATGTAAACGAAGGTAAAGGAAAGAGCTTAATATAGGAAGTAAAAATTTACCCTGGTCATTACATATGTAAACGAAGCTGAAACCTAAACAGAACCTAAACCCATCATTACTTCCGGCGATCAAATTAGATGTTGCTTGATCGTACACGTTCTCCGGCCTATATGAACAACCATCATTAACATACTTCAGTAAATTAGATCCATGTAAAGTTTTCAAGATAGGAGATCAGGATGCAATATTTACTGAATACAAAGATGCTTACCGAAATTTCTTTCTACGTTACTTGGGTGGCTGAATGTGACAGCTTGAATGAAATCAAACCACTACCATGATCTCAGAATCTGTTGACATATTAACTTCCATATAGGTGAACAACTCTCATATGTTCCCATATTACCCTGCACCTAATTAATGACATTCAGTTATAAACATTAAGTAATATTAGCATTCGCGGATAACATATATATATATATATATATACGTTCACCTATACAACAAATTTAAAGCCATCTAAACATAAAAAATAACACAAACTTTAGCAAAACGAATTTAAAGCAATCTAAACATAAAAAAGCAGTACCCTAAATCTTTAGCAAGGCAATTTTTCAAAACATATCTACATTTTAGTGGGACCATCTCTGCCCTTCATCACTGGCTCACCCATGTCAACGTTAACCTGAGGTAAAAACAATGCTGACCGATCTAAGAACATAAGATCCGGCCACAATATCTTAATTTGTACAAACATAACATTTTCAATTACCTTTGACTTAGAATCACTTGGTGGCCCTGTAGAAGCCATCTACGTTATTTAACAACACAAGGTCTCCACTTTGAAGGTCTGCTTTTAGCTTCAATCAAAAAAAGTGTTAAGATGTTGTTAGTCTACATTAAGAAATTTGTTCAAGCATTTAATCAAGCACATGTTATACATTGATTCTAATTACTAAATTATCAAACAGACATCATTTTAAATTAACCATATCAACCTATTATGGATAATCAGATAACAATCTAACAATAAAAACCACATAATAAAAATAATCATGGCAACATACAAAGATAAAACGTTCAATTGTGATTGGTGAAATCAAACAAAGATAAAAGAACCAATAATTAGATAAACCAACGATCAAACAAATAATCAATTTGTTTTTTAAAAATGACGAATTCACAAACCTGGTTGACAATTGATGAGCCGAATTTGTGGCTACTGAGGTTTGATTTTGAAAATTATGTATGTGTTATGATGATCGCCGTAGGTTATTTTGGGTATTGGTTTTTTGAATGAATCGGTTACAACAGGTTATTGAGTGAGGGGAGGCGTGATTTTAAGTTTGACTGCCGAATGTTTAGGATCATTTGAATTTGAATAGGCATTAGGTGTTTTCAAAAGGTCTTTCGAAATTAAAGCATGACATTGTGGGATTGTATGCATTTAACAAAAAACCAAGTTGCTCCATTGGTTATCAATATGTTGCATGGGAGGGGAGACCAGGGTTCGATTCCCGTAAGTGTCAAAGTTTTTGTAATTTTTTCGTGGGAGCACATAGTTGCCAACATGTCAAGTGTTGCCTAGTCACATGATGACTCATATTATCCAGTCAGCATGTGATGCCAAGTGGCATTTGAGGGTCATGGTACAACCTTCAAAGCATCAAATACAACTCAAAACTTGTCTCATATATATGTAAAGATGGCAAAAAAGATTGGTGCCCTCACCCATACAATCTGAATGCCCGTGTCGCTCTCAACTTTTCAAAGATTTGAGAGTGCTCAAATGTAAAAAAAAAAAGAAGACTTTCCGGTGGCTAGTTCGATCGGAAAACATGGGAAAGAAGACAATGGGTAATAGTGAAATTGGGTGTGGGATGGTGGGAAATGAGAAGTTGAGCCAATGGGTAAATGTATAATATCTCTTTATAAAGTGTAATTGTTATTTGGTGGATTAAATAGGTGTATGACACTGTGACTTGAGATATTTGACTTTTTTATTAGTGCTAATTAAATGTTGGTACACAAATAATATACTAGTAATACTTTTTTCACGAAGGTAATTTAATGTTAAGTATTTGATTCGGTAGTATCGTGGACTTTCTCAAACGATTTTGCTTTAATTGTTAATGGTTTTGATATAATAGTCACATTTATTTTAGTTGATTTATTCATAAAATTCAACTTTCACGACTGTCAATTTTTTGTCTTTGAACAATGAAATTATACAGCTTAAGTTAGTTTATTTTTTTAACAAACTAGTTGAAGTCATTAACCGGATTTTATTTTATGAACACCTAAACTTATAGTTAGTGTTAATTGCATTGTAAGAAAGCACTTTTGTTGCCTTTATAGTATGCCCGACCCGATTTGTTTTATTTTATGCGTAAAATGACACCTCCCGGCATATTATTTAACCACTCGCTTGATGCCCTCCTTGATCACATATTCTGGCTCCGTCACTACTTACATGTATTTTTATTTTTATTTTTTATTTTTTTTAGTAACATCTGCGTTACCAATTATATTAAAGTTAAAATCTAGAGTAATTCTAACAATTTCAGTCAAAACTTTGATTAGTTAGTCTGATTACAAATGTAAACTTATATAAATGGAGATAATTTATTCGATCATTCCCAGATTCCAAAATCACATTTCCAATGGTATCACTAAGATACTTTATATATATATATATATATATATATATATATATATATATATATATATATATATATATATATATATATATATATATATATATATATATATATATATTTATTTGAACTAATATATATTTTAGTTGGATGCACACATTTTGAAGAATTGTTGTGTCTTTGTTACTCCCTACAGTCCTAAAATATAAGTCCAATTTGACTTTTTGAATCGAACTTTAAACTTAAAATGTATTATATATAACACTTGATGAAAATTATACCAAATGAAAATACATTTAAAACACAATTCACTTACATTATTTGCATCAAGTATTATATAATACAAATAAAATATATAAGGTCGAAGTTCAATTTAAAAAATCAAATTGTACTTATATTTTGGGACGGATAGAGTAGTTTTAATACAAGTACACTAATTTGTACCTTTGGTTTTGGTTCCAAATTTGTTCACTTTAAGTTTCATTCATTTACTAATTTGTATAGGCTTTGTTCTTTTTGCAGATTGGAATTGATGCCAACTAAGTGCTGATGAACTTGTTCAACACATTCAAGAGACATTCTGTTAACTTTTAAGATATCTAGCTTGTTTTCAATCTCGATCCTTTATCACCTTTGGTGTGATGTTAACCTCGTTTAAAATAAACCCGATGCACATTATGTAATGTACTAATGTATAGTCAATGTGTTAGTTTATAGACATTATTTTAGTAGTCGTATGTTAGGATCGAACTCGAGATCACGGGATTGCACACTTTACGTATGAGAATTAAAGTTTAATAATTTTATATAAAATGTTATATTAAATTATTAATTACACAAAATAAATAATAATGATCATTAGTATTTAATGATAAATGACTAACGACCATTAGACGAATACAAGGAAAGAATTCTATGTAACTAATTGGTAAGTCAAGAAGCTTTCGGATCCCTTTGAGGGATTATGGCAAATCGATGGGGAAGGGGTCAGAGACGGAGACAGTGGGGGAGCCAGGGGGTGCTCGGCCCCCTCTAACACGACCAATCGCCTTGCTATTTACCTTATAAAATTTAAGCATATGACGCAACTATAGGCAAATGACCCCCCTAACCTTTTGTTAAATTACTATGTTAGCTTGATAAAAAAATTTCGGCCCCCCGTATTCCTAATTCCTGGCTCCGTCCCTGGAAGGGGTAAACCCAACCCAAATCCAACTTGAGCTCCAAGTTACATATACTATATAAACAAGGTTAAGATTCATTATTTGTTCACCTCTTGTACACATATTAAATCTTAATCTTCTTTTCTTTCTTTTTGTTTGTCGACATATCAGAATTAGATATTCATGCATGTGCATGGTATTAATTATATATTGGTTCTTTTCTTTTGATTTCTGGTTTTCGACAACAACAATAATCACAAAAGAGGTTTTGGTGTTTTATATTGTTTAGTCTTTAAGTTTTGTTTTATTAAAACAAAATTGTTTTGTGTAATATTTAAAACTAGCATTTACTTTAATTCGTTAATAGTACGTGTGTACAAGAACGTGATTCAAACATACTTTTGTTTGATTTTTGGATTGAATTACAAAAGAGGTAAGTGGTAATTCTTATAATCCACATAAACCCTAATTAGGGTTCTTGATTTGAAGATTGCAATTGATTCTTGTTCGGGCTAGAATCACAAATGTACGTTTACTATTTAATATTGATTAATTAATTACATGTTATATGATCTTGTTATAATTGCTTCCGCTATGCTCACTTGATGTGTTTGGTTTATTTTATATGATTGTCATGATATCATAATTCCAACAGTGGCATCTAGAGCCGTTATAATGTGTAATTAATTATTGAAACGCATAAAAATTGGATCTTGATTCGTTTAGTTACATGTTTTTAGGGTTTTTAGACTCCTAACCCTAATTTTTTTTATGGGTCGATTTGACCTTAAAGGGTTTTAGGGTTTTTCGGTTTTTGATTTTTTAATATGATTAGAAACCCTAGGATGTTATGTAATTTGTTATGCGTTTTAGTAAAAGATCTTGGTGCAATATGTTAATTGTTAAGCTTAAATTCATGAAAAAGTGCATATTTGCATGGATTTTATATTGTGTGATAATTTAAATGGTTTAAATTGTATATATATATATATATATATATATATATATATATATATATATATATATATATATATATATATATATATATATATATATATATTAATGGTTAAGTTATATCGGAATATGTAAATTTATTAATAGATGTCGAATTGGAGAAGACTCCAATATTAAGTAATCAATTATGTGCTATGTGGTATTTATTTAATTTTGGCTTACGCAATCGATTTATCGATACATGTGGCTCTTTTTCCTAGAAAAAGAAAGCCTTAATTGAATTAATACGTTGTACACCTAGATTTGATTATTAATAGGGCTATTGAATAAGATTTGCATGTGGCTACATGTTTTTATACATATTTAATTGTTATGATTATGTATGTTTGTTTATTTAGTTGTTTTATTTTTTATTGTACATTACTTGTTTTTGTTTATTAATTGTGTTAGACATGTTTATAAACGAAAAAGGTAATTTTTGAATAGAAAAATAATATGGACTAAATAATGGCGAAATTGTTTTGGTTTTTAAGAATAAATCTCAAAGGATTGGTTGATTGATGTTTTTGTACATAATGGTTAAATAGGCTCGACCGAAGTTTACACACTATAAGATGGGTATAAGGATGGCTTCGCATTAAATTGTGGCCATAGAGAGACAACATTCTGTCTTAACGCTCGTTTGTGCGTAAATTAGACTTACCGAACAACCATTACATGTACACTGTCATCTTAAGGGTGAATTAACCACAATTCCACAATGATTATCCGAAACACTAAGCTTTCGGGCTTATGCAAAAGTACGATATAGTGGACGATAATTGATGGTAATTCTTTAATTGGTGAACCCGATACCTCAATCAAAACTTTGTTATTTTATTCTTAACAAATTGGTAATAAAAATGTTTTGTAAAACCAATGTTATGAAGTTGTATGCATGCTTCTTCATACATTATTTTGATCACATCAAAATATTAATACCCTTATAAAATTAAGTCGAATGCCATCTAATTAAGAACACTTGAAGTTGTAATTTACGTCATGTGAGAACTTGGCGAGATTGCAATGGAGAGGTAAATTTCATGAATTCATTGCTAGCAGATCAACTGATGTGTTGGATTTGTGAGTTTACAGTTTTTAAGTTAGAAGACTTAAATTGAGTAGGAAGTGAGATCTTGGACTCAAAGCATTAAGATGGGGATCAAACATGCTTACATTACAAAAGTTTTGTGATTGTAAATCCCATAAATCTAGGAATTGCAATATGATATTGGCAATTATTATTCGACAATTACCTTGTTGAATACTATCATTACTAGCAGATCAACTGATGTAATGGTACTATGTGAATTAGGATCCTAGCTTTAAGAAAATACTATGGTTTATATGAATATTTACCAATGGGTATTTTATTTTCTTAAAGATCTAATTATCGAAAATACTAAAATAATTTGTTTTAATGTATTAATGCAACGTTCAAACCGTAAATGTATTTTGGGCTTTGGTAAATTGATCTAGTTCTGTTTTCAAATAAATGTTTGATTAAGAAATATTTACTTGAAAGACAAAAGAAGTCTCCTTTCTATGAAGGAAGAGTGAGACACAATCCTATTCTTTTTCATGAATGAGAAATGATAATAGGAATATTAGATATGTCTAAATTCTAATATAACTCATAGCAAATTTTTAATGGTTAAGGAAATTGCATACATTTTCATAGGGATTTTATCATCCTCATTCGGTGATCAAATTCTTAGTAACAAATATGATATTTGGTTAACCGAAAATTATGTATGACATTTTATGAGTTATTATAATTAGAAGCTAGACTAATTACTGCAAAATGTTTAAAGACAAACTAGTTGTTTTGACTATTTTAAAGGTGCTACATACATTGTAGGATGGTAGACCTGTTAAGGAAGAAATTGTATGCCCAATTTTTCAAGTTAAAAGCATTTGGTGGATAGTCCATCATTTACGTAGTAGAATACACTTTTAGTGCATAAGTAATTGTTACGTATGGACAATTAAAGGTGTAGGAAAGTTAAAAGTACACTATTTTCTTTCACTGGATATGAAACATTTTAAATGTTTTCAAATTCAGTGGGAGTATTGTGTACTTATTACCGAATAAGAAATTATTGTAATGATCTTTAATTCAGTGGGAGTTACAAGCTTTGACATCTTGGTAGCTAAAGATAATTACTTTCCAAGTGTAGACAATCATACTTTTAAGGATAGTCTTGTACGTTTTCTTACTTGACATTGTTGTACTACATCTACTTGTTATGCTAAAATCTATGACACAATCATATTGATCACATAAACAAATGCATGGCGTGTTGTTTATCAACTATATGAGGTTGTTCCATGCACAAGTGGGAGAAATGTTATCTTTAATGTGTGCAAGAAACAACTCATAAAGATATGATTTAATGGATTATCTTGACTACAAGGTAAGAGAATAAGGTTCTAATATTAATTCTAGAAACACTTGGTGTTACAATTTATGTTATGTAAGAGCTTAACTAGATTGCAACAACAATGTGAATTTCATATTTTCATTACTAGCAGATCAACTGATGTAATTGAACTATGAGAAATTTGCAGTTTCTAAATTAGATACCTATTAGAACATGTGTCAGTATGATATCAAGACTACTTTAATTTATAGATTTATGAATTCATGGAATGACATAAATTAATAAAGTAATCTAATGCTGCTTCAATCTGAATATTTATGTGTTCTTGGAATGACATAAATAAATGAATAAATAATGTTGTTTACATTATTGTGAAGTAATATATTAACTTGAAATTACTATTGAAACCAAAAGATGGTGTTCATAATTACTTTAGTTAAACATGTTTATGTTTCATTGTAAAGATATAAACATAAAGTCTTTTAATTGTTACAAGACTTATAATAAAGTAAGACGTTATCTTGTTGTGTTTTTTAATTAAGACATATACATGAAGTTATTAAATTGTTAAATGACTTATAACGTATAGTGGGATTATAACAGTTTATGTTTTCTTGTAAAGACATGGACATGAAGTGGCTTTGTAAAAAGTACTTGTGTTATAAAGCATGTAATTGGCTTGAATATTATTATACCATTAAAATGAATTAGTTGGTAAATAGACAAGTCAAAAGGAATATGGTTATCTTTAATATTGTTAGATTGTCTTACAATATTAATACTAATGAAATACCAAATGTTTATGGTATGTTCAGTTAGGAAAATCAAACTCTTGTTATACTGTTTGATTAAAGATAACTATGCCTTCTTTTCTTCCAAAAGTTATCAAGGTTAGAATGTTGAGTATGACTTTGACATATTTAATAAAACTCCAACATAGAAGATTAATAAGACATTATCATATGATGGAATGTGATGAATGTGAGGAATCACATTAAGTCTTAAATTGAAGTTCTAAATTTGTTTAACTGCTTATGAAGAGGTTATTAACAAAGTTAAGTCAGGAACTATCAATAAGTATTTGTAATATCTCAAAAGAGAACATTGTATTGTTTCTTTATTTGCTAAGTATTTAAAGATAGTCTTTAAATTACTAAAAGCAAGTGGGAGTTTTGATCTTTAAAAGATAAAATTATAAGATACATAATCTTCTAAAATACACTAGCAAATATCATAATAAAGGTTGACATTTAAATGTTAAATCTCAAGATGATGGAATTATCATTCATAGAATAGCAATATATCTCAGATATTTGATTAATATGCTGAGGACTATGATTTACAGGATTATTGCAAACCTGATAATCATAATGCTACATTACCAAATATGAAATTGGGTAAAGTATACATGATATGAATGATCAAGATGTTGTCCATAAAGATAATCAATTTTAGAAACTTGGTTTATCTTAATAGTTAGACTATTAAATGAAGACGAGTTTCTTCAAAGATAAGGTAACTATTGTGGTTTAAATCTTTGTATAGAAATCATATAGACAAAATTGTGCACGTATTTAATGTATGTTTTATGACAAGATTATTAATCACACTTAAGCAATTAACTGTGATTGAATATTCTTTTCTAAATACATTAAATATATATAAAGGTTATGATTGTCATATTTATGAAATTAACAATGGAATATCAAAACTCTTTCTTGAGTGATTACTTGAGCGAGGACGATAAGTAATCAAGAGGAGTTTATGAATTCAAATAAATCTTTAGAAATGTACAAAGTGCAATAATCCATGGATGGATAAATGCATGCATCTAGAAGATTACTCTTATGTTTAATTATTAAATTCATGTTTTGATTTATAATTGAAATAAGATAATTTCTAAGTATTCCTAAAAGCTAGTGGGAGTATTATGTTTAATTTCTTAAATCATATATGTTGTAGAACATATAAAAGGTAACATTCCATATAAGTTAAAAGTTAAGTCTTACAATGGAATGAAACTTTTCTTGTAAGATTTAGAAAATAAGACATACAACCTTGAAATGAATGTTTATTGTTGAAACATGTGCGGTAAATAAACCTAATATAACATGATATATCATTTAGAAAGTCTAAATGTATATGAATAACATTAATAAAATCTAAGTATGACTAAAAGATTTTTCATGAACATCATGTTTTGTTGTATCATGCTTAATTACAAGATGATATGGCAATATTAATATCTAATTATAAGTTATTAGATAACTTGTGTAATATTCTAAAAAGAATATGTTTGATTATAGAATTACATCCTAAATCTGGAACAGCTTCCAAATTCTATAAATGAACAATTTTTCAATTGTTGTGAAAATTGTCATAGCCAACAAACTTGAAAGTTTGAAGGGCATTAAACATTACACAATAGATATTATGGTTTACGGAAAGTTTTAATAGCATATTGTTGTTGCATATAATGATGCTAATGAAATTGAGATGACACTGAATACTAGTCATGGTAAGGATTTCATCTTTGACTATATGTACTAGTTATGCTTACTAAAAGCATAGTTGCATTATACATTAAAAGAATAAGAATACTTTAAACTTTAAAATGTTTGGGAGTTTGATTATCATAAATTGGTGGTTAAGGATGTCACACATTTTATGAAATATTATATGGCATTGTCAAAATAGTTGAGTATGCACATACAAGAACTTCACTAGTTGAATTCTTGAAATAAGTATTCTTAAAATTCCGATAGATCAAAGTTGAATGATATATGTTTTGTCAATGAGTATGAATGTCATTACTTGAGACATAATTCATCAACAAGAGTTATCATGCATTGATCTATTTAGTATTTGGATAAAGGATGTTAAAAAATTATTATATTAAATTTAAATACATGGTATGTTTAATTTATAATATATTGAATCATGTTTTTGCATGTTTAAATCCAAGAATAAAGGTTATTCTAAATTGTCCATTGTCAGTTAATAATATGGGAATATTATTAAATCAAGACAAATCTGAAGGTTGGTATAATATACTTAAAAGTATATTGATGCGTAGTCATGCCATTTCAGATGATATTCAATGATACCGAATATAGGACTTATCCCAACTACATGATGTTACTTTATGGATTTTGTTATTAAGTAAATCATGAGAAGTTATCCTCAGACTTGAGATGCAAGATAAGTGTCATGAATGTAGTACATTTTTGTGGAACAACTTAACGCTATACGTAACTGGTAGTCATAAGGGTTGTTTTCGGAAGTGTTACAAAGTTTGTGGGTTTTGCTTGTAGTCAAGACAGAATTTGTTCCTTCAAATTTATTTTTGGAGTTTAATACTGTTGGGCCCCTCGTAGGGTTGGTAAGATGTATGTGTGGCCACACCCAAGATCTCCCCTGAATATGTTCAGAAGATTTGGTAATCTTACTCAATCACAAACAACGAGAAACAGAATGGTTAATTAAGGAATGACTTTGATTCATATCCTTATTAACGTGATATTAGAAACAAAAGGATAACAATAATGAGAAATCATTAAAAGATTTTTCCAGGAGCCTTACTCGAGATCGTACTAGAGGCATCGGCGTGTTGCTAGACGCTAACCGATGTGATTACACTATTAAAATATGTCCAAGTGGGAGCTGTTAGTTTATGGACATTATTTTAGTAGTCGTATGTTAGGATCGAACTCGAGATCACGGGATTGCACACTTTACGTATGAGAATTAAAGTTTAATAATTTTATATAAAATGTTATATTAAATTATTAATTACACAAAATAAATAATAATGATTATTAATATTTAATGATAAATGACTAACGACCATTAGACGAATACAAGGAAAGAATTCTATGTAACTAATTGGTAAGTCAAGAAGCTTCCGGATCCCTTTGAGGGATTATGGCAAATCGATGGGGAAGGGGTAAACCCAACCCAAATCCAACTTATATACTATATAAACAAGGTTAAGATTCATTATTTGTTCACCTCTTGTACACATATTAAATCTTAATCTTCTTTTCTTTCTTTTTGTTTGTCGACATATCAGAATTAGATATTCATGCATGTGCATGGTATTAATTATATATTGGTTCTTTTCTTTTGATTTCTGGTTTTCGACAACAACAATAATCACAAAAGAGGTTTTGGTGTTTTATATTGTTTAGTCTTTAAGTTTTGTTTTATTAAAACAAAATTGTTTTGTGTAATATTTAAAACTAGTATTTACTTTAATTCGTTAATAGTACGTGTGTACAAGAACGTGATTCAAACATACTTTTGTTTGATTTTTGGATTGAATTACAAAAGAGGTAAGGGGTAATTCTTATAATCCACATAAACCCTAATTAGGGTTCTTGATTTGAAGATTGCAATTGATTCTTGTTCGGGCTAGAATCACGAAGGTACGTTTACTATTTAATATTGATTAATTAATTACATGTTATATGATCTTGTTATAATTGCTTCCGCTATGCTCACTTGATGTGTTTGGTTTATTTTATATGATTGTCATGATATCATAATTCGAACACAATGTACAGTACTGGGCATGATTTCAGGAAACTCAATAAGCCTAGCTAGGAAATGAAAAATGAGCAATTGTAGAGATTGTACGTGCTTGACTGCAATTCTTTACCCCTCCATCCCCAATTAATAAAATTTTTTAGAGTTTGTATGTTGATTACTTGATTAGTTTAACTTTAATAATGATTATATATCCTGAAAACTCTTATTATTTTGATTAATTTCCAGTTCCAGTTACTTAGCTTTTGTGACCCACACAATGTTGATTGATCAATGATCATTCTCCAACTTTCACAGTCTGCTCTGCCTGGTGTGGGACTGTGGGGAACCCTAGGTTTTGACATTGGTTACTATTGAATTGTTATGTGTACATAAATAAAAAGTTTGTGTTGTTGGGAGTACGTTAATGTTCATGGGTAGCATATACACCTTTGTCTATATTGTAGGTCGTAGGATAGGTATTAAGGCAAAAATTGCTTTTTGTAGTGCACATGTATATGCATGCATGTCTTGTATTGTAAATCCAACCCACATTGGGGTTGCCCTAAACAATTTATTTTGTCATCAGATTTTTTTTCCACGTTGGGTCTTTCATTTGTTTGGTCCGGATGCTTTATAGCTTTTAGAGCAATAATTTCTTTACTCCATCTTTTCAATTTATCGCCCGCAACATGTAGATCATCATGTAAAACTGATGGATCAACTTTATTACATCAAACTATCTCCGCCTTGATTTAATTTCAAGTCTTTAAATCTCCCACCTAAGTCCTCTTTATTCTGATAGCCATGCAAACAACTATTTTGAATTTGGATAAAATTTGTTTCACGGTTTGTTTCTGTTTTGTTACAAACCTCAATCATACATAGGAGTAATTAAGTTCAACCCGATTGGTTTATTTGGTTCACCGACCCTAAGCTTGCTTGTATTTCGCCGTGTGTGTTAATAAGTAGATTTTGGATTATTGGTATGAAAGTGTATCATAGTGTTTTACATTACGATTGCGGATACAAGTTCTAATTTAGAGAAAGTGGAGAAAATTCCAATTCCATGCTTGTTTCTAAATGCACGGACACAAATATACTGATTTAAACCCAACAGTAAGAGCTTAGCCTCTTAGAACGAAAGTGCCTAGAGGTCTTGAGTTCGAATTCTGAGGAGAAAATTAATCCTTCATTGGCCACGGAGGTTCACTTGCACCGACCCCGGACTATTCAAAAGGGTAGTCGCCCTGAAATTAGTCGGGTCGCAATGTCGAGTCAGAAACCCAGATATACCAAAAAAATATATACTGATTTAAATAGTGCTTTCCAAAACTATGTTTTTTGTAATAAAATTTTAAAATTTGTTTTCTTCACTATTATTATATTATTTTTTATCTCGCATGTCTCTCGTCCCGCCAATTCTCATATTTCCTTCTTTCTTTTTTAAATTGTTTCCTCAATTTTTATGTTTAATAGAATTATAATTAAAGACCCATAGTTAACAACCTACCAAAACATAGGTTTTATGTAGCGATTTTTTATTGATTAAATTATACTGAGAATTAAAGATGTTAAATGGTTTTACTAAAGGTCATTATACGATTTATAAATTACCTAAAGTTGTAAAGTAGAAAACTAAAACAAGAACCGTTTTAGTAATGGGTATTAGGAATTTCAGGAATAGGTTGTTATACATAGTCGTAGGTTTCTAAAATATATACAGAGTATTAAAAGCATAAATTGATGGAAATATTATTTTTAAGTTATTTTTGTTCTTCAAACAAAACTACTTTACTTTCTATTTAATCAAGTTATAATTGTCTATTATATATGGTTTACAAGCAAAATAAATGTGGAAAGATGGATAGAAAAGGAGAAGATGAAGTGAGAAGAAACCCTAAAATAAGAAGAATGAGAATAATTTCTAGCACATTTCACATAAGAGATAATTTTAAATAGAGCTGCATCTACTTTTATAGGTGCATCTGAAGTATGTGATTGTAATTTTTTCTCATCATTCTCATTTTAATTTTAATTTTCTTCGCATTTAATCTTAACTCAAACAAAAGAGAGAGTAATGTTATAGATTGAGAGGAGAGAGAGAACATATTTTGTAACTTTTATAAAATAATCATACTTTTGGAATACATACTAAACAAGCATATTTTTTCTTTGTTTTAAAAAAAAAGCAAACATATATAATTGACTAAGAGAAAGTGTGGTGTAATTTACAATATCACCTTTTAAATTCCCAATAGTTTCTTAAATTTTTATATCCACCCAACGGGCTCGAATATCCACTCTTTATTGATCCAATGGCCTAATCCCCCAGGTCACATTGTTATGCTCGAAGTCGCATTTTCTCAAATATTACGGAGTACCACACAATCACGTTTAGGGATGGAACCAGGGGTTCTCGCGGGTTCTTGAAAATCTCATAGATTTTTTCGATGTAGTGTTATTTAAAAAAAACATTGATTTTTTCTAAATGCAATTTAAATGCACCTGGTCCACCGAAATGTGTTTCTAATATTACAGTTGAAATTTTTTATGCACACAGTCATATTTGGTGCTGCTTCCGTCCCTGATCAAGTTGGACGTCTTCCACGACCATCTTCCTCATATTATGCCCAATTTTCTTTCCCAACTTCTTACCAAGTTGCCCACTCATGACAAAGTGATCATAGCGACAAAATCTGCAAGAGACCTATGTAACATTGGGTTAAAGTAATAATAATAATAATAATAATAATAATAATAATAATAATAATAAGATTGACTAAAAGCATATCTATCTATACCTGAGAACACACATTTGTTTAAAACCTAAAAACCTAAAAAAATGGGTAATGTTGTTACACTATAATAACCTTACTTATAAAAGTCGATGCAATCTATTAAATATCTAAAATCTTAATTACAATTTAAACCACTAACTTTCTTCACTCTCACTTACTTCACACTCATATATACATAAAAAATGCACACATAATTTAAAACTAGCCGAGTACCCGCGCTTAGCGGCAGCGGTGTCTAATTTTCAACAAAATAATGAAGGTGACTGATTTTCTTTTGAAAATTCTTATTTGAAGCGCTCGGGAAATCTTCTTGAAAAACCGTTTTTCTGATGGCATGGTTGAATAGGAGCGATAATATATACTCCCTCCGTCCCATAATTATTGTCCACATTTGACTTTTTCAGTATTTAGCTTTCAACTTTGACCGTAAATATTTTTCTTTGTGATATATATTACTTGATGCAAAATATATAAATGGATTGAGTTTTAAATGTATTTTCATTCGTATAATTTTAATCAAGTATTATATAACATAAATAAAAATATTTAAGGTCAAAGTTACAAAATAAAGACTTTAAAAGTCAAACGTGGACAATAATTATGGGACGGAGGTAGTGGTATGGTACAAGTGTAGGATGGTTGCAATTTATATATACAACGATAAAATCCGTTTAAGGCATTCTTTGAGTGTGTGCGGCCTATTTAATTTAACTTGTGCATCCATGTGTGAGGTTTAGACGCAATAAATGTTTGTTTGTGTACCCACACAAAGCAATAAGCCAATAAATAATGATGAATAAACTTGTAAAATAAGTGTACGCCAATGTATGTTGGTTTTCTTTTTTCTAACTTCAGAAGCAAGAAATGTAATAAAGCGTATGTTTGGCATGAAGCGGTATGAAGCTTTTTGGAGTATAAGTGGTGAGCAATGAGCATTTTGGTTTTTTGTAGTCGTTTGACAAAAGAGCGGTGAACTTATTTTTCTGATGCTTCTTGAAGAAGAAACTGTGAGTTGTAAACAGTGACAGCTAACAACTACTGCTCACAGTTAACTAATACTGCTTACCGTTACTTTTAACAAACACACCCAAAGAATAAAAGACATCTCTTTGAAAATGAATGAGAACACGTAGAAGAATGTTGCCAAAGAAGAATTACACCTTTTAAATTTCAAACGAAAGCTCGTTACTTTGTTTAAAATTTAATGTCTCTTAAGCAATTTAGTAATCTTAATTTTAACTTACATGACATGGTGGTACTTATAGCTCACAAAAATAGGATTACAATATTATTTTACTACTACGTAACTCAACTTGTTAAATTCATACATATTTCCATGTTTTCAATGGTCATTACGTAAGTGCACATGTTTGCCATTTTTTTTAGGATTTCAGTAAATACCATGTTAGTGTAAAATATATTGACATACAAATTTGTGTGATTAATACGTGTTTGCTGTTTAGAATTATGAAGTAAAATAATCAAGTTTTTAATTTTGTATTTATGTCACTGTTACTTTAAATACTCCTTTAATTATATGTTTATGCTTTTATTTCAAGAGAAAATTATCAAATGAGTACAAAAGTACAAAGGAGTTCCACTTTCTATTCAATTTTCCATCTAATTCCCAAAAGAGTTATGATCAACTGTTCGACTGCTCGACACCACCCTTTTTGTAACAAGTGTCATTCATAAGTACAAAAGTTAGGTGAATATAATTTATTACTTTTTATGAGATTACAAATATAGCCTTATGTTTTATTAATTATATTTATTAATATATTTGTACTTTGTGCTTTAATACTTGTACACCACCTACCTCCACTATCTTTTTATTTATTAGTCTATCTAACCACACCAATCAAATCACTCACCATCTCTTTCATTATTTCACCACCACCACTACACAAATCCCTCACCATCTCCAGATTCTTCCCACACTTATATTGACAACTATTCCCAATGGTTGTTTTAATTATTTCCCATCACATACGTAGTACCAACAATACTTCACTTTAGCATTTGCATTTATGTTAATAAAATTCACTTTATTTTATTCAAACACGAGGACCACATCAATGTGTTTCAAAAAAAGAAAAACCATTCTTGATCCTTAAAAAACTCGCATCGTCAAAGATCTTTAAAGATCCGGCCAGAGTTATTGTTTGTGAAGATCCGACATGGTTTATCGCTTGTAAAAAGACACCACAAGATCCGGCCAACACCCAAAAGATCCGGCCAACACCCAAAAGATCCGGCCAAATTTATCTTCAAAGATCCGGCCAGATTTGATCGTTTGTGATCTGAGTCGTCGCCGGATTTGTCGTCGCCGGATTTGATCCTTTGTGATCCGGCCAGATTTGATCGTTTGATCGTTTGGTGTGAGGCTGTAACACTTTGATAAGAAAAACCTTTTTATTTCATTTCAATTTTTTTTTTCAAAGAGTGATTTTAGAAATGTTTTTTTTATTTAATGAGAAAGATTCGTGAGAAACAGAAAGATTGAATTTTCATTTTATGTAAAATATGTGTATTTGTTGTTATAGAATTTATGTATTTGTTAGTAATATTATTTCTTTGTAATTTGTGTACTTGTTGTTGTACAATTTATGTAAAATATGTTATGAATTAATTGTTTGTTGGTAAATTAATTTTGTGATGGTAAATTAAGTAGTCAGAGGGGTGGTGATTTGCCAGAAATTGTTATTCATTGGTGGTTGAGCAGTGGGTGGTGGTCAAGTAGTAGTGGTCGAGAAGTTAAGCGTTGGTGGTCGAGAAGTCGAGCAGTGGTGATGGTGGTGGTGGTGGTGATAGACTGGTGAAGTGGGTGGTGGCAGGTGGTTGAGCAGTTGAGCAGTGGAGTTGAGCAGTGGCGGTGGTGGTGATAGACTAGTGAAGTGGGTAGTGGCAGGTGGTTGAACAGTTGAGCAGTGGAGTTGAGCAGTGGCGGTGGTGGTGATAGACTGGTGAAGTGGGTGGTGGCAGGTGATTGAGCAGTTGAACAGTGGAGTTGAGCAGTGGTGGTGGTGGTGGTGGTGGACCTGTGAAGTGTGAAGTGGGGAGGTGGTGGTCGGAATTTGGAGATGGTGGTGGTCGGAATCTGGGTGTTAGCATATGAAGATGATGAGTAGCTAGGTGGATACAAGTGTGTAAGCACAAAGTACATGTACCAAAAGATAATTGAAAAAATGTAATTAATAAAATGGTGAGGAAGGTGAGAGGGGTTAGGTGAAATAATTAATAAAGTGATAATAAATGGTGAGGAAGGTGAGTGGGGTTAGGTAGAAGGGTATATTTGTAATTTTATAATAAAACAATAAATTATATCCACTACTTGCCTTGACACTTGTCACAAAAGGGGTGCAGTCGAGCAGTCAAGCAGTTGATCATGACTTTTTTGAGAATTAGATGGAAAATTGACTAGAAAGTGAAACTCCTTTGTACTTTTGTACTCATTTGGTAATTTTCTCTTATTTCAATATACCTACTACGGTACTACCTAAAGAACATGTTATTTGAGAAAAGTACCAAATAAGTACAAAAGTACAAGTGTGTTCCATTTTGTGGTCACTTTTGTACCTTTTTCCCAACAGAGTCATGCTCAATTGCTCAACTCCACTAGATTTGTGCCACATGTCCCACCACTAAGTGTACCACAAAATCTTAATGCAATCTCCTTTACTATTCACAAGGTACAAAAGAAATAGTTTTTTATTAAATGACGGTGCTCAACCTAAGTGCTCGACTGACGGTGCTCGACTTGTGTGCTCACTTTTTGCTTAGGAAATTGAAACATATCTTACACCATCATGTCAAATCTTTTGCTTATACTTTTAGTTTTTCTTTATATTTTTTTCTTTGTTCTTTTTTGATTACTTCATTTTTGTAACTAATAATTTCAAAAAAAACACACACAACACACACACTTGAAGATCAAAACACATTTCGAGAAGTACATGAAGTGGTATGATCCATCACATACTGTAAACCTTTGATCCGAGGACAGATCCACGAAGAAGATAACGAAGTGGTAAGATTTTTTATTTGCTTATTAATTAGGGCTTTGTTTTTCTTCATTATATGATTTTTAGGGCTCATTTTTAGGGATCAGTTTTTCTTCCTTAATTGAAGATCAAAACACATTTAGCAATCTTTTTGTTGTAACTGTTTATTTTTTATTTTTTCAAATGGGATGGGTTCATTGCCATGCACTAAGGTTTTATTTTTTCATTGTTTTGTTGGGATTTGTTACTACTTATTATTAACTTTCATTGTTTTGTTGGGATTGCTTCAAGCCAATTAGGTTTTAGTGCAATGCTTAGGTTTGATTTGGATTGCTTCAATAAGAACTTATAAATAAAGCAAATCGTTTGTATCAGTAGTAGGTTTTTATCGAGATAGACACACAAGTGCAGAATAAAATCATTTTTAATATTTCTTACTTGCATCAATTTGTTTTAGAAAATCATTTAGTGGAAAAATAATGCAAATGTAACTATATATGAAGTAGTAATGTAGTATAGATAAGCGCAGGGCAGAATTACGAGAACTCGATGAATGTTTGTCATCTAATAGAAATTTAAAAGATCTTTTGTTTAATTAATTATATTAGGAAGTATGCTAGTTAATAAGGAGCTGATTAATGAGTTTAAACTTGTTAACAATGTTGTGCTAGGCTACTTTGTCTTTCCTAAGACGATTATTTGCCCTAGCTAGGCTTTAGTACTTTGCTTAATACATTGATAAGTCTCAGTGAAATTTGCCAAGCTTAGTCTATCAATTGTGGTGCGACTTGTTTAGTCTTATTATGCATTCATATATTATTGTTTGTTTTAATATTTTCAATATGTATTTTCTTGTAGGTGTATGATGCTAGACTTGTCGTGAAAAGCAAATTGCATTACTTTGTTTTCATGAAAGATCGTTTAGACCAGCCATGGCATAGCATGTTTAATGACACGTGTTTCGGACCATGGCTCGATCTGACCTATGTCGATAATGAAGAAGGGCTTGTTCATTACATGCTTCAGAAACAATTCCACCAAACAAATGAGAGCTATGATCTACCACTTGTGTACCATTTGAATGGACATAGTCTTGTATTTGGTCGACATGAATTCTGCCTCCTTACTAGTTTTAGATTTGGTATGGTCAGTTTTAGGAAATGGCGTTATGGTCAGATCCCTTTCCGTGACCGTGTTTTTCCACACAAGATAGGTGAACATGTGAAATTAATTGATATATTCTAACTTATTGAAGATGAAGAAGCGTTTATAAAACTGTCTGATGAGGATGCTATACGGGTTTGCCTTTTGCTAACACTTAATGTTATATTCATGGGTAAAGACTTGGGGTCTATCATTGATGATATTTTCCTGAGGATGGTGGAGGATCTAGACGAATGGAATTCATTTCCATGGGGGGAGCTTGTTTGGAGGCAGCTTTATGACTCAATTAGAAATGTCTCTTCAAAGCATATACCGGGTTACCGTAAAATAACGGGTAATATAGAATCCGACGATCTTCCTACTTATAGCTTGAAAGGATTCGTTGCTGCTTTCAAGGTTAGTATTAACACACTTTGTTAATAATATTTTTATTTTTTGTACGTTTAAGATACATAAGTTTTCCATGACTAAATATTATATGTAGATATGGATCATAAAGAGTGCTGAGAAGAGTAAAAATTATTGGAACAAGGCTCCAGGTGTGATCCCAAGAGCACTTGCATGGTCGAAACACACATCACTTAGAAAAACTGATTATTTCGACCAGCTTTTTGCCAAGGTAATTGTATATAATTTTTAACTGATTATTTTGACCAGCTTTGTTTGTTTTAGAGTTTGGTTAGGTAGTTATGTGGAATGTAGAAGCTTAGATAGAGTTAGCATGATTGCACAACAATGGCGGCAATGTGTATGATCAGCTTGTATTAGAATTTTGTTAGTTTAATACAGGCTAAACTCATTCCAACAAATAATTAGTTTCATCTTGTTAGGACATGGTTCACAAAAACTTAAAACAGGACAATCTGTAAAAACAGGATTTGGGTAATATATGTTTTCATCAGGATATCAAGATCTAGATATTCACATTGCATTTTGCGTTTTCTTTGACGATCTATTGCTAACATAACATGTGATGACTATTGCTTTAATGGTTTCTTTTTTCATGAGTGGATAGTGATGTCTCGTAGAGTCTTGTAATTTGGTTGTTGAGTGCTAATGGCAGAGATGGTAGACCATATGAAAAGATTAGCGGGTCTACTAGCTATTCGAAGAAGATCACATATATAGCCTAAAAGTTGCTTACAAACTTCTTTTCAACTTTGTTTCTTTTACTTTTACTTTTCCTTATCCATAATAAATAAAGTATGGGGATAATTTTTATTTGCCTTTGGTGGTTGGGATATTTGGTATACGCCTCTATCTTCAGTCAAAACCAAACTTCTTTATTTTGCACAGGACTCGAAACCAAACTTGGTTGTTACCCCAACAGCAAGTGAGGCTGAAGCTGAGTGGTTTACCCGAAGCCAAGAATTTTTTAAGTGGTATACCCTGAGGGCGCCGCCTCTTGCAAAAGGAGGACCTTGGGAGCAATATTTTCATAAAGTGGATGAAAAGAAGGCCAGACACAAAAGCATTTGAGAGGGTTCTCCAGGGGAAAGCAGGAGTAAAGATTTAGAAGATGTCTCTCTTGAGCAACGGGTTAAGGATTTGGAATTCCGCACTCTCAAACTTGAGAATGTTATTCAAATTATTGAAGTTAGTTTGTTATGAAAATCTCTCTTTTTTTTAATTGTTTACCCACTTACTTTGTTCTGAAAAACTTATGCAGTTAATTAATTTATTTTTTTACCAAGGTTATAACGAGTGATAAAAAGAAAGTGAACAAAGATTCTAAAGTAAAGGTAATTAATCATTGTTCTCTTATATTAATTTTCCTGCTGTTGTATTTTGCGATAATAAAACTTCACTAACTTTTTTTTCATATCATTGACAGGTTTTAGATCTTGCTGATGAGTATTGTAGTCCAGTCGATGATTTTTTCAAGTTATTTGATTCGCCACCGGTTGGGGCAGATAACAACGTCTCAAAAGGACATCTTGAAAAAGCTGAAAAGCAAAATTGTGAGGAAGTTTATAAGGACAAGAGTCCGAAAGTAAGTGTAGAAGTTGAAAAAAGAAGGATACTAATTGAGAAACTGAATTCGCCTCCCATGCAAAGGGCTCTAGCGCAAAGCGTAAATAGGAAGAGGAGGTTTGAAGATGTTATTAGGTCACCTTTTGTTGAGAAGGTAAGTAAAACTTCTGAAGTTCCTAGCGCAGAAGAACTGAGAGGTCGAAAGAAAATAGAAAATCCTGTTATAGTTGAGAAGTTACTGGAAGTCAGACCGTGGGTAGAGGTATGATGTTTTTTATACATTGTATTGTTGTTTTTTTTATAGACGTTTTTTGTGATCTTTAATTATTTTGTATGAATGTTGAGTTCTAGAAGCCAATGTCCTTATGTCTATTGTTTATAGAAGCCAATCTCCTTATGTGATGTTTAATTAGATTTTTGTAAGAAAACAACACTAAAAGGTTTTAGAAGTCTACCCGGATTTTTGGAAGTCTATATTGCTAGTCATTAAAGTTTAGCCTAACCTCAACCAAATCGGTATGATATATGTTTATATTTTATAATGGTCATTTATGTTTATTTAATTTTCTTTTTAGGTTCATAATCGTCCATTCCAAAACATCGACATAATTTATGTTAGCTATGAAATTGATCGGTTCCTGATTAGGGATAGGTGGCATAATTGTGTGTTCCCTTGGTCTGATTTGGTTGTTGATCGTACTTTCTGGGATTGTTTAATAGGCCTTGACGATAATCGTAAAGGATGGCTACGTGACGAGGTAGATTAAATATAACTTTATGATGTTTATATTCATGGTGTGCCAAGGTTATTATGATGTTTGTCTAGTTAAACTATCTTAGTTATATCTAAGACATGTAGAGAATAATGTTAAGTGCATAATATTATTATTATTATTATTATTATTATTATTATTATTATTATTATTATTATTATTATTATTTAATAAATTACTGAATATATTTGTTGTTTGTTTTTCCTACAACACATTGATCTATGGATAAGCTTCCTCTGGCATACCAGACCATCAGATATGGACTGGTCTATGGTTAGCTACTTTTTCCTGCCATTTTTTATAAAAGGAACAACGCCTATATGGTACGCAACTAAAGAAACGTACCCTCTGGGTTGGGCTGATGTTGAACGTGTTTTCATTCCCATAAATGAACCAGAACTACATTGGTCACTTGCTGAGTTTCACATCCAGACAGGTCGAGTTACATTCTTTGACAGTGGACCTGTATATGAGAACGAAAGGCGTCCATTCTATCTAAGTGTGAGGAATTGTCTAGAGACTAGGCTTCCTGAATTACTAGAACAAGTAGGAGTTTTTGAGCAGAAGCAAATTGATCCTAAGACCTATAAGATTACTTTTAGCAATGCTCTCAATGTTCCCAAGCAGGGTGGACTGTTTGATGATTGTGGTGTGTGGCTCTGTGTTGACATAAATAATGCCTAAAAACATTTTTAACATATTATCAATATCTCTATGTTTTGATTATTACAAAATATAAACTCATAGAACTAAAATTTGTAACTTAAACAAGTATTTAGTGATTAACATTTTCTCTTTACATCCAAATCACTTAAGGTATGAATAAATAAAGTGTTTAGTGCAATTTATGATCAAAGGGAAATTTAATTAAGTATTACAAAGTTTATTTAATTATATAAACATATTATATATTTTTGAAAAACACTTTTGGTAATAAAGAAAAATGTTTTATTCATACTAAATATATGAATTCAAATTTTTAACCAAAATCAGTTAGTTTTTCACCAAATAAACTTTTCCCACTAGAAAACAAAATTTATGGCCGTTACAGCTGGGCGGCCCCCTTAATTATAAGGGGGCGGTCCCCTTAATTTTAAGGGGACCGGCCTTGATTTAAGGGGACCGGCCACGCTCCTCTGTCAGAATCTGTTGCCTATAAATACAACCTTAAATCTGGAATTTTTCTCATCTTTTGCACTCCTAAACTTTCTGTTCTAGATCTCCATTTCCAATCTCTAAATCCTTTGATCATACATTCTTTAATCTTTGTTTCAAAGTGATCCAAAGATCATTCTATCAAGTGCAAGAGAAGAATATTTCTATCCCTCAAGACAAGAAGTATTACAACTTGTTTTGATCTCCACATCTAAGTTGTTAGAGCATCATCATTATATTCATCTCATTGTGTGATTAGTTGTGAATATTGGTTAGAAGATAGTTTAGTTATATATATAGTGTGATTGGTTAGTTGCTAGTTGTGAAGTAGAAGATAGTTGTGAAGAAGATTGGTGTGCAGAAGAGAGTTGTGAAGAAGATTGGTGTGTAGAAAATAGGTGTGAAGAAGTTGTGTGATTAAGTAGTGAATAGGTGTGAAATAGTTGTGTAGAAGGTGTGAATAAGTTGTGATGTAGTTGTGGTGTGTAAATTGGTGTGTAAGGTTTTCTCCGCCATAAGGGAGCTTGTTGACATAGTGAAGAAAACTCTCGAGTTTGGTGCTCGGGGAGTGGAGTAGGGCAAGGAAGGTGACCTTGTAGCCGAACCACTATAAATCTCTTGTCTCGCGGTTCGATCTTTCCAACTCTCATCTATTTCTTTACTTACATTATTATTGCTTTATAGTACATATTTAGTGTTGTTCATATTGTGCATAACTTGATTTCATATAGCATCGAATCTTTATATTTGAAAACAAAGAAAATTTTCAAATAATCTTTTACAACAAATTAAAAAGACGTAAAACTATTCAACCTCTCCTTCTAATTTTCCACAATTTGTATCAAGAGCCACGTCTAACAAGATTTTTTAAAATATATTGTATTTTAAAACTTGTAACGATCTATGGAATCTTTAAAATATTTAGAAGGGAAATCTATGCAAAGACCACCACTATTTGAAAGTGATGGATTTTTATATTGGAAAAATAGATTCGAAACTTATGTGAAATCAAAAGATCTTGATCTTTGGCATATTATTACCTTTGGTGATTTTCCCCCTATTCAATATAATGTTGAAACTAAAATGGATGAAATTGTAACTTTTGAAAAACAAAATGATGATTTGAAAAAGACACTAGCAAAAAATAATGAGGCTAAAATGATCATTTATAATGCGTTACCACGCAAAGAATATGAAAGAATTTTTGTGTGTAAAACCGCAAAAGAAATTTGGGATTCTTTACTAATTACTCACCAAGGTAATAGTCAAGTTAAAGATAAAAAAATAGATCTTCTTGTACAACAATATGAACAATTTACGATTCCGAAAGAGGAATCAATTGATAATGCTTTTGCTAAATTTAACACTATTATCACAAGTTTAAAAGCACTTGATGAGACATTTTCTAGTAAAAATTGTGTTAGGAAATTTCTTAAGGCATTGCATCCGAAATGGCGAGCTAAGGTCACGGCAATTGAAGAATCAAAGAACTTGATGACGTTATCACTAGATGAACTTATTGGCAACTTGAAGGTCCATGAAGAAATTATAAGAAGAGATTCGGAAACTATAACACCCCGTAAAATTTTCCTACGATTAACACGTTACCATAACATAAATTAACCATTTTTACCCATAACAATTTTTTTTTTATATAAATATATATATACTTTGTCAATTACAACGTTATTCACTTTTACCTTGAAATGACATCTACACCTAAACGTTAATAACCTATATACCATACATAACTTAAAACATTGATACTTAATAAGTATATGTTTCAATAATTAACAAATACAATTTAAATAAATCCCGAGCCTACTAAAATTCCCATGTGTACTCGCTAATAATATTGGACCTCTAAGAACCATGAATGACAACTGACATCAACTTTCAAATATAATTACTATACAAAAATTTGATCAAGTTAAATAGCATTTTGCTTCAATAACAATTCATATGAATTCTAATGAACCACCAACTTTCAGTAACGAATTTAAATCCAAATTTTAAGGCTCTTCTGGTCCGAACCAGGAAAAGTGTAAAATACGAAAGTTGTCCGAATTTTAACTATACAATACGATCTGGACTCAATTTATATACAACTACTTGTACATTCTTACACCTTTCCTCACTTATTACTACCCCAAATACAACCTACCAACCCATGTGTAACTCTTACACACCAGCCCTTATCCCCACTTGTCTATGCATAACATTGTTTATATCGAACAAGAATAATAGAAACCCATGTGCAAATCTGAACTCACTCGACATTTGTCGAGATTCCCTGCCATACATCCAAGTCTCGTATATAAAGAGCCATGCAAATCGACAGGTTACTCACACACAAAACTATCACATTTCAATAGTTTCCAAATCCTTCCTTTATTGTGGTTTGTACAAGAGCTTTGGCCAGGAATTACTTAGGCTTCGCACGTTTGATAGTCGACTAGGTGCGAGTCTTGGCTCATGGTCAAGTCTGCATACGAGTCATATAGTTCCTTACAACTCTCTTTCATGTTTCCATTCGAGAAACACTTTTCCTCATCACCACTACAAACCATCACAAACTAAAAACAAACACAACATTATTTTTCTCCCTTTGTGACTATTGTGAGGAGAAGGAAGGAGCAGACTATGGTCTCGCGAATTCTCAAATCCTCTTGGCAGCCATGCACACGTTCAGAAATTCACACAAGCAAACTCGATCCATGCACCCCCATACGATCACACCATTCAATGAAAGCTTCAACATCCACCTATACTCTATGTTGTTTCGAACCACTAGCATGTACCACAAGTTGATGACGAACGTAAACTAGATCAACCCAAAGAGGAAGCTCGACAGTAAGAGAAGGCTTGTAGCCACAGTTCGTTGTTAGGATCGCATGCACACCTATTACCGTCGCCTTCCCACATCTCGGCCCCACTGTAAGGGATCCTAAAAATCAACTCTTGTATCATATTTGATCATGGTTAAACTTTCATGTTGTAATCATATGTCTGACCTACATTCTGACCTTGTGGCTAAGTGGTATTTAATCTTGCATGGCAAACTTAAAAACTCTTGCATGGCTAGGCGAGAGGTGGTGTAATAAAACGATATTAACATGTATGTATAATAAGTTTTAAGACATAATCCAAGTCACGTAACGTACTCACCCTACACCATATATATAGGAATATAACGAGAAGCTCACTTCAAAACAACCCTACAACGAATGCATGTGTGTACAAACAACAAAGAGAACCTCAACGTTTTTCCTAAACAAAACCCACAATTCAGTTTACTAAATAAAAAGGATCAACAAATTTAAAACAGTTAGATATACTTAGACACAAAGGGTAACAAAAGATCATTACTAGCTCAATTGGTTTTACCGTGGAATGGTGAGCTAGAGGTCTTGAGTTCGAACCTAGAAATGGCCACTTTTGCTATTTTTATTATTTTGCGCTATGACAGTCCCAACCCTTCAACTTGCACCACTTATTACTTTCTTAAAAAGACCTTTATAAAATAACTCATATAAACTTCTACGTTTTAAACCTTCAACTATAACTATATAACATTTTCTTATAAACTTTCATAAGTTTTAAGCCCTTATACTATTATTATAAATTTGGCACCACGAAACTAACACATGACATTTTCACCTAAGGCTTTATAACTAAACATAGGTAAGATTTTACCATTCTCCGTCTAAATGGAATATATGGTTAACAATTATTTTTTTTACTTAACAAATACATCGGAGTAAACAAGTAAACTATATATTGATCCTAATAGATTATCTTAATTATATACTTTGTAAATCTTCACACTTTAAAGTCTAACAAAAATAATAAATATGAAATGACGAATATAGAAACCTACATTTTTAGACGATAATAAAGTAATAACTATGATTAACTATATATTTCTGAAAATATATATATTTTATAACGTAAAATTTTATGACTTGACATTATTATTGATTAGCTTGAACACACATTAAGAAATGATTACTCTTATAATATTAAAACTCATCGATTCGCTTAACCAGGTATAAACTTGCAATTTCTATAAATTCATCACTCACTAACTTGTGATACATATTATAAACTCATGACGAGAAATATAAATAATAAACGATACATAAAGACAAGTTATATTGTATATAACTTGCTCCTGAACTATTAAGCGTTTTGCCACACAAGCCACCTCTGCCACAAAACCACTTATGTCATCCTACTTTATGTCAAAACAATATTCTCGATAAGTTAAACTTATCCCAAACTCCTATAATTATTCAGGTTATCTCGTGAAGTCATTTCACTTCTGACGTTACTTATTCTCTGTCTACTATTCCATTCAGGTGAGTCATAGCCCCTACTCTTACTTGTTTTATAATGATTTATAAACATTTTTGGGGGAGATACATGCTTAACTATTGTTTTATACTTTTACAAGTACTCGTTAACTATTTACATATTACTGTGATTTCATAGCCCACTCTTTAACTATTTTCCCGTGGGGGAGATACATGCTTAAAACTCGAACACAAGTCTTTTATACCGGGTATTGAAATACCGTCAGGCCAATGTTATTTGCTTAAGTTACTATTGCCGAAAGTCCCTCGATCATGAACCTTAATCACTTGAAGGGTGAACGTAAATAAATGTGGATAGTACTATTAGTGATTGACAATCCTCGCTTGGTTGTTGGAGAAAACACCAGGCGCACTTTATTGTTCTTATTATAGGTTATTGGCAAATACCTATCTTGAGGGCCTACTACTTACCGTCATAACTTGAGATTATGATTGGCTGTTAATCGTTGAGTATCATGAGCTTAAGGCAATAACAGGAACATTGATTTAAACTTATTGATTGTATGTGATTACAATACATTCTTAACTTGTGATTCAAAACTCATGTTAAATGGATTTATAAACCAATTACTATTTTGATGTTGACCCGGTGAAGGGCAAACCAACGGATTATCTTATTGAATTGACAAGGAAATCACTCATTTTCAAATTAACGATTTAAACTATAAACTCTATGAACTCACCAACCTTTGTGTTGACACTTTTAGAATGTGTTTATCTCAGGTAACTATACAAGAAGGAACTTGAAGGCATGGAGTGGGCTTGTAACCCGGCATGGGCTTAAATAAACATTTTGACATATTTTAAATAAACTTGTTGTTTAAATTATGAAACATCTTGATGTCTCGAATATTTGGTATTTTGAATGAATTAAACTTTAAAGCGTCACTTTTGTGTCGTTTTCTATGATTGTGACAAAGATCCTCGAAGTAACACCCAAAAAGTCTTCCGCTGACATTTTAAGTCTTCCGCTGACGTGACGATTTTGGGGGTGTTACAGAAACGGTCAAAGTCAAGAAAGAACAAACCAAATCCATTGCTCTAAAAGCCAAAAAGGAACCTAGTGATGATGATGATTCAAGCGACGAAAGTGAAGACGAAGAATATGCAATGGCCGTAAGAGAATTCAAGAAATTCTTCAAGAGACGAGGAAGATTCACTAGATTATCACGAGACGATAGAAAACCGTTCCAAAGATATAGAAGTGACAACTACGGGAAAAGAAAATGCTTTAGATATGGAAGTCCAAATCATCTCATTGGCGAATGTCTAAAGCCGCCGGCTTATGAAAATCAAGGCGCATTTATTAGTGGAACATGGAGTGATAGTGACAAAGAAGAAGTAGAAAAGCTAAAAGATGAAAAGTGTTTTATGGCAAAAGGAACTGACGAAATATGTTTAGGAATTGACTTGGAGCCTGACGAATGGATCAAGGATAACGGATGTTCGAGGCACATGACGGGGAACCGCAAGCTATTCTCTACATACAGGGCATATAATGGAGGTAACGTTATTTTCGGTAGTGACTTACGTGGAAAAATCATTGGCAAAGGTACGATTTCTCAAGACTCACTTACTATTGAAAATGTAGAGCATGTAGATAATTTAACATATAACTTGCTTAGTATAGGACAAATTTGTGATAATAAATGTAGAGTCACCTTTACCGAAGAGGATAGCGAAATAGTTAAGAATGGAAAAATTATAGGTAGAGGAATTAGGAAAGGAGGCATATATGTTATGAAACTAGGAAACAAACCTGAGGATAGGATATGCCTAACGACCCTAGACGAGAACTCCACGTTGTGGCATAGGAGATTAGGACAGCTAACATGCAACAAATACAATCTTTGGCCTCTAAGGAACTAGTTAGAAACTTGCCTAATCTAAAATATGACAAGCACTTTTGTGATGCATATAAAATTGGAAAACAAGCTCATGCTAGTCACAAAGCTAAGAATATAGTATCCACTACTAGGTGCCTAGAACTATTACATATGGATCTTTTTGGTCCATCCGCTGTGCGGAGCTATGGAGGAAACAAATATACCTTAGTAATAGTAGATGACTACTCACGATACACGTGGACTAGGTTTTTAAGTGACAAGACCCAAGCCTTTGAAAAGTTCAAAATATTTAGTAAAATGATTCAAAATAAATTAGGATGCACAATAGTAGCCATTAGGACGGACCATGGTAGGGAATTTGACAATGAAGTACAATTCGGAAAATATTGTGATTTAAATGGAATATCTCACAATTTCTCCGCTCCTCATACTCCTCAATCAAATGGCGTAGTAGAAAGAAAAAATAGGTCACTACAAGAAATGAGTAGAACAATGTTAAATGAACAATCCATCCCACAAAAATTTTGGTGTCACGCCGTAGATACTTCAACATATATTATTAATAGGGTATCAATTATGAGAATTCTAGGAAAAACTCCTTATGAGTTACTAAGAGGTAGAAAACCAAACTTAAGCTACTTTAGGGTATTTGGAAGTAAATGCTATATTCTAAACAATAAGGATTGTCTCACTAAGTTTGATCCAAAATCATATGAAGGAATATTTTTAGGATACTCACAAAATAGTAAAGCATATATAATACTTAACAAACACACCATGAAAGTAGAAGAATCACTAAATGTAACATTTGATGAAACACCACCACCTCCTAAACTTTGCCTTTAGAAGATGATGACTTAGTTGAAGAAGAAGCTATTGAGGTTAGTAAAACAAAACCCATAGGAAATGATAATGAAGACATTAACTTAGGAAATAACGAAATTGTAAATTTTAAAGAATCTAGGTCACATCCACTAGATAATATAATAGGACATCTTAACCAAAGAACCATTAGGTCACAAGCTCAAGATAAAAATAATTTCTTTTGTTTCCTCTCAGCAATAGAACCTAAGAATATTAATGAGGCTTTAAAAGATGAAAGTTGGGTTATAGCTATGCAAGAAGAATTAAATCAATTTAAGGAAAATGATGTTTGGGAATTAGTCCCAAATCCAATGAATATGACCATCATAGGAACTAAATGGGTATATAGGAATAAATTAGATGAAAATGGAGTAGTTACTAGGAATAAAGCTAGGTTAGTTGCCCAAGGTTATAATCAACAAGAAGGAATTGATTATGACGAAACTTATGCCCCCGTAGCTAGATTAGAATCAATTAGGATACTACTTGCCTATGCATGCGCCCTAGATTTTAAGTTAGTCCAAATGGACGTGAAAAGTGCATTCCTTAACGGTTTTATCAGTGAGGAGGTATATGTGGCACAATCTCCAGGATTCATTTACTTCGCAAAACCTGATTATGTTTATAAGTTAAAGAAAGCTTTATATGGACTCAAACAAGCTCCCAAAGCTTGGTATGATCGATTAAAAGCTTTCCTTATTAAACATGATTATTCCATGGGAATGGTAGATAACACTCTTTTCACTAAAAGGAAAGACCCAAATCTCATCAGTGTTCAAATATATGTTGATGACATTATATTTGGATCGACTTGTTAAGACATGTGTGATGAATTTGCCAACATCATGCATGATGAGTTTGAGATGAATATGATGGGTGAACTTAACTTCTTCCTAGGATTACAAATAAAACAATTAGAAGATAGAATATTCTTTAACCAATCTAAGTACATTAAGGAAATGCTTAAGAAATTTGGCCTAGAAGACTCAAAACCCATGAAAACTCCCATGTCTACGGAAGTAAAACTCACAAAGGATGATGAAGGTGAATACGTAGATAACACCAAGTAGAGAGGAATGATAGGTAGTTTACCATACTTGACGGCAAGTAGACCCGATATCATGTTTAGTGTCTGCCTTTGTGCCCGTTTTCAAGAGGATCCCAAAACCTCTCACCTAGAAGCGGTTAAGCGTATCTTCCGATACATTAAAGGCACTATACACTTAGGATTATGGTATCCTAAGGGATCCGGCATAGAAACCATTGTCTATGCGGATTCGGATCATGCGGGAGACTACGTAGATAGAAAAAGCACTAGCGGTATTTGTACATTTATGGGATGTTGTCTAACATCTTGGTTTTCGAAGAAGCAAACAGCTCTTGCTATTTCTACCACCGAAGCCGAATATGTAAGCACTGGAAAGGCATGTCAACAAGCACTATGGATGAAACAAGCTCTTATAGACTATGGCATTAGGTTAGAAAACATCCCCATTATGTGCGATAACAAAGGTGCGATAGATTTAAGTAAAAATCCGGTGCAACACTCTAGGACTAAACATATAGAAATACGCCACCACTTTCTTAGGGATAATGTACAAAAAGAAAACATATCTATAGAAAAAGTTGCATCAGAAGATAACATGGCGGATATATTCACAAAACCCCTTAAGCGTGAATTATTCAATCACTTGCATCTAGGATTAGGAATGATAGAACAAGTTGACTAAATTCTATTGCATTTAGAAAATTATTTTTTTTTTAATTATTTTTTTTTGTTTTGTTTGTTTTGCATAAGATTTTCTTTTCTTCCACTTCTCCACTTTTGAGTCTAGGAATCTGTTTTGCACAAAATTAAAGATTGGGAAATACTATTTTTTTTTTTGCATATACTCTTTTGTAAAACCCAATCAAATCTTCTTTAAAACATTCTCACAACTAGGAATTACATGAACATCTTTTTCCTTGCATTGTTGACTAATGCTAAAAACATTTTTCTTCCAAAATCATGCATAAACTCTCACATAAATCGTCAAGGTATATAATCTAATATATATCTTTGACATTCATGATCGAGCAAAAATCGAATCAAGGAGATTTTGGATTGTCTCTTAAGTTTTTTTTTTTATTTTTTATTTTATTTTATTTTTTTTTTTTCATTTAGAAGTCGAAACAATCACAACTCCACATTTGTTGCATATAGGCACACACTAGGATAATATCACTCATAACATTGGCATCTTGTTTCATCACTAGAATTTTGACTCACTAGTTACCTTTGCCTTTGATCTAAGATAGTTGCCTTAGGAAGTTTAAGTACTCTTGCCTTTATTTGTCTCTTTTAGCATATTATATGTTGCTTATTTGCTCTTTTGCTTAAGTGTTTTTGCATGCATGCTATATCTTGATTAGATTAGATGCTATATTGCCTAAAGGAATTGAACTTGCTTGAATCCAAATCCAAAAACACAACCTTTCTGCAAATTTTCTGCCAAAAATCCTTTTCTGGCAATCTGGGAACCATCAAATGGGCGGCCCCCTTAATTATGTAAGGTGGACCCCTTAATTTTAAGGGGACCGGCCATCTGCTGGACGAATTTACAGAATCTTTTCTGCTTTTTAGCCCATTTCAACCTACATTTCCCATTTTTCACCAACACATTTTGTCCTAATTTCCCAAACAAACTTTATCCATCCATAAACATACAAATCTTACACTATAAATATCCCCAATCTTCCACCCTCTCCATTCATCCCTTCATGACTTCTCCAAACAAACTAAAACCAAAAGCCTCAAGGCTTGCAAGAATGACGGAAAAAACCGTTTGGCGAAGAAAAAGCCCTCGAAACAAATTTATCATGACCAATGAAGTTGGAAATCACTCAACACCTCCAACCACTTACTTCCCAAACTTTACACCAAATTCACAAGGACATTCATTTGATCCTCTTTACAAACCATACAACATTGGCCAAACATCTTCCTTTATGCCAAACCACTCATCTCATCCTCCAACCATTTATAATGATCCATATAAGTTTGATCAACCATCCAACTACAATTCCAACTACACAAACCCAATTCATCCATATCAACACAATGACTCTCTCCGCATTGCCACAGAAAAGCAAAAGTTCCGTGATGAACTATCCCAAATCCATGATCTTAGTGATCTCAATGCCATGCATCTTGCACAACGCAACAAAGAGCAACCTCCATCATCACTCTACAATAATTTCCTACCTCACTCTCTCAACTTGGATCAAGTTACAAACCACACTCACTATTGCCCTTGTTGCATCTTCCTTCAAAAACAAATTCTTTACTTGAGTGAAGATATCTCTTGGATTGAATATCTTCTCACTCGTCCTCTTCCCATACCACCCTTAACATGATACAAAATCGTAAGATCCACCTCTTCCGCTCCATACCCCACTCCATATCTGATGAGTGCTCAAACACTCATCATTTTTATCGTATTTGAACTGTCAAAACATCCGAAAACGCTCAGAAATGCATCAAAATACTAAAAATATCCCAGGGATTGTATTTTATACGTTTCAGATGCAAAATGAGTAAAAACAATGAAAAACAAATAAAGTTTACACAATTGGCAATTTCAGTCCCCCAACTTTCAAAAATTTACAAAACTAGTCCCTAAAGGTTTAAAATGAGAGAAAAGTCAACCCAAGGCATTTAAAAGTCAAAAGTTATCAAAATTGATCCTTGGGTGAAAACTTTGGAAAAATTACAAAATTGGTCCCTGCAGTTTGGACTTTGACAAAATCAGTCCCTGGGTGCTTTAAAATGGAAAATATATTTTGTGGACCTTATGATTTTGGAATGTGGCAAACTTGGTCCCTATATGAACTTTGAAAGGATGGCAAGATTGGTCCTTGAAATTCAGAATTATTACAAAATTGGTCCTTGTTGCAAACCTAGTACCAAACGGACCCTTTGTAATTTTATAAACCAAAACCTACCCACTCCAAATATATACCAGCCCACCACTTTCTTTGATCCAAAATCCATACCCCAAGCCCATTGCAACCTAAAGCCCACCATCCCCTTTTCCATTACCAAACATCCTTCCCCACCTTTGCCGCCATTACCAAACATCCCAGCCCTAATACCCTGCAATATCCCAACACTTTTGTCTCCCCTCCCCTCTCCTACTAACCACTCTACTTCCCCTCTTCACAAAGTCAACCCCAAACCTAATTATTACCCCCCCCCTCCCCTCCAACTCAGAAAACCACTACAAATGGTACTTAAATTGAATCAAGGGTCAGGATGAAGGAAGCAGTTAAATCCAATGGTGGGATGTTATCCTAGGGAACAAAGACAACAAAAGCACACCAGACAAAGATGAGACAAAGAGGAAAAAGCTCCTGGTCTAGTTTCCATTTTTCTTTTTATATATAATCTCCATTTGTAAGCCAAGGATGGCAAGTAGTGAAATAGTAGTTTTCCTTTATATAATTTTTCCACTTTTCAGCAATTAGTTATGTAATGTGTAGTTGTAAAACATTTTCAGTTATTAATGCAAGTTTTATTTTAATCTCAAGTGACTTCCCATTTTTTTACTTAAAATTTCCTTTTATCTTAAACAGTTGTGATTGCATGTTTTCTATGCTTAGTTAAATCCTCAGTACCTTATTTAAGTTGTTGAAAAGTTTTGAAATTTTGAATTAAGAAGAATTCAGAAAAAGAAAATCAGAAAAAAAAATACAAGGAAGAAGAAGGTGTTGGATTGCTGATACAGAAAAGAGTAGCATGGAAGTTGGATGGGTTTAGAGCTCAGGGGAGCATAGGATAAGGTTCTTGGTTCACTTTGGCTTGCATTTTGGACAGCTTGTAAGATCCTTTCAAAATATATTTTCTTTTTTTGCACAATTAGTGATAGCCTGTTGTAGTTACACATTGGTGTTTATTTGTGTTCCTGTAGGATCAATGCATGTTAGTTTAAGCTTATATTGTAGTATCCCAGCCTTTGTAACTCAAATGCTTCATTAAAATACAAAATCAGTAGATATAAGGAGTGTTTGGATTAAGGATTTTAGCTTAGCTCTTGTTGTTATTAGTGATAAAATTTGGTTTGAATAAGTCACTTAGGGTCCTGTTAGTCCAAATTGACCAATCAATTGGTTACTTGTTTACAAAAAAAAAAAAAAGTCAAATTTTCTTATAATTTCCATTGGCAGTTTACTGTTGGTGTATTGGTGAGTCAAATCATTAAAATCAACTCAAAAGCTATTATAGTTGCTTGAAATAGCTTCTTTTGGTTCTAATAAACATAAACCAATCCATTGTTGTCAGTACAATTTCATATAAGTCAAAGTGCAAGTTTATTCAAAAGTCAAAGGAATGGTGTACTGAGTGTTTTTTAGCACAATTCAAATCAGTTCTTAGGGTTTGTTAGTGATTGAAAATCAAAAGTTTTTTTTTTGAATTGGATACTTTGTCAGCTTGTTAATCTATTTCAAAACTAACATTGGAGTTTGGAATTGATTTTCTCACGGAAATTTGGTTGCAAAGTTGGTGGTCTGACTGAGCAATTCCCCTGCATCTTAGTTTTTGCAAGTATTCAAATAGTTGTAGATTGTTCATTAGTAGGATTTAGGGTGTGAAATTTGTAGTTCTAGATAGCTCCCCAGGTCATTTTCTTAGATTAGTTTATAGTTTGTGCTTAGTGTTAATCTAGTGCTTAATAACAAGCATTCTCTTAAGCACTTTGAGACTGCAGGCTGTCTGAACTCAGCAACTTGAGCTTGTTTGATTCTTGCAATACCTTGGATTTGAGTTGTGTAATTGTTGATGTTGTGATGTTTCCATGTGACTGAGATTGTGTTTAGCAAATTTGTGCTTTTGTTCCAGCTTATGAGCTTATTTGTTAGCTTTTAGATTGCACCAAAAATCATTTTTACTTAAAACACTTAACTGTTGAGTGCCACAAGCTTGTATATGCCTGTGTGATTTATTAATTTGGGTTGGATTATGTTATAAGGGGCATTTGTAACTTTTGCTTATTGATTTCTAGCTAAATTTGTGCCCAAATGAGCCCTTCCCCAAGCTTGTTGCCCTGCACCATCTGTGCATTCAGGGGGTGTTCATAGGCTCCTTGTGAGCTCACCTCTTGAGCATTTCTTGAGCTTGTGAGCTTTTCTTAAAGCTCAGCTACCAATCTCATTGGTTCGAAGCTTCTCTCAGGCTTCAGAGCTTGTTTGATAAGCTAAATCAAGGCCTGCAAACCCTTTATTAGGCCTGTTTGGCTTCTGTGAGGAGTGGAAGTACTTATTTTCCAAACTTTTGGTTGTTTAATATAATCCTTTAGTTCTTTTAACCAAATTTGAGTGCATCTACTTAGGTTCTATCTTATTTTATCTCTGGTTTACATTGTATAGCTTATCAATAGCTTTTACATCATCAAAAGGCCTTAAAATCCAACTGTTGTGCTTATTCTTGTCCACAGAGCTTAATTTTGAGTTGTATAAAAAGTTCCTTCACAAAAAGTGTTAGTTTTTAGTAGTGAATCGGTTGTGTAAAATAAAAATTAGAAAAAGACAAAAAAAATAGAAAGTGATAGCTTCTATTTAAGCCCTTTTGGCTTATTTTCTGCTTATTTATAAGCAACTTCTGTTTTAAAATTTTGTCTAGGCTTCTGTTATCATAATAGATTTTTAGGAATTTTTTCAGATTTTTCTAATCTCATTTGCTATTTTTTATAATTTAGTTTAATGTAAATCAATAAAATAATTAGTTTTTAATTATTAATAATTAATTAAAGTAGGAAAAATAGTTTTTCTGTTTTAAAATTAGTTTTATAGTATTTTAGATTTTTCTAAATTTAATTTTCATTTTTCTAGTTAAATTTCATAATTATTTGTAATTTAGGATAATTTAGTTAACTAAAAAGTAATTAATAATTAGTAATTAATTAATAGTAATTAATTAAATAGTTGTAAAAATAATTTTTATTTTCTAAAAATTTTCTTACATCATTAGGATTGTAAAAATATAATTTTCACGTTCGTAGGACTTTGTTTACTCCCGTTTCACTTTTTTATTTGCGCGTTCGCGTTTATTTTAACTCAAACGCGCGTTTTTAGGTTAAATCACGTTTTTAGGTAATCTGATAATCAGTAATTGTTAGTTAAGTATTTCTAAGTTGTTTTCCATCATAATCTCGTAGTATAATCATAATAATCAAATTCCTGACCTTCCTGATTAATCACCCGATCCTTTAAAACGTTCACAAATACAATTGCACGCCTCGTCGGGACATAACGACCCGGGGATTCCCTAAACTCCTTGGTTAGTTGGTTTTTAATGTTTGACTTGGTTGACCATCACCTGGTGGATTTAGTTGACCGTTCGAAACCAACCAATATCCCTCTCCATCTAACAACTAAGCTTTATGCTTATGTTCCCCTTCAAACAAATAAAACAATCAACCATGGGTTACAAGCAAGTCCAAGTGCTCTCTTAGGCAATATAGGACTATGTCTTTTCTTTTGTTTTATTGTAATCAATATGCTTTAAGCATATTGAATGTTGTAATGCTTGTCATTTCTATGATGATTGAATGAATCTATTTTTATTTGCATAATTATTGCTTTGCATGTATATATGTCTTGTTCTCTTCAAATATTTTGTGTAGCCAAGATTTCCTTAGCTCATTCCCTTGGTGCTCTCAAATGAGGGGGAGCATACATCAAGGGGGAGCATTCTACCCGTTTAAACTTCTTTCACGAAGCTTACTCGACTTAACCTTTTTGATTTTACAAAAAGGGGGAGAAGAGAAATGCAAACTCTATAATACTTGTCTAAAAACAAAATTTTTGAGTTATTGAGTTTAAGGTTTTGTAATAATCAAAAAGGGGGAGATTGTTGACATAAATAATGCCTAAAAACATTATTAACATATTATCAATATCTCTATGTTCTGATTATTACAAAATATAAACTCATAGAACTAAAACTTGTGACTTAAACAAGTATTTAGTGATTAACATCTTCTCTTTACATCCAAATCACTTAAGGTATGAATAAACAAAGTGTTTAGTGCAATTTATGATCAAAGGGAAATTTAATTAAATATTACAAAGTTTATTTAATTATATAAACATATTATATATTTTTGAAAAACACTTTTGGTAATAAAGAAAAATGTTTTATTCATACTAAATATATGAATTCAAAATTTTAACCAAAATCAGTTAGTTTTTCACCAAATAAACTTTCCCCACTAGAAAACAAAATTTCTGGCCGTTACAGCTGGGCGGCCCCCTTAATTATAAGGGGGCGGTCCCCTTAATTTTAAGGGGACTGGCCTTGATTTAAGGGGACCGGCCATGCTCCTCTGTCAGAATCTGTTGCCTATGAATACCACCTTAAATCTGGAATTTTTCTCACCTTTTGCACTCCTAAACTTTCTGTTCTAGATCTCCATTTCCAATCTCTAAATCCTTTGATCATACATTCTTAAATCTTTGTTTCAAAGTGATCCAAAGATCATTCTATCAACTGCAAGAGAAGAATACTTCTATCCCTCAAGACAAGAAGTATTACAACTTGTTGTGATCTCCACATCTAAGTTGTTAGAGCATCATCATTATATTCATCTCATTGTGTGATTAGTTGTGAATATTGGTTTGAAGACAGTTTATATATATATATATATATATATATATATATATATATATATATATATATATATATATATATATATATATATATATATATATATATATATAGTGTTATTGGTTAGTTGCTAGTTGTGAAGTAGAAGATAGTTGTGAAGAAGATTGGTGTGTAGAAAAGAGTTGTGAAGAAGATTGGTGTGTAGAAGATAGTTAGGAAGAAGATTGGTGTGTAGAAAATAGGTGTGAAGAAGTGGTGTGATTAAGTAGTGAATAGGTGTGAAATAGTTGTGCAGAAGCGTTTAAAAATTTTACTATTCATATGACACTATTCATTCCCGGAAGAAAATCACTATTCACGATTGTCGTTCATCATTTCGTAAATCTAGTTTACGGGTATTCAAATTCGCGAAACCAGTTAGGTTTAGCTGTGAATTCCTGCATCATCAGTAGGGACACGTCATATAGACGGGAGTAGTCTACATATCATTAGTAACATCATCGGTACTTTAGGCCATACACGTATATGCATTATTTTAATTTACGTATGCTTAATTTGTAATTAACGTTACCACTCAGTTTTTAATACTAATATATATACCCGATACTCCCGTCTACGATTCTAATATATTTTCATACTCGTTATAATAATATAAAAATGATATTATTAATTTACCCGGTGTTTTGAAACCAATTGCTATATTTTCCGGTAAACGACTATAATTACGTCGAATCACGATATCTCAAGCCGATAAATATTTTAATACCCGATTCTCATCAAGAAAGTAATTTCATAATTTTTACAACGTCGTCATATTTTATTTGGTACAGTTAAACTTTATTTCTAGCAAACTCGGTACCCGGTATCTCCTAAAACTCAAAATATCTAACCTAAATATTACAAAAGTTTTGCAAATCTTTTCCTCCCATTTAATTTCCCCTAAAGTGTGGATCTTGCCCCCTAGGTTCATATTATATTGATTTCAAAGACTAAAAAGTCTACACCAAGACTTTATAACAAGTATACTTTCATTTACACCAAATCAACTAGCAACAAAAACTCTCTTCCTTTCTTTTTTCTTCATTTGGATCAGCCACAAGAATAACACCAAGAGGAATCCATAGTTTTTCAAGAATCAAGTGTCTAAACAAGTATTAGTGTTAATCTAGTTAAGGTTTTGAAATAAAAACCTCAAGATTATTAAGTTTTCTTGCTCAAAACTCATCAAATCTTCAAGCAAGCTTCAAGAACACTTTTTGATCTTTTCATACTTCCATTTACTTTATATGTTTATGTATTTTGAAGATATACTAGTTGATAATGCAACTTACTTATATTTTAGATACCACTTTGCACATAAACTATCTTTAACACTAGATCTATAAATTTTTTTTAGTAACTTCAAGAGATCCACCAAGATTGGTGATGTTTAGGAACTCATGACACCCTAAGAAGGTGTATGGTAGGATTGGGTACTTGTGGAGTTGATTTGAAGTAGTTTGGTTAGGTTTTGGACAAGTTACAAACTAGGAAAACCCATTTTTGAAACAATACATAACCTACTGTCCCATTTTGTAAAACGTGGGAAACTCAGGGGCTAGGGTGTAATTTTGGACCAAAGATTTAGAAAATACTTTCAACAACGAAGCTTTGGGCGAAAGAACGGATTAAAACGAGTTTATAATGAAGGAGATATGATTTTTGCAAGTTTAAGGACGAAAACTATTTTTTGAAAATGTACTTGCTGTTGGACGAATTTCGACAGAGAAAAAGAGGCGTTAGACGTAATATATAGGAGCCGACCTACTGAAAATATATTAGTATATATTAATACGATTCCGGGGATATAAAGAACGTAGAAAACGAGCTTATAACGACCAATATATACATGTTTGAAACCCGACAAAACTTATAATAAATTGACAGCTTTTGGTAATAAAAGTTGGTAAGTGTTGAAAACTATATTTTCAAGTAATGAAATTGAAAGCCATATTTCTTAACCGCCGAGACCCGTATGGTCAATAGTTAAATGACATGACTTCTAGACATTGTTGCAAGGTTTTCGAAAATGCCGAGTTTCATCACTAACACTTAACGTACGATATTTTGCGACTAGTTTTGCGAGGCCAATTTGGGCATATTTTCAAGTAATGAAAATGTTATTTTACGATGAAAATACTATATTTACCGATAAAACACCAAACGAGGATCGTGGAGTACCGTTTTAACGTATTTACATGGAAAGTGATTATTAACTTAACGAGACGTCAAAAATGTATTTTTCGAAGATAAACATTATTTTCAAATTTCACGAGTGGTATCGATAACATAAGTATTTGCATGTGTAACATCATTTCATTTCTTACATTAGAGACTTTCATTCATATTAGGTTGCGGTTAGAGATCGTGCCTCATTTTAGTGTATCCACTTTTGTTATCGTAGCTATCGCTCCAGGTGAGTCATAGCCCCTACTTTTTCAATTGTTTTTGGTAAACTCTTTGGGGGAGAATACATGCTCGTTTACTTAAACGCATTACTCGCTTTACATGGTTGATTACTTGTATTTCATTGGTATGGTTGATTACCTGTATTTCATTGGTATGTTTGATTACATGTATTTCTTTCGTATGTTTGATTACCTGTATTTCTTTGGTATGTTTGATTTCCTGCATTTCATGGGATTTGTCATCCTTATTTATATGACCTCATGGTCACCAATTGTTCATATATGTCAAATGTAGTATTGTGGTTTCCCCACTTGGCTGTAATGTCAAACGTAATGTGGTTTCCCCACTTGGCTGTGATGTCAAACATAATACTGCTGTTTTCCTACTTGACTGATTTATCATATGACCTCATTGTCATAATTGTTTATCTGGCGACATTGTCAGGATTGTCAAAACTGTTTATCTGGCGACATTGTCAGGAGTGTCAAAGTTGTTTACCTGGAGACATTGTCAGACTTATTTTATATGACCTCATTGTCATTATTGTTTACCTGGCGACATTGTCAGATTTGTCAAAATTGATTATATGGCCTCATTGTTAAAATTATTTATATGGCAGTTTTGCTATATTTATCTTTGAATCTAGATACAAGTATTACTTTTGTTCACGTAAACCAAATCATATTTGGCAGTGGGTCGTAAACACACAGGTTACAAGTCTCTTATGGTGGGACTTGTAACTGTGTGGATTTACGATGCCTTTGCTGGGAAATCTTCATTCATATGCATTACATTCTTTTTCACTAGACTCTATGAACTCACCAACCTCGTGTTGACACTTTAGCATGTATTTTTAGGTATTAAGCAATGGCACGCTACTGGAGGTTTTGGCAGGGCATGGCATGGTCATAGAAGACTCTGATTATTCATTTGGGGACCGTTTTTAACTATTTTAAAGGCCTACTTCCGAACTACTTTTAACAATGTAAATTCAACACTTTTGGTTAAATGATTTTATTCTAAATGATTGAAGTGAAAACTATTTTTGAACTTGTGTTGTAATACCAATTGAGTTACACCCCAGCTACATGTATGCTTCCGCTGGACCCGATTTTGGGGGTATGACAGATTGGTATCAGAGCTTTGGCTACAGTGAACTAAGTGTTTTTAAAACCTAGACTATTGCTACTTTCAGGAAAACTTAACCTTATGACCATCACTTGCCTGCCTGCCAAGCTGATGCCTCACTTGTGGTTTGTTGCTGACATATGTGATGAGGTTTGTATCTCATTATCTGGTATATTACATTCATTTATTATAGTTGATTACTATAATTGTCTTTCATATAAGCATGTTCACGTATCATATATGTCACCGCATTATGTTTTTCCTTGCATAGTTTCATCATTTGACCTCGAGTTTGGTCACCTGCTTTAGTCTTTCAGAACGTCTTGGTATTTGTGAAGGACATAGTCTTAGTATGACTGTGCCGAGTATTTCAAAATTCATGGAACCTCGGTGGAATATAGACTGGTCATCTATATTCAACCTGGGATAGTGAGATATAGGCTGACCACCTATGTCTGACTCAGAGATGAATTTTGCAACACTGAGAATAGTTATAATAAAATTTTGTCTGGAATAAATTCTCAACTCATTTTCCAAATGTTTCATTCATGTGTGTGTATACCTTCGTTGTCAGAATATTCATACCTTTCATCACTTTGTGAACCTCCACCTGGAAGCACGTCAACTGGTCATTTCATCTCATGAATCTTCACGTCTATGCATGATACACTTACATCACAGTATTTTCTTTTATCACAATCTCATTTTGTCGTAGTTGTCACAGTCTTTTCCCTTCTCACCATCACTATCATTTCCTTTCCCCATCCCCAGATATATAAGGAATTAGGTGACACTCTATAGATTCCTATGTCACTCATCATTCACTACTCCCAATATTGATAAGTGGATATTATCAATGACCTCCCTAGGAAAGACTTTCCATACCATTTATGAGGAGGATCCCTCGGTACATTAAGACCATTCAAAACTCAACAGAAATCTCAGGATATCACAAAAACAATTCGAACCACTATCACTGGCCTGATCACCAAAAATTCTACCATCTAGAAAGTATTGGCTTGACAGAATTACAGGATTAGTTTCGATACGAGCGCTCACTAAGCCACACCATAGAGATAAATCCAACCTCTTAACCGAGACTATAGATTGAACATGTCCTCACCAATAGACTTTATTCAAACCTGTTAGACATTTATGCATTTGTGCAGACATACCTACCTGGCTATTTTATCCTCTTAATACTTTCACTTTAAAATGGATGTTTTCTCCAAACTACAATTATGCAAAACATATATCTGGTAAGAAATACTTTTCTGAGGAACTTATTTTGACAAGCAAAATCCTTTTGGTTAATCCTTTACAAAACTATTGGATGTTAAGAAATTTTAAACATCAATCTTTAGTAAATCATACTATCCACCTTATGTTGAAAATAGTCCTATCCTGCATAACTACTAAATTTTGAAACATCAAGAAAAATGTTACTTAGAAAGCCGTTTGCTTAAAGTTGTAAATTTATTTATTCAGGGGAGGTTTATGAACAAAACACGCAATCTCAAAACAAACTTCAAAAATCAATCACTATATTACACCACTTATACATTTAGGAGTTTGTGAATTGACGACATAGAGCTTGGGGAAAATCTTAGTAATGGAAACTAAGCATCGTAGGTGGAGAAAGACTCAATTCATGACATCCTGCGGAGGATCACAACCTTATCCTAATCTATTATTTTCAACAACACCCTTTGACGGACTTAACCTTGTAAGTTTTTCCACAAGATTCATGATATCCATTTCAATTATTCCTAAGAGAGGAATTTGATTCACCTCAAACTCCTAGCGATTTCATTAAGATACTTTTGGAACTACACCACCTGTCATCTGCAGACCAATGGTTAGGATTAGAGAATGATTCAAACATAGGGAAATATGCCCACATCGGGTGTGATTGACTCTGGAAATGGTTGGGCTAACCATTTGCTATAAATCTGATTCATTGACAACAATAGCTATCACAAGATTCCAAAGACAACACCATTGAGACACAATACACAAATATGGAGAGATAAACCCGAGATACATTGGACCATTCAATATCTCAGACAGAATGAGCCTAGTGGCCTACAGACTTGAGCTCCCATTAGAGCTCAGTAGTTTACACGATAAATATCATCCTCTTTTCACCAATACCACTCTAGAGACCAACACAAACTGAACTTCGGGACGAAGTTCCTGTTAGAGGGGAAGACTGTCATAACTCGTAATTTCAGGTCTTTTTTTCAAACGTCGAAATTTCATTATTGATCTCAGGAAGTTACTATTCATCATTTACTATTCATCATTTTACTATTAATTGTTTTCGGAGTCAGTTTGAGATTCCGAGAAGCGTTCGAAAATTTTACTATTCATATGATACTATTCATTCCCGGAAGGAAATCACTATTCACGATTGTCGTTCATCATTTCGTAAATCTAGTTTACGGGTATTCAAATTCGCGTAACCAGTTAGGTTTAGCTGCGAATTCCTGCATCATCAGTAGGGACACGTCATATAGACTGGAGTAGTCTACATATCATTAGTAACAGCATCAGTACTTTAGGCCCTACACGGATATGCATTATTTCAATTTACGTATGCTTAATTTGTAATTAACGTTACCACTCAGTTTTTAATACTAATATATATACCCGATATGCCCATCTACGATTCTAATATATTTTCATACTCGTTATAATAATATAAAAGGATATTATTAATTTACCCGGTGTTTTGAAACCAATTGCTATATTTTCCAGTAAACGACTATAATTACGTCGAATCACGATATCTCAACCCGATAAATATTTTAATACCCGATTCTCATCAAGAAAGTAATTTCATAATTTTTACAACGTCGTCATATTTTATTTGGTACAGTTAAACTTTATTTCTAGCAAACTCGGTACCCGGTATCTCCTAAAACTCAAAATATCTAACCTAAATATTACAAAAGTCTTGCAAATCTTTTCCTCCCATTTAATTTCCCCTAAAGTGTGGATCTTGCCCCCTAGGTTCATATTATATTGATTTCAAAGACTAAAAAGTCTACTCCAAGACTTTATAACAAGTATACTTTCATTTACACCAAATCAACTAGAAACAAAAACTCTCTTCCTTTCTTTTTCTTCATTTGGATCAGCCACAAGAATAACACCAAGAGGAATCCATAGTTTTTCAAGAATCAAGTGTCTAAACAAGTATTAGTGTTAATCTAGTTAAGGTTTTGAAATAAAAACCTCAAGATTATTAAGTTTTCTTGCTCAAAACTCATCAAATCTTCAAGTAAGCTTCAAGAACACTTTTTGATCTTTTCATACTTCCATTTACTTTATATGTTTATGTATTTTGAAGATATACTAGTTGATAATGCAACTTACTTATGTTTTAGATACCACTTTGCACATAAACTATCTTTAACACTAGATCTATAAATTTTTATTAGTAACTTCAAGAGATCCACCAAGATTGGTGATGTTTAGGAACCCATGACACCCTAAAAAGGTGTATGGTAGGATTGGGTACTTCTGGAGTTGATTTGAAGTAGTTTGGTTAGGTTTTGGACAAGTTACAAACTAGGAAAACCCATTTTTGAAACAATACATAACCTACTATCCCATTTTGTAAAACGTGGGAAACTCAGGGGCTAGGGTGTAATTTTGGAACAAATATTTAGAAAATACTTTCAAAAACGAAGCTTTGGGCGAAAGAACGGATTAAAATGAGTTTATAACGAAGGAGATATGATTTTTGCAAGTTTAACGACGAAAACTATTTTCTGAAAATGTACTTGCTGTTGGACGAATTTCGACAGAGAAAAAGAGGCGTTAGACATAATCTATAGGAGCCGACCTACTGAAAATATATTAGTATATATTAATACGATTCCGGGGATATAAAGAACGTAGAAAACGAGCTTATAACGACCAATATATACATGTTTGAAATCCGACAAAACTTATAATAAATTGACAGCTTTTGGTAATAAAAGTTGCTAAGTGTTGAAAACTATATTTTCAAGTAATGAAATTGAAAGCCATATTTCTTAACCGCCGAGACCCGTATGGTCAAAAGTTAAATGACATGACTTCTAGACATTGTTGCAAGGTTTTCGAAAATGCCGAGTTTCATCACTAACACTTAACGTACGATATTTTGCGACTAGTTTTGCGAGGCCAATTTGGGTATATTTTCAAGTAATGAAAATGTTATTTTACGACGAAAATACTATATTTACCGATAAAACACCAAACGAGGATCATGGAGTACCGTTTTAACGTATTTACATGGAAAGTGGTTATTAACTTAACGAGACGTCAAAAATGTATTTTTTGACGATAAACATTATTTTCAAATTTCACGAGTGGTATCGATAACATACGCATTTGCATGTGTAACATCATTTCATTTCTTACATTAGAGACTATCATTAATATTAGGTTGCGGTTAGAGATCGTGCCTCATTTCAGTGTATCCACTTTTGTCATCGTAGCTATCGCTCCAGGTGAGTCATAGCCCCTACTTTTTCAATTGTTTTTGGTAAACTCTTTGTGGGAGAATACATGCTCGTTTTACTTAAACGCATTACTCGCTTTACATGGTTGATTACTTGTATTTCATTGGTATGGTTGATTACCCGTATTTCATTGGTATGTTTGATTACCTGTATTTCTTTGGTATGTTTGATTACTTGTATTTCTTTGGTATGTTTGATTTCCTGCATTTCATGGGATTTGTCATCCTTGTTTATATGACCTCATGGTTACCAATTGTTCATATATGTCAAATGTAGTATTGTGGTTTTCCCACTTGGCTGTGATGTCAAACGTAATGTGGTTTCCCCACTTGGCTGTGATGTCAAACGTAATACTGCTGTTTTCCTACTTGACTGATTTATCATATGACCTCATTGTCATAATTGTTTATCTGGCGACATTGTCAGGATTGTCAAAACTGTTTATCTGGCGACATTGTCAGGAGTGTCAAAGTTGTTTACCTGGCGACATTGTCAGACTTATTTTATATGACCTCATTGTCATTATTGTTTACCTGGCGACATTGTCAGCTTTGTCAAAATTGCTTATAAGGCCTCATTGTTAAAATTATTTATATAGCAGTTTTGCTATATTTATCTTTGAATCTAGATACAAGTATTACTGTTGTTCACGTAAACCAAATCATATTTGGCAGTGGGTCGTAAACACACAGGTTACAAGTCTCTTATGGCGGGACTTGTAACTGAGTGGATTTACGATGCCTTTGCTGGGAAATCTTCATTCATATGCATTACATTCTTTTTCACTAGACTCTATGAACTCACCAACCTCGTGTTGACACTTTAGCATGTATTTTTAGGTATTAAGCAATGGCACGCTACTGGAGGTTTTGGCAGGGCATGGCATGGTCATAGAAGACTCTGATTATTCATTTGGGGACTGTTTTTAACTATTTTAAAGGACTACTTCCGCACTACTTTTAACAATGTAAATTCAACACTTTTGGTTAAATGATTTTATTCTAAATGATTGAAGTGAAAACTATTTTTGAACTTGTGTTGTAATACCAATTGAGTTACACCCCAGCTACATGTATGCTTCCGCTGGACCCGATTTTAGGGGTGTGACAAAAAGTTTTTGGTATTAAAAGTTTATGTTGTTCCCCATTTTGGTTGAGTTTACTATATGAGATTTATTTTTGATAAGGATACAAGTTACAAGTTACTAGAAGTCGATTGCATTATTTGGTTTTTTTCAGACATTATTATTAGCTGAAAATTATTATCTTAACTCAAACTTTAAAATTTACAGGTTAGGGAATGGCAGACTTTTGGATGTGCAAAATCCAGTTCAGGGGGCGTTGGCATACCGTGAAAGACTGCTTAGCTTTTATTACAGGCACAAGATCCATGTCTCCTGAATGTTTTAAATGCTTGTTTTCTTCGACATTTTGGTTGTCCTGTTTGTAGACATTTGAACTTGGTGATGGGTCTAAAACTAGCTTGCATAGTTGATGAGTTATGGCTTTTGTGTTTTGTGTTCGCGACTATGTTTTAGTATGCTAATGTATTACTCTGGGATGACTTTGATGCCCATCTTTATATATTCCTATGGGATAACTATGATACCCATCTTTGTGAATGTATGGCCTTTTTTTCGCCCACTATTTTCTGCTCTTATATTTGCATCTGTAGGTTCATGTTTAATGGAAGTGCCATTGAAGTTTAATAAAACAATATTCAACATTCATATCTCCAAAAGACAAAACATTACCTGATAGAGCTTATAGTTGCACAACATCCATTCAACACAAACAAAAAACCAAAAGCTTAATAACATTACATGATATATTTGTCTTCAAGTACGGGTCATTCAAGTTTATATAATCATAGCTAAACTCCATAGCATGTTGCGTCGATGGTTGCATCATTGATCTTCCTATGTTAGATACATTTCCCTAACAAGTTTAAACATTTGTGAGACTCGCATTAATCATTGAACTAAGGAAATATATATTTTTTTTGAATACAAATTCAGAGTTTCTTACTTTCTTTTCCCTTGGGAATGATTCCCTGCATGCGGTACACCTGTGTCCAATGGATTGGCACCTTGTGCATCTTACCACCTTTGGTTCTTCTCCTTGAGATCTAACACGATCTTTCTTTTTGGGTCTTCCAGATTGACGCACCACCATCCTCGGTAGCTTCACAACTTGTAAGCCTCTAGGAAACTCCCAACTTGACATTTCTCCTACGGGATAAACCAATCCTTGGTATGTATCTTGCAATGTTGTTTTCTTAAACCAATCATAGACCAAGTGATTACAATTAGAGTATCCAAGAACTCTAGCAACCGCTATCACATGACCACAGGGTATGCCGGACAGTTGCCATTTACGACAAGTACATGTATTATTGGCTAGATCCATGGTATGTTGTCTTCGACGGTCATCTACCATGTAGAGTACAAACTGTTGAATACCGAACACATTCCAGTTAATACTCTTGAAAATTTTGTCCTGTACTTTTGCAGCAGCCCAATCACTAAGTTCACCCTCGGTTGCATCTAAAAATAAATTAAAAAAAAAAGATTAGTAATAATTAGTTCATACAATGATTTTTTAATAAACGCATAATGTTAAAGATTTAAAACAACTTTTTTAAGAAAAGGTGTATTACCGCTATATTTGTATCTCTTCTCACAATACCACCTTTGTAAAAGCTCTCTGTACCACTCCATAAGCGTTGTTATCATTACTCTTCTGACATCCTTTGTTAATGCATTTATTGACTCTGCACTGTTTGAAGTCATGTAGTTGTACCGATTACCAGGGCAATATGCCCGTGACCATTTATCAAACCCAGCTTCATAAAGTTTGTCAAAAGCAGCCGGTCTATATCTTTGAATATCAGAAAGCGCTATGTTAAATTCTCCTTGGGTGTAAGCTTTGCATGCTTTCCAAAATTTTCCCTTTTGGTTTTTACTATCGTTCAATCTGCAATTCATCTTCAGATGTCAACAACAATACCCATGAAATGAATTCGGGAAGACCGTGCTACACGCTTGTCCAATTGCATAATGTCTATCCGATATGATAGCCAAACCTGGTCGTTCCCCTATGCATTCTCTCAATTTTGACAAAAACCAAGTCCATGCCTCCCCAGTCTCACCTTGACAAACACTGGTAGCAATAGGTACAATTTGATTGTTGCCATCCATTCCAATGACAACTAAATTTGTCCCAAGGTACCTCCCTTTAAGATGGGCTCCATCAATTATTACCAATGTTCGCATATGTTGTAAGAAACTCTGAATCTGTTTTATTTACAAACTCTTAGTTAGACAATGACATTATAATAAATAAAAAATTAAAAAAAAAAGTTTTTAAAGGAACAATATTGTTATATGTTCTATATATTTAAAGTTATGGCAAACGTAAATTCATAATTCAAATATCTCAGATAAAATTTAACTCAAATATGAATAAAAATATATAAATACTTACCGCAACACCAAAGCCTATAAAACACATTTTAAAGTGTCCTTCGTCATCGGTAGCAATATGTGTTACCGTACCGTCATTTTTCATCTTTAAATTATGACAATAATTTGGTAACTGCTCGAACGATTCCTTAGGGAAACCATTTACCAATTCCAAAGCTCGGTTTTTCCCCCACCATACTTTTTTATAAGATATGTCAATGTTATATTGTTGACTGATATCTTCCTTTATGTCTTTTGGGGTATAGATTCGACTGCTATCTTTCATCATGGGAAAGAGTAAATGTCCCAAAAGGTTCTTGGTAGCATTACGGTGATTAGGATAAACTTGTGTTCTAGAACAAGTGTGAACATCGTTAAATTTTCCTAAACTCCATTTAACACCATCTTTGTTCACACAAGACACTATCTTCCATTTGCACCCAGCATGCACACAAATTACATCGTACCTGAACTTATCCGTTTTTCTAGGCTTAAATTCAAATCGCTCTAAAAGAGCCTTTTCACCAATTGTATACATAAGTGACTTTTTATCATCAAATTCATCACCCTCTTTTAAGATAATAGAACCGTTGTTGTTGTATTTCATGGTATTCGGGAGCTTAATTTTAGGACTTGGTGGATCGCGTGGAGTAGGCATATATTTGAATGGATCTGTTGTTTGCCATTTTGGCACAATTTGATGGTTTAAAAATGAAGGTCTACTCCCTAAATTTTCAAAAGTTTCATTTTTTGGTTGGTTATCATAAATATTGTCTAATGGACTATTAAATTCGCTGTAATTTTCCAAATGTTCATTTTGTGGTATTTGAGAATCATTGTAAAAACTTTGAGGATCAAAATCATCAGGAAATAAAGAATCATTAAGATCGACATCTAGTGAGTTAGAAGAAGATGGATCTACCTTTGAGCTTTTGACAATCATGTAAATTAAAAGTTTAGGCAATGCAGCTTTCGGTCTACACACTTCATTAATGAAAAATTCAACATTATCATCATCAACTATGTGTACCGGACCATGCGGCATTTTGTAAGAAAAGCTTAAATCTCATCCTTTGCTAATTTTGAACTTTTTCTTCACATATGATACTAACCTAGCATATCTAATATCTCGGCTTAGTGTAACCCCATAACTATTGCCATCTTCAAAAACAAGATACACACGAAATTTAGTGCTCGAAAGACTCATATTTTATTTAAGGATATGATAGCATACCTTTCCATATAGTTTATGTAGTTTAAAACACAACATTTAAATTTAATCTACCCAACTACCAGTCGAGCAGTCCAGCAGTCAATCTCGAGCTGTCGAGCAGTCGATCAGTTCGTCGAGCAGTTGATCTCGACTGATCGACTGATAGTTGGGGAGATGGATATATTTAATGTGGGGTAGATGATATCTATAAATGCTATATTAAGTCACAATTAAATTTAACATCCACCACCCTATTAAATATATCTATCTCCCCAACTACCAGTCGAGCAGTCAACTAAACACATATTTTGACAAGTGTCCCATGCTCGACTGATCGACTGGTAGTTGGGGAGATGGATATATTTAATGTGAGGTAGATGATATCTATAAATGCTATATTAACTCACATTTAAATTTAACATCCACCACCACATTAAATATATCTATCTCCCCAACTACCAGTCGAGTAGTCAACTAAACACATAGTTTGACAAGTGTCCCATGCTCGACTGATCGACTGGTAGTTGGGGAGATGGATATATTTAATGTGAGTTATTATATGTTAGATATTTGTAACACTTAGACTCAAATTAATGTCAAACAAACTAGTATGGATCCATTCATGTGTCGATGTAGAAATGGAAACATAAAGCTACGAAAATCACATAAGGAATAGAGCTATGGTAGACTTTTCTATTCGTGTCCTCTTTCCTGGGTTAGCAATCTAATGTTTCACGTATATGTAACTGAGTAGATAAAAAGTTGCTTAATAACCATTTCTTTATATGTAACAGCCATCAAGAAAAGAGTATGGATGTAAATATTTTATGTGGAAGGATGAATTTGATGAGCATCACGGTTTTAGTTCCTCTAATTCATCTCCGGGACCAACCGAATGTTCATCTTCGGGACCAACTGATTGTTCCAAATGCAAGTTCAAAGATTTGCAAATAAATATGCTAGAGACAAAAATAAAGATGTTGGAGGCGAGGCTCGAATTGGTAATGAATCCTGACAACCACGCATGTATGTCAGGTGCATTGCTGAATGACATGTTAGAATCAGTTGGAAATCTTTCTGTCTAGTATGAACTTACAACAGTTGTTTGTGTACCAACGTATGTTTAATGTGTTGAATGTTAATGTTTGATGAGGCGAAAAATGATCCGTTTTTAGGGGGTCATTTAAGCCCGAATCCGACTTTATTTGATCAAATATTGCCCTAAATCGTTCCTTTTGTGATTTTAGGTACTTGGAGAGTGAATTCTGGAAAAGAAGCCATTTTGAACGTTTTTGGAGCATAAAAGTGAAGAAAACGGCAAAGTATCAATTTTCCATGCTGGAAACACTAGGTGACGGCGTCAAGAGTTATACCCTGACGGCGTCAGACATCAAGAATAAAATACCGTAGTTGATGACGGCGTCAAAAGTCATCCTGACGGCGTCAAAAGGCCAAGAATAAAATACCGTGGTTGGTGACGGCATCACACAGGCCGTCATAAGTAGATCAAGGCCGTCCGAGGAAGTATTTGGCGGCGAGGTGACGACGTCACAATGTTGTCTTGACGCCGTCAGCCCAGTTTTCCTATATATAGTTTTCTAGTTTTTCACATAAAAAAAGAGGAGAAGTTTTGGAGAAACCCTAAAGACGAATTTGGTGCAACTTTTACAGGTTTTTCAAGGGTTCCAAACCCTTGATACCTTGCATTGTAATTGAGATAAGTGTTCTTCTAATTCAATCAATATGTCTATGTGTTGGTTGTCTATATCTTGTTCTTGTCTCAATTCCATTATGCTAGGCTAGATCTCCTTTGTGTTTGCTTAGATCTAATGAAACCTAGATGTTGATTATGTGTTGATTACTTGTTTATTCTTGTTCTTGGATGAATGATTTATATGTTAGGCTTAAGAAAACTGGCAGATCTTCAAATGGTAACATGCTTGAACGTCTTAAGAAACATGAACCGAGGCGTACTAGGTCTTTATTGGTTGTATTTAATGCATGAGCCACTGTTTACAATCCCTATAGTTGTGCTGGGTCATGGTGTAGGAGGAGATAAGAGCTCATAGAATTGGGGAGTTATGTATGCCACCCCATGAATGGTATTAAGGAATACAATCCGTCATCCATACAATTATAACAAGTAACTAACGTGTAAAAGATATCTAGGGAGTAGTGAAGTCTAAGTAAACACAATTTCTCCAATTACTGCTCACAACCTTAGTATAATTTAGTTTATTTTCATTTTTAGTATTTAATTTTGATTATATCTTAGTTTTGGGTTAGTTGAATAGCAACTAATTCCGCCCACTCTTCCAAAACCCGAGATTTTACTTGCTTTCTAAAAAACATAAAAAGACAAAAATAATCATCCCTCACCTTTAGAACTAGTAAATTAGGCTTTCTAATCCTAGCGACACTATTCCTAAGCTGAACGATCAATCCCCCGGTACTTGTCACTATACTATACTACAACGATCAGGTACACTGCCTGGTGGGGGTTGTAACCTTCTCGAGATCCCTCGAGAGGTAAAGCTTGTTGCGATTCCCACGCATCAATGTTAATGTTAATCACTATATTCATCCCTTTTAGTTATTATTAGTCGAGCAATCGAGCAATCAAGCAGTCAATAAGTCGAGCAGTCGAGCAATCGAGCACTCGAGCAATCGAGCAGTCGATCAGTCGAGCTGTCGATCAGTCGACCAGTCGAAATCACATCTAATAACAAGTAAAATAAAATAAACATGGATTACGTCATTTAAAATTAAACTTGGACTACAGTTCAACTAGAAAATAAAATAAAACTACATCATTTAAAATTAAACCTAGAATTGACTTCCACTACTTCCAACACCACTTCCATCTTTAGGAACCGTAACCTTATAAAATACCTTGACAATATTTTTTATTGTAATGTTAAGATAGTGATTGCCAGATTGTTTTGGAGAAAACACAAAGACATTATGAAGTACCAAAACAGTTCCGACCACCAACTTCTTATCAAATCTTTCATCATTTACCACTTTGTGATGTATTGTACCTGATATAAAACCTAAAGGATCTTTCAATATTACTGTAAGATCACCCAACATACTTGGAGCACAAGACTTGATTATCGCAACAACCTTGTCAAGTTTCCCTCTATTGAGAAATTTTTTGATATCGGCAAAATAACCAATCATGATACCGCCAGCAGGTTTCATATACTCAACCGCCTTAACCCATGTCCCGCTATTAAAATTAAAATCCTCGCCCACATCATGAACTAATTTCCTAATGTACTTCTGTGTCGCCATTACACCATGATTCACACTTTCCCTAATATCCGCAATTTTGCGGATATTCGCCGATTGAACTATACATGCAGGACCTCGTATTATCCTAACCGGCATTTCAGCACAATTTTCAACAATAGGGTTTTCATATGAAAATATGTTTTGGGTAGTGGCAGATAGTTGGAGATTCGAGTCATCTACTTTAGGGTTTTCATATGAAACTATGTTTTGGGATATTTGGGAAGTGGCTGATAGTCGGAGATCCGAGTCGTCTATGTCAAGTAATTCTTCCCAGTTTGGTGGTGAATTCATTTTCACGTTGACTTAGAGATTTTAACAAATAAAAAGGTACACAAAATTTTTTTTTGTGGGAATTCCATATGCTATTGACTTATATTTATACTACACCAATAATTAAATGTAACATCTCCCCAACTACCATCTCCCCAACCACCAGTCGAGCAAAACCAAATATAACGACCATAACCTAATGTAGCCAACTTTGTCATGCATTAAACAAATATATAAGAAAACCATTGTTTTGAAAACTTGCAATTAAATCAGACAACCATTACGTTTCATACATTACCCATATGATACATTAACAAAAGACAAGTCAGTGTTTGCAGAATATTAATACACTACCAAATGTTTAGAACCATAAAGGCACATAGATACAAATTTTTAGAACAACACGGAGCATCTCAGAATCAAAATCTTGTATTTCTAGTAAAATTCGGCCAAATACTCACGATAAGCCAAAGTAGCTTGAACCGGATTCTTCACCTTCAACGACAGATTATGTGATAACTTGTATAAAAATATACAGACCCAAACACCACAATCCCCATACCTTCCACCATGTATAGGCACATCACGTGCATACTTAAAGGTGACATGATAGTTATTGGTATCTATATTCTTCAGTTACATCACCTCACTCTCAACAAGATACATGGGTAGTTGATGAGCAAAAACTGACATGAAATTTATCCACCAGCTACATTTTTCAATATATTCTTCAGGTGGTTGACGAGCATCATTTCAAAGGCTATCGTACATCGTAATAACACCCGTTTTAATGGCTAATTCGCCCATGCACCAATGTTTATCAGTTTCATTGATCGGAAAGAACACCTAAAAACATGTAAAGTTGTATCATGTTGATTGTTATGCCTTCTTTATTCACCAAAAGGTAAATAGGTTAAAGTTGTACACTAAGATTTGTAATATATGATAAATAAAATACACACCTTTTCGACGCCTTCACGAAAGCACGGGATGCCGTTTGTTACCCCGTCTGCATAATAGAGTGGCATTTGGAACCGAAGGATTTGTGTGGAAAAAATGGGCTAACCATGACCCAATCACCATCAGCATGTCTAAAATGCATCAAAAAATCAACCCACAATCCAATATGTTGTCATTTAAAAAGTGGAACAAAAGATAAGTTAGATAGGATACCCCCCGTAGCTAACACATGAACTATAAGCTTGTAAAAATTACTTACCGTATCACCTAGCCAACCACTGTTTCCCTCGTCCCTAACCAATAATCCTAGCCAAAAATCGACATTAGCAGTCGTAGATGCGTTGCCCCATGGAAAGACAAAAAACTGCTCGCTCTGCTCGCTCTTACGCGTGTTCTTAATCTTCCTTTGTGAATCCAAGAACAATTGTATTTGTGGATGGACAAACGCTTTGAACATTGTTCCTAAACCATTACGACGAAGATTCTGAAATGCCCAAAGCAAATAATGAATGAATTAAAAACCATAAACTACATCATTGTTATTAAGATTAAAAAAAATGATGTAACTAAATACCTCTTTCCATGGTTTAAGTTTGATTTCTTTCCCATCAGGTCCAATGACCTTAGGAAGTAAAAGTTTCAGATGTCGCTTTATATGCCTTCTTGGTGTAGTCGAAGGTTGCTGCATATATGGGGATTGAAGAACCTTGCTAACCTTCCTCTCCCGTTGAAAAGGCACACATACGGTTGTAACCTTACTTTCCTCATAGTCAATAGAGTCAACATATTTAAAGTCAAAAGGAGTGCTAATTACAGGGCTGAAAGCAGACTCTGACTTTACGTCCATCGGTGACACATGTTCCTCATCGCCAAAAAAAAATCATCCTGAAAAACAGTATAATTTGTGTGATGATACTATGAGTTTTGCGGCTAATCTACAAGATTATGATAATATGGTAACTGAGGCTGATTTTAATATTTTAAATGGAGTACGTAATATTCGTTATTTTAACCTAACTAAATAAAATTAAAGCCTAAAATTCATAAATTTAACCTGATTGTAACAAATAAAAGTATCATGGTATGAAGGTATATTTACCGGGTTTTGCGAGAGATTTGCGCCTTACTCATTACACCCTTCAATGCCTTCATCAATTTTAACAAGATTCTCATCCTGAATGATTTTCTAAAACAAATTGATGCAAGTAAGAAATATTAAAAATGATTTTATTCTGCACTTGTGTGTCTATCTCGTTAAAAACCTACTACTGATACAAACGATTTGCTTTATTTATAAGTTCTTATTGAAGCAATCCAAATCAAACCTAAGCATTACACTAAAACCTAGTTGGCTTGAAGCAATCCCAACAAAAAAATGAAAAATAATAATAAGCAGTAACAAATTCCAACAAAACAATGAAAAATAAAACCATAGTGCATGGCAATGAACCCATCCCATTCGGAAAAAAATATAAACAATTACAACAAAAAGATTGCTAAATATGTTTTGATCTTAAAGTAAGGAAGAAAAACTGAGCCCTAAAAATCATGTAATGATGAAAAACAAAGCCCTAATTAATAAGCAAATAAAAAATCTTACAATTTCGTTATCTTCTTCGTGGATCTGTCCTCGGATCAAAGGTTTACAGTGTGTGATGGATCATACCACTTCATGTACTTCTCGAAATGTGTTTTGATCTTCAAGTGTGTGTTGTGTGTGTGTTTTTTTAAATTACCAGATACAAAAATGAAGTAATCAAAAAAGAAAAAAGAAAAAAAATAAAGGAAAACTAAAAGTACAATCAAAAGATTTGACATGATGGTGCAAGATATGTTTCAATTTCCTAAGCAAAAAGTGGGCACACAAGTCGAGCACTGTCAGTCAAGCACTTAGGTTTAGCACCGTCATTTAATAAAAAACTATTTCTTTTGTACCTTGTGAATAGTAAAGGAGATTGTATTAAGATTTTGTGGTACACTTAGTGGTGGGACACGTGGCACAAATCTAGTGGAGTTGAGCAGTCAAGCAGTTGAGCATGACTCTTTTGGGAAAATAATACAAAACTGACCACAAAACGGAACACACTTGTACTTTTGTACTCATTTGGTACTTTTCTCCAAGAAAAAACTTATTGTCCTGAAACATCTCCTCATGCTTTTCCCTGACATCCCCATCTCCCAATGCTTTTTCCATATATCCCCATGTTTTGACTGTTTGACCTCTAGATTTTCAAAAGCTTATTAGAGTTCAAATTTTTAGCCTTTCATGGTCTAACAACTATATCCGGTAAGATATGTCTAATCCTCTAATGTCCAATTGTCCAAATAATACTCGTAATATATTTGGTATCTTACTTCGTTAATAAAGTCCTTTGGTCTTTGTTTAATGTCCAAATATCAACACAAGTTTCAAATAAAAAAACAAAACATTTGAAAATCTCAAAATATTTTTAAAATTAATTTCTTTAATTTACCATTTTATGATTTTACAATTTCAAAATATTTCAAACTTTGAAACTTCCAAAAATAATTCAAGTTTTGAAATTTCAAAAATATACCAATCGAGAGTTCAAAATTTCTAAACTACTCTAAACTTTGAGAGTTCAAAATTTTCAAAATATTTCAAACTTTACACTTTTAATACGTTTCAAATTTCAAAACTAAAACTTTACAAATAATTTAAATTTTAAAAGTTTCACTCTTTCATTTATTTCTAAAATTTGAAAATGTCAAAAGTTATAGTAACACTTTTAAAATATGTTCAAACTTCAACACATGTAATATTTAAAAATTATTTCACTTTTACATTTCAATGTCAACTTTTACGGTTACACTTCAATTGCAACAATCTATATACCAAATATCTAAAATTATATAAGCTTAGAATTAATACAACAAACTTTATTTGCTATATATACAAACAAACCAAAACAATAATAAAAACCACAAATAAATTTAAAGAGTTCACACTATAATACACAAGTAATTTTACATAAATAAATACACAAACTTAATACAAAATTAAATAACCATTAGAAAAAAATAAAAAATAAATACACAAGTTCTATAAAACTAGACGAGTACCCGTGCATAGCAACGGGATTTTATAGCAACAGATAGTTTATTGATAAAAAAAAGTTTATAGGTTATAAATGAAAAATAATATAAGATTGAAGATTTGGTAATTAAACATAATGTTATGAAACCTGGTTCGACTCGGGTGGTTCAATCGGTTGAACCGTTCCGGTCGAAAAATTGGCCGATTTTAACCGGGTCAACTTGCTAGGTTGGGTCGAAAATGGGTCAAATTAAACCGGTTCAACCCGTCAGGTTTGGAGCGTCCCGGGTCAACCCGGTTTGTGATTTGTATTAATTGTTTTAATTGGTTATAAATGAAAAATAATAAAAGTTTGAAGATTTAGGAATTAAACATAATATTTTGAAACCCGGTTCGACACGGGTGGTTCAACCGGTTGAACCGTTCCGGTCGAAAATTTGGTCGATTTAAACCGGTTCAGCTTGCTAGGTTAGGTCGAAAATGGGTCAAATTAAACTGGTTCAACCCGTCGGGTTTGAAGCGTCCCGGGTCAACCCGGTTTGTGATTTTTATTAATTGTTTTAATTGGTTGTACAATTTGTATAAATCATTGTACTTTTAAGTAATGTGGTGTTTTAATAAGAGTATTAATTACATTTCATTATTTCCTTTAATAAATTTTTTCAACATTTCACATTCCTTTACTTTTCACTTTTCCACTTTGACCATTTTTGCTTTATAGGTAGTATAGATAAATACACAAATTCTATAACAAACTTTAAACAACTTTATAACAAAAGTTTATACAATAATCTTTGTAACAAACATTACCAAGAAACTTAGGTGGCGACCGCAGCTAAATCCGACGAGATAACCAACAGCGGCAGGCGGCGGAAGGAGGCAGCAAGCGGCGGCAGGCCATGGTAAATGGTGGCTGAAATATGAAAAACTAAGATCTAACAAAAAACAGTGTAACATTCATAGATCTAACAAAAAATACTCGAAGACTTACATTTTCGGCGACCCTAAAATTTTAGGTGGTGGCCACAGCAAGATCCGGCGGCGGCTGAAATAAGGAACGTGCCAAGAACGTTAACAAAACTAAGATCTACACATAAACCCTACAAATCTATATAAGAATACCTTCAAAACTTGATTAATATGTATAGATCTAACAAAAAGACAAAAATAAACCTCAAATCTTGAAAACCCTTTTTTTGATGTGAAGGTTTCGGTGGTTGAGGGTTACTTTGGTAAGGGTTCCGTGGCGGTGGGCTCAGCAGCGGTGGGCTCAGCAACGGTGGGCTTCAGGTCGTGGTGGGGTTTTTGATGGTGGTGGAATTTGGTGGTTGTAGAGTTTGGTGGTGGCGGAGTTGTGGTGGAAGATGAGAGTGTTTTGTGAAAAAGAAAAGAGGTTTTTTTTTTTTTTAATTATTTTTAATTTTTTTCTTGTGAGAGAGTGTGTTTTTTTAAGTGAGAGAAATAGGCGAAGTAAAGAGGTGAGTGATTTTAGAGATCAAGTTTTTGTTGCAAACTAAGGGACAAATCCTCACCATCCATCTAATTTGATCTAATGATTGGGATTAACCTAAGATTTAATAGGGCAACCTAAGTCCATGTTTTTTTCTTGTCTTTTTATTTTTCTTATTTATTCACTTTTTTTTTCCTTTTCTTTTTTGTCTTTTTTTAATTCATTTTTTTTTACTTTAATTCACGTTTTTTGCTCTTTATTTTCGTGCGTTTATTTATTATTTTTTTACTTTTTTTATAATGTTTTTTTCATTTTTATACGTTTTTCATATATATTCGTCGATTTTTTTAAATTTTCATTCATTTTCGTCATTTTTTTACGTTTTCATACGCTTTCGTCTGTTTTTTTCTTGTCTTTTTATTTTTCTTATTTATTCACTTTTTTTTTCCTTTTCTTTTTTGTCTTTTTTTAATTCATTTTTTTTACTTTAATTCACGTTTTTGCTCTTTATTTTCGTGCGTTTATTTATTATTTTTTTACTTTTTTTATAATGTTTTTTTTCATTTTTATACGTTTTTCATATATATTCGTCGATTTTTTTAAATTTTCATTCATTTTCGTCATTTTTTTACGTTTTCATACGCTTTCGTCTGTTTTCTTACGTTTTTGCCCGTTTTCATACGTTTTCCTTCGTTTTTATACGTTTTCGTCCATTTTTATACATTTTCGTCCATTTTCTTTCGTTTTCATCTATTTTCGTCTGTTTTCATTCGTTTTCATACGTTTTCGTCCGTTTTCTTACGTTTTTGCCTGTTTTCATATGTTTTCGTCTGTTTTCTTACGTTTTCACCCGTTTTCTTACATTTTCGGACGTTTTCATACGTTTTCTAACGTTTTTGTCCGTTTTTATACGTTTTCGTCCTGTTTTCATACATTTTCATCCGTTTTCATACGTTTTCGTCCGTTTTCATACATATTCGTCTGTTTTCTTACGTTTTCATCCGTTTTCATACGTTTTCGTCCGTTCTCATACATATTCGTCCGTTTTCTTACTTTTTTGTCCTTTTTCATAAGTTTTTGTCTATTTTCATACGTTTTTGTCCGTTTTCATATGTTTTCATCCGTTTTCATATGTTTTCGCCTATTTTTATACGTTTTCGTCCATTTTTATATATCTTCATACGTTTTCATCTGTTTGCGTCTGTTTTCATACGTTTTCGTCCTTGTTCTTACGTTTTCATCCGCTTTCATATGTTTTCGTCTGTTTTTTTTTATGTTTTCATCCTACCTCCTACAATTTCGTCCGTTTTCTTATGTTTTCGTCCATTTTTATTTGTTTTCATTCATTTTTAATTGTTTTCGACCGTTTTTGTACATTTCTAAATATCACAAGTGATATTCAGAATATCATAAGTGGTATTCAGAATATCACTTGTGATATTTTGAATACCACTTGTGATATTCTAAATATCACTTGTGATATTCTGAATGCCACTTGTGATATTCTGAATATCATGCAGAATATACTTGTGATATTCAGAATATCACAAGTGGTATTCAGAATCACTTGTGATATTCAGAATGTCACTCATTCATAATATCACAATTGATATTCTGAATATCACAAGTGATATTCTGAATATCACAAGTGATTTTCAACAAATGTTTTTTAACATGAAAATCAAAAGTGATATTCAGAATATCACAAGTGATATTCAGAATATCGCAAGTGATTTCACGTTTTTTTTAATTCATGTTTTTTTTTTCACTTTCTAATGTTTTTGTCTGTATTCTGAATATCACAAGTGATATCCTGAATATCACAAGTGATATCTAAATATCACTAAATATCACAAGTGATTTTCAACAAATGTTTGTTAACATGAAAATCACACATGATATTCTGAATATCACAATTGATATTCAGAAAATCACAAGTGATATTCAGAATATCACAAGTGATTTCACGTTTTTTTTTAATTCATGTTCCTTTCACTTTCTAACGTTTTTGTTCGTATTCATATGTTTTCGTCCGTTTTCATACGTTTCTGAATATCACAATTGATATTCTTAGTATCACAAATGATATTCTGTGATATTCTAAATATCACTTATAATATTTAGAATATCAATTGTGATATTTAGAAACGTATGAAAATAGACGAAAATGAATGAATACGTAGGAAAGCGTAAAAACACGTATGAAAATGGTCGAAAACGTATGAAAAATGGACGAAAACGAAAGAAAACAGACGAAGGCGGAGGAAAACGTATAAAAACGGACGAAAATGTATGAAACATGTAAAAACTGCTGAAATCATATGAAAACGAACCAAAACGTCTAAAAACAGACAAAAATGTATAAAAACCAAAGAAAACGTATGAAAATAGACGAAAACATATATGAACGTATGAAAACTGACAAAAACAGAAGAAAACGTATAAAAACGGTCGAAAACGTATAAAGACGGACGAAAACAAACAAAAATGTCTGAAAACAGACGAAAACGTAAAAAAATAGATGAAAACGGATGAAAATGTATGAAAACTAATAAAAATGTCTGAAAACGTATAAAAACTACCGAAAACATATGAAAACGGACGAAAACGTATGAAAACGGACAATAATGTATAAAATGGACGAATGCATACGCAAACATAAAAAACAGGCGAAAACGGACAAAAATGTCTGAAACGTATAAAAAGTGCCGAAAACGTATGAAAACAAACAAAAACGTGTGAAAACAAATGTATAAAACGGATGAAAACGTATGAAAACGGACTAAAACTTATAAAAATGGACGAAAAGGTATGAAAACGGACGAAAGCGCATAAAAATGGATGAGAACATCTGAAAACAGATCAAAACATCTAAAAATGAACGAAAACTTAAAAACACAGACAAAAACTTATGAAAACGGACGAAAACGTGTATAAACGTATGAAAACTGACGAAAACGAATGAAAACCGACGAAAACGTAAGAAAGTGAAGAAAAAAAACGTGAATTAAAAAAAACACGATTTTTTTAAAAAAAAAGAAAAAAAATGTTTATTAAAAAAAAGAAAAGAAAGTGTGAATTAAAAAAAAACATGAATAGAAGAAAAAAAAAACACAAAAAAAAACAAAAAAAAAAGACAAAAAAAAAACAAAAAAACGTGAATAGAAAACAAAAAAAGCAAAAGAAAAAAAAGAAAAAGAAAGAAAAAAACTAGGAAAAAAAGAGACAAAAAAAGAAAAAAGAAAAAAAAAAGAAATAAGAAAGACAAAAAGACAAGAAAAAAAGACATGGACTTAGGTTTATGCATTAATCTTAGGTTAATCCCCACCATTAGATCAAACTAGATTGATGGTGGGGATTTGTCCCTTAGTATGTAACAAAAACTTAGTCCACAAATGAACTTTTCTCGTGAAGTAAATGGGATGGGGGAGGTGTGTTTGTGGGGGTATTTGTTTGTATGGGATTTTTATTGGTTAGGTTTTTTTAGGTCAGGATGATGGTTTGGTGTGTAAACTTAGAATAAATTTAGGTTCGGATGTAGGTTTTGTGTGTGTAAATTTAGGGTCGGATGTTGGGTAGGAAGTCTGAATCTTAAAAATTAGGATGGGAGTGTGGTTGGGGATATTGTGTTTTATAAAGGAGTATAGATGTATTCTACACCGTCGCCGCTATGCGCGAGTAATCGTCTAATCTAATGGAATATTTGTATGTCTAAAACTGTAAGAGTAGTTTATTTGTTTGTGAAAAATGTGTGGCCTTTTGCTACACTTAAAAAAATGTTGACACAACAATCTAGGCATAAAGTTAAGCATGTTTTAGTCATGACAATCATTTTTTTAAAATACGACGTTAAGAAGCAATTCGATCTCTGAATATTTTAACATATATGATCTCTTAGTACGTAACTAATAACACTTATCCTTGCAGGTAGGGGATCAAATAGAAAGTAGGTTCACTTGTAAAATGTCTAGAAAAGGTATCCCCTCTTGACATGTGTCCTTTCCTTCTCTATCAATTTTCTCTCTAACCCACGATCCACCAGGTATAATGAACAACAAGATCTGATGAACATCAAAATATGATGAACATCAAGATACGATGAATTTTTATTGGTGAACATTCAGACCATGATTGATGAACATTATTTAATAAACATACAGATCAGGAGTGGTAAACTTTTATTGATGAACATTGTGACCATGATTGATGAACATTTATTAATGAACATTCAAAAAATGATTGATGAACATTAAATGATAAACATTTTGACCATGAACACTTATTGATTACATTAGTTGATGAACATATAAGCATATTATTGATAAACATTTCGTATTAATTAAATTATATTGATAAAGATAAAAAAAAATGGTAAACATTTTTGTATTGGTGAACATAAATTAATACACACAAAAAACTACAAACATTTTGTATTGATGAACATAGATTGGTGAACATAACCAACATTTTTTTTTATGAATATTATTTGATGAATCTAACAAGTTGATTTAGGGGGTGCTTGGTTGAGGGGTTAAGAGGGTCGGGAATGGAAAATGAAATGATTAAAGGTGCTTGTTGGGAGGTAAGAAATGCAATCAGTACCCACTTTTGAGTAATCAACCATTACCCAAAAATTTGGGGACTAAGGTAATCAATACCTTAGTATTCCCATTATATTTCCCTTTCCCATTGCTTAACTTCAACCAAGCACCCCCTTAGATATCGAAGACAACAATTCACAAACATACACACACGCGCGCACACGTAAAAACCCATCACAAACAACACCTCCAAACTCATTTTTTTTTACAACCAAACCCTCCAAATCCTATATAGCCAACTAGTAATTCTTTGATGAACTTGAAATTTAGTTCTTTTATGAATATTATGTGATTAACACTCACTTTAATGAACATTTTATGATTAACACTTACTTGTGGAACACGTATATGATGAACAATTATATATTTAAAGTTTTTTTTGTCACAGTTTTAAACATTGTTCCTCATTGCAAAAAAAAACATCACGCTTTAACATTTTCATCAAAGATTGAAGCTTTTATGATTTTTTAAAACATTTATATTTTAATGAACACATTCAAACTATAAAATTATAAATTTATTTCATTTATCCATTTCATCAAATACTTTACGAGCACTTTCATAAACACTTGATTTGTATCAAAATTTAAAAGAAAAACAAAAAAGGATAAAGAATTTGATGTTACCTCATCATAGTAGTTTCGTTTTGACTTAAAGTTAACAAAACCCTAATTTTGATACATTTCGAATTCTTGAAAATTGTTGTAATTTGTTGCGATCGAACATATTAATGATACAACTAAACGAAAATAAAAACTTAATTTTATGATTTTCAATGATTTGAAATTGAATTCAGAGGCTAAAGTTGTAAAAGATATGAAATTTGGAGAAAAATAGGCTTGAAAAGGAGGTTGTGAAAAAGGAGAAAAGAGTAGGATGGGGAAAACAAGTGTGTGACTACCAAGCCCTTTCTAGCTTTGTAGGAAGTGGGTTTTACCCCCACTTTCTATACGATCTCAACGTACTCTATCCTTGTATCCCTTTCAACTTCGGTTAATGAAAACTGTGATAGGTTCACTAGCACGAAGTTTTTGCTTGATTTATGATACGATTTGATTTTAATGTTAATGTATAAGAGTGTCATGTGCAGTCATGCACAAATAACTGTTATTCGGTTGCCATCTCAACACGCACCCACCAAAAATTAACTATAACACACTCCTCAACTATAATTGTTATAGGTGATTGTGGGTCCCAAAACAGATCACCAAAAATACCCCATTCACTAAAAAAAGGACGAATAGCACTCGTGAGTTATCCAGCGAAGGGACGAATGACATGCCAATGGCACCACCACCGATGCAGAATGGCTACATATAATTTTCAAATAACATACCATTATTTTACCGTGCTCGATCTCTAATGTACACATTACTGGTACTTTTTATCATTGACTTTGTGCTTGTTTGTATCGGGTACGGTTTATGCTTGAAACTTTTTAATTTAATGAGGATAATTTAAAGATTTTACCAACATGATTGATCACTCATGTGATAATTTAGAATAGGATTGTTGTTCAAAAGCAATACTAAACAATACTACATGTGTAGGAAATTAATATATGGTGACATTAATTTTCTAATAATAGGTTGAACATTAGAGAGAAAATATGTATGTTTATAAGTTGATAAACAAATTAATTAATAAGTTTGATTAAACAACTTTGAATTAATTTGAATTATATGAGAATAAAGAGTATGGTGGGGGTAAGCTATGCATGTTCTAACATCTATATACAAGTCTTGCATGCTTTGCTTGACTTGTTCAAAGTAGTGGGTTGTTGCATGCTTAACTTAGTCCACTGATATCACGAATAAGAAGGGATGTGGGAGTGATCTGTGGAAGTGAATCATGGTAAAACAGTTACATGATACGTGAGTTTCAATCTGTTTTCTTCATCTATACATAGAGATGAAGAACTCTATTGTAGACACACCAAAAATTACTATCTCTTTAATATTTGTTACTCTACATAATCTTGAAGAATATTTTCTTACTCTACAAACCGATTGTGCATTACGGGTTATTGTTTTTGCTTACAATAAATCGTTACGAGACTACATCAATCCTGGGGTGCACGGTACTAGGCTCGAAGCAATCAAACGGGTTCCGTAGAAACCTTAAAAGGACAAAGAAGTTCTTCTTGTGCAGTTTTCTGTTTGCTGTTCTTTTTGGGTTTAGTTTATTGTTCTTATAAGCTGTCAACCGGGTCATTTTAGTGCTGTTGTGTTTTTGGGAGGTTACTGGTGTTGGTTCGTATTATACAACAATCTTTTAAGGTTTCTAGGTTTGAAATGGGCGCTGGAGCTTCATCATCAAATCTTCGCATCATGAACCAGGAGTTTGTCAAGCTGAACAAATTTGACGGGTGTAACTACACCCGATGGGCTGACAAGATGAAATTCTTGTTGATCCTTCTCAAGATCTTCTTTGTTCTTGATCCGTTCTTGGCTCCGATTCCTGCTGATCCTTTCCTGTTGAAGGACAAGAGGAGGACAAGAACCAAATTCTCGAGCTCGAGAAGCAAAGGATGATTCGTAATGAAGACGAGACCTTATGTTGTGGTCACATCTAGAATTCACTTTCGGATAGGCTATATGATGTCTATGCTCCAATAACTGATCTGCGAAAGTTATGGAGTGCTTTGGAGTTTAAGTACAAACAACAGGAGGATGGTACTAATAGATATCTTATTTCTAAGTTCTTCAATTTTCAAATGGTTGATGAGAAGCCTATATTGGAGCAAGTGCATGAACTCCAAATTCTCGTTAACAAATTGAACTTGCTTTCTATTCCTATTCCTGAAATGCTACAAGTTGGTGCTATTGTTTCAAGTTACCACCTTCTTGGAATGACATTTCGAAGAAGTTAATAAATAAGAAAGATGATTACTCATTGGATGATCTCTTGAAGCATCTTCGCATTGAGGAAGAACCTAGGAATAGAGATAAACGAGTGAATCATGGGTCCACTGTTCATCATGTGCAAGTCGGAAACTCTTCGAAGAGAGCTTCACGAAACGGTCCAACGAAAGTCAACTTGAGGGCGAAGCATGACAAATTCAAGAAGACCGGATCGTCAAAGAGAACCAGAAAATGCCATGTTTGTGGAGAGACTGGCCATTACGCACGCGAGTGCAAGTTGAGGAAATCCGGAAATGATGATGTTAATATGGTGGATGGTGAAATTGCGGACCGTGTGGCTCATGTTCATCTCGATGATGATAATTTTAATAGTTTATGGTTCTCTGACTAGTTTTATGTTTGAGCATGGCGGCTAGCGCCTGTGAATAATTTGTTGGCTTTGTTCTTGTTTTTCTAATTCTAGTGTAATCGTCTTTATTTCTAGCGTAATCTGTTTTCATTTGAGTATGATTGTTCGTTTATCAAAGATATATGTGTTGAACAATTATCTTTTATATGTTGTGACTATACTAAAATTTTGAAATTTAAGAAATAAATAACTATGAACCATTGTTAAAATAGAGTATAAGCAATACTCTTTGTGGAACAAAGTCAAACTGTGCTAGAAACCATTTGATCTATTAAATTATTGATGAACTAATCACATGTTGGAGTGATATATCTTGATGACATGAGAAATCATTTTCAAATTCTTGTGTGATCAAAAGTTGAGATTTGACTCACGAAATATATAGTAGACATTTAGAGTATAAACAATTTATTATGTGACACTAATAAATTGATTTATAAGTTGCACAAAAGGTTAAGTTTGCAACCAATCGTATAAGGATTGCAGTAGTTGGTTTATTTTCCAAGAAGAGTAGATTTGTGTATGTGTGTGATAGTGTCATGAAATTGATAAACGGGCATATTTGGCTGACTTGGTATGCAACTTAAGTTGAAACCGTTAACCTATGATTCCCGAATTGTGGACCTTCAAATGTGATCATGACTGATCATCTTGATCACAACTTTGGTCTAGAATTTCATGGCAGTATAGTACACACATAGAAAATCTACTAATCGTCTGCAACTTATATTAAGCTATCGGATTTATTCGTGAAGGAATAAATTGTCACCATATTAAGCACATAAGCATTTCGTTGAGATCGAAAGGCAGTACTCTAAATTGTTTAACATTCACTAGCAGGTGGATTAATCTATACTCACAACGATTGAGTTGAGTTGTTTTTTGAATGAGCAAGAAGCACATGAGTATCTGAAACTGTACGTGAATTAAATTGTGTATATAGTCAAGTTGTGACAATATGAGAGGTCAATTAGATTAGAGATCTAACACCATAAAATTCCAGTGTGTTGCAATATTTTGAGAATATTGAGATGGTACAATAACAGAAAAGTTGTCAAGTGATCTTGAAACTTGAACTTGATACTACTAAACCTCTGACGAGATATTTAGTCAGTATTTGTGAGACCGATAAGAGTGAAGTGACTTCTCGGTTATATCCTAATAAGTTTCTGACGAGAGACTTATTAAGGATTACTAAATGCATGGGTTTGAAACCAAATGTGAATTGGTTGATGATGGAAACCCGACTTGATTGTAGAGCTCCTACATTACGAGTTTAATGGGTAATAGCGAAGTCGTTAATCGATAAAAGGTATTATCTACCTGATTAGCCCATGTGTAGTAAAGATAGTACATCGTTGACGATGTGCAGGTTGAGGTAAAACCTCTTAACTAATCTTTAGAGGCGTCTTAGCAACGAGGACGATAGAGAAGTTTAGCCTATATAACCTAGAGGTGGTGCCGCCTCGAATAGAGAGTTATGGTTTCTCTCTTAGAGGGTTATGAAAAGGATTTAAGCACATGGCTATATTCACGCATAGTGATATGAGAATGCATAATATACAATGGAAGTGTGTATGCATTCACCGGTAAGGTCAAAAGGTTTTGGTTTAATCTTCGGACACCATTATCTTGAGGTTTGTGGTTTAATATTTGGGCACCATTGAATCGATCTTTGTGTATGCATATCTAACGAGGTTTAATCTTTGTGACACCTTGTAGCAGAACATGTTAAAGTGCGTAGAGGAATTGTTCAACCTGGTGGGGGATTGTTGGAAATTAATATATGGTGACATTAATTTTCTAACAATAGGTTGAACATTAGAGAGAAAATATGTATGTTTATAAGTTGATAAACAAATTAATTAATAAGTTTGTTTTATAAGTTTGATTAAACAACTTTGAATTAATTTGAATTATGTGAGAATAAAGAGTATGGTAGGGGTAAGCTATGCATGTTCTAACGTCTATATACAAGTCTTGCATGCTTTGCTTGACTTGTTCAAAGTAGTGGGTTGTTGCATGCTTAACTTAGTCCACTGATATCACGAATAAGAAGGGATGTGGGAGTGAACTGTGGAAGTGAATCAAGGGAAAACAGTTACATGATACGTGGGTTTCAATCTGTTTTCTTCATCTATAAATAGAGATGAAGAACTCTATTGTAGACACACAAAAAATCACTATTTCTTTAATATTTGTTACTCTACATAATCTTGAAGAATATTTTCTTACTCTACAAACCGATTGTGCATTACGGGTTATTGTTTTCGCTTACAATAAACCGTTACAAAACTGCATCAATCCTGGGGTGTACGGTATGTAGGCTCGAAGCGATCAAACGGGCTCCTTAGAAACCTTAAAAGGACAAAGAAGTTCTTCTTGTGCAGTTTTCTATTTGCTGTTCTTTTTGGGGTTAGTTTACTGTTCTTACAAGCTGTCAACCGGGTCATTTTAGTGTTGTTGTGTTTTTGGGAGGTTACTGGTGTTGGTTCGTATTATACAACAACATGTGGTTGAGTTAATCATTTGAACTCCCTATTCTAACTGGGTTTTGAACTTCATTGCATCTTTTTAACAACTCCAATTTCATTAAAGCATTTGCAAAAATCACTATCTGTTTAATATTTGTTACTCTACATAATCTTGAAGAATATTTTCTTACTCTACAAACCGATTGTGCATTACGGGTTATTGTTTTCGCATACAATAAACCGTTACGAGATTGCTCAATCCTGGGGTGTACGGTACGTAGGCTCGAAGCGATCAAACGAGCTCCTTAGAAACCTTAAAAGGACAAAGAAGTTCTTATGCAGTTTTCTGTTTGCTGTTCTTTTTGGGTTTACTTTATTGTTCTTACAATCTGTCAACCGGGTTATTTTAGTGTTGTTGTGTTTTTGGGAGGTTACTGGTGTTGGTTCGTATTATACAACAACATGTGGTTGAGTTAATCATTTGAACTCCCTATTCTAACCTGTTTTTGAACTTCATTGCATCTTTTTAACAACTCCAATTTCATTAAAGCATTAGCCAAAATCACTATCTCTTTAATATTTGTTACTCTACATAATCTTGAAGAATATTTTCTTACTCTACAAACCGATTGTGCATTACGGGTTATAGTTTTCGCTTACAATAAACCGTTACGAGACTACATCAATCCTGAGGTGTACGGTACGTAGGCTCGAAGCGATCAAACGGGCTCCTTAGAAACCTTAAAAGGACAAAGAAGTTCTTCTTGTGCAGTTTTCTGTTTGCTGTTCTTTTTGGGTTTAGTTTACTGTTCTTACAAGCTGTCAACCGGGTCATTTTAGTGTTGTTGTGTTTTTGGGAGGTTACTGGTGTTGGTTCGTATTATACAACATGTGGTTGAGTTAATCATTTGAACTCCCTATTCTAACTGGGTTTTGAACTTCATTGCATCTTTTTAACAACTCCGGTTTCATTAAAGCATTAGCAAGAAGTTAGTAAATTACAGAAAATAATTACAAATAGGGGAAATGATCCCTGCTGTTTACAGCAGGGAGTTTACCTCCTGTATAGTGCAAAAAATGTTCCCTGATCAACCAAAATGGTCCCTGATAATATGCCTCATGTGCACAAATGCCCCCTGAATTAGCCTTGCAGCAGATACACTCCCTGCTGTCAACAGCAGGGATCATTTCCCCTTACAAATATATATACTCATTTATACAACTGTGCATCAGTGCATGTATATATGTATTACTAACACTTACGGAACATAAATGAAAAAATTATATAGCAAAAAAAACTATTAGAGACAAAATAGTTTCATATTTATAATACTAACATTTATCAGGCTGTTACTGTAGCATGCTACAGTAGCAAGCTACTGTAAAAGCACTCACAATGAACAGTAGAATGTACAGTAACTAACAGTCGTTAAGTATTTAACGACCGTTAAGTACTAACGACCGTTTTTTTTTTATTTTTTATTTTTTTAACAATTGGTCATTCGTCTTAGAGGTTCGTTGCAAATTTAGTCCTTATAACTAACGGTCTTAACGACCGTTAATTTTTTTTTTTTTTTACAATTGGTCATTCGTCTTAGAGGTCTGCAATTGGTCCTCCATCTTAGAGGTTCGTTGCAAATTTTGTCCTTATAACTAACAGTCGTTAACTGCAATAACTACTTCTTTGGCAAAACATCTCGCGGTAACGCGCGGGTGATCCACCTCGTTTGCTACATAAATGCATTCTTTAGCAGTTCACCATTCAGGCATAGCCATATCATTTCCTTTAAAAACCAACTTCTGGTATACAATTTTCATATTCAAACTATTTTGTTTTTGTTTTAAAAACCAACTTGTAGTAAACAATTGAAACTATAGCAATTTAAATTTTTAATCCAAGTTAAGTATACGTGATAAATCAAGAAAATCACATATCCCACAACGTTGTTTCATTCTATTATATTTTTTTAACGGCGATTAATTGGATTAAAGCTAGCAAAATGCTATTACAAAGAGTTTGAAATAGGATCATTGATTTATACAAGCCAATTTGGTTTAAGGTTTCTGTTCCTATGCATGATCCAAACATGGTTGTTTGATAGTTTCAAAATATGATGCTCGCTTGTTTGTAACTAAAAGTGCAAGAATGGTTATCAAGCAGAACTAACGGGTTCTATACAAGTCGAAATTTACCCTTAGTTATGTACGTTGGGCTTTTATCAAAATTTTAAGGACTTTAAAATATTTGGGCCTTGTGCGGTTGGGCCAACCGCACATACTCACATCCGGGCCTAGCTGATTATTATTATCATAATTTTTTATTATTATTATTATTATTATTATTATTATTATTTTCAAGTTCGGGATTCTATCCAGGATTGTTTTCGTCTTTGCAAGATCGTGATCGTAAGATCTGATCAGGATCTTAAGATCTTACTATAATGTCATTTTCTTAATAGTTTTGTAACATTATACAAATTACAAATTATTATATATCATAAACACAAAATTATATGAATGTTCATCAAAATGTTGTCCTAAATTATGATTATAAAATGTTTAATAAGATTAACATGTTGATTTTTAAATTCTACAAAAAATAATCCAGAAATTTGCAGTTTTTTAGTTTGTTATCCGAGAAAAGTAGGATCGGATTGGATTAAATCTTAAGATCCTATGGTCAAGATCGAGATCCTATAAGATCTTAAGCTTTCAAAGATCCTATGTAAGATCTGGATCGTTTTTGCTTTGCAATATCGTAAAATGGTAAGATCGTAAGATCAGGATCGGGATCCTGACAACCGTCCATAACGTACCCAACCAATATTAATGTCATGGTACTAAAAATAATCACACTACATGTCACACATTTCATTAAAAAAACTCCAGACCATGCATGGCGCCACGTACCCATATTTCCTACACGTACTCACCATCTCAAACAAATACCACAGAAAAACTAGTCCAACATCTCCACTCACCGACAAAAACATGGTGAAGCTAGCGACTGCGCGTGAGAGTCGTATGTACGGCCCACGACTAACCCGAAACCGAGCCGAGTATATGAACGCTGGAGTTTACGTGTTTTCGACTATAGTGTTGGTATGTGGATTTGTGGCTATGTTGTTTAGGGAAGTAAAAGTGGGCTTGGTGATGGTGATGATTGGGTTTCTTGTGATTGTGGTGGTGAATGCGCATGATCTTATTGCGCATTTAGCGGGTATTGATTATCGAGTTGGGTTGATGGAGCTTGATGTGCAGTTGCCGTTTGTGGAGATTGGTGTTCCTGTGGTTCAAGCTTTGGGTGGGGTGCTTTTGTTTTTGGGCATATTTTTTCTTCTCATTCAGGTAAAAAAAAATGTTATCTAATATGTTCGAAGTAAAAGAGACTGTTTGATATTGTTTACGAGTTGTTTATTGTGTTTGGAAATAAGATACTTAAAAGTAACTGCGAATAGGTGCCTAGGTGGTATATAATGGTAAAAGGTAGTATGTGACTATTGCTAAAAATGTGAGGGTCTCAAATCATGCTAGGTGCAAACAAACCTGATCTCGTCACGTACATCAACCTTCCTAAAAAGGGGAGGGCTTTAACCGGTCTGTGTTTGTGTGGTGGTGGACTCAAACCCCGTGGATTACTCGGCTAAGCCTCGTGGATTAATCGGCCGAAAGGTCAGAAACCGTAGTTACCAAAAAAAAGAAAAAATACTGAAAAGCTGCCAACCATACACTTAAGTAACTTCCAACATGGCAACATGACTCCTTTTGAAAATTGTTCATGTTTTTCGTGTGCTATATTAATGATGTGTTGTATTGAGACGTGATATAGCAAACAATTATAAGCAGTTTTAAGCAATGCCGACACCCCCTTAAACATACATATATAGAACGTAAGTGTGTAACTCATCAGATCACATGTCTTACGTGAAGAAAAACCATAGATTGCAAATAGTAACAAACCCCCTCCTAAAAAAAGAGCATTGGTTATTGATGGTGATCGCGGATTAACTCAACATGGAATTTCTTGCACTATGTGATAATCAAATTTTGTAAATATTACCACAATGTAAAAATTTGTTTAGAAAATATTATATTTTTCTGAAGATAATCAAATTTTATAAATAGCAGTAGAATGTTCATATGTAAATTTTCCAAGAAATTTTTTTGTGATTAGAGAAACGGCATTAGCCTTGTTTACATGAAAATTTCTTAACAGTAGTGACTGAAATGTTTTAACTTGATAGTATTCAAATTAAGGCTGAGCAAAACCGCCCGCCGCCCGATTCCCAGCCCGATCCCGACCAACCCGCCGGCCCGATTCCGATCCCGACTAGTAAACGGGTCGGGAGTCGGTTTGCATTTCCGGCGAACTCGGGAGTCGGGTCGGGACGGGATGAAAACCGAGAAATAACAAGCTAATCCCGACCGATACCGACTAACCGATACCAAACTTGAGGTGCACGCTTTGAACATTTAAGGGGGAAGTTGTTTATATTCTAAGACTATTTTGTGTTGATTGTATGCACATTGTAGGGGAATAAAGGTTACACGCATAGCAAACTTGAGGTGCACGCTTTGAACATGCATATAGCTGGTTCTGTGTTATGGGTGCTTGGTTCAATTCTAAATTCGTGCCAAATCTATGAGAGGGCCGATGGACATGTTCAAATCCTACAACAAAGTGTCCACATCCCATTCTTGACAGGGAGCTTCTTATTCATGGTGGGTGCCATTCTTAATAGTCGCGAGCAAGTCGGACATTCATATCATGGTCTGCATCTATTGGTATGTATCAGTTTACTAGAGTATTTATTTTTAACTGAATGCCGAAAACCCATATCTAAGTAGATTTAACCTTTGTCATCTTTATATTCCGCACCATATTACCCATTGACGTAATATTAAATGGTTTGGGTAATAGGAGTTACATTATTTACAGGTCAAAAAAGTATAGAACGACCCGAATGATTTTTTATCCAAAGTTTCTTGGGCAAAAAAAAAAAAAAACCCCTAACGAGTAGAATTATTTCATTTCAGTAAATATAACTTAAAAAGAAACACCGACGTCAGAGGTTTTTCTTAATTCTAAAAGTATTTTGTTTGTGATGTTTGACCCATTCTGTTATACGCTAATTACCGGTAGGTATTAGAGATGAAAGTATGAAACACAACCCAAATCGACCCGTACATAAGTAATTGAGGCCTCTGCTATGTAAGCTGTGGAAATTTAAGTTATACTCTTTGTCAAGTCACAACAATAGTTTTCGAGAATGGTGGTTCTTTTTTACAGTTATGATACCATGTAAAAAAAACTGAATTGCTACCTTTTTTCATGTCATGTGCAGACTAGGACATGGGTTTGGGTGGGTATGTTTTCAAGTTTGTTACTATTCATAGGAGGGTTAGCGAATGTGGTTAAAGTGTTCAAGATGCTACAAATGGATAGACTAAGGTTGGAAAAACTAAGAGGTGGGGCACAAGAGCGTCTCAGCCGAGTACGTGAAGGGCAGACACCGTTTCTTACGGAAGAACGAAGAAAGTGGCCAAAGAATTTGGAAGGCACATCAGAATCAACAGAACCGCCACCACCAGAACCAACAACTCCATATAAGGATGTTCTTGTTGGAAAAACCTGAATGATTATTTGCATACTTTGATCCTCGCTATTCTCTTATTGAACACTTTGTCAGTTCCGCCTTTTCTTGATACACCAGCTTGTTGAAAATCACCTGATGTTATGAATACGTATAGGCATTTGGTTTATGTGTTATCTTGATATCCGATTGCGAGCTTCATCACAGTAGTTTGTGGAGATGCATCTTTTTCGGGATTTTACTTTTTATCTTGGGGATGGTTGTTTCACTTATTTTCGAAGTCTTATTTGAAATTAAAAAAACCGATAAAATGACACTTGGTAGACTGTAAATTACCGGTTGGTCAAGTGACAGATTGATCAAGTTGGTAACCAGTTGAAACAGGTGTGATTTTTGGTAGGGCTGATAGATCATGTTTTCGACTCAAACACTTTATGTCCAATTGGGATACACTCCATCAAACATTGATGCCCACCTTAGTAACACCGTCACAATATCTCAAATAGAGCCATTCACAAGTAAATTTGTTGGAATTGCCCTCATCTCCTAATAATGGACATTTGCATAACTCCTAATCTCAAATTTTACTCAAATTTACAATGTATAGTTCATAAGCATTCAGTCAAGGGGCTAACAGACACTGCATGCTGGATAGTGTATTTATTGACAAAACCAAAAAAATTCTATGACGAAAGCTCATGGAAAAATGAACTTCTACCCTCGGCAAGAAAAACCAACACAAACAACACGACAAACAGAATGATTAAGAAACAAATCATCATCATCTGGCCCTTCACACTAGCCTTCTTCATAACCACTGCCACCTTTTTCTGCAGCAATTTAGACAGCGTAATTGTTCCTTTATGTTTAGCATTTAACGCATTCAGGTTTGGTATTCAATAGAGGTGGCAAAATGAGATGGTTTGGAATTTTGGATAAGGGTCAAAATTGAATTAACTTTATGTACAGATCAAATCGAGTCAGATTAACCAAAATAACTTCCTCGCCCAAAATTGTTGGTACGCCAAAATATAAAAACAAGAAATTTAGTAATTTCTAGTTTTCTTCTTAAAAAGATTTTTTTTTTTTTTTTTTTTTTTTTTTTTTTTTTTTTTTTTTTTTCTATTTTCTGTTTTTTCTATGCAACTTTTGACTCGTTCAATCTGAAACATGATCTAAATCAAATCGCTCATAAGCATATATGGGTCAAACTTGACACCTCTAGCGTCCACTCTGTTGATATAAGAAGACTGAAGAGACTAACCTGAACAAAATCAAGACGATTGGTTGTGCTATCCATCTCTGTACCCAGTTCATCTAAAAGTTTCTCCTGCAATAATATCAGAATGTTGGAGTGACTTCGAATAATTGGTTAATCCGACAAAGTAATAACCAGAATGACTTTCAGTATAAATAGTAGTACCTGTGCACCAAGTTCATCGTGTATGGTAAGCCCAACAAATCCTATCCTCTCAACACTTGCACTCAGCTCATCCAACTCTTCATCTTGCCGCCTAGAAGTAGCAATTGACAATCAAATTCTTCAATTGCGCCCAAAGAAAAGAGTGTGGAATTAAAAAGGAAGAAATAATATTAATGTTACCTAATCAGAAGCATCTGTCGGTCAGATTCTGAAGAAATGAAATCATCGTTATCTTTAGCAACGTAACTGCTGGCCATACCCGTGTGATGAGGGCTTGGTAGCTTCATTAGTTCTTGACGCATCCCACTGAACGAAGAAGAGCCCGTTCCAGTCACGGTCTTCTTAACATTGCTCACCTGGTTCAATAACAAGACACCCAATATGGTTGCATCAACAATAAGCCCGGAAAAAACAGGATAAAGGGATGGGTTTTACTTGAAATAGCAACATACTTTTTCATGTGTCCCATTTTAGTTATTGTACTTTTTTGTATCGAATCATCAAAAGATGACTTAAGTCTCACTTGAGTCATTGTCTAGACATACTTTAGTGACTCTATCGGGACACGAAACTACTTTTAGTGACTGAGATGTACAAACAAAGTACAATGACTAAAACATGACAAATGAAAAAGTACACAAGTATTTTACTCCTAAACATATCAAGGAATATAAGATGTATATGTGTTACTTGAGTCCGAGTAGTTCTTGTCCATTTAACTCTTCTTTCAAGCTCTGCTTGATCGATTCCATATAAAGCAGGATCTCTAGCTGCTACAGAAATAGCCTTCTCCAATTCATCCACCTTCCTATCAGCAAAACAGATATTCAGAACACAAGTATCGATCTTTCTGAGAACAAAAAATTGGATTCAGTTTATAATGTTTGGGATGCATACCTGCCATTCAATGCTGTCACAAGTGGTGAGGATTTCTTTTGTGAGCCGGGTTTGTTCACCGCTGGCTACAGGGATGTGCTCCCATTGGTGAAAAGTAGCCTGCAATGTATTGACCTGAGAAACAGAACACACTCGTCGGTCGTCACTGGTTATCAAGAATCATATGACTTGAAGTTGCAACAAAGAACGATAACTAACTTTCTAATGACACATTGCAACAAAATGAGGCTAAAAGATGACTTACAGAGTCTTGAATTTCTTCCTTCACAATATAGAATGGATCCTGAGCTGAAGACATGTCGCTGGTATGCTAAGACAGAATTTTTTTTAATTTTGATCCAGTGATATTATCAGTTCCTAGATCTGAAACAAGGAAAAAGGAGTTTCAACTTTCAACAATTGACATATACATGTGTATGCATATGCATTTAAATTTTTATGTTGACCAAAACCATTTTGTTAGGTTCCAGCACAATTATCAGCTCTACATAAAAGTGTTATGTTCCTTATAAGTCTACCCAGAGATGGTCATATAGATAAAATGACCTGCTATATCATTAACAAGGAGGACTAGCATTTTCAGGGATTCAAGCATGCGCCAATTGCCAAATGCAAAAGATATTGAATACTGGTGTTATAACTATAGCTACACATTTAACCAAGGACAAGCACCTGAATCTTTCAAACTCCTCTTTTTTGAGATGTTATAAACTTATAATTCCAATCTAGGATATGTGACTTGGTTCAAGAGTTTAAACTTGTGTCAAACGAATAGGATCCTGATCAAACTATTATTTCTAGTCTATGTTCCTACACCCATGTTATTATACTGTCAGAAAGTCATATCTTGTTACCAGATGCGATCTTTCACATCACTTTCCTCCATACTTTTTTATCCATTAAGGTTTTATATTCATATCCGCAAGCATCATGTACATGGAACCTGTAGTTACATCTTGACGCAATTATCTCTAGCAATAATCTAACAAAAACATATTTTATTCTCTATCTACATTTATACTACGTTATACAGCATTTAGAGGGTGTTTGGGTTAGCTTATTGAACACAGCTAGCACTTATAACTTAAGATGCACTTTTAGAAAAGCAACTCCACGTTGCCTTCTCAAAAACAGCTTATTTGGTATGAGTAAGCTGTTTTAGATGCTCAACACAACTTATTTTGATAATTCCAATTAGGATATCTAACTCGGTTCTAGAGTTTGGAATCTTGAAAGATTACATGTACATTCTCATTTTCTAGCGGTAACTTTATAAAACCATGATCAGATTTTCAATTCTATACTCCTACAGTCTTAATATTCACGAACAGCGGCCAATTGGAACCCATGGCAACTACTACTATTATCTTTGCGGTATATACCATTCCCCTATCGCAACTACTACTAGTACTCATGCCTTCTCTCTATCTATATCAAGATATATACTATATTGTAAAACACTTAGACGACCTCTTATAAGACATCTTGAAATTTAAGAATAAGACTACATTAGATGCTAATAATCAACTTTACTCCCTAACTACTTAATAAAATGATTTTGATAAATATAGGCTACATTTATCAAAAGACTATGTAGCCACCACCAACGTGCCTCATGTCCTCACAAGAGGTCTAGGGTTCAAACCTTACAAGGTACACATTTGAGGGTGACCAGGGAAAGGGTCGGAAAAAGCTACGGGGTTACCCTGGTTAGGCCGCGTACATCTGAGTTAAAAGACTCGCCCTCACCGAGTAACCTAAACTAGTAAAACCGTATCTATTTATATGCAATTGCAAAAACAATCAGTGGGTAAGCAAGCTCAAAGTTTGTTTTATATAATATAAGCATATGTTAACATAGTTATAGCCATAATTATATAACAAGTTAAACGCTAGCGTCTCAAATAGGAGAATTTAAGCAAAATTCAAAAAGCTAAACACACTTTGGAAAACAAGCATTATATTCTAAACAATCAAAGCTAATCGCTCAATAAACCTCTACGCCAAACACAGTCTTTATATGCATATCTTAACCTTTTTTTTTTTTTTTTTTTTTTTTGAACGGCAATTTTTTTCACACGCTATATCACTATCTAAGTATCTATCTCACAATATATCACACAAATGCCTCCGGCGAGGCTTCACAACCTCTAGGTTGGTGGGCAGCTCACATACCACTAAACGAAAGGCGTTATGTATGTCCTAACTTAAACATACCTTAAAAATATTATTAATCCTCCAAAGTTGAAATCAGATTAGCATAAACCTTAGTAGTCAAATAATCTAATGTAGGAACAACACAATGTTCCAATGGGATCTAAAATCAATTTATATTAATCTAATGAATTGAATTGAATTGAAAATAACACACATCTACACGTAAATAAACTTAAGGAAAAAGAATAAGTGTAATACGCAAACTAACCAGATCTATAACAATGGCTTGTGATTTATGAAGGATATAGTGATTGATGGCAAACAAAATATGGATGGTTGAATGTTAATAGGTGTCAAAAGACAGACCTTCGTCTTACACGCGTGAAAACTAAAGGAAACCGATTTTATTGTTTTAGACTTTTAGGTGTCAAAAGATTTCGGGTTTTTTTTTTTTTTTTTTTTTTTTTTTTTTTTTTTTTAAAGAACGGATAGACAACTTAAATATACTAGTTCCAATAGTATTTAATAATTCGTATTCAAAACTAACTAATTGTATACGAAATTTATGAACAAAAAGAGTTCTCAAAATTTTAATAAGGTAGAAATGTAACGCTTAATGGTTAAATACTAAAATATATAAATAATGACTAGCAGTGTCTCGCGCGATGCAGCTGCGGCCATCTTGTAATTTAATTTTTTGGATTAATAATTTATTTTATTTGTATATTTTTTGGCAATAGCTCTACTGATTAGTTTTTTATAGCAAAAGTTTGATGAAATTTTGCTTTGTTTGTATTATTTTATTTATTATTTATTTTATGTTTTTGTTTAGTAGTTTGTTTGGTTTGTACAATATGTGAACATATTTTATTTTATTATGTTCTTTTTGACAATAAATTTACGGATATCAAAAATTTCGTTTAGCTCGTATCCGTTCGGGCTTGAGCCCGTTTGACCCGTGCCCGTTCGGGCTTGAGCCCATTTGACCCATTGCCCGTTCGGGCTTAAAAATTTGTATAATATGCTTTATTATTTGAATTAGAAACATTTAATCCAGAAATTGTGTTTAAGTTGGTTGTACAATATGCTTGATAATTTGTATTTCTTATGTAAGAGGTGTTTTAATAAGTGTATTAATTGTATTTATTGACTATTTAATTAATTGTATTTAATATACATAATGATCAATTTTAAGTCATTAATTTTAAACTTTAATGGCAAAAACAAAGTGGTATGTACTTTAAGCTTCTAAACTTGTAAATGTCTAATTATATTTCATTTATGATATTAATTGTCTAATTGTGTTTGAATCACTTGTACTTTAAGCTTCTAAACTTGTAAGGCTTAATTTTAAGTATTCTAATTATTGTAGTCCTTTATACATTACTATAAGATAGTTAGATAGTAGTCTTTTATGTCTAATTATATTGCATTTATGGCATTAAGGACGTTGAATTATTGAATCTAAATATCTATATATTTTTCATCGAAAATACACGCGTGAAACTAAAGGAAACCGATTTTATCTGTTAAGACGTGGATTTTTTTATTTTATTATTATTTTTTATCTATCAAAATCATAAGATTGGATTGACTATTTAAACGTTCAAATGTTTTATATGTCAAGTAATTCGTATTCAAAGCTGATATATAGCAAACTCATAAAGAAAAAGAGTTCTCAAAATTTTAATAATGTGAAAATGCAACGCTTAATAGTTTAAAATATTATAATATATAATCGGTGATTAAGGACGTTGAATTATTTAATCTAAATATTTATATATTTTACATTTATAAAACATTTATAGTTTATTCACGCCTATTTTATTGTTTTACTTTAACGAAAATCATTTATTTATAGTTTATTAGTTAATTAAAGGAAAGTATGATTGAGATTTTAAGATCTTATGGTAAGATTGAGATATTACTTAAGATCTTATACCTTTTAACATCCTGTGAAAGATTGACTTTTATTTGCTTAGTGAGGCTGTAAAATCGAAAGATCCTGAGAACTAGATCGAGATGTTAACCGCTATCGTGTTAGGTAACCCTTTTGGTAAGTGAACCACTTACAAACTTTGTGTTATAAGACTTGTCATTCTTCAAAATTAATACGTGTTACTGTTTTTTACATGAGGTGTGACAGAAATGTGCATATAAAATACTTTTTGAAAGTTTAACATTTAGTAAAGCACTTTTTAGTTTATGTACTAATGAAGAAGTAAGTTGCTACTTTTTAGTTTATGTACTAAGGAAGAAGTAAGTTGCTACTTAATAACTTAAACCCTTTTGTTTATGTGTTTTGGGTTTGACAGAGAATTGATTTTTTGTGTTCTTTTAGCCATGAAAATATAATTTTAAAAAGAAAATTTAGAAAAATGCAAGAAATTTTTTTAGAAAAGTGATGCATTTAGTTGTAGAATAAAATTTTGATTTTCTATCTCAACTTGTTAGAAAAGGTAAAGAGTAAAGAGTTAAAAATTTAGAAAACGTAGACCCATAGTAACTGATCTCAAATAAACCTGTCCAAAAACTACAAACTTAGCTACAACTTTGTGGGTTCATTGCAATTTTTATATGCATGATGTGCCACAGACCTTATTCCTAGATCCTTCACCTTCAATGTAAATAACCATTACATATCAGTTGACATAAATCTCTACAAAGTACATATATGATATACCCAATGTTTTAAAAAAAACAAGTTTTTAATTGACCCGGTCGAGCCACCAGGTCACAGTTCAACCGGGTTTTTCGCTCAAAACCGGCTTCTGATCACCCGACCGGTTCACGGTTAACAGGCCGGGTCAACCCGGGTTTTCAAACACTGCATATACCTGTTTAAGTACCAATGTACCATACAACAATGCGAATAATAATCTAGGATTTTAATCATATCACACATAAACAAACACGCAACTGACAAAGCTACAAAAGTACAAATAGACATCCATTTCTTGCAGAACTGATAAACCCTGATTTATCATATCATACAAAACCACATTGCAATAAGTTACACCGTAAAACACCATATTGCTTTACAATAGTAACATTCTAAGAAATCTACTGAAATAAATCCTTCGAGTGACCAGAAAGATTTTTCAGTAAGATTTCAGTCAAAATCTGTGGAGGTCAAAATCAGGAAAGTCAACTGCAAGTGCCTGATGATCCTCAACTTTTTGCTAACGTCTCTAAACATAAGACTACTGACCACCATTTTCACCTTTTCTCTTTTTCGAGGCCCATTGTTCACGGATTTCTTCACTACCTCTTTTCAACAAGTTAGTAGCCTCCCGAACAATACTTGCAGCAAACGAAGGGTCCACATTACCATGCACTTTTTTTCTCGAATGGCCAGTGTTATTGTTGGTGGATAAACCAGGACCCGATGTTGGATCTGGCACCTCCTTAGCAAGAAAAGGCTTGTGACAAGTGGGACAAAGAATAGTATGATTCAAATACAGCTTCACATATTCATGATGCATACTGCATCCATCACACATAGTCCAAAAAGTCTTATTCCCACGAGCCAGCGGAGGTGGGGCTTGCGCACGAGCATGTGCCTGAGCTTTAGCTTGGTCCCACGCTTGGTTCCTGGCTTTGGCTTGAAATTGGGCTTTTGCTTGGGTTTTGGCTTGGACTTTGGCTTGAGCTTTGGCTTGGGCTTTGGCTTGGGCCCTAACTTGGGCTTGGGCTTTGGCTACAACCGCAGGGGGAATCTCAACAGGGCCTACATTCGGCTTTGAAGTTGCTCTATTTGTACAAGGGTGAAATCCATTGGCACCAGGGGCTTGTGATCGACGCACACATGGAGGTGAAACGTTTTGTTGAAATACTCTTGAATTTAGTTTTTTGTTATAAGCGGATCTTTTAGCCTTATTTGATAATAAACTCCATGCCTCTGAAAGTATCTTAAACGCGCCATCTGCACCAACTGACTTATTTTTATCAGGGTGAAGGATGAGCACCAATTTCCTATACTGTTTTCTAATTGTTTCATCATCATCAGAAGGATTTGCATCAAGTACTCCATACCAATCCGACTCCCCATTTACCTTTTTCTCATAACAGATGTACACATCAAGAGTGTTCAGCATGTGGGATATACCATCAAGCTCGGGATATAAAGTTTGAGCTTTTAAAGTAAACTTCTTTGCACCAGTGAAATCTTTATCAGCCAACTTCTTTTCTGCAATTCCTTTGGCTCTGATAGCCTCGTCTCTATTGCACTCCATGAGCTTTAATGTTGAAACTCAAGCTTTATTCAAAATATCATGAAATCAAACACTGCCATCCAGATTTCGAGAAGTTAATTCTAATTGAAAGGACATAAAGTGCCATGCTATGAAACTGAGAAAGCGACACTCCATATGTTGCAAGTAACACATTTAAAGATGCATTTTCAAGAATGGAGACTTCAGTATACATAATGCCATCATGACTGAAGGAATATATGTTACTGGGAAAGTAATAATGATGAAACTTTTTTGGTATAGAAACATGCCATCTATGTTCTTTGAGATCATTTCATTTTGTTCTTTAACAGTGAACAAGATTTTACCTCTAATAGGTTGAAATACGAAGGGTGTCTCTTTACTACACATAAATCTTACGAGTACTATGCAATGGTGAAAAAATTTTTTGGAAATATGGGATCTTAATACATATATGATCCAGTTCTCGACTCTAGACAATTTTTCTATTTGGTTTAGTACGGTTCAAATCATAACCAAAATGGGGTTTCGCCATTCTACAAAAGGCCCGCTTTAGAAGGGTATTTCGGATTGCTTAACTTTTCTGCTTATTTTTAAGGGGGTGTTTGTTTTGGCTTATATAGCCGGCTTATGGCTTATTTGGTTTTGGGCTTATGTTTCATAAGCTCACTTTTTGTGGCAAATTTTGAAACTTTTCAGCTTATATAAGTTTATTGGACATAATAAACTTATATAAGCCGAAAAGTTTCAAAATAAAAGTGAGCTTATGAAACATAAGCCCAAAACCAAATAAGCCATAAGCCGGCTATATAAGCCGAAACAAACACCCCCTAAGTAGAGGCGGTTTTGTGTTATCCATACTGCTTCTGCTGATGTGCTTAAATATTTCAAAATTGTTTATTTTTACTGAAATTAAAATTACTTCTTTACAAACATATTTAACTTAGAACCTTTTCTAAATGCTATTGACTGAAACCTTTTAAAAGACAGTTACTTTTCAAGCATTCTTGAACGATTTACAAAAGAAGCAAATCCAAACATCATTTTTCCAGAAGTACTTATTTCTAAACAGCTTATAAACACTTACTTTTAAGCAAAATCATAAGCAGCAAAAGTAAGCAATCCCAAAACACCTTAAATTTAACATTTTTCAAGAATTTCAAAAACACAAACTTTGAACCCGGTTCATCATTCGATTCCGTTTGTGGCCCAAAACCTGAGAAAACCCATCTAGATATACCAGCAAGTGAACATATAATTCATTCTAACACAACACATATCTGCATGATAAACCCTAACAGCTTATTTGGGTCAAACTTATTTAGGAAGCTTATTCTATTTTCTTCCCATAAGCTCTTCAACCCAACAGCTTATTTGGGCTTAAACTTATTTAAAGAGCTTAATTATTCTATTTTCTTCCCATAAGCTCTTCACCCCAACAGCTTATTTGGGCTTATTTCACTAATTTACAACTTTACCCATATCTTATTCTTAGTCATTTCATAAGATTAAGCACTTAAATAAGCAAATCCAAACACCCTTTATAAAAATAAAAGATAGAAAGTTGAGATTAATAAAGAATGAAATGATTACCAGTAAAAAGGGGAGTGATGCATGGAAATATTGCAAAGTTTTGGATCTCGTTTTGCAAAATGATGAAAACCCCTAAAGTTGAGAAAATGAATGAGGTTAAGGTTGTCAAGAGACCGAACAACGTTTCATTTTCCTAAATTAGTAAATTTAGTATTGTCTGGATGTCAACTTGGGTCGGGTCGGGTTATCGGGGTTTGTTGGTAGGTACCGGTCTTTTCGTCTCAAAATAATTGTTAAAAAACACATAGATTAAAAAAAAGTATTGTATTGTATTACAACTTTTTTGTAATAATAACCTCAAGTAAAAGTAATATGGTAATTCAAATTAATTATTTGAAATGGATAATTAATTTAAGACAGCTCGAAATGAAAATGTGGAGGGTGTACTAAGTATACTACTAAAGTACTAAACTAAGCAGGGGCGGACCTTTTAAGGGGCAGGGGAGGGTCCCGCCTCCCAAAATTTGACCTAATGTAAATATTATAGGTAATTTAGTTGAGGTTACAAACAAATCTCCGATTCGGCGCCCGCAAAATAAATTCGGCTCCCTTATAAAAAATGTTCAAGTTCCGCCACTGAAACTAAGGGGCGGTTTACTAAATTAAAATTAAAGGGTTTTTACTTTTTTCTTATTACTTCTTTATAAGATATATGCATACCAAAACCTTTACAATCTCTTAGTTGAAGAACTCATTAAAACTACACTCTCGGCTAATTAAAATCTCTATATGTAACCGGCACCAAACAAAAAAGGTTTCATGTAAATTCCCTATACTAGGGATTGTATGATAAGTTTTAACTATTTTCTAGTTTTAACCCTTCATTGTTTGTTGATAACAAAATTAGAGTCAACTCCAAAGTATAATTTTGTGGTTTACACTTTACACCATTTCACACCATACATCACATACCAAAAAGTATAGACGTTAATCAAAGTTAATCACCATACATCCTTCCGTTAATTTCAGGACTAACGGTGCAAATTATTTGTATGACATCTTTTAATGCGAGAGAAAATATTTGCACCGTTAATCCATCAGTTAATATTTTTTGCACCGTTAGTCCTAAATAGTTTTTGTCCGTTTTTATACATCTTTCTTACATTTTCATACGTTTTATACGCTTTCTTACGTTTTTATACGTTTTTACCCGTTTTCATCCATTTTCTTACGTTTTTACCCGTTTTCATCCATTTTCTTACGTTTTTGTCCGTTTTTATATAACCAATACCTTGATTTACCTCACAAAATTATTATAACCTGATTTACCTCATATGGTACTGAAAATAAATATTTACAGCATATTTTAAAAATTGTATCATTAAAATGGCTTTTACATTACGATAAAATGAGCTCAATATCATTCGTGCTTTTAGTTTTTGCATAATTTTATTTAAGACATAAGTATATAAAATATATAATTAATGTGAAAGCATCTGGTAATGTTTTTTAAAAACTTTACAATATAACTAGCAACCAATAACAAATGATATATATTACTCAACTGAGCACAACTCACAGTCTTTGTTTATCTATGCATCTTCGAAGCATCAAATGTGTATGATTTTCAACTCATTTTTAATTTGTTTCTTTAATATGCTAAAAACTTTTCTACTAAATTTTTAATATATTATTTGCACTCAGATAATAAGTTTTGAGTGAATTTGCTTTTAAAAGATTAAAAAAAATAAAAATAACAAAAATGAAGCTTGCTCATGTTGTCTTTTTATACTTTTAAAAGAAAATAACAAAAACAAGTACGTATCGCGTGGCATGAAGTAATACTCGGTATGTACAAAGGGCCAAATTTTGTTTGGAACCTCCTAATATATGTTTCTACTTTTTAGAAAGGCTGTTTCTACAATGGTAAACAATCCAAAGTTAACTTTTAATATGGTAGTTAACAAGTTATGTCTAGTCAGACTAGAAAACAACATCCAATTCTTACATGTCACTAGAAAAACACTAACGTAACAAATTTCTCCACTTTCATTTGCACCAAAATACCAAATTCCTTTACAAAAAGTTGTCACCTGTAATAACCATAAGTTATCTACTAATGTATAACCTTTAGATTAATCGACAAAAATGACCAGACCGTCAGTCTAGTCTAGCTAACAAGGTTGCATCTTAGGATCAAAAATTCAAAAGATCAGGTGAACTATACCGAATTTTCAGTTGGATCCGGGTGCGAAAGAATAAGTTCCAGGTGACATAGTGAAGAAGTTACTAGCATTGTTAACACTAGACGATTGACCATTTTGCTCTCTTCTCCTTTTCAACACAATCTGAGTATATAAATCTTCATACAAACGCTTAGCTCTTTTCAACTGCTCATTAACATCAATGTTTGTCTCTTGGTATGAACCAATGCCTATTACCCTTTCAGACCCGTGAACTTGAGTGGTTGGGATAGTAAAGTTTATTGGCCCAGGCATCTGTCCAGCAGGAAAACGTGCACTTGGAACACCCATGTTTGTGTTATAGTATGAACTAGGACCCCATCCAGTAGCCTGAGTAGATGGGACTGTAAAATTCATTGGCACTTGATAACGTGCACTTGAATGATCAATGTTTGTGTTGTAGTATGAACCAGTAGCCTGAGAAGTTGGGAAGGTAAAATTCATTGGCACGGGCATCTCTGCAGCAAGAAAAGGCATGTGACAATTGAAACATAGAAGGGTATGATTGACATGCCTCTTGAGATATTCAAACTGCATCTTGCATCGATAGCAAATAGTCCAAAAAGTATCATTTCCATGTTCACCTGGAGCCGAAGCAGGAGTAGGAGTCGGGGCTGGATGGTGAACTGGAGCTGGGCCTGTCTGGGTAGTGTTGGTGCTATTAGTCCTACTGTCGTTTGTTGGGTTTGAAGTTGCTTTGTTTGCAGAATGAGGGTGAGCTCCATTGACACCTGGGTCTGCTGAAAAATGCTCTTTCTTGAGTGAAACATTTTGTTGGAATGCACTCGGGTTTCTTCTCAGGTCATAAGCGAATCTTTTAACCTTATCAGACAACAAAGTCCAAGCTTCTGAAAGTATTTTAAACGCGTCATCTGCACCCACTGATTTGTTTTTATCGGGATGAAGCATGAGTGCCAACTTCTTATACTGTTTCCTAATTGTTTCATCGTCATCAGATGGATTCGCATCAAGTATCCCATACCAATCTGACTCCCCATTTACCTTTTTCTCATAAGAGATATACACATCAAGAGTGATTAACATTTGGGATATACCATCGAGTCCGGGATATAGAGCCTGGGCTTTCAAAGTAAATTTCTTTGCACCAGCAAAATCCTTATCAGCAAACTTCTTCTCAGCAATTGTTTTTGCCATGATGGCCTCTTCTCTATTGCACTTCATCAGATTTTTAACCTAGCACTCAATAGTTGTTCAACATCAAATTCAGCATGCATCCATATTTCAAAATATAATCCTAATTACGAATGCATATGGAGTTGAAGTACCACAACATATGACTAACAGAAACAACAAGCCTAATGTTGAAAGAATAAAGACTTAAGGAACATAATGTTTAATATGCAAAGCATTAATGATATGGTATCCAACTTACATATCTTATTCAGTTCTCTGTTTCAAATAATATTTATAGCTTTTTTGACTAAATCATTATTTGTTGATATGATTGGACCCTAGAAAAGGAACAACTTTAGGTTTGTAATTTGAAAAGTAAAAAGACACAAGTTTGTACTCAGTTCACAGTCACTAAACCAGTCCAAAACGCAAGAACAACCTTCTGAATGTATTAGCAGTTAATGATATAATGGTACTTGTAACATTGCAGCGTAATCAAATATCTTAAACTATTTACTCGCTTAATAAAACCAAACTTCAAAAATCATGGATATCTTTAAATTCTAATAGCATACCATTTTATATTTGACAGGCAAATGATTATTCGGGGAAGGGATAGAATTTAGGTGAGTACACTTTCACAACATTATGTAAAATTGTGACCGAATAAATTAACAAATTAAAGTTCAATGAAGACGCATATAACCTAGTGGACCTCCTCACAAGAGGTCTAGCGTTCAAACCTCATTAGGTACGTATTTGGGGCTGGACAGGGAAAGGGTCGGAAACGGTCACTAGGATACCTCGGTTAGGCCACGTAAATCTGAGTTAAAGACACGCCCTCCCCGGGTAACCAGAACAGGGAAAACCACATCCGTTTGCCCATGAAGAGGAAAATAACCGAATAACACAATCAATTATTATGTAACTCAAACCTGACCGAATTAATAAACCTTTGATGAGGTAGCATTTGTGATCGGCATTTTAAACAACTTGCGCTTATGCTTATGTTATGTGCTGATCGAATAAGTCGTTGATGCTTTGTTACTCCTTACAGACTACAGATCTTTAAGCTAATTTCCCCACTAACACCAAATAAACCAACTACCCCACTAAGTATTGAAGATGCACATAGCAGACTCCTACAAACTAGTATAAAAAAAGACCCATTCAAATAACATTTAAATAAAACGACTAGTGAGACGATAACATGTATAGCTTACTGAAAACTATATTTCACCTTAAGGGTAATCTGTAGATATGAATCAACTATAAATAACTGGTTTAAAATAAGCAATGTGAAACCGCTTATTGGAAATAACCTTAATACAAGAGGGTGTTTGGGATTGCTTATTAAAACTGTTTATACTTCACATGTTAATTGTTTCAAAATCAGTTGTTTGGATTATAATGAGTTTCAAGTTGCCTATTCAAAACAAATTTTTACATCAGATAAGCATTCTCACAAATACACCGAAAACTACTTATTTGTTGTCTTAAAATGAGATAAGCATATAAACAGCAGCAAGAAGCCATCTCTAGGCAGATAAAACATAAATCCTTCTCCTTATCCAAACACATAAAACTGATTATTTGCTAACAAAAAACACAATAAGCTAATAAACTGCTGAAATTAAGCCTGAATACAGGTCTTTATGCACACGCTGAAACACTGTAAATATGTTTTTTAGTTTTGGGCTGGAATTTATGGTTAAGCTTACTATAACTCCAAGAAATTAACCATCCGCGAACACTTAAGTTTCTTTACCTTATGTTAACAATTATTAGATACTTATTAATAAGTGAACAATAGCTAATTAAATGCTGGTTTTTATAATTATGGTAAGCTTAAGTTTAACTAGGGCCCCAAGCGAGTATATCTGAGCTCGAAACATATAACGAGCCTCACTCGAGCTTAGAAAATAAGATCAAAACATATAACAAGCCTAGCTTGAGCTTATGGCGAAGTTTGTAGTAATTTCTATATACTCCCTCCGTCCAAAAAAGAGTCCATCTTACTATTTATGTTTGTCCCAAAATAAGAGTCCAGTTTTTATATATGGACAGTAATTATGACATGTTTTCCTACTTTACCCTTCTAATTAAAACTTGCATTAATTACTCATTTTTTATTTCTATATTAACTACGATGGTAAAAATGACTTTTATCAATCAAAACTAGCATTAATTACAAATATCATAATTTCAACATTTTTTGTTGGTGGACTCTCTTTTTGAGACGGTGTGAGTATATCTGAAATAAGTTTTGCAATTGAGAGGGTGTTTGGAAGCATTCCTTTTGCTTTGGTAAATGCGTGACCATCTACATCCTACCTTCCCTAACCCCGCTCTGACAGGACTGAGTATTGTTGTTGCTATTGTTGTTTGTTCAAGCGCGCTTTTTTTTTTTTTTTTTTTTTTTTTTTTTTTTTTTTACAAGGTGACTCGCCTTATAGAGAACCTTATAAACCGAAAAGTAAGCTAAAAAAATGGGCCTATCAGATAAAAGTCGAGTCAAATAAGCTAATATATAAGTTGAACATAGAGGTTACATTTATATAAAATAAGCAATTGGTTAACTTATTTTTACATATATGTTCAAGCTTTTTTGAAGTCGGACTCGAGCCGATTTGAAGTTGTCTTCAAGCTAAGCTCGAGCTCAAACAATGAAGGCTTGACCCGAGTTCAAGCCTTGTCGAGCTCGAGATGGGCTTTTGAAGTTTAGACAACGCAATAACCATTTAGACGCAATAAAATGTTTACATTTATAGCAAGATTTAAAGCAGTAATTAAATACTTACCAGTTAAATGTTTATGGATGAATGAATTCCCAACCACATTCAAAAGGAAAGAGTGAAAGACCATATATTAACCCCCAAAGTTTGAAATGACTGAGGCTTGTTCACCACTCAAAAAGTACTACTTAATATACCACCAAAAGTTGAAGTGTACGTTCGCCCATATAAGACAAAAACTTATAGAGTTTAGACTAGTTATAATCATTGATTCTTTTCTGTTCAATTGGTCAACGGTCAAAAGTTTTTTTATTATTTTATTTATTTTCTTTTTTCTAATAGTCGTAATTTTGTACTTATCATTTCATAAACAAATTCAAACGGATGAAGATTTTTGGTGTTTAGGTTGCTGGAGAGGGCAATCATTTTGATACATGTTTGTGGCCTTAATCGCGGCACTAAAAGTGATGGGTATTGAGACGCTTGAGCCATGCCATTTCATTGTGGCGCGCTTATTCAAAGCGTCATTCTGGCGTTATCACACCGGCCTTATCGACGCCAAAGCCCAAGCCAAATTATTGGCGCTACGTGAAAGAGAGAAAAGGCAACAAAAATTAAATTGTCAGTTTAAACTGTAGCGGCTAGTTTGCTATTTTTTGAAAAAATAAATAAATAAAATAAAATAAACACAACCATATAAACCCCACTATATAAACCTTTTTACGTAATTATTTTTACACACAAACTAATATTTACCTCAATTTCCACTTTCATTTCTTTACACACAAACTCTCTAAAAAATGTCTCAACATCCAAATGATCCGTTTTTCAATAACCTACTCGAGATGTTGTAACAATCATCTTCGTCAAACTCTCATACACCTTCATCCGCACACTCGATATCTTCCTCACAACAACCTAATTTTTCTCCATTTGGTAGCCAATACACTATACGCCCTAACAATATTTTCACTTTCAACAACAATTACCACCACAACAATTTCAATATCTTCAGCAAAATCAACCACAATTATATCCACCACAACAAACACAACTACCACCACCACCACAACCACAAGAAGCCCATGAATAATAGACGCGAAGAAAAGGAAAACGACTCGCAAAGAGAACAACATCCACAACCAACACATCCGAGGGATTAGCAAGGGTTCACAGTCGTTGGTCGTCGGAAGAGGAAACGTTATTAGCCGAGTGTTATATTGGCGCTTATGAGGATAACCAACTCGGAAATGACCAAAAGGACGAATCATTTTGGCAAAAGGTTCTACACGAGTTCAACAAAAAGTTCTCTACACAAACGTACCAAGGATGTGTTGGCGGAAAGTGGGCAACGTTGAATAGTAATTGCCAAAAGTTCAGCGCTATCTACAAACGTTTACAACATTTGAGTAGAAGTGGGGAAAACGAGGTTGATCTTTTGGCCCGTGTTAGGTAAGCATATCGAGATGAGTCAAAAGGGGGAAGAACGTTTGCTCAACACGACGCATGACAAATCTTGAATAAACGCCGCAAATGGGATGTGTCCGACCCCGTTGATCTGATTGATCTCACTGGACATGCCGAACTGTTCGAAGATGATGCGAGACCACGTCCCCTCAGCAAACCATGTCCCGTGAAAAAAAATAAACCGGAAACCACGTCGAGCACCGCGAGGAGTAACCTGCAAGATTTTGGGGAGTCTTTACATACTGAATTTAAACTAAAACGGGAAGCCATTCAATCGACGTATGAGGTGGCGGAGGAGATAGACATGACAATAATGCGGTTGGAAGAACTAAGATTTCTCAGTACTTGCACTGTGGGGATCTCAGATAAGGAAGTCTACATGATCAACTTGCAAAAAGAATAAATCCGGTAAAAATATAGACGTGAAACTTAATTATGTATCGAATTACTTTCGATTAAGTCTGGTCAAATTGATCAAAATCGGCAAATAGCCGGTAATACTCCAATTTTTTTCCTTTAAAGATAAGTTTTTCTTGGGTTTTTTTGGTTGGTTCGGTCTAAGGGTTTGTTTGTTAAATTTTTTTATTAAGTCATGTTTAATTAATAAATGACTTAAAGCAGACAACTTCAGTTGTATTACTTAATATTTTCAGTCATATTTCTTTATTAATTTACAAACAAATAGTTTAGTATGACTTAATTAATTTAGTTTTTTTTATATTATATCAAAATCAAACACCCCTAAGTGTAGACATCAGAAGAACACCACTAATTTCATTACAAAATCTAGAAACACCACCAATATGATTGCATGCACAATGATGATTAAGCGTCAATCAAATAATCTAATGTTTATGTTGAAAATATTATGTTTATCGATCTATGCTAGCTAGAGCTTCGATTATTATGTTAAATATGTTTGAACTATTTAAACTTTGAAGTATTTGATGCATTTTATTTTTGTATTATTATTACTAGTTATAATATACGTGCACGCACGGGGTTATGACAAAAAAATTGTTATATAAATATTGATTATTGCTAGTCTATATAAATATATACATTAATTTGTTTTGATTTTATGTGATAGATAATTACTTAAATAAGTGTTTTAAATGATAAATGTTAAATTTTTTTTGTAAGATAGTTTGATCTAACATTTCATGTCGTTTTTTCATATTTGTTTTATTATTTTTTATTATTTTTTTAAGTAAAGGGCTGGCGAAGGGACCAGCGATGCAGCACTAGCGCATCCTCAGGTGCAGTTTGCTGTCGTCATAGGGCGAAAAACCCTATGGCGTGTGTTACGCCACTGCATCAGCCACTCAAAAAATTCATAAGGGATCTTTGAGAGAAAAACACCTGTTTGAGGATACGTGTTGGCGTCCGGGCTCAGAGGGTCTAGTGATACCAAAGATTGTTCAGGATGATGTGGTTAGTGCACCTCATAAGAACAACAAAGAAAAGTTGTTGATGTTATATTGGCATAATGATGAAATGGCACAAACTCAAACATCCGGTAATACTTGTAGTCCATTGGTTGAAAGAACTGTTAATGCTGATAATGTAGGATTCCTGCATTCTCAAAATGAGCCACAATCCTCATCCCATGGATTCAGTTACTTAAATTTGCTGGAATTGAGTGACTGTGACCCTATGGGTAGTTTTATCCATTCGAAGGGTAAACAACTTGAGACATATTTTGAGGATGATGACGTGTTCCAGTAGGATAATCCAGTGTCTTCGGATAGGCCTAAATCATGCTTTGGTGATATGCCAGAAGATGTTGCAGAAATGCTTGATGAGTACACATATCCAGAAAATGGGGGTGTGAATCTTCGAAATACTGTCCAAGAGGTTGAAGAGAAAGTAGTAGAAATGGAACAACCTAAAAATAACGACGCCCTTGACCAGACTGAAGAACAAGAAACAGAAGGGGGATTTAGTGATTTTGAACATGCTGCCAGTGACATGCCAACAACTGACACTCATGTTGACATGGATGGTTTCTCATTTCATCTGGATGCAAACATTCAAGACAGTAGGAGAGAAGCTGCTGACAAATTTCATCCAGGAGAGGCTGTTGAACAAGGGGCACCTACCGTTCCAATGGATGACCTTGATAGTGCTGATGAAGCAGATGCTGAAGATGGTGTAGGGCTACGAAAGAGACAGTTGAAGTTAATAAGAGGTGCTTATAGGGGTAAGTTTAAAATCAAAGAAGGTTATTTTAAGCTACATGAGGAGTTTGCTACAAGAAAAGAAGCGACTGATAAGGTGAAGTTGCATGCGTTGCAGGCAAGGAGAGCCATTTCGGTTATACAATGTGATAACAATAGGGTCAGAGCTAAGTTCTTCGGCATTGTGGTTGGTGAACCTCCTTTCAATCCAGTATATGGCAAAAAAAAAAAAAAGGTCTATGGCATCCACCTCAAACAAATGGGGCAAAGTTGAGAATAACCAAAAGCATACGGACTTGAAATGCAAGGGTGTTACTCCTGGAGGACATCTAATCAAGAATCATAAACCTCCTTGCCAGTGGGACCTACTCATCTCAAAGTGGGCGAAAGATCAATGTTGGTCAGTAAAAACATTGACAGACTCTCATAAATGTATCTAGACAAGAGATCTTACTGGTGTCACAGCTAGGTTTTTGTCACCTTATGTCATCGAGATTCTTAAAAGAAATTATAGAGTTGATGTGAAATCATTACAGATTCAATTATCTTAGAGGTTTCAAATTAACATATCATACGACAAAGCTTTCAGGGCAAAGCAATTTGTTGAGCAGCTTATGACAGGTGATCAGAAACAGCAGTATGCACAACTTATAGATTATGCTATGGAGCTCAGATGCAAAAACCCAGGCACAACAGTCAAGATCCAAGTTGAAACTAACACAAATCTGAATCTAAATTCAAGGGTATTCAAAAGGATTTATGTTTGTAATGATGAACTTAAAGAAGAGAAATATTGGGATTGGATGGTGCTTTCATAAAAGGACTGTATATAGGGCAGATTTGACGGCTGTTGGTATCGATGGTAACAATGGTATTTACCATGTTGCATATGCTATTGTTGAGGCAGAATGCAAGAGTTCTTGGTTATGGTTCCTGAAAAATCTAGGTGATGACCTTGATTTACAACCCAACTACCACTATACTTTCATTTCAGATAGGCAAAAGGTATGATAAATTCAAATAACACTTATTATGAAACAATTGGTTAGACATAAGAAATGTTTTAACCCACTATATGTGACTTGTTACAGGGTATTATACAAGCTATTCAAGAGGTTTTTCCTTTTGATGAACACAAATTCTGTGTTAGACACATTTATGAGAACATGAAGCAGATTTTCAAAGGAACGCTTTACAAGGATTTTCTATGGAAGTGTGCAACAACAACAATTGAACCTCAGTTTGAACATCTAATAGGGCAACTGAAAGACTACGACTCAAAAGCTCATGACTGGTTAAGAAAAATACCACCAACCTCATGGTCAAGGGCGCATTTTTAGGTATATCATTTTCATATTTGTGCTTTTAGTGTGTAGTTATATAGCCGACGGTAACTTATCCTTAATCGTTTATATGAAAATAGGCAGAGTTAAGTGTGAAATTCTAGTCAACAACCTTTGTGAGTCAATAAACAGTAAGTTGGTAGATGGTAGAGATAAACCAATAATAGGGTGTTTGGAATACATTATGGAGTATTTGATGAAGAGGATAATGAATGTGCAAAAGGTCATAGATAATTGTGCAGGTCCCCTAACACCAACTGCAACTTCCATTTATGAAGTTATTAAGCGAGAAGCTAATAAGTATTGTGTTGTTTGGAATGGGGCGGACTATTACCAGTGTGAGAGCACCTGGAATGAGAAATGTGTGGTGAATATGAGGTTAAGGACATGTACATGTAGGAGATGGGAGCTAACCGGTATTCCATGTAAACATGTTGTAGCAGCAATGTATAGCATGGCACAAGATGGTAGGGAGGTAGGTAGGCCTGAGGATTAGGTACATGAGGCATATTGGCTAAAAACATGGAAGGAGACGTACAGCCATAAGATTGTACCTGTTGCTAACAGTCCATTTTGGCCCAAGTGCACCATCCCTAGTATATTATTGCCCCCAAACTATCATATTCCAATTGGAAGACCAAGGAAGAAGAGGAGAGTGAGCAAAGAAGAGACGGCTGAGAAAGCCTTAAAGGAAATGAGCAAAGGTGGGAAGCAGTCAAGAAAAGGAAAAACTGTCACTTGTAGCCAATGTGGTACAACAGGTCATAACAAAAGAGCATGTACAGGTCCAAGAAAGAAGAATGCAAAGGGGAAAGGCAATAAGAAGACAAGAGCTGAGGGTGTTGCAGATAGCGAAGCAACTGAAACTGATGCAGGACCAAGTCAACCAATGGATTTACAATCAACCCAATAGGTTGGTAGTCAGAGGAGAAATACTGTCAGAAAGGGTTCCAAACAAGCCGCAATTTGAATGAGCAATTATGTATGAGTGACCTAAACGGTTTCTTTAATTTTATTGTTGTTTGTGAGTTTTAGAGATAGACAATTGCGATTTCTTTGGTTCTGTTATGTTTGTTAAACTATGGTGATGAAGACAATTACTAAGTCTTTAGATAATGACAGTTGTTATTTTTGTGGGTCTCTTATGATTGTTATAACAAATACATTGCATAATACTAGTAACATACAACCAAATGTTTGTCAACTTCCATAAACGCTCTAAGTTATTACATCAACTATTTCATATTAAGCTGGAGGAACACAAAACAATGAACAAAGATGTCATTTCTTAGTGGCAAACTGCCTTTTTCCACTTGCAACTTCAGCCTTCCCTTTTCTTTTACTATCATTCGCTGGCAGGCCATTATGCATTTACCAAACAGATTTTGATGTGGAAGATTGTTTGCAGTGGGACATGTTTCAGCTAGAACATTATTTTCGCTGAAAAATGTTTCAGCTCGAACATTTTCTATAGCAACTTTTGCTGATGGCCACATCCAGTTGCATCTTTCAATCCATGTAATAGTATTAACATCGAGTTAATCACTTGTATTTTCATCACTTGTATCATAATCATCAGTAGTTGATGATAAATATTCAATGCTTGTATCAGTAGAATCAATGAAAATCTCTTCTTCTGCAAATATACATTGCAAAATTAAACGGATGAACTAACAAATACAAAAGTAGATTAACAAAGGTATGAAACAATATATTTTGATTTTCAACGACAGTTAAATAGACTAACCTTTTTTGCCATGGTTTTGAAACTCCAATTTAGTAAATTAGATAGGTGAGGGGATTTTGGGTCTGGTTCCTGTATTTATTATATACGGGTTTTTTTCGCAAAAAGGTCCCTAAACATGTAGTGGGTGTGCAATTAATGGTAGCAAATCGTGTTATATAAGAATGAAAGGAGTAAAATGTCATTGCAAAAATGCCCCTCAACAGTATCGGTCTTCGTAGCATTAACTGTGTACTAGCAGCATTAACCGTGTACTAGCAGCATTAACTGTGTGCATTTACATAAACACCGAAATAAATAACGATTAAACTAAGCAATTATGGAAATTAAATGGTTCATACTGAATGATTAATAAATTCAGATAACATAATGATGTAAAATATCATATTACATCCGGTTAAATGAAATGAAACATTAAGAAAGATATAAACTTTTTTCAATATCTTTGTAAACAACAACAATTTTTTGACGGTTTTCATCTATTTCTTGATTCCAAAGATCAACTTTGTTCTGATGCGCCAGTATGATCTCTTGATCTTGTTTGTTCCGTTCTTCCAACCTCTTGATTCAGTTGTTGTAAATTTCAACCAACGCTTTTTCACTTCCAAATCTGCCAGACTGACTTTTCTCCCAGGTCTCTTGGGTAATGCCGAAGATTTTGTATTTTTCAGACATTAGAGGAGGAGAAGTAGGGCTTTAACGTTTCCTTTTCTTTGAAGCAGGAATTGAAAAAGATGAAGCTATTGAAATTCCAAAGATAAATAAAATATATAATGAAAAGATGATATAAATGGTTGTAATTTATCAACCTATCTCTTAGAGATGGTTGATATTGAAGCAGGAGACCCCTCCCTAGTCTCCGCATAGGAAACCTAAGTGTGCACTTATCGAGTCTAGAGCCATGAGATTCATCAAAGATCTCTTAGGAACACTTAGTATTTCTACAACTGGTGGTCTGCATCAATGGATACCAGCTGTAAATTATTGAGTCCTTCGCAGATCATAGCAATCTGCCGATAATGTTTATGAGAGAATTTACATAAGTATTTCTCAATGATTGAACGGAAATCCTGCCAGGGTCAACATCAAATAGCCCTGATAGCAGGTCACTTCGGTAACTCCTTGTGGGTTACGCTTAGTGTTCATGGTGGTTCCATAGCGGTCTACAGTCGTGGAGTGATCCCCAGCGACTCACCCAGTCATTGAGCTACTTAGTAGGTCTTGTAAGCTCCTTCGGGAGTATCTGACATGGGAACGGCCTTGATAAGGATTAGAAGGAGTCTTTACAATATGCTGTTGACGATCTCTAATTCCTTATCTGTAAGTACGGGTTGATTATTGCTAACTGTTCACCTGCAGGTACAAATCACCTCCATGATGGTAGATTCCAGCATGCTCATGCATACATCTTGAAGTCACAGAAAGCTCCCCCAAAGATCTAAGCACCACAAAGTTCAAAGAAAGATTCTACGCCAAAAAGGATAATCTACAAAGTATACAGACCAAAGATCAAAGTGTATGTAAAGGAACTTCGTGCATGATAAAGTCAAAATTCAAATATGTATGAGCATGTTGGAATGGCCGACAACCACCACAGACACAGAAGTGACGAAAGGAAGACAACTTCATAACATGCTCACCACCACAACAACAAAGAACAAAGAACGATGAAAGATTATGCTACTACTTTTGAAGACGTCAACTACAAAGTCAAAGTTTAAAAGATGACGACGTCGAGCAACCTTTGATGACCAACACTTAGGGGGAAATTGTTGGGAATAGACTTTATTAATTCAAGTGTCGGTCATTGAATTTTGTAATAGGTTGCATTATTTCTTATTATGTAATATTGTCAAAGTTTAGTGAAACCCTAGTCCTCACCTTTAAATACCATTGTATCCCCTCATTTGAGGGTGTTGGTTCTCTTGCAATATCAAGTTTCATGTCATTTTCATATTAGAGTTCCATCCACTCTCTCTCTCTAACCTTCTTTCTCTCTCTAAGATTTAGTGATTAAGTGTTAAGAAAACATGACCTAACACACCGCCCTACGACTAGTATTAAGGAATACGACCCGTCATCCATGCAATTGTAAGAAACTATCAACCTGTAAAAGATATCTAAGGAGTAATGAAACCTAAGTAAACACAACTTTCCCTATCATTGTTTACACCACAATAGTATAATTAGATTTATTTTCATTTATGTTATTTTATTTTGATTGCATTTGTAGTAATTTGGGTTAGTTGGCTAGCAACTAATTCCGCCTACTCTTCCAAAAACCGAGATTTTTACTTGCTTTTATAAAACATAAAAATATACAAAAGGAATCATCCCGCACCTCTAGACCTAGTTTTTAGGCTTTTTAATCCTAGCTACACTATTCCTGAGTTGAACGATCAATCCCCCGGTACTTGTCACTATACTATACTACAACAATCACGTACACTGCCTGGTGGGGGTTGTAAGCTTCTCGAGATCCCTCGAGAGGTAAAGCCTGGTGTGATTCCCACGTATCAAGTTTTTGGCGCTGTAGCCCGGGGAATAGTTATTGTCTAGGTTAGAATTTCTTTTTATTAGGTCTACTTGCTAGATTCCTTTCTAGTAAGATTTTTATTTTATTTTTATAGGTTTTCTTTAGTCTGTCTTTTTCTTTGTGCCTTTGTTAGTAAATTAAGTTCATTGACTATTCCGTTTGCCATTATGGAGAACGCGAATCCGCCCTACTACCAACCATGAAATTCACTGATGAGGCGAAAAATGAACCATTTTTTAGGGGGTTATTTAAGCCGGAATTGGAATTTATTTGATCAAATATTGCCCTAAATCGTTCCTTTTGTGATTTTAGGTACTTTGGAAGTGAATTCTGGAAAAGGAAGCATTTTGGACGTTTTTAGAGCATAAAAGTGAAGAAAACGGCAAAGTCTTAATTTTTCTTGCTGGAAACAGTAGATGACGGCGTCAAGAAGGATTTTATGACGGCGTCAAGAGCAATTTTGGTGACGACCCAGAGAAAACGTGACGGCGTCAGAACAAGGGCGTCAAGAGTAAAAGTGGTGACGGCCTAGAGCAGAATTACACGTGACGGCGTCAGCTTTGGATCTAGGCAGTCCGAGAACTCTATTGGCGGCGAGGTGACGGCGTCAAGCGTCAGAATTTTCCTCTTGACGCCGTCACCTCCTAAAATCTATATATACTTTTCTAATTTTCATTCATTAAAGGGGGAACTTGTGTGGAGAATTTTAGGGCCGAAGTTTATAAACCCTAGCTCGTTTGTAACAGTATTTTCAAGGGTTTTCACCCCTTAAAACCCTTCATGTTCAATTGAGATAAGTATTCTTCCAATTCATTCAATATGTCTATGTATTGTTTGAATATATCTTACACTTGTTTTGTTTTTAACATGCTAGTCTAGGTCTTTTGTATGTTTGCTTAGATGTAATGAAACCTAGATGTTGATTATAGGTTGATTGCTTGTTTATAGTTGTAATGGATGAATGATTTCAATGTTAGGCTTAAGAAAACTGGCAGATCTCCATTGTGTAACTTGCTTGAACGTCTTAAGAAACATGAACCGATGTGTACTAGGTTTTTATGGTTGTATTTAATGCATGAGCGAATTCTAGTGATCCCATGTTAGGAGCTTCTTAGCCGGCTCGACATAGGAGTGAAGTAGGAGCTTATAGAATTGGGGAAGTAAGTACACCACCCCATGAATGGTATTAAGGAATACAATCCGTCATCTACGCAACTGTAACAAGTAATTAACATGTAAAAGATATCTAGGGAGTAGTGAAATCTAAGTAAACACAATTCTCCCATATATTGTTCACACCACTAGTTAAACTAGTTTATTTTCGTTTTTTGTGTTATTTTATTTCGATTGCATCGTAGTTATTGGGTTAGTTGATTAGCAACTAATTCCGCCCACTCTTCCAATACCCTGGATTTTTAATTGTTTTCATAAAATATAAAAAATACAAAAAGAATCTTCCCTCACCTCTAGACCTAGTTTTTAGGCTTTCTAATCCTATCGACACTATTCTTGAGTTGAACGATCAATCTCCCGGTACTTGATACGTGGGAAGTGCACCAGCCTTTACCTCTCGAGGGATCTCGAGAAGATTACAACCCCCACCAGGCAGTGTACCTGATCGTTGTAGTATAGTATAGTGACAAGTACAGGGGGATTGATCGTTCAGCTAGGAATAGTGTCGCTAGGATTAGAAAACCTAAATACTAGTTCTAAAGGTGAGGGATGATTATTTTTGTATTTTTATATTTTTTAGAAAGCAAGTAAAAATCTCGGGTTTGAAGGATTTGGGGGCGGAATTAGTTGCTAATCAACTAACCCAATACTAAAGATGCAATCAAAATAAAATACTAAAAATGAAAATAAACTAAATTATACTAAAGTTGTGAGCAATAAGTAGAGAAAATGTGTTTACTTAGATTTCACTATTCCCTAGACATCTTTTACACGTTAATTACTTGTTATAGTTGCATTGATGACGGATCGTATTCCTTAATACCATTCATAGGGTGGCACACTTAACTCCCCAATTCTATGAGCTCTTATCTCCTCCTATACCATGCCCAACACAACCATAGGGATTATAAACAGTGGCTCTTGCATTAAATACAACCAATAAAGACCTAGTGCACATCGGTTCATGTTTCAAGCATGTTACCAATTGGTGATCTGCCAGTTTTCTTAAACCTAACATATAAATCATTCATCCAATACAATTATATACAAGTAATCAACACATAATTAACATCTAGGTTTCATTAGATCCAAGCAAACACAAGATAGATCTAGCCTAGCATGATGGAATTAAGACAAGAACAAGATATAGACAACCAACACATAGATATATTGATTGAATTAAAAGAACACTTATCTCAATTACACATGAAAGGTATCAAGGGCTTAAAACCCTTGAAAAACCTGTAAAATTCGCACCAAGTTCGTACTTAGGGTTTCTCCAAAACTTCTCTTTTTTTAATGTGAAAATTAGAAAACTATATATAGAAAAAGGGGTCTGACGGCGTCAAGACCAAACTTGTGACGCCATCACCTCACCGCCAAAACTCTTCTCGGACTGCCTTGATCTACTTCTGACGCCGTCATGTATTGTGCATTTCCAGGCCGTCATGAATTTTACTCTTGACGCCCTACTTCGTGACGCCATCAAATCTGTACTGGATTGTCATGGAAAATTGCTCTTGACACCGTCAAGGATTCCTTCTTGACGCCGTCACCTACTGTTCCCAGCAAGGAAAAATTAAGACTTTGGCGTTTTCTTCACTTTTATGCTCCAAAAACGTCCGAATTGCTTCCTTTTCCAGATTTCACTCCCAAAGTACCTAAAAACACAAAAGGAACGATTTAGGGCAATATTTGATCAAATAAATTCCAATTCCGGCTTACATGACCCCTTAAAAGTGGTTCATTTTTCGCTTCATCATATACCCTTACACTTGAGATTTGCTTGTCCTCAAGCAAATGCGCTTTTATTCTACTCAAAATACAAGTTAGGGGTCATTTAACACTAATATAAAAGTAATTATAACAAATAATCGTTCTACTAAAGACCAATAGACAAGCACGGAGGTCATACACTAGCACCTCACAAATAGTGTTTAGATACTCACATCTCTCGGGTGTAATAAAGTATAAATTACAATATGGAAACGGAAGATATCTCTCACTACCTGTCATAGCAAAATAGATTACCGTAGGCTTGGGAAAGGATCAAACCTCCACCACATGGCGTAAGCACCTAGGATAAACTATCAAAGAGGTCTTTTAAAGGGTTGTAACGTTAGGTGTAGGGATATGAAATACACGGTTTTGTTGGATAAAGGAAGTTTTACTGGTGGCGTGTTAACAATCTTGGTTAATTACATGTACAATGTGGCGTTGCTAAGCCAAGACTAGACTTGACTTAAGCTAATAAATGAAAAATAACAAAAACATAAAATGAACATAGAATGAAACGGGATGGTAGTCCGTATGTTTTTTCTCTTTTCCCTTTTTCTATTTTTTTTTTCTTTTTCTTGATTTTTCGATTTTTTTTTTTTTTTTTTTTTTTTTTTTTTTTTTTTTTTTGCATACACTCTTACCCTACCATCCAAAATAATATATCATAGGGAATGAATATTCCCCTTACACTTGAATCTTTACATACTTTACAATAAACTAATTTAATGACTCGAATTAAGAAAATCAAAACACTTGGAGCACTTTTAAGATTAACGTACAAATGGGGGTAATAAATGATGTTCTTCCCCATTACTCCATAAATAAGTACTTTACCCAATCGTCCCAATCGTCCCAAAACAATATGTATAAGGATATGACTCGACTTAGCAACCATGTAATCAATTAGAAAGTTAACTTAGGGTTTAACAAATAACAATAATGCACTAAAGATGAGTGCATACACGGAAGGCTAAGGCGATTTGGGTGTACATTTAAGTGGGGTGTAACAAATTCTTCCTTTAAGTAAAATGCTTAAAGTTAGAAATGAAAAGATAGGCTCGGAGGGGTGTACTAGGGGTTTCGTGTACTAAAAATGAGTACAACGCTAAGGGTGTGGGAAAAATTAGTTGACTTAACTAGCCAAGTAATATGACTTAAATGGTCAAGTAATCATGATACGGGTTTAACACAAGGGTAATCCTAATGCCTCTTATCATGTAGTAAATCCTACTACACGAATGTAGTCTCACTAGCGGTCTCGGGATGCATCACTAACGCAAGTTCTAGAATCTAAATGCTACCGGTACGCTCATAAGCACTAATAGTAAATGCTTTTCCTATCAAATCTAAAGGCGAACCTCACATATTTGGGTGGAAAATTTTTCTGAATATACGGTTATGTGCTAGTCATACAATCTCCTATCCATGAGACGCTTGCTATGGCTAAAGTTTCACTCCTAAATGTTGTAAAAAAATTTAAATTTGGCGCTAAAATTGCACTAACAAGTATTTCTCATAGTTTTATTACACATCTACCATTAAACAAAACAAACTCAAGCGAAAGTGCATATGTAAGGTATCATCATTTTACCCTCCCTTTACACTTAGGATGAACATTGTTCCAAATGTTCAATTAAAGAATGTAAAAGTGAAAAAGTAAAAAGAATGAAATCAAATACTCCCCTGATTCGCTCGGTATGGATAATAAGGTGGCCAGGTTAAATCTTCCTCCAAGAAAATGAACAATCAAAGCTTCCCTTCCAGAATGTAAATCATCTTCTTGTCATATATAACCTGTAAATCCTGAGAAATAGACAAAACAACCTCGCGTAAAATCGACGACATCCTATATAAGTTACTAAATCCTAGAAAACAAGATAAGATATAATGCTTGTGGAATGAAGTTTGCAGATCTCCTGGAGATTATAAAACTTAATAATTCAAAAAAACCATAAGACTCCGTTAGAAAAACAAAACCGGTAAAATTTTCAGATTTTTACACTTGACGCCGTCAAGAGTTAACTCTTGACGCCGTCAGAAGTGACCTGCAGAAATTCTTATGTTAAGTTTCCGGAAAATTTCTGGAAAAACTTGGTCCTACTTCCTGGAAAATCCTGCAAAACTTCATTATGACTCAATACAAGCATTTGACTCTAACAAATACAAATATACATGTTCATTTAATATTGTGGAGAATCATGATCGGTTTGTTTCTTAAAAACATATTTGGGGTTTCCCCTTACACTTATCTTTTGCAAAAATACTTTTAGGTGGAGTTAAGACTATTCCAAAACAACAAAGTGAAGTATTTCCACTATTTAGTTTAGAAACATGATCTACCAACAATAAAAATTAAGCATGCATACGGAAGCAAATAACAAACAAACAAAAATAAAATCACACAAAGCATGGGTTGCCTCCCAAGAAGCGCTTTTCTTTATTTACGAGTCTTGTAGCTAGACTCAAGGTCATGGGTTAACGTGTATCGCTTATGCTCACATAACCAAGTGTGAGCCATCTAATAGTCGCCTCATCTTTCTTATAATCTTCTCCTAACTCTAAGCATCCGCGATAGTATCTTTTATTCTTTTCATGAGTATATTTAAGTCCTTTTCTCTTATCATTTTTACTTAATATTTCTATGGGCGGATTCCTACTACACTTTTCAATGGAAAAATCCTTGAACCTAGGGTGGGTGCGGGGCATTTGATAGACAAAATCTTCATCCCCATCCGAGAATGTAATTAACCCTTCTATGAGTTTTTCATCAAGGTTGGTCAAATGTTTGAAAGGTTTTCCAAACACAACTTGGGTCAACTTATTATCAATAAACTCTCCTAGATTCTCTATAACTATGAACTCAACAAGATAGACCAAACTTCTTACAAACACATGCAATGGTATTGCGCTAGCAATAATGTTTTCTCCTATGTATTCTAACTCATCTACCATGATTTTATTGTATTCATTACGTGAGCTTATGTTCATTGGGAGAGATGAGTCGAGATATGCGTTAAAGCTCTTAAATCCGATCTTACAAGGGAATTGCATGTTAAATGAACTATCACACTCAATCCTAGTTCTAGGGTCAATATACCTAAGAGGGTTTATTTCCTCTTCCATCCTATTCTCATTAATCACATCACCATCATCAAGATCCTCATCGGAGTCTGAATAGTAAAAAGGACTAGCCCTACGGTCATCATCATGATCAGACTCTTCTAACTCAGAATTATTGTCAAAGTGGTGGTTGGGTGAGAGGTTAGGTGGGTTCTCATTTTCTGCTAAAGGAAGTGGGGCGGGCATTTGGAAAATCCTACGATGAAAAACACGAATAACAGGAATCAAATGATCAATGTTATTGTGATCCATCGAAATAGTGTACGAACAAAGGACACAAAGAAATAAGATAGACTAAAGAAAACCTAAAAATAAAAATAAAATCTTACTAGAAAGGAATCTAGTAAGTAGACCTAATAAAAAGAGATTCTAACCTAGACAATAACTATTCCCCGGGCTGCGGCGCCAAAAACTTGATAGCGCCGCACTCTATTGTGAAAGTTGAGGAATAAATGTAAAGATAGACAATCCCCGGCAGCGGCGCCAAAAACTTGATGCGTGGGAATTGCACCAGGCTTTACCTCTCGAGAAGCTTACAACCCCCACCAGGCAGTGTACCTGATCGTTGTAGTATAGTATAGTGACAACTGACAAGTACCGGGGGATTGATCGTTCAGCTAGGAATAGTGTCGCTAGGATTAGAAAACCTAAATACTAGTTCTAAAGGTGAGGGATGATTATTTTTGTATTTTTATATTTTTATATGTTTTAGAAAGCAAGTAAAAATCTCGGGTTTGAAGGATTTGGGGGCGGAATTAGTTGCTAATCAACTAACCCAATACTAAAGATGCAATCAAAATAAAATACTAAAAATGAAAATAAACTAAATTATACTAAAGTTGTGAGCAATAAGTGGAGAAAATGTGTTTACTTAGATTTCACTACTCCCTAGACATCTTTTACACGTTAATTACTTGTTATAGTTGCATGGATAACGGATCGTATTCCTTAATACCATTCATGGGGTGGCGCACTTAATTCCCCAATTCTATGAGCTCTTATATCCTCCTATACCATGCCCAGCACAACCATAGGGATTATAAACAGTGGCTCATGCATTAAATACAACCAATAAAGACCTAGTGCACATCGGTTCATGTTTCTTAAGACGTTCAAGCATGTTACCAATTGGAGATCTGCCAGTTTTCTTAAGCCTAACATATAAATCATTCATCCAATACAATTATAAACAAGTAATCAACACATAATTAACATCTAGGTTTCATTAGATCCAAGCAAACACAAGATAGATCTAGCCTAGCATGATGGAATTAAGACAAGAACAAGATATAGACAACCAACATATAGACATATTGATTGAATTAAAAGAACACTTATCTCAATTACACATGAAAGGTATCAAGGGCTTAGAACCCTTGAAAAACCTGTAAAATTCGCACCAAGTTCGTACTTAGGGTTTCTCCAAAACTTCTCTTTTTTTAATGTGAAAATTAGAAAACTATATATAGGAAAAGGGGTCTGATGGCGTCAAGACCAAACTTGTGACGCCGTCACCTCACCGCCAAAACTCTTCTCGGACTGCCTTGATCTACTTCTGACACCGTCATGTATTGTGCATTTCCAGGCCGTCATAAATTTTACTCTTGACGCCCTACTTCATGACGCCGTCAAATCTGTACTGGATCGTCATGGAAAATTGCTCTTGACGCCGTCAAGGATTCCTTCTTGACGTCGTCACCTACTGTTCCCAGCAAGGAAAATTAAGACTTTGGCGTTTTCTTCACTTTTATGCTCCAAAAACATCCGAATTGCTTCCTTTTCCAGATTTCACTCCCAAAGTACCTAAAATCACAAAAGGAACGATTTAGGGCAATATTTGATCAAATAAATTCCAATTCCGGCTTAAATGACCCCTTAAAAGTGGTTCATTTTTCGCCTCATCAGTACTTGTCACTATACTATACTACAATGATCAGGTACACTGCCTGGTGGGGGTTGTAAGCTTCTCGAGATCACTCGAGAGGTAAAGCCTGGTGCAATTCCCACGCATCAAGTTTTTGGCGCCGCTGCCGGGGAATAGTTATTGTCTAGGTTAGGATTTCTTTTTATTAGGTCTACTTGCTAGATTCCTTTCTAGTAAGATTTTATTTTTATTTTTAGTTTTCTTTAGTCTATCTTTTCTTTGTGTCTTTGTTTGTGAAAACCTTTCCATTGACTATTCCGTTAGCCATTATGGAGAATGCGAATCCACCATACTACCAACCACGTAATTCACCTACTCCAAATGATATCTTGTTGTTTAAACAACATGAGGATGAACCTATCTATGATGCATGGGCTCGTTTTAAATATTTACTCCGAAAAGTCCCTCATCATAATTTCGATCTGTGGTCCCAAATTGAAATATTTTACCATCGTGTCGACCACTATACCAAAATGGACATTGACCATGCCGCAGATGGGGAACTTTGGGGATTAAGTGTTGATGAAGCATGGGAAACCATAGAGAATTGTGCAATACTTGCCAAAAAAATGGACAACCCAACAAACGTTGTTACGGATCAATTGATAGCAAGTTTAAGGGAACAAGCAAGAAAATTGTTTGGGGATAAGCCTATAGATGAGATAACTGGGTGCATGGAGTGGTTTGATTTCACCACAATACAAGCTGAGCACATTGGTAATCTTTATAAGATGGAGGATAGAGTTGAAAATCTAAGCCCACCAAGTACCCCACAAATCCTACCATCAATTGAGGCATACATACCGCCCGTGACTTATTCGGATGAAGTAGATGAGACTTTAGGAATCCCAATTGAGGTAGAACCTTTGAACCAAACACAACTAGAGGATATAGGTTTGAATACTTATAATGATAACCTTACTCTTAGTTATAGGGAAGTTCCTAGTTTTGATGAACCGGAGCCTCAACCAAACCTGTTACCTAATCTTCCATCCTTGGAAGAAAATTTAGGAATTGAAATAGGTCCCGATCCACCCATCAAACCATATAGTCCGGGTAGTCTTAGGATAAAGGTAGTGGACTCTAAGCCTTGTAGAGAGGAAGCCAATATAGGAATGGAAAATGAGCTTACATGCTTACATCACCCATTTATGATTGATCATAAGAAACATTATGGGTTTAAACTGGGTTTATTAGGTCAAGAAGGATCCCCAACTAGTAGTCTCTCGAAGTTGATAGAAAATGATCCCTTTCTAGGAGAAAATCTTAATGCACCCATTAACCCAATTGAATTATGTAAGGTTATTATGATAGGAGCACAACCCTTTGAGCATATAATTAATCCACCACTCTTTCCTCACGTGGAATACTTTTACCGAGATGGTGTGTGTCGCTACTATCACCCGCACTTAATACTAAGTGTAGGGAAAACCTCACCTTTATCCGTAAAATAAGGGTAGAGTCAGGCTCGTGACTCGAACAAAAACAAGCGCTTCTTGGGAGGCAACCCATGTTTTGTGTGATTTTTATTTTGTTTGATTGTTATTTGTTTCCGTATGCATGCTTTATTTTTATTGTTGGTAGATCATGTTTCAAAATAAAATGGTGAAAATACTTTATTTTGTCGTTTGGCTTTGTCTTAACTTCATCCTAGGGTATTTCGCAAAAGATAAGTGTAAGGGGAAACCCCAAATATGTTTTTAAGAAACAAAAGTGATCATGATTCTCCACAATATTAAGTGAACATGTGTATTCGTATTTGTTAGAGTCAAATGCTTGTATCGAGTCATAATGATGTTTTGCAGGATTTTCCAGGTAGTAGGACAAAGTTTTTCCAGAAAATTTCCGGAAACTTAACATAAGATTTTCTGCAGGTCACTTCTGACGGCGTCAGGAAGAAATTCCTGACGGCGTCACGTGTAAAATTCTGGAAATTTTGCTAGTTTTGTTTTTCTAACGGAGTCTTAAAGTTTTTGTTGAATCTTTAGTTTTATAATCTCCAGGGAATCTGCAAACATTCATTCTACAAGCATTATATCTTACTTTGTTTTCTAGGATTTATTATCATATGTAGATTGCCGCCGATTTTACGCGAGGTTGCCTTGTTTGTTTTCTCAGGTTTAACAGGTTATTTATGACAAGAAGATGATTTATATTCTGGAAGGAAAGCTATGATTGTTCATTTTCTTGGAGGAAGATCTAACCTTGTTACCACACTATCCATACCGAGCGAATCAGGGGAGTATTTGATTTCATTCTTTTACCTGTTTTACTTTTACATTATTTAATTGAACATTAGGGACAATGTTCATCCTAAGTGTAAGGGGAGGGTAAATGATGATAACTTATAGGATACACTTTCGCTTGAGTTTGTTTGTTTGATGGTAGGTGTGTAATAAAACTATGAGAAATACTTGTTAGTGTAATTTTAGCGCTAAATTTAAATTTTTTTACAACATTTAGGAGTCAAACTTTAGCTATAGCAAGCGTCTCATGGATAGGAGATCGTATGACTAGCACAAAACCGTATCATCCAGAAAAATTTTCCACCCAAATATGTGAGGTTCGCCTTTAGATTTGATAGGAAAAACATTTACTATTAGTGCTTATGAGTGTACCGGTAGCATTTAGATTCTAGAACTTGCGTTAGTGATGCATCCCGATACCGCTAGTGAGACTACATTCGTGTGGTAGGATTTACTACATGATAAGAGGCATTAGGATCACCCTTGTGTTAAACCCATATCATAATTACTTGACCATTTAAGTCATATTACTTGACTAGTTAAGTCAATTAATTTTTCCCACACCATTAGCGTTGTACTCATTTTTAGTACACGAAACCACTAGTACACCCCTCCGAGCCTATCTTTTCGTTTCTAACTTTAAGCATCTTACTTAAAGGAAGAATTTGTTACACCCCACTTAAATGTACAACTAAATCGCCTTAGCCTTCCATATATGCACTCATCTTTAGTGCATTATTGTTATTTGTTTAAACCCTTAGTCAATTATCTAATTGATTACATGGTTGTTAAGTCGAGTCATATCCTTGTACATATTGTTTTGGGACGATTGGGACTAATGGGTAAAGTACTTATCTTATGGAGTAATGGGGAAGAACATCATATTATTACCCCCATATGTTCGTTAATCTTAAAAGTACTCCAAGTGTTTTGATTATCTTGATTCGAGTCATTAGATTAGTTTATTGTAAAGTATGTAAAAATTCAAGTGTAAGGGGAATGTTCATTCGCTATGATGTATTGGATGGTAGGGTAAGAATGTATGCAAAAAAAAAAAATAATAAAAAAAAAAAAATAAAAAAAATCGAAAAAATCAAGAAAAAAAAAAATAGAAAACAAAGAAAAGAGAAAAACATACGGACTACCATCCCGTTTCATTCTATGTTTTTGTTAATTTTCATTTATTAGCTTAAGTCGAGTCTAGTCTTGGCCTAGCAACGCCATATTGTACATGTAATTAACCAAGATGATTAGCTCACCACCAGTAAAGATTGCCTATATCCAACAAAACCGTGTATTCCATATCTCTACACCTAACATTACAGCACTTTTAAAAGACCTCTTTGATAGTTTATCCTAGGTGCTTACGCCATGTGGTGGAGGTTTGATCCTTTCCTAAGCCTATGGTAATCTATTTTGCTATGACATGTAGTGAGAGATGTTTTTCATTTCCATATTGTGATATATACTTTATTACACCCGAGAGATGTGAGTATCTAAACACTATTTGTGAGGTGCTAGTGTATGACCTCCGTGCTTGTCTTTGGTCTTTAGTGGAATGATTATTTGTTGTAATTACTTTTATATTAGCGTTAAATGACCCCTAACTTGTATTTTGATTAGAATAAAAGCTCATTTGCTTGAGGACAAGCAAATCTCAAGTGTAAGGGTATATGATGAGGCGAAAAATGAACCGTTTTTAGGGGGTCATTTAAGCCGGAATTGGAATTTATTTGATCAAATATTGCCCTAAATCGTTCCTTTTGTGATTTTAGGTACTTTGGAAGTGAATTCTGGAAAAGGAAGCATTTTGGACGTTTTTGGAGCATAAAAGTGAAGAAAACGGCAAAGTCTTAATTTTCCTTGCTGGAAACAGTAGATGACGGCGTCAAGAAGGATTTTATGACGGCGTCAAGAGCAATTTTGTTGACGACCCAGAGAAAACGTGACGGCATCAGAACAAGGGCGTCAAGAGTAAAAGTGGTGATGGCCTAGAGCAGAATTACACATGACGGTGTCAGCTTTGGATCTAGGCAGTCCGAGAACTTTATTGGCGACGAGATGACGGCGTCAGAATTTTCCTCTTGACGCCGTCACCTCCTAAAATCTATATATACTTTTCTAATTTTCATTCATTAAAGGGGGAACTTGTGTGGAGAATTTTAGGGCCGAACTTTATAAACCCTAGCTCGATTATAACAGTATTTTCAAGGGTTTTCACCCCTTGAAACCTTTCATGTTCAATTGAGATAAGTATTCTTCCAATTCATTCAATATGTCTATGTGTTGTTTGAATATATCTTACACTTGTCTTGATTTTAACATGCTAGGCTAGATCTTTTGTGTGTTTGCTTAGATGTAATGAAACCTAGATGTTGATTATAGGTTGATTGCTTGTTTATAGTTGTAATGGATGAATGATTTCAATGTTAGGCTTAAGAAAACTGGCAGATCTCCATTGTGTAACTTGCTTGAACGTCTTAAGAAACATGAACCGATGTGTACTAGGTTTTTATGGTTCTATTTAATGCATGAGGGAATTCTAGTGATCCCATGTTAGGAGCTTCTTAGCCGGATCGACATAGGAGTGAAGTAGGAGCTTATAGAATTGGGGAAGTAAGTACGCCACCCCATGAATGATATTAAGGAATACAATCCGTCATCCACGCAACTGTAATAAGTAATTAACCTTTAAAATATATCTAGGGAGTAGTGAAATCTAAGTAAACACAATTCTCCCATATATTGTTCACACCACTAGTTAAATTAGTTTATTCTCATTTTTTGTGTTATTTTATTTCGATTGCATCGTAGTTATTGGGTTAGTTGATTAGCAACTAATTCCGCCCACTCTTCCAATACCCGAGATTTTTAATTGTTTTCATAAAATATAAAAAATACAAAAAGAATCATCCCTCACTACTAGACCTAGTTTTTAGGCTTTCTAATCCTAGCGACACTATTCCTGAGTTGAACGATCAATCCCCCGGTACTTGTCACTATACTCTACTACAACGATCAGGTACACTGCCTGGTGGGGGTTGTAAGCTTCTCGAGATCCCTCAAGACGTAAAGCCTGGCGCAATTCCCACGCATCATTCACCCACTCCAAATGACATCTTGATGTTCAAACAACATCAAGATGAACCTATCTATGATGCATGGACTCGTTCTAAAAATTTACTCCGAAAAGTCCCTCATCATAGTTTCGATCTATGGTCCAAAATTGAAATATTTTACCATCGTATCGACCACTATACCAAAATGGACATTGACCATGCCGCAGATGGGAACCTTTGGGGATTAAGTGCCGAAGAAGCATGGGAAGCCATAGAGAATTGTGTCATACTCGCCAAAAAGATTGACAACCCAACAAACGTTGTTACGGATCAATTGATAGCAAGTTTAAGGGAACAAGCAAGACGTTTGTTTGGGGATAATAAGCCTATAAATGAGATACCTAGGTGCACGGAGTGGTTTGATTTCACCATAATACAAGATGAACACATAGGTAATCTAGATACAATGGAGGATTAGGTGAATAACATAAGTCCACTCAGTGCTCCACAAGTCCTACCATCATTTGATGCGTATACACCTCCCTTGACTTACCCAGAAGAAGTAGAAGAGACTATAGGAACCCCAATAGAGGTAGAACCCTTGGATCAAGCACAACTAGAGAATATAGGTTTTAATACTTGTAGTGATGACCTTTCTTTTAGTTCTAAGGAAGTTCCTAGTTTTGATGAACCGGAGCCTCAACCAAAGCCGTTACCTAATCTTTCATCTTTAGATGTGAATTTAGGAATTGAAAAATGTCCCAATCCACCCATCAAACCATATAGTCCGGGTTGTCTTGTGATAAAGGTAGTAGACTTCAAGCCATGTAGAGAGGAAGCCAATATAGGAGTGGAAAATGACCTTACATGCTTACATCACCCATTTATGATTGATCACAAGAAACATTATGGGTTTAAACCGGGTTTATTAGGTCAAGATGGATCCCCAACTAGTAGTCTCTTGAAGTTGATAGAAAATGATCCCTTTCTAGGAGAAAATCTTAATCCACCCATTAACCCGATTGAATTAGGTAAGGTTATGATGATAGGAGCACAACCCTTTGAGCATATAATTCATCCACCACTATTTCCTCACGTGGCATACTTCCACCGAGATGGTGTGTATCTGATTGGCTCCAAACGGTCAACTTAAATTGACCAAGTGATTGGTCAACAAAGTCAAAATAGCTCAGAGTCAATCTCCGTGGAATACAGTGGTTTCCCCGGGTCGTTATGTCCCGACGAGGTGTGATGGTGTTCAAACGGGTTTGTGATCGAGTGAATTTGGACAGAAAGGGGTTGTGATTGATTAAACTAAGGAAATGTAAAAGGAAATAGCTTAAATAAGCTATATTAACAATTACTAGAAACCAAATAATCTAAAATGTTTAAAGACTTAAAGACGTACGTTTAAATAAAATTACGTAACCGTACAAAATAAAACGTGAATTTTATGCTACACTCGTCCTACGGGTGTGAAAATCTCTTTTTCACAATTCTAACGATGAAAGAAAATTTTTGGAAAAAGAAAAATATTTTTTGGACTTTTATATTTTTTATAATGAATTAAAAACCAAAATAATAAAATAAATGATTTAAAAATACTAAAAGGATTAAGAAAATTATGAAAAATTTTAGGAAAATCTATTACTGAGTAAATAAGCTAGGAAAACAAGAACTTGAAATAAGCAGAAATAAGCAGTCTATGAGCTGACTAGTTAAATAAGCTAAAAATTGAAGCTAATATAAATAACTAACTAGGGGAAGCATAACAAGAAACAAAATGTAGCACAGTTGGAATTTCTTATAAACTAAATAATACTAGCAGAAACCTAAGAAAAATGTAAAAGGTCTAATAAGCTTAAAAATAAGCAGTGTAATAAGCAATCTAATAGCCGATAAGTTAAATAAGGAATTAATACTAATACTATATTAAATATTAAGCTAATGTAATTCTAAACAAGATACATGACTTAGCTCAGATGGGAAGTGTGTGTGGTTTTTGTGTCTGCTATTGATCCAAGTGGTCAGGGGTTCGAAACTTGTACAAACCCAAATTTTTGACACCCTTTTTTTTGAAAATTACTTCTTGAAACCTTTTTACCAACTATAAATAACAAACTTTTACAAAAGCAACATGTTTTAAATCTAAACAAATAAGCCAGAAAAGTTACTTATGCTTGACAGTTGGCTTATAAGCCTATTATTCCAAAATCATTCAACAGGTTTGAGTCAAAAAGCTCAATGAGGCTACAAGCAAAACCAAATAAGCTAAAAAGACTACAAGGCTCTTAATCTATTCCTAACAAGCAACACCTAACTGACATCAAGTCACCTCAACAACGATTATGCACTAAAATGAAATTAGCTTAAACAACCAAATACACCACATTAGGTCTAGTGGGGCAGATTTGAGGCTGTAAAAAGTTGATAGAAAAAATTCAAAAAAATAATCTGAAAATACAGTCAACTAGCTAAGCTACTGAATAAGCACCAAACCAATTTTCAGAGCAAAAGGATTAAAATTGAAGAAACTAAAAATAAAAATCAAAACAGTTTTTTGGACAAAAAACAAAGACAAGTGCTGGTCTGCTGTTCGTGGGGGTGTTTAAGCTATCCAAAAGCTCTTAAAAAAATTCATAAAAATCAAAAGTAACTAGGAAACCACCCCATTTATATGAATATCAAATTTCAGGTAAAACGGGCTTATAACGAAGAAATGAAAAATCAAAAATTGATTTGCTGTTTGGGCTCTTTTTGACAACAACAGTTATGGGTTAAAGTGGGTGGAATAGGGAGTTTTTGACTTATAAAGTCAGCTACCAGACTTTGTATAGATGCAATATCATATTGTAGACTAATTTGAACCACATTTAACAATACTAGAAGCCTAAACCATGATCTCTCCTAATACCTAATGGAAAACAGTTAAGAAAAAAAAAATTGGAAAACACACTTAGATTCTTAAAAGACCTTTTGAAAAATGCAAAAACTCAGTTTAAAACTACTAGTAATAGATAACTAAAGTTGACTGAACTAAGAGGAAAGGGTAAAAACAATTTTTAGAGGGAAATAAGGCCTATGCCAACCACCCCCTAAAATTATCTAAAAACTTATAAAACTGATTAAGGCTTACAGAACCAAAAGGTAAATTGATACTAAGCACTCTTAGACTACAACTAAGCAATTAAGACTAATATAAACATAGAAATAAACAACTTAAACAGAAAAGAAGCAATAATCACAAAAAAATTAAGCTAAAAATGAGAATCTGGGTAAACTTACATGTATCCTTAAAATGGCTAAAATTAGCTCATTTGAGCTTATCTACATGCTACTAGAACTCAAATGAGCCACTCAACCCTTTCCATTACAGCTTATCATCCATTGACCCATTTTGACTTTTTCTTTGACTTTAGTCTGACTTTTGGAAATTAAAGCAAAATAATAAAGCTGGACTCACAGGAAGCTATTAACAAGCTTATATGAGTTGAAATGAGACAGTAGAAGAGCTTCTTCAAGATTTTTAACCACTAACAAGCAAATTTGCAAGCTAAACCGAAAATTTGAACGTGTAATTGTGAAATAACTTCATTTTTTATTAATGAAAAAGGCTTACACGACTGGAAAAGTAAATTAAGGCAGTTTTGAGAATAGAAGTTACATACAATAAATGTTTAAATACACAAGAAATTAAAAATGACATTAAAATTACACGACTGATTTAACTGAACATAAATCTAAAACTAAACTAACTACAACTACTTTAGCTAACTCCTGGTCTTCTGTCTTTCTTCTCTATTTATAGCCTTCAAGAAGTGTTCCTTGTACTTTCCCACTTCAGCTTTTAACCATTGGATGAGAGAATTGTATCTTGGCCGTTGGTATGATTTTGGTGGGAAACTTAGGGTCTTGTAATTTGGCAGTTATCTTTTGGCAAGGGGTGGTTTGTAGTTTTGTAGAGGAAAGGTGATAGTAGGGTGGATGATGGCAGTGGTATAGCAGGGGTAGAGGTGGTGATGGCAGAGGGTGATGATGGTGTTGGATTTTGCAGTGTGTAGAGTCACGGGTTGGAAAGAGGTGATAACCAGGGTGGGGTTTGACCCGTAGTTTGACATGGGGGTTGAGTTATTATTACCCAGGGGTGGAAATGGATTGGTGGGCTTAGGGGAGATTGGGCTTGGAGTGTAGGTTGGGTATTGGATTAGTAATAGGTGGGTTTATTTTGTTTATAAATTACACAAATGGTCCAATTGGTTTTAGTAACTTAGGAAATCACAAGGACCATTTATGAAAAAACTAAAAAGTTAGGGGTAGTTTCTGCCAATTTTCCAAACTCCTTCCATTGGTCCATTCTTGCCAAGTTCCAATAATCCAAGGACTTTAGACAAAATTTTCCATTTTAAAACACCCGAGGACCATTTTTGCAAATTTTGAAACTCGGGGGACCAAAATTGACATTTTTGAAACTTAAACTTTAAAGGATTAATTTTGACAACTTGTGAATCCCCAAGGACCTTTTATGATATTTTTCAATGTTTTGAATAACCAGGGACTAGTTTTGATATTTTATGAAAGTTGGGGGACTAAAACTGCCACTTTTGCAAACTTTGTTCGTTTTTCATTTGTTTTTACTCATTTTGCATCTAAAACATATAAAACACAATTTTGAAATATTTTTAGTATTTTGATGCATTATTGAGTGTTTTTGTATGTTTTTACAGTTCAGATTGACCAAAAATGATAAGTGTTTGTGTTGGAATATATGAATAATAATAAACTATAAACATATAAACATCAAAGAGTACGCAGAGGAATAGATCAAATACAAATAATAAATTAACCGAATATAAATGGAAGCGTACCTCTTATTCACTAGCAAGAACAAGAACTTATAAACCCTAGGAGAGGGCTTATATGGATCGACTAAGGCAAGTTACAAGGCAAGATCACCGTTAGCAAAAGTATGCTAACACTTCGTTCTCACACACACGTACTATAGCGTTTCAACGGAAATGCTAGATTCGCTTTTACACGAAAAGATTAAACTTTTGGTCCTATCAATCAAAGATCGATTAGACACAAAGAAAGAGAAGGAAGTGATTTGGTTGCTCTGGAACCAAGGGATGAATGAATGAATGAGAGGAGGTCTCATTATATAGCCTTCAAGAGGCTTGGAGCAAAAGCTATCCCAAACCCTATGGGGAAGTGGGGTGGCCGACCATGGGTTACAAAAGCCCAACCCGAACCTTACTTTCACTCTTTTCCAAATCTAGTCCTTCATGTTTCGTCTAACGGTCGTTAGTTACCGTTAAGTTTATATTTCGTGTATTTAATAATTATTCGTCACTAAAACAATAATTATTAATTCATTTAAACTCATACGTAAAGTGTGCAATCCCGAAGTCTCGAGTTCAAATCCGGTCATGATATATTAATTTATTATCCGTCCAACTAACAGCTCCCACTCGGATATAGATTAATGTAAGAATGACAATGGTTAGTCTAGCATAACACGCCAATGTCCCCAGAACGATCACGAGTATGGTTTTCCTGGAAAAAACCACCTTTGATGATTCATCATCATACTTATCCTTTTGATTCTAATACTATGTTAATATGGATATGGATCAAAGTCATTCCATAATTAACTAATGTTTCTCGTTATTTATGATCAAGCAAGATTACCAATTCTTCTTAACGCATTCCAGATAGACCTTGGGCATGGCCATGCAAACATCTTGTTAATCCTACGAGTGGCCAAACAATATTAAACTTCAAAACAAATTTGAAGGAACCAAATCCCGTATTGACTACAAGCGTAAGCTGTGAACTTCGCATCACCTCTGAAAATAATCCTTATAACTACCAGTTACGGATAGCGTTAGATTATCTCACAGAAAATGAGCTACATCCACAGTTGTTACCTGGTATCTCAAGTCTGAGGATAAATATTCATGATTTATTCTAATGACAACATCCATAAGTACAATCATGTAATTGGGATTTTGTCCTATATCCAATTTATCCAGTATTGAATATCATGTGAAATTGGCATGTCTACACATCAATATATTTAATATATTATACCAAAACTCAGATTTGTCTTAGTTCAATGATACTCCCATATCATTAATTGACAACGGACTATTTAGAATAACATTAAAGTTATTCATGGATTAAACATGCAAATATAGGATACAATATTTATGAATAGAAATAATCATAACACAATACTTTATTTCATTCGAATAATTATTGCTTACAATATCCTTTATCCAAATACTAACCACAGATTTACATGAAACTACTAGCTAAACGAAGTCCAATGCCATTAGCATGATGAGTAAGCTTTTCCTTAGATAAAGCCTTCGTAAATGGATCAGCTAGATTGTTATCTGTGTGAATTTTGAGTAAATTGATTTCACCTATATCGACTTGTTCTCGAACATAGTGATATCTTCTAGGAAAATGTCTGGCGCCCTTCATAACTTCAGGTTCATTGGCGAATGTAACTGCGGCAGAGTTGTCACAATACATATTAATAGGTAATTCAATTGACGGCATAATACCAAGCCCCGAAATGAATTTTCTAATCCAAACAGCTTCCATCGCAGCTTTCGATGCAACAATATACTCAGCTTCTGTAACAGACATCGTAATAGTTGTTTGCTTCTTGCTCTTCCAGTCAACTGCTCCTCCATTAATAACAAAGACATAACCCGTCTGAGACTTCGTATCATCTTTATCAGTTTCAAAGGACGCATCACAGTAACCTATAACATCAAGTTCTGCTTCTGGATTTCCCCCATACACTAGAAACATATCTTTAGTATTCCTTAAATACTTAAGAATGTTTTTAACAGTGTGTCAGTGCTTTCCACCTGGATTCTGTTGATAACGACTGGTCATATTTTGTGCAAACGCCACATCAGGTCTTGTGCATCTAACTGCATACACGATAGATCCTACTGCTGAAGCATATGGAACTTTCTTCATGAGTGCAACCTCTTCAGGTGTTGAAGCACACAGTTTGCTACTTAAGTCATGTTCTACTTGCATTGGCAAATATCCTTTCTTGGAATTTTGCATATTAAATCTCTTCAATACTTTATCAATGTAAGTACTTTGACTTAATCCAATCAACCGCTTTGATCTATCTCTGTAGATCTTGATTCCAAGGATGAATGTTGCTTCTCCTAAATCCTTCATAGAAAAACATCTACCAAGATAAGCTTTAACTTCGTTTAAACTTGGTATATGATTTCCTAATATTAATATGTCATCAACATATAGGATAAGGAAAGTAACATTACTCCCACTAGCTTTCTGGTATACACATGGCTCATCAAGATTTTGACTAAATCCAAAACTTTTGATTTCTGCGTCAAATCTCTTATTCCATTGACGTGATGCTTGCTTTAATCCATAAATGGATCTTTTAAGTTTGCATACACGGTTTTGGAAATTCTGGATTCACAAACCCCTCAGGCTGCGCCATATAGATGTCTTCATCTAGGCGACCATTCAAGAAGGCGGTTTTGACATCCATTTGCCATATCTCATAGTCATAGTAGGCAGCTATGGCTAAGAGAATCCTAATAGCTCTAATGTCAGCTACAGGAGAAAAGGTCTCCTCGTAGTCAACACCAAATGTTTGAGTATAGCCTTTAGCTACCAAACGAGCCTTATAGATGTGTACAATGCCATCCGTGTCTGTTTTCATTTTGTAGAGCCATTTACTTCCAACTACCTTAGCATTTGGAGGTAAGTCTACTTCTTCCCAGACTTCATTGTCTTTCGTGGACTGCATTTCCCCATTCACAGCACTCTGCCATTTCTCCTTTTCAGGACCATTTATGGCAGCCTTATAACTAGTAGGTTCATTAAGATCCCCTGTTATCATTTCCTCACATACTACGTTAAGACATAGACGTTCGGGTGCTTTCACAGTTCTTGAAGATCTGCGAATGGGTACCACTTCCACTTCAGGTGGAGGACCTAAACTTTCAGGTTCCACAGGAAGTATGCTAGTGTTTTCAGAAGGTGATGTATCTTCATCCTCTAGATCATAAACTCTCCCACTGAATTCTTGAGATATGAGATTCTTTTCAAAGAAATCTCCATAGCTAGCCACAATGACTTTATTCTCTAGTGGAAAGTAAAAGTAGTAACCCATTGTTTCCTTTGGGTATCCTACGAAGATACACTTAACAGATCTCTGTTGGAGTTTATCTGGTGAATCACGTTTAACAAACGCGTCACAACCCCAGACCTTTAAGTAAGAAAAGTTGGGAGCTTTTCCTGTCCATAATTCATATGGAGTCTTATCAACCTTCTTTGTTGGAACCATATTCAATATGCGAATAGCAGTTTCAAGGGCATAATCCCAAAAGGATAAGGGTAGAGATGTAAGATTAAACATTGATCGTACCATGTCTAGCAAAGTACGATTTCTCCTTTCAGATACACCATTTTGCTATGGAGTATAAGGAGCCGTGAGATGCTGGACTATGCCACACTCAGTTAGATAATCTTTAAACTCTTGGCTTAAATATTCACCGCCTCTATCGGATCAAAGTGCCTTAATCTTCTTACCGAGTTGTAATTCTACTTCACTTTTAAAAGCCTTGAAGGTATTAAAGACCTCATGTTTATGTTTAAGTAAATAAACATAACCATAACGACTATAATCATCCGTGAAGGTTATGAAGTAGGTAGCACCACGTCTTGACACATGTCTAAGTGGACCACACACATTAGTGTGTATTAATCCAAGTAGATCTGTAGCCCTTTCCACTTCAGGTGAAAAAGGTTTCCTTGTCATCTTCTCAGATATGCAGGATTCACATTTATCAAATGAATCATCATTGATCTTATGCAAAAGTCCATCATGTTGCAGCTTTTCCATGCGATCCTTGCCTATATGAGCAAGACGACAGTGCCAAAGATAAGACGAATCCAAGTTAGACTTGATTCTCTTATTGCTAATGCTACACACAAAATTATTTCTCTTGGACATGGAATCTTCCAAATCAATTTCAAACACACAATTTATTGGAATTGCATTAAAGTATAAAACATTATTTAAAGAAACAGAAATTCCATTATTAATAAATGTGTGAACAGAACCATTATCCAATAACAAGGAAACTGAAATGACACCCCTAACAATAGAGGGTGCAAAATGACAATTATTCAATACTAGTATCATTCCCAAAGGTAAAACTAAATCGAAAGTCCCTATGGCTTCAACTGCTGCATGTACACCATTTCCTACGTACAAGTATCTTTCTCCATAGGCCAGCTTCCTTGCTCCTCTAAGTCCCTGCGACGTATTACAGATGTGAGTACCACATCCTGTATCATAGATCCAGGAATTATTCTTACGAGGAAAAGAAAATAACTCAATCATAAACATACCTGAAGTGCTAGCGACGTTACCAGGCATTTTACCTTTGTTGAGGCGCAACTCCTCTAGTAACAATGGACAACTCCGCTTCCAATGACCAGGAGTGTTGCAGTAGTGACAAGTAGCCAAATCCTTATTGAAATTTTCCTTCTTCTTAGTAGGAGGAGGATTTTGCTTCTTAGGCTTCTGTTGGTGAGTTGCAATTTGTTTGCCTTTACCATTACCATTGCCTTTACCCTTGAAGTTCGCATTTTGCGGTTTGTTGGGTTTCTTCTTGGTGATCCTACCACCCTGTATTGCCATTACAGCTGGTGTAGGTGCCTTCTTATTCAGGCCTTTCTCATACTCAATAAGCATTACATGAACTTCACTAATTGTCTTCCCCTTGCAATGCATATTATAGTTGCGTACAAAATCACTATACAAATCCTGATTAAGGGATCGCAAGATGAGACCAATACATACGCTTTCCTGATATCCGCAGCCAAGTCGCTCCAATTGATCCATATTGTGTTTCATGGACAATACGTGGGCACTCACGGATTTACCTGCTTCCTGCTTACAATTATGCACAGATTCTATTAAATCATATAATTCTGCAGCAGATGGTTTCTCAAACATTCGTCTGAGTTCATTTATCATGTCCATGGGTCCAAATTGCTCAAACTGTTTCTGCAATTGAGTATCCATCCCAGCTAACATGAGACAAGCCATATCATTGTGCTTTTCATATTCAACATTATAAGCATCCTTCTGTGCTTGTGTTGCATCCTCAGCAGGTTTTGCAGGAAGTGGTTCACCAAGATAATCATATCTTTTGGCCATCCTCAAGGTGATTCTTAAGGATCGATACCAATCATTGAAATTTTCACCAGTCAACTTGTCTCGATCAATCATTTGCTTGAACGCAGAACTCATGTTGCTTATATTAGTGTTTTCGGGTGTAGCCATTTCTACAGAAAAAATTCAAAAGTTAGTACTTTCGATAATAAAATTTCAAGAAAATTAAATACCCTTGGTTCATAATCATATAACCATTTAATTTTACAATGAAAAACTAGGATCCAAATTGACATAGGTTCATCACATTAGTTGATCTGCTAGTGATGACGGTATTCAACAAGGTACGAGACGTGTCCCAATTGTCAATATTCAATTGCAATTCCTAGAATCGATGGGATTTACATATTTGCCAACCGCAGTTGCAATGTAAGCATGTTTTATCCCCATCTTCTTATGCCTTGAGTGATCAGAACCCGCTATCAACTTAATTAAGTTAACCAATTTAAGAAACAACAAACTTACATAATTACACCACACCAGTTGATCTGCTAGTGATGAAATCATGTAATTTGCCCCTCCATTGCAATCTAGCCAGGTTACGCCCTGACGTAGATCCAATTTTAGGTGTTTCCGTTTCATTGGATGGCATATAACTTAAATTAAAGGGTAGTAAATTTTGATGTGTGTAATCAAAATATATGTACAAAGATGTCATGCATTCATCTTGTAGCATATGTTTCATGTAAAAAAACTTTTACTCATTTAGTTTCTTTACGAGCTTAAATCTCCAAAGTTTTGATTGAGGCATTGAGAAACTTACAACTTTGCCTTAAGTGCTTCGTAGTTATCATGGATGTTAGGTAAAACTAAATTTGACTCACAGGCGAGCGGTAAGCCAGAATGGAGGCTCACTAAGGCCGCAATTTAATGCTAAGCCATCCTTATACCCACTTTTTAGTTTGTCAAAATAGTTTCACCTTACAACCAGTTAATACAGTCGCGATCAATCAACCAAAAGTCCAAGATTTATAAATAAGCTCAAAACAAGATTTCACCATTATTAAGTCCGTTTAATATTTTATTTATGAAATTACCCTTTGTTACTATCATGTCACAAGAACATATAAAACAAAAGTAATAAATAAAATAAACAAACAACAACAATAATGGACATGCAAATCAAAATCAATTTAAAACACACAATTGATTTAATATACGATTAATAGGGTCTTCCCTAATTTTATAATTAATTAAATTTTAGTAATCTTTAATCATAATATTTACTAAATCATCACATCAATTATAACCAAATCGTATAAATAAGCATGAAATCATAACAATCATAAATCCATAACAACACATGCATGGTTTGTCATGGATGCCCATATTGCTCATATTATAACAAATAATCATGTCAATCAAGGAACGCAACCAAACGGCATATCACAAATATCCATTTATATAAACATAAATTACATGCAACCTAGGGTTTCTACAAGTTTTTATCACATAATTCATCAAACCCTAATTTCTTTTAAAAAATAAACTCGACATTTATAAAAAAAAAAAAAAAAAAAAATCAAAAATTAAAAAAATAAAATCTAGGGTTTATGAAAAATATAAAAACATAAGAACACCAAGCATGTGATTAATCAAACGATTCAATTTTTATGTGTTTCGGTAATTCATTATAATGTATTAACGGCTCTTGATGCCACTGTTGAAATATATGAATAATAATAAACTATAAACATATAAACATCAAAGAGTACGCAGCGGAATAGATCAAATACAAATACTCCCTCCGTCCCAAAATTATTGTCCCCTATTGACTTTTTCGGTCTTTCTTTCTCAACTTTGACTCTAAATGTTTTTGTTTGTGTTATATATTTTTTAATAAAAATTATACCAAATGAAAATACATTTAAAACTCAATTCGTTCATATATTTTGTATCAAGTACTAAGTAATATAAACAAAAATACTTAAGGTCAAAGTTGAAAAGTAAAGACCGAAAAAGTCAATAGGGGACAATAATTTTGGGACGGAGGTAGTAATAAATTAACCGAATATAAATGGAAGCGTACCTCTTATTCACTAGCAAGAACAAGAACTTATAAACCCTAGGAGAGGGCTTATATGGATCGACTAAGGCAAGTCACAAGGCAAGATCACCGTTAGCAAAAGTATGCTAACACTTCGTTCTCACACACACGTACTATAGCGTTTCAACGGAAATGCTAGATTCGATTTTACATGAAAAGATTAAACTATTGGTCCTATCAATCAAAGATCGATTAGACACAAAGAAAGAGAAGGAAGTGATTTGGTTGCTCTGGAACCAAGGGATGAATGAATGAATGAGAGGAGGTCTCATTATATAGCATTCAAGAGGCTTGGAACAAAAGCTATCCCAAACCCTATGGGGAAGTGGGGTGGCCGGCCATGGGTTACAAAAGCCCAACCCGAACCTTACTTTCACTCTTTTCCAAATCTAGTCCTTCATGTTTCGTCTAACGGTCGTTAGTTACCGTTAAGTTTATATTTCGTGTATTTAATAATTATTCGTCACTAAAACAATAATTATTAATTCATTTAAACTCATACGTAAAGTGTGCAATCCCGAAGTCTCGAGTTCGAATCCGGTCATGATATATTAATTTATTATTCGTCAAACTAACAGTTTGAGCACTCATCAGTATCACTACTATCACCCGCACTTAATCCTAAGTGTAGGGAAAACATCCCCTATTTCCGTTAAATAAGGGTAGAGTTAGGCTCGTGACTCGAACAAAAACAAGCGCTTCTTGGGAGGCAACCCATGTTGTGTGTTTTTATTTGTTTCCGTACGCATGCTTTATTTTTATTGTTGGTAGATCATGTTTCAAAGTAAATTGTGAAAATGCTTTATTTTGTTGTTTAACTTCGTCTTAACTTCATATAAAGGTATTTTGCAAAAGCTAAGTGTAAGGGGAAACCCCAAATTTGTTTTTAAGAACGAAATTGATCTTGATTTGCCACAATATTAAATGGACATGTGTATTAGTTTTTGTTAGAGTCAAATGCTTGTATCGAGTCATAATGATGTTTTGCAGGATTTTCCAGGAAGTAGGACATAAGTTTTTCCATAAATTTTCCGGAAATTTAACGTAAAGATTTTTGCAGGTCACTTCTGACGGCGTCAGGAATTAATTCCTGACGGCGTCATGTGTAAAATTCTAGAAATTTTGCGAGTTTTGTTTGTCTAACGGAGTCTTAAAGTTTTTGTTAATTCTTTACTTTTATAAACTCCAGGAAATCTGCAAACATTCATTCCACAAGCATTATATCTTAATTTGTTTTCTAGGACTTGTTAGTATATATAGATTGCCGCCGATTTTACGCGAGGTTGCTTTGTTTGTTTTCTCAGGTTTAACAGGTTATGTATAACAAGAAGATAATTTATTTTTCTGGAAGGGAAGCTTTGAATGTTCATTTTCTTGGAGGAAGATCTAACCTTGTCGATACACTATCCACACCGAACGAATCAGGGGAGTATTTGCTTTCATTCTTTTACCTATTTCACTTTTACATTTTTTAATTGAACATTTGGGACAATGTTCATCCTAAGTGTAAGGGGAGGGTAAATGATGATACCTTATAGGATACAATTGCACTTGAGTTTGTTTGTTTGATGGTAGGTGTGTAATAAAACTAAGAGAAATAATTGTTAGTGTAATTTTAGCGGTAAATTTAATTTTTTTTACAACATTTAGGAGTGAAACTTTAGCCTTAGCAAGCGTCTCATGGATAGGAGTTGTATGACTAGCACAAAACCGTACCATTCAAAAAAAATTTCCGCCCAAATATGTGAGGTTCGCCTTTAGATTTGATAGGAAAAGAATTCATTATTTGTGCTTATGAGTGTACCAGTAGCATTTAGATTCTAGAACTTGCGTTAGTGATGCATCTCGAGACCGCTAGTGAGACTACATTCGTGTAGTAGGATTTACTACATGATAAGAGGCATTAGGATCACCCTTGTGTTAAACCCGTATCATAATTACTTGACCATTTAAGTCATATTACTTGGCTAGTAAAGTCAAATAATTTTTCCCACACCTTAGCGTTGTACTCATTTTTAGTACACGAAACCCTTAGTACACCCCTCCGAGCCTATCTTTTCGTTTCTAACTTTAAGAATCTTACTTAAAGGAAGAATTTGTTACAACCCACTTAAATGTACAACCAAATCGCCTTAGCCTTCCGTGTATGCACTCATCTTTAGTGCATTATTGTTATTTGTTTAAACCCTTAGTTAATTATCTAATTGATTACATGGTTGCTAAGTCGAGTCATATCTTGTACATATTGTTTTGGGACGGTTGGGACTCATGGGTAAAGTACTAATGTTATGAAGTAATGGGGAAGAACATCATATATTACCCCCATATGTGCGCTAATTTTAAAAGTACTCCAAGTGTTTTGATTATCTTAATTCGAGTCATTAGATTAGTTTATTGTAAAGTATGTAAAAATTCAAGTGTAATGGGAATGTACATTCCCTATGATGTATTATTTTGGATGGTAGGGCAAGAGTGTATAGAAAAAAAAGAATAAAAAAATCAAAAAAATTAAGAGAAAGAAAAAAAATAGAAAAAGAAAAGAGAAAAACGTACGGACTACCATCCCGTTTCATTTTATGTTTGTTTTATGTTTTTGTTATTTTTGATTTATTAGCTTAAGTCGAGTCTAGTCTTGGCTTAGCAACGCCATATTGTACATGTAATTAATCAAGATGATTAACTCGCCGCCAGTAAATATTGCCTTTATCTAGCAAAACCGTGTATTCCATATCCCTACACCTAACGTTATAACCCTTTAAAAGACCTCTTTGATAGTTTATCCTAGGTGCTTAAGCCAAGTGGTGGATGTTTGATCCTTTCCCAAGCCTATGGTAATCTATTTTGCTATGACAGGTAGTGAGAGATATTTTCCATTTTCATATTGTGATATATACTTTATTACACCCGAGAGATGTGAGTATCTAAACACTATTTGTAAGGTGCTAGTGTATGACCTCCGTGCTTGTCTTTGGTCTTTAGTGGAACGATTATTTGTTGTAATTACTTTTATATTAGTGTTAAATGACCCCTAACTTGCATTTTGATTATAATAAAAGCGCATTTGCTTGAGGACAAGCAAATCTTAAGTGTAAGGGTATTTGATGAGGCGAAAAATGAACCATTTTTAAGGGGTCATTTTAGCCCGGATTCTAATTTATTTGATCAAATATTGCCCTAAATCGTTCCTTTTGTCATTTTAGGTACTTTTGGAGTGAACTCTGGAAAAGGAAGCATTTTGGACGTTTTTGGAGCATAAAAGTGAAGAAAACGGCAAAGTCTTAATTTTCCTTGCTGGGAACAGTACCTGACGGCGTCACATGCTTCTACATGACGGCGTCAAGAGTAATACAAGAGGTGGAAGTGGACAATACACGTGATGATCCAGAAAGTTTTGTACTAAGGAGATGACGGTGTCACCCAAGGTCGTCATGGTCCATATGTTAGTGATGGCCTAGAACAAAATTACACATGACGATGTCAAAAGTGGATCTAGGCAATCCGATTTCATTATGGGCACCGAGTTGACGGCGTCACAGATTTCTTCTTGACGCCGTCACCCTGTATAATCTATATATAGTTTTCCAAATTTCATTCATTAGTGTGCAACTTTTAGGGAGAAACCCTAGGTCCGAATTTTTCCAGCTTTTTCAAGGGTTTCAACCCTTTGAACTTTTCATGTCAATTTGAGATAAGTACTCTTTCAATTCAATCAATATGTCTATGTGTTACTTGAATATATCTTACACTTGTCTTCAATTTAACATGCTCGGCTAGATCTCTTTTGTGTTTGCTTAGATTTAGTGAAACCTAGATGTTAATTATGGGTTGATTGTTTGTTTATAGTTGTTACGGATGATTGTATTCGATGTTAGGCTTAAGAAAACTGGCAGACTTCCATTGGTGACATGCTTGAACGTCTTAAGAAACATGATCAGAGGTGTACTATGATTTTTGGTTGTATTTAATGCGTAGGATAATTCTAATGATCCCATGTTAGGAGCTTCTAACGGCTCGACATAGGAGTGAAGTAGGATCCTATAGAGTTAGGGAATATTGTACACGGCCCTACGACTAGTATTAAGGAATACGACCCGTCATCCATGCAATTGTAACAAATTATCAACCTGTAAAAGATATCTAGAGAATAATGAAACCTAAGTAAACACAACTTTCCCTATCATTGTTTACACCACAACAGTATAATTAGATTTATTTTCATTTCTATTATTTTATTTTGATTGCATTTGTAGTAATTTGGGTTAGTTGGCTAGCAACTAATTCTGTAACACCCCAACCCAACATGTGTCAAAATGTCACATTATGGTGCCAAATCAGAACATACAACGCAAGCGGAAGACTTATAAACATAATAATTACAAAGGTATTCTAAGGAAACAAATGAAATGCTAACTCTATACAGTATGTAATACAAATCCAAGCTAAATCCAATCCAAGTCTAATCAAGATGCAAATGGGCTTCTAATCCTCAAGGTAGTCCACTAAGAGCTCCTATGCACTCTTCACTCAACCCAGCTTCCAACCTAAAACCTGCCGCAGGAAAAGAAATGCGGCTGAGCTTAAAAAGCCTAGTGAACAGATATATAACAAAACGAATAATCAAAACGTATAAAAGTATAAGGAAAGGAAATAATAAGCTCCTGCTAAAATGAATATCATCTGTCAAATGTATAAGAGATCAACGATAATTGAAGAAATATCATAAGTCAAATGAATAATGAGTATGAAGAGTCAAGTGATAATATGAATCATATAGTAACGAGAATCAAAGAGCACGTATCAACAAAGGCTTGTCTACCCGAGACACTCGAATAGACACAAAGAACATAGGAAAGCCACGAGCCGACCTACCCGAGACACTCGAATAGATCTCAAATCACATAATCACATATCCGTCAATTCATAGGGTGTACATAGAGTAGCTAGCTCCAATGTACCAGACGTGAAAGGGGTACAAGGCACGTACAGCCAGTCACCAAACCAAATCGTATCATATCATATCAAAACAAATCCTAGGATGCATCTATACGCCCCCCACAAACAAATCATATACAAAGTGGCCAAGAGATCTCATATCATATCATAATCAGACGGGGACGCCGGGGACTAATCACACCGCCCCAGATAGTGTCATGCCATTGGTGCCTCAATGACACGCCCATGGTACCTCCATGAGTAGACTAAAAACTCGGGCATCAGAACAGAACATATCATAACAAACAAAGCAATGCTATCCATAACAAAATGCTCCCAGAGCATGACAGAACAGAATGCTCCCAGAGCATAATATAACAGAATCTCGCAATCACATAATCATAATCAAAGTGGATAGCAAATCAGAATCAAATCAGAGGTATAATAGCAAGGCCCATATCAAATAGATCATATCAACGACTCATATCAAATGGATCATATCAATCATATCAAATGGGGAACATAGCAATGGCATAACTGAAGGGAATCTTAGCAGTGTCAAGGATCGAAAGAAAGTCATGAGAAGTCCCTACTGAAAAGGGAAGAATATTTGTACCTCAAACCGCAAATGAAACCATATCAGAAAACATAAGTATCGGGAGTTACTCCTTCTTCAGTGAATCTACACGAATTAATGATCATCTTTATTATTCACAAGCTTATTTTAAATCAGATTACTCCTTTTATGTTTATTTCCATTTTTAGTAACTTTCTATTTATAGTAGCTTTCCAAAAATAGTAACTATCCATTTTATGTAAGTTTTTCAAATTAGTAAGTTTCCATATTTAGTAAGTTTTCCCGGATTCGTAACTTTGATACTTTAGGGTTACAAATGATAATTAAATATATTTAAGGATTAAAATGACCAATATTATAGTTTAGGATCATAACTGTAAATTATCAAAGTTTAGTATTTAAAATGTCAAATAATTAACTTTGGGGTTTATAGTATAAATTATAACTAAATGACAATTTTAGAACTCCGTCGTTTTCACAAGTTAAATTTTCGACAACATTTTAGACCGCGATAACAATATACAAATATTCCCATTATTCACGTTTTAAACTCTTTTCGATCACGTCACAAGACTCACAGACGACGCACACAAAACTTCACCAATTATCAATGGAATATGTATACGTAGGTACGAATATTTTGCAAAGCACAAGACTTCCATATACCCTTAAAGACAATATCTCACTTGAATGCCTTTTCATATATAATACCGACCCATGTTCCATTATACAGCATGCAAATCACATAATAGTATCATTTTATAACAAACCCATGTTCATATTTTGTTGTTTCCACATAAGATGAATTGTGATGTCATGCATCTTCACTTAATTCGAATATTAATATGGTGCTTTAGCATGTACGTATAGAATCATGCATGTTCAATCTTTGTTTCTTGTGTTTTATTCCTTGTTCCATATCATGTTTAAAAAAAAACGTATAAGGACTTACATGACCAGATTTAAAACGTATATTTTGACGTATTCAAAAGTCTTCAAACAGAAAATAAGTCGACTCGTATAATAGTTATAGACTCATGATTTTATGCGACATATACATGCTATTCGACAACTTCAAAACTAAAATACTCGATACGTAAAGATAGCGTAGATTTATGATTTTATGTGGCTTATACTTCAATCTTATTATCATTATATCGAAACACATTAGATTTGATTTTCATGCATACGAGTTTACGTGACATGGTATTTCAATCCTTCGTATAACTCTTAACTAAACAAAGGCATATGGTGACCGTATGAACACATGAAGAACATCAAATGGTTTAGAGAGTTACCTGCTGGTCGGATGTACGAAGGAAATACGAAGGAGAGTTTCGTCACGAATAATCTAAGCACATGCAATAACACCCCATGATCAAGAACACTCTCCTTTACTTCTTTCTTTGTCATGTCCAAGAACCATAGATCGGTTCGGTTAACTTTTCTTTCGATGTGTGTTTCTGTTCTCAAAAGTTCGAATGGAAAAAAAAAAATGGAATAATGGGTGCCGTCTAATAAAAATGAGATAGAGTTGGTTCCATTATCTTGGGAAGGTAGTAAGTTTTTATGTTGACTAAAAGTGATTTATTGTTGATTTGAGCCGAGAATTAAGGTGATTGGGGAGAATTACGTGAATGATTTTTTTTTTTATTTTTTTATTTTTTTCAAAATATCGTTACCATATAGGATGACAAATATTCCTTCAACTAATTTCGGTTCTTTCTTCTAAAGCCGTGTACCACTTAGTAAATGTGTGAATTTCACATTATAGGCTGCCGAAATTTTTGGGGGATGATTGGGGAGATGATAATTGAGTGTTTTATCACAATTTAGTTTCCAAAATCTGAAATTGTGCGTGCACAAGTTAAAACAATTTGGCCCATGAAACATTTTTAGACGTGTGATATTTTAGTGTAGTACAAGTTCCAGATTTTTATTCGGCCCTCTGTATATGACTTATTAATGTGTGATGTGTAGTTTACAAAGTTAACAAAACAGTTTCGGCCCATGACGAGACTTGTAAACGTGTTTAGCTAGGATTAATATTGTGTCGATTTTATTTAGGCCTCACATAAGTCATATGTTCAAGTATTTCGCATCTTCTAATTTTTAAGGTTCCAAACTTAGGTTATATTCACCAAACTTGGAAAAATTTCAAATTATATTGGAAATTTAGGAAAGACGGATTTTCGGATTTTACAAATTCCACCCACTCTTCCAAAAACCAAGATTTTTACTTGCTTTTATAAAACATAAAAAAATACAAAAAGAATCATCCCTCACCTCTAGACCTAGTTTTTAGGCTTTATAATCCTAGCGACACTATTCCTGAGTTGAACGATCAATCCCCCGGTACTTGTCACTATACTATACTACAACGATCAGGTACACTGCCTGGTGGGGGTTGTAAGCTTCTCGAGATCCCTCGAGAGGTAAAGCCTGGTGAGATTTCCACGTATCAGTATCAGAGAACCATCAATAACAAAAACAATCACCACACAACGACAACCACAATGTAAGGGAAAAGGAAAGAGTATATTAGTGGAAGAAGCTGATGAAACTCCTATGTCAACAAAAGAGCTTCTTTTGTCTGATGCAGAAACTGCCAAGAAGTTACAAGCTCAACTAGATGAAGAGGCTAGACTTGCAGCTCTTCAACAAGAAGAAGCAAGCCTTGCTTATATAAAGCAGATGCTAGAATGGGATGATAAAAGGGCTTAATGTGATGCTGATTATGAGCTAGCTCAAAGATTAACTCAAGAAGAGTGGGCATCACTCACTATTGAAGAGAAGTCTAAGTTGCATGCTGAAATTACTGCAAAAAAAAAAAAAAAAAAAAAAAAAACATTATGAAGCACAAAGACTTAAAGAAAAACTAAGCAGACCACCCACATCAGCTCAAAGATGGAAAAGCATGTGTACTTATCTAAAGAATATGGACAACCGGAAACTCAAAGATTTGACTTATTTAGATGATGGGGAGATTGAAAAGTTGCATAATCTAGCTAAAAAGAAAAATGGCAGATTTGTGCCCATGGGAACAGAGGTGATGGTGGAAAGTTCTAAGAGAGCAGGTCATGTGTTAGAAAAGGAAGTGACCAAGAAGACAAAATCAGATGTGGCTGAACAAGAGCAAGAGCAAAAAGACCAAGAAGAAGATTTGACTGAGGAAAGGTTACAACAGATGATGATGATTGTTCACCAACAAGCCAAGAATGTTGAAGCTCTACATACTAAGCATCCTATTATAGATTGGGAGATTCAAGATGCAAGGAAAATAAAGAGTTGGAAGATCATCAGGGTTGGTAATCACATTGAAGTTTATCAACACTTTGATGACATGCTCAAAGAATTTGACAGAGAAGATCTAGTAAAACTGTGGTGTTTAGTCAAACAGTAGTTCACTTCATCAGAACCACAGGATAACAAAGAAAGAATGTTGTGGGTACATTTAAAAAGAATCTTTGAGCCAGATGAAGGTGATAAGTTATGGAAATTTCAGGCAGGTACTAATAGTTTGACATGGAGATTGTATGACTCATGTGCAGTTCATCATGTGTCTACAACAGCTGGAATAGATATTTATATGCTGGTGGAGCAAGACTACCCATTGGCAAGGGGTACACTAACTTTGATGTTGTCAGCAAAAGTATGGGTGGATGAGCATACACAGAGGGCAAGGGAACTTGTAAGGAAGATCTTCATGTAGTCTAAAATAAGATGAAGTGTTTGGAAGAATCCATCATCATGTCTCCAACAAGCTAAGGAAGATTGTGTATTTCGGATAAACAGAATGCAAAACATGTTAAATGCTATATAAGAATGAAATAAGTAAAATGTTGCTGCTTCATTGCCACTGGTTATATTGATGAAATCATAATCCTACTCCATCAATTGTTATATTGGTGAAATCCATAATCCTACTCCATCAATTGTTATATTGGTGAAATCATAATCCTACTTAACAAACAAATAACACGAATCATAAACAATCATAATCCTACTTAACAAACAAATATCAAAAATCAAATAAGATAATTAAAGATACTTGAACCATTGTTGTCATACCATAATGTACACTAACTGCATAACCAAACATCAACAAAACACATTGTTCATATACACCATTAACTACCAGAAACCAAAAAAACCAACCACATTGACCAAACCCAAACTTTCAACTTTGCAGGTAAACATAAGAAGCAAAGAAAACCCAACTAATGATAAGGTATTTCCTCGGCTTCTTAGCCCGCTGCTCCTCCATATTTGCCCGAAGCTCCGTCTGGTTTGCCCGAGTCTCCTCCTCATTTGCCCAGTGCTCCTCTCAGTCGGCCCAATCCTGCTCTAAAGCCAAAGCATCCCTGGTCCTAAGTAGACCAGGGATGATGTCTATAGATCGGTCGCACATTGGGGGATCCACCCATCCAATGAAGGGACACCTAGAGTTCTGTAAAATGAAAAAAAAATTAATTAAAAAGAAGAAAATAGAGACAACTTGTAAAATGTAACATAATTATTGTTTCGAACAAGAGTCAAACTTATGTATGTGGGGCACGAGTAGAAACGCCTACCGGGATTCCTATTCGTCTACGAAGTTCTAACAACGCATTGTAGACCGCACGCGCGAAGAACCAATTTTCAGGTCAACAAGATTTTTGGGTGCAACAAGATGATGAGCAATAAGTGGTGTGTATGAGTTGATGCTTACTCGTGTTGTATAAAAATGAAAGAGATAAACTTTATTTGCAAAAAATGTCCCTCAACACAAGTGTAGGGTGCTAGTGGGCCTGTCAGTTGGATTTGATGGCGGGAACAATGAAATGATGAAAATACCCTCACGTGACACACACATGACTAGTAACTAATGGGAATTTTTAATGAGCGTTAGGCGAAAAAAACCATTTTTGCATGAACAATAGCACCGGAAGGACATAATTTGCAAATCGAAACTTGCTGAGGTACACTTTTTGCAAAAATTCTCGTATGAGTACACTTTTTGCAATTTTGGCAAACCACAAGGACATTTTTTGCAGCTTACCCATGGTTTTATGAGTCCCACCATTTTTTTTTCATTTTTGTAAAGAAAAGACAAATTATATAAACTAAAAAATACAATATATTAATTATTTTTTACACAATATTTATAATATATATACTCGTAAACCTTTTTAACAAGCCTTTAAATTTCTATTATAAATGCTATTATTTTTGCTAATGGGCTTCGCTACTACCGGGCTTGAACTAAACATTACTATTATATAGGACAGGAAACGACGAAACCTATGTCGTTTTGATCCCCGCTTTCTTTGGCCCAACCCGTTACGTTTGTCCGGCCCAAAATGTTAGCCCGATCCTTTTTTTTTTTTTTTTTTTTTTTTTTTTTTTTTTTTTTTTTTTTTTTAGCGCTAGATATGTATTGGCCTGTTGCAGTTTTCCACACTACTTTTTCCTTTGCAGGTGGGTTTTCTCTTTGGTTGCAAAATACATCCGGGTCGGCTGATACAATCTCACCGCCTCTCTCTCTCTCTCTCTCCCTCAAATTTGATTCCAACAGGGGAAGAAGGTGATCGTAAACGCTGCTGATCTTCGTGGTGAAATGGGGTTGTAGCGACGTTGGTAAGTGGCCGGTGGTCCATCACAAGGTTTTACTTTTAACCATTTATTTGTGGGTTTTAGTAATCTATCATCATATATATGAGTGAAAACTTTGCTTATCATCATTTGTTTTCGTCAAAGGTTTGCTTCCACCGGCTGAGATGTGATGATACGCTGAATCACGGGTCGGAGTTTATGGGCCTAAGTCAATGACTCAGTCACTTTTAATATTACTCGGATACTTAACATCATTTAGAAATAGTGAAACGTTGAATGGGAGACGTAGTCTAGTGAAATAGTATGAGGGGACCGTCTTTATTATGGGAAATGATGGTTTTTCGGGTGGAGATTCCCTGCTGGTAACTCACATTTAAATATGCGGTTTTACACCACAATTCCTAAAAGGAGCCGAGTTACCATATTGCAGAGGTTTATAATGGTTTTGGATATTTTCTTTGTGCAACTGCTTTTATTAGCTAAGCTACACAATGAGAAATATCGAGAGTATGAATAAATAGGAGAGTGGGAGGAGAATTGGATGTTCGTTACTCTTCTTCTGCTTCCTATTTATAGGCTTAAGGACAACATATGTTCGTCACTTCATTCGTGAGCATATCTGATAATATTTTGTAAAGATTCGTTAAATCCCCTACCATCGTCATCCACGTGCTTCCTTTTAGAAAATATTGATTGCCTTATACATGAATATTGCATCATATATCCATGTGCTTCCTTTTAAAGAATATTGATTACTTTATACAAGAATATTGCATCATATTTTACTTTTATGATTATTTAAATAACTATAGACATGTTGCACTATCTGTTAAAATATATCAAAGCAACCTTGAATATTATAGTATGTGAGGTAATACTAATTTGGTCATTGATGAGGCGAAAAATGATCCGTTTTTAGGGGGTCATTTAAGCCCGAATCCGAATTTATTTGATCAAATATTGCCCTAAATCGTTCCTTTTGTGATTTTAGGTGTTTGGAGAGTGAATTCTGGAAAAGAAGCTATTTTGGACGTTTTTGGAGCATAAAGTGAAGAAAACAACAAAGTACCAAATCCAAGCTGGAATTACAAGGTGACGGCGTCAAGAATTTACTCTTGACGGCGTCAGAAAGGATGAATATTTTACCGAAGGTTGTGAAGGCGTCAGATGAAGAGATGACGGCGTCAAAGTGACCAAGATTAATTTACCGAGGGTGGTGACGGCGTCACATAGGCCGTCACGATTGGATCTAGGGCGTCCGAGGAAGTATATGGCGGCGAGTTGACGGCGTCAGATTTTACTCTTGACGCCGTCAGGACGATTTTCCTATATATAGTTTTCTAGTTTTTTTCATTAAAGAGAGAGAAGTTTTAGTGAAACCCTAAAGACGATTTTGGTGCCTCTTTTACAGGTTTTTCAAGGGTTCCAAACCCTTGAGACCTTGCATTGTAATTGAGATAAGTATACTCTTAATTCAATCAATATGTCTATGTGTTGGTTGTCTATCTTTTGTTCTTATCTTAATTCTACTATGCTAGGCTAAATTTCCTTTGTGTTTGCTTAGATCTAATGAAACCTAGATGTTGATTATGTGTTGATTACTTGTCTATTCTTGTTTTGAATGAATGATATTATATGTTAGGCTTAAGAAAACTGGCAGATCTCCAAATGGTAACATGCTTGAACGTCTTAAGAAACATGAACCGAGGCGTACTAGGTCTTTATTGGTTGTATTTAATGCATGAGCCACTGTTTACAATCCCTATAGTTGTGCTGGGTCATGGTGTAGGAGGAGATAAGAGCTCATAGAGTTGGGGAGTTATGTATGCCACTCCACGAATGGTATTAAGGAATACAACCCGTCATTCATACAAGTGTAACAAGTAATTAACATGTAAAAGATATCTAGGGAGTAATGAAGTCTAAGTAAACACAATTTCTCCAACCACTGCTCACAACCTTAGTTTAATATTAGTTTAATTTCATTTTCATTAGTTAATTAGTTATAAAGTAGTTTTTGGGTTAGTTGATTAGCAACTAATTCCGCCCACTCCTTCAAAACCCGAGATTTTACTTGCTTTCATAAAATATAAAAACACAAAAATAATCATCTTTCATCTCTAGAACTATTAATTAGGCTTTCTAATCCTAGCGACACTATTCCTAAGCTGAACGATCAATCCCCCGGTACTTGTCACTATACTATACTACAACGATCAGGTACACTGCCTGGTGGGGGTTGTAAGCCTCGCGAGATCCCTCGAGAGGTAAAGCAAGGTGCGATTCCCACGCATCAAGTTTTTGGCGCCGCAGCCCGGGGAATAGTTATTGTCTAGGTTAGGATTTCTTTTTATTAGGTCTACTTGCTAGATTCCTTTCTAGTAAGATTTTATTTTTATTTTTAGGTCTTCTTTAGTCTATCTTATTTCTTCGTGCTTTTGTTCGTAACTCTTTACCATCCGACATCATGGAAGGTGGTAACATCTTTGAACCCATCATCCCACCACAACAAAACCCACCATTAGAACCCCTTAGGCCCCGAACCTTAGGAGAGTATTCCCGACCTAGCCACCAAGGCTACCGAAACACCATTGAGCTCACCGGAGCCAATGTGACCCCCTTGCGATCCGACACCATCCGGTTGGTGCAAAGCGGATGTGCATTCCATGGACTTCGTTCCGAAGATCCAAACCAACACCTTAAGGACTTCCTCAAAATCGTAGATTCCATAGACCTAGGTGTTGAAACTAGAGAGACTACCCGTTTACGCCTATTCCAATTCTCTCTACGGGATCAAGCTAGTCAATGGCTTGAGCGTTTACCCACGGGATCCATCACCACATGGGATGATCTCACCACTCGTTTCCTTGCTCAATTTTTCCCACCGGGGAGAACTACTAAACTTAGGAATGACATCTTGATGTTCCAACAACGTCAAAATGAATCTCTTTATGAAGCATGGACTCGTTTCAAGGACTTACTCCAAAAAGTCCCTCATCATGGCATAGATTTGTGGCTCCAAGTCCAAATTTTTTATGACCATATCGATATCCCCACGAGGCGAACCATTGACCAATCGGCCGGTGGTAAGCTACGTGATCTTAGTGCGGAACAATCATGGGAACTCATAGAAGATCTTGCTCTCTATGACAACGAAAGTTGGAATGATCCCCATGATTTGAACAAAACGGTCAAGGCAATATCTTTGCCTTCGAATAATTCAAGCACTCCCAACCGTAGGATCATGGAACTTGAGGACCAAGTCAAGTTTCTCATGAAATCTTACGAAGCTCCGAAGCATTCAAACCAAGTGAACAAAATCACTTCTTCATGCGAGTTATGTAGTGGTCCCCATGACACTCGTGATTGTGTGGAACTCCCCGGAACAGCTTTTGCGGACTACGCATCCACGCGTACCGACGAAGCGGGAGATAAGTGGTACACTTTCAAGCCCGAGCCAAACACATACGGTGATTCATATAACCCCTCATGGAAAAATCACCCAAACCTTAGGTGGAAACAAAACCAACCAAATTCATCCAACCCACCTAATCGTTACCAATCAAACGGTCCACCATCCAACCGTACCTTCAACAACAATCCTTCTAACAACTATGGTAGTACCAACAATCTTGAAGGATTGATGTCGAAATTTATGGCATCTCAAGAAGCTCGCATAGCTAGGTTTGAAACCGAATTCAACCAACAACAAACGGAGATGACCAACAAAATCGACAACTTGTTGAAAGCCCTCAACAACCAAACATTAGCCACACCTAGGAAGGACACTAGGGACACCAATAGTGGAATCCAAGCTAAGGACCCCTCATCATCCAAACATGTCCACTTTGTCAATGTTGTCACTATTAAGCCGATAGATAGGGAAATAGAGGAGAGTGACAAAGATGAAGTTAGAGTAGAAGCCAATAGTGAGGATGAGAGTAGGGAAGTTGAGGTTAATAAGGATGAGGAATTAGAGGAGGTAGAACCTATAAAGGAATATTTTGATAAGTTGCCAACCAAGGAAGAACGGGAATACCATAAGTATTTATTCGATAGTCCCGAAACAACATATATCTTTGGCGATCCCCTGATCAAAATGGGAGACCCCTCTAACATTAACATCCCATGCAATATCGGGCACATGCATGTATGGAAAGCTTACATAGACCTTAGATCCCCCGTGAACATCATGTCTAGGACTTATTACAATTGGGTGATGAAGAAGCAACTCAATTTTAGGATAATGCCCGGTAAAAGTTGGATAAGTAATTTTGCGGGAAGAGTGAAGGGATTGCATGTCATTATAGGGAATCTCACCTATGAGATTGATTTTATGATAGTTGAAGACATTCGTCCGGTGATAGATGCTTGCCTAAGTCAAGTAGTATCCGGGAAGCCATTTGTTGAGGCCACTAGGATGAGTTATGATCCGACGTTAGGGATAGTTAGATTCAAGGAAGAGAATGATGAGGTTGCTTATCAAATGCCCTACAAGATTGAGCAATACCGCCTTCTCTCTAATTTCGAAAAGGAACGTAAGCAAGCGGCTTATTATAGGAATGAGGAGGATAGACGTAGAGGAGTAGAGTATGTTAGAAATAGGATGCTTGGTTTCTACAAAGAGTGCTTACAACTAGGTCCAGAATACAAAACTGGTTTAGAAGATGACCTAGAGAATGGAACCAATGATGAAATCACGTAGTAACCTACGACTTTGAGTCTAGCTACAAGACTCGTAAATAAAGAAAAGCGCTTCTTGGGAGGCAACCCATGTTTTGTGTGATTTTAATTGTTTGATTGTTATTTGCTTCCGTATGCATGTTTTATTTTTTATTGTTGGTTGATCATGTTTCTCAATTAAAATGTGGAAATACTTTATTATGTTGTTTAGCCTAGTCTTAACTTCAACCTAAAGGTATTTTTGCAAAAGATAAGTGTAAGGGGAAACCCCAAATATGTTTTTTAAGAAACAAACCGATCATGATTCTCCACAATATTTAATGAACATGTGTATTCGTATTGTTAGAGTCAAATGCTTGTATTGAGTCATGATGTAGTTTTGCAGGATTTTCCAGGAAGTAGGACAAAGTTTTTCCAGAAATTTTCCGGAAACTTAACATAAAGATTTCTGCAGGTTCATTCTGACGGCGTCAGGCAATTGCTCTTGACGGCGTCAGGAGTCAAAAATCTGGAAATTTTACCAGTTTTGTTTTTCTAACGGAGTCTTATAAGTTTTTGTGAATTATTAAGTTTTATAATCTCCAGGAAATCTGCAAACTTCATTCCACAAGCATTATATCTTACTTTGTTTTCTAGGATTTAGTAACTTATATAGGATGCCGCCGATTTTACGCGAGGTTGCCTTGTCTACTTTTGTCAGGATTTACAGGTTATTTGAGACAAGAAGATGATTTATATTCTGGAAGGGAAGCTTTGATTGTTCGTTTTCTTGGAGGAAGATTTAACCTGGCCAACCTAAAATCCATACCGAGCGAATCAGGGGAGTATTTGAATTCATTCTCTTTACTTTTAACTTTTACATTCTTTACTTGAACATTGGGGACAATGTTCATCTTAAGTGTAAGGGGAGGGTAAAAAGATGATACCTTACATATGCACTTTCGCTTGAGTTTGTTTTGTTTGATAGTAGATGAGTAATAAAACTATGAGAAATACTTGTTAGTGCAATTTTAGCGCCAAATTTAAAATTTTTTACAACATTTAGGAGTGAAACTTTAGCCATAGCAAGCGTCTCATGGATAGGAGGTTGTATGACTAGCACATAACCGTATATTCAGAAAAATTTTCCACCCAAAAATGTGAGGTTCGCCTTTAGATTTGATAGGAAAAGCATTCATTATTGGTGCTTATGAGTGTACCGGTAGCATTTAGATTCTAGAACTTGCGTTAGTGATGCATCCCGAGACCGCTAGTGAGACTACATTCGTGTAGTAGGATTTACTACATGATAAGAGGCATTAGGATCACCCTTGTGTTAAACCCGTATTACGATTACTTGACCATTTAAGTCATATTACTTGGCTAGTTAAGTCAACTAATTTTTCCCACACCCTTAGCGTTGTACTCATTTTTAGTACACGATACCCCTAGTACACCCCTCCGAGCCTATCTTTTCGTTTCTAACTTTAAGCATCTTACTTAAAGGAAGAATTTGTTACACCCCACTTAAATGTACACCCAAATCGCCTTAGCCTTCCGTGTATGCGCTCATTTTTAGTGCATTATTGTTATTTGTTAAACCCTAAGTTAACTTTCTAATTGATTACATGGTTGCTAAGTCGAGTCATATCCTTGTACATATTGTTTTGGGACGATTGGGACTCATGGGTAAGTACTTATTTTATGGAGTAATGGGGAAGAACAACACTTATTACCCCCATATGTACGTTAATCTTAAAAGTGCTCCAAGTGTTTTGATTTTCTTAATTCGAGTCATTAGAATAGTTTAATGTAAAGTATGTAAAGATTCAAGTGTAAGGGGAATGCTCAAACCCCTATGATGTATTATTTTGGATGGTAGGGTAAGAGTGTATGAAAAAAAAAAAAAAAAAAAAAAAAAAAAAATAGAAAAGAAAGAGAGAAAAAACATACGGACTACCATCCCGTTTTCATTCTATGTTCATTTTATGTTTTTAGTTATTTTTCATTTATTAGCTTAAGTCGAGTCTAGTCTTGGCTTAGCAACGCCATCTTGTACATGTAATTAACTAAGATTGTTAACTCGCCACCAGTAAAATCCCCTTTATCCAACAAAACCGTGTAATTCATATCCCTACACCTAACATTATAACCCTTTAAAAAGACCTCTTTGATAGTTTATCCTAGGTGCTTACGCCATGTGGTGGAGGTTTGATCCTTTCCCAAGCCTATGGTAATCTATTTTGCTATGACAGGTAGTGAGAGATATCTTCCATTTCCATAATGTTATATTACTTTATTACACCCGAGAGATGTGAGTATCTAAACACTATTTGTGAGGTGCTTGTGTATGACCTCCGTGCTTGTCTATTGGTCTTTAGTGGAACGATTATTTGTTGTAATTACTTTTATATTAGTGTTAAATGACCCCTAACTTGTCTTTTGAGTAGAATAAAAGCTCATTTGCTTGAGGACAAGCAAATCTCAAGTGTAAGGGTATATGATGAGGCGAAAAATGATCCGTTTTTAGGGGGTCATTTAAGCCCGAATCCGAATTTATTTGATCAAATATTGCCCTAAATCGTTCCTTTTGTGATTTTAGGTGTTTGGAGAGTGAATTCTGGAAAAGAAGCTATTTTGGACGTTTTTGGAGCATAAAGTGAAGAAAACAACAAAGTACCAAATCCAAGCTGGAATTACAAGGTGACGGCGTCAAGAATTTACTCTTGACGGCGTCAGAAAGGATGAATATTTTACCGAAGGTTGTGAAGGCGTCAGATGAAGAGATGACGGCGTCAAAGTGACCAAGATTAATTTACCGAGGGTGGTGACGGCGTCACATAGGCCGTCACGATTGGATCTAGGGCGTCCGAGGAAGTATATGGCGGCGAGTTGACGGCGTCAGATTTTACTCTTGACGCCGTCAGGACGATTTTCCTATATATAGTTTTCTAGTTTTTTTCATTAAAGAGAGAGAAGTTTTGGTGAAACCCTAAAGACGATTTTGGTGCCTCTTTTACAGGTTTTTCAAGGGTTCCAAACCCTTGAGACCTTGCATTGTAATTGAGATAAGTATACTCTTAATTCAATCAATATGTCTATGTGTTGGTTGTCTATCTTTTGTTCTTATCTTAATTCTACTATGCTAGGCTAAATTTCCTTTGTGTTTGCTTAGATCTAATGAAACCTAGATGTTGATTATATGTTGATTACTTGTCTATTCTTGTTTTGAATGAATGATATTATATGTTAGGCTTAAGAAAACTGGCAGATCTCCAAATGGTAACATGCTTGAACGTCTTAAGAAACATGAACCGAGGCGTACTAGGTCTTTATTGGTTGTATTTAATGCATGAGCCACTGTTTACAATCCCTATAGTTGTGCTGGGTCATGGTGTAGGAGGAGATAAGAGCTCATAGAGTTGGGGAGTTATGTATGCCACTCCACGAATGGTATTAAGGAATACAACCCGTCATTCATACAAGTGTAACAAGTAATTAACATGTAAAAGATATCTAGGGAGTAATGAAGTCTAAGTAAACACAATTTCTCCAACCACTGCTCACAACCTTAGTTTAATATTAGTTTAATTTCATTTTCATTAGTTAATTAGTTATAAAGTAGTTTTTGGGTTAGTTGATTAGCAACTAATTCCGCCCACTCCTTCAAAACCCGAGATTTTACTTGCTTTCATAAAATATAAAAACACAAAAATAATCATCTTCCATCTCTAGAACTATTAATTAGGCTTTCTAATCCTAGCGACACTATTCCTAAGCTGAACGATCAATCCCCCGGTACTTGTCACTATACTATACTACAACGATCAGGTACACTGCCTGGTGGGGGTTGTAAGCCTCGCGAGATCCCTCGAGAGGTAAAGCAAGGTGCGATTCCCACGCATCAGTCATATTATATTTGATGTGTAGATTATTTATTTCATGCATCACCTAGCCACATGCATACTAATGGCACATCATATACTTGTACATACAATAGAGTTTAAAATCTTATACCTATCTAACTATTTAATAATCCTATGAATAACATACACTATTTGAGTAAATATCAACTCTATTTGACGAATGAGTATTTATATGGTTACCCCATTAAGCCCCCCAATTCAGACAGGTGAAGGTCACTTAATGCGTATGAATTTGTATAACTTTACGAGATCCTTTTTATAACACACTTTTTTTTCGTGGGACAAGTCCAACATGAAACAAAAAATTACCCAAACACTTTTTTCCAACTCAGCCAAAAGTAGTGTTGTGGTTTCTTTTGTGGGTTAGTGGATGTTTTTATTACCGCATTAGTTGCAATCATAGTGACTTTTCCTTGTGTCCCATGGCTTGTACTATATATGTAAGTATAGTACTTTTTGTACTTCTTGACAATTCACACGTCTTTTTCCAGAAAACAGGGGGATAGATCAAGTAAGCATTTTCATTTGCTTTTCCCAAGTCTATATAGATTGAAATACATTAATAAAATATGTAGTAACTTGAGAATTGGTTGTTGTGTTCCACACCATGCATAAATATTGATTCCTTACTCATATATTACCTAATATACGTACTGAGTTTCCAACCCATGTATATGTGATCCTCCGCTATTACTAATTTTGTAGATAAAGATAACTTTTTTGTGTTTTGTGAAGGACCATATGCTTTATTCCAGGTTGTTTATTCCTTCTAAATACCACATGTTATCTTTGTGTTGTTTAGGATACCGGAGACGCTGTCGTTCCACCATCAGTGGGAAGCACTAGTAGCTCGAAAAAAATTGTTTTTTCCTCGGAGGTTAATCGCCTATATAGCGAGGAACGTTGCAGGATGGTTGGTTTCATTAATGGTGAGGAGCTGTTTGCCTTTTCTAATTATTTAGTTTATGCATTTTAATACTGATTGTGTATATGCATGCGTGTAGATTCTTCGTGTTATATGATGGAGCAAAATGCTGGCATTATGATAGATAATAGAAGGCTGCCATTGGTTGGAGGCTCTTTGGGTATTCTCCCCGATGTGTCCGATTTAGATGCTGGTGTTTTTCTCGATGACCCCATGGGCGGTAATAATAATCAGGGTGCCCCCGAGGTCACCCTTCCTGCTCGTAAACATAAAACCTTTCGTCCCCATGTTCTCCTCGAGGAGGTTGGTGGTGGCGAGACTTCTACTATCAAGGATATGGGGGTTGTGAAGCCGGTGATGGATGCTAAGCCTATTAGTGTACATGACTCTTCTTCAGTTTCGTCGTGTCTTCCCTGGATCGAGGTGCATTAACGTGCTCTTATTGATAACAACAAGGACCTTTATGCTCGGGTCGAGAAGTTGTCTGCTAAAAAGATCGCTTGTGAGCGTCAGTGTAACGAGTTTAAGGGGACGACTTTGTCTTATCAACTTGACATTACTAAGTACAAGGAGGAAGTTGAACGTCTTGTTAGTGAGAAGCAAGACCTGAGGAACCGCCTTTATCAGTTGGATCAAGAGGTTATTCGTCGCCGTAAGTTAGCCCGTTGATGTTCGGGTGATGGGATGTTTATAGGACCAGTAGCGCATATGGTCGTTTTTGTGTTTTGGGGTTGTCGTAGTACTATTAAATAAATGCGCTTTACGCAGCCTACTTGTATGTTGAAGTATTACTTGTATGTCTAAGTAGTACTTGTATGTGGAAGTATGTTGATAGCCTTAATGAACATTACTGTTAAAAGTTGGCGTTGTTCGCTCTTCGTTTGACAATCTTTCATTATGCATGTTTATAATTCATTACTTCAATGCCATAGTATGTATAAAAAATAAGATTTGAGGTTGCAAGTTTAATGCTACGTAAAAAAAATGTGATAGCATATTTGACAAAGCTTTCAAAGCATAAATGTAGGACCTATCACCATTTTTCCATGTTGTACTAGTTGCAACAATTATTGGTTTATTTATTATACTGTAACCAATATTGAGTTGTTTAAATGTGTTGGTGAATTGTAGACTTTAATATAACTAGAGAATGTAACAAGATTCCATATGGATGAAGAGTCCTTTGGGGGACCAACTTGGATGATGTCTTGTGACTTTTTATTTATACTCCATTATGGCCTGGAGTTATCAATATTCCGCTTATTAATGCATTGGCAAATAATTATGGGTGTGTAGCGGGAATATATTATATAACGTCTTTTAGTCTAGATGACATTGATCACCGAGTATGTACGTACATTTCTTGATATGTATTTCATTCCTCTAATGTCGGAATGTTGATGCATCATATTGGTTTATATAAACAAGAAATATTATTTCTTTTATTCTTGATAATTGCATACATACGTTGTACTCATATATCCGAGTTACAAGAAGAGTACTCTTTCATTTAAGAGATACTTATATATATATATATATATATATATATATATATATATATATATATATATATATATATATATATATATATATATATATATATATATATATATATATATATATATATATATATATATATATATATATATATGAGGATAACTTGGCTATAATTTTTGTAGCTAATTAGCTACAATCCCCCACTAAAATACACAAGAAAATAAATCAGGGACTCACAGAAAATAGTCGCGGACCCACAATATAACTCAGGGCCCACAATTTATAAAACAAATTGTAGGGAATTAGCTACAATTCAATTGTAGCTAATATATATATATATATATATATATATATATATATATATATATATATATATATATATATATATATATATATATATATATATATATATATATATATATATATATATATAGGGAAGGGATCCGGTGCGGATTCACTTTTAAGTAGGGATGGTGCGGATAATATCACATTAGCATTCAACAAAAAAAAAATTAATTCAAAAAACTCTGAAAAAAAAATAAATAAAGAGGACAAAAAAATATTAAGAATCGCTGAAAAAAATTTCAAAAAAGATTCGTTTTCCTGGTTAAAAGGTATCATGATACTACGGTTTTTTTTAATATCACTCTAGCACTAATACTTTTTCTTGAATTTTTTTTAATATCACCATAAGTTTTTTTTTAATATCGTAATTAAAAAAAACAATGATATTAAGTTTTTTTACTAATATCAAAGTAACTTTTTCAATATCACGGTTCATTTTTACATGTAAAAAAGCTTAATATCACGTTGGTTTTATAATATCACAGTAATTATCATGGGTTTTTAATATCACGGTTCATTTTTACATGTAAAAAGCTTAAATATCACGGTAGCACTCATAATATCGTTAATATCACATTAGCACTCATAATCAAAAATGAAAAAAGTGTTCAGAAAAATCTGAAAAAATAAAAAAATAAAAGAACACAACTAGAGTAAGGATCGCTGAGAAGGAAAAAAAATCAAAAAAATCGTTTTCATGATCAATTGGTACCGTGATATTAGCGTCAGATCTTGACTTTTTTACAAAAAGTCAAGATCAGATCTGGAATGGGCGGTCCAGATCCATCCGCACATCCGCACTAAAATTTGAAATCCGCACCTGATCCTCGGTCTCTCTCTCTCTCTCTCTCTCTCTCTCTATATATATATATATATATATATATATATATATATATATATATATATATATATATATATATATATATATATATATATAGTTTTGCTATTATACATGTAGAGGGAGACGCTTTTTTGGGGGTATTTTTTGTTTTTGCTCAGAGATGAAATTTTCGGAGGTTACTGATATGCCACGTACGTGGGACGGGACGACCTTTCATGTCAGCCAAGGCGTATGTTCCTGTGCGCTTTGCATCTATTACTTGGTATGGACCTTCCTAATTTGGGTCCAATTTCTTTTGCCCTTCTTGTCTACTTGCCTCATTTTTTCTCAGAACGAAATCGCCGATTCTAAGGTGAGTGTGTTACACTTTGTTGTTGTAATATCTTTCCGTCTGAGTTTTGTACCTTGCATTTCGTAGTGAGGCCAGTTCTCGCCTTCTTCGAGTAGATCCAGGTTGAGCTGAATGTTCATGTTATTTGTGGCGGGGTCAAAGTTGCTAATTTGGTACGTCGGCAAACCTATTTCTGGTGGTAAAACAGCCTCCGAGCCATATACTAGGCTAAAGGGTGTGCATCCGGTTCCCGTGCGGACCGTTGTTCGATACGCCCAAAGAACATTTGGTAATTCTTCGACCCATTGTCCTTTAGCATTGCCGAGTCTTGTCTTCAAACCCTGGAGTATAGTTCGATTTGTAACCTCAATTTGCCCGTTGGACTGTGGATGGGCGACTGATGCGAAGTTTTACTTGATTTTAAGTTCTTCGCACCATTCTCGAAAAGGATTACTAGCAAACTGCTTTCCGTTATCGCTGATTATTACACCAGGAATGCCGAAACGACAAACGATATTTCGCCAGACGAACTAGAGCATCTTTTGACCAGTTATTGTTGCCACTGGTTCAGCTTCTACCCACCTGGTGAAATACTCGATGGCGACTATCAAAAATTTTACTCGTCCCGGGGCTTCTGGAAAGGGTCCTACTATGTCGATTCCCCATTGGTAGAAAGGCCAAGGACTTGAAATGCTTGTTAATTCACATTGCGGCTGGTGTATTGTCGGTGCATGTTGTTGGCACTTGTGACACGTTTCTACAACTTTGGTAGCATCTTGATACATCGTAGGCCAATAGTATCCAAGTCTTGCCGCCTTTTGAGCGATGCTGCGTGCTCCTGCATGTGCACCACATGCCCCGAAGTGGGCTTCTTGTAAGACATAGCTTGCTTGTTCAGGTCCAACACATCTTAACCATGGGGTTAGGTATCCTTTCCTGTAAAGTACACCCTCTTTGAGTGAGTATTGTGGCGCTTTGATCCTTATCTTCCTTGCCTCATTAAGGTCATTTGGTAGGGTTCCGGAATTCAAGTAGTTTGTGATTGGATCCATCCAGGTAGGACCTGTCTCTTCTACGGAGCCAACGATCTTGGCGTCGACACTTATGCATGGGACAATTTCGACCAGGACATTCTTTGTCAAGTGGGGGAAAGAAGAGGATGCTAGCTTGCTCAAAGCATCAGCGCGTTTGTTCTTTGAGCGAGGGACCTGCGTTATTGTGAAGCTTTGAAAGCGTTCCCGTAGTTCTTGGACCTTGGACAAGTACCTTGTCATCAAATCTTCTCGTGCTTCATATATCCCTTTTACTTGGTTCACAATTAGCAAAGAGTCGGTGTACATGTCCAATTTTAGAGCTTCCATCTGAATTGCGAGTTCCAACCCTGCCACTAGGGCTTCATACTCAGCTTCGTTATTAGAGGTTTTGAAGTTGAAACGAAAGGCGTACGTTATCTGTTGACCGTATGGGTCGGTTAAGATTAGCCCGGCTCCAGATCCTTCTACGCTAGATGCGCCATCTGTGAACAACGTCCATCTTGTCGTGCTGCCTTTATTTGGTATGCTAGTGACATCCTCTATGGCTGGGTTGTCTAGTGTGGGAGACTCTGCCAAGAAATCTGCGAGGATTTGTCCTTTCACTGCAGGGCGAGGTTTGTATATTATTTCGTGCTCTCCCAGTTCAATGGCCCATTTGGCCAAACGTCCTGAGTTATCTGGTTTTAGAAGGACCTGCTTGATTGGTTGGTCGGATAAGGCACATATCGTGTGTGCTTGAAAGTAACGGTGCAACCTACGAGCTGCGTGTACCAGGGCGAGACCTACTTTCTCGAGGTTAGGATAGTTGACCTCTGATCCTTGCAGTGCCCTACTAACGAAGTATATCGGTTTTTGAATGCCACCCTGGTCTGTTAAGAGAACCACGCTTATTGCTTCGTTAGCTGCTGCCAAGTACATGACTAATGTCTCTCCGGGTTTGGGTATTGTTAAGGCTGGTAGGGATTGGAGGTAGCCTTTCAACTCTTGGAAAGCCGTTTCTACTTCATTGCTCTAATGGAAATCTTTCCTGTTGAGACATCCTTTCAATGTTTTGAAGAATGGTAATGATCTTTCCGCTGACTTTTCCAGGAAGCGCCCAAGTGCCGCGAGCTTAGCATTTAGTGCTTGAACTTCACGTAGAGTTCTCGGTGAAGCCATGTTGATTATAGCTTGAACCTTTTCTGGGTTTGCTTGGATTCCTTCCCTTGTTATCATGTATCATAGAAACTGGCCAGTCTCTACTCCGAAAGTACACTTCTTTGGATTGAGTTTCATGTTAGCTTTTCGGAGCGTGTCGAATGTTTCAGCAATATCGGATATTAGGTCAGCTTCGCTCTTGCTCTTTATCACCATATCATCAACATAGATCTCAACGTTCCTACCAAGTTGACTAGCGAACATGTTATCCATCATTCTTTGGTAGGTAGCTCCGGCATTTTTTAGACCGAACGGCATCTTCTCGTAGCAGAATGTCCCTTGTTCCGTGTGAAACGACGTTTTCTCTTCGTCTTCCCTGGCCATGCGTATCTGATGGTAGCCTTTGTACGCATCTAGGAAGCACTTGAGTTTATATCCTTATAAGGATTCTATCTTTTGATCTATTTCTGGTAGCGGGTAGCTGTCCTTGGGGCAAGCTTTGTTTAGATTCGTAAAGTCTATGCACATGCGCCATGATCCTCTGCCTTTTTTACCATCACAGGGTTAGAGACCCATTTCGGAAAAAAGACTACCCTAAGGATTCGTGCTTCGACTAGCTTGGATACTTCTGCTCTAATTGCTTCACTTCGTTCTTTTGCTATGACTCGCTTTTTCTGCCATACAAGAAAGGTTCTAGGGTGGATGTTAAGTTTATGCTCCGCAAGCTCTCGCTGGATTCCCGTCATATCTGTTGGTGTCCATGCGAATATATCTTTATTAGAACACAAGAAACGTTGTAGCTTTTCTTAAATCATTTTTGGAAGGTTAGCTGTGATCTGGAGCGTTTGATCTGGGTGCGCATGATTTATTACTATGTGTTCCACCTCTCCAGCGTTACTCGTTTCTTCAGGTCGATCTCTTTTTCGAGAAATCTGATTGCAGATGTTAGGTTGCAACATTTCTCCATTTACGATAGCGATGCCTTTTAGCGTCTGGAACTTTAAAAGAGCATGCAGAGTGGAAGCGACGGCACTGAGTTTCATCATACCTGGACGGCCAAAGATGATATTGTAAGGCGAAGGGGCTCTTATGATCATAAAATTCACTATTATTGTCCTGCTCGTATGGCCACGGTAGTCGTATACAGTGACAGGTAAGGTGATCATCCCCAAAGGCCACGATATTTGTCCCGCAAACCCAACGAGTGGGGCTGTCGGCGGCTGCATCTCCTTTTTTTCTTCTGGTGTGAGTTGTTCGAAACAGTGTTCGTACATGATTTCGGCAGAGCTTCCCCCATCCACATAGATTCTGTGGATTTGCGTAATTCCTACTTCTGCCGTGATGATTAGCGGGTCATCGCCAGTGCAGTGTTCGGTGATCGGGTCATCCTCGGAGAATGCAATGTTAGGAAATGAGACATTTGAATTTTTTGCATTTATGTCCACGTTTCGGATCATGTGTATCTCGTTCTTCGTCCTAGAGTCACCATCCGTCTTTTTACTCCAGCTAACTTGGGGGCCATGGCCATCCTTTGCTAGCGGGGGTGAACATTTTCGGTGGTGGTCGGAGCATCATTTTCCCTTCAGAAGTGGCCAGTATTTCTGCTGGTGATTTTATCAAGGCGGTAAAAGTTTCACGGGGAAATCTGTGACTTTCACCTTGACGAGTGGCAGGCGTGACAATCTGCTTATCCCTTGGCCTTCGTGGGAGGTCTTTATACGTCATGTGTTGTTTCATCTCTCGACGCGGTTCTCGGAGACGGTTTTCATTGTTGGCGTCTCCGGCTCGTATAATGTTGTGGGTTTGGACAAACAAATCTTCCAGTGATGTTAGTGGTTTTGCGATTAGGTCTTTAAACAGGCGACCAGAGCGTAAGCCACTAATGAATGCACCGGATACCATGGCGTCGGAGCGGTCTGCCATATGCAAGGTCTCTTTGCTAAATCGGGCTACGTAATCTTTTAGTGATTCCTCGGGCCGTTGTCGTATGCCAAGGATTTCTGCCTGGGTCTTTTGGAACCTTCTTTGCTGCAGAAAATTGGCCCTGAACTTATCCCTTAGCTGGTGGAAACCGTCGATGCTTCCCGGTGCGAGGTTATCGTACCAGAACCTGGCTGCCCCAGATAGTGTGATTTGGAAGAATCTACACCACGGAGGCTCTGGAAGTTTGTGTATTTCCATAGTTCCCATGAAGACCGTCAGGTGATCATCTGGGTCTGTTGTGCCATCATACGTTCGTAAGTTTGTGGGAACCTTGATGCCGTCTGGCATGTTGTAATCTCGGATCAGTTTGGTAAATGGAGAAGCTACCAAATCGCGCACATCTTTCTCCGTCTCTTTGAATATAAAGGGCTCATAGTAGAAATCATTGTTTAGCACAGGTCTTCCTTTAAGTGTATCTTTTAAAGGCGTTCCTCCGGTGGTGGCACGATTGTTGTCGCTTTCCACGAAATTGTTTTCTTTTGCATTTCCGGGATGTAACTCATCTGAATCTGAGTTCAACGGTTCAATAATTGGTGGATCGACGTTTGCAAAAACTCGTTGGTGCGGAGCGTCTTTGAGCTTTTGGGTAAATGCTTTGTACATGGCATTCATTCGGTCAAAGTTATGAACCACGAATTGCATTACAGGATCTTCTGTATCTGGTTCAGAGGTCGGGTCACTGCTTTTATTAGCTAAGCTACACAATGAGAAATATCGAGAGTATGAATAAATAGGAGAGTGGGAGGAGAATTGGATGATCGTTACTCTTCTTCTGCTTCCTATTTATAGGCGTAAGGACAACATATGTTCGTCACTTCATTCGTGAGCATAACTGATAATATTTTGTGAAGATTCGTTAAATCCCCTACCATCTTCATCCATGTGCTTCCTTTTAGAAAATATTGATTGCCTTATACATGAATATTGCATCATATATCCATGTGCTTCCTTTTAAAGAATATTGATTACTTTATACAAGAATATTGCATCATATTTTACTTTTATGATTATTTAAATAACTATAGACATATTGCACTATCTGTTAAAATATATCAAAGCAACCTTGAATATTATAGTATGTGGGGTACTACTAATTTGGTCATATTATATTTGATGTGTAGATTATTTATTTCATGCATCACCTAGCCACATGCATACTAATGGCACATCATATACTTGTACATACAATATAGTTTAAAATCTTATACCTATCTAACTATTTAATAATTCTATGAATAACATACTCTATTTGATTAAATAGTATCAACTCTATTTGACGAATGAGTATTTATATCGTTACCCCATTAAGATGCATCGCCGAAAGTATCATCCGACAGTTATTACAGCTGAGAAGAATAAAGGTTACGTCGCTCTAGCCTTTCGCTAAATAGTTTTTCACTTTTATATTTTCAAGTTTTTCATGTGTTGTGTGTGCAAATGTTTTGTGGTTGTCAACGTGTGTTTGTGACACAGCTGACAGGCAACCGTGACACTAGAACCCAGGTAATAGAAACATCTTTCCGTGATGCGTGTAACTTATTACTATATACCTTTTTAAATGTATCGCTAACCATGTAACTTAATTTTTTCACAGTTGTAGACTCAAATCATAGCACCAAGCGTTGGGAGTTCTCGACAATCGTCGCTTTGGATATTCCGGTAGCGTTTGGAACTGCAGCAATGACTTCTCAGGTTGCCGACGTGGGTAACGACCGACCACGCCGCAAGGACGGACGTAATATGTATGTCTTAGTGTTGTGCACTTGAAATGTTATTTAAAGTACCATGTCACCTTATGTTGATGTGATACTGTTACACTGTTATTTAGGGTGCCACCGTGGTTACAGCCGCCAGTTACCAGCGCTCATGTTGTCCATGAAAGTAGTAGCCACTTATTGCGTCGTGGTAAGTTGCTCACATATGATAAATGCCTTTCCTCTATCATGATAAAGCCGACCACTTTTTTATGACATTGTTGCTTACCTCCTAGCTGCCCACTCGGAGTAAATCGTGTTACAAACTAAAGGTGAAATTCAATCTACAAGTTTAGTTAATCATAGGGGTCGATGCGTGGATCATGGTCGATGTCAGTATTTAATTTTTATCTTTATTGATTTTCAGGAGATACGTTTCGATGGATGAGGAGTGAAGAATTTCGTCAACAAACCATTGCTGGTCTTAACCTTTTGAGTATTTCGTTGGTGAATGTATGCACTTTTTTTTAAATTAACATGTTTACATCTACGATTTTGTACGATATGTATTCTTGAGTAATAGTTGTTTGAGATTGTTTATAAAAGATGGTTGTTTCTATTTTTGACACTACATATAAATAGTATTTTTGGTTTGGCGTTCGGGGATATCAATTAGAGATGATAAAATTGGTAGGCTAGGTTATGGGTCAAAATGAGCACATTAGCACCTATAGTTAAAAATCTTATTTTGCCTGTCCACATTTTTTTTCTGCTATGTAACTGATTTTGCATGTTTGTGCAGTTTGGCGCAAACCAACAGTGTCATTGTGGTGCTGTACGCCTTAGACAGAAACTGCGAGTGAAGCCCAACAGGTAAAAACTTTCTTCTTTAAAGAATATGGAAGTCGTTTATTACAGCTCTATCGCGAACCTCGAAAATTCTTTTTCAAGTCACAACGTTATGTTTTTGCACACACAATCTTGCCATGTTACAACATATTATTTGTAATGGATAATGTGAGTAATTAGTTTTAATGATGCGCATTTGACTGCTAATGCGCTTTTTAGTTTATGTGATTCAAGTAGCAGGACCTAATTGCATGTATTTAAAATCATTTGTTGTATATGTTTGTGTTGTGACCGGTAATTTATTTATTAATGGGTGACTTGATTATGTAATAGTAGATGACAAGTGGTTGGATGGCCACCTGTGAGAAACTGCAGGAACAACAATATTCAAGCGAAAAAGGTGGAATGCGAAAGTGAGCTGTCTACAGATACTAATTGGCTGAATTCTAGTGTGGTTGAGTTATATAACAGGGCAGCATATCCATAATCGAGGTAAGTGACAATTTGTAAAGTTGCAATTGATGCTTATCATTGTACCAAACAATCATTAGTGGAATTATATAAGTAGGTTGGAATATACTTATCATTGTACCATACAAGCAATTTAACTAAACAATCCCAAACATCCCCATTTGCTTATTTACTGAAAATTAAGAAGTATCACATCACGATTGATCACACAGTATAAATTTACAAAACTCGATTAGCAGTCCTGAAATCAACAACCGGTAATTCGTCTTTGAACAAAGTTTAATCATATTATTTTACGTGGTGGTGATATGTATCGGTTTCTTATTATATTTTTTGTGACGCCAGCCTTACAAGATGTGATATGTAATGTAAAGTGTGGTCTTATCGACCTCTACCATAACAGGTCACTCATGACTCCATTTTAACCTTAATAAAAAAAAAGGTTACAATGTGCTTATAAGCAATATTATAAGAGCAATGGCAAACACCCTATCTTTTGTATGATGAGTTTGAAATCAACTTATTAAAACTCATTTCTAGATCCATAAACTTTAAAACGAAATCCCAGTTAGGCAGTTGCCCTATAAAGACTAACAAGTCACGTAGTCCAATCAAGTTTTTACTAATTGTAGGGAGTTACTCACGATTTATAGTGGATTCATTAATTCTTATTTACTCATAATTTATATTTTGTTCAAACAGAAAAGAGGCTAAAACCGCACAGGTTGTTAGTATTGATGGCTATGAAGATGTTCCCTTTAACGATAAATCAAGGCTGTCTCAAACCAACCTATCGTTGTTTCCGTTGAAGCTGGTGGCAGGGAATTCCAGTTCTACATTTCGGTATTAATTTGTGCAAATTACAGAATTCAAATATGGATCTAAGTTTGAAACTATATTTTTTTTTACCGATATCATTAATCACTGTAGTAGGAGGGTGTTTGGTTAAGTATAATTTAGGTGGGTAATGGGTTTTTGTATTTTCAAATAAGTATTAAGCACTTTCAAGGTGTTTGACTAAGCTTATTTCGAAACGCTCACATATTTTGTGGATAAATACGCTAATAAGCATAATCCTTTTCATTGAGACTATCCAAATAATGTCACTTTCAAGGTGTTTGACTAAGCTTATTTCAAAACGCTACCATTGCAATATTTAACCACGGGTCACTTCAATGGTTGATTAACAGGGTAGGTAAGATGGGAACAACGATGATGTTAGCTGATGCAAGGAACCACGAAACTGCTCAAGCAAATGTTTGGTCATTTTCAAGTGCTTATCTGCTTATTTTCAATGCTGCGCAAAAAATGATTGTGCTGACCAAGGTCTTCTGAAAAGGGCAAAAGGGAACGGGAGTGGCGGTCAAGGTATCCGAGATATGGATTTTCGTTTACGTATATTGCAAGGAGTCTTTGATCATATGTTGAGGAATCTGAAGAAAAAAACTTTCTGTACTCCGGAATTGAGATATGTATGTATCATATGCAGGCTCTGATTGTGCAAGCCTGTAACCATCATTGTCCTTTGCGCAGGTATGTAGGCACTAAAAGTATTAGCTCATCTTAATGGAGCTCTAACCGTTAGTTTTGATGGAGTCTATGTGTACGCTACTCCTGAATTCCTGATAAGGTTTTCAACATTTAAAATAGCCTCTGTGAATTAGGATCAAATGAGAAGAAACCTTAAAATGAGAAGGATGAGAAATAACTATAAATATACATTAGATATGTGTCGACTTGAATTAGATGCATCCCTAATCTTTTAGATGCACCATAATATATTTTATAGCTAAAAATTAGATGCATATACATATATTAGATGCATTTCATCAAGTTATACGAATCCTATGTATTTTTCGCCCTCTGCGAGTCAAATTTGTTGCTAGTACTACTTTACATCGTTTTCACTTCAAAATCACTTTCGATACTAAGTGAGATGCATCTAAATGAATAAAGATGCATATAATTCAAGTCAATGCATCTCAAATATGTAATTATAGTTATTTCTCATTCTTCTCATTTTAAGTTTTCTTCTCACTGAATCATTAAGCCTCTGTAAGGAAATGTATGATTTGAAATGGCCTGAATGACAAAGTCTTAGTATATTTCAAAGGGAAAATAATATATTAAATGCAAAATAAACTCCTCAAAAAAGGAGAATATCTGAAAATGTGTTGCACAAAAACTTCATATTCGACAACTCACTACAAGAAAAAAGAGCTATAGTGACGACAGGAAAATCGTCACTAAAGGTGGAAAAATCGTCACTAAACCGGATTAGTCACGAAAATCAAGGTCGTCACTTGTCGTCACTATAGCTCCGTCACTAAGTTAATAGTGACGAAACTGATATTTGACACTAAATTAGTGACGAACTAAAGTCGTCACTTATGGGTGTGTGACAACCCATTTCGTTACTTCATTTCATCACTACAGTGGCTAAAGTCGTCACTATTTGCTAGAATTAGTGACGAAAGAAAGACGTCATTTTTTGAGTGAACTTAACGTCCAATAGTGACGAAGTACTTCGTCACTTTCCAAAATCCTATATCCCGATAATGCGGTACCTACAATTGTATATATGGGTATTTATAGATGCAAAAAGACATTTGTTTAGTCAATAACAAGAAATTACTTGATCCATACTAATGCCAAAACATCACAGTTATTGATTTCCAACAAGAAAGGTATAAAGAGATATTGGTTCTATAAGAGAATCCTCAAGTGATAAACTATTTCTACAATTATATCATGCATTTAAAATTCTATTCAATTACACATCATCTCCTGCGTCAACATAATCTTCATAATCATCATACTCATCAAAATCCTCGGTCTCCTCAATCCCCTGCATAACAGATGAAGACCAGTCATACACAGGTTTACATCATATCATGGAACCTCATGACACTGGCTACTGATCATATGCAAGCATGTTTAAACCGAGGACAACATAAGCTATTCAAAAGCTGACTGCCATAGAACCAAACAGTCCCTAAACTCCTACTTTAAGCTATTCAAAAGCTGTCCTAAAGCTAATGAAAATGGCTAAGAATGATAAAATATAACGATAAGCTGCCAATAAACTACCAAACCAAAATGCAGACTAAATAAGCTTAAATTGAGCTTTTGAGAGCTGCTTATAAGGGGGAGTATGGACAGGTATGCAACTTTGATAAACAATAGCAGTCCTGATGGGCAACTACTTGCAGGCCTAATTTTATGCTATCAAATAAACTCAAAAAAGAAAAATAAGCTACAACAACTAAAGACCTATCTGAAAACTTATAAGTGAGTGAAAAATAAGCGTTGTTGTAAGAGCATTAAATTAAGATTGTATCATTGCTCCCTTCCCTGTTCACACACGGTTATTATTGGTCATAGAAATTTATTTGCTTAGTTCCTGTTTGCCTTCATTTCATATAACACTATAATATGTTAATATCTTATATGATTAAAGAAGTATGATGATGAAGTATATACTCAGAGTTGCACCTTCATACGTTCCTTGTTCACCTCCTAGTTGTTTCACATTGGGAAGTACTAGATTTTTCTGTTTTGCCTTCCTTAGAAGTTGAGAGAGGACCTGTGGACAGCCATGTCAGTTTCAAATCTAATACTTCTATTGAACACACAATACACGATACAATTGTTCATAAAAGATGACCTTTATACTCTGTCCTCTAGAAAGGAGAAATGATATGGGTACACCTGTGACTCGAGCCATCTCCACGTAATTGTAAATGTACATCAGCTTATCCAACAACCGCTGAGGAAGATAAGCATCCTGGATCAAGTATTCTAAATTCATTAACTTGTATCATGTTAGAAGTATGGACTATGTGTCCAGTCTATGCATCATAGGGAAGTGACATCTTTATAAAACTTTAGATGACTTGACTATCTAATATCAACCGTGTTGATTGATGGTAGCATACAGGTAAGGGGCTATGCTTATCTAACATATATATACCACAAGTTCGAAATTACAAGTTGATACGGATTGCATGTATATCTCAGTGTGCATGTACAAGTCCAAAACCAAACAATGAATAGAAATACCTTGCATATCATATCATACATAATGTATGAGAGGTGATTTGCACACTCTCATATTTGATTGGGACACTCCAAACAGTGCATTAAACAGTTGTACTATGAATATAAACTGCTTTAACTGTTTGTACATTGAGTGTCCCAATCAATTTTTTGAGTGTGCCAATCAATTCCCATAATGTATACAAACAAAAATAAGTTTAAAGCCTTATTTTGCTTTAACGATATGTTAGTACCCTCATATTAGTCAGAGCTGTCAGCTAAAGATAGTAGTGTCATACAGCCTTTGTCAGTTTTTGCATTCTCAAAACCAATGCTATCCAGATTTTAGCTTAATACTTTAACTTAATAAATTGTGATTTCCATCCCTAACATTTTCTCAAAGATATGTACACCCCCTTCCAATATTAGACCTCCTCTATTCACGGTTAGTAACTTGAGAGTACAAGCAAGCCATAAGAGATTAAGAGGTGATGCAGACCTAAATAAATAAACTAAAACACACCTAAATACCGAACAATGAATATGGAAGGACTCGGCAAGGATAGAAGAACTTCTACTTCCTAAATAACCAGTTCCGATTTCAAATACTATTGTTTATTTTATGTAAAAGCAAAGTTAAACTAGATAACAAAAAAGCCATGGATTTTAATACGAAAAGGTCTGAAACCAAGGTTTCAGCAAGTATTAGTGAGTTAAGCTACTGATTCATTTATGTAGATTTTAAAAGAATGACACCTTGAGACAATATATAGCCAATCTCCGTCTTGTCTCTGGATTACCATTCTGAAGGTCAGATATAATTGAATGATGAACATCCTCTTTCTGCAAATTAAACACCATATTGCAACACCAAAAAGTCAGTAATACAAGAATAAACATATGACAGAGACAGTTGAATCCATATCGAGAGAAAATCATGACAGATACTAAGAATATCGAGGTATTGACTTTGAAGTAAGTTTATGTAATACCAATGTGTTTGGACTAGTGCATTTATATGCATGTAAAGTGTTATTAATTTGGCTAGACATTTTATCGAACACTTGGCATGCAATGCTTAAATATCTTATTCGGAACAACTAAACCTCTAAACCTACACTACACTACACTGATATCCTAACTATAAGCTCTGTTGACTATATCCTAAATAACACTACACTGATAAATACATACATCTTATAGATAACTAATTAATGACAATTCGTAAAATTCAGGCGCAACAAGTACCAATCAAATAACCTAACTGTAAATAAGCTCAATCGCTGATATCCTAAACACATACGCGCATCAATAAGTACAAATTTAACCTAACTAACCGCAACAAGTACAAATTCATCCTAACCAGCAATCAAATAACCAAAGATACGAATCAAATAGTGAAACAGTAACCCTAACACTTACAGCAATCAATAACACTTACAACAATCAATAACACTTACAGCAATCAATAACATTTACACTTAACTGAATGAATGAGTAACACATACAGCTTATGAACCTGATATGAACGAAAAGCTTAATTGAAAAGCTACATAGTCCGCAAAGCTTATGAACTGTTGTATTGAATTTGAAATAAAGTTAATTTCCCCCAAATAAAGTGAAAAGCTTATGACTGCAGTTGGGGATTTTAGAAGAGAAATATGTTGAGTTTAAAACTTCAAAAAAAAAATGTTGGGATATATCGGGTCGGGTCGGGGTGCATAGTTCGCGTGTTTTTAACTTGGACTTTTTTCTTTCTTTTTTTTTTTTTGAGTAAACTGCAAAATACATCCTTGTGGTTTGCCCAATTTGACACCATACATCCCTCTCGAAAAAGTTAGGACAATTACATCCCTCCGTTAGTAAAAGTCAAACAATATACACCCAAAAGGACGAACGATGCAAATGTTGTGTCGTTAACTTGGACACGTGGCAGTTAAGTAAGAGTTAGTAAGGGTATCCCTCTCCTTCTTTATATAAAAACACACACACACTCACACCTTAATAACTCTCTCTCTCTCTCTTGAATAACCGGCCACCCCACTCGCCGGAACACCAGCAGAAACCGGCGCCGGCCATCGGAAAATTTTCCGGCAACCCTTTTTCTTTTCCCAATCGATAGATCGACATCTCCACAACCTATCTGGAGCTTTTGAGCTCTCGACACGCCCCCTAACTCACGGCCAACGGGCTTTGTGGGTTTCTTGGGTGTCTCGGCTAACAAAAAACAACACCAACACAAAAACCAAACACGTCGAAGTTGGTGAGTCAACCCACGCGTTCACTTGGGTCTTGGGATATATGTATTTTTATCATTTTTTTTTGGACAAATGAAACCACGACACATCAAACACAAAAACCAAACACGTCGAAGTTGGTTAACAAAGAAAACGGGTAAAGCCAACCCACGTGGGAGTGGGACTCGACAAAATAAATTGCCAGGAATTGGATTCTTGAAATGCCACGCTTGTGGATGATCCACCTCGTCACTTGTCATCCGCCACTTGTCCCTCAATGATATGCCACCTAGTGGACATTCGATCTATAAGTTTTTAAGGAGATTGGTGGTGTTGGAGGTGGATGTACGCGGTGTTGTAACAAAACAAGGTGAGGGGGATTGATGAGGGTTAGGGTTTGGTTATATTAAGTTTGTGTTTTTCTGGATTTGTGTTTGTATTTAAGTTTGTGTTTTTCTGAATTTGTGTTTGAGTCTGGATTTGTGTTTTTCTTGATTTGTGTTTGTGTTTAAAGAGTATTAAAAGAAGAGTAAGTGAGTAGGTGTGGGTGTTAAAAGGACTAAAATACCCTTGCTTAAAAAGAGATAACTGCCACGTGTCCAATTTAACGACACAATCTTTGCACCGTTCGTCCTCGTGGATGTATTGTGTTTGACTTTTACTAACGAAGGGATGTGTATGTTGCAACTTTTTCGGGAGGGATGTATCGTGCGAAATTGACCAAACCACAGGGGTGTATTTTGAAGTTTACTCTTTTTTTTTGGACCTTTTCTTCTTCTTTTTAACGGAGTAACAATTAGAAGTAATAAATACTTTTTAACACTTCTTTTAATACTTGATTTTTAAAATAATTGAATTAATTGCAATAGTCAACTTAGTGACAAACTTTTTCGTGACTAGATGAGTGACGAAAATTTCGTGACTAATATATGCAAGTGACGATATATAGTGACGACAATTCTATATCGTCACTAATTAGTGACGAAATATGTAAGTCGTCATTAAATTCTCGTCACTATAGCCCTTTTTTCTTGTAGTGACTGTTGCAACATAAGTACTTAGTTTCCGACAACTGTTTCATTCGACATTGCAGATTTCACTCTCACAACATCAATAAAACATAGCAAACGCCCCCGCCGCAACGCGGCGGGCTCCTGCACCTTGTTTATATCAATATTTAGGGTGTTACATTTCTGTCTTCTGCTTCAACATCATCTCACACAGCGACACAAGTGACACAGCCAAGAAGGAAATCAAGAAACACAATAAAACAAATTAAAAAAAAAATGCAAATGGATCGTTTGCAGAGAGTTTACCTCGTCGTGCACATGACGAAGGGTGGATTGGCGAAGGACGGCGAGGTCTTCTAGCGAGTTATCAAACTGTGGCGAGAAAGCCACATTGGAGTGGCGAGCTGTGGCGAAGACCACACCTAAAGCTCTTATATACAACAATTACTACTATGTGTTAAATTTATTAATCGATTTTGGCATTTAGTTTTCTTCCTTTCACGACAATGATTCTATGAATGCTTAGAAAACATGATGCTTAACCCCGCAGTACAGTGTGGGTGGTTAATACCTCGTTAACAACCTCTCCTTATTATAGAAATGAATTGTTATAGAGAATCATAAACAAAAGATGGTATGTAAGTTAGTAAAGGTATAGCTAAAAAGAGACTAATATGAGTTGCCATCCAAAAGGGGGTTGCGGCGCAACTTGTTGCTCGCTTGCCTGCTATCCTATTGTAATCCGTTATATGGTCTTTAGTTATATATATGAATTATACCAATATATCTATTAAAATATGACAAAAAATATATATATATATGAGTTTAACAGTTTATCTCTAGAATTTTGATGATTTCTGGATATTTTCTTCAACTAATTACCAAAAGTACAAGTAAATAAGAAAATGCAAGACGTGCAAATAATGCAGTTACATGAGGGAGATGATTTGCACATTCCAAAATGATTGGGACACTCCAATTTAGTGTGTTTGGACATTTATAACCTCACATTGGGTATAAATGTCCAAACACACTAGATTGGAGTGTCCCAATCATTTTGTGGGGTGTACAAATCATCTCCCATTACATAACCACTAGTACCGCTACTCTAAAGAAATAGGAAACATGCATGCATAAGCTAAAAATAAGGAAACTAAGACAACTCCTTCAACTGTTAGAAAGGTTCACTTGACTTATCCTTCCAAAATACACTTGTCTTCAAACCGGGTTAATTATTCGCGAAACCGAACCGGAGTTACCCGGTTTTTTTGGACCTTCTTTCAGCAACTTGGGCTCTACCTGCACTATTGAGCTGCTCGTATGGTTCACTGTTGCTATCAATTTCACAATATAAAACATGCTAACAAGACGGAATAGAAATCAACATCCATTTCTTAGTGAAACATGTCATTAGAAAAACACGAATACATTATTTTTCTTTAGTATCTTTTCCACCAAAACACCAAATTCAAATTATATTACAAATAGCAGTCATCAGTGATATTGTTTTTAAGATATGTACTCATGTATAACCTTTAGAGTAATCCACAGAGTACTGGACATCAATCTATGATCTACCAAAGGGGCATCTTGAATCGTAACATATGAGACTATAACAAACTTTCAGTATAATCCTGGCGCGAAAGAGTTAGATCCAGGTGGGAAAGTGTGGAAGTTACTTCCATGGTTTACATTAGTTGACTGGCTCACTGGCCACCAAACTGAGCATATGCGTTGTTGTTTGAACCACGGATTTGTGCTGCTGCTCATCCAGTAGGCTGAGTGGGTGGGAAATGTGGAAGTTACTTCCATGGTTTACGTTAGACGATTGGCCACCAAACTGAGCATATGTGCTATTGTTTGAACCACGGATTTGTGCTGCTGCCCATCCAGTCGGCTGAGTGGCTGGTAAAGTGTGGAAGTTACTTCCATGGTTTACGTTAGACGATTGTCCACCAAACTGAGCATATGCGTTATTGTTTGAACCACTCATTTGTGCTACAGCCCATCCAGTCCGCTGAGTTGCTGGGAAAGTGTGAAAGTTACTTCCATGGTTTACGTTAGACGATTGGCCACCAAACTGAGAATATGTGTTATTGTTTGAACCACGGATTGCTGCTGCCCATCCAGTCGGCTGAGTGGCTGGTAAAGTGTGGAAGTTACTTCCATGGTTTACGTTAGACGATCGGCCACCAAACTGAGAATATGTGTTATTGTTTGAACCACGGATTGCTGCTACCCATCCAGTTGGCTGAGTGGGTGGTAAAGTGTGGAAGTTACTTCCATGGTTTACGTTAGACGATTGGCCACCAAACTGAGCATATGTGTTATTGTTTGAACCACGGATTTGTGCTGCTGCCCATCCAGTAGGCTGAGTGGCTGGTAAAGTGTGGAAGTTACTTCCATGGTTTACGTTAGACGATTGGCCACCAAACTGAGCATATGCGTTATTGTTTGAACCACGCATTTGTGCTGCTGCCCATCCGGTCGGCTGAGTGGCTGGGAAAGTGTGGAAGTTACTACCATTGTTTACGTTAGACGATTGGCCACCAAACTGAGCATATGTGTTATTGTTTGACCCATGCATTTGTGCTGCTGCCCATCCGGTCGGCTGAGTGGCTGGGAAAGTGTGGAAGTTACTTCCATTGTTTACGTTAGACGATTGGCCACCAAACTGAGCATATGTGTTATTGTTTGACCCATGCATTTGTGCTGCTGCCCATCCGGTCGGCTGAGTGGCTGGGAAAGTGTGGAAGTTACTTCCATGGTTTACGTTAGACGATTGGCCACCAAACTGAGCATATGTGTTATTGTTTGAACCATGCATTTGTGCTGCTGCCCATGCAGCCGGCTGAGTGGGTGGGATTATATAATTCATTGGGACGAGCATCTCTGCAACAATAACATTAACCATGTTACAATTGCAACAAAAAATGGTTTGATTGACGTACATCTTGCGATACGGAAAAGGCACCATGCATTGATAGCAACTAGCCCAAAACAGATGAATACCTTGGTCCACTGGAGCAGGAGCAGGTGTTGTGGCTGGATGGGGAACTGGAGCGGGAGCAGGAGCAGGTGTCGTGGCTGGATGGGGAACTGGAGCTGGGCTTGTCTGGCTAGTTGTATTGCTGTTACTATCATCTGGGCTTCGGTCTGCAGAAGGACCCTCTTTTTTAGATGAAACTTTGGGATTCCTTCTCTGGTTATATGCAGCTCTTTTGGACTTGTCTGACAACAAAGTCCACGCCTCCGAGAGTATTTTAAACGCGTCATCTGCAACCACTGATTTGTTTTTATTAGGATGAATCTTGCGTGCCAACTTCTTATACTGTTTCTTAATTGTTTCATCATCATCAGATGGATTCGCATCAAGTATCCCGTACCAATCCGACTCTCCATTTACCTTTTTCTCATAGCAGATACACACATCAAGAGCGTTCAACATGTCGGATATACCATCAAGTCCAGGATCTAATGTTCGTGCCTTTAGAGCAAGTTTCTTTGCACCAGCAAAATCTCTATCAGCATACTTCTTCTCTGCAATTGTTTTTGCTCTCGTCGCCTTATCTTTATTGCACTCCATGAGCTTTAAGTCTGTCACAAACGTCTTCTCTGCAATTGTTTTTGCTCTTATCCCCTCATCTTTATTGCACTCCTTGAGCTTTAAATCTTTCACGGGTACTTCAAAATTTACGAATATCGTTAGACTTGCTGTGCTAACCATGTTACAGTAAAATCTTAAATCCTAATACTCGTGGCACCATATAATAAATTTGTATAAAAGCTTGAGTGAATGGATTAATAACAGTTCCAGTAAAAGAGATGTGTTTTTTTATTGCTTATATAAAGCAGCTAGCTTATACATATGATCATCATAAGTAGATAGTAAGTTTAATGGAAATATTATTCACCCTAGGGTAAACGTGTCATTCTGAATCCAACAAGATTCATTGGTTTGAAATAGGCAATCTCAGACCACTTATTGACAAATTCCCTAATGCCCTAATGTAAGAGGATGTTTGGCTGTCTGGGAATGTTTAAATAAAAACTGTTAATAACATTATATGTTTATTGTTTATCGTAATAAGCTGTTTGGAAAGAAAGAGTTTCAAGTTGTCTATTAAAAAAGATTTACGTTTCTTAAATAAGCAGTTAAGAGAAACAATGCCAAAGACCAAGATATGGCTGTGTCATACTAAGTGATAAACTGTTTAAACTTTAAATAATAAGCAATTATATAGGTTTTTACGCAAACACACAGAATTTGTTTATCTGTTTTTATATAAACACCATCATTAATAGTCATATATCCATTTTCTCAAATCTATTATAATAAAAAAAATTACATAATTTCAGAGCAATTTTGCCAAAACAATCTTATGAAAATAACAATAATAATAATAATAATAATAATAATAATAATAATAATAATAATAATTGGACCAATCATGTTACTCTATTTTGACACGTGGTAAAATTGAGTAATGTGATTGGCTAATAAAAGTCAAATTTAAGCTTAACTTAGTCAAATTATTAAATTTTCATCTAATTTATAATTGTGTTGAAAACATATTTGTCAGTTAAAAAAGAAGAAAAAAAAATAAACTTAGGAAAGGATCAGGTAACTAATAAAACTTTAATTGTTAAAACTTTATAAATTTAATAAAGGGCAAAATATCTATTAATGTACTATACTTGCCACAAATATTATTTTCGTGTACTGAACAAAATTTTTTCATTATATGGGTACTGAATTTTCATTTTTTGGTCTTTTTGATGTACTTCGTGACATTTTTGCCCCTGAATTTTTAATAATTTGAGGGGCAAAAACGTCACAAAGTACATCAAAAAGACTAAAAAATGAAAGTTTATTACCCATATAAGGAAAAAAATTTGTTCAATATACGGAAGTAACATTTGTGGCGATGTTGATGCATTTTGAAGGAATTTGCCCTTTAATAAATACCCTAACGATTAGGATTGTATAAAAATAAACAATAATATGTTGTTATCCATAATGATTATTATTAGTATATATTAAAGTAATGCATTTGCACGAAATTATAAATATGTACAAAAAAGCACGAGGTATTGTGATATGTAAATGAATACACGAAATTATACATATACGAACGACTCATGTTATTCTTCTTTATGAGATTAAGTAATGATATCCTGAAAAAAATATATTATTTAACTATCCGCACTTAATCACGACTTATTTTAGAGCGTAAGGTGTCATGGCTTGAACCGTTTCACCACCTCAGCACCACCTTAGCATCCCACTTTTTATATCCACATACCAAAAAACCCCTCACTCATGGCTTGAGCATTTCCACTTTCTGAGACCCACTTTTTTTTTTTTTATTTTTTTTTTTTTTTTTTTTTATTTTTTCAAACAAACTAATTTTTTATTCATTAAACCACTAATTGCGGTTAAGTCGATATTTTTGACGGATTTTTTCTTTTTTGCATCTTTATCAAATAGGCATCCTCCTCCGACATATCCTTGGTGCTAGTGGCAAGAAACTTCATTTATTTCTACCGCATTATTTACAGTCTTTCTCCTTCCCAACCTCGTACGCCAATTGAGCGGCTTTTGTTGGAGTCTAACTGATTTTGTAAAGTATCCCCACAATCCGCCGGGTTACTTCCCGCGAAGCTCGACATGGTTTATGATTTAGTTTTTTTTAGGGGCATGGTTTGCCGGGGGCAGGGTCTCGCATCATCGCCACATAGTTCGGCATATCCGGTGAGATCAACCAGATCAATGGCTTCGGGTGAATCCCACTTGATGTGTTTTTTTCAAATATTTCCCACACGATCATTCTTGAGTGAATGGTTTTCCCGTTTTGACTCATCATGATATGCTTGCCTAAAACGGGCCAAAAGATCAACCTTATTTTCTCCACTTCTACTCAAACATTGTAAACGTTTGCAAATAGCGTTGAACTTTTGGCAATATGCATTCAACGTTGCCCACTTTCCTGTCAACATATACTTGGTACGTCTGTAGTGGAAAGTTTTGTTGAAATCAAACAGAACCTTGTACCAAAATGATTCGTCCTTTTGGTCATTTTCGTGTTTGTTATCCTCGGGAACGCCAAAATAACACTCTGCTAATAAAGCTTCCTCCGCTGACGTCCAACGACTATGAGGTCGTATCGGTTCATCAGTTGTGTTGGGTATGTCGATTGTGGTACGTTTTGCAGCTCTTTTTCCTTTTCTTCGTGTTATTTCTTCATGGGTATCTTGTGGTGGCGGATCGATTATGTTTGTTGCGCTTGTTGGAATTGTGGTTGATTTTGTTAAAGATTTTGAAATTGTTGGTTAAGTAGTAGTTGTTGTTATTGAAATAGTTGTTTTTGATGAAATAGTTGTTCAAGGGTTTATGAGGGCATAGAGTATTGACTACCAAACGGAGGAAAATTGGGTTGTTGTGAGGAAAATATTGAGTGTTCGAATGAATGTGTAGAGGGGTTTGACGAGGATGATTGTTGCAACATAATGAAAAAGATCGTTGAAAAATTGATCGTTTGGTTGTTGAGACATTTTTTTGAAAGTGGAAATGAAAGTAAATATTAGTGTGTGTGTAAAGAAATGAAAGTGAAAGTAGAAGTAATTATGTGTAAAAATGGTTGTGTATATGGGTATATATAGTGTGGAAATATGGTTTAGCATTAGTTTAAAAAATTTGAAAAAAATGTCGTTATCTAGCCACTGGACCACAAACGATCAAAAGAAAATATGAGAAAATTCAATTAGCGTGGCGCCAGTGTATTTATGCCTAGAACGATGCTGGTGTTTAGGGGTGGGGGGAGGGGGGGGGGGGGGGGGGTGGAGGAGGGCTTGGGAACAGCGGCGCCATCGGAGGTGCCACATTAGATTGGTGCCAGTTTGGTGCTATGACACCGAGCGTTCTTAATCCTCTTATAAGTTTAATCAACGCACAAGTTTACAATTTGGCTTAGTTTATTGTTAACAGAAATATAAGTATCAAAATGAAGACACGGCCTCAAACGTTATTATATGTTACTAAACACAAAAATGTCTAGAACATGATATAAATAGTTAAATTACAACAAAATTAACATAAACATTATGTCAGTTAAACAAAATTAAATCCTTCGTACATAAAAAATATGTTCAAAATATTAATCGATATTAACAAATAACGAAACAATTATGTAAAAACTCAAGTGTGTGCGGATGTTATAACTATATAAGTATTAAAAAGTAATATAACTTTCCAAAAAGTATTAAAACATTACAAAATCATAAATTTTTAAATTGTTCTAATATTTAACTTCAAAGCAAAATTTTGAAATATTATTACTATATGTTATATATCTACCCAAACCCGTGCGTATAGGTTCCAAAACTAGTAATCCCAAAAATAGCGAATTAATACCCTCTAATCATATATCAACCGATCACAGTATAATCAACGCCAAGAACATAATAATCATAAAATTTTTATAAACGCAATCATGATAAAGGAGTGCGGATTAGCTATATAGTACCTTGATATAAGATTTATAACCAAAGTCTTAGAATTATAGAAGAAAAATATACGAGTAGCATGTTTACAACATTACAAAATCATGAATTTTTAAATTGTTCTAATATTTAACTTCAAAGCAAAATTTTGAAATATTATTACTATATGTTATATATCTACCCAAACCCGTGCGTATAGGTTTCAAAACTAGTAATCCCAAAAATAGCGAATTAATACCCTCTAATCATATATCAACCGATCACAGTATAATCAACGCCAAGAACATAATAATCATAAAATTTTTATAAACGCAATCATGATAAAGGAGTGCGGAGTAGCTATATAGTACCTTGATATAAGATTTATAACCAAAGTCTTAGAATTATAGAAGAAAAATATACGAGCAGCATGTTTACAAATACAAAATCATGAATTTTTAAATTGTTCTAATATTTAACTTCAAAGCAAAATTTTGAAATATTATTACTATATGTTATATATCTACCCAAACCCGTGCGTATAGGTTCCAAAACTAGTAATCCCAAAAATAGCGAATTAATACCCTCTAATCATATATCAACCGATCACAGTATAATCAACGCCAAGAACATAATAATCATAAAATTTTTATAAATGCAATCATGATAAAGGAGTGCGGAGTAGCTATATAGTATCCTTGATATAAGATTTATAACCAAAGTCTTAGAATTATAGAAGAAAAATATACGAGTAGCATGTTTACATTTTATTATTACAAAAAGATTGAAAGCAGGAATTAATTAACGTACTACTTACCAGTTAGGCAGTTTCTGTAAATGTGTATGATGAATTCCCATATCAGATTGAAGAAGAAAGACCATAAATCCAAAAACTTAGCAATGATGGAGACTTGGTCCATGTTCAAAACTACTACAAACAACTCCGTATTAGAGTAAATTATGAGATGAAAGGCTTTTATGGTTAATTTACTCTGACTTGCATGGTGCAAGTTGCAAGGAATAATACTTTAAATTTAAAGTTGGTCCATGTTCAAAACTACTACAAACAACTCCGTATTAGAGTAAATTATGAGATGAAAGGCTATTAGAGCAAGGGGTACCATGGGCTGTTGTGCCATGGTAGCAGTCCAGAATTTTTGATGGCGCACGACACCGTGGGTGGCGCTATGGCTTGTTGCGCCGTGATGGCCAGCCCACGCGGTGGCCTTTTTTTTTTTTTTTTTTTTTTTTTTTTTTTTTCTTTTCTTTTTTTTTTTTTTTTTGAAAATTGGAACGTTTGAATGATATATACCCGTTGGAATTCACATAGGGACTAACGGCTATAAGCCAAAAACCCCAAAAAAAAACCATTTTTCAGCCATTTAAACTCTATAAAAAACCATACTCACTCACTCTTTAAATCCACACCTATTTCTATCAATCTTTCTTTCAAATATGAATCCAAATAATAATCCCAACGATCCTATGTACGACCCTTATTATGATGCTTTTTTTAATGATGATCGAGAGCGATATCTTCAAAGTTATGCGGCGTACCAGCAATTTGTAGCTTTGCATGATCAAGAAGTGGGGGGATCCAGTTCGCATGAAAAGAGAACAAGGGCATACATACCACGCGAACGGGAAGAGGCGGAACAACGTTTAATCGAAGACTATTTTGGCGACGCTGAGAATGATCCTAAATATCCCAAAGATAATTTTAGGCGAAGGTATCGTATGAGTTCAAGACTTTTTAATAAAATTGTCAACGATATTTTAAGCTATGATGTTCAACCTCTTCCCGAGTACTTTAATTTTTTTAGACAACGTTTTGATGCATGCGGTCGTTTAAGTATTGGTCCTCTTTTGAAGTGCACATCCGCCATCCGCCAATTGGCGTACGGCACTGCACCTGATTCATTAGATGAGTATTTGCAAATTGGTGAACGTTGTTCCCGACAATGTTTAGATGCATTTTGTAAATGCATACATGTTTTATACAACGAAAAATATTTAAGGCAGCCTAATACAGAAGACGTTGAAAAAATATATGCATTGCATGAAGAAAAACATAAACTCCCGGGAATGCTCGGGAGTATTGATTGTATGCATTGGGACTGGAGAAATTGCCCAAAGGCCTTACAACCTCAATTCAAAAGGTGTGATCATAAATACCCAACTCTTATGTTAGAAGTGGTTGCGGATCAAAGATTATGGATTTGGCATGCATATTTTGGGGTTTCGGGGGGAAATAATGATCTTAATGTATTATATGGTTCACCGTTATTTGATGCTGAACTTGCCGGTACAGCTCCGTTATGTCCATTTGAAGTTAACGGCCATACATATAACAAAGGTTATTATTTAGCCGACGGCATTTATCTGACATGGTCCGTGTTTGTGAAAACGTTTAGTGTTGCAAGGTCTGAGAAGTATTTGAACTTCAAAAGGGTTCAAGAAAGTGCTAAAAAAGATATTGAACGAGCTTTCGGAGTCTTACAAGGTCGCTGGGGAATTATACGACAACCAGCACGTGCTTGGCACATCAACACCTTGAAGCTAATCATGTATTGTTGTATAATGTTGCATAACATGATATTGGAAGACGAAGGATTCGAGGTGAATTTAAGAGACACATACGTTGATCCAACTCCGAACATGCCAGATAGTTGGGTCGAAAGGTGTGACTTACATTTGAGAAAAAAATAAAGAACTCCGAGTTAGTAAAGTGCACGACGCGCTTCGACAAGACCTTGTGGATCATTTATGGAACTTGTTTAATTAGGTTTCTATTTTTATGTATTTTTTTTTTTAAATGTAATGTGTGTGTTTTTTTTATGTAATGTTTGTTTTTTAATGTAATGTTTTTTTTTTTTTTTTTTTTTTTTTTTTTTTTTAATAAAGGTTATTTTAGTTAATATTATGTATGTTTAATTTTATGTAAAAGAAAAAAAAAATGCTGACGGCACCAGAATTTCTGGTGCCAAGGGATACGGCCAGAATGTGGTGCCGTCAGATTTCTGGTGCCATAGAGATTTTTGCTGATGTGGCAGTAACTTTTGGCCCATGGCACCAAGGTTACCAATGCTCTTATAGTTAATTTACTCTGACTTGCATGGTGCAAGTTGCAAGGAATAATACTTTAAATTTAAATTTGAGAGAACTGCAAAATACATATTTGTGGTTTACAGGTTTTGCCATCTTACATCTTGTCAGAAACTTTTGGCAAGATACATCACACGTTAGGCAAACGTTTTCCACCATACATCCCTCGTTTACAATGAGGACTAACGGTGCAATTTTTTCTCCGTTATCTATTAACGAGACTGAAAATATTACACCGTTATCCTCCGTTAGCCAAACATTTGCACCGTTAGTCCTCTTTTTGAGTTTTTTCGGTTTTTTGCGTTTTATCCGTTTCTTGTCAGTTTTTTCCCGTTTTTTGTAGGTTTTATCAGCTTTTTTACGTTTTTATCCACTTTTTGTACGTTTTATCCGTTTTTGTCAATTTTTTTTACTTTTTATCCGTTTTTCGTACGCTTTATCCATTTTTTGCCATTTTTTTAGGTTTTATCCATTTTTTGAACGTTTTTTTTATTACATTTTATCCGTTTTTTGTGCGTTTTTATCCGTTTTTGTACGTTTTATCCATAAAAAAGGGCAAAATCGGATAAAATGTACAAAAACGGATAAAAACTTACAAAAAACGGACAAAATGTGTATATATATATAAAACTGATAAAAAACGGATCAAAACATAAATAAAACCGATATAACGTTCAAAAAACGGATAAAAACGTAAAAAAATGACAAAAACGGATGAAACGTACAAAAAATGAATAAAAACGTAAAAAAAACGGATAAAATATACAAAAAATGAATAAAAACGTAAAAAAACTGATAAAACGTACAAAAAACGGGAATAAACTGACAAAAAACTGATTAAATGTACAAAAAATGGATAAAAACGTAAAAAGAAACTGATAAAAACATACAAAAACGGATAAAAATGTAAAAAAAAACTGATAAAACGTATGAAAAATGGAAAAAACTGACAAAAACGGATTAAATGTACAAAAAAAACGGATAAAACGTAAAAAAAACTGATAAAACGTACAAAAAAAGGAAAAACCTGACAAAAAACGGATAAAACGTAAAAAAAACGGATAAAAACTGATAAAACGTATAAAAAACGGGAAAAAATTGACAATAAACGGATAAAACGTAAAAAACGGAAAAAAAAAAACCTCAAAATGAGGACTAACGGTGCAAACGTTTGACTAACGAAGGCTAACGGTGTAATATTTTCTATCTCGTTAAGAGATAACGGATAAAAAAATTGCACCGTTAGTCCTCATTGTAAACGAGGGATGTATGGTGGTAAACGTTTGCCTAACGGGTGATGCCTTCAGTCTTCAAAAAACGAGGGATGTATGGTGGCAAACGTTTGCCTAACAGGTGATGCCTTTGACTAGATGTGGTGGTCACTTAAAATGAAAGAGAAGCATAAGGTGACATTTTGCCTTTTATGCATGTGTAAAACACTGAGGAGATGTAATAGTGAAAATATGAGGGATCATAGGTGTTAATAGTATCTGAGTTAGGGAGTATATAATTATATATACCAATAGAAAAAGTCAAATGATCATTGGTGTAACTTGTAAGTCACAGCAAAGATCAATCAAACAATAGTAGTATAATTTAATTTCTAAGTGTGCTCATGAAGAGGCCAATTTAGTTACGTAAGAATTTACTATTTGCCCTTATTTGAACGAGAGACAAAGACATAGAAGCAAGAAGATAAAATTGCAAGTTTTTCAACAAACCTACCGTTAAGACTTGTTATAATAAGGATTGAAGTCGTATAATCGATGTAAATAAAATTCAACTTTCATATTTCGTATTAATATAACACTTTCAAATTTTCTGACCTGTAAACACTTTCAAATTTTCTGACCTGTAAACACTTTCAAATTTTCTACGCTCACAGCCTCACACTAATTTAGCATTATTTCTTAAACCTTATAAGTGAGAAAAAGGTAAATTACCCATACACCTACTATGCAAATATGCAATCATTAATTTTCAAGATTTTACAATATAATATTCCACATTTGTAAATATATCTCAAAATTCAGCACTTTCCTCTACTATCTCTGAAAATTATTAACAAACTCATTTTTTTGTTAATTCAATTCTTTCGAAAATATCAGATTTTTGAAGTGATTATCAGAGAAGTTTCTATGAGAACATTCGGAATAGGCCTTGTTACATGTGTGATAAGTGTGCCCATCTCGCTCTGCCACAACGGACACCCCACATAGGCGTGTTAAAAAAATCTCTTAATAACAGGCAGTCTTTAAAAATTCAGTGGCCCTTGGCAAGAAAAAAAAAAAAAAAAAAAAAGGTGAGGCCTTCAAATACCAACGCAAAATAAAAAGTTTAAACTTTTAATTAAAATAAAAACCACTACCAAATGGCTTTAATGGTAAGGTTCTTGGTTTTCAAACAAGAAGTCATGGATGCAAACCTCGTAGCTGTGTACACTTGTGGGTGGCCAGGGAAGGGTCGGAAACGGTCCGGACTCCCTCCCTGGATAACCTTAACAAGGAAAACCATATTCATTTTCTAGATAAAATACAAAGTAACTATGTAAATTAAAGACAGTCGCAATGCGTGTGAAATAAAAAAAGTTGTTGTAAAGACTCAAAACCAAAGAGAGAACAAAGTTTACTTAAGTAAGACTAAGGCACTGTTTGGTACGCAGCTTTTTTGGAGCTGTAAGCTTTTTATTACAAAAATAATCTCCTCCAAAATAAATAGCTCCGTTTGGATACATCATCTTCAAGCTTTTAATTTAAACAAGTAGCTCCAAAATGAAAAGCTGATTCATGAAGCTTTTAAAATATTTTGGAGCTGTTAAAACATAAAATTATTGTTAACAGCTAATATTTACATTTAACAGTTAATTTACCAAACACTTTTATTTATAAAAAGATACAGCTTGTAGCTCATGTTAACAGCCTTGCAGTTTACAGCTTACAGCTTACAGTTTACAGCTTACAGCATACAGCTCACAGCTAGTTTTGCCAAACATAGCCTAAGATATTCATTTCCATTACAATCACACCTTTGCAATGCTAAAACATTTCAACGAATCATGGGTGATAAATTTCATTTACATAAAAATCACACGCATGTACCCTTTTCCAGTTTTCCGAATTCTTTCAATATTGTGAACTTGTACAAAGAGTATAGGCAAGTGCCCACAAATCATTTATCAAATGAATGAAAATGAAACCACTGTCATTATTGAATTCTAAGCTACGAAACATGTTTGGGTGAAAGGTGGAACAAATTTTATGGAACCGATGTAAAATATAAGAATTTGTTGAATTTAATATATACATTATTTATCCATGAGTTCGCTCTTCAGCTTAGTTTCTGAATGGCATTGAGTCTCAGTTTTCAGTTGCGGTTGATGATTCGGGTTTGGGTTGTGTTATGGAATCATGATAAAGGTTGACGACTATGCATGTGATATTGTCTGCACTTCCATTGCTAAAAGCAGTCTCTATCAACTTTTTAGCGGCTGCCTCAGGTTCCTCTTCACTTTGTGCAATTGAGACCGCATCCTGGTGAAACGGTGCGACCGGAAAAGGATAAAAGTTAGTAAAAAGTAAAGACACCAAAAACAGCACTAATGTGTCTCTACAAACACAACATTTCCCAAAACTTGATTACCTCTTTGCACATTTCTAATGGTTACAAAAACATTGCTAATGTTAATTTTGGCTTACACGATTCCTCTGTAATTTAGGTGTTCGAGTGAGAAGTTCTTTCTTTAAACATATACTGATAATTTTGATGTCAAGCAAACAAAGTATATAACAACGATCACAATTACATACATCATTAGGTACAATATCCCAAAGACCATCACTTGCAAGAACCAGCAATTCAAATTCTTCGCCAAGCTCTTGTTCCTTATATAAAGTGAAACCAAAACCTTAGTCATGCTCAAAAATGTACCAGCAATGAATACATTAGAATAGACAGATTTACAGGATACCTGGATGTCAGGATCTGCTACAACAAATGGCTTGAGATTCCTGTTTCCAAAAGCACGGGACATTGCCAAAACACCTCCAACTCTCCAAGTACCTAATCAACATTTAAACAAGGTTACTTATCAACTCCAAAATCTATCATACTAACAAAAATACAAAACATTACCTGCCCACATCACAACCCCGCCAGCATTTTCAATTCTTTCTCGTTCATCACTTCTATTCGGTTTGTGATCCTCAGAAAGAGGGACAGCTGTTATTGAAGTAGCATTAATATAATTGCACACAACATATTGTTAGGGGGTATCGGATTGGTAATTGAAAATACTTATGGCTTCAAACAAAAATGCTTATTCCTTTCTAGAATAAGTTGTGCGAAATAATCAGTTTGAAGTTAGTCATTCAAAACAGCTTATTTCACCCACACAACTGTTTATCATTTGCATTAAGCAGATAAATAGTTTTAATAAGAAAACCAGAAAACCCCCTTATTGGAATATCAACATTTAATGACAAACATAATGAACATGCACAAAAGATCACGTCAAACGAATATAATAAAAAAAGTTACCTTTGCCTGCCTTAGACATTACTGTCCGAGAATCTCCAACATTGGCAACATACAAATGATTACCGACCAAAACCGCTGCTGAAGCAGTAGAACCATCATCACGAGGATTATCTTTCTCAGACTCCAAAAAGTCTGAATCAGTCTGTTTATATGTTTCACCTGAAAATCCATTTCCATTTAACTATCGACTTACAGTTAGATAAAGGGGAAAAGAGTGTAAGATATTTGTGATGGTGTCTTACTTATAGCCATTTTAGTATCTGTCATAAACTTGGGATGCAATATGAGGTTCTTAAAAAGATTTTTCTTCAAATACTCAGCTGCACGTGAACCACCATGTCCTACACAAACATATTTATCATCAAGACATTTTCCACATTATGGGGCTGTTTGGACTGCTCAATAAAATGTTTATCTGCTTTTTGCATGTCTGAGGCAGATAAGCAATCCAAAACACTTTATTGAAAACTTATTATCTGATAATTTTAGAATAAATAAGCACTTAAAGTTATGCGGGTTGATATCTGTCTACTTAAAGTAGATAAGCACTTTATAATAAGATTTTTTTAACAAAGAGAATAACCGTCGAATATCCCAAATAGGTACACAGTTTTCCCATCAATCTTGCAAGTTTTAACATCGAAGCAATCTTCCATAGTAGCCCTTTTTCCTCTAAAACTCGAAAAACCGCAGTTCACTTTTCCATCTTCGCTGCTTGCACATTTACAACAATGGAAGAATAAAAATGGTCATAAACTGTGTACTATGTTATTGCATTCAATAAGTTTTTTAACAAAAATATAAAATTTCACCTCTTCCATCCTCCACTTGCATAACAACCACCGTCTTTCTTCTCAAGTGAAGTTATAGTCATTAGGCCCCGACTAGTATTAGCATCCGTATCCACCATCATTTTAGTAACCGTTGGATTATTTTGAATAAAGAGTAACGTAACAGGAATGGTCTTTAGACTTCTGTTGGATGTTGCAAAATGCACACGCCGTTCAGGGAGTTTGAAAATATGCACAGCTCGCAGAATTACTGTCCGGAAGTAACTTCTACATAACATCTATGAGTTCACTAGCCGGCTTGTTATCAAGAGCCAATATATTCGACGTCTATAAACCAAAAAAAAAAAACATTAGAAAGTACTATTTATTTATTTATTTATTTATTTATTTATTTATTATTTTATTATTTTATTTTAAGTAAGAAAAAGTAAATTTTTGTGGGCCACAATATGCTGGGAAACATTTTGGCTGATAACTAAGGGGGTGTTTGGCATCGCATTAAGACAATACTTATCGGATTATTGCATTGTCAAGCCGCTGATATTCACTTTGTTGTGTTTTGATATTGTAAAACTAGTAATTATGAGTTAACTGATTATTGTCTAATTCTTCACAACCTAAGATACTCACACATGTTTGTAACAAGACTTGAATCTTATTCTCATTATTTCATAGAGGATAATCACTTCCAAAATATAACGTCTAACCACACAAACATATTATTACAATGGTAACGCTATAGGCCTATAGCGTGACCAGTGACCACAATTACCTTAGAAATGGTCAATCATACAATTGATATCATTCAATATGCAAGATAAAAATCATAATGACATGCCATAGCTGCATTCACATATTGTATTGATTTTGATGATGATGCAACAAACAAGGCATCATGTTTAAAGAACATATAATTGGATAAATTATGAACCTATAATCTTCATGAAATCATAGACAACCATAATCTAATCAAATGTGATGCATGAGATTAACAAAAGATTTGGGAATAAAAACAATCAACGAATATTGAAATCTTACTTTTAAGAGCAATCAGGGAAAACATAAGAGATGTTTATAGATTTATTTTTCTCCGGAATTCATTTTTAATAAATCAAATGTGAAAATACATTAACTTCTTATACATAACATGCATAGAAATAAGTTTTTTGACTTTTTAATGTAACATTGTTTTATCCTATATATTAACTACATTATAATGCATTTAAGCCATTCTTAAAAAGGAAGTCTTAAAAAACTAAGACCAAAAACATTTATTTAATTAGAAGGATTTCAAACTAACACATACATATGAATAGGAGTTAAGTTACATTATGAATTTTAATCTCTTTAATTATAGGAGCCACTAATATTTATGAACCTCATTAACTTACAATAGCCCATTTAATTAATGTGATATAACAACCCAATTATATATAAAAATTAAAAAAAAAAAAAAAAAAAAAAAAAAAAAACTGCAATGTGATTTAAAAAAAAGAAACGTCTATACTATAATTGCCTTTTAATGCATATTTCATATATATAAAGCCTACAAACTAACCCACAAACTAACACAGTTTCATCTCAGCTTCTAAACACACATTACACTATTAATAATTTAAATACAGTTTCATCTCACCTTCTAAACACACATTACACTATTAATAATTTAAATGTTCTACTTTTAAAAAACATGTATCTACAACGTTTTAAAGTATTTGAGAGAATACTAAATAAGGAAGATTTAAAATGAAAAACACTTCCTCGCCATAAACATAGTCACCGGGTATCCGCCGCCGCATTGCGCGGGTACCCTTCTAGTAAAAGCTTATGTGTGTTTAACTGATTGTAAAATCGAAAACTCATTGAACTTTCGGTATTTAAGTAGTAGAAGAAAGCATTTCATGAGTTATATATGGCTTAAGTAGTGAAAGAAAATATGAAGTTTGCATAGACAATGTTAATTAATTAAGCAACTCATTTTCTGCTAAAAAAATTAATCAGTATGCTTCGTAAAGTAATTTGTCTTGACTTGTTTAAATCAAAATATCTATACGAACCACCTTGAGTCGGTTCATTGGTGCATAACCACAACATCTAGATCTCTTTTGTAGATTGGTGATGTGGATTCAGCTAAGTTGTTAAACTAAGAAAGAAAATATTCAGGGAGATCGAAAGCAATGTTATGAAGCACAAAACAAGTATTCTCACTTCTCATTACTATAACATATTGCTTTCACCACTTAACAAGACAATACAATATAAATATACACCATAAGTACATTTATAACAAGAGCAAATTTCGACGGCACAATATAAGGCTGCTAACATACAGTAAGTCAATGTACGAGTCAAATGATATTAATAATCTTATTTGGTTCTTCAAAGACAACTCACTTGCTTCCTCACAAATGATGGCAAAGCAAAGGCAGCTCTATGTATCTATTCAGGAAAAAGAATACTATTTGAATACTCTATAAAGTGAAATGAGATCATAAATAATCACCATATAAATAATTTATACTGATGATTACCTGAGAGTTGTAGTATTTTGGTACTTTCTGATGCTCGAGTGTCTCCTGTAGCTCCTCAATCGGGTTTACAGGATTCCTAAAATCTACGGGCTGGCCCTCCATTGAGCACAATATAAATCCAATAACACCACTACATACATAACCAATCAATAACATGATGGTATGAAGATACATATACAGTGATTTCACATTTTCTTAAAACATGAAATGATTTATTATAATCGCACCTAGGATAAGTGGGGACACTTGCCCATGCATAGTGAACAGAGCCCTTGAATACATCACGGCAGGCGGAGATCATATCATTGATAAGATGAGTATGTAGCCACATACATACTCTCTGCCATGTTACAAAGAACACCACCGGGCCTCAAAGCACTTCCTATCATCTCAAAGAAAGGTTTTTCAACAAGCTGCTGAGCAGGACCTAATAAGAAAAACAAAAATTTGTAAAAACTGTCACATTTGATGAAAGGGTTATATATACTATAAATTTACCAATAGGATCAGACGAATCAACAATAACGACATCATACTTTCCTTTTGGCACGTGCTTTATGAACTCAAGAGCTGTCATGATTAAGAAACAAAATAAACATGAATGTTAATGAAACGTTTGTATGTGGGCAGTCTGGGAGTAGTCTACCATCTTGAACATGAAGATGAACACGAGGATCCTCAAAGCCAACTGCTAACTCTGGGAAAAACTTCTTGCTAACCTACTTTATATAACTTGGACAATTATAATCCATTTTGTAAAAATGAAAAATGAAACTACAAATTGACAACTAATATGCGATATCATTATAGCACTTACATCTATAACCATCTGATCCATTTCACATATATCAATCAGCTCTACAGATTTGTGGAAAGCTAGTTCTGTAAGTACTCCACCATCACCACCACCCACAACCAGGACCTGTGTTTAGCCCATAAGTTCCAACACGTGAATTTTACAATGAGTTGACTCGTGTTTAGTCCATGATTAATCAAATAATATCTTGGATATAAACATGATATATATTGGTTTACTTAAAATTTTAGGAAAAAAAAAATTGCTGTATGGAAATTGGAAAAGAGCATGCATATGTGCAACATGTTATGAACTCGTGAACATTATTGAATAAAGTGTATAATTATTTGGTATGCAATTTATGATTATATAGTTACATTTTTTGGTGATTTGATGGAACAAAGGGGAAGATGTGTTATCATCTCCTGATAGACAAATTCATCTCTCTCAGTCATCTGAAGGATGCCATCAAGAACTAGCCCTTTTCCATATGTTGCAGACTGCAAATTGACAGAATTCGCAAAATGAAATAATTAAGAATATACTGCAATAGTATTACAATAATATAGCAGCTATCTTAACTCCAAAATTACATAACTATTCAAAACAACTCAAAATCAAATACCTCAAAAACCAAGATCTCTTGGAACTTTGATCTTTCTTTGAACAAAATATTATTTACTTCTAATGAATGTGCTTCTCCTGCAAACAGAAAATGTTTCATTGTGGCTCAACTTCATGGTTACTTTGAAGCAAAAATAATGAAAGTAAATTTTCGGAAATAAGCTGAAATGCACAATGTATTCAGTTTTTCTTTTTATTTTTTGGTGCAAAGGATGTATTCAATCCTATAAGTACACAGGTCAAAGAAAGATAACAGAAAATGACAGCGTGACATGGAGGGTTTAATTATCTTAAACTTATTAGACACATAATGACATTGATTGTAAGTTTAGATACCTGGCCACATGGGATTATTGAAGTAAACTTTTTTTCCACTTTCACCTGCAATTAGTAACATACAGATGATCAGCATATAGCAACAACCCTTAAAGGACTAACTTTGATCACTTGTCATTAACGCACATGATCATCATGACTATAGCAACTACCTAGCTTTCCTTACAGAATAACTAAAGATATTAATCATAACACATGTATGCAAAGAAGTGAAAAAGAGAATTACCAGATAATGTGTCATGCTCAGATAGCCATCCTGAAACAACTGTTGCATGACATTTGGCTTCCAGAGTAGCATCAGTTGAGTAAGCCCGGGCTTTTAAGCAACAAGGAGGAATAGTTTCGTCATTCTCATTCCGATCCATGGTCTTGTGGGATTCTCTCGTAACCAAATCCAGCCCGTTAAGTCTCTAACCACCAAAATGGGCTCAATTAAGAGAAGAACATAACATACGCATGTAAACGAGAAAAGTAGCAAACAAAAATGTTAACATAAAAAGGGTTTGTCAAAATTAGTAACATGGGCAATCTAATGGTGTGAGAGGAAACTTTACATCACTAATTTAGTTATGTAATAATTAAGCTCTGTGTCAGTTTAGTAGCTAAAACATCAGTCTTTAACCAAATATTCCTTTATAATCAAAATTACTTTAGAAGAACTCTCTACATTTAGCACGTATCCCCTTTCTTTGTTACAAAAAAAAAAAAAAAAAAAAAAAAAAAAAAAAAACGACTTGCTTAATTAGTTTTCTACTTATCTGTTATTTTTAGGAGACAAACAGTTTGGTGTTTAGATGAAACAAATTTGCTTGTGCTTTTTTTTTTTTTTTTTTTTTTTTGGGTAAAAGGGACGATTCCCCAGTAAAATAAAATTTGCTTGTGCTTATCTACCTATTTTAGGGTAACGTAAGCAGCATTCCATTTTTTTTTTTTTTTTTTTTTGAACGGCAATATGTAATATATATATATATAAAAAAAAAAAAACAAAAACTAGCAAGTAGCTAGAGAGTACAAATACACACACACAAAAGAAACCTAGCAAGCAGCGTTCTATCTATTTTAAATAGTAAAGCAATCAGTTTTTTTCCCTTCCACAAATAACATTTTTCTAATGGCAAACGCACACACCAACCTAAACTACATGTCCAATGGACTTAGAACCCTAAACTCATTGCTTGATTAACACCTTAGCTAATCCTCGGATACCCGCTGTGGCCAAGGGCTCATTCGTAAATCGTAACATATCTGACTAGTTTTTTTGAAGCCAATGGTTATGTCTAATTGCATCTAGGGAATCCAAATAATTTCTAGAAGTGCTTTTTTAACTTTTAAGCAATCCCAAACACATCTAACCATATATGACAATAGTAGAGAAAACATTAGCTTAATATATTATAATATGCACAAACAGATCTTAACCCAATAGTGGAAGTAAACGCAACAACGAATTACATAAAACTGAAGAATTTGGAGTCTTACTTGTCAGTTAATATGATGATCGATGAAGTCAACAAGAAGGTTCTAGAACTTGACAAAGGGAACCTACCCAATGATTTGGAAATCTAGGAAACTACTAGTGTTGACTTTGTAGTGCATAGCAGTACAAAAATGGACCCGGCAGTTCAGTGTTAACTATTTAGATTAACGTAGCTTTTGGTATGGTATAATAAAAGTGGGAATGAAAAAAGTTATTACGGTGGAATGAAAAAATCTTGTTTGTTTACACATTTACAATGTAATGATTCATTGCAAGTAATGACTCATTACACCATTTTCATTCCTTAGGGGTCTCCTCCTTTTTTTCATTACATTTTGTAACGAAATGAAAATTACAAAAAAATCTATTATTAACTAACTACATTAAATAAAATTTCTATAATCAATGGCCATTTTAGTCTTTTTTTTATTGATTTCATTACGTCTATCTTACCAATCAATCATGATTAATAACATTAATGAATCATTACATTGCATTATTGATTCCATTACATGGTTTATTCCATTCATTTGATATTTCATTCCTTCCTACCAAACGAACCCTAATGTTTGTTTTCTTTACATAAGTTTCGGGGACAAAGATGTCACTAAAGACATTCCTAATCCAACACATAAGTTTGAAAACTTGTCAAACTTAATCCCCTTTAAGGTTTCGGTCAACTTACACTCTTTAAGGGTTGTGGTTTTGCCATTTATGTATTTAATATATTTATCTTAGATAAATACATACGTCCTGAAAAATTACCGTTTTAGCCCTTTATGAGAATTCTACCATATTATCATTCCCTCATCATTTCAATTTCATTATGTATATCTTTTCTCATTACCCAACTTGCCTGTTTTGTTGTGTGCACCGGTGTGACCTACCGACATTTATATGAGCACTAGTTGTGAAAGACATAGTTCTTTGCACACTAATCCTTTCAATTTTGAGGACTCTAATAGATAAAGGAACCCCAATGAAATACATAAGAGTTATCAGGGATATGTACGAGAGTGCGAAGACCCACATACGGACCACAGTGGGAAACACCGAGTTCTTCCAAATGGAAGTTGGACTAAACCAAGGATCGACCATTAGTCCATACCTATTCGCCTTGATACTTGGCGAGCTATCACGAGGGATACAAGAAAGCATCCCTTGGTGCATGATATTTGTTGACGTTATTAGGTTAGTTTCGAAATCGGTGGAGGGCTAAACAACAAACTTAAGCACTGGAGGGAGGCACTAGAAGATAATGGTTTATGGGTAAGCCGAGAGAATGTTAGAACGTGGGTGTGTATGAGTGGTAATAATCCTGATATATTCTCTTAATCGTGTTGAGATCACTTTCACAATAAAATATTTCGACCTTATATGTCTCGGGTATCACAAAATCCTCAATTGGATAATTCAAAGAATTACACTTTGTTTCTAAGGCACTAGAAATCAAAGTAATACACAAAAAATTGTTGTGTTTGTTATGTTCTGCAAGAGATCAAATCTAGTGTATATAACCCAACCGAAAGTTACTTATAATCGGTTAAAAGCGATTGGCGGGAAGAGTCACACCTGTTGATGAAATGGTGTATCTTTTGTGAGAAAAACGGTTTGGAAGAAAAAAGGGTAATACCCAAATCCCAATATCCTTTAGGTTTGGGGCACTGCCCCCTTAACCCATGCACTTTGTTTGTGACGACATCAAGTTAGCTAGAACGAGTGTGCACTCCGCACCTCCTAACTCGCCTGTAAGCTAAATCAGATTAAGCCATTGATCTCAAGTAAATCACAATTACATAAGATATGAGTGATGACACTAAAATCACCAACAGAGAAGACAAAATACCGGAGATGTGATTTCGGTAAGAACGCGATCATCCACAATGTAGAAGCGGATATATGTATCGAAGACCAACCAAAGGAGTCTTTTAGATACCTAGGTTCTATGATACTGATGACATCAAATAAGTACATTTTATTAGCATCATTTATCCTATTTAATTGATTTGTTTTATATTATTTTGTATGAAAACTGGTGCTCTTATGTTTACTTTAGTGATTCTCAAGTAAAAACAAGCAATAGGTGAAAGTTAATGATATTGAACGAATTATGGAGCTAAATGATCAAGATTTGTAAAGTCTACTGAAATTCAAGAGATGCGCCGTATCTCTCTCAACAGATACGTCGCAACATCATACTTAGATGAATTCGAAGACCATTGCCTGATTTTGAAGAATGCGCCGCATCCAATTACAACATGCGTCGCATATGAAACTTTGGTCAACGAAGAATAATCAACTTGATCTACTCCAAAATACGCCGCATCTCATTTACAACATGCGGCGTATCAGCTAAAGACTTCACCAGAAACTATCCAAGACATTAAAGAACATGCGCCGCATTGATAAAGAAGTTACGCCGCATCTTAAGGCGGTGTACGAATATTCAGGAATTTAATAATCATGGACCCCATGCGAAATTAAGTAGATGCGCCGCATCTATCATCAACATGCGCCGCATCAACCCCTCAGACAGAACCTATAAATACCCCAAGACAGATACGAGTTTTGTGTACAGAAAACCTTAAGGAGACGAATTCAGTCGAAGAAGCTTCACAAGACACGCCCCAAACAAAGATCTTAGAGCCGTAAGAAGGTATTGCATGTATTTAATTAATTAAGTAGTTTTGTTTATTGTATTAGTAAGCTTTAATCCATCAGGATTGATGGGCTTGTGGCCACCATACTGCTCCCTTAAAATTGCTTTCCCATCGGTTAAAGTTTATATGATTGATGTTTTTGGTGAATTATATTTGTGCTTTGATAACCTCTGTGTTTAGTTGAGTCTTCCGGGCTACCATACCTGTTCCTCGCCTACTTATCTAGTGTCTAGAAGGTAGGATAAACATAAGTAATCATTAAGGGTTACTCACCGATATATAGATCCAACGAGACAGATTAGATTATGATACTCATCATATAAAACTAGCAATATAACAAGTGACATGCTACTTAATTATAAAGACAATTCTTCTTACGTGTTTCTATTATCTATCTGTGTACGTAATTGCTATTCGCTGATTCGTTCTCATTAGTTTTACTTTTTATTATTTTCTAAATCCGTGTCAGCCTCTCAGGTTGAACCCCTTTTTTAGGATTGTAAAACTAACTTAGATATTAAAATACTGATTAAATCGACTATATATTATGTTCCATTCTTAGTGTTCGACACTCTACTTACCACTATATGCATATTGATCGGGTACACTTCTCGTTAAGTGTGTGTGTTAGTAATAAGTCAGCTAAATATAAATGTAAAACTTGAAAAGGCTTAAACACCCTATGCTACACTGACATATCACACGCATCAGATACATAAATCAGCGAGGGTAGACAATGATGTAACTCATCGTATTAAAGTAGGCTTATTGAAGTAGAAGGCTGCTTCTAGAGTGCTATGCGATAGGAAAGTCCCTCTTATGCTGTAGGGAAAATTTTATAGCGTGACAATTAGACCAATGATGTTGTATGTCTCAGAGTATTGGCCAATTACAAAGGCTCAATCGAATAAGGTCGAAGTGGCGGAATTGAAGATGCTAAGGTGGGCCTGTGGTAAAATCATGTTAGACATGATTCCAAATAGAGTTTTTAGAGCAGACTTGAAGTGAAAACTATAATCAACAAGATGATGGATGGAAGATTGAGATGGTTAGACATGTCAGGAGTAAACCTCCTATTGCGCTTCTTTGTAGAGTGGAAGCTTTGGTTGTTGAAGGCTTGAGGATAAGGGGTAGACCAAAACTTAGGTTGGAGGATAGATTGTGTGGAAAACTAGAATGAGGGTTGAATGATTTACCATTTTTTATTTTAAATACCTTTGAAAACTTTACATGTAATCGACAAATGAAACTAATAGACAATAAGTAAAGTGCAAGATAAAGTAAGAAACGATCAAACCACAACACGGATGTTTATAGTGGTTCGGCTACAAGGACTCTCTTTCCTTGCCCTACTCCACTCCCCGAGTATCCAACTCGAGAGTTTCCTTCATTAGTCAACAAGCTCCTTTCACCGGCGGAGAAACCTTACACGTCGCTTACACAAGATTACCGACACAAAGCTAAATGTCGAGTTCTTTTACAAGGGTACAACCACTCCCGTCACTCTTTGTATTTTAAGGACTAAAATACTAATCAATCACTACTGAATAAATACAATCAAATGATGTATGAACAATTCGAGTTCACACAATGCTAAGCTAACAAGTCTTGCAACATTATGTTGAAACTTGTAAAACTTTCGGATGAACTTGTGATCTTTTTACTACAAGAGAATCTCACAAAAATGAAATGCTACTGAGTTAGATGAAAGAAATGAGAGTATATATGCAAAAGTATGATTGTGAGTGATGAATGATTTCTTGGATGTGGCTTGCTAATTATAAGCCAAAGGTTTCAGCAAGCCATGCAAATGGAGGAACCCTTTTGAGGGTTCTGTCCCCTTTGAGGTTTGGTTCCGCCAGACCTGACAGGAAAAACCCCAAGAAATTTTCCAAATCTAGACAAAAGATTTACCAAATCTCTCTATGATACATTGAGTAAGAATCTAACCAAGATATGCATGAGATTTTCCAAAGTCAACTATAAGATTTGGGAAATCTTTCTAAGATTACACATGATTCATGCCATGATGTCATATTACATTTTCTATTTTTAGAAATATGAAAATGTTATATTTTTGTGTGGTAGCGTAGGGATTGCACCAGGCTTTACCTCTCGAGGGATCTCGAGAAGCTTACAACCCCCACCAGGTAGTGTACCTGATCGATGTAGTATAGTATAATGACAAGTACCGGGGGATTGATCGTTCAGCTAGGAATAGTGTCGCTAGGATTAGAAAACCTAAGGATTAGGTCTAGAGATGAGGGATGATTCTTTTTGTATTTTTTTATATTTTATGAAAGCAATTAAAAGTCTCAGTTTTGAAGGAGTTGGGCGGAATTAGTTGCTAGTCAACTAACCCAATTACTAAGATGCAATCAAAATAAAATACTAAAAATGAAAATAAACTAAATTATACTAGAGGTGTGAGCACTATATGGGAGAATTGTGTTTACTTAGATTTCACTACTCCCTAGATATCTTTTACATGTTAATTACTTGTTACAGTTGCGCGGATGACGGATTGTATTCCTTGATACCATTCATGGGGTGGCGTACTTACTTCCCCAATCCTATAAGCGCCTACTTCACTCCTATGTCGAGCCGGCTAAGAAGCTCCTAACATGGGATCATTAGAATTTGCTCATGCATTAAATACAACCAATAAAACCTAGTACACATCGGTTCATGTTTCCTAAGACGTTCAAGCATGTTACACAATGGAGATCTGCCAGTTTTCTTAAGCCTAACATTGAAATCATTCATCCATTACAACTATAAACAAGTAATCAACATTTAATTAACATCTAGGTTTCATTACATCTAAGCAAACACATGATAGATCTAGCCTAGCATGTTGAAATCAAGACAAGCATAAGATATATTCAAACAACACATAGACATATTGAATGAATTGAAAGAGGACTTATCTTAATTGAACATGAAAGGTTTCAAGGGGTAAAAACCCTTGAAAATACTGTAAAATATGACCTAGGGTTTCTCAAGTTCGGCCCTAGTATTCTCCACACAAGTTCCTCCTTAATGAATGAAAAATAGAAAAGTATATATAGTTTTTCTGAGGTGACGGCGTCAAGAACAAATGTTTGACGCCGTCATCTCGCCGCCAAATAATTTCTCGGTCTGCCTATATCTGGGTTTGACGCCGTCATGTGTACTCCTTATGCAGGCCGTCACCAAAAATACTCCTGACGCCCTTCTCTTGACGCCTTCAGGTTTTCACTGGGTCGTCACGGATTTTACTCCTGACGCCGTCACATTTTTCCTCTTGACGCCGTCAGGTACTGTTCTCAGCATGGAAAATTAAGTCTTTGCCGTTTTCTTCACTTTTATGCTCCAAAAACGTCCAAAATGTTTCTTTTTCTAGAATTCACTCCCAAAGTACCTAAAATCACAAAAGGAACGATTTAGGGCAATATTTGATCAAATAAATTCAATTTCGGGCTTAAATGACCCCTTAAAAGTGGTTCATTTTTCGCCTCATCATATACCCTTACACTTGAGATTTGCTTGTCCTCAAGCAAATGCGCTTTTATTCTAATTAAAATACAAGTTAGGGGTCATTTAACACTAATATAAAAGTAATTACAACAAATAATCATTCCACTAAAGACCAAAGACAAGCACGGAGGTCATATACTAGCACCTCACAAATAGTGTTTAGATACTCACATCTCTCGGATGTAATAAAATATATATCACAATATGGAAATGGAAAACATCTCTCACTACCTGTCATAGCAAAAGAGATTACCATAGGCTTGGGAAATGATCAAACCTCCACCACATGGCGTAAGTACCTAGGATAAACTATCAAATAGGTCTTTTAAAGGGTTGTAACGTTAGGTCTAGGGACATGGAATACACGGTTTTGTTGGATATAGCCAGTCTTTACTGGTGGCGAGTTAACAATCTTGGTTAATTACATGTACAATATGGCGTTGCTAAGTCAAGACTAGATTCGACTTAAGCTAATAAATGAAAATAACAAAAACATAAAATAAACATAGAATGAAACGGGATGGTAGTCCGTATGTTTTTTTTCTTCTTTTTCTTAGTTTTTTCGATTTTTTTTTTTTTTTTTTTTTTTTTTTTTTTTTTTTTTTTTTTGCATACACTCTTACCCTACCATCCAAAATAATACATCATAGGGGATGAAAATTCCCATTACACTTGAATTTTTACATACTTTACAATAAACTAATCTAATGACTCGAATTAAGAAAATCAAAACACTTGGAGTACTTTTAAGATTAACACACATACGGGGGGTAATATATGATGTTCTTCCCCATTACTCCATAAAATTAGTACTTTACCCATGAGTCCCAATCGTCCCAAAATAATATGTACAAGGATATGACTCGACTTAGCAACCATGTAATCAATTAGATAATTAACTTAGGGTTTAACAAATAACAATAATGCACTAAGGATGAGTGCATACACGAAAGGCTAAGGCGATTTGGTTGTACATTTAAGTGGGGTGTAACAAATTCTTCCTTTAAGAAAGATGCTTAAAGTTAGAAACGAAAAGATAGGCTCGGAGGGGTGTACTAGGGGTTTCGTGTACTAAAAATGAGTACAACGCTAAGGTGTGGGAAAAATTAATTGATTTAACTAGCCAAGTAATATGACTTAAATGGTCAAGTAATTATGATACGGGTTTAACACAAGGGTGATCCTAATGCCTCTTATCATGTAGTAAATCCTACTACACGAATGTAGTCTCACTAGCGGTCTCGGGATGCATCACTAACGCAAGTTCTAGAATCTAAATGCTACCGGTAGACTCATAAGCACTAATAATGAATGCTTTTCCTATCAAATCTAAAGGCGAACCTCACATATTTGGGTGAAAATTTTTTCTGAATGATACGGTTTTGTGCTAGTCATACAATCTCCTATCCATGAGACGCTTGCTATGGCTAAAGTTTCACTCCTAAATGTTGTAAAAAAATTTAAATTTGGCGCTAAAATTACACTAACAAGTATTTCTCATAGTTTTATTACACATCTACTATCAAACAAACAAACTCAAGCGAAAGTGTATCTGTAAGGTATCATCATTTTACCCCCCCCCCCCCCCCCCTTACACTTAGGATGAACATTGTCCCCAATGTTCAAGTAAAGAATGTAAAAGTGAAATAAGTAAAAAGAATGAAATCAAATACTCCCTTGATTCCCTCGGTATGGATAATAAGGTGGCCAGGTTAGATCTTCCTCCAAGAAAATGAACAATCAAAGCTTCCCTTCCAGAATATAAATCATCTTCTTGTCATACATAACCTGTAAAACCTGAGAAAACAGACAAGGCAACCTCGCATAAAATCGGCGACAATCTATATATGCTAATAAATCCTAGAAAACGAAATAAGATATAATGCTTGTGGAATGATTGATGAGTGCTTAAACACTCATCATTTTTATCGTATCTGGACTGCCAAAACATCCAAAAACACCCAAAAACGCATCAAAATACACAATTTATTCCAAAAGTGTGTTTTATATGTTTTAGTTGCAAAATGTTTGAAAACAAATGAAAAACGAACAAAGTTTGCACAATTGGCAGTTTCAGTCCCTCAAGTTTCAAAATTTGGCAAAACTAGTCCCTGGAAGTTTAAAACGAAAGAAAAGTCAACCCAAGGCAAAGAAAAGTCAAAAATTATCAAAATAAGTCCTTGGGTAATAAAGTTTGAGAAAATTACACTTTTACCCCTTAAAATCCAAAATTGACAAAAATGGTCCCTGGAATTTTGGAAATTGACAGATTCAGTCCCTGGTGGGATAATTTTGAAAGAAAATCACTTTTGGTCCTTGGAAAATCATAAATTGTCAAAAATGATCTTCTGGTGTGAGTTTGAGGAAATTACAACATTGGTCCCTTAAGTTTGGAAATTTGGCAAAAATGGTCCTCGGGAAATTTAAAATGGAAAATTACAATTTTGGTCCTTTGGATATTTAAGCATGGCAGGTTTAGTCCCTTTGGTGTTTTTTGAAACTTGCCAAAACAGGCCCTCCATTTTCAGTTAATTACAAATTAGGTCCTTGTGGTTTTAGCTAAACTAAACAAACAATCCCAAAACCAAACGGACCTAAACTAACTTAACCCAACACCAAACAGCCCACCTTATAACTCCATATCTGATCCAGTTACTCACCCAGGCCCATACCTTAGCCCACCCAAAACACCCCACCGTTCTAAATAATACTCCCATTGACCCGGTCAATGCTCTCCACCTCCCCAAACAAAACCAACCCGTGACTTTCCCCCCCCCCCCTTCTGCAAACTTCATCATCACCCTCTCACCTCTGATTACACTCAACCATCATAACCTATTCCCCCCTACACACCACCAAAAGCTACACGCCAAACTCACCCTTCTGGCTTCAGTTACCAAAAGAAAAAGTTAAAAAAATCTTGGCGCCAAAATCCAATTGGATGGTAGGGATCACATCATCTTCATCTAAGGGCTCAAATGGAAGGAAGAGTTCAAGTGGGTGCTCAAAACCCTAATTTGGAAGCTATAAAAAGAAGCTGAGAAGCAGTGGAGTAGTAGTTAGTTTTTTAGAGTAATTTTAGTTATTTAAAAGCATTGTAATTTCAATTAAAACTCAGTTGTAATCCATTATTATTAATATAAGTTGCTTTCAAGTTTCAATTCTGCTTTCTATTTTTCATCAATAATAATAAAAAAATATATATATATATAAAAAAAAAAAAAAAAAAAAAAATAAGAAAAATGGTGAAGAAGCAAGGAGCAGGATAAAGAATGGATGGTCCTTGGTTTTAGTGCCTTGTGGAAGGCTGTAGGTGGTCATTTGGGTCTTTGATTCAGTTTGTTGAGCAGGATTGCACACTGTGAGCTTATTCTTCCATTTCTCTTTGATATTGAAGTTAAGTGTACTGTGCTATTGCTTCTTTTATGATCATTTGTGTTGCTTAATATCTCTTGTGTTATATTAAGTAGCTACCATTGCTTAAATAGACTGCTTATTCATTTGTTTCTTTTTCTTTCCAAAATTCCTTGTTTTAACTGTCTTAGTGGTAATCTAAGTATAGCTTAGTTAATGATTGATTTTAAGCATCATTTCTTGACCACATCAGTTGTATCTAGTATATTTGAAGTTTAGGAATCTTAATTGTGGAGTAAATCCAAGAAACACTTTGAAATCATCTTAGTTATATCTGTTAAGGGGTGTTTGGTTTAAACTGTTTCAAGGTAATTCAAGGTTTCTTTGGTGTTGATGTCTGTTTTAACAAATCATATCAGGGAACTAAAACTCATATTAGTCATAAAAACCAAGTTCCAATTGGTAAGAAGTCAAACTCCACTTTGATTTGCTTAAAACTGTTTCACAGAAGAATTTTAGGAGTGGTATAAGCTTGAATTTGGTTTAAGTACATGTAAGTTACATTAATTTAGGATCTCAGTAGGCAAATACAACACTTTCAGTCACTTATGTTGGATCAAAGTTCGAAAAAGTCAAAAGAATTGCAAATCTGAAAAGTCAAAAGCTCATGTTTATTCAGTTTTTCCAAAAAGTGGGTGAATTGTTTTGATTTTTGTGGACTGTTTGAGAACTTGAAATTTGTTGTGCTTATAGTCCACCACTGAGTCTACCAAAACCTGAGATCACTTTATTTTTATGAATTTTTGTGTGTAATCTACACACTCTCAAACATACTTGCAGGGCAAAGGTTTGCCCTGCTTCACAACTCAGACCACACCCCTTGCTTTCATAAGCTTGCACAGGTTTCATTAGTGGGTGTTAGTTTGTGAGTTTTACTAATTTTAGAAGCTCTTCTGGTCTAGTTGATATGAAAGTTATTTGTGTTACTTTAACCACTTGTTTAGGTTGCTTAAGCTTGTTCTAAAATTTGTCCCATCACTCAGATTCACTGACAAGTCAGTGTAACTGAGCCAACTTCAAGAGCTCATTCTGAGCTTGTTTGTGGTCCATACCACTTGATTTTGGTTCCCCTCAACCCCCCTCCTACCAGGGAGTGTTTTTGAACCCTTTGTTTGACCCCTAGGATAGTGGACCCCACCTTATTTGGACCCTTATGCTTGTCCCAAAAACTGCATCAGTCCCATTTTGTTAAGTGCTTATTAAAGCTTTTTGGCTTATTCAGGCCCATTTGTTGCTCATTACTTGCTTCATATTGTTCATTATACTCAGTGAATCCAAGTTTGTGCAGTGTGGACCCCACAATTCCCCATTTGAGCTTAAAACACTCCACAGTCAACAAAAGTCAACTGAGGGTGTAATAAGCTTTTCAATTGCTTATTCCTTGGGTTTGAACAAAAGTGTTTTCAGTAAAAATAGTTGTTTTTAGTTTATTATTAGTTTAGAAAAAGAAAAAATCCAAAAAACCAATTTTAAAAATAGTGATAGCTTTTATTTAATAGGATTTATCAATTTAATTTTCTTTTTAATTAATCTCTAAGTAATATATCACTTTTATATTTTTAGAAATTATGTTTTAGGTTAAAATAATTTTACAAATTTTTCCAGATTTTTATTTTGTCATTTAGTGGTATTTCTAATTAATTTTAGTTTAATTTAGTTTTAATTAATATTAATCAATTAAATAGCATAATTAGATTTTATATAGTATAACCTAGTTTTTATATTTTTTCTAGCTTTTATTTTAGTTAAAACATTTTTATAAATTTTTCTAGAATTTTTACTGTTCATTTAATAGTTTTCATAATTTAAATAGTTTAATTAGATATTAATTAATAAATAGAATAATAATTAGTTAACTAGTTTAAAAATTCATAAAATTAACTTTTTATAATTTTTTAGGATTCCTGTAATGGTTAATTAAGTTTATAAAAATTTTCTTAATTTTTTAAGTCTTTTTAGTATTTTTAATTAGTTTAATTAGTATTAAATAGATAATTAGTAATTAATTAATAATAAATAATTAAATAGTGTAAAAATAATTTTTATTTTTCTTAAAATTTTCTTAAATCATTAGGATTGTAAAAATATAAATTTTACACTTTTAAACCCTTCCCGTCCTTCAGTTGTACTTTTTGTTTTGTGCGTCTGTGTACGTTTTTAATTAAAACGTACGTTTTCAGTTTTTAGCTCAAATCTCCGTAATCTAAATTCCCGTAATCAATCACGTAGCTTTCCTAAGCTATATTTGTCTATAATTTCCAAATAATTCTGATCATGAACCCTTTCTGTGAATAAACACCCGATCACAAAGCACGCTAAAGTTACATTTCACACCTCAACGGGATTTAACGACCCGGTGATACATTATATTACCCGGAGCATTGATCTAGGCTATTTGACTTAGTTGACCATTCTTTGGTTAATTTAAGTTAGGTGGTTCGGGATCAATCAAAATTTGGCGCCGCTGCCGGGGAGGTGTGCGCGTTTCTGTAGCGTCTTTCGAGATTAGTGTTATCTCACCTCACTCATTGTACAAATACCATCACTTGTGAATATTTTCAAAATCAAAACACATAAAAACGTCATTAACACTTTTCCTAAAGTGTTAACAACACCAAAAAAATCAAAAAAAAAACACACAAAACATATCGTTACGTTTTCTATATCGCGTTTCTTTTAAAGTGATTCTTAAAGAGATACGATTTTGGTAAACAAAACGATAACAAAAATATTGTCCAAAAAGTTTTTATCCCTAGTGCATGCGCACTCGTTCACAATCGAAACGAAATCGTCAACTGAAAAACGTAACTGAGTTACGTCCTATTGTTGAGGATCCCGTTCCGAGAATGGACGGTAATCCACTTGACCCACCCATCATAGATGATGCAGCTCCTGATCTCCGAACGATGGAGGAGTTGTGTCAACCCACAATGCTCGGAAGAGGCGGGCCCATTGCCCCTCTCAACATTGCTGCCACTGATTTTGGACTTAAGCATCACATGATACAACAAGTCCAGAATTCGTGCCAATTTCATGGCTTACCTGGTGACGATGCAAATAAGCATCTTGATAAATTTCTTACCATCACCCAAACCATGAAGCAGAATGGTGTCTCCGATGATGCCCTTCGTCTATCTCTTTTCCCCTATTCTCTAACACATCATGCCACTGCATGGTTTGATCGACTTCCTAAGAATTCGATTCACACTTTCAAAGAAATGGTGACAAAATTTTTAGCCAAATACTTTCCACCATCCATGGTTACCAAGTTACGAAATGACATTAGTAACTTTCGTCAGCATCCCGATGAGTCTCTATTTGAGGCTTGGGAACGCTATAAGCTCTCAATTGATCGGTGTCCTAACCATAACATGTTACTCGTTACTCAAATAGATACTTTCTATAATGGGTTGACCTTGAGACACCGTGATATTCTCAATGCTGCTGCTGGTGGGACCTTTATGAAAAGGCGCCCCGAAGAATGCTATGATCTCATTGAGAACATGACTGCCCACCATAATTTTTGGGATTCCTCAGCTGAGAGGGAAGAGTCATGTAAGTCTGTCACTCCAGCATCTTCTGAAATAGCGATCCTTACTAAAAAGATGGATGATTTCGCTACGGCTATGTTGAGGATGAACCAAAGTATCCAAAATCAACAAGTCCAAAATCAACAAGCCAAAGCCGTTAGTCTAAGTTGTGAAACTTGTGGAGGTCCACATTCATATTCCGAGTGTCCAGCCACTAGTGGCTACCCTCATGAGGACGTATATGCTGCTCAAGGTTCCTATAATTCGGGAGGTAATAACTACCAACCACAAGGGGACCGCAATCTTCTTAGCTATCGTTCTAACAATTTCCTTGGACCTCCCGGATTCAATCAAAACCCTAATGTCCCAAACCGTAACCAGAACCAAAATCAGAATCGAACAAACCAAGGTTACCAAAACCAAGGAAATGTCAATCAAACCCAAAACCAAGGTTTCCATCATAACCAAAACCAAGGTTTCCAAAATCATGGAAACTACAATCGAAACCAAGGTCAAAACAACTATCATCATGGAAACAATTCTCATGGACATGGCAACCAACATCAGGGAAATTTTCAAAACCACGGTTCTCATCAAAATAACCGTGCTCAAAATTTTCCCAATCAAAATCAAGCCATCACTCCAGCTACTCAGAATTACCCTAACCAAGCTCCTCCTAACCATAATCAAGCAATTGTTCCAACTGGCCCATCATCTGATGAGTTGTTGAGACAATTCATGAAATCTCAGGAGGAAATGAATAGGGTAATGATGACTCAGATCGCCGACCTTAAGAAGTCTTTAAATGATCGACCCTCGGGCTCAGGTATTACTTTACCTAGCAACACGATCGCTAATCCGAGGGGCGATGTTAAAGCGATCACAACGAGAAGTGGTGTTTCCTATGATGGACCCAAAGCTCCTACTACCTCTTCTTCTCTTCCTAAGGTAGTAGAAAGTGAGCCTGAGGCAACAAAGGACAAGGTGCAATTTACTAGCCCACGAAGTACCGCACACGTCCACCCTCAGGTTGTACCAGAAACCATACCAAAACCAGGAGTTGTCTTTGAACCACCAACAACTCCTGAAGAGAACCCTAAATCCAAACCTTCACTACCATATCCATCTCGGTTACAAGACCAAAAGCTCCGCGAAAAAGCAAATCATCAAATGGAAAAGTTTTTTCAGATTTTCCGAGATATTCATTTTGATATCAGCTTCGCGGATGCTCTCCTTTTGATGCCTAAATTTGCATCGACAATCAAAAATCTGTTGAACAATAAAGAGAAGCTATTCGAAGTGGCACGAACTCCACTCAATGAAAACTGCTCTGCAGTTCTTTTGAAACAGCTTCCCGAGAAGCTAGGAGATCCGGGGAAATTTCTTATTCCATGTGTTTTCCCCGGAATGGTTGAGTGCTTCGCCTTGGCCGATCTAGGTGCAAGCATCAACTTGATGCCTTATTCAATATGGAAAAAGCTCTCTCTTCCTGAACTCACCACCACCTGCATGACTCTAGAGCTTGCAGACCGCTCGACATCTCGTCCCCTCGGCATTGCCGAGGATGTATTTGTTAAGGTGGGGAACTTCCACTTTCCGGCAGATTTTGTGATTGTCGATTTCGATGCTGACCCGCGAGTTCCTCTCATTCTTGGGAGAGGATTCTTAAGGACGGGTCGTGCGTTAATCGATGTGCACGAAGAGGAAATAACTCTTCGTGTTGGTAATGAAGCTGTAACGTTTAACCTCGATCAAACTTCGAGGTACTCCTCTAATTATGACGCTGAATCGGTTAACCGAATTGATGTCATTGATGTTGCGTCTGAGGAGTACTCTCAAGAACTTCTTGGTTACTTACCGAGTGGCAGTCCCACTCCATCTACTGAGCCTATCATATCCGACTCTTCCCCTTCCCTCACTCCTTTTGAGGGAAGTGACTTCCTTTTGGAAGAGGTCGAGGCTTTTCTTGCCCAAGATAGTTCAATTTCGGGTAAATTTGATGAGGACTATCTTGATCCTGAGGGGGATATTCTTTTGCTAGAAAAATTGTTAAACGAAGATCCATCTCCCCCTCTTCCTCCAAAAGTACTTCATAAAGAGGAAGTCAAAAATGTTGAAATAACTGATGACTTTCCTGTGGTTGAACTTAAGGACTTACCGCCTCACCTTGAGTATGCATTTCTGGAGGGTGATGATAAATTACCCGTCATAATTGCTAAAAATTTAAGTGTTGAGGAAAAGGCTGCTCTCATAAAGGTTTTGAAGTCTCATAAACAAGCAATTGCTTGGCGTCTCTCCGACATCAAGGGCATTGACCCTGAATTTTGTACACACAAGATTTTAATGGAGGATGACTTCAAACCGGCAGTCCAACAACAAAGAAGGGTGAATCCAAAAATTCATGAGGTGATCAAACAAGAAGTTTTAAAACTTCTTGATGCCGGATTGATTTACCCTATCTCGGATAGTCCTTGGGTTAGCCCAATTCACTGCGTTCCAAAAAAGGGTGGCATTACTGTTGTCACAAATGAGGAAAATGAGTTGATTCCAACTCGTTTGGTTACGGGGTGGCGTGTCTGTATTGATTATCGCAAGTTAAATGACGCCACCCGTAAGGATCATTTTCCTCTGCCCTTTATGGATCAGATGCTCGAGAGATTAGCGGGGAATGAGTATTATTGCTTCCTCGATGGTTTCTCGGGTTACTTTCAGATTCCCATTGATCCGAAAGATCAAGAAAAGACCACGTTCACGTGCCCCTATGGAACTTTCGCATATAAACGTATGCCATTTGGTTTATGTAATGCTCCGGGCACGTTTCAAAGATGTATGATGTCCATATTTTCCGACATGATCGGGAAAACTATGGAGGTCTTCATGGACGATTTTTCGGTCATTGGGGATTCGTTTCAATCATGCCTCTCCCATTTAGACGACATGCTCAAGCGTTGTGAAGACACAAAGTTATGTCTAAATTGGGAGAAGAGTCACTTTATGGTCAAAGAAGGCATTGTCCTCGGCCATAAAATTTCAAAGAATGGGATTGAGGTTGACAAAGCCAAAATTGATGTCATTGCAAAATTACCTCATCCCACTACCGTCAAAGGTATTAGGAGCTTTTTGGGTCATGCCGGTTTTTACCGTAGGTTTATTCAAGATTTTTCTAAAATCGCCCGGCCTATGACCCATCTCCTCGAAAAGGATGCTCCTTTTATCTTCTCCCCTGAGTGCATCGAAGCCTTTGAAACATTAAAGAAAAGGCTTACCGAGGCACCTATTCTTGTTGCCCCCGATTGGGACTTGCCCTTTGAACTTATGTGTGATGCTAGCGATTATGCTATAGGGGCAGTCTTGGGGCAACGCAGGTCTAAACACTTTCAGCCTATACACTATGCCAGCAAAACTATGACCGAGGCTCAAAGTCATTACACCACCACTGAAAAAGAATTATTAGCTGTGGTGTATGCCTTTGAGAAATTCCGGTCATATTTGATCTTGACAAAAAGCATAGTGTATACGGATCACTCGGCTTTGAAGTACCTTTTTGCAAAACAAGATGCAAAGCCGAGACTTCTTCGTTGGGTTCTCCTCCTTCAGGAATTTGATATCATTATTCGTGATAAAAAAGGAGCTGAGAACCTAGCTGCTGATCATCTCTCCCGTTTGGAAAACCCCCATCAAGATGTTTTCGAGAGGAAAGAAATTAATGAAACATTCCCTCTCGAGACACTTAATGCGGTTACCTTTCGTGGAGATTCTGTTACCCCTTGGTTTGCCGATTTTGCAAACTATCTTGCGGGTAACTTCATTGTGAAAGGGATGTCGTCCCAACAAAAAAATAAATTTTTCAAAGATGTAAAACATTACTTCTGGGACGACCCCTACTTGTTCAAAATCTGTGCGGATCAAGTCATCCGGCGGTGTGTGTATGGTCAAGAAGCCACTGAAATTCTTAAGGCTTGCCATGCTGGTCCCACGGGGGGCCACCACAATCCAAATTACACCGCCAAAAAGGTGTTTGATTCCGGTTTCTTTTGGCCCTCGATTTACAAGGATGCCCAAGAATTAGTCAAATCCTGTGACGCGTGTCAACGTCACGGGAATATCTCACAAAAGAATGAAATGCCACAAAATGCAATCCAAGTTTGTGAAATATTTGACGTTTGGGGCATCGACTTTATGGGGCCATTTCCATCCTCTCACGGAAACAAGTATATACTCGTGGCAGTTGACTATTTGTCAAAATGGGTTGAAGCAAAAGCTTTACCCACAAATGATGCCCGAGTAGTTGTGAAATTTTTGAAAGCTCTCTTTGCTCGATTTGGAACTCCACGTGCTATAATTAGTGATCGTGGTACACATTTTTGCAATGACAAATTCGATAAAGTCATGCAAAAGTATGGTGTAACTCACCGTCTTTCTACTGCATACCACCCTCAAACAAGTGGACAAGTAGAAGTTTCCAATCGAGGCATTAAGAGAATATTGGAAAGAACCGTTGGGGAAAATCGTGCATCTTGGTCGGATAAATTAGATGATGCACTTTGGGCTTTCCGTACAGCGTATAAAACACCCATTGGGTGTACGCCTTATAAACTTGTGTACGGGAAAGCGTGCCATCTTCCGATCGAGCTTGAGCATAAAGCCTATTGGGCTCTCAAGCATGCCAATTTTGACCTCAAGACTGCGGGTGATCATAGGAAAGTTCAACTGAATGAATTAAATGAACTTCGTGATCAAGCTTACGAGAACTCTTTGATCTATAAAGAAAAGACAAAGAAGATTCATGACTCAAAAATCAAAAACCGCGTTTTTAACGTTGGTGATCGAGTCCTTCTTTTCAACTCTAGACTCAAGATCTTCTCGGGAAAGCTCAAAACCCGATGGACTGGTCCATTCACTATCGTTAAGGTTTATCCTTATGGCACCGTCGAGTTATCACAAAATGACGGACCTAATTTCAAAGTGAATGGACATCGTCTAAAGCACTACTTTGGAGAGGACATACCATCCATGGTTGTCCCGGATCTCCAAACTTTCCCCAAAGACAATTAAATTCGGGGATCGAGTCAAGCTAGCGACTCGGTGAACAAAAATTAGCAAACATACACGGGTTTTCACCCGTATTTCTGACTTCTTTCTACTTTCTACCACCCTAGTGTGGGGGAATGGCCAACCCCCCGCTAATTTGAAAATGTATATATGTATATAAGTTTCAAAAAAAAAAAAAAAAAAAAAAAAAAAAAAAAAAAAAAAAAAAAAAAAAAAGGTGTGATTGTATGTACAGATAAATAAAGTGAAAAATACAAAACAAATTTCCACAGTTAGCTTCGAATATTATCTTTTTACGTTCTTAGATTCGGCATAATAGCCGGGACTTTGAATATTGAGGACCATATTCATTTCTAAGTGTGGGGGGGAAATTCTAGCGAATTTTATCGTAGAATACTTTCAAATACCCCCATTTTGGCCCAAAATTTTCAAAAAAATTTTTCACTTTATTTCAAAATTTTTGTGGTAATCAGTCCGCCTTGTCTAAGCGATAAAAGGGATTGGCTAGTCCAGGAGCAAACGGCTCTTGGTAAAGACAACTCAAATCCGTTTACGGCTGGCAATTTGCCCAAAATTGCATGGTTCCTCAACTCCCCCGCATCCTCATAAGCAAATGAGTTGGCTAGCCCGCAAGATTATGGCTTGTGGTAAAGGCCGTGGAAAAACCATAATTGGTAATCAGCTCACCAAGATGTTGACTAAGTCCATCAAGATGCTGGCTAGTCCAGGAGCAAACGGCTCCTGGTAAAGACTTATCAAATCCGTTGACAGCTGGTGGTTTGCTCAAAATCACACGGTTATCAGGTGTGCCACAGTTCTTACACCTGGCTACTCCAGAAGTGATGGCTTTTGGTAAAGAGTTTAAAATACATCAAGTTTTTCTCAAAAGATTGCTAGGGACTAGCAATAGCTTAGTGTGGGGGATTGATGAGTGCTTAAACACTCATCATTTTTATCGTATCTGGACTGCCAAAACATCCAAAAACACCCAAAAACGCATCAAAATACACAATTTATTCCAAAAGTGTGTTTTATATGTTTTAGTTGCAAAATGTTTGAAAACAAATGAAAAACGAACAAAGTTTGCACAATTGGCAGTTTCAGTCCCTCAAGTTTCAAAATTTGGCAAAACTAGTCCCTGGAAGTTTAAAACGAAAGAAAAGTCAACCCAAGGCAAAGAAAAGTCAAAAATTATCAAAATAAGTCCTTGGGTAATAAAGTTTGAGAAAATTACACTTTTACCCCTTAAAATCCAAAATTGACAAAAATGGTCCCTGGAATTTTGGAAATTGACAGATTCAGTCCCTGGTGGGATAATTTTGAAAGAAAATCACTTTTGGTCCTTGGAAAATCATAAATTGTCAAAAATGATCTTCTGGTGTGAGTTTGAGGAAATTACAACATTGGTCCCTTAAGTTTGGAAATTTGGCAAAAATGGTCCTCGGGAAATTTAAAATGGAAAATTACAATTTTGGTCCTTTGGATATTTAAGCATGGCAGGTTTAGTCCCTTTGGTGTTTTTTGAAACTTGCCAAAACAGGCCCTCCATTTTCAGTTAATTACAAATTAGGTCCTTGTGGTTTTAGCTAAACTAAACAAACAATCCCAAAACCAAACGGACCTAAACTAACTTAACCCAACACCAAACAGCCCACCTTATAACTCCATATCTGATCCAGTTACTCACCCAGGCCCATACCTTAGCCCACCCAAAACACCCCACCGTTCTAAATAATACTCCCATTGACCCGGTCAATGCTCTCCACCTCCCCAAACAAAACCAACCCGTGACTTTCCCCCCCCCCCCCTTCTGCAAACTTCATCATCACCCTCTCACCTCTGATTACACTCAACCATCATAACCTATTCCCCCCTACACACCACCAAAAGCTACACGCCAAACTCACCCTTCTGGCTTCAGTTACCAAAAGAAAAAGTTAAAAAAATCTTGGCGCCAAAATCCAATTGGATGGTAGGGATCACATCATCTTCATCTAAGGGCTCAAATGGAAGGAAGAGTTCAAGTGGGTGCTCAAAACCCTAATTTGGAAGCTATAAAAAGAAGCTGAGAAGCAGTGGAGTAGTAGTTAGTTTTTTAGAGTAATTTTAGTTATTTAAAAGCATTGTAATTTCAATTAAAACTCAGTTGTAATCCATTATTATTAATATAAGTTGCTTTCAAGTTTCAATTCTGCTTTCTATTTTTCATCAATAATAATAAAAAAATATATATATATAAAAAAAAAAAAAAAAAAAAAAAATAAGAAAAATGGTGAAGAAGCAAGGAGCAGGATAAAGAATGGATGGTCCTTGGTTTTAGTGCCTTGTGGAAGGCTGTAGGTGGTCATTTGGGTCTTTGATTCAGTTTGTTGAGCAGGATTGCACACTGTGAGCTTATTCTTCCATTTCTCTTTGATATTGAAGTTAAGTGTACTGTGCTATTGCTTCTTTTATGATCATTTGTGTTGCTTAATATCTCTTGTGTTATATTAAGTAGCTACCATTGCTTAAATAGACTGCTTATTCATTTGTTTCTTTTTCTTTCCAAAATTCCTTGTTTTAACTGTCTTAGTGGTAATCTAAGTATAGCTTAGTTAATGATTGATTTTAAGCATCATTTCTTGACCACATCAGTTGTATCTAGTATATTTGAAGTTTAGGAATCTTAATTGTGGAGTAAATCCAAGAAACACTTTGAAATCATCTTAGTTATATCTGTTAAGGGGTGTTTGGTTTAAACTGTTTCAAGGTAATTCAAGGTTTCTTTGGTGTTGATGTCTGTTTTAACAAATCATATCAGGGAACTAAAACTCATATTAGTCATAAAAACCAAGTTCCAATTGGTAAGAAGTCAAACTCCACTTTGATTTGCTTAAAACTGTTTCACAGAAGAATTTTAGGAGTGGTATAAGCTTGAATTTGGTTTAAGTACATGTAAGTTAAATTAATTTAGGATCTCAGTAGGCAAATACAACACTTTCAGTCACTTATGTTGGATCAAAGTTCGAAAAAGTCAAAAGAATTGCAAATCTGAAAAGTCAAAAGCTCATGTTTATTCAGTTTTTCCAAAAAGTGGGTGAATTGTTTTGATTTTTGTGGACTGTTTGAGAACTTGAAATTTGTTGTGCTTATAGTCCACCACTGAGTCTACCAAAACCTGAGATCACTTTATTTTTATGAATTTTTGTGTGTAATCTACACACTCTCAAACATACTTGCAGGGCAAAGGTTTGCCCTGCTTCACAACTCAGACCACACCCCTTGCTTTCATAAGCTTGCACAGGTTTCATTAGTGGGTGTTAGTTTGTGAGTTTTACTAATTTTAGAAGCTCTTCTGGTCTAGTTGATATGAAAGTTATTTGTGTTACTTTAACCACTTGTTTAGGTTGCTTAAGCTTGTTCTAAAATTTGTCCCATCACTCAGATTCACTGACAAGTCAGTGTAACTGAGCCAACTTCAAGAGCTCATTCTGAGCTTGTTTGTGGTCCATACCACTTGATTTTGGTTCCCCTCAACCCCCCTCCTACCAGGGAGTGTTTTTGAACCCTTTGTTTGACCCCTAGGATAGTGGACCCCACCTTATTTGGACCCTTATGCTTGTCCCAAAAACTGCATCAGTCCCATTTTGTTAAGTGCTTATTAAAGCTTTTTGGCTTATTCAGGCCCATTTGTTGCTCATTACTTGCTTCATATTGTTCATTATACTCAGTGAATCCAAGTTTGTGCAGTGTGGACCCCACAATTCCCCATTTGAGCTTAAAACACTCCACAGTCAACAAAAGTCAACTGAGGGTGTAATAAGCTTTTCAATTGCTTATTCCTTGGGTTTGAACAAAAGTGTTTTCAGTAAAAATAGTTGTTTTTAGTTTATTATTAGTTTAGAAAAAGAAAAAATCCAAAAAACCAATTTTAAAAATAGTGATAGCTTTTATTTAATAGGATTTATCAATTTAATTTTCTTTTTAATTAATCTCTAAGTAATATATCACTTTTATATTTTTAGAAATTATGTTTTAGGTTAAAATAATTTTACAAATTTTTCCAGATTTTTATTTTGTCATTTAGTGGTATTTCTAATTAATTTTAGTTTAATTTAGTTTTAATTAATATTAATCAATTAAATAGCATAATTAGATTTTATATAGTATAACCTAGTTTTTATATTTTTTCTAGCTTTTATTTTAGTTAAAACATTTTTATAAATTTTTCTAGAATTTTTACTGTTCATTTAATAGTTTTCATAATTTAAATAGTTTAATTAGATATTAATTAATAAATAGAATAATAATTAGTTAACTAGTTTAAAAATTCATAAAATTAACTTTTTATAATTTTTTAGGATTCCTGTAATGGTTAATTAAGTTTATAAAAATTTTCTTAATTTTTTAAGTCTTTTTAGTATTTTTAATTAGTTTAATTAGTATTAAATAGATAATTAGTAATTAATTAATAATAAATAATTAAATAGTGTAAAAATAATTTTTATTTTTCTTAAAATTTTCTTAAATCATTAGGATTGTAAAAATATAAATTTTACACTTTTAAACCCTTCCCGTCCTTCAGTTGTACTTTTTGTTTTGTGCGTCTGTGTACGTTTTTAATTAAAACGTACGTTTTCAGTTTTTAGCTCAAATCTCCGTAATCTAAATTCCCGTAATCAATCACGTAGCTTTCCTAAGCTATATTTGTCTATAATTTCCAAATAATTCTGATCATGAACCCTTTCTGTGAATAAACACCCGATCACAAAGCACGCTAAAGTTACATTTCACACCTCAACGGGATTTAACGACCCGGTGATACATTATATTACCCGGAGCATTGATCTAGGCTATTTGACTTAGTTGACCATTCTTTGGTTAATTTAAGTTAGGTGGTTCGGGATCAATCAATGATGTTTGCAGATTTCCTAGAGATTATAAAACTAATGATTCAACAAAAACTTTAAGACTCCATTAGAAAAACAAAACTGGTAAAATTTCCAGAATTTTACACGTGACGCCGTCAAGAGTAAACTCGTGACGCCGTCAGAAGTGACCTGCAGAAATTCTTATGTTAAGTTTCCAGAAAATTTCTGGAAAAACTTCGTCCTACTTCCTGGAAAATCCTGCAAAACATCATTATGACTCAATACAAGCATTTGACTCTAACAAATACGAATATACATGTTCACTTAATATTGTGGAGAATCATGATCGGTTTTTTTGTTTCTTAAAAACATATTTGGGGTTTCCCCTTACACTTATCTTTTGCGAAATACCTTTGGATGAAGTTAAGACTAAGCCAAACAATAAAATAAAGTATTTTCACTATTTTAGTTTTGAAACATGATCTACCAACAATAAAAATAGAGCATGCATACGGAAACAAATAACAAACAAACAAAAAAAAATCACACAAAGCATGGGTTGCCTCCCAAGAAGCGCTTTTCTTTATTTACGAGTCTTGTAGCTAGACTCAAGGTCATCGGTTACTACGTGACATGGGTGAGTTCCTCATTGAGGACATCTTTGGGATCAAACTTAGGTTTTAACTTCCTATCGGTTTTCTTAGTACGGTATGACCTTTCAAACTTCTCTCCATCCGGATCATACAAAATCATCTTCATATGCCATGATCCGTCACCTTCCTTAGGTGGCTTGTCCCACCTCCATTTACCCTTATCTCCTTCTCTTTTCCACTTGTTCATCTCTATATTAATAGGTAATACGCTTAAGAACTCAATCATCTTCCTAAAGACTAAGGGGTCCTCAAAAGGGTCTAGCTCTTCATCTCTAGCTATGAGTTGTTCCACCGAATGTGTCGTGTCGATGAAATCTTTTTCTAGATAGAATGGGCGTTGAGGTCCTATAAAGTTCCTTTCTATCCAAGGCCCATATCTAGATGGTCTCCTATTCATCTCTACCCAATGTGGTGTTGGTTCATCCTCACAATCATAACTATGTTTCTTAACATCATATACCGACCAAATATCGCCCTCACCTACCGCTATCTTAGACTCCTTACAATCTATCATGGCGCTAGCGGTTGCTAAAAATCCTCTTCCTACCAACAATGGGCATGTAGTGTCACTAACCATGTCTAGGACGTGAAAATGCGCTAGGATAGTTAACTTCCCTACGTGGACAGCTACATCCTTAATCATTCCAACCGGGTGGGCAATACTCCCATCCGCTAGTCCAATTAATACCTCCGTCTCCTCTAACTTTCCTAGCTTGAGAGTGGTAAAAAGGGATAAGAGAATCAAGTTGAGGCTTGACCCTAAATCGGCTAGTGTGTCGAAAGCTTTGGATCTTCCTATTTTACAAGGCAAAACAAATATACCCGGATCATCAAGCTTTTTAGGAAACTTGTTTTGAACGAAGGCGGTCCTATTTTTACCTAGTTTAAACTTCTCATACTTTTCTAGGAGGGCAGTATAATAGGGAGCACGGGCTAAGACATCAATGACGGGGCGTTCAATGTGAAGCTCCTTGAATTCATCGTCAAGGTCTTGCGTAGGAGGTGTTTCAACTATGCTTTTGACCGGTTTTACATCTTGTGTTTTAATTGATTGGTCCTTTTGAAGAATTTGGTTTTGTTTGAAACACGTGCTCGTTGATTTAACCGAGTAGTATTGCGGACAAGAAGTGGGTGATGAAACTGATGATATGGAATTAACGTTTAGTTTCGGGTTCTTGACCGTGTCGCTTGGGAGTGCTCCCATTTCTCGGTCATTGAGGACTTTCAACAATGTGTCAATTTTGGTGGTCATCTCGCTTTGCTTTTTTTTTAAATCGGCTTCAAACTTAGATATGCGAGTTTCTTGAGATGCCATAAACTTGGACATCAATCCTTCAAGATTGTTGGTACTACCATAGTTGTTAGAAGGATTGTTGTTGAAAGTACGGTTGGAGGGTGGACCATTCGGTTGGTAACGATTAGGCGGATTGGAAGAGTTGGCTTGATTTTGTTTCCACTTAAGGTTTGGGTGATTTTTCCAAGAGGGGTTGTAGGAATCACCATACGGGTTTGGCTCGGGTTTGAAAGTGTACCACTTATCTCCGGCTTCGTCGGTACGCGAAGATGCGTAGTCCGTAAAAGCTGTTCCGGGGAGTTCCACACAATCACGAGTGTTATGGGGACCACTACATAAATCGCATGAAGAAGTGATTTTGTTCACTTGGCTTGAAGGTTTAAGAGCTTCGTAAGATTTCATGAGAAACTTGACTTGGTCCTCAAGTTCCATGATTCTACGGTCGGGAGTGCTAGAATTGTTCGAAGGCAAAGATATTGCCTTGACCGTTTTGTTCAAATCACGGGGATCATTCCAACTTTCGTTGTCATAGAGAGCAAGATATTCTATGAGTTCCCATGATTGTTCCGCACTTAGATCACGTAGCTTACCACCGGCCGATTGGTCAATGGCTCGCCTTAAGGATAGACCGATATGGTCATAAAAAATTTGGACTTTGAGCCAAAGATCTATGCCATGACGAGGGACTGTTTGGAGTAAGTCCTTGTGATTGGCTCCAAACGGTCAACCTAAATTGACCAGGTGATGGTCAACAAGGTCAAAGGCATAGAGTCAATGCTCCGCGGAATATAGTGTTTCCCCGGGTCGTTATGTCCCGACGAGGTGTGGATGGTTAACAAACGGTTTCGTGATCGGGTGAATTTGGATAGGAAAAGGGTTTGTGAGTGATCTGAACTAAGGAATCTACAATGAAATAGCTTAAACAAGCTATCTGAATAAGACGGGAAAATAGGAAAAACCAGAAACGTTTAAAACTAAAAACGCGTACGTTCACGTTTAAATAAAACGTAAACGTACGAAATAAAAAGTAAAAACTGAAATCTGAAAACACCCAAGGGGTGAAAATGACTTTTTTACAAACTAAAAGATAAAAGAAAATTTTTAGAAAAAGAAAATAAATTTTTACACTAATTAATTATTTAATATTAATTAAAAACTATTTATTAATATTTAAACAACTTAAATATAATTTAATACTAATTAAATACTAAAAAGGTGAAAATAAAATTTCTAAAATTATAAAATAACTAAAAATAAGTTTTAAAAATAAAATAAGTATTTTTGTCTTTTTGTGCTTTTTCTATTAATTAATTACTAATTAATTACTAATTATCTAATTAACTATTTTAAATTAAGAAAAATACTAAATGAACAGTAAAAATTCTAATAAAATTTCTAAAATTATTTTATAACATATAAAAGCTATAAAAAATATAAAAATTTGGTTTTGCTTAATAAAAACTAATTATGCTATTTTAAACTTAATATTAATTAATTATTAATAAAACTAAGATTAATTCTAATAAATACTAAATAGTAAAATAAAAATCTGAGAAAATTATTATAAATACTTTAATATATGAGTAATTTAAGAAAAATATAAAATAGCTAAGTACTTAATTAAAATTTAAAAATGAAAATTAAAATTAAATTACATTAAATAGAAACTATCACTTAATATTAAATTGATTTTTCTTGATTTTTATTTTAGAAACTTATTTTACAACTAAAAACAACAAACTTTTACAAAAACAACTTTTATGAAAATCAAAAATAAGCACTTGGGGTGCTTATTTGGTCAACAGTTGACTTTTGTTGACCAAGGGGCAAAATAAGCTAAAATCAGCTTAGGTGGGGCCCACAATGGTTTTTTCTGATCCAAATAACTTAAATGAACATGAATAAACCAGAAAAATCACAAGGAGTCCACAGAATAAGCAATAAGATCAAAAATAAGCACATTAAAACTTGTTTGAAACTGAAAATGGGGACAGATTTGGTGGTTGAGTCCAAGTGGGGTCCACTGGGTTTGGGGTCAAACTATTGGTCAAAGCATGTTACCTACCAGGGGGGATTGAGAGGAACAAGGTTTGGGTAGTGGGGACCACTGTAGTGACCACAAACCACCACCAAAGTGGTGGTGGTGGCTGTGGTGTTTGATGTGCAGGGGAGCAGACAGCCCTGCAGCCCTCTTTGGAGGGTTGTGGGGCCCACAGCTAAAATCACAAAAATATGGGGAAGGTGGGATCTTGAAGGTGAGCTGGGGGGCTATGATATGTGAAAGGCACAAACCCTGAATTTAAACAGATAAATCACAATAATTCTTGCAAGTTTAGGAAAAATCTGAGATGAACCATTTTGACTTTTGTAAAAAAAAACTTAATATGTTGACTTTGGCTAACTTATACAGGATCCTATTGATTAATTAAGATGTGATAAGTTAAAATGAACCTAATTCTAGCAAACTAAACAAGTTTTAAGGCCACAATGATGATTTGGATCTCCAACTGTCCAACAGTTGACAGTTAGCATACATTCAAGGGTAATTTTGACTTTCTCTTGGGTAGTGACCAAAATGATGGACAAAATAACTTTATTTGGACCTAAGGAACTCAGTTGAACCAACAAATGTCACAAACAACAACCAAGACACACCCAAACTGTATTAACCAAACACCCCTTTAATTGACTGTTTCACTAGGATTTTGCTTATTAAGCTTAAGTTAACTAAACTAATGATAATAAATTAATCCTAGGATGATACTAAAACTAACTGAGCAACAAAATGTTACTAATAACCACAAGATGTCAAGTATGCAGTATTGACTAAACATGAGTAGGGGTATGCAATATTGATCTAGAGCACCTAAAAGCTAAACCTAAACACTCAAACAGTTCTAACAAGCAGTACTAAACACAAATAAGCTACCAACTTCAGCTAATAAGCTAAGAATAAAGGGAAATACAGAAATGGCACTGAGGACTTACTTGGAAACTGAAAATGGGATGCTAAGAGGAGTGCTATATGAGCTGATGATATAAGCTCATATAAGCTAAGAGAAAGCTAAATGGGCTTATCCAGAAGGTATTAGAGCTTATACAAGCTTATTTCCCCAGCTTACCACTACTTACCTACTTATTTATTTTATTTTTAGTATATTTTTTTTTTCTTTTTGGTTTTATGTTTCCTAATAAACTAGACTACACACAAACTTTTAAAAGCTTAGTGGAAGCTGATATGAGCTTAGTGGTAACTTAACAACAACTATTCTCAATAATCAAGACAAAATGAGGTTTTGAGAAAGAAAAGCATAAACTGAACTTCAAACTAAACCTTGAAATTGATTAACATAAAAAGATTTAAAATACACTGAATTCATTCAATACATGATTTTGAGAATAAAAATTACATTAAGAAAGGAAATTGTACTAAGACTAATACCTAAAACTACACTACTGCTATTCTAATACATAATTCTCCATCTTCTTTGATTTTTATACACCCTGAGATTCTTCTCTCTCTTTCCCATCAATTTCCAGCCGTTGGATGGCTTTGAATTGATCATGGCCTTTGAATCTGCTTTTGGCGGGAAAAGCAAGTTTGGCAGGTTGTGGTTTCTTGTGAGACTTTTGTGGGGATTAAATGGGTTTTGGAATGTTGTGTTTGGAGGGGGAACAAGATATGGGGTGAGTGAGGTGGAGGAGGGGGGTTGAGGTGTGTTGCAGTGGTTTACCAGGCAAGTGGAAGGGTGAAGGTGGAGGGTCAACTGCTTTGACCGGGGGTGATTATTTAAAACGGATGGGAGTATTATTGGGGTGGTGGTGGGCTAAAGTGTGGAGTGGGCTGAGGAGGTATAAGGAAGTGGGCTTGGTTTTATGTTTGGGTTTGTTTTTTTGGTTTTAGATAACTTTAAGGGTCCGGTTTGTTCATTTGTACCACAAGGACCAAAGATGTAATAATCAAAAATTCAAGGGCTGTTTTGTACATTCTTCCAAGGTATCTCAAGGGACCAATGTTGCCAAGTTAAGTATTCCACAAACCAATTTTTGCAAATTTTTTATTTTCAAAATTCCTAGGGACTGAATTTGCAAATTTCCAAACTCCAGGGACCAAAATGTAACTTTTCCAAATTTATCACCCAAAGTCCGTTTTTGATAGATTTTGATTTTTCAAGGACTTGGGTTGACTTTTATTTCAAAATAAATGCATAGGGACTATTTCTGACAAATTTTGAAACTTGGGGGACTGAAACTGCCAATATTGCAAACTTTGATCGTTTTTCGTTTGTTTTTGCTCGTTTTGCATTTAAAACACATAAAACACAATCCCTGGGATAATTTAAGTATTTTGATTACTTTTTGATTGTTTTTGTATGTTTTGGCAGTTTAAATACGATAAAAATGATGAGTGTTTGCGCACTCATCACCTTGAAACGAGTCCATGCTTCATATAGAGTTTCATTTTGACGTTGTTGGAACATCAAGATGTCATTTCTAAGCTTGGTAGTTCTCCCCGGTGGGAAAAATTGAGCAAGGAAACGAGTGGTGAGATCATCCCATAAGGTGATGGATCCCGCGGGTAATCGCTCAAGCCATTGACTAGCTTGATAACGTAGAGAGAATTGGAATAGGCGTAATCGGGTTGACTCTCTAGTTGTAACATCAAGGTCTATAGAATCTACAATTTTAAGGAAGTCCTTAAGATGTTGATTTGGATCTTCTGAACGAAGTTCATGGAATGCACATCCGCTTTGCACCAACTGGATGGTATCAGATCGCAAGGGAGACACATTGGCTCCGATGAGCTCAATAGTGTTTCGATAGCCTTGGTGGCTAGGTCAGGAGTACTCTCCTAGGGTTTGGGGCCTAAGAGGTTGGTTAGCTAGTGGTGGGTTTTGTGGGTGGTCTTGTTGTGGTGGGATGATGGGTTCAAAGATGTTACCATCGTCCATGATGTCGGATGGCGAAGAGTTACGAACAAAAACACGAAGAAATAAGATAGACTAAAGAGAACCTAAAAATAAGAATAAAATCTTACTAGAAAGGAATCTAACAGGTAGACCTAATAAAAAGAAATCCTAACCTAGACAATAACTATTCCCCGGGCTGCGACGCCAAAAACTTGGTAGCGTAGGGATTGCATTACCTCTCGAGGGATCTCGAGAAGCTTACAACCCCCACCAGGCAGTGTACCTGATCGATGTAGTATAGTATAATGACAAATACCAGGGGATTGATCGTTTAGCTAGGAATAGTGTCGCTAGGATTAGAAAACCTAAGGATTAGGTCTAGAGATGAGGGATGATTCTTTTTGTATTTTTTTATGTTTTATGAAAGCAATTAAAAATCTCGGTTTTAAAGGATTTGGGCGGAATTAGTTGCTAGTCAACTAACCCAATTACTAAGATGCAATCAAAATAAAATACTAAAAATGAAAATAAACTAAATTATACTAGAGGTGTGAGCAATATATGGGAGAATTGTGTTTACTTAGATTTCACTACTCCCTAGATATCTTTTACACGTTAATTACTTGTTATAGTTGAGTGGATGACGGATTGTATTCCTTAATACCATTCATGGGGTGACGTACTTACTTCCTCAATCCTATAAGCGCCTACTTCACTCCTATGTCGAGCCGGCTAAGAAGCTCCTAACATGGGATCATTAGAATTTGCTTATGCATTAAATACAACTAATAAAACCTAGTACACATCGATTCATGTTTCCTAAGATGTTCAAGCATGTTACACAATGGAGATCTGCCAGTTTTCTTAAGCCTAACATTGAAATCATTCATCCATTACAACTATAAACAAGTAATCAACATATAATTAACATCTAGGTTTCATTACATCTAAGCAAACACATGATAGATCTAGCCTAGCATGTTGAAATCAAGACAAACATAAGATATATTCAAACAACACATAGACATATTGAATGAATTGAAAGAAGACTTATCTTAATTGAACATGAAAGGTTTCAAGGGGTAAAAACCCTTGAAAATACTGTAAAATACGACCTAGGGTTTCTCAAGTTCGGCCCTAGTATTCTCCACACAAGTTCCTCCTTAATGAATGAAAAATAGAAAAGTATATATAGTTTTTCTGAGGTGACGGCGTCAAGAACAAATGTTTGACACCGTCATCTCGCCGCCAAACAATTTCTCGGACTGCCTAGATCTGGGTTTGACGCCATCATGTGTACTCCTTATGCAGGCCGTCACCAAAAATACTCTTGATGCCCTTATCTTGACGCCTTCAGGTTTTCACTGGGTCGTCACGGATTTTACTCCTGACGCCGTCACATTTTTCCTCTTGACGCCGTCAGGTATTGTTCTCAGCATGGAAAATTAAGTCTTTGCCGTTTTCTTCACTTTTATGCTCCAAAAACGTCCAAAATGTTTCTTTTTCTAGAATTCACTCCCAAAGTACCTAAAATCACAAAAGAAACGATTTTGGGCAATATTTGATCAACTAAATTTAATTCCGGGGTTAAATGACCCCTTAAAAGTGGTTCATTTTTCGCCTCATCATTGTGTAATGTAAATATAGCAAATGTAATGTTTACTTTGAAATAAAGTTTATATATGAAAGACTTAGACTATATTTATGTTTTGCTAAAAATAAAGTTTACATTTTGTCGTTAACAAAATTTAACAAAAATCGTAAAATATAAATAATATTATTAGGCGATATTTGAATTAACAAATTGAAGCATGGCATGAAGAAACTACTCTTGTCCGAGGACATGACCTTTGATAGAAACGCGTGGAGAGCTCGAATTAGAATGTCGGCTAGATGTTCTAGGTATTATCCTGTTATGAGCTAGTTTGGTGTCTAGGAATTATGAGTGACTTTTAGTGGCCTTGGTTCATATTTTCCCTGCGTTGAGATTTATAGACGATGTTACCCATGCGCTTTAGGCTTAGGGAGTGATAGCTAGTTCCCGTTATACTTTTAAGGTGATTTTTAGTAGCCTCTTATGTACATACTTTCCTTTGCTCTTAGGTTTAGAGCCCCATAGCAATATATACGAACTTCGATGCACCCTTATGACTTAGATTTATTAGTGGATAATTAGGCCCAAACCCGGTTTGTGGGTTTTAGGAATTAGGGTTTTACCATTACAAATAATGGTCACCAATAAAGTTATACCTACGGGTTTACAATGTCTAACATGGTATCAGAGCGGGTCTGATCCTCAGACAACTTAGCCGCCTCCCCTAAACCACCCGTCAAACCCTAACCCCTCAATTATCTTCTCTTCCGCTGTGTACTCCACCACTGCTATCTCTATATTTTACTTTATTTTCTCTTTTCTTATAGCCAACCATTGTTGACTTGTGGTTCATATCAATAAGAAAACTAGAGATGCTCGTATTATCCATCAAAAAGATTCTAGTCTCAAACATCCAAAACTGGCTGATAATAATAATAATAATAATGTCTTCTGAAGAATTCTGTTGGATGTTTGGAAAAGGCTTGGGCAAAGATTGGTCATGATGAAAAGTTTTCATGGGCTCATTACTATCTTAGAAAATACTTTACAACTATGGTGAACATGCATAAGGAATTGAGGATTTATTATTATTTTTTTAATTGTTAGAAAAAAATATATAGTTATTTAATTGTTTGTTTTTGTTTTATGTCGAATTTAGAGTATTAATTCCCGAGATGATTTGTAGGTGTTGAATCTAGGGTTCTTATTCCCGAGACGACTTTTGTTGGTGTCGAATCGAGGGTTCTTATTCCCAATACTACTTTTGTTGGTGTCGAATCTAGGGTTCTTATTCCCGAGACGATTGTTTGGGATACTTTAGTTTATCCTTCGGATACTTTGGTTATCCGTAAACAAAAAATTAGAATAGGAGATACTCTGGGTTATCCCGTTTTATTTTAGTTTATTGCTTTATTTTGTTTGTGTGTCCCCATGCTCGTATCCATGTATACATTTACGTTTATGCTCATATGCTTATGTACTACTTTTCTCCTATATGGGCTCACTATATTATATAATTCGCTTTCATGCGTTGTATGCTTATATGCCTCTAGTTTCCTAAGTTTTTATGATATTTATGTCTTGCGCCTTTTATACCTGCTATGCGTTATGCTACATAGTTCTCTATTCGTGCAATATTTACACAATCACACATCCACATATAGTTTGAGTACATTCACCTTCACACATACAGTTGTTGGAGGTATGTATGGAAGTGGTCTCCCTACTCTTGGGTTTACTCTAGGGGTAGGGGTATGATCCGTCTATATTCCACCTCCATACCTCGTTTAGATGGGATTGGGTATTCTTCTTGTTGTATGGTAGTTTAGGCTTGTATTATGTTACATTTGTGCTGAAAAGTGTGCTAAAAATGGACTGATAATTGTGTTAGAGTGAGATGAAATTTAAGAACTTCGGTCAAATGGGTGGGCTGAATTGATAATCCGTTAGCACAGAATCAAGCTTAAACCAACTTCTAACCAATAATCGAACTAGACCTTTTGATTATTAACTAAAAAAGTGTTGTAAAGGTTTAAAATGATATACAAAATGGTAATGCAACCACAATCAGTTATCAGAGGCTAAAAAGATTTTGTGCGGTTTATAAGGTAAGATTACTAAGTTAAACTGTTGAAATGAAGACAACGAAGGGATTCATAACAGAAAACGCGCGAACCATGTTTTCTCCTCATATTATATTATTTTAACCGGATAACAATAATAACAGTACAATAAAGGTATGAATACAGCATAACTTAATCATCAAGTCATCATATCAACATTCGGCATTTACAAGCGCAATTATGACTCGTGATATAGAATTCTAACACATACTGAGCCGCTTGATTGTAAGTAACATATTCAGTTCTTCATAGACAACTCAGTTGCTTCCTTACAAATGATGGCAAGGCAAACGCAGCTCTATGTATCTGTTCAAAAGATGAAAATGATATAAGTTGTTAGTTATCATGTTAAGTTATTAACTTTTAGCAACAAACATTCAATATTTGAATATTTCAAATCATGAAGATGTAACAATGACAGCAAGCAAATGAGTAGATTTCAGCCATGAAACTTTGAATATGAGCAAATTTGTTGCAAGTTTCTTGGGATATAATTCGCATGGAATTACCTGAGAGTTGTAAAACCTTGGTTCACTCTGATTTTCGATTGCTCCCTCTAGTGACTCAATTGGGTTGGCAGGAACTCTAAAATCTACAGGTGGACCCTCCGTTGAGCACAGTATAAATCCAATCACACCGCTGCAGAATTAATTAATAACAGGAGGATGACCATCTTTGTTATGAGAAATGTAAAGAAAATTGTATGGCAGAAACTGAGATGAGACGGGTTAACAAAGATTTCACCGTATAAGCGGCAAAATGGTCTGGTTGGGTAGATGGTTCATCAAGTCATCATATCAAAAAGGGTTGGATTGGGTTGACCAACAAACATGCCCTTGTTCCTTTTATTATGTATAACTAGTTAATCCATTAAAAATACACTTTAGGCTACTTTCAAGTTTCACCCACTTTGACCCGTTACCCTTTAGCTATAATTTGTGAATTGACCCATTTGACCCGTTAGTAATCAATTACTACGTATAACAAATAGAACTTTCAAATAATTGTTATCGCACCTAGGATATGTGGGTACACTTGCCCAAGCATAGTGAACAGAGCCCTTAAATACATCACGGCAGGCGGAGAGCATATCGTTAATAAGATGAGTATGAAGCCACATACTCTCTGCCATGTTACAGAGAACACCACCAGGCCTCAATGCACTTGCAATCATCTCAAAGAAAGGCCTTTCAACAAGCTCTTGAGCTGGACCTAAAAACCCAAAAAATTTGTAAAAACCGACACATATAATGAAAATAACTAGAAATAAACATACTTAGAAACTTACCTACAGGATCAGACGAATCAACAATAACGGCATCATACTTTCCTTTTGGCACGTTTTTTATGAACTCGAGAGCTAGCAAGGTTAAAAGACATATATTTAATAAAGAATCGGCTATTAATATAAAATCATATTTGGTAGTCTGGTGTTTACCATCTTGAACATGGAGATTAACACGAGGATCCTCGAAGCCAACAGCTAACTCAGGAAAAAACTTCTTACTAACCTACAAAACAGAATTTGTACAATTATCATCCAAAAATAATAATTAAAAGATTTCTATCTAAATCCAGGATAAGTTTGCAGCGCATACATCTATAACCATCTGATCTATCTCACATATATCAATCAGCTCTACTGAGGTGTGGCGTGCAACTTCCCTAAGTACTCCACCATCACCGCCACCCACAACCAGAACCTGCGTATATCTCATATGTTGGTGTTTAGCATGCGTTACGTGTAAAAATCTTAATGGCATCCAAGAACATTACTAAAACAAGTGTAAAGTTACATTTTTTGGTGATTTGATGGAACAAAGGGGGAGATGGGCAATCATCTCCTGATAGGCAAACTCGTCTCTCTCAGTGAGCTGAAGGATGCCATCAAGAACTAGTACTTTTCCATACGTTGCAGACTGACAATCACATAAACGATCTGAATATACTTGTGAGGTTTAAGAATGGATTAGCTCTTTGAATAGATTCAAGATTTTATACCTCAAAAACTAGGACCTCTTGGTACTTTGATCTTTCTTTGAACAAAATCTTTTCCACTTCCAATGAATGTGCTTCTCCTGCACGTGAAAAATTTAGTGAACATCAAAAATATTACTTCAAGTTCTGTTTTAAGTAAGAAAAATGGAATAGCCCAACATCTTTTGTTGTATAAGGCCATGTATCTTCCGGATATTATGGGATCAAAATATGTAACAAAATTAATCTGAAAATGACACACTGCCATAAATGGAACACTCAAGTGTTGATTATTGAACTTGATACTAAATTTGAGTACCTGGCCACATGGGGTTGTTGAAGTACATTCTTTTGCCGGCTTTATCTGCAATTGGTAACAGTCATGATCAAATTATATCAACAAATTTAACACCTAAATTCAGCCACATCTTTAGAAAAGTGTAAACAATCATGATCAAGACGATAGCACATTCATTAGTTTTCTTTAAATTTGAAGATAATAACGAAACAAAAGTATGAAAGGAAGTGAAAAAGATACCGACCAGATGAACTCTGATGTTCAGAGAACCATCCCGAAACAACAGTTGCATGTAAGTTTGCTTCAAGTTTAGCATCGGGGGAGTAAGCATGGGCTTTTAAGCAACAAGGAGGGATGGTAGTCTGGTCTGTCTCATTATGCTCGTTCTGATCCATGGTCTTGTGCAGTGTTAGCCTCTAATCCCTAAATGAACCTGTTATAAAGATGAACATTTACACAAAAACAAAAACAACTAACAAATTATGATAACATAAAAAGGGTATATACATGTTAAGAAAGGCCAACAACCAACATAATAATATAATATATAATTAAGCTGAGGGACTCATTACAACAACTTTATTTAAGTTGATTTAAGATCAAACTTTACAGCACATATATATTTTATTATGCCATGTTAATTCTACTCCCTACCTTCCACAATTAGAGAATGCTTCCAATGCTTTCAGATATCAAGTACGCAAGTAGTTGTAATCAATAGTTCAACTAATCAAGCAGCCATATTTCTAAGTCTAAAGTCTAAAGCAAAATAAATTGTCAAGTTAGATTTCCTTAAACTGTTGCAAATTTTCCTAGCTCAAAGTTCAAACAAAACGCTCATATAGTACACGATCTATCACCATTGATGATAAATCATACACAGTTCTTCTGGATCAATTTATACACAAACCTTTTTAAGCAACTTAGAACTGAAGATAAATATATATTGTTGAAGATATTAGGAGACATTATTTCTTACGAAAAGTTAAATATATCATTAGTTATAGAGTTTGTGCAAAATACTTGTACGTAGTTTGTCAAATTTCACTCTAAACATCTTTGTCAAAACTTTTGGCACTAATCATTCCTCACTTAGTAAAAGTTAAATATAATATACCCCTAAAGACTAACGATTATATCTACTATCAGTCAAACACACATCTTGATAAAAACAGTCCCAAACACCCATTTATATTCATTTAATATTCTTTTTCTCATCACTTCCACCGCCCATCATCATTATCTTGTTCACACTACCTAAACCACTTACGATAAAATCACTTACACTTACTATAATTTTTTTTTAGAAAGGCAACATTTATTGAAGGAAACAAACAAAGAACAAAATACAAAAGAAAGGGCATCCTACCTTCTTAACAAGAAAATAAAAAAGATAGGACCCAAGGAAAAAAATTGCACCACAATGTATTAACAACGAAATAAAAAAATGAAAAAAAAAACCTTAAACCCACACAAAATGCCATATACCTATCGCCATAAAATCGCTCACAACCTCACAAAATTTCTAGTGGTCGGATTCGTGACCACTATCGTTCGCTTCCTCCACCACCACTCGCTACCTCCACTACCACCATTCTACACCAAGCGAATGGGGGTGTGGACCGTGTGGTCACAGAGCCAGCTACCACATATCTAAAGGATGGTGCTAGTAGATGTGGTGGATGGTGGTGGTAGAGATGATGTGAAGAAGATGGCGACAGGTTTTGATACTTTTGTGGTGTTTGTGAGCGATTTTATAGTGACATGTATAAATATTTTATGGGTTTATGTATTTTATTCTAGTTGAACGTGATTTATTGGTGAGTGGCTTAGGTAGTTTATAATGTTTATGGTGGTGGAAGTAGTGAGCAAAAGATACTGATGAGTAATGATGATATTGAGAAGAAGACGATGAAATGAAGAAAAGGATATTTGGGAGTGTTTTTATCAAGAAATGTGTTTGAAAATTAATAGATAACGGAGAAATACTTACAGCATTATCCGCTAGGGATGGATTATGTCTAACTAAAATTCACGTTAATTCACTTTGAAAATGCATAAAAACCAATCAACTCGACAATATTCAACAAAAAATAAAGATTCGCGCATACTTTTAATAACGTTGAAGATGATCGATGGTACTCACAGCTTTAGTTCAATAAACACGTACAAACACTCTTCCAGTATGTGTGTTTTCTGCTAGCAAATGTTGGACTTTTTTGTTTCTTTTGTTTGGTTTTCAAGAGTTGATGAAATTGTCGTAGCAAAGAACATAAGTATTTATATAAGTACATAAATACGAACACGTGGGAGTAGATTCTTATAAAATGACGAATTTATCCTTGTTCTGAATAACCGTGATTGGTTGCGCGTGTAAACACGTTTCACGTGAGTATCAATTCTTTTTATTTTTCTTACTTATATATATCTGTCTTTTTATTAGCTAACAAATCTAACTTCTGACACATTCAACATGATCAGCCAGACATTAATATTAGGATTTTTAAGGTTTGCTACAAGAATTCACACCTTTAATAATATGATTGTTTGCATGCATTAATCGTTTAGGGGTCCAAAGTTTTTTTAAATTCTTGCATCCTAAATTTCAGATGTATCTTAATTACGTACATTATTACTTTTCTAGCTGTCGTGTCGTCTTATAGAAAAATGCAACTGGTTCATTATATTACATTACTTTACTAAAATGAATGACATAGATAAATATGTTTACATTGTTTCTGTTAGCTCCGCGGACGTTTCCATTAGCACAATATATATACATGGATACAATACACATATGAGGTTTAGTAAGAATTTATCACAATGTAAAATGCAAAGCTACAGCGCCCAACTTATTGATACACAACACTGTTTAACATTGATCATTGATGTGTTATGCATAACCCCTATCGATCATTGATGAACTGTGTCTTTCAACAGTAATACACAGGGTATGTGGGTCAAGTAATGTGTGGCGAATAAAATCTCACGCGTTACGAACTTTTTATTTTTCTGAACGGCAATAAATGTAGCACGTTACAAACTTACGATTGTACAAATGTAGCACTTTGGTGAATTCATGCGCTTTACTCGTAAACCAGAAAATCTTCTTTATGATAATCAGTCATACACAAACGTATGTACATAAAATTAAAACGTACATATGCACTCATAAATACATACGGAGTATATGTGTAGATATATCTGTCTATTACTCATGAAGAAAAAAGCTTGCATTTCAACGTTGATTTTAAATGTTCATTTTCCATTGGTTGTTACTTTAATACTACTCAGAAAGTGTAAGAATATATATATGCAAACATAAAACATATAGCCTTTGGGGATTCGTATGTTAATTTATGACATATTATAAGCACGTGTGCATTTCGATCGGGTAAAGTTTAATAATGCAAAGTTAAATTATTGAGATGGATATTACGAGCCCACGAACGTGCGTGGTGCCCTTGTTCGGATTCCGGACCTACAAATATACAAGGCCGAGACTGACGCGTTGCTTTTCGTATTGTGGATATGATTCTGCCCACGTTTTTAAACCATGTAATTGTCATATTTTATTACTAAATTAAAGTCGCTTTAATTTACTTAATGAAAAATCCTTACCTACCGGTAAAATATGTCATTTTAACCATTTTTTCTCTCACTTGTCACTTTCTCATTTTCCCCATATCTCACATACTTTCTCTCTCTCTCTACACATAAAACCCTAACAAAAAATCCAAAAAGCACAAATTAACTTTGCAAATCACAAAATAACACAAAAATGGAACAAGGAACTAGTAAATCAACCGATCCAGAAAAAAATAGTTGATTTACCCGTTTCTTTTTACACCGTCGTGACCACCACCTTTCGACGACCTCTGTCGCACTAACGCCTCGTAATTACCACTTTCCAGCCACCGGTATCAAGATAAAATAGGTAAGAAGCAGTTATACGGCAAACTAAAAGAAATAAAAAACAGAGTTGATCATAAAGAATCTTTTGCTCGGTTTGAGATAAGGTGTTTGACAGCATAGTGTGTGAAAGAGGAGATAAAGATAATAGATGACTTTTGATAAAGAAGATAAGTTAAGTCGCATGTGTAACTGGAATGGATTTATGGTTTTTATTATGTTCATCGCATGATTTAGTCAAACGAACGTATTCATAACCCCCGTGATGATAAGCTTATACAAACCTATTATCAGAACAAGGCAAAAAAAAAATGAGTAATTATTGTAGGAATTTCTCACGAGAATTCTCCTTTTGCTCCAGATAAACACTCAAACACAAATTTATAGCAATTAAGTACGATGTCTTATCAAAACAAGGCAAAAAATGAGTAATTATTGTAGGAATTTGATAGCAAAAAGATGTATAATTTAGGAGCTATCAGGTTATAACCAAAGACGTTATATTTTATGGCCAAAATTAACAAACTTTTTACCCATGTATTTTAAGGCCTAAACACAATAAACTAAATATCCTTGTATTTTAAGGCCTAAAAACTCCATCTAACTCTAGTTTGTTTTATAATAGTGATAGAAGGTGGTGTATAATAGGGATCCAAGACATGGTAGTCTAATGAATATGAATGCCTAATCTAAATGAATATCTTATGATAAGAAGCCTTCAATTGATGAAGATGACAGAGCACTAATCTTCTTGTGGTGGATCTTCATATGTGTGTGTTTATGGTGGATGATGATGGCAAGATCTTTAAGCTTGCTTGGATGGATCATAAAAGGTAATCATGCTTGCAACAAATAAAAGTTAGAAGCATTATGATGAAGGGTTAGTGAGGTTTTAAAGACTTTAGAATATGTGTTATAACATTGCAAAAGCTTGGTTATAATCGTGACTAAGTGTGTGAATATATGCAAGAGAAAAGATGAAAAAGGGTTGTTAAAATGAGTGCAAAATGGTTCATAGTTATAACCAAAATTTATGTCCAGCTGTCAGTGCATGCGTCTTTATATCTTAAGGATCCGTCTGTTGTCATCAGACTAAATTTTGTCTTTTTTGCTAAACCAAAAACCTTTCCAAATCATTTTTATGTACTATGTAATCTAGTTAAGATATGATTTGATTCTAGAAGGTTAATCTTGTTAATCACTAATATGAAAAGATTTGCTAAATTTTGTTAGATTTATTTTCTAGAATAATTTAATCACTATTGATTAATTTTATCCTATATGCTTAAGATTTATCATATTCACTTAAGAGATTAGTTTTATCTAAGTGTGTGATTACTTGAAAATCATTTTACTTATGTGAAAAACATTTGTTTAGTT